>OX638102.1:7500000-8750000 GCA_951804965.1 Horisme vitalbata
TGGTTACGTAGGACACTTCAATAGTTATAGAATGTTTGTTATTTTCAGTTTGAAATATACATATTAAGTTGGTAAAACATACTGGTGTTACTAAACGGGTAGTTGCTGCTGCCAATTCCCTCGTGAAATTTTTAGTCGTCCTGAAAACAGACGAAAATGGCGGGACCTGAATTATTTGCTGGTACACGTTTTGTGACAATATACCATATGTATTATGATGCCTTAGCACAAAAAGGTACTGTTATTTCTTTTCGCCAGCTTTTGTTTAGAGTTGCTTGTTGAACCCATATAAAAATCAAAGACTACCACGTTTAAATAGGTATTTTAATCGAACACTTACAATAACCTTATTCTTATCTTTATATATTTAATAATAATTATAACATTAAGTATAACAATTTAAAATATTATAAAACACACCGCATAGATCTATGTGAAGATAATAATTATCTATTGGACACATATTTATGTAAATCCCCTTGCATTAACGAAGTTCTAGGTATACATTAACATGAATTTTATTAACCAACTAATAGGAACCTAATTATTACCACTGATCAGTTGAATGATCTCACAGACGTTTTTCATGCTCTACATCTAATGTGTCGATCTAGGCTTTTGTCTGGACGACCATAGGTACTTGTTAATCTTTTTATATGATCGAGAACGTGTTGAGAACCTACTTAAAGGTACTTCTATAAGCTTGCCTATATTCTCTGGACATTACTACATAAATTATTGGGTTAATACATACAGTAACATATATAAGCAAATAACCCATCATATTTCCATATGGCCCCACCGCGAAATTTCTGTCAGCTGTCTTTGCAATCATGATCGGAATGTGGCATACAAAGAATGATATTATAATTGCCATTATCATTGTCTGTAGCCTTTTGTCTCGTCTCGTTGGCCGATATGACATTCGTCTCTGCCTCTTTCTAAAGGTAGCTTTTAAATTCCTTTTGAATTTAGTCAGCGCACCACTCGTATTTGTCTCAACATCGTCTACAGTATCTTCTTCTTGTGTATTGCCAGAAGAGGTTAGCTCTCTGGTAGATATGTCTTGATTTGGGGTGCTTGAGTCACTCAGTACGTTCGAGATTGGAGGCCTAGAAGTGACCTTAGATGTAGATTTTTTGACTAGATACATAATTCGACTGTAGCACGATATGATGAAGAAGCTCGGGAAAACGAAGCCCATAACTATAATCGTGGTTTTCGGAGTATTGCAGTTTTTGTCTGGCACAATTGTACAGAACCCGACATTCTTGTCTAAGCTGAACCTTCCCCAAATTTGGAATAATGTCGGTGTAAGCATTATAAAAGCGCCGACCCATATTGCGATGATCATGATTATGATATTTTTCGTTTGGTACAATCTAAAAAAGAAATGAAGGTGAATATAATTTGCCTTGATATGTAATTAAAATTTAACTTCTTACTTTTAAAGGTTAAGGGTAAAGGAACTTACTTAGGATAGAGAATGGGGTGTGACACCATTACATATCGGTTTATAGTGATTGCCACTATAGTAAACACTGAAGTTGCAGAGAACCAGTAGTTGAGCGTAGGAAATATCTGACACATAACCCTCCCAGTCGTCCACGACTTGTTCAAGAACAAAGCAATGTTTATTGGAAGGATTATAATAGAAAACAGGAGATCTGATACTGATAGGTTTATTATAAAGATTGCTGTTGCATTACGGACCTGGAAAAGAATAGTCAGATTACTACTGTTATCATGGACTCACTTGGAGATCACTTCCATCCATGCGATAACCACCTTTTAAAGTTCCTATATCTAAATAAGGTGTATCTACTATCATGCTACTATAAAGTATTTTCATTCATTGATACACATAACTTAAATTTATTAGCTCTAGATTTAATTTTAATAAAAAGAAATATAGGTACAGCGGATATTGTAGCACGCTTACCACCATCTAAAAACAAACCCCAGATTTGGCTGGTAGAAAATGCACGTAGTATTAAGCCCACCTTTTTGTTACATTTATTGTGCACCACACACCACACCAGCCTATATCAGTCCACTGCTGGACTTAGGCCTCCCCTAATAAAGGGGGATATACCCATAATCCCCACGCTGGGCATGCGGGTTGGGATCGGGTCAGGGTCTCAGGGAGCTTCTCACACCACCGACGCTGCTGCCCGTCGGTGGCCAGGGCATTTAGATGTGCCGATGTAGGCTGTGCTATGCCGCAATCAGTCGGCCGCCAGAGCCCCGTTCGTTGTTTAGCAGGATGCACCACGTGCAGGTGAGGTTGGCTTGGGTTCCGAAGATGGGGGTTGGAACCCCGTACACCCCTATTATTGTGCAATAAAGTATAAATAATAATAATTATTATATTTGTAAAAATATGTGGAAAAATAAAACCAATTACCGAAATAGTAACGGAATTAAACGGACTGACTGACTCACTGACTGATTTGACATGTTACGTATATAGCTCACTTTTAAGGTTAGTTGATATTTTTTATACACAATTTTCAATATATAATTGATTTACTTACTTTTCTGTACTTGGCCAGGGCAACAATAGTAATAAAGTTACCAATGATACCAATAATCATGAATATAAAGCAGCATACTACAGCAAACTTCAGTAATGCATTAGGGTAATTATGAAACAAAGGAACACGTGCCAACTCTTCATCTGATGCGTATTCATCCAGACCTGTACTCCACTCAGTATCATTTGAAGAATTTCGCTCGTTGAAACAATTAACACTTTTATTTAGTAATGGACAACACATTTTACTATTTGTAGCCGTCAAGACCTCATAAATATTACAACACAAATAAACAGCAATGATTGGTGACTTTTTCCTTAATGATTCAAAGTGTTATGTTATGACCGAGCTTGAATTAACAAAAAGATATTGCGTGCATGTACAAAGTAGCTAAGACGTTATAAATAAATGATAATATAGTGAGATGGCGGTCAAACGTAAGCCTATACTGCTAAAAAAAGTTCATTTCAGACAATGTCCATACAAGTAGGTATACCAAATTAATAACACACAATAATAATAATCAAGATAAGAGAATGTCAAGCAAAGCAAAATGTAAAAATAATCACACAAATAATAAAATAAATACAACAACGACAATAGAATACGTTTACACGAGACACTCCTAGCTACCTGGGCAGCGCCCCTTAAAAAGTGTTGAGTGTAGGCCAATCCAGTGCCCAGTAAACGGAGAGTCCCACCTGTCCACCAATGTTTTTAGAATGGTGTTGGAGCTGCCACGCAAGCATTTCAAGACAGACGCACAACGATTTCATATGATGGCATGGAAGCCATCAGTGTGCGCCTCATTGAACATGCCTGACGCATTGCAAAAACATGGCAACCCCATCAGCACTCCAAAACCATTATTGTATTGCACGCGCAGCGCGTCTTGCGACCTCTGCGTATAGCCAACCCACAGACTGCTGGTGTAAAGTGCCTGACAGTAGGCTTTAAAAAGTGTCAGTTTCACCTCTCTGCTACTACGAGCAAATCTGCGAGCCACCATATTACACGGACGGCCAACGCCCTGCGCTCTCCCTCTATGTCGTCATTGTCCTCCAAGTCCTCGGTGACCCAGTGGCCCAGATACTTAATTTTTTTAACTCGCGTAAGAGGAGTTCCGGCAAGAGTGACAGGTGGCATATTTAGGTAGGTTTTCGAGCCGGCCCTAAACACCACGAACTCACTCTTTTTCGCATTATATCTGAGCCCATGGGCCCCCGCATAGGACTCTAAGCAGATAAGTGATCTGCAACAGCTTGCTTAGAGCTCCGATTGAAGGGCTCAGTAACACCATTTCGTCGGCTTAGCTTATGTTATTGATACAAACCCCATCTATGTGACAGCCGATTTGGGTGTCACTAAGCTCTTCAATCAGACGGTTCATATACAGATTAAAAAGACTAGGAGAAGAGACCCTCCCCCCCCCCCGCCATTGTTATGGTGGATAGCTTATGGTTAAATATATTTGCCCTGTAAGAGCACTGCAATTTATTATTCAAAGCATGCATTGTTTAATTTCTGATACAGTTACATACATGTTTACATTAAACAATACAATAATTAATGGTAAAAAAATATCATGTCGGGAATTGATAGAATTAGTAAGAGGAATGACAAGATCACGTTAGCCAAAAATGTTAATAGCGTCAGCAATTATTATTATTAATTATTAATAATTAATAATAATAATACCACATAACACCGGTTAGAGGTAGAGGGCAGTGAGGTTGCATACGTCGATGAGTACATATACCTAGGCCAAATAGTGTCCTTCCAGAGCAGGCAAGATTCCGAAATAACAAGACGCACAGAGAACGCCTGGAAGGGATACTGGGCAATGAAAACGCTAATGAAGGGCAATCTTCCTCTCACTCTCAAGCGTAAACTCATGGACGTGTGCATCCTCCCTATCCTCACCTATGGCGCACAAACCTGGTCTAGACAAATCTGCAAAAGGCCAAACTCGGGGTTTGCTAGAGAGCTATGGAGCGTAGTATCCTTGGCGTCAAGTTAACAGACAGAATTAGAAATAGTGAACTACGCTCCAGAACACAAATCGCAGACGTTGGGCAACAAGTCGGCAAATTAAAATGGGACTGGGCAGGCCATATCTGCCGCATGTCGGATGAGTTCTGATGAGGCTGCCACTGATTGGACCCCACATGGCATCAGACGACCACGTGGCAGACCGCGGCGAAGATGGAGAGACGAACTGGACTCCTATATGGAAGACTGGCAAAATACAGCACTCAATAGAGAGGAGTGGAAGGAGGGAAGGGAGGCCTTTGCCCTGCAGTGGGACAACTCAGGCTTATAATAATAATAATAATTATTATTATTTTTAGTACGGAGAAACATAAATAGTTTCTAGGTAGTTTTATCATAAAACAAATCGTAAATCAGCGATCGATTGATCAGCGGGGTGATCGGCTAACTCTGTTGTAAACTGAAATGATTGACCTTTGCTGTAGTATCCTGTTTTAACAGACTGTGACAGTTTGACAATTGACCACATGATTGATATACGACACATATTTTTTTTTGTAAATACATACATATCATACATAGAAAACACCCAGACCCGAGACAAATATCTGCAGAGCATGCAAACATTTGTCCCGCAGCGGGAATCGAACCCGCAACCTTCTGCGTCTCAGGCGGACCTTCGCCCACTGCGCCACAGAGGCTGTCATAGTGTCCAGCATTATTTATTATTTAATAGCTTCCGCCCGCGGCTTCGCTCGCGTGGTACTGGGATAAAAAGTAGCCTATGTGTTAATCCAGGTCACAAACTTTGTATATTCCAAGTTTAATTCAAATCCGTTCAGTGGTTTTTGTATGAAAAAGTAACAAACATTAATCCATACATCCATACTCACAAAGTTTCGCATTTATAATATTAGTAGGATTCATCTAATCAAGATGATAATGACTTGATTGACAGTAATTTCATTGCCATGTGATGTACAACATACAAGCGATAGTATCTTCAGCGGTTCTGATATTGCTCATCGGCATGCGTTGGTTATAACTATAAGCGAGGATTGCGTCAGCCTCAGTCAGAGACGCGTACAAGGCAGGGCTTGGAATATCGGTATTTTCAAATACCGGTTCACCTGACCTTGTCGTGGTACCGGTATATCTTTGGTATCGTTATAAATTATACCGGTATTTTCAATAAGTATCGGTATAATTACCGATAATATATGCGTAAAATATCGGTATCAACAATTCAATTTTGTGCGAGCGAGAGAGAAAACTTTTTAGAAAAACCACCGCGCCGCTGGCGGCCGCGCAGTGGTTTTTGTTGTTTTTGTTTTTTTATACAATAGCTTCCTTATGCATGCGCGTTTTAACGATAACTTTGAAAAATAAGTGAAAATGGAAAGTTAGTACCGTAAGTAAGTACTTTTAATGCCATTCTTAAGTGAGACAAAATAAACTTAAGAGCTGAAAACAAGCGTTCCACGCTTACTTGAGGCGCAGGTGCAGATAGCACAACCTGAGCTATTTGATATAGCCATGGGTCTGATGACTTCTTAGTTTGCCAGTATTCAAATATATTTGCTGAATGGTCGAGAACTGGTTCATTCAGAAAAGTGATCAAAAAGTCTTTCAGTTTGGGATGTTGTTGCTGTTGGAGCAGATAAACTTTGATGGGCTTCTATGTATCTGGTTTTCATAAAATCTCTTAGCTTTTTTTGTAGAGTATCTGTTTCGTTTGCGGAAACATCTTCAAGTCCTGTACTTTCTGCTGCCGATTGTAAATAATTTGTTTCTGTGACTTCTTCAAAAGAAGAGCTGATTCTCGGGTCATTCTCCAAGAAAACCATTCTGTGGTATGTCTTGATGAGGTGGTCTCGAGCAGTTGTCGGAAAATGATAAATTCCGGCAACTTATTCTACTACCGGGAGGGTGATCAACTATGACAGCTATCTCAACACGGTGTCGGGTTTCTCGTCCATAAATCCCTCGTCAACAACATTGTTAAGATCGAGAGCGTTTCGAACAGGGTGATATACCTTATACTCAGAATTACAGAACGGTATTCGTTGAAGGTCATACAGGAATACGCACCGCACTCGAAGCGCCCAGACGATAAAGTGGAGGCTACGTATGATGACATCACGAATGCCATACGTGCCTCGAAAACACACTTTACGGTTGTGATGGGGGATTTCAACGCGCGACTAGGCATGAGGAACGGCGATGAATTGAGAGTAGGGAAATTCGGATTTGGGCAACGAAACCAAAGAAGTCAGCATTTAGCCGACTTCATTGAGAATGAGGGACTCTTTTTGATGAACTCCTTCTTCAAGAAGCCAGGAAATGGAATTGGCTACACCCCGGAGGTCACAAAAGAGAGATAGATTTTATTATGTCGACCAAGAAGCAAATATTCAATGATGTCTCTGTGATCAACAGCGTTAAAACCGGCAGTGATCAGCGTATCGTAAGAGGCACATTAAATATTAACATCAAGCTTGAGAGGTCTCGATTGCTGAAGTCTACTCTTCCCCCAAGTCCTGTCCAGATCCAAAACCCCGAGAACTTTCAGTTAGCACTCCAAAATAGCTGCCCATGCCAGGCTGAATGCGAGACAGTAGACGAGCTAAATAACGGGTTGGTGGAAATTGTCCAAGCGGTTGGGTCAGAGTTCTATGAGACTCAACCCAAAAATAGAACTCAAAAACTCTCTGAGCATACACTCGTACTCTTGGCGGAACGAAACGAAATGAGACTGCATTCTTAAGTTGACAGATCTAAATACGGCATGCTTAATAGACAGATCTCTAAGTCCATGCGACACGATTTGCGGCTTTTTAATACAAATTGTATTAAAGACGCAATAGAGCGCAATAGAGGCTCTAAAGTATTTGCAAAAGATCTGTCTATTGGGCAAAGCCAGTTGATGAAACTGAAGACCGACAGCGGCCATATCGTTTCGTCTAAATCTGAGATTTTGAGAGAGCTCGAGAAGTTCTACGGACAATTATAAACCTCATCACAAAGTCCTACTCTAAGTAGGACTAGTGATGCTAGGGCTCGTTTAATCCGATACTACACGGAGGACATCCCGGACGTCAGCCTTAACGAGATCCGGACGGCACTTCAACAGCTCAAAAACAACAAAGCACCGGGGGAGGACGGAATCACATCAGAACTTCTGAAAGTGGGTGGAATACTGGTACTTAAAGTCCTTCAGAAGCTGTTCAATTCCGTCATCCTTGAGGGTAAAACGCCAGAAGCGTGGAACAAAAGCATAGTGGTGTTGTTTTTCAAGAAGGGTGATGGTACCCTTTTAAAGAACTATAGGTCCATTTCGTTGCTGAGCCACGTTTATAAGCTGTTTTCGAGAGTATTGACCAACCGTCTCGCTCGCAGGCTTGACGACTTTCAGCTTTCCGAACAAGCTGGTTTCCGAAAAGTCTTTATCACCGTAGACCATATACATACGCTTCGGCAGATTATACAGAAGACCGAGGAGTATAATCGGCCGCTATGCCTAGCGTTTGTGGACTAAGGCCTGGGCAGTGCTACAGTCGTTACAGCGGTGCCAAATTGACTACCGATATATTGAAGTGTTTGTATAGTAACGCCACTATGTCTATTCGTCTCCAGGACCAGATAAATAATCCTATCCAACTGCAAAAAGGGGTGAGACAGGGACACGTTATTTCTCCGAAACTGTTCACCTCGGCATTGGAGGATATATTTAAGCTTTTGCACTGGGACGAACAAGGCATCAATATTAACGGCGAATACATCACTCACCTTCGATTTGCCGATGATATAGTTATCATGGCAGAATCGCTGGATGACCTTGGAACAATGCTCAGAGATTTCAATATCGTTTCTCAACAGGTGGGTCTAAAATGAACATGAGTAAGACGCAGATCATGTCAAATGCCCATGTCCTACCTAAACCAGTCTATGTTGGGAACGATATCATCGAAGCTGTTGACCACTATGTCTATCTTGGTCAGACAATTCAACTAGGTAGGTCCAACTTCGACAAAGAGGTCAACTGACGAATCCAACTCCGTTCGGGAAATTGTGGCATATCTTCTCGTCACAGATACCACAAAGCCTCAAGACAAAAGTATTTAATCAGTGCGTGTTGCCAGTGATCATTTATGGTAACTTCGTCGCTAACTAATGGCCTCATACACAAGTTCAAAGTCGCACAACGGGCTATGGAGAGAGCTATGCTCGCAGTCTCTCTGCGTGATAGAATTCGAAATGAGGAGATCCGTAAGAGAACCAGGGTAACCGACATAGCTCTCAGCAAGTTGAAGTGGCAGTGGGCAGGCCATATAGCTCGTAGAACCGATAACCGTTGGGGAATAAAGGTTCTCGAATGGCGACCGTGAACTGGAAGACGAAATGTGGGGATACCCCCCCCCCACCAGATGGACCGATGATATCGTCAAGATGACAGGTAATCGGTGGATGGAGAGGGCTCAAGACCGTTCTACGTGGAATTCCTTGGGGGAGACCTATGTTCAGCAGTGGACTTCTATAGGTTGTTGATGATGATGACTGACCAGTGTGTCTTGCATACAATTCAATAACGCCTAAATTTCTTATCATAATTTTATCTTTTAAGGCATATTGAATATTGATACCTAGGACACATCTTGTTTCGAACGTGGCTGCATCTACTTTCAATGACACCAATTTGTTCTTGAATTCAGAACCTATTTCCCTTCGTAAGGTAGATGCCGTCTCAGAAACACATTCCTTGACTTTCTTCGAGCTTACGATGTGCTTAGCAGGTATTAAATTGATTATGTTTTGAAACGCCTGGTCATCTACAAGCTTGAAAGGTCTGCCATGTACTGTAGTTAACACGTTCCTGAAGAATAATGGTGTTTGTGTCAATTTTGCAACAATCGTCGCAACTTCTGTGTTTTTTTGTACTACGAGTTCGTGTATAGTAGGGAGTACCTAACTATTTAGGATAGTTCACCACCATCATCATAATCATCCGCAGCCAGACTTCACAAGGCTAAGTATAGGCCATCCATAGTCATCCATGTGCGACCTATGTATGTATGATAGCTGCCTACAGTAAAAGAAAAACTTAAACATTTATTTTATCTTGTTTTTTAGTATTTGTTGTTAAAGCAGCAACAGAAATACATCAACTGTGAAATTTTCAACTGTCTAGCTATCGCAGTTCATGAGATACAGCCTAGTGACAGACAGACTGACGAACGACAGATAGCAGAGTCTTAGTAATAGGGTCCCATGTTTAACCTTTGGTTACGGAACCCTAAAAACATTAAGTAGTTGGACTAAATATTATGCCAGGCTCCAAACTAATATGTTAGGTACGACTCCGTTTAATTAACGACCAGGTAGGTATGAAATATACAAGTCAAAACCTAACATACATACGAGTAAGTGAAAGCATAAGATTGAATTTAGGAAATCACTTTCCTACAAACAATGATGTTAGATAAAAGATAGATATCTATTAATTTTTTTGATTGATACTTTCTTTTGTCTAAATATTATTGTTTTCATTGTAAGATGCAATAAGTAGGTACGTAATTAATCACTTACCTACTACTGTACGTAGGTAGGTAATTAGAAGGTCATTTTATTAATAAGCTAGTAACAATTACACAAAGCGTAATGTAGTAACGGTACCTACGTGTACCTATTACAATGAAAACAAAAATACTGATACAAAATAAAATATCATTCAAAGTTTTCTAACATGAAATAAAAGAATTACCTTTAGAAGATCAAAATAATCATACACATTATTAGATTTTGGTCGCCCATCTTTCTTTTTCGTCAAGCTAAGCGACACGTGCGTGCACCTTGGTCACTGTCAAACCTCGCAATCGAGTCGAGTGCAATGTTCCGCGCGCGAAATATGCACAAGTTGGCAAACACGCGCCGGAGGACCGGAGAACTGGCAACGCCGCGATGACCGGAGAGCTGGCAACGTCGCGATTACCGCTTTGAATACCGGTATTTTTATAATAAGTACCGATACTTCAAAAATATCGATACTCCAATTTACCGAAAAGAATATACCGGTATTACCGCTATAGTACCGGTATTATTGGTACCGGTATCAAGCCCTGGTACAAGGCGGGGCAAGGGTCCAAGGCGGCAACAACCTCCTAGAGTCAAAATGTGTTCACTGGCCGATCCCTATACTATACCGATAACGCTTCGTTTTCCCCTGAAAAACTGACAATTTTTTGTCAGTTTCTCAAGGGAAAATGAAGCGTCAGCACGCCGTTAAGGAATTGGCCAAGTGTTTCTGGTTTTTCGAGAATCGTCCCCGCAATATTGTTCCGCAAAACTAACTATCCTTAACCTGACAGATAGAAGCGCGACCGCCAGTGTTTCTTTTGTTGAGTGGGAAATACGACCTATCAGCATGTCCAATTATATTTGATGTACATATAAGCGACCTTTAAAATTTGTAAATCATACGGAAACATGTAACGGGTTATCAGGTCTCTGGACAAAGCTCAACATTCACGTACCTACTCTGTAGTATTTCCTAACAATTACGTATCCTGTAGCTATTTCCTACTGCTGCTGTATAGTTTACTTGTACATACAAGTATAAACTATTTATAAAAAAATAAAATCGACTTGAAATAATTCACTTCTTACTTCTTACCCTAAAGAAATTTGAAAATCGGTTCACAATTTACGGAGATATTGGTGATCATAGGGCGAATTCTGTTGTTCACTTTTTTAAACTTAGACAGCTTTAAAGTTATAGCTATCCTTGTCATTTACACATAAAAGAAAGGGGTAGTATAATTTTTAGGAATTTCAAATTAAGTTTAGTTTTGCAACATGCACATCAGAATCGACATCAAATAACTTTTTTTATGATTCCTGAAGATTCGAAATTTTAACTAGCACATGGCCCACCTGATTTTAAGTGGTAACCATTACTTATAACAAAGTATGGCCTTGTAGGCCGCGCATGTTCAGAACGTGCTCTAATCTGGACATCATGCTGCTCAGCGTACTCCGCAGCGGGAATCGAATTGAACCAGCAACTTCTTGCATCTCTTCTTGCATCTCTACCCATTGAACCAACGAGTTTGCGGGAAATTATACCTATCTAACAGGCACCTGGTCATGATCATTATCATTATCACTGATCAGTAGAATGATCATAAAAACGACTCTACTCTATATTTATAACGTCGACCTAGACTTTTTTCTCGACGACTGTCATACTCCTCAGTTTTTAGAGTGATGTCACCGAACCGGTGAAACGAACCCTTTGCCCGTGCAAATTACAAATCGAGAAATGCAAAGTACATAAGTATTCAGCTATGGTTGTGGTGTATTTACTGGTGCTGGCTTATGAACTTAACATAACAACTGTAATCTAATAAGCCACGATTTGGTAACTTCAGGCCTGTAATTCAACTTGACATTCGCCCCTAGTTGCCATGTTGATGGATAGTTCGTCGTTAATGGTGGCACGGCGTTTGTTACCCTAGATGGTAGACTCCTAACAGGGACGAGCGACGCTGTGGCTGCGCGGATGAAGACGCAGGAACTATCAGGCTAGTCATGTTGGATTAGAGTAACTATTTTTGGCCATATTTTTATTATTTTGAGACATCTTTGAGGTTGAAGTTACCTATGTGAGAATGAGTTATAAGGCGTCGAACGTATGCGTATGCGAAGTTTCATAGGTAGGTACTTGGCAAAACGTTAAGTGATCCTGATTGTTATGGAAGGAGAATGATTATTTGTTGACAGTTCTCAGGACTCTGAGTGCCCATATTTAAACATCGTTGTTTTTCTACAGATGGGCCGAGCGTTCTGCCTTCCATGCTTCTTTTAGAAGGTGACCCCGAGGCTGAACCATCGACGGCCGCTGGCGCTGGTCCCAGTGGCTCCACACCCAGTTTTCTGGTCGGGGACGACCGAAAACCGAGTCCTCCTTCCTATTAAAACAGTGAGCCTACCGGCGCGCGTGGCATAGCTTATCGAGTGGTCATACTGTTCGGACGTATTTTGTGTTGTAGTTCATGCTGTAATTTAGAAATAATAAATATCTAAGTCTACCTTGCCTGAATTGTGTGCAAAAGTTTGTTAAATTAACCTATGTTGTTAATAAATACCTTTTAAAAGTAATTCCGCTTCTGATTGCTAATAATATATAAATTATTCCATATAGCCTGACCACCATTTTCCTTAAATTTGTTAAATTTTCTACAAAACCGACTAACTAGAAACTTCGCTACAATTTTCCTGTAAAATATAAATATCCTTCATATATAAAATACATATAAAACAATCAGGTTTCTCACTTTGCAAACTTGCTCATATCAAGAAAGAAAGACTTTGTAAACTTCGGAGTTAAGGGGGGGAAATGGTATTTTTTTTGATGTTTTTCATCACAAATCCAGAACCATACACTGTAGAAAAAAATTAAACTGTTTAAACAGTGGGAATTAAGCCCTTTCATATGATATGCCACTCGACCTAATGGCCCCGGTTAAAAATTTTGGCATTTCTTATTTTGCACCCTTTGGGGAAAATATTTTTTTACTGGCAATCTTATTCACTTAGTGCATTTTATGTCTATACCAAATTTCAAGACGGTAGCTCATATAGTTCTTGAAACCAGCTATTATCAGCTGTGACAGACGGACAGACGGACGGACAAAGCGGCACCATAAGGGTTCGTTTTACCGGTTCGGTAACGTCACCCTAAAAAGCGAAGAATGAAGAGGGGTAGAAAATCTATCCTTCTTCATAGGTACATCGAGTGTGAGTGAAACTATACATTTCTCTCACTCACACTTACATTCTCAATCTAACTCACTCTTCAAAAACCTGTCATGACTTCATGACCGTTTGTAGTTTGTTCGTTTACTTACCTCTTAGGTTTGTAAAGGGGGTGGGGCAAATTTTTACCTCACTGAGGGCTACCTCTTCTATATTAGATAGAAGGTAAAAAAAATAATGGATTTTTTTAATTTTTGAAAAAATTTACACACGTAAACAAGTTGGTATCAATCAACTCTATTTCCCAACAGAAAAACTTTTCACAAAGTAACTTAGCAAAACAAATAGTAAGTATTCGTTAAAATAAAAATAAAAACATTTAACTTAGACCGGTAAGCACTTTACCGGTCTTGTTTATTATAACCTACTTAAATATACTTCTATAAGCTTGTCTATATTCTTTGGACATAACAACATAAATGATTGGATTACTACATACTGTAAAATATTTGAGCAAATAACTCATCATACTTCCATAGGGCCCCAACGTATAATCTCTGTTCGCAATAATTGCAACCATGATCGGAATATGGCAAGTAAAGAATGATATCATAATCGCTATTATCATTGCCTGTAGCCTTTTGTCTCGTCTCGTAGGACGATATGACACTCTTCTCTGTATTTTCCTAAAAGTAGCTTTAAAGTTCTTTTTTAATTTAGTCAGCGTACCACTGGTGTTTATCTCAACATTGTCGACAGTATTTTCTTCTTGTTTATCATCGGAAGAACTTAGATCTCTGGTGGATATGTCTTCATTTGGACTGTTTGAGTTAGGTTGTACGTTCGCGATTGGAGGCCTAGAAGTGGCCTTAGATTTAGACTTCTTTGCTAGATACATAATTCGACTATAGCATACTATGATAAAGAAGCTAGGGAAAACGAAGGCCATTACTATCAGCATAGTTTTCGGTGAATTGCAGTTTTTGTCTGGCACAATAGTACAGAACCCGACCTTCTTGTCTAAGCTAAACCTTCCCCAAATTTGGAATAGTATCGGTGTTAACAATATAAAAGCGCCGACCCATATCGCGATGATCATGATTGTGAGACTTTTCGTTTGGTACAATCTAAAATAGAAAAAACGTGAGGATATTATAAATAAAAATAAATATTTTTAATTATGCATTTAAAAGAAAAGGAACTTACTTGGGGTAGAGTATGGGATGTGACACCATCACGTATCGGTTAACAGTGATTGCCACTATAGTGAATACTGATGTTGCAGAGAACCAGTAGTTGAGAGTAGGAAATATCTGACACATAATCCTTCCAGTCGTCCACGACTTGTTCAAGAACAAAGCAATGATTATTGGAAAAATTATCATCGCATACAGGAGATCAGATACTGATAGGTTGATTATAAAAATTGCCGTTGCATTGCGGACCTAGAAATAATCAATCACATTGTGAGCCACATTCAGGCTCAGCGGGGTGGGTGATCGGCTAACTCTGTTGCAAACAGATATGATTGACACCGATCCTGTTTTATCAAACTGTGACAGTATGTCAATTGACATTCATTAAACTTCTACGGATGAAATGTCAAAGTTTGTAAAAACAGGATCGGTATCAATCACTTCTGTGGGGTGATCGGCTAACTCTGTTGCAAACGGAAATGATTGAAACCGATCCTGTTTTAACAAACTGTGACAGTTTGTCTATTGACGTACATTGAATATCGATGGATGAAATGTCAAAGTTTGCAAAAACAGGATCGGTGTCAATCATTTCTGTTTGCAACCAAGTTAGCCAATCACCCCCCTGTTTGCAACAGAGTTAGCCGATCACCCAGCTGGAGTGTGTTTCTTACATTGTGTGCTCTAAGAAAGTTTCTTAAAATTCAGCCCTGAAAAAGTAGAGTACAAATTTCGCCGACTTTTATGCCAACGAAATGGGGTAGCACTATTTAAATTATGTACCTAACTTTAAGGATAGATACTATTTAGTTTTTAAATTCACGGTGTTTTGTTTTCCATTCAGTATGTGGCTTTTCGAAAAGGGCATTATATAATTTTTCAAAGGGTTAGCAACGCGCATGTGATGCACCTCTTGGTGTTACAGGCGTTCATAGTCTACAGGAACCGCTTCCCATCCAGAAGGACCGTATGCATGTTTACTACATTGGACTTTACGTATCTATTCTACACTAGGTATTGCTACGCTATTTATAAACAGACTTACTTACTTTTCTGTACTTTGCCAAGGCAAAAATAGTTATAAAGTTACCAAGGATCCCAATTACCATGAATAAAAAGCAGCATGCTGCAGCAAACTTCATTAATGCATCAGGATATTCATTGAACAGGGGAACAAGTACCAACTTTTCATCTGATTCGTATTCATCCAGGCCTCTACTCCATTCTGTATTATTTGAAAAGTTCCAGTCGTTTAAACAATTAACACTTTTATTTATGAAAGGACAACACATTTTATTTGTAGCAGTCAACGTTTCGTAAATATTACAACACAAATAAACAGTATCCACCTTAATTCGTAGCTATAATTGGAGAATTTTCCCTAAATGATTCAAACTGTTATCATACATAGAGCTTGGATTAACGTCAGGGTTTAATTTTGTGAGTTTCTGCGGTTTAAATTATTAGTCTTTTGATATCTAGTACCTATAGTAGAAATAAAGGGGTCTGAATTATTTGCCAGAAGCACGTTTAGTCACAATGTGTCATAGCAGTACTCAGATAACACCCTACTTTCATTTTACCAGATTTTCGTTTTCTGGGATCATGATCCAGTGTTTTTACTTGATGTCTATCTGATTACTATGATGATGATGATTTTGTTGATAGGCACCACTTCGCCAAGTCGACATCAATCGATCTGTGAAGTTTTATATGAAAATCAAACATTACCACGTCTAAATAGGCTTTATAATCAAGCAGTTAAAGTAATGGCATTCTTACCATAACAATACAAAATACTTAGTTTATAATAATTATAAAAGTAGGTATTACATTATACCACACCCCAACAGTAACATACGTTAAGTATACATAAATCTATATATATTTAAAAGAATCGTGTTAGTTACACTATTTATAACGCAAGAACGGCTGAAAATTGGTGGAGAGGTAGCTTAAAACCAGGAGACGGACATATGATACTTGTTATCCCGTTATTATTAAAAGTAGCGGTTGAGGTAGTGGTAGGGTTAGGGGTAGGGTAAGGTAGGGGTAGGGGTAGCGTAAGAGGTAGGGTAGGGATAGTGTAGGGTAGTTTTTGTTGTTGTCGTTTTATCCTCATTGATTGCTTTTTCAATTTCGATATTTGTTTTGAATGTTTCTTTAACTTCGATACCGTCTTTGAGACGGGACAACGTCTGTCAGGTCAGCTAGTTAATTATATATATTTTATTTTATACTAGGCATGATAATCTGTTTACATTTGGAACGCTATGATTCGTTTTTTAGGCAAGGAATTCTGCTTGACTTATATTTTTAACCAACTCAAAAAAAGGAGGAGGTTCTCAATTCGATTATATTCTTAATTTTTTTTTGCTACAATCATTATTTGTTCATCACATTACATTGTTTTTGTGGTTTTATATTATAATTTTAGCACGTCACTTTGGACTTTATTGTAAAAGCGCACGCATTGCTCTATAAATATTTACTTACTTTATAGCCATAAAGTAGAACCAGTTTGTCTTTATTTCTAGTGTTGACATTATGATGGTCAATATTATACTTAAACGAATTACTATATTTTTGGATTTTTGGTCATATAACTTTGTCGAAATATCTGTGAGTACAAAACTGTCTCATAGTTTTTATTTAAACTTAGTTCGAAGTGATTCTCAAGCACATCATTCTCCTGCCATTGTCCCACGTTAGGTGGGGTCGGCATTCTCAAAAACAAATATGTTGTTAAAATCTGCAGCATTCCTTCATGCAAAATGTCGTAAGACATTATGTTGTGGAAGTAGCTAAAATTAATTAGTCTAGCTGTCTATCTATTAGCAGTAGACTGATCCTTTTTGACTACGTATGCTGCAGACCTGAATCTATGTCTAACATTTAAACCGTAGCGGGTATCGAAATGAACTTTATCCTACTTAAATAGACTTCTATACGCTTGTCTATATTCTTTGGACATTATAACATAAATTATTGGATTACTACATACTGTAAAATATATTAGCAAATAACTCATCATACTTCCATAGGGCCCCAACTTAAAATCTCTGTTAGCAATAATTGCAACCATGATCGGAATATGGCATGTAATGAATGATATCATAATCGCTATTATCATTGTCTGTAGCCTTTTGTCTCTTCTCGTTGGACGATATGACATTCGTCTCTGTCTCTTTCTAAAAGTAGCTTTAAAATTCTTTTTGAATTTAGTCAGCGCACCACTTGAGTTTTCATTGCCGACATTATCTTCTTGTATATTATCAGAAGAGCTTAGCTCTTTGGTAGATATTTCTTGATTTGGACTGTTTGAGTTCCTTTGTACGTTCGAGATTGTAGGCCTAGAAATGGCTTTAGATGTAGACTTCTTTACTAGATACATAATTCGACTATAGCATACTATGATAAATAAACTCGGGAAAACGACGCCTATTATCATCAGTACGGTTTTAGGAGTATTGCCGTTTTTGTCTGGAACAATAGTACAGAACCCGATCCTCTTGTCTAAGCTGAACCTTCCCCAAATTTGGAATAGTATTGGTGTAAACAATACAAAAGAGCCGACCCATATTACGATGATCATGATTGTGAGATTTTTCGTTTGGTATAATCTAAAACAGAAAACAATGGATAAGTTATCTAGATATGCAATAAAATTATAATATGATATTTTTAAAGGTTAAAGGTAAAAGAACTTACTTAGGGTAAAGTGTGGGGTGTGACACCATCACATATCGGTTTATAGTGATTGCCACTATAGTAAACACTGAAGTTGCAGAGAACCAGTAGTTGAGAGTAGGAAATATCTGACACATAATCCTCCCAGTCGTCCACGACTTCTTCAAGAACAAAGCAATGTTTATTGGAAGAATAATCATGGCAAACAGGAGATCAGATACTGATAGGTTGATTATAAAGAATGCCGTTGCATTACGAACCTGGAAAATAATAATTACATTATAGCAGTGATGTTATCACGGTCTTGAAGAGATCATTTCCATGCGATAAGGCCGCCCATTGTATTATCATATTTTTAAAAAAGTTTATACAGTATTAGTATACAGTAAATATATAGGTATATTTAGAAATATTTTGGAAAATATATAATTTGTAATTAAACGGACTGACTGACTGACTGACAATAATGCATAGCCTAACCCTAAGTCCTAGAGACTTGAAAAATTCCTTGAATAATGAAGGAGTGAATTAAAAAAACCATTTCCTTAAATTCAACCTGAAGAAGTAGCGGGGAGAAGCTTCTACGTCAAGGAGGATTCACTACCTCTTTAGTTTATTCCAGCAACCTTCCAGCAACCTTCCTTAATTCCTCCATCAATAGTTTTTAATTACCAACGCTTACCAAGCTTAACGAGCCTACATGGCCATGATGTTATGTAAATAGTTCACTAAGGCACAATTTTTTTTTATTTATGGTATTTTATTTTCCGTTAGGATCCACTATACTTTTTTTTAAAAGATATTGGATTTACTTACTTTTTTGTACTTTGTTAGTGCAACAATGGTAATTATGTTACCGGGGATCGCAATAATCATGAAAATAAAGCAGCATACTGCAGCAAACTTCAGCAATTCATCAGGGTATGCACCGAACAGAGGAACAAGAGCCAACTCTTCATCTGATGCGTATTCATCCACTCCATTGCAATTTGTATGATTTGAATTCCACTTATTCAAACAATTAACACTTTTATTAGACATTTTTTTAACAAGATGGCCGACGAGCACTGCCCAGCAGAGGGATGAATGGCGAGAGTGGGGCGAGCAATGGGATATTGAGGGCTTATAATAATAATAATAAAGACATTTTATAAATTGTAGACGATTATAACTCCAATAAACAGTACATTATTACTCGCTGGATTGTAATGTAGTGCCTGTGGTTTTTAGTATATTATCTACCAGAATTTAATTATGTTGGTAGTGTGGAAAGCGTTTGCAAATTATAATTTACTCATATCGTAAAGACCTGAGTAATTAATTTCTGATATTCGTATAATGATGTCATCTTTGTTTTTCCTTATTTTTTACCTATGTAGGATTATGTATCAAGAGTTATAACGCGTGTTTTTCCGCCTATTATTTATAATAATTTTGCCCTTCACCCAAATATGCTAATTTTCATTATAACTCGTAACTCTCTATATTTAAATAACGTTTCTTAAACGTACCGTCATACTTATAAACGCTACTCAAAGTTTACCATTAAGCTAGCCCTGTCACTTTTGGTCATTACCTAACGGTAAGAGGTGCTGATAGTTTAAGCATTGTTTAACTTTTGATAGATTTTCATAAATAAGGCCATAACTCTTTACATTAATAAATATACATTCGTTTTTAATTATTGTTTTAACGTGCAATTAGTTATCGTTAGTTATGAGCCGCCGTCTCCAATCAAGAACTCACTTACCCTTACAGTTATCGGTTCTGCGGCAGATTTGGCCAGTCCACTGCCACTTCAGCTTGCTCTGTATTATTATTATCATAGAGTCCTGCTCCTGACAGTGAAGTGATGAAATTCTCTCTATTTATTTTTTTAGCTCTTTCCATTGCGGCGTCTTTAACATCCTTATACGACATAACGACGACCTTCTCTTTTATGCGACACATGTAGCTTATAAATAAATTTTGTAGGTAGGTAAGTATATTTATATTTTGTATTTTCTACGATCTCAGTTTACCCAAAGGAAACATAAATACATCTACTGGACAAAAATTAGAATGACAAAATCTACTTTCACAGTACGTTAAACTTGCGAGCATTTGTTTGGCTTTGGTCTGCGGTGCCTCGGGCTCCCATAATCCCCCGGCCGAGCCTTTGCTCGACTTAATACAACTTGTACAAAGGAAATGGAACATGTAACTCTTTCAAAGTAGAAGAGTCCCTCTTAGTTTGGTATGATGTCGTTGTAAAGCGATCAGCGATGTACAGAGATTTAGTAAATTATTACTAACAATGACACTGAACAACACTATCACCACAACACGTCTATATCAGCCCATCGCTAGTTATATGCCTTGCCTAATAAAGGAGGATATGCTTATAATCCTCACGCTGGCAGGACACTAGCACTATACAAAATTGTGACGTTAAACGTGATATAAGACTCCTCAATACCGAGCGAAAGTCTTCCAACGTGACTATATAGCAAGATGTCGAAATTTTCATTTCATTCCGCTGTAAAGAAATAGCAGATTTGGCGTACCTCCTAAACATTGCAAATGGCTCGGTGGACTCTGCTAGGATCACTTGGGCTGGCAAAAATGTAGGTTATATAAGAAAACCTAATACCCTTCATGTTCCTTTTGTCACGACTAATAGGCAAAATGCATTTATGATTAGGACGTGTGGCTCACTCAATACTTTGGTGAAGGCAGATGTTGACATTGATGTGTTTAATAACTCAACTACTATTTAAATAACGATTTTTTTTCTAATTAACTTGGTGTGTGCTATACTTTCCTGTTTCTTTTATATTTTGGTATTATTGCTATTTGTGGAAACTTTTAATTGGCCTTAAGTATGCATTTGTGCTCCTCAGTGGGTGCTATGTAATATTCTGTGTTCTATTTTTTTTCCCTAACGGTAAGTTTTCTTAAAATTCTAAAATTAAAATAAATAAAATAAAATAATATTAAAACAAAGTTGGGTGGTACTAATAAAGCCAGTAAGTAAGTTTTAAAATCCAAATAAATAAAAGATAATTATCAAATAATATTAATTACTTACCTACTTATGTAATGCAACCTTGTGAATTTTGAACAATATAATCCTTGGTTCATTTAAAGCCATTCTTCAAAATCAATTCATCGTCTCAGCCTACTTATGATCTAAAAAAAGTTTGTTAAATATAGGTTGATACGCGGGACATTGACTTTGACATACACATAGTAATGACGACGACCAATGATGAACGATGACGAAAAACCGCGCGTCGGAGCGTATTTTATAACATGTTAAAGGAAATTGAAACATCCACACAGCAGTTAAGTTCCTTATTATAGGGATGACAAATGAAAAATTCTAATTAGTCCATCATTTACATTATCAAAAAATATTGGACAAGTATTTTTTCTTTTGTAAATTAAACAAAAAATGACGGAGATATAGTGCGTTAAAGTTCCGCGTGCTTAGTACATTTTATACATAGCCGTGACGTCACGAGCCCCCACTCCCAAACTTTGACGCTCTTTATCTCCGTCAATTTTTGTTTATTTGATAAATAAAAAAATATGGGTCCAATATTTTTTGTTGATCTATCTGACGGACTAATTAGATTTTTTTTTACCCAGTCATCCCTATTCCGTATTTGCATGCAACTTACGCAGCTTTGAGCGTTGTCAAACACTGACATAAATATATTTAAATATATAAATATAAATATATTAAAAATATATATCCGTAAGTAGATAAAGTTAATATATAAGCAACTTAACTGCTTTGTGGATGTTTCAATTTCCTCTAGCATGTTTTAAAATGCGCTCCCATGCTTTCCGACGCGCGCCGGTGAGTGTGAATCGTACATTAGCGAGCACATTCTAATTTGAAAATGTGACAACTGTATCATTTTATTACAGTACTACGATAATAGCTATCATAATTTAATTTTAGCACAAAAATGGATATGATTTAATGGGTTCATAGAACGAGTTGATGGATTTGTTGTTACGAGCTAAAAATAAGTTTTCAACGAGCACAAATCTGGGTGCTGAAGCTCGGGGCAGTTTTATGTACCAAATGAAATTAGTACAATTATTAGAAAACTTCTGTGTATGAAATAACCATCTAAACTTATATTAAAAGCAACGACGTAATTTATTATTTCTGACTGATAATTCTAACAAGAAAATATGAAGGAAAACCAGTTCAAAAGTTACCAAATATTATAATGGTTATGGAATTGCCCATGACAACTAAACTTCTACGAAATTACTGAAATGCTAATACAAAATCCTATTTAGGTTTATCGATGCGATACTAGCAAACTATTTTAAGAACAGAGGGGAACCTGCCAGCATTTGGCGGGACCCTAT
The DNA here is from genome assembly GCA_951804965.1 of Horisme vitalbata. NCBI lineage: Eukaryota > Metazoa > Arthropoda > Insecta > Lepidoptera > Geometridae > Horisme > Horisme vitalbata. The sequence goes on from OX638102.1 coordinate 7,522,544, forward strand.
ATGGTACCAAATATTACAAATAGGGTATCTACTAAATATCTATTTTGATAATAATAATAATTAAATACGAGATCCATGTTGACGTTCACGTAGGTATAACCGGTAAAAAAACTGCCATTTACATATTTTGGTATAAAAAATAACAGCCTAAAAGCGTAATACTCTCCGCTCTAATGGGTCTGTAGGATGAACTGATAGATTTGATGTTAGGAACAAAAAGGAGCGAGTCCATAGTCCATTCGGAAATTCGGATGTATTCGACCGGACCGGCTTAGGTACTGCGGTGTGTAAGTCGAAGTGTATTCCCATTGTGACTTCAGTATTTGCTCTTCCTTAATAAAGCTACCATGAAGTTTAGTGTGATGTTTCTTTGCGGTAAAGTGAAGTAAAGTAAATAAATATTTATTTCAGTCACAAATCGGTAATGTTTACTTACTGACTATTGAATAGGTTGTTGATACATAGACGCAGATATATTTGTTTAGTAATTTATTTATTTGCTTACACGTACATACCACAATTTATATAAACAGGTTAGGGTGGTATGTTGTGGTCAGTAGGTTCATGTAGGTACCTTGTAAGTGCACTGCAAAGTGAGTTTAGTCGCATTTATACAAATAAAAAAAATGTGAATAAAAGATAAATAAAAAAAAAATACTATGTCATTCGCTGAAGATAATACTAGTAATTATTCGGACCAGATTGAACTTTAGTATTATGCCTGTATATCGTTAACACTGTTGCCTGTCTTATCAGTTTGTGGCCAAACTGGCTAATGTTGTGGCCCGGTTGGAACAAGGTTAGGTTGGTCGAATCTTTTCAATATTGAAAGACTGTAGTATGTACTACATTGCCCCTTTGGTGATGAAAATCTTAAATAGTCTTATCGAAACTAAAATTGAAGTCAGCAAGATCACGAAGACTAGCTAAAAAGTATTGTAAACGGAAAATTTCGGCCAATGCGAAAGCGTAGATTCAAAATAAGGCTTTGTCATTTTGCGACCAACATTTTGCGTTACGCTTATGATATTCCAAGTTGAATTAGTCGTGATCACCCGTATATAAATTCGGAAAAATTCATAGATGTCTAATGTATTGACCGTCATCGGCGACCATCCCCGAGTTTGCAGCATAGCAGTACACAGAGTGCATTGCAGGATTCTGGGGATTATGTAAACGAACCAACGCTGTACTGAGCTGGTTAGTGGCTCTTTACCTTGCGACTGTAACGCTACTGGCTGACGATTAGCGGTAAACCGATTAGGTGCAGGTAAACATGTCCTTTAAAGATTTCAAATCATCATCATCATCATCATCATCAGCCTATAGCAGTCCACTGCTGGACATAGGCCTCCCCTAATGAGCGCCATTGCGCCCTGTCCTGAGCTCGACGTATCCAGCTTCTACCAGCAGCCTTTCGCAGATCGTCACCCCACCTGGCCGGAGGGCGTCCTACACTACGTTTGCCGAGCCGCGGTCTCCACTCAAGAACTCGTTTACCCCAACGGTTATCGGTTCTTCGGCAGATATGGCCAGCCCACTGCCACTTCAGCTTGCTAATTCTCTGAGCTATGTCGACAACTTTAGTTCTATGTCGGATAAACTCGTTACGGATTTTATCCTTCAGAGAAACCCCGAGCATAGTTCGTTCCATAGCTCGCTGAGCGACTTTAAACTGGTGGACCAGCCGTACTGTGAGTGTCCACGTTTCGGCTCCGTATGTCATGACGGGTAGGACGCACTGATTGAAAACTTTCGTTTTCAAACATTGCGGTATAGGTGACGAGAAAACTCGACGTAGTTTTCCAAATGCTGCCCAACCCAGCTGAATCCTCCTCTTGGCCTCCTTCTCGAAGTTGTTTCTACCCAACTGCAATATCTGCCCGAGGTATGTATACTCCGAAACAACTTCAAGAAGGTGTCCATTAACGACGACAGGACTCGGATCAATTCGGTCATTGACCATAACTTTGGTCTTGTCCAAATTCATGCCGAGACCCATCTTTCGCGAGGCTGATGCTAGGCCGTCCAGCATCTGTTGCAGCTCCTCCAGCGACTCCGCCATTAGGACTATGTCATCAGCGAATCGCAAGTGTGAGATGTGCTCGCCGTTTATGTTTATGCCCATACCTTTCCAGTCCAGCGTCTTAAACATATCCTCCAACGCGCTTGTGAACAGTTTCGGAGATATGACATCTCCCTGTCTCACTCCGCGGCGCAGTTGGATGGGTTTAGACTGCTGGTCCTGTACTCGGACACTCATAGTGGCGGCTTCGTACAGACACCTCAACACTTCGAAAAGATTTCAAATGTGACATGTAAATGATAGATAGATAGATAGTTAAAAACATTTACTAATTATTAAATACAAGCATTTATGTACCAGTACCCATTTTCATAATATAGAATTCTGAATCTCTCATCTCAACTCATCGTCTATAATAGTCTGGTGTAAAAACTAAATTAGGGAAAACCCAATGGAAACAAAAAACTCGTAGGGGGATGCATGGGTAAGAAAATTTTTTTTTTTTTACTTATTTATTTATTCCTAAGTTAGCAAATAGGCATATGGTCCTCCTGATTGTGAGCGGTTCTCGTTGCCTATGGACGCCTGTAACATCAAGACCATGTGTGTTGTTGACTCTTTTGACACCTTTATGAAACGTTGCGTATTGCAGTCTCTGGGGATAACCTCGGCAGGGAGAATACTCCACAGAATGATTGTGTGCGGGAGAAAATTCCTCTGGACCCTCAGAGTGCGAGAAGATAAAGGTAGCAATGTATGTGGTGGTACCTCTTTTTAATTTTTTAAAATTCGTGTCCCATATTTTTTTATAATAAAAATGACGGACCAATTCTTTTTTTCAGGCATCTAGCCTATTGCCTATTAAGATAAATGACATAACGTACTTATCGATGGCAAATCAGCCTTGGTGCTTTTTTGAAACAAAATTACCAAGTTGACGAAGTTCACCAGTCAGCTTGACGTGACCACATTTATCTTGACGGCCTTTGTGGCGCAGTGGGCGAAGGCTGGCCTGAGACGTACAAGGTTGCGGGTTCGATTCCCGCCGCGAGACAATTTATATGTTACGTTTTACCTAACTTCCTGTTTTTAGTTTTTTTAGATAAGTATCTAATGTAAAAACGTAATTATTGTACTTTATTACATCGACCCAGTTATGTACATGAAACGACATGTGTTATTTAGGTTAAGTTTTCCTATAAAACCCGTAATAAATCTAACATCATTCCATATTCATAATCATTATCCGTAGGGACAGCTGTAAAACCGCAGTAAATCAAAAGGGTATTTACAGTAAGTAATAAAATGAACCATCGACTATAATATTTCAAGACTATGTAATATACTAACCTCCTGCCCGCGGCTTCGTTCGCGTGGAACCGGGCAATATTTTAATGAAGTGAAATGAAAAAGTAGCATATGGGTTTGTTAATCAAGGAGACAAATAATGCTTTATTCCAGGTTTCATCTAAATCCGATCAGCCGTTACGGAGTTGAGTGCAAAAAAAACATACTAACACATACACAAACTTTCGCTTTTATTTTAATATTAGTGTGATATTAGCAGCTTCGATCGCATAAAAACTGGCCTAAGATATTATCCCCACGGTTGTTCCAGATCACAAACTATATCGTATTTTCAAATTTCATCAAAATCCGGTCAGCCGTTACGGGAGCTTAACGATTTTTAATTAAGGGTTTGTTCATAAAAACATTATTTTTTCATGAAAAATCATATTTATCTGCCTAAAAAAGAAAATCTGTAACTAACCAAAATCCTTAGTCGTAAATCAAACTCTTATTTTACTGTTTACAGCAATACATCAGTTAAATCCTTCGGATTTGCAGCAAAGTCCTGCGGATTTCCTTATAGCAGTATTGGCGAAAATTTATAGACTGTGAAAATTCTGTCTCTGCGGATATCGTTGCGAAATGACAAACGTGACTTGTGTACGAATTGTGTAGTGTAGCGTGCTGTAGCTATAGGGAACAAAGTTGCTGACACTTCGAGATGCAATTTTCAGTACTGTACTCAGTCGTGTATACATACTTGGACCGCCCCAAGTGTCTCTAACGAATAGACAAAGGCGTGTAGGGGTTTGGTGTTGCTTTAGCGTAGGTTAGTCTTGCAAGCTTGCGAAATGCGCAATAGAATGCAAAATGTAGGATCTAGACAGTGCAGTTTTTCTGATCTGTTTTAGTAGTCCAAATTAAATAAATGAATATTATTATGCTGGCTGTCCTATCATCTAGCCTCAAACTAAGCAGAGCTTGTATTATGGGATATATTATAATAGATACGAGCTACTGCCTTTAGCTAGAGATTTTGTTTTAGATTTTGTCCATCATCATCATCATCATCAGCCTATAGCAGTCCACAGCTGGACATAGGCCTCCCCTAATGAGCGCCATTGCGCCCTGTCCTGAGCTCGACGCATCCAGCTTCTACCAGCAGCCTTTCGCAGATCGTCACCCCACCTGGCCGAAGGGCGTCCTACACTACGTTTGCCGAGCCGCGGTCTCCACTCAAGAACTCGTTTAGCCCAACGGTTATCGGTTCTTCGGCAGATATGGCCAGCCCACTGCCACTTCAGCTTGCTAATTCTCTGAGCTATGTCGACAACTTTAGTTCTATGTCGGATAAACTCATTGCGGATTTATCCTTCAGAGAAACCCCGAGCATAGCTCGTTCCATAGCCCGCTGAGCGACTTTAAACTGGTGGACTAGCCGTACTGTGAGAGTCCACGTTTCGGCTCCGTATGTCATGACGGGTAAGACGCACTGATTGAAAACTTTCGTTTTCAAACATTGCGGTATGGGTGACGAGAAAACTCGACGTAGTTTTCCAAATGCTGCCCAACCCAGCTGAATCCTCCTCTTGGCCTCCTTCTCGAAGTTGTTTCTACCCAACTGCAATATCTGCCCGAGGTATGTATACTCCGAAACAACTTCAAGAAGGTGTCCATTAACGACGACAGGACTCGGATCAATTCGGTCATTGACCATAACTTTGGTTGTCCAAATTCATGCCAAGACCTATCTTTCGCGAGGCTGATGCTAGGCCGTCCAGCATCTGTTGCAGCTCCTCCAGCGACTCCGCCATAAGGACTATGCCATCAGCGAATCGCAAGTGTGAGATGTGGTCGCCGTTTATGTTTATGCCCATACCTTTCCTGTCCAGAGTCTTAAACATATCCTTCAACGCGCTTGTAAACAGTTTCGGAGATATGACATCTTCCTCTCTCACTCCGCGGCATAGTTGGATGGGTTTAGACTGCTGGTCCTGTACTCGGACACTCATAGTGGCGGCTTCGTAAAAACATCTCAATACTTCGATATAACAATAGTCCACTTGGCATCGCTGCAAGGGTTCCAGGACAGCCCACGTTTCGACAGAGTCAAAGGCCTTCTCATAGTCCACAAAAGCCAGACACAGGGGCTGATTTTACTCTTCGGACTTCTGTATAATCTGCCTCACTGTGTGAATGTGGTCTATGGTGCCATATCCTCCGCGAAACCCGGCCTGCTCCGGTGGCTGGAACTCATCGAGTCTTCTGGCGAGATGATTTGTAATAACCCTTGAGAACAGCTTATAGACGTGGCTCAGGAGCGAGATAGGTCTGTAGTTTTTAAGAAGGGTTTTATCTCCCTTCTTAAAAACAGAACCAACAGATTTTGTCCGCTGCACCATAATGGCATCAAAATCTCACCTTCGGACAAAAGCCCACCTGAGGGACACAGAAGATTGCGGTTCGCATTCCCACTGCGGGACAAATATTTGCATCATATTCTACAAATATTAGTCCCGCGTCTCAGGTCTTTTCTATTTATGATATGTATGTATTCACAAAAAAGGCATATAAGTAGTTTAACAGACATGTGGTACCCATAATACAAGATCTTCCTAGTTTGGGGCCATGTGAGGTGATGTTGGGTGATAGTGTACAGCATTATTTATTTAATGTAATAAAGTTAGGATTAGGTTTGTTTTGGCGCAAGACATTGTAATCAGGATTGACTTTCCTATCTACCGAAAGTGGTTAAAATCATTAGGAATGGTGTTCTACTATCAGTAGCTCATTCAAAAATAGTAATCTTCTGTTAGATATTTTTTATTAAAATACCTCCACTAGACAAACCGTAAACAAGAAACGCCAACAACAGACGTCCACATTACACTGCGTTATTGTGGTCCATAAAAGGGTCTAGGGTTTGGTGTCCTAACTTGTCCCATGAGGGGCATAATTTATGCCGGCGACACATTCGTCGCAATGTCCTGAGAAAGCGGCTGAAATATGGAGTTGAGCCGCCCTTGTCCTAAAACTGGGAGAGTAATGACTGGGCCATTTTGGCCGTTAGAACTTTATAATGGACTCTGATTTCTTTATGGAGAATAATGGACGTAACTTCTTCATTATTCTGGCGTTTATGTTTAACTAAATTAAATTGAACCATGTAAGATTGAGAATTGGAATACTCATATTTTATCACTCACAGTACGACTAGTCTACCAGTTTAAAGTCGCTCGGCGAGCTATGCAGCGAGCAATGCTCGGAGTTCTTCGGAAAGATTGGATCTGTAACGACAACATAGAACCAAAGTTTACATAGCTCAGAGGATTAGCAAGCTGAAGTAGCAGTGGGTGGGCCATGTCTGCCGAAGAAACGATAACCGTTGGGGTAAACGAGTTCTTGAGTGGAGACCGCGGCTCGGCAAACATGGTGTAGGGCGCCAGCCAGGTGGAGTGACGATTTGATAAGCTGGAAGCGTCCAGCTGAGGACAGGACGCAATGGCGCTCATTAGGGAAGGCCTATGTCCAGCAGTGGACTCCTATAGGCTGTTGATGATGATGATATTTTATCTGTGAAATAAATTCTACTATAATATTATAAGTGCGAAAGTTTGTGAGTATGGATGTATTGATGAATGGATGAATGTTTGTTACTCTTTCACGCAAAAACTACAAAACGGATTTGGATGAAACTTGAAATATACATAGTATGTAATCTGGATTAACACATAAGCTACTTTTTATCCCGGTACCACGCGAGCGAAGCCGCGGGCGGAAGCTAGTAATCAATAATAAAAAAACCCTTTATTTCACAAGTTACAAGAATTTTCATATCTATTTAAAAAATAGTTATTGTATAGTGTTTAATAGTAATCACTATGGATCTAGTCTCAGGATTCTCAGTAAAAGATTCGACCAATTTCGACCAATCGATTAGTACAGTGCGACCCACATAGAACTTCGCTACTTGCAGCTAACTTCAGAAGGAAATAGATACGTTGTGATTATTTTACGTATATGTACGATACGTAGGTTCATTTCTTATGATCTAGGACACCAGCCTATATCACCAGTCTATAGTCCACTGGACATATAACTGGACTTATAAGAAGCGGCTTTTCCAATAATCTCCATGCTGGGCATGCGGGTTGGGGATGGCAGCTTCTAGTAACGCCGATTCTGTTGCCTGTTGTTGGTCAGAGAATTTAGCAGTGCTGGTGTTAGGCTGCGCTGTGCTGCAATTAGCCGGCTGCTACAATCTCGTTAGTTTGTTAGTTAGGCAGAGTGGGTGCACCACATGCCCGTGAGTTTGGCTTGGAATCATAGAGAGGGTCTTTATAAATTAAATGTATGAAAATTCGGTATTAAATCTTCTTTATGAAACAAAATTGGCTTTAAAAAGTAAGTACCTATTTTGTACTTAAACGTTTTATAATGAATAGCAGTCCACAATGGAAGCTGTTGGAAAACCAAAGAGCGAACAAGTTATTTTCTTTTAATTAGTAAACTCACCTAAGTTTACTTAACGGACACCCAGTTAGTCGAGAGTTGGTCTTCCATTTCATTCCGAGAAGTGTCAACAAAATGTTAACTTAGTTTCTACCTAATTAGGAACAGGCTCCGGTTCATGTTATTCTGGCCCTCCGGATGTATAAAGGATGGAAATGAATAAAAAGTATTTAGTACTAAGCTCTGTAATTAATAATATACAACCCTTATGTTCCACTTCTATTCAGTTTAAATTTAAATTTTCTATGGCGACGTTTATTGTCCTCTGTAAAAAGATCAAAACAGGTGAAATAATTAGTAAGCTGGGTTTTTTATGATGTAGAGAGGAAAATTTAATTAGTTCTGCGATATTGGACGAGTTGTTTAATTTTATCGCTCGTGTGGGCTAAGTGTACCTTATGAAACTAAAATTATACAAATAAGTAGAAAAAGAAATACCTGCTCGCTTGATCAAACAATGCATATTTTATTATCCTTTGCTCAGTGCAGCTTCCGAAACATTTTTAAAAAATAATATCGTATTGCTCCGTTGCAGTCGAAGTAAACCGGATAGGACTTCCACTATAAAGCTTTTTAAAAGCTAAAGTTATTACTTTTACATGTGAGTGTGCCAAGTCCGTTCCGGTGGCACATTCCACGTGGTTTCCCGGATTTTGTTCAGGAATTCCATTCGCCATTTCCGGGATAGCTCCTGGTTTGTTGTTTGTTGCAGAATTTTGCCTATTGGTGTTTTCAATTTTTGATGGTATCTGATTCTTTTTCGCAAATTGCATTTTTCCTTGCTTAGTTTGTTAGCTTTAATTAAGCTTATTGTATTGGAGCCAGTCATTTAAAATGACTACGATGTGTGTTTAATGTTGTATCAAAACTAATCTGTGAATTCACATAAATAAAATACAATAATATTCATTAAACATAATAATGATTTTAAATAATACATAACATTTATATATAACCCCCTTTTTTATGTTACTTTGTTTGTTTTTGTTTTTGCTCAAGTCCTACTTGTAAAAGTGTTATATTCATCAAGAGTTATATTTTAGTACCTAAGTCTGTTCACTCGTTTTTTGTTTAATGTTTATAGTGGAAACTTCACAGGTGTTAGATTTATTCATATGTATTTTTTTTTTCATCACTTTGCACCGTTTGTTTCCCAAATAAAAAAAAATAAAAAAAAATAAAAAAAATAACACTACACTTTCCACACACCATATTGTAGCCTTAAACTAAGCAGAACTTGTACTATCGGAACCACATGACTGATATACTACATATACATTTTTTTGTAAATACATACATAATATACATAGAAAACACCCAGACCTAAACCTGAAAATAATGCAAACATTTGTCCCGCCGTGGAATTGAACCTGCAACTTTCTTCGTCTTTAGGCGGACCTTCACCCGCTGCGCCACAGAGATATAATATGCAATATTATATTTTTTTAAACCTTTTAGATTTTCTAAGAACAAGTCCCAAATGTGCTCAAAATAATCCTTTACACAGATTAACGAAACGAAATCACCTGCAATCGCACTACACGCGCACGTTACAAACGAATCTCCGTACAGATTAAAGTGACCTACCCCCAGGCAAGGTGTAATTAGCCAACCGAATTACTGGCTGTAGTTGCCGGCAATAGCTTCAGGCTACGTAACTATAGAAGCTGCTTTAAGCATGGCCATAATTCATTTCCTGCTGGTGGACCCTTCAGGTAAAACATTTGTTACAAATGGATTCTCAGAATAATGGGGTCACATTTCACAAAGGAAAAACAAATTCTCACATATTTTATAAAATTTCGACATCCCTGTACAGTACAAGAGCGCACTCCCCTATAAAAAACTCCACATGGATACATGAATTGTACTTCTTCATTCATGCAGTAGGTAGTTACGAATCTGACCTAAAGAAGTCGAGTTATAACATCAATAGTATTTTAACCGACTTCAAAAAGGAGGAGGTTCTCAATTCGTCGGAACCTTTTTAGTTTGCCTAGACTGAAATATCTACTTCGTTGGCCTGCCCAGGCCTATCGGTGTAACACCTTGTTATGCCAAAGTCGACATTACTACGTTTTTTTGGAACGAAGTTCCTTATCGCGCGTTGCGAAAGGGGGCCAGACGGAAAAAAATAAGACCAAAAGTTGTAACGACACTTTGTAATAGTCAAATGTTTGGGCTGATGACGTCATTGTATAAAGACTTGTGCGCTTATTTCAACCGTTTATGCTAAGTACTCGTTAGCCTCGCCGTATAGGCTTGGTGGTGCCGGAGATGCCTGAGGTGCCTGAGGTGCCGGAAGTGCCTGAGGTGCCTGAGGTGCCGGAGGTACCTGAGGTGCCGGAGGTGCCTGAGGTGCCTGAGGTGCCGGAGGTGCCTGAGGTGCCTGAGGTGCCGGAAGTGCCGGAGGTGCCGGAGGTGCTTGAGGTGCTTGAGGTGCCTGAGGTGCCTGAGGTGCCTGAGGTGCCGTAGGTGCCCGAGGTGCCTGAGGTGCCTGAGGTGCCTGAGCCGACTGAGGGGCCTGAGTGGGTGAAGTTAAAGGAACTTTGTTCCGGGTGTCCCTTGACACCTCTCAAGTTTTTTTATTTTTATTTATTATGCGTCAGCTCTTGACCTCGAGGCTGGCATAGGCAAGGATGAGGTCGACGATGGGGCGATCTTTCCCAGGAGATACCTATTTACTCTCTTTTTGAAGATGTTAGGGTCGGTTAATCGAAAAACAGACACTGGTAGCTGATAACACGTTGGGCCGCGTGGCGGTTTACTGCTCGATATCGACAGATTGGTGTTGAATACTCAAAGCGTTAGATAAGGTACTTACATAAACACAAGAGGCAAGTGATGGTAGTAATATAAACTTGCAGCTCAAACCATAAGTTTCAGCTATTTTACTCATGAAACTATCGTAAATTAACTCATTCATATTGAAAAACGGGTATTTTCACGTTCCCTTACATCGGTGAAGGCACCGACGGCGTTGCGACTCGTTAAAAGAGTTCATCAGGGTGAAGTTTCATCTCTTGAGGTATAGCACCTCCTCTTTTAGAATATAAAATGAAGAACCTACTTAATCAACTATGTTAATGCTTGCTACTTTGCTAATAACTTAATCGTACTTCATCATCGTCATCATCATCAAAAACCTATAGAAGTCCACTGCTAAACTTAGGTTCTCCTCCAAGGATTTTCACGACGAACGGTTTTGAGCCCTCTTCATCCATCCAGTCGTCGTTCCATCTGGTTGGGGTCTCCCTACACTTCGTCTCTCAGATAGTGGTCGCCATTTGAGAACCTTTTTTCCCCAGGTTTTTCGGGCTATATAAGCCCGAAAAACTGGCACTTCAACTTTGCTGATTCTGAGAGAGATTAAAGCTACTTAGGAACTATAAATTAAGTCTAATTTTTAGTGAACTGTATTTTTTTCTTATGAGAGTAAACTCTTTAAGCCGAACACTGTAGGTACATAGCATAATATGGTTACTATGGCAGGCAATTTCGGCTTGCAATACAGATCTATAAATCGGGGTGTGAGTATGCCATAGGTTTTCTGTAGCGCTTAGAAAATATAAACTCTGACACTAGAGTTGGTTACTAGCTCATACGAAGAAAATGATCGGAAATCTCGTGAGCATACACGCGGTGATGAGCTACTATACAGTAACTAAATCACATAGAAAATCAGGCTCATCGCTTAATTCATGGCCCACATTTGCTTACGATCAGCTAAGCCGGGCACGAGGGGCATGTAGCTTGTAATCATACCGTTTGATTTGATGTATTAGAATCGCAGCACAGTTTGTATGCAACTGTTTGCGTTTGTACAATCACAATGTTTGAGATACAAATTAATACTGTTTTAGGTACGGAGCAGTTAAACCAAGGAGGATTTGTATGGGAGGGCGCGCTTTGAACAAAAATCTGTGCCTAATATATTCTCCCAAATAAGGGTTATGTCTCGTTTCCACTTATGTATAACACTAAACGAGACACAACCCTAATTTGGGCATTTTTATTAAGAAAAATCAGGCACACGTTTTTATTCAAAGCGCGCACTCCCCAAGTACGAAGTACTATTATTAATTACATGGGTTAAGGCGACTGTAAGGGTCAAACCTCACTCTCGCTCGCACTATTCAAAATTTTTGAAGATATAAAATCACTGAACATAGTTATGCAAAATAGCAAACCTTCACGGCCTAGGAAATAACAATACAAAGGTTCAGCAATAATATCATGTTGAACCCAACACGTTTTCCTACCAAAAAATTAGTACCAAAATTGATCACATTAGTGCAAGTTTTTTGGTAAGAAAACGTGATAGAATCAAAATGATATTATTGCTGAACCTTTGTATTGTTATTTCCTAGGCCGTGAAGGTTTGTTATTTTGCATAACTATATTCAGTGATTTTATATCTCCAAATATGTTAAATAGTGCGAGCGAGAGGAAGGTTTGACCCTTATAGTCGCCTTAAACCGCGCAACGGGACGATCGCCGTTGATTTCACTTGAAACAACACAAAAAAGTTTCTATGCAAACTCTTTGCTTTAAATCAAGGAGTTTTTAGTATGGGAGTGCGCATTTAAACCAAAATTTGTGTCTAATGTATTCTTCTAGTGGGAGTAGTGTCTCATTTCCTCTTTAGTGTTACCCAAGAGGAAACGAGACACAACAATCCTTTGGCATTTTTATTGAAAAAAATAGTAGTAAAAACTCTTTGCTTTATATTGCTTCAAGCATACTTATTATTATCCAAGCAGGTCAAAGCCAAAGAGGTTGGATTAGAAAAAAAAGACATAGGTAGAGTTCACCTATTTCACAAAGTCTTCTTCTTCACGATGACATTAACAGCATAGTGTCAAGATTATTAGATTCAAAATCTAATAATTCACCGATCTTCTTGACATGGAATAGCAGTATAACCTTTTTTTTATTATGTCAAGAGCTCAAGGCTTATGTCAAAGTCAATCCGCTATTTTGGAAGTTTTTATTTACGTATTTACACTATTTACACCACAAACTATTTTTTATATACTTTTAAAATGGACTCTAAGAAGAAATGTTGCGAGGTAACCACAATGTGCGGCTACAGCCTCCAGGAGGGTGTCGTATTTATTGGCGCAGTAACTACGGTAAGTTTAATATACTGTAGATGACTCGACCCGCTTTGCGTATTCTTCCTCTCCAGACCGCCACACCTTTAGTACCAGTTAGGCTGTACTCTCACTAGGCGAACAGTGAGTGGCTGAGAGCGACAAATCTCAATGTCAAGTGAGCAGCGAACTGTAGGAAATTAGCCGCAAAGCACAGGCGAACTCTTGGCAAAGAAAGCAAACTCTGATGCCATCTTTGCACGGAGTGTTTGACGCCATGGATATTATAGAGGTAATTATCTACGAGGCAAAAAATGATAAATATAAAAAACACTGGATTAATCCTTTAAATTTCGCTTCGCAAATCCAGATCCAATTGTTTGTTTTCGTGGCGAGCGTTGATTTTCGTCGTAAGCGCTGTATGGACATTCCTTTTAAATTAAAATAAGTTGGCGAACTAAAAGCAAACAGTAAGCCGCTCACTTTTGGCCTCATGAGGACTCGGTTTTATACTCAAAACAGTGAATATATAACACAGTTAGTGATATTAAGTGGTTCCTATTGGTGAAAGAATTTTCAGAATTGGATCAACACTGCCAGAGATTCATCATCAGCCTATATTAGTTCACTGCTGGGGATAGGCCATTCCAGAGATTACGCCATGAAAATTAACAAAATATTGATTGATTAAATCTATATTAATGCGAGTGATGCCTCGGGCGAAAGCTAGTTTTACTATAATATGTAGCCTAACGTAGCACCCACGTAGAGTAAAATCTCGTAGATATCTCGTAGGTTTCTACGAATTATTATAGCTACGACTCTTCGTAGTTATAATAAATTCGTAGAAATCTACGTAGCAAACGTTTTGTAGAAGCTTTTGATTAATTCTAAGGTAGAAGCGTTCGTTTAAAAAATATTTTATGCAAAGGTTGAATTAGATCAGAAAATAATATGCTTATTATTATAGACAACCTTTGAATCCAATATTGAAGATTTATGCAGCTTCAAGTGGTATACCTAACTCACAGATAGTGGTCTTAGTGTGACATTGTTAGATGGAGTAGGCTTGTCCAGCATCTATATCATCCTCAGCCTTGTCGGCATTGCCTACAGGAAAGACATGGTCAAAACGTAGAGCTGACTAATCTGTGGAGATCTTACGACGTTTTCCTTCACCGTTTTGAGCACGTGGTAATGTGCAAAATTTTTTCAAAAATAAAAATTAACTTATGCACAAACGAGATTCGAACCCACACCGTATCTGATGTTGAGGTACATTTTACTAACCACCACAGCCTATTTTTTTATTTGCTATGGGCCAGCCCTAGACTTCGAGGCTTGCCCGTACAATGGGCACTAGATTACTATTTCATTCTCTGTTTTTGTAAATTATTGGTTTTTAATTGGTGTTGTGTGCAATAAAACGTCATTTATATATCTATCTCTCTTGCGCGGTCAAGGATGAGGTCGACAATAGGGTGAGCTTACCGAAAAGACTTCTATTGAGCTGTCTCAGGGCTAATACGATCTCGTTTTGGCTGATTTCTGGCAGTTCGTCGGTGCAGTGGCGGGTGAGGGTGGCTCTAGAATCGTTGTTGTTACGTTGGTGGCAAGGAACATGTGCCGCGTACAGTCGGCCGATTCATATAATTTTAGATAGATTCATAAAATTATTAATATTTTAATGTTTTAGCTAACGTCACTAATAACGCTTGCATACGCAGCAACTTGCGTGGGCGCAACGCCTCCTGCTGAGAAGGCATACAACGGCCGGCCTATGATGGCAGTAGACATGATATTCGGGCTGTATTCTATGAGTGTCTCATTATATCAGATTGTTATATCGCTTCTACTCATTTGGCAAGCTGCTTGGGTGAGTATCTGTATTATTTATCTTATTTATCTATTTTGCTGTATCTCATACACCGTGATAGCTAGACAATCGAAAGGAGAATGCCGTTTGATGTATGGCGCTCGGTACCAAGACTAAAGTGAGTCAAAAAAATCTCCAAGAAGTTTTTAGTCGATTCTACTGTCAAAATAATAAAAAATTAGGGTTATTGTCATAGTAACACTTTACATCAATGTTTGTTGCCATAGTAACCTATTATATTATCATTGGTTGTTGCAGTCTAATGGCGGCGTGCGGCAGAAACCATACCAACAACATATTTTTTATTTGATTATTAATCCCGTCGGTGTGTAAAACTAAAGAAAATGTTAATGTCATTTATAAAATATAATATTTTTTATGGGATACGTTCGGCTTTGATGCAATTGGTACGGGTTCTCGGCATTCTCCTTTTCACAGATGATGTATTTCTGTTGCCGCTATAACAACAAATACGTTGTGCCGTAACGGCCCCAAGTTTTATTCCTACCTACCTACTTAGGTAATGGGCAGAATAAAACAGGGTATCGACATCGAGATCTGTATTAATTACTAATTACTATTTTAAAAACATACAGCCAAACTAGCCAGACGGAGGCACATAAATTTATAAGGTGTGGGAACTTGACAATCTGTTTCTACTTCCACTATAGCACCGAGAAGTACTTCCCTCGTATCCAGCCGAATTGTGCAGGGTGACTCCGGGACACCTCACTAGTTCCGCGTGAGTGTCTGGCAAGCTCTCGTCTCCTTGCGTAGCTAGGCAATCGCCTACAAAATGACTTTTTCTCCTTCCTTTCCTTCTTTCGATAAGCGCCCAGCAGCAAGGCAGAGAACAGAGCGGTGGAGAGATTCCACTCCGAGCGAAGGTTCCTGGAAGCGACAAACCAAATGTTTATATTTGGTTTATCTAGCCTCCGTTCTGGGGTCCACTAACGGCAACGAGAAGAAGCGGGTAGGTGTGTACTTACTCGTAGTGTAGCTTTGCCGTGGTGAAACCTATTTCCAGAACGGAGTTTACATAGATAAGCCAAAGCAATAGTGTTTGTGTGCCACTTGAAACTTACCCTATAACGGGAAACACTTTCACCAGTTTACTTTAAATTTATATATCTATTAAGATTAGAAGTTTGAAAATTATAATTTCGTCAAGCCGGCTATGGCGCACGGAGATTGCGACGAGCGGCGTGGTGTCGCCTTTGAGTGGGCTAGGGTCGACTGGCTGTGCCGGCGCATACTGACTGTCCGCGGCTCGCGAGCGTAACCGCTGTCCCCCGCGACCCTCCCAAGTTTAACCCCGTGCGTCGCTCATATCTAAAATCAGTCTCAACGCGCAAGCTAATAACTATTTATTTTGATACCTACCTATGTACAAATACATACAAATTAATCTAATTAGGTATAATATAATTATATGTAACACTTCGTTACAACGTAAAAACAGAATAAAATCAATATTTAAGTGGGTTTCCCATACAACGGGTACGGAACCCTTCATACGCGAGTCCGACACGCACTTGGCCGGTTTTTGACTATATTTTCACTTAGACCGGTGGTATCTTTACATCATTCATTGTTTTGCCGGCTTAACACCGTAGACGCTAGACAAGTAATTTGTTGACGAAAGAATAGAGAAAATACTTTTCACTCACTTCGGGTGTAGATGGTGGTGCATCCTGCTAAACAACGAACGGGGCTCTGGCGGCCGGCTGATTGCGGCATAGCACAGCCTACATCGGCACATCTAAATCCCCTGGCCACCGACGGGCAGCAGCGTCGGTAGTGCGAGAAGCTGTGCCCTGCGATCCCCAACCCGCATGCCCAGCGTGGGGATTATGGGTTATGGGCCCCCTTTATTAGGGGAGGCCTAGGTCCAGCAGTGGACTGATATAGGCTGGTGTGATGTGGTGGTGTGATGTGGTGGTGTGGTGGGTGTAGATGAACCAAAATTTTGAATCTTTTAAACAAGGCTATTTGAAAATGAATAAAATAATAGAATGGAAAATTTACATGTTTGGGATACAGGGAGGAAAAAACGGGGTTCTGTTCTGGCTGATTGCGGATAGTGCAGCCTATATCGGTGAAGCTAAATCCCCTGGCCACCGACGGGCAGCAGCGCCGGCGTTTTGAGAAGCTGTGCCCTGTGATCTCCAACCTGAATGCCCAGTGTGCCAATTAAGGGCTTATCTCCTTTCTTATCAGGGGAGGCCTATGTACAATGAACTGATATAGACTGGTGTTGTTATATTTGTTATTGTTGGTGAATTATATTTTAACCCCTATTCCCAGACAAATGGAGACATATTCCTGTGCACACTGTGGCATGTATCTCACTTGTCCATCCTGTCACTGTACTGCCTTCTCATAACCGCGAAGGCTACAATCAGTTACATCGCTAAGCAGTACTTTAAGGCGATAGCTACGGCGCTAGTTGGACTAATATATAAAGGTAAATAATTATTATTATATACTATCTGACTCACTTGTAACTTCGTTTCTTAGATTCTTAATTGTACGGTGAAAAATATAATAACTTAATTTTCTATAATGTAAACCTTTGGGTATAAAGAAAAGTTATAATGAGGACAGATAAATGTGTACATACATAAGATAAGAGATATTGATAGTAAAACTACATATATGCGTTATTCCTACATAAAATGATTGTTTCTTCCTTTACGTGTAGGTATTTAAACTACCAATTTTGATTTCTTAGTTTTTTTCCGAAACCCCTCCAGTATTGAGGCAAACTGTTTGATCGTGCGTAGGGGGCCATCTATTAATCACGTGAGGCTCGAAAGGGGCGGGTTTGGGGGGGGGGAGGGGTTAACAACAAAATATCACATGGGGGGTCCGTGTATTTATTTTCTCGTCATACGCGCGATATCTAAACCGAAAAGCGGCGTGTAGTGTGACCTTGACTCGCCGCCGCCCAGTTGCGAGGCAGCGAACAAAGTTCTTAATCAAAAAACTCACCACGTATCACCAAGGGGGAGGGGGGTTAAAAAATACTATAAGTACAGAAAAAAAACTACAGTATCTGTCGGGAATGAGAGGGCCCAGTTTTTTTTCTAATGGGCATAAATGTTGTCTAAGTTACAGTTTCTAGAAATGCTTCTTAGATCCTCGCCCAACCAGATTTGATTCGGTTCGAAACGTGTGCGACCCGAGATTACCCGAGCCCCATCAGCTAGGCATGTTTAAGTGGATGCATGGCCTATTGTTTTTTTCGTTAGTTTTTATCTAGTTTCATTCTCTTTCTGAGCTGCAATTTATCCAGGGACACACTGTATACTGTATCTATACCAATCAAGTATTTTTCTCTTTATTTCCAGCCGTTTTCATATACTTCTCGGTTGTCGTCAACAGTTTCTCTTACTCATTAGATGAAGATATTTATTATTAAAAAAAACTCATTTTTGAATCGGTAAATACTGCATTTATTAAAATAAATATGAGCCAGAGAACGTTTGATATAATTTTAAAGGAGTTAATATTTACAATCATGGAGGGGCTCCGTTTGATGTTGATCAGGTTTTTCATAGGAAGTGACGAATCCAATTACACAGAGCGCAGTATGATTAAGAACCAGAAAGTATGAAATGTACAATTTTGTTTCGTTGATTTTGAATACCTATACGATCACGTCGATAGACGTTATAATTATTATAATGTGTATCGACGTGATGGATCTTGACCAAAATGTATTTTCAGTAAGAAGGTATAATAAGTAAAGATCCTTGCTGTACTTGACATTTTCTGAAACAACTTCTTTAGCCCGTACTTATCATCGGTAGCATATATTTTGTGTCCACTTATTTAGAATGGATACAATTTCAAATAGAAATTTCAATTCTCCGCCTACCTATACTTTTATTAAATTATTTAGTCGCTGTGCAAAGTGTGGGTTCTTTAGGTACAAAGTGCCTTGAAATAAAAATACAGTTTTTTAAATACAATAGAAAACACCGAGACAAATATTTACTGTACTACGTATAAATCTATATGATGCAAACATTGGTCCAGCAACAAGAATCGTACCCGCCACCTTCTGCGTTGCAGGTAGACTTTTACCCACTGCGCCAGAGTTTGCCTATTTGCTTTTCTATTTCTAATTCTGTGAGGAACTGTTTTTGACAACCATTCCGCATTGGAATGAATCATGCAAGTTTACCTTCTGCTCAATATCTATACTGTACTATGGCGAGTTAACGAAGGGTGTTTTAATTTAGCTAATGTTGTAAAGCATCAAGTAACATGACGAGCTAGTTGATTAACTAAATTAAACGTAGCGTAAAAGTACTTACTTCAAAAACGAACATGAGAAGTGGGCACCGTAGGTATTTGTTTTTTTGCAGCCAAACGTAAAATATATTTACAGTTACCTACAACATTTTATGAACGAAGTATTCATTCATCTTTACTACACACATACATACTGCAGTCAATGCTGCTGTCTGTCAGCGGTCAGGGAATTTAAATGTGCTGATGTTAGGCTGCGCTATGCCGCAATCAGTCGTCCTTCAGAGCTTCCGTTTGTTAGCAGGGTGCACGTGCTGGCGAGGTTTTTCTTAGGTTCTGAAGATTGAGGTAAGAACCACGGTCAGGGAATTTAACTGTGCTGATGTTAGGCTGCGCTATGCCGCAATAAGTCGTCCTTCAGAGCTTCCGTTTGTTAGTTAGCAGGGTGCACCACGTGCCGGTGAGGTAGGCTTTGTTCCAAAGATGGAGGTTGGAACCCTTTATATACTCCTGTGTGACACATAAACATTACATCCATTTATAAATTAAATCCAAATACTATAAAAAATAGACGTAGGAACATTTAAATGAAATGCTTTATACTTCTAGTTAAAGTTGAGTGTAACGTGTGCGTGTATTGCCATAGTTTTAACCACACGAGCGCTCTAACACAATAGGTCTCCAGTTTAATATCAGAGCAGTATTTCATACCGCTAAAATCATTTCTCTTATAAAACGAAACTAGAATGTTACGTTATAAAGTTGATACGGGCTATCCCATAACTTTATTTAGGTAACTGGGAAAAATTGTATGGGGTTTTTCGTTTTGAATTCAAAGAAGTCAATGCGTAAACAGTCCGATTGAAATTACACTTACCATCACACTTATATTATAAATGCGAAAGTTTGGTTTGTGTGTTAGTATGTTTGTTCACTCAACTCCGTAATGGCTGAACGGATTTAGATGAAGCTTAGAGTATACATAGTGTGTGCCATGGATAAACACATACGTTTTTTATCGCGGTAACCATAGGGGAACATAGTAGACGTTAAACAGGTTGGATCAGAAAAAAAGCTTTTGATAAGTACAACATGAAACCTTCTCCATGAAAGAACTGGAAAATATCCAACACCGGTGGAGATAGAATCCGCTACCTTTTGATGTTGACGCAACCCAAATGCAGTCACAGTAGCAGCTAGTCTCACCATTTCAAAGTCGCTCGGCGAGCTATGGATCGAGTCTCTCTGGCTAGAATCCGCAACAAGACAATCCAACATAAAGTTGCCGACATAGATAAGAGAATTAGCATGCTGAAGTAGGCTGGCCATATGTGCTGAAGAACCGACAACCGTTCAGGTAAACGAGCTCTTTAGTGGAGACCATGGCTCGGCAAATGTAGTGTAGGATGCCTTCCGGCCAGGTGGAGTGACGATCTACGATTGCGAAGAAGTCTGCTAGTTGGAAGTTGGATGCGTCGAGTTGAGGGCAAGGCGCAATTTCGCTCAATAGGGAAGGCCTACTCGTATGTCCAGCAGTGAACAGCTATAGGCTGATGATGATGATGAAATGCACTCCACTCTTTGCTTAGTTTAATACAAACTGATATTTCCTAGCAGATATTATAGCAACATTTTTCATGTCGGTAAGCCGAATAGCGGACGGTAAGTCTAAAATGATTTAAAGCTCAAACCGGGCATATTATTCACAAAACATTTGTGAGGATGGACTGGCACTCCGTTTTGTTTATTCATAAGTGGTGGGCCACGAAAATTACACCAGAATATTTCCGCTGTTAATATATTAAGACAGTAATGACTTAATTTATGTTGGTTTATTGGGATATTTTGTCAACGTGTGTTACTTATGGTGTACCTAACACCGAACTCCATCTTCGGAACCCAAGCTAACCTCACCGACCTCTGCTTACTAAGGCTACTTAAACGAGGCTCTGGCGCAGCCTAACACCAGAACCGCTAAAATCCCTTACCGACAACGGGCAGCAGCGTCTGCTAGAAGCTGTACCCTGCATACAAGAAATAACAGTACCTCTAACCCACAGCGTTGGGATAATGGGCATATCCCTCCCTTATTAGGGGAGGCCGTGGACTAGTATAGGCTTGTGCCAAATACTTTTAAAAGCAACACAGGAGAATTAAGTTTTTCGGATCACCAATCAAAGTATTTTTTTTATTATAGTTTATAGGCTTACGTTTGACCGGCATCTCTCCTATTGGTAAGTGAAGTTGCGGTCGACAATTTAGCATGCTTGCCTAGAATAAATCAGAAACATCTAGTTCGTACATCGGAAGTTGCAAAGAGATTATATTTAAGTTGAAAAGCAAACGGTTGAGAGAGTAAGTATGATTTTGTATGTGATGTAATATAGTTATGGCACAGGTTTTTATTAAATGCAGAGTCGACTTATTTATCATTACGTTTTGGCATTAACAAATATTTAAAAAACATATTGTAGACTTCTAACCTTGGCTTCGCTCGCTTGGCTGCGGGCTAAAAAGTAGCCTATATGTTATTCTAGGTCTAGAACTACATTATGTGCAAAATTACTTAAATAAATTTCACAAATATTCGCCTTCATGATATTTTTTTTGCATCATGTTGCCCCAAACTAAACACACTGTATTATAGGAGCCACATGATTGATATACTAATTATTCCATTTTTTACACACTACATAGAATGCGGTGCAATCGGAACAATTCATAAAAAACACCCAGACCTAAGACAAATATTTATAGATCATACAAATATTTGTCTTCCGGCGGGAATTGAACCCACAACTTTTTGCGTCTCAAGCGGGCCTACGCCCACTGCGCCACATAGGCCCTTTTAGTAGCACATTTCAAATATAACCCTAAAATAGTATTTTATACTTTTTAATTTTACTTTTAAAATAATTATTGTAGCGATTTCATAGCCACTTGTTAAGCCTTATGCATATTCTACGGCTATCGAGCGGTGGGAGGACAATTTGTCTAATTTTAAACGAAAACTTTTTCATACGTGTTTCGAAAAATGTTCATTTAAAGCTCTACCATTTATTATGTCCATAGATGGAATGAGAGTAGTTTTGTATCATAAATTTTTTTGTATGATAAAGTTTCAGCAGTGGTTTTCGCGCAAATTGTGTGGCCATTAAACTGTAGCATGAGCAATGAAAAGCAGTATTTTTCGTTGTATTTTAATTGGTCAATTTTATTGTTGAATAATAAACAGGTCTGCCTCGCACACTGAACGAACATATTATATTGTTTTCAAAGTAGTAGAGTTCCATGCCTATTTCTGCCGTGAAGCAGCATTGCTGTGTTTCGATTTGGAGGTTGAAATTACAGACACATGAGGCTTAACACCTTCGGCACATCTTCATGCCTCAAGTTGATGGACGCAGGAGGTTGCATCATAGGGCACGTTTCAAACATGTGCACGTGTAGCGATACTTTGTTATAAGTAATGGTTACCACTTAACATTAGGTGGGACATATGCTAGTTCCATCTTCAGGTACTAAAAAATGGATTTAATATTCTTGAAAAAAATTGGGGTGTACAGGGTTCCAACCCCTATCTTCGGAACTCAAGCCAACCCCACCTGCACGTGGTGCACCCTGCTAAACAACGAACGGGGCTCTGGCGGTCAGCTGATTGCGGCATAGCACAACCTACATCGGCACAGCTAAATGCCCTGGCCACTGACGGGGAGCAGCGTCGGTGGTGCGAGAAGCTGTGCCCTGCGATCCCCAACCCCAGCGTGGGGATTATGGGTATATCCCCCTTTATTAGGGGAGGCCTATGTCCAGCAGTGGACTGATATAGGCTGATGTGGATTCTTGAAAGAGGCTAACAGTTTTACCTAATATTACTTTGTATAGGTCTGATATTTATATATTTTCACTGGAAAAATAATAATTACAAGGTGGGAAAAAAACTTACCTATCGTTTTTATCTTTGACTACGATAAGGGGACCTTCATGGGCTTCAAGGGGTGATGCAGGTGTCCATGGGCGGCGGTGACCACTTTCCATCAGGTGGACCGCCTGTTCGCCTGCCAGCTTTAGCATAAAAAATGTTTTGGTAAATAGGTACTTATTAGTATAATACTTAATCCTATGTTGCAGCACCATCTGTGCTGCCACTGCTGAACCACAAGGTATGTAAGAATTTATGCATTACATATTACTTTCGAGTTCCTCCGATGGAGGCGCTGATTAAACCTATAGAAGCAAAGATGGCGGCTCTGGGCGCTCTCATTCCGAACGACGACTGTCTACCTACTTACACAATAAATATACTTACTCTGTTCTAGCTAGGTTTTTCTTGGTCCACTGCATCAGAAAATACATCCTAATTGCTTATTCCTACACAGTGGAATAGTATTGCTATATGAAAAATAACAGGTGCTAAGGTGCCTGTAATCTTTTGGAACATCACCAAAATATTTTTTGTTCATTATGAAGCAAAAAGTACATTTTATTACTGAAACCCCAAAATTTCGGTGCATGTGGATTTTAATGTCCTGTTTTTGGGGAGTTTTTCATTTAATTTCCACCATAATGACGCTATAAATTACAGAGCACCGTTATCTTTTCCCCACTTTTAAAATTAAACCTTGTTTTAAATGCTCATTGCGAGTCGAAGTACTCGTACAACGTTATGAATTGTCATTCTGTTTTCAAATATAATGAAAAGTTCCGAATAACCTGATACTCGGAAATTGTGTTCAATAAAATGTGGAGAGGTTTTCGTCCTACACTTTTTATTACAAATGGAATTGCATTCGTTTACTGCTTTTATATTTGGCAAGTAATTTAATAACGTAAAAATATTGCTTGAATGCTACAATAGCTGTAATATAAATCTTAATAGTAACCGTCACGGGGTACCCACTCAATATATTATTGTCTTTGGCCACCCTTCACAGGGGACGAAATCACATGCAACAATGCGTTTCACTTATCTGCCTTTGAAAATATGAGAGATAAGACATAATAGGAAACATTGGCATAAATAAAAGTTATCTCCTCTCATCTCTTACTGTACCTATCTGATCCTTTATTTGTCAAAACTTTCTTGAGGGCTGCTAGCAAAAATAAGCGAAACCTTATATTTATTCATTATCTCTTTCATCTGTTGTTTTAGACTCATATATACGGCTGCGGCAATTAACAGCTCGACTTTTTTTCTTCGACGCAATCAAGTCAGTTCACTTCTATCTCCGGTGATGTTCCTTCAGGTTCATATATTGGTGATGGTTCATCATCATCATCATCATCATCAGCCTATCGCAGTCCACTGCTGGACATAGGCCTCCCCTAATGAGCGCCATTGCGCCCTGTCCTGAGCTCGACGCATCCAGCTTCTACCAGCAGCCTTTCGCAGATCGTCACCCCACCTGGCCGGAGGGCGTCCTACACTACGTTTGCCGAGCCGCTGTCTCCACTCAAGAACTCGTATACCCCATCGGTTATCGGTTCTTTGGCAGATATGGCCAGCCCACTGCCACTTCAGCTTGCTAATTCTCTGACCTATGTCGACAACTTTAGTTCTGTGTTGGATAAACTCGTTACGGATTTTATCTTTCAGAGAAACCCCGAGCATAGCTCGTTCCATAGCTCGCTGAGCGACTTTAAACTGGTGGACTAGCCGTACTGTGAGTGTCCACGTTTCGGCTCCGTATGTCATGACGGGTAGGACGCACTGATTGAAAACTTTTGTTTTCAAACATTGCGGTATGGGTGACGAGAAAACTCGATGTAGTTTTCCAAATGCTGCCCAACCCAGCTGAATCCTCCTCTTGGCCTCCTTCTCGAAGTTATTTCTACCCAACTGCAATATCTGCCCGAGGTATGTATACTCCGAAAAAACTTCAAGAAGGTGTCCATTAACGACGATAGGACTCGGATCAATTCGGTCATTGACCATAATTTTGGTCTTGTCCAAATTCATGCCGAGACCTATCTTTCACGAGGCTGATGTTAGGCCGTCCAGCATCTGTTGCAGCTCCTCCAGTGACTCCGCCATTAGGACTATGTCATCAGCGAATCGCAAGTGTGAGATGTGCTCGCCGTTTATGTTTATGCCCATACCTTTCCAGTCCAGTGTCTTAAACATATCCTTCAACGCGCTTGTGACCAGTTTCGGAGATATGACATCTCTCTGTTTCACTCCGCGGCGCAGTTGGATCGGTTTAGACTGCTGGTCCTGTACTCGGACACTCATAGTGGCGGCTTCGTACAGACATCTCAACACTTCGATATAACGATAGTCCACTTGGCATCGCTGCAAGGATTCCAGGACAGCCCACGTTTCTACAGAGTCAAAGGCTTTCTCATAGTCCACAAACGCCAGACACAGGGGCTGATTATACTCTTCGGACTTCTGTATAATCTGCCTCACTGTGTGAATGTTGTCTATGGTGCCATATCCTCCGCGAAACCCGGCCTGCTCCGTTGGCTGGAACTCATGGAGTCTTCTGGCGAGACGATTTGTAATAACCCGAGAGAACAGCTTATAGATGTGACTCAAGAGCGAGATGGGTCTGTAATTTCTAAGAAGCGTCCTATCTCCCTTCTTAAAAAACAGAACCACCAGCTCTCATTCCACGCCTTTGGAACGAGAGCTCCTCCTGCCGCTTCTTACGAATATCCATTTTTATATTTTATACTTCTTTTGTTTGTTGGATTATTTTACCCAGGTAGATGTTTGATCAATGATAAGACAGAAAAATTGTCATTATCAGTGTCATTTAGCTTCTCATGGAAGATTTTGTGAAAATCTGATTCCCATTTTGTTAATGGCATGAAAATCGGGTGAAATGTTAGTGTGTTGTTCTATGGAAAAAATAAGGAAGAAAATGAATCATTTTGTTCGAAGACGTCATGTTCCAAGGAATAAAATGTGACCTACCCACCCTGCAAGGCACCACGTAACCCCTTGAGTTGCTGATGCAGTTAGTTGATCCAGTCGGACAGTCCCTTACGCAAGCCAAGTTTTTAGTCAATATAATCTAAATCTTCAAGGACCTTCTTAATTCTATTTAAATCAATATAAATGATGAAAACTTTAAGCAAGAAAGGGTTTTGGCAGAGACGGATATCAATGTTATCATATCAGGGTTACGTTTTATTTAATTATATTATTTACTTTAGAAAGTTTATAGTTAAAAGCAAATACAGGCCTCAAAGAACTCGGCGATAAACACCAATAAGTGGAATTCATACAATTTACAACGAAAACCGAAAATGTTCATTATACCTTTCTGAATTAACGCATCCCATCCAGCGCAATGAAAATGAATGCAAAACAAAATGAATGCAAAACATTCATCAATGGACTGTGTTTTTCAGCTGCCGTGGCCACTGGGGATAGCCATATAGCTGTTGGAAATATTCGAATATCTCTTTCTACTTTCAGACATTTGATGTGGGTAACGAATGGCTTTTTTTCCAATTTTCAACTCTATTATACAAATACAATACAAATACAAATATTTTATTTCATTAACATAAACAGTACAGAGTTTGAATGTGTTTGAAGTCTCCTTTTAAGTATGAAATACTTGTGTTAGGAGACCTCGCTCTTCCTTAACAGAGTATTATGTATATAGTATTAATTAATAATATAATAAAGTTACTTAACTAGAAAAAAAAAATGTAATAAAACAATCAAAGGTAGGTTATAATAATATTTGTTCTAAATGGTATGCGAGTGTGAGGTAAGGGTATGAGTGTGTGTTGTGTGTGTGTGTGTGTGTGTGTGTGTGTGTGTGTGTGTGTGTGAGTGAGTGTGTGTGTGTGTGTGTGTGTGTGTAGGTGAATGTGAGTTATCCTGTTCCCCCAGTCTCTTAGGAGTCTGGTTATCACAGGATAACCCACGAGTGTGTGTGAACATGTGTACTAGAGTAAATTTACATGCTATGAAACAATTTCTAAGAGATCTTCTGTTTCACCATAGTTTAAAGACAAAAGCCATTCATTTAGGGTAATTTTACATTTGTAGTTGTTCATAGGATATATATTCTTAACTCTATTTATACTATTATACAGGCGAGCTGACTGTGTAATGTATTGCCGTGATGCAAACTTTGAGTTAACTACTAGTTTTATTATAACTTTGTCTTTCCTTCTTTTATTTAGTATCTTAGGGTCGTATTTTATTGTCTTGTGTAGTTTAAGAACGGATTGTAATATATATATCTTTCGCACAGTCAGTATCCCTGCTTCCGAATATAGTAACTGAGTAGGGTATCTATACGGTTTAAAATACATGACCTTTAATAAAGATCTATGAGCTCTTTCAAGATCTAGAAACTTCATTTTTGAGGCACCTCCCCAAATAGGTATACAGTAGTTCCAAATAGATTGTGCTAACGTTATATATATTTGATTCATTAATTTTTTGTCAGCTACATGTCTTAGAATTTTGAAAATATATATTAATTTTCTTAATCTGCTCATCATTAGTTCAATATGATCATGCCATGATACTCGTTGGTCAATCATTATCCCTAGGTACTTGGTTGTTCTGACTTTTTCAATAATAGCGCAATCACATAAGTGGTCTGCACGGTTGCATGTGTGGATTTTAACATTGAAATCGTGTCTTGGCTGGGTATTATTATATTTAGAGAAACAGATGTAGTTCGTTTTAGTGATATTTAATGTGAGCAGATTAGAATTAAGCCATGCAGCCACTTTTTGAAGTCCAGATTCAGTTTTATTTTTAACATCTTCCCATGTTGAGCCAGTAAAGACTATAGCGGTGTCATCTGCGTATGAGAAGAAGTGTGCATCATTTGTTGCTAAACTACTAAGGTCATTTATTAAGGTTATTATATCACTTCTACACTTTGTTAGAAACAAACCTTCCAAGTTCAAGTCTATGGCTTTGGCTATGAGTTGATTGTCAGTGAGTAACAGAACGATTAATATTTGACGACCTCTATGGCGCAGCGGGCGAAGGCCTGCCTGAGATGCAGATGTTGTGGGTCCCATGCGCGGGACAAATGTATGATTTGCAAATATTTGTCTGGTCTGGGTGTTTTCTATGCATAATATGTATGTATTTACAAAAAGACTATGTAAGTAGTGTATCAGTCATGTGGTTTCCATAATACAAGTTCTGCTTAGTTTGGGATTAGAAGATGCTGTGTCTTATTGTCCAACATTAGGTAAAGTACTAGATGACCCAAAACAAAATAATAAATAACGGCCAACAAACCAAAATAAAAATTATTCAAATCAGTCGAGCCATTTTTGAACTTATATGAGACATCATCATCAACATCGTCATCGGCTTATGCGTCTATTGCAGACGATCTTAGTAGTGTCCGTGGTTTTGCAAAATCATTTTTTTGATGGCTGAATAATACGGGACCGCACAGGACGGGCGAAATCAGTGCAGGTATATGCTGCAACGGATGGCTGCGTTTCTCTGCTATGCCGTCCACACGCACGGCAATTTTTTTATATACACCTATAGATAGATGTGTCCGGCTACCGGTGTTGGAGACTTTAGGCAGTTATACATCTAGAATATGTATGTATTCTATGCGCTATATATAAAGTAAAGTAAAGTAAAGTATTTTTATTGAAACCAAACAGTGTACAAAAATCTGGTAGAAGCCCCGTCTCCTGAACTAGCGTTAGCTGTGTGTCAGAAGTCAGTTCCTTCCCTAAATCTAGGGTACAATAACAAATTGTTTAAATTAAACATAGAAAACACGGCGTAGGCCGGCAATATCTAAATGATGTGTGTGTGTGTGCGTGCGCGCGCGTGTTTGTGTGTGTGTGTGTGTGTGTGTGTGTGTAAAAGTGAGGGTGGGCCATCCTGTCCAGTCTCATAAGAGTCTGGATATCACAGGATGACCCACGGTGTTTATTGTGTGTGAATGTAGGAGAAAAAAGAAAAATCTGAAGGGAGTGAACCTATATTTTTACTGTAGTACCAATAACAAATCTTCTGTATCATTGTAATTAAATTTACTTAACCAGTCTTTTAATATGAGTTTAATTTTATAATGTGATAGATTTCTTACCGTAAACTTTGTGTGAAATATATTGTATATACTTGGTGCTTGGAAATTAAAATTTTGTTTACCCATTCTACTTTTGACTCTGGGGACCGGAAACCTTTCTCGTCGTTTGTCAGTTGGAGGAATGAAAGGAAATATAAATCCAACCACTATGCAAATTAAGTTGTAAATTGATAAAATGGCTCATTCGTAGAGTAATTCCGTATCAGCGCGGTACATTCATCAAACAACTGTATTTAACTATATTTAACTCCCCACATAGTTGGAAAATGTTTAACTGAGCTCGAAAACTGATATTGATGATCCAAACAATGTAGTATCGTTTATTGAAGAGCGCGATCACGAATATTTCAAACTAAAGTTTCGTAAGCGTAACGAAAAATTTTAGCCAAAGAGTAACATAAAAACTACGCTTTCTGATTGACCAAATTTTTACGTCTACGATAGGTACGGATTCTTTCTTGCTAGTCTTCGGGATCGAGATTCAGGATTATTCAGGATTGACGACCTTTGAGGCGCAAGTGGGCGAAGGTCCACCTGAGACACAGAAGGTTGCGGGTTCGATTTTTCTAGTGTACACTAAAAAAATTATCCATCTATACTAACTAATATTATAAATGCGAAAGTGAGTTTTTTTGTTTGTTACACTTTCATTAACTACTCAACCGATCATCATGAAATGTCCCTTATTTACACGTTTTCAAGTGTACAAAGAGGACACAGGATATCGTTTATCTAGAAAAAAAAACTGTTGCAGAGGCATGCAAAAATAGCCTTAAGCGGCTAAGCTGCGGACGAAAGCTACTAAAACCATAATACCACTGAGCTACTCAAGTCAGTGTCTCTTTCGAACCAGTCTTCAAATGCATAAGGCTCTACTTCTGATTCACGACTTAACCTTCCGTTTATTGTCCAACTGGCTGAATGCCAAACTCAACTTAAAAAGCATAACTTGAATATTTTCATTAAAAGGGTCACGTGACACTTTTATGAACACAGAACCCTGGAAAATGAGCCAGACAACTTTAAAAACCTGTGAAAAGAATATTCCTTTTGCGAGCTTACGAGTACACATTATGAACGTCATTTAAAAATTCTCACGAATTTAGGAACAAAGTTCGCATTTTTGTTATCTTATTTGACGGCGCGGACTGTGAGCTACACAGTTTTTGGCTGTGGTAACTTTGACACAAAGCTTTTTGTCCATCTCTAAGGTCGTAAATAATCCGTAAGTAATGTAATGTAAAATGTATTTTACTAATAAGCCTATTTTCGCCAAAAATAATATTTAGAAGTAGTAGAGTTCTTTATGAATCCGGGGGAATACTACCACCATGCCTATTTTTGCCGTGAAGCAGCACTGCTGTGTTTCAGTTTGAAGGGTGTGGGGACCGATGAAATTACAGGCACATGGGGCATCATTCAGTCCACTGCTCGATCGATTTATGGTTCCCCTATAAGAAGGGGAATATGTCCATAAACCATAAACTGGGCATGCGGATAGGAGATCGCAGGGCACAGCTTCTCGCACCACCATTTCTGCTGCCCGACTGTGACCAGGGAAATTAGCTGTGTCAGTGTTAGGCTGCGCCATTCCATAATCAACCAGCAGCTCTAGCCCCGTTTCTTTTGTTAGCGGTGCACCTTGGGCAGGAGAGGTTGACTTGGGATCTAAAGAGGTCGGAGCCCCTTACAACCACTGGCATGAAAAACATAGGCAGGCCGGTAGAAACATCCGTAGTCATATTTTCTAGATTGTGAAAAACACAACAATAATATAAGAAAAAGAATTTATTTTAACGAACGCAAGTAACATGAGTTTACATTTCCAGGCAAATATTTTGCATGTATTCGAGTTGTATGAATAAAGTAAAATACGAACGGAATATTTTAAAAGGTTTTTTGTGAAACAAATTAAAAAAAATCTGACGTGTGTTATTTACATCCCAACTGTAGAAAAGTTTAGGTTTGGCATTTATATGCTTGCTCTATCCTTTTAATAAACTCTCTCTATTACACATTACACAAATAAGTAAACTGTAGTGGCTTAGTGGGATACCCATGCACCAATGTATTGTTCGTTTAGAAAAAAATATGTGCGCATTTCCTTAGATATTTATTTTATTATGTTTTTAATATTTGTTGTTAAAACGGCAAACATACAACATACATACATATGGCGACATAGTACGCGTCGCCGGGCGAGCGTGGATACGACTACCACAAGACCGTGGTTGAGGGCACAAACTCCGGGAGCCCTATATCCAGCAGTGGATAAAGTTGGCCTGTGGATGATGATGATGATGATGATACCGGCAAATACATCAACTGTGAATATTTCAACTGTCTAGCTATCACCGTCCATGAGATACAGCTTGGTGACAGACAGACTGAAAGACAAACAGACGGACAGTGTAGTCTTAGTAATAGGGTCCTTAGCTGATACCCCCCCCCCCCCCCCCCCTGATGGCAACTAATAGATTTGCGTATTGAACAATAGTTGAAGATATCCTTAGTGGGGAAAACAATAGATTTGAAAATATATTGATTTGATAGATTTGATAGATAATTGAAGATATCCGTAGTGGGGAAAAAGTCGTGAAGATATATTTTTTATGTGAAAACATCTGTATCTATACCGTATCTAATTATAGTCGGCAGCAGTAACAGCATCAAAAAAGTAACCGTAAAATAAATTATTACTAAAAAAAACACCAAGCTTTTATTTAAAGCTCTGAAAAGAGACAAAAAACCTTAAATTTAATCAAACCCATCAATTTATATGATATGAAAGCTTGTCGCGAGATTCATCATAATCTACCTCAAATCTTCAAACTACTTTGACCATCAAGACGAATAATCTGTACCGAGAGCTAATTAACCCAATAAAACATCTGTATCTACACCGTACCTATCTACTCCCCTATTAAGATCAAGATGAGCTTCTCTAAGACAATTGTGAGCACCCGCCGCGGCTGCGTCCATTACGCGAGAGACAATAAGGCTTGCTCGCCACTTTTAGCTAGCACATGAATCATAATTAAAATTAAACATAATCATCATCAGCGTATTACAGTCTACTGCTAGACAAAGGCTTTCCCTTATAATCGCCATTGCGCTCTATCTTCAGCATGACGGTCCCTGTTTCAACCAGCACCATTTTGCTTGATCGAAGCTCGCAGACACAGACGGCTTCAAGAATTCTGAAGCAATGTTCCCAACCCAGAGTTCTTTTTAGTTATTTTAAGGAGTGGCTAGAGCATTGTACATTACAATCCGGGACCTCAGTGCAGAACTTTTCCTCCTACCTCAAACTAGAATTAGAATTTTACCTGACCGTAAGACGTCCTGCGCTATGCTTGATGATGTAAAGAGTCATGGCAAATGTCTCGACAAAATTAAAACAGATATGTATAATATAATCATACCAATTTATAATAAGAGAGGAGCCTAAAAAACTTTCATGAGCAATTGACACAGTCGATCAATAAATTATTTACAGTTCTTTTCAAATATTTAAAGATACACAAAAGATATAAGACGAGACGATTCATAAACTAAAACAATTTTATTAAGTCTAACAACTACTTACAAAAAAGTCGATAGTTGTTTAGTTAGGTAGTTTTGAGCTGAATATACATTTTCATAGCTAAGAAGAGAGTATTTATTTTGCTTTTACTACAACGGTGACAGACCTATTTATTACAGTAATTATAAAGATATACATCAGAAAAGAAATATTGCAAAGTTAGTCAACAATTAAACAAAAAATAATATCTAACAATAAGTCCGATTACACAATGTTTTTTTTATCACAATCAATAACCTTTAATAAGAAAGACAAATAATCCCTATTCTCTTGAATTAACTAATATAAACAGAGCATTTTGACTCGCATTTAACCTTAAAAATATTATCGCAAGTCATGTGTAGATGGCCTAAGTTGGCTTGCAGGCAGCATCGGCAAGCTCAGCACTTGCGCAGCTGCGGTCGTAATGGTTGGGAAAAGGCGTACCTTCGGAATTGGCCTGCACTGTGGTTATGCTGTTTACAGCCAGCTTTAAGTGCTTACATAACTGGTGCACTTTGCTAGTTAGCTGTAGGTATTTACAGTATGAATTTTAGTAGATCTACACTATAATATATAGAGGAAAAAATTGTATTTTTGTGTGTGTATATGTTTGTAACTCAACTCACTACTGTGCCGATTTCAAAAATTCTTTCACCATTGGAAAGCTACATTCACCCTGAGTAACATAGGCTATATTTATTGCTAGAAAAGATAAGGGATTCTTACTAAAACTTAAGTAACGTAACCCAAGGTGTAAAAAAGTGCCCTAACCCGTACGAAGCCGGGACGGGCCGCTAGTATGTTATAAAAAATATATTTTGATATCGCTGGCCAATACCTTTACTTTGATAAAAACAGTAGTAGCTTGACTCAAAGAAATGTTGTTATTATAACTAGGTACATAAATTCTAGACTAAGTTAAAAATAAGGCCAGTAAACAAACAAAGTAATATCTACTAAATAACTACCTTTCGCTCTAACTAGATTCTTTCAGCTTAAATTAGATTTACAATTTTTATTTTTATATGTGTGCACTACACGTGTAAAAACACTTACAGTACTAGCATTTTTTTCTTTCTAGTTTTTTAAGTTCTAATGTTACATTATGCAAAACAGTAGTTACAGTAGCAGCATCAGCATCAGCTGCATCAACCTATAGCAGTCCACTGCTGGACATAGGCCTTCCCTAATGAGCGCCATTGCGCCTAAAAACATACCTTACAAAGTTTGCGTTATCTTTATATTTGTATATAAATGTCAAAGTTTTACAAAATTTCCGCTAGGAGCGCTGCTCTGTTTTCCTACAAAAATATAGATAACGCTAATTTTGTAGTTTAAGGTGTGTTTTTCGCACTCAAGCTACTATCCTCATCCAGCTTCATAGTAGGTACATAATTTAATTAAAAAAACCGATATCAAAGAAATCTAGAGACCACCTCTAAGAGTATGAATAATTTTTTCTTCAAATTTAAATGGGACCAAATTGGGGAAGTATATTTATTCAAATTGTAAAAAAAACAATATCAGTTCATAAATGACGAAGAATAAAGGTAACAAACATTAAAAAAATACAACCGAGTTGAACCTGCACACACACATGACATCATGTAAATGCTACACTCAATTTGAAATTAAATAATTATGTAAGTATGTTTTCTTTAAATTATGTTCACAGTTAAAAATATTTAGCATTCTAAAGCAGTAAGGAATTTTTAGCGATAGTCGTTTTTGTTAAATATAATATTTTCGTAAAATGTAAATAGACCAGGGTAGAAGCCTTGAAAAATAATAAAAAGTGAAAAAAAATAATAGTAGGATGAAACCCATTAGAAAAGGAGGTAAATATTATAAAAATGAAAGGAAAAATAATTTACGTGCGATCTGAGGTCGGGAAGGGGATGGGGGTGAGTTTTTAACGGTAAAAAACGGTTTTTCTCGATTTCCGGTAAAACTAAAAGTCGTATCGAAAAAAATCAAATGGTAAAGTTGTAGGTAATAAAAAGATCTAAAACTTTTGTATTGACACTTTTTTCACATAACCTCAAAATTTATGTGAAAAATCCAAAAAACCAAGCTTTTGGTTTTTTATTTTTATCTTTTACAAAAATTTTTTTTTTAACGAAATTTGGTGAAAACTTACCTTTTTATGTCCCAAATACGCTGTAATTTATTTGATTAAAAATATTTATTTTTTCACCTTATATAATTTTCGATTGAAAATTCACCCGTCAAAATATCAGCTTTTTTCAAAAAGTTGGTATGGTTTCTGTTCATTGAAATCTCTACTTTCCGATGGTGAAAAAAAAAATGTATGTTACTACAGTAAATCTTCTCAGAAAATGCAAAAAAAAAAACTTGAATTCGAAAAAAAATTTTTAATTATTATAAATAATTTGATTTTTATAAATAGCTGATGTCAAAGTCTCAAATTTTTTGTATTTATTGTCGATTCTTTTCTTGCTGGATACCACTAAACGATTCAAAGCTGCTTTTTTTATTGCATACACTTGCTTATCATCTGCCTTATTGCAGATGATACAAACAGATTCATCCATACTGATAATCTGAATAGACAAAATCGAATTAATAATGCCTTCACTATTTTATCGTGAATAAACTTCCATGAAAAAAAAAATATTGAAGAAATAAATGTCAAAATGTATAAAAAATATATTATAAATGTATTAAAAATGTATTAAATATATATGGAAATCGGCCAAACGTTTGTTATTAAAAATACATTTACGATATATATTTTATAGATTTTTAATATATTTTTTATGTACTTTGAAATATATTTTTTTTCATGGGATTAACTAAATTTGTTTGTGAAAAATTAAGGAGATTATTATTTTTTTATCTTGTACTAAAATATCATTTAATTTCAATCTTTAGGTTATGTTACGTTAAGCATACTATTTTTTGAAGAAAATATTACGATTTTTATGTTTGAGTTGATTGATACAGATAAAAATAGAGATAGTATGTACCTTCCTATGCAGATTCGAAAAGTTTTTTTGTTTTTTTAAGTAAACTTGTCACAATTATCTTCAAGAAACTCAGCGTGCACGTGTATTTTTATAAACGATGTTGTATACTGTACTGTATTTCGAATACTGGTTAGGCTAACGGTTGTAACAGCTGCTACGAAATATATAGTATATAATAGTAGGTATGTATGTAGTAAGACCCAGACCCGCCTAGCCCCTTCCCCACTTCTCCACGAAATACCTTTTGATGGGCTACAATTTTTCGTTGGTCACTCAGGTATATCTACTCAGGTATATATAATTTATCTTTAAATAGTTATAAATAGGCATCTACGCATATAATTTAAAGAAGATTCGACAACTTTCTCCAAATATTGTAGATGTCTTATTAAATATTAATTTTATTAACTTATTTGTTTGTTGATTATAGTAGTATATTTTTATTTGCAATTTTTTTGTTATCAATGTCACATGTAATCTAACGTTTTTCGAGTAATTAAAGGGTAAATTTTAATAAATAGCTCAAAATTATTTTTAATAATTAAAAAAAATTTTCGAATTCAAGTTTTTTTTTATTTTTTGCATTTTCTGAGAAGATTTTTTCACCATCGGAAAGTAGAGATTTCAACGAACAGAAACCCTACCAACTTTTTGAAAAAAGCTGATATTTTGACGGGTGAATTTTCGATTGAAAATTAGGGTGTTTTTTTGATATTAATTCAAAATAAGGTGAATAAATAAATATTTTTAATCAAATAAATTACAGCGTATTTGGGACATAAAAAGGTAAGTTTTCACCAAATTTCGTTAAAAAAATTTGTAAAAGATAAAAATATAAAACCAAAAACTTGGTTTTTTGGATTTTTCACATAAATTTTGAGGTTATGTGAAAAAAGTGTCAATACAAAAGTTTTAGATCTTTTTATTACCTACAACTTTGCCATTTAATTTTTTTCGATACGACTTTTAGTTTTGCCGGAAATCGAGAAAAACCGTTTTTTACCCTTAAAAACTCACCCCCATCCCCTTCCCGACCTCAGATCGCCCGTAAATTATTTTTCCTTTCATTTTTATAATATTTACCTCCTTTTCTAATGGGTTTCATCCTACTATTATTTTTTTTGGTTTTAAAAATTATCGACCCTGGTCTAAAATCCGTCATTGGTTGTAGGAATAAAATATAAGCATTCGTGAATATTATTTTTAAGAGCTGTGGATTTTGTTCAATAAATAAAATAAAATAAAATAAAATAAAAATAAACCTTCTCCTTTTTTGAAGTCGGGCATTTCGGTCCGTGGTAAAAGTATTCAAAATCATCATTTATCGTGTCTCAAGCGTAATCAGTGTAGTTAATATACCATTTGGAATAAGGGCCACCGAACATCCACTTGATGATAAGTGGCAAACTTAAGCTATAACAAAGTACTGCATTTTAAGGCTGCATCTAAGGCCAAAAATTTTGGCTAATAGCAACGCGTTATTTTGAATCAACTTTTTATCATTCACCAATATTTCAAGATACGCTTCCGATACATGTCAAAATATTCATGCTTCAGACTCTGACCTACGCTCTTCTATCCTCAAGTCTTATCATTCGTAGATTTGTTATAGAATACGGGCAGTAAAGTATGGTTAATATCAAAGGGGATGAAAATTCTGGCCAATTTAATAGCCAATTTATAGATATTGTAAATTGAATGTACTTGTTGTAAATTGGCCTTTATTTTAAGGGTTGCATTTCTTTTATAATGGAGATTAGCCTGGAAGGTAATTGGTAGGGGTGCCTTAATGGAGGGTATAATATAGAGCCTCTCTGCTTCCTTTGATCCGAAAATTTGTTAAAATAATCTTAATGCGATAATAGGTTGAAGTATTTTTGTAAAACCCAGATAAATAAAATCTTCAAGAGGTATCTAATGGACCTTATGAGTAAATATAATACTTTACTCATTATTATCATCAGCCTATAGAAGTCCACTGCTGGACAGCGGCGGCCTCCCCTGATAAGTGCTATTGCGCTCTGTCTTCAGTTCAAAAATATATTTTGTACTGTTATGTTTTAAAAAGGGACTTACCTACATTTTAAGATGTTTGTACCGAGTAAGTTGAAAATAGTTTGCGGTAATCCCCAGGTCTGTTTGTTTTAAACTCAGCAACTCAACTAGCAAGCAGCGCTTCTTCAAATTCAATTTGACCGGCGAGGGTTTACTGGGCACCAATTACTAAGAAAATTGTTTTTCCCTGGTTAGAACTGGCTTTTCCGAGGCGAATTTAACACAGATTTCAGCTTGGCGAATTGATTCTATACTGCTGGTCGGGCTCTAGATCTTTTGTCGATTTATCGTTCCAATAAACTCATTTCGCTCAAGTGATTTCCAGGGTACTGAGCTCGACACAATTTTAGCCTTTTAGCTAATTCACAAAATTGTGAATAAGTAGCCAATCATCATGTTCGTATGGACTCCTGGAGAGGGATTCATTTTCCGCGAAATAGATAATCTTCAGCTTCATCTACTAGTGACTTTACTCGCTCCTGGAATGAAATAAAGAGCTTTCACCTGTCATCGTAAACATTAACCTATAGCAGTCCACTGCTGGCCGTAGGTCTCTCCCAAGGTCCACGCCACAGAGGCCGATCCTCGGTTCTTTTCATCCACTGTCTGCCAGTGATACAGGATGGGGCAAAAATTTCAACCTCAACCTCATTGAGGGCAGGTATTTTTTCTTTTGTAGTAAGAAGATTTTATTCTGAGGAAACTATAGGTTTATTTTTAGGAAAAAAATAATTTCATTTTCGGAATTTTGAAAAAAGTGCAGTCAGCCTAGAAAATGTTATTTGTCAAAATAAAAGTTGGTCTTAATCGACTCTATTTCACAACAGGAACACTTTTCCCAAAGTAACTTAAAGCCCTGAGGTAAAATTTTGCCCCACCCTTTAAGCTGATCGTCACTCCATCTTGCCACGGGGCGCAGGCGTCCTACGCTACGCTTACTGAAACGCGGTCTCCACTCTAACACACGTTTAGTCACAAGAAAACCTTTACGCGGACGAAATTACGTGCGTTTCACTTGTTAGATAACTATAATTACCTATTAATACCGAAGAAAATACTGAAAAAAATTTAATATATGCAGCCGCCACTTAATTACGAGCTTTTCCAGATGTAGGTACTTGGATTCCACGCCCCGATTCTCTCGTATCGAGCAATTGGGTTAAGTGTT
The DNA here is from genome assembly GCA_951804965.1 of Horisme vitalbata. Taxonomy (NCBI): domain Eukaryota; kingdom Metazoa; phylum Arthropoda; class Insecta; order Lepidoptera; family Geometridae; genus Horisme; species Horisme vitalbata. The sequence goes on from OX638102.1 coordinate 7,561,434, forward strand.
TCTTAAGTGAAACTTCTTTGGAACGCTGACTTGGATGTTTGTGTCAGCTGTGTATTCATAATACGCTCCGGTTTCCAAAGAAACAATTTATTGAAATTTCTATAGTAATTTTCAAACAAAGTGACTCGATACCCAATAAGTAATGGAAATTGAAGATCTATATACCTGTATTCTTGGAATGAAGAATGTAAGCACCAGGAGGTGGGCAGTAGCACCGGTGTACTTAACACCAATAATCTACTGCGACAACCCACTTGCCAACCGTGGAAGAACGAGACCATCAAGTTGTTATCGGCTGATAGCAGTCTACCGCTGGACATAGGCTTTCTCTAATGAGCACCATTGCGCCATACCCTAGATTGATTCCGTCTAACCAGAATGCAACTTCACAAAACGTAGCACCGCTAACGTAAAATCAGTTTTTTTAAACTGTCTTCAATTCTGTCCCGCAGTACCTTTCTCAGGCTTTCAAAGGTTTACGCCCGAATACTGATACGTTACTCTATTATTTGAGATCGTTTCTCTTTGAGTCGAAGCTATCCCTTAGTTGCGGCGGCTGACTCTACGGAAACCCCAATTTAAAAGCTGCAACACTTGGGTAGAGAATACTAAATACTGAAAGTATTCAAGTAAAACGAAGATATTTGGTCACGCGAATCATAAAATATTTTCCTTTATTTCAAAAATATTGTGTACGTAGTTGCGTATGTAAATGGTTCTAAATATTTGCCATATTATTTGTATTTACCATACAGTTGCTTTTTATTTTAATCATTCAAACCGGTAGATAAATAGCACAAAATGAAACAATTATTTGCGTAGATAAAACAACAAAAGTTGATGAAACGGAATAATGTTTGACTGTATTTATTTAAGACCACAGAATCTCATATTTAACATTTCATAAATTATTATTTATTTTATGAGTTTTAAATCGTATGATTGTATGTTTCTACTCTACAATAGCCTATATCATTCCACTGCTGGATACTGCTGCCCATCAGTGGTAAGAGAATCTGTGCCGGCTGTGTTATGCCGCATTCAGCCGGCCGGCCGAAAGCTCGTTTGTTATACAGCAGGGTGCACCAGGGGCCGAGGTTGGCTTGGATTCAAAAGATGGAGGTTGTAATCCCTTCTTGATTGCCTTTTCTTTTTCGAATGAGTCACAGTGTCAGGCTAAGCTCCAGAATCTGAGTAGGCTGCCCGAAAACTTCGATATGGCTTGGCGACTTAACGACGCTAAAATATAAGCGGAACACTTTGTATTTAACAATGAAATCTCATGAAACCTTCTTAAAAGTCAATACGAAAAGTCCTACGATCAAATGACAATTTTCAATAAAATCCAATTTCAAGAATCAACAATGTGCTATTATTTTTTTAGGGTTCCGTACGCAAAGGAACCTACTACTAAGGACCTAGGACCTAGGGACCCTATTACTAAGACTCCACTGTCCGTCTGTCTATCTATCACCAGGCTATATCTCATGAACCGTGATAGCTAGACAGTTGAAATTTTCACAGATGATGTATTACTGTGGGTCAACCATACCAAAAAGTCGCTGGCAGCTCTACGCGTCCAGTACAATAACATTTTTAGAATGATGTTGCGAATTCCTCGTTTCTGTAGTGCATCGGGGATGTTTTCGGAATATCAAACGGATAGTTTCGATGCACTTATCCGCAAAAAGACCGCTTCCCTGATGCGAATACGGGATAGTCGCAACAGCATCCTTAAAACGCTAGCCAATAGGTGCTCATCGCCACTCTGGGTGAGTCTCATCCAAAGGGTACCTTCTCCAATCAGTTTTTAATCAATTTTTTATTTATTGTTCTAATTTTAATGTGAAATTTTGTTGTGTCTTCTTAACCCCTATGGATTTTATAATTATCCGAAATAAAACATTTTTTTTTTATTACTGTTGCCGCTATAACAAAAAATAAACAAAAAACAGATTAAATAAATATTTAAGTGGGGCTCCCAATACAAGTATACGGAACCCTTCATGCGCGGGTCCGACTCATAAGCAGTTGGTTTTTTTAATAATCTCCAATAATTTAATTTACTAATATTACAAAACTGGAGAGAACCTATTATAGAGCGTCCGTAAATAACGTTGATCATGATTATTAAGCGCGCGGTGACACAGCGGCAGCTATTAAAAATGGCCGCCAGTTACACTGAATTGTAACATAATATATGAAGGCTATGTAAAATTGTTCTTGAGTGGAGACCGCGGCTCGGCAAAGTAGTGTAGGACGCCCTCCAGGCGGAGTGACGATTTGCGTAAGGCTGCTGGTAGAGGCTGGATGCGTCGAGTTCAGAACAGGGCGCAATGGCGCTCATTAGGAGAGGCCCATGTCCAGCAGTGGACTGCTATGAGCTGATGATGATGATGATGATTGTAAAATTGAAGATTGGATACAGGAATAGGGGCTGTCCTCCAGCGAGATGGTCGACGATATTATAAAGACTGTGGGCGTCACCTAGTACAGACTAGCACAGGATCAAGATGAGTATTGGCATAATCAAAAGGCTTATGCCCAGCAGTGGGTTGAAAATGGCTGATATTGATGATTAAAAAAGAAAACCTTATCATACAAAATCTTAACTTTTTGAGAATTGAAGTATTTTGAGAGATAAAAACTATGCTATAAAAAGAGATTGTAATAAGTAACATATTTTTATGTATGCAATTTTTAACACCACAAAATTTATTGTTTGCTGTATTTAGTCTGTGGAGACTTTTGCCCAGTAGTGGAACAAGAACGGTTACAAAAAAGCAACGCAGAGAATAAATGTTTGCTGTTTTTAAATTTTCGGCACCACCACAAAGTTACCTTTTAACCGTTTGTAATACATTTTAATCGGAAAATATTTAACTAGAATTCGGTGAACATTTATTTGATTTTCCCGCTCCAACCACTACATAAAACCTCAGTTAATATGGTTGAGTACAATCATAGTGGCCAAATGTGGTGTGCTATTGGCCAGTGATGTGGTTTTCTTACATACCTGAAACGTTTGCAGCCAGTCACATTAGTATTTTAGTTAAAAAAATATAGAACTCCGTTTCCATGACAAAGGTTTGCCCCACTATTCGTACTCCTATTATAAAAAGGCTAAAAGTTTGTTAAACTTCTTCTTGTTCGTATGGGTTAGTTGTCAAATCTGATGTCGGTGTTTTTAATGACATCCGAAGGCCTCCGACATGACTTGGAAAGAAAAAGCCAGGACCAACATTTTAACGTGCTTTCTGAAGCACGGAAACGCTCAAATCAAGTGTTAGTGAAATCTGAACGTATTAAAACCGGAAACTGAGTGTTCCGGCTTTAATAAATAAATTAATATTAAATATTGATCGCAATACGCCCTACCGTATCGTATCATAGTTATTGAACGCACTCTCTTCTTCTTCTTCTTCTTTTATTTATGGCCTACCAACATTGTGCATCTCTCGTTATTTTACATAAAGAGAATTCAGCTGTTATTGGTGACGTCTATATTTTAAATAAATGGTTTTCATATAGTAACCGCCACTATATAATACGTACTGACTTGTGAGTTTAGAAAAAATGAGTAACTGAGACTGTCCTAATCGATCCTAACCTAAAAGTATAAAGTAAATATTCAGCAAAATTCTCCATTCTCAAAACTATTAATTGCATATGATATCCTGCACCAAGAACTATCAATTAAGAAATAGGTCATTTCTAGTCGCGACATTTTATGTTCAGGTCACAGGTTGTATGAAATTGGCCGATCTTCTTTATATTTTTTCCTCCTTCAAGCCAAATCTACTCAACGGATATAACTAAAATTGTGTACATAATGTTGTTCTTAGCCCGGAATAACATGTAGGTTAGTTTTTAGCCGATTAAATCGGCCCATTAGGCCCTTTTGCGAGCGAAGTTATTGACAAGAGCGATGCCAATACCAAAAGTTAGTCACTATGAATATGTCGCAGTTAACTGGTTGCCTGAAGCTAAAAAAAACTTTAGACACACTAAGCGTTCAATTAAAACTTTGGTCACTTGATTACCCTGACTAATTCGCGGCATTATTGTAGCGGCAACTCTTCAGTAAGCCGTAGTGTTAAACTTTGAAATGATTCTGTACCAAGCGGCTAGTCATTTGGTTGAATGGATGTGTTCAATAATACGGCTAGCCTTCCAGTTGAATAGCTAATTCAACCATTAAGCTGCGACAAATTAAATAAGCCAATTAAACTTAATCCTTTAAAAGTTGAATCGTGGTAAACAAACTTTTGTATTGAATTGACGGTATAGCCTTGTGCGGGCGAAGAGGTTCAACTTACGAAGGGTTATGATAGTGCCTTTTTCGGTGTAACAGCTGTAATGGGGTAAACAAGTTATTAAATAGGACATCGCAGGGCGTCGCTCTCGTCATTACGGGATGCCGGCGCCGCGACGGCGCCCCCGTGCAACGCCGACAAGATTACTCATTCACGGTTCAGGAAACTATCTTGAGGCTTTAAACTACGATGCTCTTTTCAGATTATCTTAAACAGCTTAGAATAGTCAAATTCTTGTGCAGGTAAGTATTTAAAAATATTTAAAACATACCTATTCCATAGATTTCGGTATGCTACCTGTAATAAAGCAAATATCTGCTGATTATGCAAAAATTTGTCCCGTTGCTGTAATCGATGCAGGGTGTACGGGGTTCCAATGTCCTCCTGCTTACTAACAAACGAGGTTTTGGCGGTAGACTGATTGCGGCATAGTGCAGCCGAACACTTGCACAGCTATATCCCCTGGGTATATATATCGCCAACGGGTAGCAGCGTCGGCGGTGCAATCGAAACGAAACTGCAACATCTTGCGTCTATTCGGTATCTTTCTATTGTGCTAACGTGATCGTCAAGAAAAATCGAAATATTTTATCCTGAAAGTTTCTTCGAAATCGAAGTGGATAAACAATTCATTTTCGATTAGCCATTGCAAAAAATAATTTTCGTTGTCGTTTACTCAGCACTTCACTTTTCCAATCTATTTGAACTCAATACCAAGAAGGCTTTCGAGGTGGATTATTTTTAATATTTCCCCGAGGCTACAGGCACGTTTTGTCAATACCCGTACCTTCCCTCAACGATTACTTTTCGTCAATACCTTACGTAAACAGGGGGAGAGTGACATTTTACTATTTGGGAATTCCCCACGTGTCTAAGATTTGGTTTTCTTATAAAACTGTAGTTTTTCACGTGCTTTGATTGTTAAGTAAAAGTACGTTTTTCACTACTTTATAAAATAAAGTTGTAATATTTTAAATAACACCTGCTTGCAACATACAACAGCACTAGTCTATATCTTTCAACTTCTGGACTTTTCCCTTAATAAGAAGGGGGATTTGCCCATAATCCCCACGCTGGGCAATGCGGGTTGGGGATGGACGGATGATGATGATGATGATGTTTATAACTGGAAAAAGAGTCGTGACCTTTTTTGTCTTATTATCAAGTAAAGAATAAAATATTATCCCTTTCAATTCTAGGTGCGCTAAGAAAAGCCAATTATATATTTTTTTATTTTTCTTATTGAATTCATTTCCCTTATTAACTAATAAGTCAATATTAATCCTTGGTCCAGTCTGTCAGACCAGGTTTTAGCCAAATTAATATTAAGCGTAAGTCTAAAAGAGCTTTTATAACAAAGACGTGATTACCTGGTGCCTTCAACGACGATGTATGGCGCTATTCGTTATTATTTGAGAACTACGAAGCTGGCTCCACTAGGACAATGATATGATTTACGGTTTGGCAACACACCTAGATTACGGAAACATTGGTGTATTGAAGCTAAAGTGACTATAAGTTTATTGCTATAGTGCAAAATATATATTTTCGTTGGAAAACTACACAAAAGTAACAACTTCTTCGTTTGGCACATTTTTATTTTATTCGACTTCACGTTTATTTTTCTGTAAACAAGCTAGTTTTTCTATCTCCTGTAATACAAGTGTTGTTTAACTTAGTTTAAGAGTTACAGACATTCATTTATTTATTTGATTCATTGTTGTAAAATTGTAGGCTATTTTATATACAATATTGTTATATTATAAAAAAATATTTTTTTTAAAAAGTCCAATGACCTGTGTTGTAAACCTGTTGGAGTGACGATATGCTAAAGTCTGCTGGTAGAAACTGGGTGTGTCGAGCTCAGGACAGGGCACAATGGCGCTGCCATAGGCTGATGATGATGATGAACCTGTTTGTTCTCAATAAACAATTCTTATTATTATAAGTATTATTGTAAGTATTTATAAACTTGTATTTTAGTATTTTGAGAAAAAAATATTCTTGTTTATTTCTGTTTGATATTTGTTACATACCTAGCATGTACCTATAATGCTGATCAAGACCACGAGGCGCCACATTCCATTGTTGTTCGACCGGTACAAGGCGACGACTGCGGACTCAGCATTGACGCAATTACTACATTCGCGCGGCTCGCGGAAACGACGGGCAGCCATTCTACTCTTGGTACTTAAATCGACCGGACGTAGTTTCATTGCTAGTTTGTACTTAGAATAATTTCACTTTGTAATAATTTTCATTAAATGTGTTAAAAGTATTTTGTTTTTTTTTAAAACCAACGGCGGCGGCTATCGTTATTGGCGCAGCCGGTAGGATACCTGGAAGCAACGGGTTATTCGTCCAGGAATCCAGGATCGACTCCAGACGAACAGACCCCTGTTTGTTCTCTCAAGGACTTCATCGAGGTATTCTGAATCTACGAGCACGCTGTCGTGGTGCACTTGGCAATCAGTGCAGAGAAAAACCAATGTGAGTACTTTGAACGTTTTCTTTGAAGTGTTGCCTCCTTTTCCACAATTTTCCACCCACGAAAATTAGGGGAAGAGTCTGTCCCCCATAGACAGACTCGTAGGGAAAGTGAATTAGATAGTTATAGGGATTTAAGTAGCTTAGATAATATAGTTGAAGAAATCATGTCCACGTCTAATGATCCAGACCAAATTTTTAAAGCGTTACGCTTGGTCCCAGATTTTGATGGGAACCCTAATGTCCTTACTAGATTCATAAGGATCTGTGACCAACTTGTGACCCAATATATTAAGACCGAGGCAGGACACGAGTTAAGTAATTTATGCCTTATTAACGGTATTTTAAATAAGGTAGTTGGTCCTGCGTCGAGGACAATAAACGCTAACGGAATTCCAGATAATTGGCAAGGAATTAGAGACGCTTTAATTAATAATTTTGCTGACCAAAGGGACGAGACCGCCCTGTATAATGATTTGTCTTTAGTATCACAGGGAAATGATTCCCCACAGGAGTTTTATGACAGATGTCAAACCCTTTTCAGCACGATCATGACGTACGTTACGCTGCATGAGCCCTTGCCTACCACCGTGGAGGCAAAACGTAATTTATATCGTAAACTAACTATGCAGTCGTATGTAAGAGGTCTTAAAGAACCCCTCGGGTCCCGTATACGGTGTATGAGACCTCCGACGATCGAAAAGGCTTTGGAATTTGTCCAAGAGGAATTGAATGTTATGTACCTACAGCATAGGAACGACTCCATACCTGAGCGGCGTAATCCAGCTTCGCAAATGCAGGCGGCATCAAAGGTACCGTCCCTAGCTCCTATTTATTCTGTGCCCAAGTCATTTAATTTCGGTACCCCTAGCTGGCAGCGGCCTATGCAGGCACCTGCACCCGCACCGGGACCGGGACCGCAATCTCAGCATTGGCGTCCCGCTTTTCAATTCCATCAAAACCCTCCGCGCGCGCCGATGCAACCCTCGCGTACGCAGCAAATGTTCCGGGCACCCCCACCTAATTATAACGCCCAGAATAGCGGTTTTAGAATGCCCCCTAGGAACGCACCCCCTCAGAATCAAGGTCCTAAACCTATGAGTGGAGTTAGCCATTTTGTGACGAAGGCCCTTCCCCCTACTACTCAGGGCCACGACTGGCGAAAGTTTGGTAATCCTCCCCCAACAAATTATTTTAAAAGCAGGGAGATGAATTATAATGAGGTAGATGATTATAGTGACTATTACTATTCTGACTATTACTGTGAGCCGACTTACTATCCAGAGACAGACAATGGTAATTATTACGATTACCAGAGCGTTCCAGACTGCTACTACGACCCACAGAACGACCCCCAGTACTATGACAATGTGCCATCGAGTTCAAACGCGATTGAGCCCGCGCAACCATCCCCTAGCCAAAAAGACCAGGATTTTCCCAAGGGTCGTTCCAACGTAGAACCAGAATAGAATTAAATTTACAGTCAAAGAAAGAGTTACGATATATTCAGATTTCGAATCCGCCACTTAAATTACTTGTAGACACCGGGGCAAATCAATCATTCATAAGTCCTGAAGCGACCGATAAATACTTTTCACACGTGCCCAAGGATTTAGATCCTTTTGAAGTAACGAATTCACGTGTAACGAGCATTCATGATCATTCGATCACAATACCTCATTTTGTGGAATTCGGCGAACAAAAAAATATCAAACTATTCGTTTACAAGTTCCACAACTATTTCGACGCCTTAATAGGTTTAGATCTATTAGAAAATTGTAAAATCGACCTTAAGAACAATGCTTTAGTGACTGAATTTGCTCGCATTCCTATGTGTCGCTACCAATGTAGGAAAACTAATCAACAGGAGACTATTCCTGCTCATTCATCCAGAGTAGTTAACATCCCCATCCAGTACCCTGACGGTGACGTATATGTGAGTGAACAAATGATGTGTAACTGCCTTATTCACGAGTGTATAACCAACGTGACTGACAAGACGGGACCCGTAGAGATAGAAAACTTTACAGACAATGACATAGTCATCACATTCGACCGACCGACACAAGTAGATGTTTGCAATATCGAGTGCACGCGCCCTGAACAAGACTCTTCACGCGTAAAAAATGTTCTATCGAAACTTCGGACAAAACACCTTAATGCTGAAGAAAAAGCTAACTTAGAAACTTTATGCGCTCAGTACTCTGATGTCTTTTATATCGAAGGTGAAGCTTTGACTTTTACGAATAAAATTAAGCACAATATTAGGACGACCGATGAATTACCTGTCTATACAAAGAGCTATAGGTACCCCTACGTACATCGACAGGAAGTTAGGGACCAGATCACGAAGATGCTAGAACAAGGGATCATAAGACCATCCGACTCCGCCTGGAGCTCACCTATCTGGGTAGTACCCAAGAAAGCTGACGCTTCTGGAAAACAGAAGTGGAGACTGGTTGTAGACTTCCGTAAACTAAACGACAAGACCATAGACGACAAATATCCAATCCCCAACATTTCTGACGTTTTAGATAAACTTGGTAGGTGCCAATACTTTACCACCTTAGACCTGGCATCAGGGTTTTATCAAGTAGAAATGAACCCTGATGATATTTCGAAGACCGCCTTCAATGTAGAACACGGGCATTTCGAATTTCTCCGGATGCCTATGGGGTTGAAAAACTCACCCTCTACTTTTCAAAGGGTGATGGACAATGTCCTTAGAGGTCTACAGAATGAGATCTGCCTCGTTTACCTTGACGACATAATTATCTTTAGTACGTCTTTACAGGAGCACATGATTAATCTAGAGAAAGTGTTTACTCGACTACGGGAATCCAATTTTAAAATTCAGATGGATAAATCCGAATTTTTACAATTAGAAACAGCTTATCTTGGTCATATAATCAGTAGGGATGGTATTAAGCCAAACCCTGACAAAATTGCAGCAATTCAAAAATATCCTTTGCCAAAGACCACCAAAGAAATAAAGCAATTTTTGGGACTTTTAGGCTACTATAGGAAGTTCATACCTGATTTTGCCCGCGTGACTAAACCCATGACCAAATGCCTTAAGAAAGCTAACAAGATAACTTTGGACTCAGACTACGTTAACTGTTTCGAAAGATGTAAGAAACTACTGACTAATGACCCAATACTTCAATACCCCGACTTTGACAAAGACTTTCTTTTGACGACAGACGCGTCAAACGTAGCTTTGGGAGCCATATTATCTCAAGGTCCCATTGGTTCTGACAAACCAATTTGCTACGCGTCCAGAACTCTAAATGACAGTGAACAAAACTATTCCACTATAGAAAAGGAGCTTTTAGCCATTGTGTGGGCTACTAAGTATTTCAGGCCATATCTATACGGTCGTAAATTCAAAGTTCTTTCAGACCACAAGCCTTTACAGTGGGCTATGAACCTAAAAGAACCCAACTCAAAGCTCACTCGTTGGAGATTAAAACTTAGTGAATATAACTTTACAGTCCAACATAAACCAGGAAAATCCAACACTAATGCAGACGCGTTATCACGAGTTGAGATTAATAACGAAGAGATAGAATCACTATTCTCTGAATTAGACTCATTAATGGCGCAGCATCCCGAGTCACAGCGCTCAGGTTCTGCGACAGTTACCGCTCATACTAGCGCTGAAAATCCAATACTTGAGATCCCAATAACTGACGAACCTTTTAACAAGTTTCACAGACAGATTAGCTTTACTATCGTAGGAGACATTAAGCGACGGACGACAGCGACTAAACCTTTTGCCACTCACACCCGTACATTCATACAGGTCTCAGAGTCCTCCCTAGAGGAAGACGTTGTTAAAGCCATAAAAGAGTATGTTAACCCATAAGACTGCGCTTAAGATCACTCCAACTTTAGGCATGTACGCAATCATTCCGATCATCCAAAAACATTTCAAGAGCTCTTCTATGAACTTAGTTTTAGCAAAAACTGAGCTAGAAGACGTCAAGGAATATTTGAGACAGCAGGAGATAATAAAACATTATCACGATGGCAAGACAAACCATAGGGGCATAAACGAATGCTATCTGGCCCTATCTCGGCGGTACTACTGGCCGAAAATGAAGGAGGAAATTACTAAATATATTAATGAATGTACAGTCTGTGGTCAAACTAAATATGACAGAAATCCAATTAGACCCCAGTTCAACATTGTACCACCAGCATCCAAGCCATTTGAAATAGTACACATGGACCTATTTACAGTAGAATCAGAGAAATACTTGACTTTCGTAGACTCATTCTCGAAGTACGCACAGGCCTATCACTTACGCGACGGTACTGCAGTCAGTATCCTACAAGGACTATTGACTTACTGTACGCACCACGGACTTCCTTTGACTCTAGTTACTGACAATGGGACTGAGTTCACAAACCAACTGTTTTCTGAATTCACACGTCTACATAAAGTAAACCACCATCGAACTCTACCAAACTCACCCAACGATAATGGTATTGTCGAAAGGTTCCACTCCACCCTATTAGAGCATTTGCGTATATTGAAGCTAAAGCAAAAAGGTGAACCCACAGTCAACCAAATGCCTTACGCAATACTAGCTTATAATAGCTCGGTTCATAGCTTCACCAAATGTAGACCCCATGACATCGTTAGAGGACATTTTGACCCTAGAGACCCATTAGACTTTAACTTGACTGAACATTTGATGCAGCAGTACATAGTTACGCATCGTGAACAGATGAAGACAGTATACGAACTTATTAATGAAGCTACGACAACTGACCGTACAAACATGATGAATAATAGGAATAAGAATCGAGAACCTGAAGTAGAGTATGAACCGTATCAGCAAGTATTTGTCAAAAATCCTTTCGCAGCTAGACAGAAATTAGCACCTCGGTATACCCAGGATACTGTCCTTGCTGATCTTCCGATCCACATCTACACGTCTAAAAAGAAAAGCCCTATAGCCAAAAACCGTCTTAAGCGAGTCCCTAAGAAATCCAAATTGTTACAGGATTCGACTACTACTCGTACTACACCTGACGCTGGCACTGGAGATAAGACTTGAAAGCCTTGACAATGGACCCGGACTTCTTCCCTTTAAGCTTGGGTCGGCCAAACTTATTACTCACTACCATTCCTTTATACAGTATGTTGAATTAACGGACTTAGAAAATCGACTCGACTCTATTCATAACCAACTAGACTACTTTAAGGCCAAACTAGACAACCATACTTTAGCTTTGTACGAATTGCAAATTGACTATCTTAATAACAAGCTTTCTAAAATAACTTCCCAACTTAAAACCTTAGAGCCAAATCGCGTTAAAAGAGGTCTAATTGATGGTCTAGGATCTATAATTAAAAGCGTTACTGGTAACTTGGATCATTCAGATGCGGAAAGATATAATAGTGCTATTAAGATCATGGAAAATAATGAACATAGGATATTATCTGAGTTCAATAACCATATTAGCCTTAACAAAGACTGGATGGCCCAACATACCATGTTAATTGCGAGTATTGCAGAAAATCAGGAGAAGATAAATAGGACATTAGAATTAATATTAGATCATAAAGCTTATGCTGATAACAATCTTCTCAAATACGCGAAGTTTGCTCAGCTCTTAGCCATCATCAGTGAGAACACAGATGATTTATCTTTAGAGTTAACTAGGCTAGAAAATATTTTAGCTTTTGTTCGTGCATCGAGCACTCATCATAGTATGTTAGGAATAGATAACTTAGAAAATATGTTAAGTAGACTTAAAACTATCTATAGCATCGATAGTATACTAAACGAGGACCTAAGAGAATACTACACTATAATAAAACCAGGTTCATATTTTAGCGGAAAAAGAATAGTAATTATATTTAAATTCCCCATAGTCTCCCCTAATAGCTTTGATCTCTATAAACTTTCCATAGTCCCTAACAAACTTAACCAAACCTTTATTCCCCCATATCCTTTCATGGCAACCGACGGGAAAGCTTTCATGTACATGGAGGCTGAATGCCCGAAGTTAAACCGACATCATCTCTGCGAAGAAACGGTCAATCACAATCCACGGGAACACCCTGATTGCATCCAGAACCTCATCATTCACCAATCCCTGGACGAGCTATGCCAGCCAACGAAGATCACTCTCACGAGAGAAGCCATGGAGCAGCTGGACGACCGCCATTACACACTTATCTTTCCACGGCCCACGAGGACGGAACTTCACTGCAATCGTCAAGAATATATGAGCTTGGCAGGAAGTTATTTCGCCACGATCCCGCAAGGATGTTATCTACGAACCGAAGAATTCACTCTGATCAATATCAACGATCAAATCAAAGGACAGCCGCTGAAGATTACTGAACTTCCTAAAAACTACAGCACAGAGGACGTCAGCAGCATCCCACATCTTAAACTTCAATCTATTAATCTCAAGAGACTGCACCATATCGAGGAAAAGATATTAATTCAGCAACCGATAGAACTGAAACCCGCAGATGGAACATTTTATCACACGACGCTACCATTCTATGCGTCACTATTCGGTGCAACTGCACTCATCATCGTCATCATCGTGCGACGGTACATGAGGCGTGCTGAAATATCCATTGAAAAACCATCAACCAAAGATGGACAAAATACTGAAGAGCATCCCTATGCCGTTCCTGAAGGAACCCGAACCCGAAGATCAGTCCCCGCAACATTTTCGCTCAACGTTCTCAAATAGTTGCTCTTCTAAGGATGGAGGTGTTACATACCTAGCATGTACCTATAATGCTGTTCAAGACCACGAGGCGCCACATTCCATTGTTGTTCGACCGGTACAAGGCGACGACTGCGGACTCAGCATTGACGCAATTACTACATTCGCGCGGCTCGCGGAAACGACGGGCAGCCATTCCACTCTTGGTACTTAAATCGACCGGACGTAGTTTCATTGCTAGTTTGTACTTAGAATAATTTCACTTTGTAATAATTTTCATTAAATGTGTTAAAAGTATTTTGGTTTTTTTTAAAACCAACGGCGGCGGCTATCGTTATTTATTCATGACATCCTTCGTAAATAAAAATAAAACTTCTAATATTTCGTAGCGTTCGTAGCACGTAGCCGATAGCGTAGCACTTGCGAACCGACAACTTAGATTGGTATATGCAGCACTATTTTCTGTTGACTCTGAACCGAATCGAGACAAGCTGCACTCTACTAAATTTAGTAGACACATTAAAACTGAGGTAGTTTTAACATTAGCTTAACTTTTGACACGTCCTCCTAACTACCTCTAAACCCACTTTACGACGCGATAATTAACGTTGCTGACAAAAAATCTATCTAAATTCATACTTATGAATTTTCAAAAAAGAATCGTATGATTTTGGTAAAGAGGTAACTGTACATTTTTTTAATCATTTTTTTAAATTCTTTTTATCAAGATGTTTATTAGCTTAACTAACGTAAGTACTTAAAAAACTTAGTTGCCTTTTTCAAACATCGCAATTATAAAGATTATTTGGTATCTCTTCTACTACCTACCTTAAAATACCGTGCCACTACTGGGACCTGAGAGCCAGCTAGGTTTCTAAAACTATCGAAATTAATCACCGAGCATATTCTACAGTCAGAGAAAAGCTCAAATTTATTTATTCCTCTATTATAATCAAGTTGGTTATTAAAATGGAAATAGATTTCTTTGTTTTGCATTCTCGTATTGTTTGCTATCCCATGGATTGCCAACATCATTAGTGCTCTACAAATAGAACTGCATCAATAAAAAACTTTTATATGTCTGATAGCAAAATAAAGGCTATTTTTACCTGAAGTTTGTTACGGAGCGTAGGTTGTGCAGGTAAATAGGATTCAATCATAGAGATACAATAAGCTATAGCGAGCAAAAGCTATACAGTTGTGTATCATCGTAGGAAATGCTTAGAGATTGAAATGGGATCTTTTTGTTTAAATCAAATGTGAAGTGCGTATTTCCAGCGAAAATTCCTTCTCTTCTCATCTTTCTCCCTGCTCTTCCTATTCTTATGACATCTAAATTTCTTGAAATTTTATATAAGCATTACGCGAATTGAGCCACAGGATCTAGCCTATATGAATAAAAAAAAATGCTGTATGGGTCACTTGGAAACGGCTGGATCAATTTTCTTTATTTTTAGTGGATATGTTTTCTGGTAAACTGGAAAATACTGGAAAAACTGAGCAGATAAAAAAATAACTTGATTTAAGGCATCAATAGAAATAGTAAAAAATGTTTATAACTAAATCTATGTCCCATCCACACCAGCCTATATCAGTCCACTGCTGGACATAGGCCTCCCCGAATAAAGGGGGTTATACCCATAATCCCCACGCTGGGCATGCGGGTTGGGGATCGCAGTGCACAGCTTCTCGCACCACCGACGCTGCTGCCCGTTGGTGGCCAGGGGATTTAGATGTGCCGATGTAGGCTGTGCTATGCCGCAATCAGCCGGCCGCCAGAGCCCCGTTCGTTGTTTAGTAGGATGCACCACGAGCAGGTGAGGTTGGCTTGGGTTCCGAAGATGGGTGTTGGAACGAATTGTTCCGTTTGCACCGCGTTCCCGTTAGCCCGCGCTTCATAGGCCCGCGCTCCTTAGAACCGCGCTCACCATAGCACCGCGCTTCTTGTCCCCGCGGCTTCTTATCCTCGCGCCTCATATCAGTGGGCATCTTATCCGTGAGCCCTTTGAAGTCGGGGCTTGCTTTTCCTCGCGGAGTACATTCAGACTCAATAATTATAATGTTTTTATGTGAGGTAAAGATGGACGGTAGACATTTTCAGATAAGTTTCTGACCATAAAGTACCAGGAGCTCATTACACGATAGGCTGTGGAAGTGATAATTTTACTAAGAAAAGCTTTTTATTCCAACCAGTAACCTCTTGGCCGGCTATGTTCTCCTGGTATTTCGTGTCGAGTACTCTACATCAAAGGAATCCACAAAAAGTTCACCAAAATTTATCAGAACTACCAGGGCAATATAAGTCGTAAGGAGTAAACCGGTGAGCCCTTTGAAATTGGGGGCTTGCTTTGAGGTAAGATGGTGGATGGTAGAAGTTTCTGAGCGTAAGGTACCAGGAGAATATAACTTTGTAAGCTATGCATATGATAATTTTACAACAGTATAAAGACCTACTTTCGTACAGTAGTCCGATGCCTTTGATCTCGCGGTAAATGCCTATAAGTGACACAAAAATGTAGGAAGGCAAGGGTTGTCATAAGTAGACAAACATTGAGTTTTCTTATTCCTTTTGTGTTGCAAATAAATAAATTCTTGTTTTGTTCTTGTTCTTCTTCTCGTTCTTGCTTTCGTTCTTGTTCGTGCATAGGGTCCACTTAATCATCAAAAGGTACTAAATTACCTACCTATCATTATATTAGGTAGGTACCAAAAAAAGATTCCAACGAATTGTGAACCTTCTCCTTTTTGAAGTCGGTTAATGAAATCGGCTTAAAATGTAAAATCATAATAAAAGCAAAAGGTCTTTAAAGAATGAAATGACGTAGATGGCATCAGAACTACCAGGGCAGTATAAATCATAAGGAGATATTTCCTCAAATATAGGGACTTGTCAAACAATACACAGCCATTTTCATGGAAATCACAAATTAAAAGAATAATTAGTAATTGATGCAAATCAAAGTCCTTGTCCAGACGCATTCGTTGAACGACTGTATGGATATTTATGCTGTGATTTTATTAAGAAAAGCTTTTTATTCCAACCAGTAGGTGCCAGTAGCCTGATCTATGTTCTCCTGGTATTTCATGTCTCTGTACTCTACATCAAGGGTATGCGCAAGAATACCGAAATTTATCTAAACTACGCCGCTATGCACCGGTATGTGCCGGCATGCGGCTGGATGCCAGGCCACGCGGCGAACTGGGGCCGCTCGCCTCATCATCAAAAATTGATATTAGCACTAAACCCACAATCCACAATCATGAAACGAAACCCACAACACACTCTTTCAAAAGCAACTGTTCGACTGCGTAGTCTTTAGTGAATAGATCAATCAAATCCCGGCGAGCGGTGGCTACTCACTCGGTGGATACCGCGGCATACCGCCGAATGCTCCGGCAAGCTGGCAGACGCTCGCGGAATCGCAATGCATTTTACTTGACAGTGTGCGCTGGCGGATAGAATCCGCCTCTCCCGGCGTCCGCCATCATTCCAAAGCTATTCATTCTCCTGGTTAGCTATGTTCTCCTGGTATTTGATGTCGAGTACATCTTCATCAAGGGAACGCGCAAAAAGGCAGCGTGAAAACCGACGTAAAGAGTAAATTAATCAGAACTACCAGGGCAGTATAAATTGTAAGGAGGTATTTTATCATAGAGGCTTGTCAAACAATACACAACCATGTACAAAACGACACACACATGCATGCAGTTTATCAAACTTGGTATTGTCTAATTGATAGATGTCAAAGCAGAGAACTAGTGATTGTAGCATCATACATAACACTACGATTTTTTTATCGATATTATTGACATCACAACTAACTATATACATAACGATTTTTGGTTATAGATTAAAACAACTGATATCTTTTATTATTAAACCACGATTCGTAATATATAAATAGACTGTTAATGTTTATACATAAATAGACTGTGTTTTATTACGATGTATCGTTTGATCTAAAACAGCAAATCTCAATGCTTTAACAAAAAAAGTACCATCGAGTTAGTCGACAGGCGGCGGCGTGGGGCGTCGCGTCTGGGCGTCGGCGTTGGTCGTCTTCGGTCGCAGCTTTAACATAATTTTTAAAACATAAAAATAATATTTTTGTTAATAAATGATTTGATCATGAACGAGAATAAATTAATTAATAGGCGCCTAGCTAGTACTTTAACCTACCTACTGTGATCTGAAAAACCCGGGATCAACATCATAACGTGCCTTTGCCGAAGGACAGAAGCGCTTAGATTTAAGTGCCAAAATCATTCACCCATTCAAGTAGTACTAACCAGCTGAATTATACTTAGTCAAGATGATCTGCTAAAAACATTAAACTAATCCACGCCATGAGCGCGTGATGATGAATTCTGATTTCAGACTACATAAACTGAGAAGTATATTCGATGATCGATTTTTGTTGTTAAATCGCATAACCAAGAATTCGATTGCTGCAATCACTACTTCCTTCAGTGTTGCCGGTGGGGACTTTTCGTCCGTTTCCGGACTTCATTTAATTTCGGCCGAATTTTTATCCCCTTAGGTTATTAGCTAGTAACGCATTTGGTAACATTTTTGTCAAAATTTTTAATGAATTTAGCATTATTTCTGATTTCCAATTAATTCTGTCAGATCATTAAAAAATTGTAAATACAAACTATACAATGAACTTATGTTTGTCTCGAGTCTGGGTGTTTTCTATGTATGATATATATATATATATATAGCCCCAAACTAAGCAGAGCTTGTATTATGGGAACCACATATATATATATATATATTTAGTGTATCAATCATGTGGTTCCCATAATACAAGCTCTACTTAGTTTGGGGCTACATGATGCTGTGTGATAATGTCCAGCATTATTTATTTATTTATTTTATCCATTTGTATGATATCTGTTTACCTACTAGGGCATCGCTAATATAGGAAAGTCATGCAATGTAATATTTCGAAAAATAATCGGATTATAAAACGAACCTTTATGCTTTTGGTTTGGACTGTTGTTGTTATGACCGTTGGTAACATTGAGTTCTAAAAGTTTTTGGACAGACCATAGCAACAATAAACAAATTGACGATGCATCAGCCTCTGACACCAGTCATAAGTTGTGATCTAAAGTACTAGGCAATCAGAAAACAGCAAGAGGTAAAAATGACAACTGGTTTCAGTTTCTAATGTACCTATGTAATGTCAGAGCAAAGAGGACAATACCATGATTAAAGAGGTACTATAGATAAATGGATTACATACTGCTTAAACCTATTGAACATCTTCGCGTACCATCAGACGATGTGTGGTCAAAAATGTCTATCACTGATCACATCACATCATCACAAATATTATTACAAATGCGAACATTTGTGTGTGTGTGAGAGAGAGAGAGAGTACGTTTGTTCCTACTCTGTCAAGTCTAAACGGATTTGGATGAAACTTGGGCTTGCATTTTGAAGTAGGGTGGAACATTCTTTTTTTTTTATAATAAATAGGCTTACGTTTTCTTATTTTTTAGATAAGTTTCTGACCATAAAGTATCAGAAGATTAACTCGATAGGCTATGAAAATGAAAAATTTAACTAGGAAAACCATTTTATTCCAACCTCTTCAAGCCTCCTGGTCAGCTATGTTAGCTACATAAGCTAGCATAAGACACAGAGATCTTACATTTTGAACCCGTAGGTAGGTATAATTATAGACTGGTCTGAATCCCATACTAATCATCATTCGCCCTTAGCAGTCTACTGCTAGACATAGGCCTCCCCTAATGAGCGCGATTGCGCCCTGTCCTGACCTCGACGCATACAGCTTCTACCAGCAACCTTACGCAGATCGTCACTCCACCTGACCGGAGGGGCGGCTACACTACGTTTACCGAAATGCGGTCTGCGCTCGAGAACTCGTTTACCCCAACGGTCATCGGTTCTTTGGCAGATGGCAGCCTGCCACTTCAGCTTACTAAATTCTCTAATCTGCATATTTTAAAAGTAACCAGAAGTACCAGGATAGCATAAGTCACGTTACTAGTATAAATAACACAAAAAAGTTTCTATGCAACAAACTCTTTGGCATAAATTAGGGAAGAGTTTGGCTAAGCGTATTTGGCAAAAATAAACTTCAAAATGCCAAATTTGCACTAATTTAGACCATATGTTGCTTGAAAAGTGTTTAAAGTCGGCGCAATTGACAGCGTGCGGCCACGTTTTGGTGCAGACACTTTTCCGCATTTGAGGCTCTCGTAATTTTCTCGATGGCTGTGGATTATTTCAATAAATACAAGAAAGTATTTAATTCAGAAGTACCAGGGTAGCATAGAAACAAGAAGGTTTCACCTCATGAGTTCATTTAAAGTGCCGACAACTGAGGCTTTTTAGAGCAAAGAGGATATAAACAATATTAATTTCATGCTAATCCAGATGGAGCGATTTATGATATATTTATATTTATTTACGCGACGCCCTGCTTTTTATTAAGAACTAGCTTCTGTCCGCTACTTCGATTGCTTAGTAAATGGATAAACAGCCTATGATACAATCTATGTATTTTCCAAGTTTCATCCAAATCCGTTTAGACATTACAGAGTAGGAACAAACACGCTTCAAACACACTAATCCGTATTTATAATATTATTTGTAATGAGGTGATGTGATTGGCTTGCGTTTGACCACATCTCGTCTGATGGTAAGCGAAGATGTTCCTAATAACAGAAAAAAAAAGACGTGTGGCACTCGGGGACTGCCGCGGTAAAGCTATTGCATAGCATTTTGTATCAACTTATGCAATTATAATTATTTATTTATTTTATTTATGCAGTATTTCTTTTTCTTTGATATTAATTCAAGTTACACTTTTTGAGCGTGGTGACCGATAAGAAAACAATTTTTTTTCTTTTATTAAATAAACGAGCTTCGTAGAGTCGTACAATACGTCTAGTTGCACGCACACAAACACCGTGTCGAAGACTGCCGAAAAGAAACGACGTTAGACAATGCACGGCCTTCAAGCCACACCTCCGTGCCCGTCGGAGTGGGGAGCGTGAGGTTTTTTTTCGTTACGGAATTTCTGGATTCGGTCCCCGCGCTCAAGGCCCTCGATAGAAGCTATGCAATAGCTTAAAAGTTTCTATGCAAACTCTATGTTTCAATTAGCTATATGGACTATTTAATGCAATACCTCTTTAATCGTGGTCTTGTCCTCTTGACGTTATTTTTTGCTCTGACATTATAAAATCGGAAACAGTTACCATTTTTACCTCCTGCTGTATTCTGATTGCCTAGTACTTTTAGAAAATGCATCAATATATTGTTACTATGCATGTGTGTGTGGTTGAATAGTAGCATCTACAGAAGCTTCACTCCGCAATAACATTTAAATAAATTTCGACTTTAGCTGCGACGCAATAAAGTATTATTCAGCTCACACCGCGCTCAGTATCAATATTTATTTATTACCTACACCTTGCATCCCTTTCTATCGTGTAACTCTATCGTTACTGACGCGATCTCTTTGTGATTTATGCTACCCTGGTACTTCAGGAAGAAAATGTTAACTAGCCTGACCGGAATTCAGCGTCCGGCTAAGGTTTGGAAAACCGTGCAACCGGTCGGACTAGTAGGAATACCCGAGTAAAAATTCAACGTGTCCTAGTAGTCCGACTACGAGGAACTACCAATCGGACTACCAGGCATAATAAACGCAGTCAATTTATAATTATAAAATAAATTTCGTCTTAAGTAATTTATTTTTCACATTTTTAAATTATGAATCTTACAAATGCTCTGAATATTCACTCATACGGCTGATCTCTACTTTCTTATGTCCATATATCATTTGCTAGAAAGGGATGCATACTTAATCTCAATGCGATTTCTGCGACTGCGTACCAGGGCATTTGTATGAACCTGCATAGAAATTTGTTCGAGCACCCTGGTTCAATAAACTTTTTGAAGTCGCATTGTTATATGTATGCATCCCTTTCTAACTGATGATATTGGACATAAGAAAGTAGAGATCAGCCGTATTTAATTTTAAGACTATCTAGTTCTCTTCTAAATCTGTGGTGATTACTGTATTTTGACACATGAAAGGAGTTTTGCATCTCTTTTCATTTATCTCGATGTTTCATATATAAACCTATAGAGTTATATTCTCCTGGTACTTTACGCTCAGAAACTTCTACCATCCACCATCTTACGTCAGAAAGTAAGCCCCCAATTTCAAAGGGCTCACCGGTTTACTCAATACGACTTATATTGCCCTGGTAGTTCTGATAAATTTTGGTGAACTTTTTGCGGATTCCTTTGATGTAGAGTACTCGACACGAAATACCAGGAGAAGATAGCCGGCCAGGAGGTTACTGGTTGGAATAAAAACCTTTCTTAGTAAAATTATCATTTCCACAGCCTATCGTGTTATGAGCTCCTGGTACTTTATGGTCAGAAACTTATCTGAAAATGTCTACCGTCCATCTTTACCTCACATAAAAACATTATAATTATTGAGTCTGAATGTACTCCGCGAGGAAAAGCAAGCCCCGACTTCAAAGGGCTCACGGATAAGATGCCCACTGATATGAGGCGCGAGGATAAGAAGCCGCGGGGACAAGAAGCGCGGTGCTATGGTGAGCGCGGTTCTAAGGAGCGCGGGCCTATGAAGCGCGGGCTAACGGGAACGCGGTGCAAACGGAACAATTCGTTGGAACCCCGTACACCCCTCCATTTCTATGTCCCATAGAAATAAATAACTTACAGGCTAACCACAGACAATTATAAAAGGCTCTTAAAACGATTTATTAACACGTAAAATCTGCGACGTGTGTATGTGTGCTTCTCTAGAATTTGGAAAGAATAACGCTTGCTCTGTTAGTTCAACTGGCTTATATATTACTCTCAGCTTCCAATAAAACAATATAGACACATGGAACTCTGCAAGCCGTACATTACCAGTGACCTGTGAGTTCCGAACTAAAAACAGATTCTACTAAAGTGGACTTTAATTTATCTGAGTGGACCGCACTTTACCTTTCTGGCAGTTAGTGAAGGGAAAAATACTTGTGTGTTCCTATAGTCTGGCAACCCTATGTTTGACGAAATCAGAAATGCGTATATTTATTGATGGAAATACCTCTTGTAGTTTCTATGGCTCCAAATGGTTCATTTTATATTAAGCTGGGTACGAATAGCCGTGATCATAGTATGAGTAGTCAGTTACGCGTGACCAGGAATGCCATATCTATACTTGCAGTTACGCGTACATACTTGGGATACGCGTATCGCGCGAGCTAGCTCGCACGCGAGACGCCGTCAGTCAGTTTTTGGGTCGCTCGTCAAGCTGCGTACGTATAACGCGTGCCTGTGTCCATGGTGTTACAGGATACGCGTACCAGTGTACGCAGTATCCGTACACGGTGCTGCTCGCCGGTTCTTTTATAGCTTGACCTTGGCTTTGACACGCTATCGCGTGTTTAAATTATTTTTGTCATGTGAGTTATTTTGCCACCTCAGTTCTGTTGGTTACTAACTTTTTGGTAGTCGGTAGACTGGTCCGTTACTTTTCGGATGAACCTTTCATAGGCGGGCTATAAACACCTTGGAAACTTTTGTAAATAATAATAAACAGATATTTATTCCATCAACTTGCATCATCTCACTGTTGGGCAAAGGTCTTCTGCAAATTTCGACAACCATCTATGTCCTCTGAGACACTATCCTCTCTTAAAGGCTTCGAGTAATATTGAAACGAAATCATAGTATTTATTTGCATAAATGTAGGTTCACAATGATGGTCTTACAATAGAGTATTACTATATTTGACTTGATAGTCGTGCATATGTTCAGTTAATAGATAATTACCTAAACATTCTCGCAAAGTGGTAAATAATTCAAAATTAGCTCTAACAATACTAGGAAAATGTATGTAGAACACTCATGCTTATAATTGTAACTGTCAAAAATTATTTATGTCTGAGAAATCAAAAATTAAATCGAAATAAATTTTGTTGATACATTGACAAAAATCAGGAACTAAATAGTTACAGTACATTCAAGATAAATAATGTCATTTTTTTAATAGTTAGTAATTTACGTGAACTATGTTAACTATGAAATTGTACACCTTAATACCTTACCACAACTATCACTACACTAAAGCTATAAAAAAACCTGTTTACATTGTTATGAATCGTCTATTCTGGGGAAACAGTAAGCTCTATCTGATTGTTCTACATTCTATCGAAGTACTAGGTTATAGATGAATGGCTAGAGCACTAAAGTCTGGCCAAGCTATCTCTGCAGAATTCTGAAATGTGGACAAAATATTAAATAATAAATAATACAGGACATCTCACACACGGCATAATATATTTCTGAATTATGTTACTGTGTAAAATGTAAAGAATTAAAGAATTATAGGTAAAAGAAACAACTCAACATGCAGTCTGTTTATTTTGTGTCAGCTATTTTGTCATCTGGGTGCGATTGGGCGTAAATCACTTCATCTTATCAGCCTGCAGGACGATATAAAAAAATTGGTTTAGATCACTTCCGTCAGATTCCACTTTCGTCAGATCACTTCTTTTTTCCGTATAGGTCAGGATTTTGAACCTGGTGACGAAACAGCAATTCTCGTGATTGCTCGTCGTCGAAAGTCAGATTCCGCTTTCGTCAGATAACTTTTTTTCCGTATAGGTCAGAATTGACATATGTATCTCGTGGATGCTAAAACAGCATGTATACATTATACAACTGTGCCCGTGACTTCTTCCGCGTATACTACAGATCTTGTTTTAATATTGAAATATCGTTCAATTTAAAATTATGCTATGTCTTTGTCATGGTCTATCTGTTTGCAAAATTTTAGCCGAATTCGTTCAGATGATTCGGCATGATTGTAGTATAAACAAACTTTCACATTTATAATATAAGTGGGATATACCCAGCATCAGCAGAAAAAATATATGTAGTTCCTAGTCTATCTGCGAATAGACTAGTTTAGGTCACATCCGTCAGATTCCGCTTTCGTCGGAAGATGACGAAAGCGGAATCTGACGAAAGGGTCATTAGAGTTTTCCTTATTTGTCATTCATGACGAAATTGAACTGAAATTATAAAAAAACGGATTCTGACGAAAGAGGAATTTGGCGGATGTGATCTAAACCGAAAAATTCAATCGAAACTTTTTATCTCTTATGGCCTTACTTAAGATTTGTCAAACGATAACAATAACAACACCAGCCTATTCAGTCCACAACTGCAGTCTGCAATGGGTTGGGGGTCGCAGGGCACAGCTTCTCAGACCACCAGAGTCCCGTTTGCTTTTCAGTAGGGTGTACCACGGGCAGGTGAGGTTGGCTTGGGTTCCAAAGATGGAAGTTAGACCCCTTTCACTTCTTGTCAAAAGATAAACGATGCATAAACTATTGACATCTCTTTGTACCTTTGGAACAAACAAACAGTAACATGGCTAACTTTAAGCTTCGCATCGGTTAATATAGCGTTTATAGGTACCTGTAGAGGCATTTATTTTTAAATATTGGAAACAAAGATAGGTTGTCATATTAATAATGTCTTAGATAATGTTCTGCCAGTAATATAGTTGATAGATAGATAGATATTGCTTTATTGCACACCATACAAAGAATTACAAAATAATGAAACAGGCATTAAAAATTATGGTACAATGGTCGACCTTATCACTTAAAGCGATCTCTTCCAGGCAACCTTTGGATGGAGAGATAGTTTCATAACAAACAGGAACGGCGGTGTGCCTAGTCCAAATTAAATAAAAAAAAACAGTACAATAGACTACATCCAAATACATACTAATATTTACTTACAATAAAAAATAACTTAATATATGATATACTAATAAAGAAATAAATAATATTGATGAAATAATATATATAAATTATATAAATTGATAATTATTTTATTTTTATGAATAACGTAGCCCTTCTTTTGTTTGGCTGTGGAGTGTACCTTCGCAAACGTAAACGTTTTTACCGGTAGTTACATAGTTTCGAAGCCAGACAAAGTATTTTCACCACTAACACGGTTATAACTCCAACTGCCGTGAGTTAAATCTGCAAATGTAGCAATGTTTATTCCTCTAAACAATGGATACTCTAACACAAAGTAAGTAATCGACATGTATTTTGTTTTAAAATTCTATTTGCTATGCGTTTAAGATACCTATGCTTGAAAAGCTTGTGAGTAAGATATACAATGAAGCATTTAAATAACCAAAATGCCGAATTTCAATTAACAAGAATTATAAATGCAGAAGCCATAATGATTGGTTATAATTTAAAATGGTTTATTCAGAACAAAAACTTAGGTAGTTCTTTACAAACATTTAGGTACGATGAAACTGCTAAATTAAAAAAACCGGCCAAGTGCAAGTCGGACTCGTGTACGAAGGGTTCCGTACCGTTGTATGGGAGCCCCACTTCAATATTTATTTTATTCTGATTTTAGTATTGTTTCTTATAGTGGCAATATAAATACATCATCGCTGAAAATGTCAACTGTCTAACTATCATGGTACATGAGATATAGCATAGTGAGACAGACAGATGGACAGTAGAGTCTTAGTAATAGGGTCCCATATTTACCCTTTGGGTATGGAACCCTAACAAAGGTTAAAAAACACAAAAATATACGAAAGAATAGTTAACAAAGACGCTTAAATATCTTATAACTAGCTTTCGCTCACGAATTAGAAGTATAGCCTATGTGTTAATCCACTTCATAAACTATGTCTAGCCTAAGTTTCATCCAAATGTGATCTGTAGTTTTTTGCGTGACAAACATCCATACATCGTCACAAACTTTCACGCTTATAATATTAGTAAGATAATATGATAAGAATAACTTTTATCATTATTATCTAAGTTGCGCACGTTTTGCTATATTCCTACCAATTTACCTAACATTGTTGATCGTCTGGTTACAAAAACTACATTTTCTATTTTCCCTAAGATCCAACTTTCCCAAGCAGTTTCCAAACAACACGGTGACAAGAAAACTCGGAGCCGTCTGCCGCCAAATTTGTCCACATTACAGTTTTTGCGGGGGGGAAGCGGGTAAAATGTGATTTCCGGGACATTACGCGAGAGTTGTATCGAGTGCCGGCAAAAAGTCTACACAGATTTTCACTCAGTCCTATGCCAACATGACACATTTTAGCGTTTAGTGTGGGTTGCAAGAATAGTGGGTTAAACACTTGAATACATAAGTAGTGAATCAGAAAAATCTTATCTTTGTGCACTATGCAATAAAATATAATAAAAATGCTAGTTTTAAAAATCTCCATCAGTTTCATACAAGAAGACCTTTGGATATTTTTTTTTTTAAATACAACCGAATTGAATACCTCCGTTTTTAAGTCTGTTAAAAATGATAAAAATAATAAAAATGACAAAGTGAGTATTAAGCCGGCTTATGATTTTTTTTGTAAGTTTTTTTTTGTGCTTTACTTAATGCATATTTAAAAATGACCATAAGAAAAGTATTACGATTATTATTGTAAGGCTTATGAGTTATTTGACATTGACCTAGATGTATACTGAGTTAATATCTCCGGTAGGAGTAATAGTGTTCTGTGGTTAATATCGATGGTTAATACTAAGAATGTAGTCATTATCACTTTTCTTGCTTACTCTATTTAAGGCAAAGTCACTTTAGTCATGTGTTCTTTATAAGTAGCACTTGCACTATTAGGGGAGACCGGGGTTCAAAGTGCCGATTTTCAAATAACACGCAAAAAGAACGTCAATAAATGGCCTGAAATTCAATATTTAGGTATTTACAGATGCATAATTTATTCTAGTTTTGCTTGATGTAGTCGTATTTACTAAATTATTAATATTTTTAGCGCCAGGATACTTTTTTTTGTGAAAAATTTACAAGGAACAACTTACCCCGTCATGTGTCTGGTTGTTCCATCGTTGAGGCAAGTTGTTGCGGTAGTAATTTTAATTGTTAATGTTGCAGTTGTAGTGTTTAGATATGTTTAAATCAAACACAAAAGTATTGAACTAACTAACAACTCATGAGTTATTTATTAAAAATAAGGATTAAAATTACTATTTTTGTCAAATAATCATCAACTAAACACTTATAATTAATCAACTCATAATTTTGTATTAAGTAGGATATTGAGATCAATCAACTAGCATTTAAATGGTTACTACAATTAGTATTAAGTAATTAAAAGTCTTTAATCAGTCTAATAGAATCAACTTAGTACTATTCGGAAGCTTCGTCATCGTCACCAGAGTTGCATTTAGAAAGAACATAGGAATGGTCTTCGTTGGAATCCAAACATTTTAAATATGCCCAGTTCTTACATAAAACGCATTAAATCCATCTTTCTCGTGGTAGTGAATAGGAATAGGACTTGCAGTAAATTATACAGTTCCAGATCATCGTTAGCCAGAATTAGCAAGCTGAAGTGGCAGTGGGCTGGCCATATCTGCCGAAGAACCGATAACCGGTGGGGTAAACGAGTTATTGAGTGGAGACCGTGGCTTGGCAAACGTAGGGTAGGACGCCCTCCGGCCAGGTGGGGTGACGATCTGCGAAAGGCTGCTGGTAGAAGCTGGATGCGTCGCGCTCAGGACAGGGCGCAATGGCGCTCATTAGGGGAGGCTTATGTCTAGCAGTGGACTGCGATAGGCTGATGATGATGATGATGATGATGGTGTCAAGCTATGATTTAATATGACCTCCTAGTTTGTCGAAGAATTTTCTAACATTGTGGCGGTTAAAACAAGACGCGCGGCCTGCACTGGTTAGCTCAGGAATTCTTATGATCAAAGGAGGATTTCTCTTCAGGAAACTTGCGAACCAATCAGCTCCTCCAACTCCATTTTTATGCCATGAAGCTGGAATGTAGGCATAACATATTTCACAGCACATTTTTGTATGCTAACTTTTTCATTTCTTCTGGAAGCTGACCAAATTAAGTCTTCTGATCTGAATTGAACACCTAACTTGAGTTATAACCCACAGTCGGTAGTTACACAGGCCTTTTAATTTTTGACGAAACGAAATAATGTCATATGTTATTTATTTTTAGTTTAGGCGCTACGGTTTTAAACTTCCGACCGTCTTTGCTTGCTCTCTGCTCGCCCCAATTGTTGTTCCGAAGTCTTTCCCCGTTCCATTTTTCTTTTGTAGTTCCGCATCCAACCAAATTTTTGTTTCAAATTAATTCACTGCTTTATAACGGGGTTCAAAGTTCTGCGGAACAACTAGCCCCGGAACAGCGGAACTTAGAGCCCCAAATTTCATTTTCAAGGTTATCAAAAATTCTTATAAAAATAGGTAACATTACGTTAATAATGACATTAATAAAACATTTCCAATAATTTTCCGACATTAAAATGCAAGTTATACATTAATAGCTATAAAACTGTGGTCTCTACTAAATTACACTATCGATATCACTATACTAACTCAAAAGGTTTGGTTCTTTTGAGCCTGCGTTGTCAAGGAGCTGGAGGGCCTCGACGTTCAGTTTGTAAATAATAAAGTAATAGCAGAGAAAAGAGTGGAGATTGAAGAGGTCATTAAGAGTTAACAAGAGCTAAAAATCTTGAAAATGGTGCCCATTTATATTTAATCTAGTAAGCCACAGAAAGCAGTTTGGCAATGCCTGGCTCTCGCAATTATAAACTTCCAGAGGAGGTCGCAAATCAACTTAACTACTCTTTCTCCGAAACTGTTCGCTAAATTATCAAACTATACAGTAAATGTAGCGAAAACTTGTATGTAGGCGTTTAGCGGTACGGTTGTAAGTACCTAGTAGTTTTGATCAATTATTACTGAACTTAAGAAATTGTTTAATAATAATCATCATCATCGACAACCTCTGTGGCGCAGTGGGCGAAGGTCCGCCTGTGACGCAGAAGGTTGCGGGTTCGATTCCCGCTGCGGGACAAATGTTTGCATGTTCTGCAGATATTTGTCTCGGGTCTGGGTGTTTTCTATGTATGATATGTATATATTTACAAAAAAAAATGTATCTATGTAGTATATCAATCATGTGGTTCCCATAATACAAGCTCTGCTTAGTTTGGGGCTACATGATGCTGTGTGATAACGTCCCGGTTTTTTTTTTTTTTTTATTTTTTTTTTATCATCAACCTATGGCAGACTACTGGCATGCCACTGAGCCCGTTCCTTGGCTCTTTTCATCCACTGTCTGCAATATTCATTACACAGATCGACACTCCATCTAGCCAGTAGACGTCCTGTGCTACGCTTACCTAAGAGCGCTATCCACTTAAATACACGTTTAATCCAACGTTCGTCAGTTCCGCGGTATATTAATAGCAATCCTCAGCTGGACCTTGGTCTCCCCAAGTTACGCCACTGAGCCCAATTCTCGGTTCTATTCATTAATTATCTGCAAGCTACATTACGTAGGTCGTCACTTCATCTAGCCAGTAGGCGTCCTAAGCTACGCTTCCCTTAACGCGGTATCCACTAAAATACACTCTTAATCCAACGGTTGTCAGTTCCGTAGCATATTATCGCCTACCCATAACTACTTCATTTTAATAATGTCCTGTAAAAAACATTTTTTTTCTTTAAAAAAACTCTAATATGCCCGGGGACATACGGACCCATTATAAGCTCTTTATATGTTATAAAAAAATAAAAACGTTTACCTACGACCCGCAAGCCTTTTAACCTGGCATAAAGGTAGCCGAAATTTATTCGTAGGTAAAACAAAGCCTTCAGCCCTTTGCTGGTGAAAGAGTAAGTAAAAATAAAAAGTAGATAAACATAAATGAATGATTAAGGATAGGTACTGCTGGCTGCAGTTGATATTCCCTTGAACGAGTGTGCCAGAAAAGCAGCGGTCCGAAAGGAATGGCGTTGGATTGGGAGGCAGGCCACCGTCCGTACATAGCGACCACGACCGTTCTGTCAACTAGAGTCAAGAGTGTTACGACTAAGAAGAAGAACTGCTTATGTTATGTGTTCGACACTTAATTTGAAAGGAAGTCATATTCAAAATGTTCTCTAATAAACATGTTAATTCTCGTAAATGAAATATTCCCAAATCATATTAGTGTAAGCATCCGTAAATATAATGCAAAAGGCCCAATGAGTAACCATGGAAACTGAAGGATATTCGTCATATAGAAGCGCCCCCTCTGGGCGTCGTATCGCATTTTCCGACTCGTAAAACTAAGTGGATTTGGCGATGTTTCAATAACTTTACTCGGAATATCAGTGCGGTGGTTCTAAGTAGGCGTTAGGTGTCGGTTTGATATGATTGTGGTGAAAACCAGCGTTGTGTTATTTGTAAATGTTTCCCAAACAGCCAATCTAAGCATGATTTTTCAATGAGGTCCGTTATCATTTTATTAATATTAATAATTGTCCGTTACCATTTTATTACTATCAGATACCGGAGTAGGTAGCATAGTAGGTATAACTTTTGCAACTGCATTATTAAAGATTTTAGTTGTGTAATTATACCTGGTAGGTATTTGAGTACTGAGTGTTTTTATTTGTGGTAATGGTTTTTATGTAATTATATAATGTGCATGATCGAAATCTCGAGGTCAATTAATCAAAACCTTATTACAGTTTTATCCAATGTACTACAATCAAGATAAATATTTATATTGTTTTAAAAACTGGTGCTTGTAGTTGAAATGAAAGCGAACAGAGAACTTGGTAAGACTTAAGGAAGAAATGGCTGTCTTATCTATGGCAACACACTTTGAGTCTCGGCTAACGGAGTCCGATTGTGAAGTTGTTTGAGGACATTTTGTCGAGCTAACCATTATTGTTTGCAACTTTTGCAAGTAATCCTTTTGTTATATAAGTTCTATCAATACTATGTAGTCAGTGATAAAAGTAGATTGACACTATTCATGATATTTAACTTTTAGTTATTTTTTGCCTTAGTAGAACGTTATAAGTGCTGGATAACAAAATGGAAGTGTAGTTGGCTCTTTTAATGATTTTTAAAATAAATTTTGTTTATACAATATTGTGGCTAACCGCACCAATTCTTATTACCTGGAATCAACTTGTAATACAGTCCAAAAGTTCTCGAAAGTTTGTGTGTATCCGCTAGTGAACGATTGTACGATCAACTAAAAAAAAATTTTTTTTCTTATCGATCATCTACCAAAATTTGTTATTTACAAATTAGGTAAGCATTTTTCCAAAACCTATTTATAATAAATATGCCTGTATGCCTCATTATTTATTTGTTTCTAGTGATTATTCTGTACTGATTGGATCATTTTAGCACAGGAAGGAGATGAATGGAGAAAGTGCGAG
This sequence comes from Horisme vitalbata, assembly GCA_951804965.1. Lineage (NCBI taxonomy): Eukaryota > Metazoa > Arthropoda > Insecta > Lepidoptera > Geometridae > Horisme > Horisme vitalbata. The sequence goes on from OX638102.1 coordinate 7,593,249, forward strand.
AAGTTGCCTAACAGTGTGATATTGAGGACTTTTAATAATAATAATTTATTTGTTTAAAATAAATATGCCTGTATACCTCATTATTTATTTGTTCCTAGTGATTATTCCGTTACCTGGTTCAGAATAGCGCAAGATCGAGGCAAGTGGCATCAAAGGAAGGCCTAGGCCCAGCAGTGGGTCGATAAAGGTTGAAATGATGATGATGATATTTTGCTTGATAAGTTCTCAGAATCAGCATAAGTTTTCAGAATTAGGTATACGATGAGTTTTATACAATTATTCCTTCTCCCGACCTTTATAGACTATTATGGTCGGGTTAAAAGGAACACACGATTAAAATATTATATTTTTCAGATACTGCATTCTTCTTTCTACTTCATATTATTCACGAGAAAACTGTATTAAAAGCACTTATCGCTTAAGGAGGGGGTGATGACACCATATTCCCAACATGATGAAATAATATCCCGGTTTATTTGCATTTTTATTAGAATCGTGACCAACATTCGTGACAATACTTTGATTAATATGAGTATATATTTAGTTGATGGTGAAGAGAATATATCTAGTTAGCCTTAAATAAGATCAGAAACCCGTATAGATTTTTCTCGATCAGAAACCATGATAGCTTTTTCTTCTTCTTCGTACTAGTTAGGGGTCAACTCTGGTGTCGGAGTTTTTAAGCCTCCCGAAGGCCTCCAACATGACGAATTCAACGACTGATAAAGTCGGGACTAACATCTTAACGTGCCATCCGAAGCAAAGAACCGCTAAGATCTTAGTGCCAATAAACGATCACCCATCCAAGTAGTGACTGGGCGGAGTGTTGCTTAACCAATATAATCTGCTAGGATCACCAAAGATTGTCACATCACAAGTGCATTAAATATATTGATAATGCTAAGCGCACCTTGAAAGCTTTTGATCTCATTTGCGATTTAAACCACTTCATAGATAGGTACTTATAAATAAAATATTCGCTTTTATAAAATGTAAAATTGTTCGAAGGTTTAACTTTATAACTACTTTTCACTTAGATTGAGTCTTGTTCCTCTTTCAATATTATGCAAATCCTAGATGCAGTGTAAGGAAACCACAACGCGCAGAAACAGAATTCCCTTGTACATTTTTTTAATTAACCTGCATCGTCCTTTGTCTCAAAGGCTTTGAGTTCGTCCCGCCAACTATTTCTTGGCTGACCACGGCCACGTCTTCCATCCGGCCGCCAGGATACGTGCAATAAAAATAATTGATGCATGAGTGATGGCCAAGAATTGGTTACAGGAATAGGAGATATACTCCAGCGAGATGGGGTGAAGACATTAGGAAGATCGTGGTTGACGAGATGGGGCGAAGACATTAGGAAGATCGTGGTTGACACCTGGCCCAGATTAGTCAGGATCGAGGCGGGTGGCAAAAAAGCGTTTATGCCTGGTAGTCCGATCGGTAGTCCGACTATCGGACTACTGGGAATGAAATGCCAAAAATTTTTCCTCGTAGTCCGATTGCGTAGTCGGACTACTAGGACATGCTGAATTTTTACTCAGGTATTCCTGCCAGTCCGACCGGTAGCACGGTTTTCCAAACCTTAGCCGGACGCTGAATTCGTTTACTGGTCCGGTTTTCAGTTACCGTTTTCTTCCTGAAGTACCAGGGTGGCATAAGTCACAAAGAGATCTTACATTTTGAGCCAGTAGGTAGGTATAATTATGGAATGATCTGAAAAGCCTGTTGTCCTCAGCTCGACGCATCCTGCTTCATACATTTTTTCACATTAAAGTACCAGGAGATTATAACTCGATAGGCTATGTGTTCCGTTCTCATAGAACATAAGTAATTTTAAATCAAACAATATCGATGTTCATATCCAAGCTTACTCAGCAGTATCGAGGCGCCATCTATTGGTTGCTATGCACGTACGTAAAACGTCAAAGCTTGGAGTGACAGTTGAAAGAAGAGTTCGTTCGGCCATCAATCGCGACGCACGCGCATCTTCATCGGGAGGCCAACATAGCTTTCAAATCTAACGGTTCCGTGTGTGATTTTCATATCTGGTGTGCCTTTCGTGAACCCTTACATCTCCAATCATCATCAGCTCAGAAACCATCTAAAAGTGGAAGTTCATCGTGCAGTGCTGGTCGCAGTCCGAGGTATGTACGTTGCATATATCTTTACTGTTGCCGGCCTGGATCTTGAACATCGTTTTTAACGTGTAAAATCGTCAGACCATCATCAGGTGGTCTTCCCAGAGTAGCGGAAAGCCATCATCTCATTTCGGCTGATGCGTACGCTACATCTTTATGGTGCCGAAACCCGGGACCTTCCATTTTTAAAAATCGTAAACGGTCGGTTTCAATTTGCTTGTGGTATTTCTGGATAAAATATAGCTTAGGATATCTCAATCTACCTATTGCTTTAGTCAAAACTATAGCTTATCGCATTCTAAGATATTCCATTTTACCTGTGATTTACTTGTGAATTGAATCTATCAACTATCCTTCCTATCGTCTACGAACAGTTTCACGAATTATTCTAAGTCGATCTATCTATCTAATCGTATCTACATAATTATTTGATCGTAAATTATTGCGAGATTAAAAATTGTGCAATCATTCACACTCATCGGTGCATAATTTAATATCGGCTCGCAATAATTCGCTCATCTATCTATCGTACCTATTATTTATATATTTTCGTAATCAGTTAAATATAGGTAATCAACATAAGTTTCGCATCAAAAATCGTTAAATCATTTTGTTCCCATCATTTTCACTAATATCCGAAAACTTTAAGGTAGTTTTAAATCTCGCCGCTAGCGCATACGCCGAGCGACATTCTTGTGAATATTTAAAATATCAAGTGAATGAACAGATTAGCTAACAGTTAGTACGAGTGTTGTACAGCTCACCCCGCAAAAGCAACTTTTTATACGAAATCGACCCAATTTGTGTGGGAGGTTGTACGACATTGGAATCTATACATATCTATCTTTTTACCGTGGCGATCAGCTGTGCTGCCTGGGTTTATGCTTTGTTCATTCGTACCTAGCGCCAACGAGTTGTGTTCCTAGCTGCATAATTACGTTTTCTGCCGGAACTACACATTAGGAAACTAAACTTTTTTGTCAAAATATTAAGTACGCAACTTATCTTTTGTTTAAATATTCACATTACTGGCTATCTATCAATGGTAGGTCGGTACTAAATACTAATTTAAATACGTACCTAAATAATATCTACGCCTAGTACTAGTACTTAAATATAATCGAAAATGTCTCTTCTAAAGCATTCGTCTCGTAAATTAAGTACCTTAAAAAAGTCAAAGTCAAAGTCGATCGACATCGAATACACTGCGCAAGATTTGCCATCTTTACGTCGAAAACGAACTATCGCATACAAACGTTTGACTAAGGCTTTAGAGATAGGTATTTTAGCCGCTAACGATTCTACTCAGCGAGATTTATTTTTTTCGTATCATCAAGAAGTAAAACAAATCGCTGCTAATTTTGAGGATGCGCACTTCACTATCCAGGAAGTTCTTGATGATCCTGAAAATGAGGATAATACTATTCAGGAGCAATTTGACGAAATGTATTTCAGAGTTTTAGCGATCCATCGTAACTTATCTAAACCGGAATCGTCTAGTTCTCGCGGCAGTTCTTCATCGAACATTCGATTGCCAAAAATCGTACTTCCGACTTTCAACGGTGATATCAAAAAATGGCCGGAATATTTTGACACTTTTAACGCATTGATACACAACTCGACAGCGATTACCGACACTGAGAAGTTTCATTATCTCTTGTCATCTCTCAGCGGCGATGCGTTAATGGTAGTCAAGCCGTTCCCGTTAACTCACGAGTACTATTGTGACGCGTATAGTGCACTTATTGCGCGCTATAAGAATAAACGCGATCTAGCCTTTACGTGTTGGCGGGATATTTTAAAGATCGAATTTAAATGCACTGACGCTCACGAGTTTAGGAAATCGCTTGACTTATTCGAGGAAAACTTAAGTATTCTGAAGACGATTAACTTGCCAATTAGTCAATGGGACTTTATTTTAGTGTATCACATTTTATCGAAACTAGATACGAAATTGCGCCGTGATTTTGAAGAAAAATACTCGGAAGTAGAAATGCCTAACTATAATCAATTAAAATCGTTTTTGCATTCGAAATGTGAGGCATTATTGCGAGATACACACTTTAACGAATCGAATAAAACAAACAAACCTTCACACAAATTTATCCCTGCGCTGCCGCATCAATCGACGCGCAGTTCAACGTCACATACACTGGTCGCCGCGACCCCCGTAACCGATCAAACCCAAACCGGAAGTAATGCGTCCACTATTACGTACACAAGTAAATGCTCGTTTTGCAGTGATTTTCATTCAATAGCGGCATGTACCGAGTTTCTTAAAAAATCGGTGGATGATCGAATGAAAATCGCTAGCGAGAGAAACTGGTGCTTCAATTGTTTAAGGCCATCTCATCAATTGAAGGACTGCAAATCGATCTTTTCGTGTCGCATATGCAAACGGAAACATCACACCTTACTCCATAGCGATAAATCTAAAGAATCGAATCAAACCGTATCGTCTTTGGTTTCAAGGTCTCCAACTCACACGACCGTTTTGCTTGCAACTGCAATCGTTCAGGTTAGGGATGCGTCTGGTTCGATGCAATCGTTCCGTGCTCTATTTGACACCGGAAGTCAAAGCAATTTTATCACGGAGTCAGCGGTGAAGCGTTTGAACTTACAACCCACTCAAGCTAACGTTAGCGTAAGCGGTATCGGAGAGGCAGTAGCTTCTACACTCGGTGACGTCACTTGTGCAGTAGGTACAATCAATAAAACTATTTTCAACTTGGACTTTCATGTCATCTCAACAATATGTGGCGATCAACCTATCGCAAAACTAAACACATCGGGATGGTCACACATTAACACGTTGCCTTTAGCCGACCCCGGTTTCGATATTCCAGGACCTATCGACTTATTGTTCGCTGCGGATGTTTTTGCGGATTCACTCCTGAATCAACACGTCAAAGGGAATGTCAACCAACCTACCGCCTTTAACTCCGTTTTCGGTTGGCTTCTTTTAGGCAAAACGCGCTTGGCTTCTAGCACCTTAGCGCACTCATCGCTGGACATCGATAACGAGTTGAACTCATTAGTTCAACACTTCTGGGAATTAGACTCCGTACCTAAGGCTTCACTTCTAAATCGGGATGAAGCTCTTTGCGAACAAAAATTTTTATCCGATCATAGTCGAAATTCATCCGGACGATATATCGTACGTTTGCCCTTTAAGGATAACTCGGAACCTACATTCGAAGGCTCTCGCGAGGTAGCGATGCGACGGTTCTACGCTATAGAACGCAGACTGTCACGTGATCCAGATTTGCAGGTTCAATACGCCGACTTCATGTCGGACTATATCAACACCGGTCACATGTCGCTAGTTCCTGCGGACGAACTAAGTATGGGGAAGTATTACATACCTCACCATTGTGTCTTACGCCCAGAATCGACAACCACTCGTCTCCGCGTTGTTTTCGACGCCTCTGCCAAAGATGCTCATTCCCGTTCCTTAAACGATTCTCAACTCACCGGTCCGAAATTACAACCTAACATTTTGGAAATTCTCTTGCGATTTAGGGAACATAACATCGTTTTTATGGCCGATGCGCGACAAATGTTTCGTCAGATTTTAATCTATCCCGCCGACCGTGATTTTCAGCGTATCTTTTGGAGAGCTTCTCCTAACGATTGTCTTCAAGAATATCGCCTGAATACTGTCACGTATGGCGTATCATCATCCCCCTTTCTGGCTTGCCGTACACTGCGACAGCTTGCTGTAGATGAGGGAGATGCGTATCCCATTGCGAAAGACATCATTTTATCTGACGTGTACGTTGACGACGTAGCAACCGGAAGTGAGTCCATCGAAACCGCTCAGCAAGCAAAAACCCAACTGATCGCTTTGTTCAACCTTGGCGGATTTCAACTCCGAAAATGGGTGAGCAGTGATGCGCAACTTTTGTCCGATCTTCCTAGCGAGGACTGTTTAACCGGCTCCGTCTCTCTCGACAATTCTGAACCTTCAACTCTAAAGGTGCTCGGCCTCAAGTGGGACCCGTCATCCGATTCCTTTCTCTTCGAAATCAAACCTTCAGATCGACTATGTACAAAGCGATCTATACTCAGCGAACTCGCTCGAGTTTTCGACCCATTGGGCTTCTTATCCCCCATCACAATACAAATCAAATCCTACATCCAAAAGCTTTGGATTCTCGCTATCGGATGGGACCAAACGCCGCCTGATGAAGTAATCAGTACGTGGTCAGCTTATAAAAATCAACTACCCCAGTTGAGTCAGCTTCGAATCCCTCGCAAGCTAACTTGCATCGATTCCAAATCGTGCGAGCTCCACGGCTTTTGCGACAGCTCCGAGATAGCCTACGGTGCTGTTGTATACTTACGCGTCACTGATAAGGACGGTGCAGTCCACGTCTATCTCGTCTGTTCAAAGGCTCGCGTAGCACCGCTCAAACGAACTTCGTTGCCTCGACTGGAGCTCTGCGCTGCAGTTCTTCTTGCGGATCTTTATAAATTCGTCCGAGATACTTACCTCGCTCGTATCAAAATCGATGCTATCTACCTGTGGTCAGATTCCACAGTTGTCCTTTCGTGGTTACGCTCACATTCGTCTCGCTGGGCCACATTCGTTGCGAACCGGGTAAGTCATATTCAAGAACTAACTCCTACAGAATGTTGGCATCACGTGTCTTCGGGAGACAATCCCGCGGATATCTGCTCGCGTGGACAGTTTCCGAGTGAACTCGTTCACAATTCGCTATGGTGGGCGGGGCCTTGCTGGCTATCGCAAGATTACAACTCATGGCCTTCGAGCCTGCATATCGTACCTCATGAAGATGAAGTGATCATCAAAGCCGAAGAACGCAAACCAGTAGCATTAGTTACCGGACAAGCTGATGAAAGCGGGATCAACGACCCGTCAATAATCGACGGTCTGCTTAATCGTTTTTCTTCGTTATCGAAAATTGTTAATGTTCTCTCTTACATTCATCGTTTCATTAACAATACTCGACATCCTAATCAAGCAAATCGAACGCAATATCTCAGTAACGTTGAACGTCATCGAACTTTGATGCATATCGTAAAACACGTCCAAAGTCATGCCTTTTCGGAAGAAATCTCAAATCTAAAATCAAGAAAGATGTTATCAAAACCCTTTCGCAAACTTAACCCGTTTCTTGACGACCAAGGTGTGCTCAGGGTGGGCGGTAGAATCTCTCGATCAGGATTAGAATACGAGCAAAAACATCCAGCATTCTTACCGTCGGACCACCCATTAACGTCCCTAATCATCGACTTTATTCATCGAACATATTTACATCCAGGGGTTAACACTACGCACTTCTTATTACTTCAACAATTTTGGATTATCGCTGCCAAACGTGCCATTCGTCGTCGCCTTTCGAAGTGCATTCAATGCTTTCGAACGAACCCACAGCCATTACAGCCTTTCATGAGCGATCTCCCATCATATCGGGTCAATCAAATCAAACCGTTTTCAGTAGTAGGCGTTGATCTAGGCGGACCGTTTCGCATCAAACTAGGTTCACATCGGGGAGCTAAGATGGACAAGGCATATTTATGCCTGTTTGTCTGCTTAGCAACCAAAGCGGTCCACCTAGAAGTAGTGTCGACGCTGTCGTCGGAGGGTTTTATCGCTGCTCTACGGCGTTTTATAGGACGGCGCGGTCGCTGTAACGTAATTCACGCGGATTGTGGAACCAATTTTGTCGGCGCTAGGAATCAACTTTCGTCGTTAATGCAGCAGGCGTCCAGCGCAGAAAAAATTGAATTCAAATTCAACCCTCCCGGCGCCCCGCACTTCGGTGGAGTCTGGGAAATCCAAATCAAAGCGGCGAAATCTCACTTGTATCGGGTAATAGGAGACCAAGTCCTCACGTTCGAGGAGTTAACAACCCTCTTCGTTCAAATCGAATCTATTTTGAACTCGCGGCCCCTTAGCCCTATTAGTTCTGATCCAAATGACCTGTCATGTTTAACACCTGGTCATTTCCTCACCTTAGAGCCTTTGACATCTGTGCCCGATGAAGATCTCTCTTCTATCAACTTAAACCGGCTTCATCGGTGGCAGATGTTACAAGCATTCCAACAGAATTTTTGGTCCAGATGGAAATCCGAGTACTTGAACTCATTAACACAACGCGCCAAATGGACCAAGGATTCAAAACCGTTATCGATAGGTTCGATGGTGATAATCAAAGACGACAATCGCGCACCATTGCAATGGACTCTCGCTCGCGTCGTAGATCTCCATGTCGGTGGTGATGGAATAGCTCGGAGCGCATCTGTTAAAACAGCAAACAACCACATCATAAATCGACCGTTGGTAAAACTTTGTCCTCTACCAATAGAAGACTAGTTTTAATCGTATCAATCTTAATATCGATCTTAGTTAAGTTAATTAAGAAATTAGTATCTAGTATGTATCAATCAAACTTATTATCGTTTGTATCATTATCTTTATAACAAGCTTTTCCTTTTTTCGTTTATCCAGAAAATACCATAGGTATTTTGGTGGGCGGGATGTTCCGTTCTCATAGAACATAAGTAATTTTAAATCAAACAATATCGATGTTCATATCCAAGCTTACTCAGCAGTATCGAGGCGCCATCTATTGGTTGCTATGCACGTACGTAAAACGTCAAAGCTTGGAGTGACAGTTGAAAGAAGAGTTCGTTCGGCCATCAATCGCGACGCACGCGCATCTTCATCGGGAGGCCAACATAGCTTTCAAATCTAACGGTTCCGTGTGTGATTTTCATATCTGGTGTGCCTTTCGTGAACCCTTACATCTCCAATCATCATCAGCTCAGAAACCATCTAAAAGTGGAAGTTCATCGTGCAGTGCTGGTCGCAGTCCGAGGTATGTACGTTGCATATATCTTTACTGTTGCCGGCCTGGATCTTGAACATCGTTTTTAACGTGTAAAATCGTCAGACCATCATCAGGTGGTCTTCCCAGAGTAGCGGAAAGCCATCATCTCATTTCGGCTGATGCGTACGCTACACTATGAGAATGATAATTTTACTAAGAAAAGCATTTTATTCCAATCAATTAGTAGCCTCCCCTAGTCGCTATATTCTCCTGGTATTTGATGTGAACAATTGCGCAAAAAAGATCAGCGAAATTTATCAGAACTACCAGGGCAAGATAAGTAGCAAGGAGATAACGGTGACCCCACAGTTATAGAAGAGAAATAGATCAAGTCTTTATGCTCTGAACGTCAACTCATACGGCTGATCTCTACTTTATTATATCCATATACCATTTGCTAGAAAGGGATGCATACTTTATCTAAATGCGATTGCTGCGACTTCTTCGTACCAGGCGGAAACTGCATAGCACTAGATTCGAGCGCCCCGGTACGATTTTCGTTGTAAACTCATTTGAAGTCGCATTGAGAGAATTATGCATCCCTTTCTAGCTGATGATATTGGACATAAGATAGTAGAGATAAGCCGTATGAGTTGATGTTCAGGCATAACCCTCGGACTGGCAAAGAGCCGGCTCCCGGCCGCTTCAAAATAGGGTGGAACATTTTTTAGATAAGTTTCTGACCATAAAGTACCAGGAGATTATAACTCGATAGGCTATAAAAATGAAAAATTTTACTAGGAAAACCATTTTTATTCCAACCAGTAGCCTCCTGGTCAGCTATGTTAGCTACATAAGCTAGCATAAGACACAAAGAGATCTTACATTTTGAGCCAGTAGGTAGGTAAAATTAAAGACTGGTCTGAATCCCATCATAATCATCATTCGCCCTTAGCAGTTTACTGCTAGACATAGGCCTCCCCTAATGAGCGCGATTGCGCCCTGTACTGACCTCGACGCATACAGCTTCTACCAGTAACCTTACGCAGATCGTCACTCCACCTGACCGGAGAGGCGGCTTCACTACGTTCACCGAAATGCGGTCTGCGCTCGAGAACTTGTTTACCCCAACGGTCATCGGTTCTTCGGCAGATGGCAGCCTGCCACTTCAGCTTACTAAATTCTCTAATCTGCATAGTTTAAAAGTAATCAGAAGTACCAGGATAGCATAAGTCACGTTACTAGTTTAAATAACACAAAAAAGTTTCTATGCAACAAACTCTTTGGTATAAATTAGGGAAGAGTTTGGCTAAGCGTATTAGCCAAAATTAAACTTAAACAAAATGCCAAATTTGCACTAATTTAGACCATATGTCGCTTGAAAAGTGTTTAAAGTCGACGCAATTGACAGCGTGCGCCACGTTTTGGTGCAGACACTTTTCCGAATTTGAGGCTTTAGTAATTTTCTCGATGGCTGTGGATTATTTCAATAAATACAAGAAAGTATTTAATTCAGAAGTACCAGGGTAGCATAGAAACAAGAAGGTTTCACCTCATGAGTTCATTTAAAGTGCCGACAACTGAGGCTTCTTAGAGCAAAGAGGATATAAACAATATTAATTTCATGCTCATCCAGATGGAGCGACTTATGTTAAATTGATATTTATTTACGCGACGCCCTGTTTTTTATTAAGAACTAGCTTCTGTCCGCTACTTCGATTGCTTAGTAAATGGATAAACAACCTATGATTGTGTTAAACAAGATCACAATCTATGTATTTTCCAAGTTTCATCCAAATCCGTTTAGACGTTACAGAGTAGGAACAAACACGCTTCACACACACTCATTCTCATTTATGATATTATTTGTAATGAGGTGATGTGATTGGCTTGCGTTTGACCACATCTCGTCTGATGGTAAGCGAAGATGTTCCTAATAACAGAAAAAAGTTTCTATGCAAACTCTTTGGTTCAATTAGCTATATGGACTATGTAATGCAATACCTCTTTAATCGTGGTCTTGTCCTCTTGACGTTATTTTTTGCTCTGACATTATAAAATTGGAAACAGTTACCATTTTTACCTCCTGCTGTATTCTGATTGCCTAGTACTTTTAGATTACAACTATATAGATGATATGCATCAATATATTGTTACTATGCATGTGTGTGTGGTTGAATAGTGGCATCTACAGAAGCTTCACTCCGCAAAAACATGTAAATAAATTGCGACTTTAGCTGCGACTCAATAAAGTATTATTCGGCTCACACCGCGCTCAGTATCAATATTTATTTTTCACTTCTCTTGCTCAAAAAGTGTATCATAATAGTGTAGCTTAGCGGGCCTAAAACTCGAGTTTAATACCTAGGGCTAAAAAGTATTTTTTCTTTTTAATTTTTGTCTAAAATCATCAGCCCGTACAAAGCATTCGTTCTCTTATATAAAAACTCGACTTCTTGGTGCTCCGTCAATCTTTTTTTTTTTGAAAATAGAACCGTCTTGGTGATGTTTTATGAAGGTTGATTCTTCCCTTCACGGTAGAATGCGAACTGTTTCGTTGAGGGTTATTGAAGGTATAGAGATTTAAAAAAAAAGATGGTATTGGCGCTAAATCTCTAGAATTTTCTTCATTCCAAATCACAAACTTTTACGTTTAACTTCCTGACTTTAACTTTCAAATTGTGAACGTGAAAAATGTCATCAAGTGATAGTGAAGATGCAAATGGAAGAAAAGGGCAAAGAAATAATTATGAATCTGTTGCCGACAAAATCACGTGAAATATATTTAAAGAGTTACGAAAATTTTATGAAATGGAGAGATGAGAAACGTGTGGATTCTTTTACAGAAGGGGTTTTTCTCACTTATTTTGATGAATTATCGAAAAAATTCAAATCGTCGACTCTTTGGAGCACATATTCAATGTTAAGAATGACCTTAAAAACGAGACACGACGTCGATATTAAAAAATATGTAAATTTAACGGCTTTACTGAAGAAATTGTCCACTGGATACAAGGCAAAAAAATCTAAAGTCTTGACGACACAAGAAATCGAAGCATTTTTAAATAACGCTCCAAATAAACAATACTTGGCAACAAAGGTAACCTACTTATGTACTCTACTCAAACTAAATAAATAGATACCTACCTACATACCTAAATTATGTACCTAGGTTATTACGATTATTAACACACTTATTTTTTTGTTCAACAGGTTGCTTTAATTTATGGAATCAGCGGTGCATGCAGAGGAATAGAGCTTGCCAATATAACGCTAGAAGACGTAGAAACGGATACAAACCTACAAGCTGTGTGTCTGCCGAACACGAAAACAAACAAAGAGCGTAAATTTGTCATCAGTGGAGAATACCTTAATATAGTTAAAGCCTATCAGGAGTTACGTCCCACTAATGTTTCAACGAGAAGATTTTTTCTAAATTATCAAAATGGTAAATGCACAAGGCAAGTCATAGGCAAAAATAAATTTGGTAACATGCCTAAAGATATTGCCACTTATCTAAATTTACCAAATCCGGAACTCTACACGGGCCATTGTTTCCGCAGAACATCCACGACTCTGTTGGCGGACTCTGGTGCGAATATAACGACATTAAAACGCCACGGTGGATGGAGGTCCGATCAAGTGGCTGAAGGTTATATAGAGGACTCTATACAAAACAAGTATCACGTCACGCAGCGGATTATGGAAGGAATCAATATTCTACCAAACATTACAGAACCCCAAGCATCTACATCGCGGGATTGGATGAATATGTCAACTCAGCTGAAGCCGCACTCAGATCTTAATAATGCAGGAAACTCAAGCATGATTCGAGTCTCTCCAACTTTTACTCCACAACAATCAACTCAAAATATTATCACATCCCAATCACAGAGAACCGAAATAAAATTGCCCGGGAAAAACATATCACTAAACAAATAAAATTTCTGAAAATTGACTAATTTGGAATTGTTTTATTTTCTCGCAATCGAAGTGAAAAGTAGAGTGTTTTACTCGGGCCAAAACCACCCATTATAACTCGGTCTTGTCATCCTCCCTCGCTAAGCTCGGGAGTATAACAACCTCGTATATAATGGGATGGTTTAGTCCCTTGTAAAACAATCTACTATATTACCTACACCTTGCATCCCTTTCTATCGTATAACTCTATCATTACTGACGCGATCTCTTTGTGACTTATGCTACCCTGGTACTTCAGGAAGAAAATATTAACTAGCCTGACCGGAATTCAGCGTCCGGCTAAGGTTTGGAAAACCGTGCAACCGGTCGGACTGGTAGGAATACCCGAGTAAAAATTCAGCGTGTCCTAGTAGTCCGACTACGCAATCGGACTACGAGGAAATTTTTTTGGCATTTCTTTCCCAGTAGTCCGATAGTCGGACTACCGATCGGACTACCAGGCATAAACGCAAAAAAGAAGGCATGAACCAACTCTGGTGTCGGAGTTAAAAACTCCGGCCACACGAAGGCCGCCGAAATATGTTAACGACTGAAAAGCCGGGATCAATATTTTAATGTGCCTTCTAATGCACTGCTGATTATAATAATAAAAGTACAAACCTTTACATGCAAGCATTCCGTACCGTTGTATGGGAGCCCACTTAAATATTTATTTCATTCTGTTTTTAGTATGTGTTATTATAGCAGCAACAGTAATACATCATCTGTGAAAATTTAAGAGTCTTTGTAATAGGGTCCCTTTGGGTACGGAACTCTAAAAAGGATTAACTTTCAGTTCTATGGTGAGTTTTTTGATATTCCACGGCCATTTCCATTGTGAAATATTAAACTAAATCGCCTTACCTCAGAAAGAATACCGTGCATTTTGATTTCCTGCAGTCTCCCGCAGGAGATTCGAATCCGCAAAGAAGCTTAGTGTGCAATGTGCATGTGTGAAGGTAGTTGCAAGTTAGTTACCGACCGCCCCTATTTAGAAAACTAAGATCTAGTCCAGACGGGGCTATTTGTTGCTGTTCAATAAAAGTTTACATATCAAAAACGCCTGTAATTTTCGCTGGATAGATACTTTTTGTAGCTACAATTCTACATTTTTGTAACTACAATTGCAAATTTTTAAACATCTATTTTTATTAAACAGAAAATTGTAGCCGTCACTTGTATTTTACAAATATCTAAGAGCTACTCCAGACAGGGCGATTTACGCGCGAGTTGAGCCGCGTGTTATGATGAAAATTACAGACGATTTTGAAATTCAACTTTTAATGAACAGCAAATGTTATCTTGAGAAATTGTAGACTTACCGATGTGTACGTTTTATTAAACGGTGAGTAGGTACTTGTCATCGATATTATATGTCTGTTCTTATTATTAGTAAAATTTATCAATTATATCACTTTTCTACAAATTTATCGGTTTGTAATGATAATTTCTAAACAGGCCTGATACTCGTAGCATTGAGATAAAATAGTAACAGTATTATATCAATGCCTGATACACAGTGAATGCGTCATTGAAAGGTTTTTCTATAACTAATTCCTTTAGCTATGTAATTCCATTGACATTTTCGTGGGTATGGCTTCTCCGTTCGACGAAATTTGACCTTGTTTTTAAATTTACCCAATAATATTATCCTTGAGATTATGACAGGTAGAGTAAGGCGATAACTGAATGGTTTTGGTGAATGTCGGTCACCAGCAGCAAGATGAGCGGACGATATAGCATCAATCGTGAACCGAAACTGGATGAGACGAGCTTTGAACCGTTAGGATTGACACATATACAAACGGAGGCAGCTGAGGGTGAAGTCAGGCTGTGGATTTTTTTATGGTACTTAAAGATGGAACGAGCAGATGATCCGCCTTATGTTAAGTGGTAACCATTACCTATCACAAAGCATTGCATCTTAGATCAAGTTTTTTGGAACGTGCTCTACGATGCAAAGCCCTGCGTCCATCAAGATGAAGATGTTAAGCCTCTTGCGCCTGTAATTTCACCGGCACCCTTCAAACCGAAACACAGCACAGCTGCTTCACGGCAGAAATAGGCATGGTGGCAGTACTTCCCCGGACGAGCCCTCCACAAAGAACGTTTCTACTACTATGATAATGATGAATATTATCTCTACGATATAATTCAAATGATTGCCATGCCAATAATTAATTTTAGTAGGTACTCCGTACCTAATATGTTGTTAGCTAATTATGTGTTTCTTTCTATGGTTTTTCTTAATCAATTAAAGTATTTCTTTAATGAATTTGCCGCTAAATAAAGTACATAAATTAACTTTTCTAGATTTCTTTTATTCTAGAGCGCTATCAATTTTCAATTTTAAAATGATGAAATTCCAATATCACTGCAGATTATTAGAATTAGTGCAATCCATTAGCGAGTGGAGTAGATAGGTCGCAGTGCGGGCAGATTTAATTTGAGGACAATAATGGATACAAATGCCTTACATCTACCCTTTTCACTATACATTTAAGTTCAGTTCAGTGATTTTTTTTTTTTGGATTAGAGTGTTGTATTATTTTCGCAAAATTTAAGCATAAAATATGATTTTGGAACGTGTAACGTGTACCGTATAATGCTTTACTGAAAAAAATATACCTGGTTCACAACAACAACAACAGTAGCACCAGCCTGTATTCAGTCCACTGTTGTGCATAGGCCTCCCCTATAAGAAGGGGGATATGCCCGTAATCCCTACGCTGGGCATGCGGGTTAGGCATCGCAGGGCACAGCTTCTCGCACTTTCGACGCTGCTGCTCCTCAGTGGCCAGGAGATTTAGCTGTGCCAGTGTTAGGCTGTGCTATGCCTTACTTCTTGAGTCTTCTTAGGATTATCTTTGGAACCCAAACCAACCTCACCTGCTCGTGGTGCGCCCTGCTGAAAAACAAACGGGGCTCTGGTGATCGGCTGATAGCGGCATAACTTGGTTCGTTGTGATAATATTATTTAAAAAATAATACAACAACAACAACAACAACAACCCTAGTCATATCAGACCACTGTTGGACATAGACCTTCCCTAATAAGAAGGGGGATATGCCCATAATCCCCACGCTGGCCATACGGGTTGAGGATCGCAGATTAAAATAATAATAAAAATATATGACTTTGAAATCGCCTTTCCTGAAAAACGTGAGAATTCAAACTATTTATGTACCCCTAGTTTCTGAAAACCATGATATTATGAAGAAATAAAAAGTATTCTATGATAGATAATGAGTAATATTCCCAAAATGCCGGTATAAATTCTAAGTTTTTGCAGAGAGAATGAAGGGCTTCTCAGATTAGGTGGTCTACCCCTTTCCAAGTAAACGTCATACTACGGCCGTCCAGACTAACAGCGGTTGCTCATGTATAATTCAACGTACAAACAAACCTAACACGTTGCCTTATTTGGAAAACTGGCCAGATTAAACCACAAGCAAACGGTTTGGGAAATTGTTATTAGGTAGCGTACAGTAAGTACCTAGGTAGTAGGTAGGTAGAGGCTTCAGCTGTCTGTAATAATATTTATTATCCCTCAGTAAGCTATGCTCGTAGTTTCTCTGAATTATAGAATCCGCAACGAGACTATCAGACACAGAACCAAAGTTGTCGACATAGCTCAAAGAATTAGCAAGCTGAAGTGGCAGTGGGTTGGCCATTGTGCCGAAGAACCAATCATCCGATGGGGTAAACGAGTTTTTGAGTGGTCACTGCGGCTCGGCATACGTAGTATAGGACGCTCTCCGGCCAGGTGTAGCGACGATTTGCAAAAGGCTGCTGGTAGAAGGTGGATGCGTCGAGCTGGATGACACTTGTGTGTCAGGAGGCACCTCACGTGACTCGACGACGAATAAGCCGGGACGCACCTCGCGGATGCGCTCGAACCTATATAACTAAATACCAATAAACGATCGCCCGTCAAACATCGGGCGGGGCTTGCAACGCGTGATTGGGCACGTAGCTCTAGTTTTTAACTGTTATGTTGATGAGAATACCGAAATAACGACTCCTATTACCTTGTAATTTAAGGTATTAATTTTTTAATTAAATTTTCTCTTATTATCTTGTTTTATTGACCCTCTGTGTAAACGGTATGGGACTGTGATAGTTTTTTGACTGTTTTGTCAAATCTATTTTGCAAAAAGCACCAATCAAAAATCCAAATATTTATAATTTAATACTCACAGATTTTTCTAGTTTTGTAAATCTAATTTTGTAATTTCTCATGTTGTGAATGATTTTATTTCTTTGAGAAAATAAAGATCTCTAAACACAATTTCAATTGCAAGGTTCAATCTATCAAGCTATCATGGGTCCACCGATTGTTTGCCAGAACTACACTTGCTAGTCCATATTGCAACATTGTTCTGTGTGTGAGGCTAAACAACAGGCTGTGTAATGTAGGAATACAGTTCCGTATCATACAATAACTCGACCAAATACGAGTATAGCTCTTTTATTTCTTCATCGCTCATGGCGTGGCTTAATAAAGTGTTCTTAGCAGATTATCTTCGTTAAGCAACACTCCTCCCGGTTACAGAGATCGTCAGAGGCCTTCGGGTGGCCTAAGAACTCCAACACCAGAGTTGGGCACTAAACTAATACGACGTACGGCTTGCACATCGAAGTTAACATTCTCCGTTTGAAGCCCATTTGAAGAAGAAGAAGATCAACTATTTTTGTAGTTAGGGGCCGTACATTAATCACGTGAGGCTCGAAAGGGGGGGGAGGGGTTTGGCAAAAATCACGAAATATCACAAGGGGGGAGGGGGGTGTAGTAAGATCTCACGTGTATTAATTTTTTCCTCAAACGCGCGTTTTCTAAACCGAAAAACGGCGTGTAGTGTGACCTTGACTCGCCGTTGCGAGGCAGCGATCTTAGTTTCAGAATAAAATTTGATTATACTTTATACCTGTATTTAAAGATGATATTCTAAAATTTTTAAGATTCTTTGTAGGTACTAAAAAATACATCTGATTTTGGGTAGGGGAAGGGGGGTTAGTATTATAGTATTATTAGTATTAAACCTCACTACGTATCATCGAGAGAGAGGGGTGGGGGGGGCTCTCTCATGGTGCTTGACTGATCTACTAATGTTAACCCTTGAGCATACCTATTCTTAGTGGAAAAGTGTTGACGTGTATCGTGTCAAATGTGTAAATGTAACATGCCATAGAAGTTGTATCTAAGTTTCCAACATTTCCTTCAGCGTCTACATCCCTACCGTAAACCGTATTAGCTATTGTCTGAGGACATGCTCTGCTCTGCACTACACATGAATAACAAAAGCGTAGAGATGAGCTGCACGGAACAGTGTCGTACACGTCAGTAAATTGTGTTGCGTGATGATTGGGTATGCAGCTCAATGAGTTCTCTGGGCTTTAATAAATTAATACCTAGCCTCAAATATCTCTGATGACCTATATGGCGCAGTGGGTGAACGACCCGCCTGAGACGCAGAAGGTTGCGGGTTCGATTTCTGCCGCGAGACAAATGCTTGTATGATTTACAAATATTTTTCTCGGGTCTGAGTATTTTCTATGTATTGTCAAAAAACTTAACTTTACGTATAAGTAGTAGGAGAGCTCTTTGCTCTGCTTTTCCGGGAAATACTGCCACCATCCCTGTTTCTGCCGTGAAGCAGCTGTGCTGTTTCGGTTTTTAAGGGTGTGGGTGCCAGTGAAAGAGGTTTATCATCTTCATGCCTCAATTTGATGGTCGCAGGGCATTGCATCGTATTGCACGTTTTAAAAAAACCTGATATACGTTGCAATGCTTTGTGATAGGTAATGGATATGGACATGCGCTTGCTTCATTTTCAAATACCATAAAAATGAAGTAATCGGGTTCCAATAATACAAGCTCTGCTTAGTTTAGGGCTTGTTATTGCTGTGCAGGCTGAACGTACTCCGTGGGAAATAGCGTGCCTCAACTTCAAAGGGCTCACCTTTATAAGGTCCACCGTTGATAGGCGCGAGGTCAAGAACCGCGGCGATAAGAAGCGCGGTGGGTGTACTGGGAACGCAATCGGGAACAATTTGGTAAGTATACCTACTTATTTTTTAGTTCCTAAGATTTCAGAATCTGATTAATTGCAAAGCTTAGTATTCTACGGAAAGTTTAGTATATTGGACGTAACTACAATTCTAGCAGAAAAACCATTACCTACGTTCAGCATAACAAAACCGAGCAATGTTTTTTTAGGTGTTTCTGTTTTCTGTTTCATGATACAGATTTTTCACGTTCTGCGAGTTTCTTTTATAAATCATATTTGAGCGAGTACTTTTAAAAATCATTAAAAAACATGTCTTGTTTAGTTACTATGTGCCCACATTAATTATCATGTGTTTAAAATAAGCATTCCTAAATCATTCTCGATTACTCATACAACACAATTAAACGGCTCACCCAATACCCGACACGACACGACATAAACTTGGAGTCGGAAGTTCCTCATGAATATGCAAGGGGATGCAATACCGGACTTGCCCGTAAACTTATATTGAATGCGACGACAGGGAGCCCTGTTTGTGGGCCCGCTGTAGCATGTCGGCAAACGTGAACTGATGAAGGATTCATCAAGATACATGCAAATCCCGACTTGAGATTTGGCATGCCTCAGTTACAGATATTTACTTCTAGTTACGAAGCGTACAACTAATCTTGAATCTTTTTCATATATAAATTATGATTACATTTTTAGCAATAAACTTCAGCCCGCAGCTTTTTTGTCACATGTAACTCGGCTGAAAAAAAGCCTACATGTTATTCCTGCTCTAGAACAATATTGTGCAATGTGTCAGTAGCAAAAGATTATGTGATCTTCAATGTTTGCCTGTACAGGGTGTCGCTGTAATGGCGACATTGAATTAACACACGGGTAGTGCTATTTGTCAGTAATCATACAAAATTAAATCCTAAGCCTAAGTTCCATTTTTTTAAATTATTTTTTGTTCGTTTAATGTCGCCATTGCAATGACACCCTGTTTAATACTAGTTTCCACCCGTGGCTTCGCTCGCGTTAATATTTTCCTATACCTCGGAAACTTTTCTTGACGAAAGGTTCTTACTTACCCCATGCCCTTTTCTGTCCCTTCAAAACGTGTATACTAAATTTCATGATGTTGGTTGAGTGGTTTAATCGTAAAAAATAAACAAACAAACAAATAAATATACATATAGATTCT
Source organism: Horisme vitalbata (assembly GCA_951804965.1). NCBI lineage: Eukaryota > Metazoa > Arthropoda > Insecta > Lepidoptera > Geometridae > Horisme > Horisme vitalbata. The sequence continues at coordinate 7,613,357 of OX638102.1, forward strand.
CATTTATAATATTAGTTATGAATAGTAGACATGATGTTTAAATACCTAAACATTGTACTTAAAAATATTGTGTTTTTAAAGGGTTTTAATATAAGCGACGACGTCCGACGTCACGGCAGACCACGAACAAGATGGAGCGACGAGCGCACTAAATTCCGTGCCTTTTGGACCATTTTAGCACAGGAGAGGGATGAATGGAGAGTTGGGAGGCCTTTGCCCAGCAGTGGGGTATTCAGGGCTCATAATAATATTATTAAATAATAAGATAATAATATAGGGGTGGGAAAATAAGTCAATGCATCGGCAAAAAAAGCATCATTGTAGGAATTCATTCCAGTAAATATGTAGTTTAGTTCGCGACTTAAAGTTTTAAAGTCGCGAACTAGTTACTTTATCACACTGCAAGCTTGGTTGGTTTTTGTACTAGCTAAGAAACTTACGAAGTAGAAACTTGCCCACTCGCAACAAAGACAAATGTTTGGGGACTGAAAGAAAGCTTTCTCAATCTTAATGGATTACAATCTGATCGATTTTTCTTTCAACAGATAAGCAGAGGTCCATTAAAGGTATGTAGCGCCCGTTTGAGCTGTTCGTCTATTCTAAGCTAATGATTTATTCCATCTTGACCTTATTCTATCCTTGTAAGAGCCTGTCTGATCTTACTGCAGAGCAAAGACCTCCCTTCCCACTTTCCACACTTCCCAATTTTGGGAATTTGCTTGCCAGGATAACGAAAAACACCCTGTTCGTCATTCTACTGGGTTAGTAGGATGTTTTTTACTAATATTATAAATATGGATATGGAAAGTTTGTGAATATGGATGTATGGATGGATGAATAAATGTATGGATGGACGAATGAATGAACTTGAAACTTGGAATATACATAGTGTTTGACCTGGATTAACACATAGGCTACTTTTTATCCCGGTACCACGCGAGCGAAGGCGTGGACGGAAGCTAGTATTATGAATGCCAAAGTTTGTGAGTATATCGACCTCATCCTTGGCTATGCAAGCCTCGAGGTCAAGAGCTGGGCAAAATAAAAAAAATGGATGTTTGGATGTTTGTTACTCTTTCTCGCAAAAACTACTGAATGGATTTGATCAAATTTGGAACACAGATAGTTTATAACCTGCATTTACTCATAGGATACTTTATAACCAGGTACCACGCGAGCAAAGCCGCGGGTGGAAGCTAGTAATGCATATACCTATGCTTGAATGTCCTACTTCCTAAAAATATACCATAGGTGAAATATTGGAAAAAAAGATGTGATATGTGAACTTGTGAAATGTGTAATGTTTGATACCAAAACTACTGGGATGAATGAGATAAACAGCACATAATATGTACGTAGTTCGCGACCTGGAATAACATATAGGTAGGCTACTTTACTTTTTATCCGAGTAGGTACTACGGGATCAAAGTCGCTGGCGGAAGCTAGCTTGTTACTAATAACCCTGACAATGTTTAAATAAAAAGAAGTAAAATATGTAGATAACAAATACAACTTCTTTTATAAGAAAATTATGTTCATATTCATAATTTTATTGCAATTAATAATTAATTATGTTAGGTACAATGTAGTATAAGTAAAAGTGATTTATGCGATATTCGTCCCGAGGAAGTTCAGCCCATTAAAAAAATCTGGTTTCGTCCCACATTGTATGCCGTATTCGGCCCGTAATATATTTTATTTTTACATAATTACTCAATTTGAGCGTAGCCATGATCTGAAAAAGAAGTAGAAAGTAACAATATGCGAAAAGTAGAAGAACAGATTATGATACTAGACTCGATAAATGACACCCTTGCACCCTGAGCCGATAATACGTATTGCATCCTTCAAACAACAATCCCCACTCTCTATGGAACTGACACAAACAGCTTCCACACAAAAGAGAGCAGACAAGATAATAACAATATTCGAATATTCCACGGTACAGTAACTTTGGATTTAATTCCATTTTTTCCGCCATTGGATATGTCATGTGCCCCATGACGTATCTACAGGGTGCGCGGTTTCGTCACGGGTATCACACTCAACCGATGGCCATTGTTGCGTTACGTGGAACCGAAATGACGCAAGTTGATAATATTTTCGACTATTGCACGGTGAAAAAGACAACTTTGCGTGTTAAAAACTAGAATTGCGTATCAAAATCTAAAACTTTTTATTGTTTCATCTTATTTTTGGGTTAAAGTAAAAAGCAGTTTTGACTACCCTATATATGATTACAAGTACCTACTTAGTCAGTATTAACGATCAATTTTTAATGCGTAGAACCTAAATCCTACCAAGAAATACAACTTTTCTACGTAGTGACAAAATTACCCGAGATTGCATGAAAACTTGAAAAATTCAAAGGTTGGTATTTCGTGATCAGTCGAATATCGAAAAAGCGATTGGACAAAGCTATTTTCATCGAATTGCTTTCACATGTGACCTTTCGGATCAGTTGGACTTCGAAGCTTGTGTGATTCCCGCGCCCCTATTGTGATTTCATATCAACTGTTATATTATTACGACTCTCGTTTATACGTCAAAAGCGATGTCGCGACAGTTGACACGTGTTTAGAATTTGACTTAACTGCTATTGTCCCTAATCGTTTAGGGGAGTAATTTTTACAATTGTGATCTCGAAATAGAGATAAAAGTATTTTAATTTGTCTCTCGTTCATGATAATGATATGTTTGAATTTGAATTTAAATAATAAAATATACAAGGTAGGTAAGTTCTTTGAATTGAAAAGTAGAGCCGAATTATTATAACGCTTCTTCAGAGTCTATATTATATATTGAGCTAAAACGTCAATTTAACCGTCATTTTGTAAGGTCAAATGATCATCCTCATCATCTTCATCATTTCAACCCCGAATCACCCACTGCTGGGTATAGCCCTCCCTTAGTTTTTGCCAGCCTCTGTCCTGTGCCTCTCTCATTCAGGGTATGCCCAGCTACTTTCGAAATGTCGTGGACCAACGCGCTGGTGGACAACCGGGAGTTCTTTGTGGCCTCGGCCGTCACTCGGTCCAGGCTTTGCTCCAGCCAGTAGGCCTTCACAGCGTCTTGCCTGGAGCAACTCCACTTGAGATTTATCGCTCAGTTCCCAACATCATAGATAAGATGGCGCTTATTGTGGGAGGCCTCTGTTCAGCAGTGGACTGCTACAGGCTGATGACGACGATGATAAGATAGAAACGTTACTTTGATCACCACTTTAAAGCTAAAATATGTAAGTTTGACTATAATCCTACTCCTACTAATATTATAAATGCGAAAGTTTGTGAGTATGGATGTATGGATGAATGTTTATTACTCTTTCACGCAAAAACTACTCAACGGATTTGGATGAAACTTGGAATATACAATAATTTGTGACCTGGATTACCAACACATAGGTTACTTTTAATCGCGGTACCACGCGAGCGAAGCCGCGGGCGGAAGCTAGTATGTAATAATTTGAATATATTTTATTAAAATTCATTCATCGGTGTGTTTGTGTGGTATCTTATATTGTGATCTTTATCTGATCATTTACGGCCGGTTCCTCTAATATAACCGTTATTGATATTGCTTCGTTTTCCCCTGAAAAACTGTCAAATTTTCGATGCCTCGTTGTCAAGTTTTGACAGTTTTTCAAGGGAAAACGAAGTGTCATCGAATAAGGTATAATATAGGATACAATGGTTAATCATCATTTGTCCGTTCCGTTACCCATTTGGTTAAGTAATAGCTTAGTGATACTTTGATCTGAGTGCTTCCGTCCATGGGATGATAGTACTTGAAGATGGTGGTTTCATGTCTAAGCCAAGTCAGCCGTCAAATGGCCTAAGCAGTCACTAGAGAACCATCATCGTCATAATCGTACGCCTGTAGTAGTCCTCTGCTGGACATAGGCCACTGGTCACCACAGTACACATAAAAAGAAGATTACAATAGATATTGAAACAATTTAATTCTAGCATTGACTTTCCAAACATTTTCCATGCTCTGAATCGGTTATAGTAGTTCGTAGAAATATTTCTGTGAACTCTGCCGACACGTTGGCGACAACTTTAATATGATTCAATTTCAGTGTTGAAATCTAAGTGTCGAACGTGAGTTTTATTTCGTTCGGAATGTATACCCAATTTAACTTATATTCTGGGAATAATAACCAATAACAAGCAATACCCATGCCGTGGTACCTTAATAGTTCGAAAACTATTTTTTTTTCCTCAAAATTATTGGTTGATTAAACGTGACCTAAATAAATTGATAGTCAGATAAAACAAAGCTAAATTAACAATCTTACATTAAATTTATTCATTTATATATCCATTTGTTCATTCCTACATTTTTTGCTGATCATTTTGAGGCATTGTCGATAAATCCCTTTGCTTTTTTAATAATAAAGCCCATATGACAACACCACGTGCTCGACGTCGACGCCTGTCAGTTTGGATGACATGAATGACAGCCGGGAAAGGAACGTTGCGTTGTGATTTGTATGCATGAACAACGATGTTGCGCCCTGATTAAAAAAGGACACCCTTTATTCGATTTGATAATTGGCTAACTAATCTTAACACGAGTTAAAAATATTTTAAAGTAAAAAAGAAAGTCAGAATAATTATCTTTCTGATTTTTGAAAATGTTCAGAAATATTCGTATAAGTTCAATGATTGGTTTTATTGGTTTTTACAACTACCTGTTTGTACTGTGTAACTATGTAATGTACCAAATTAACTAAAATAGTATATCTCATTACGAGTGCGGAAAGCCTGTCATTGCAAAGACTTCCGACAAATGTCTACCCGAGCCGAGGCGCAGCCGAAGGTGAGGGTTCACAGTCGGAACAAGTTGCAATGACGGTTCCGCACGTGTACTGAACAACTATTTTTAATACAGTTGCGAAAAAACTCTGGAAAATGGCGCCAACCGTAAAAGAATATAAGCAGAGATTTTTTTTTGTTTTCTTCACCCATTCTGGGTAGGCAATGGGAACTATGCCCATACAGCCAAGTCTTCAGTAGAATTTTTTTATTGATATGAAATGAAAATGAAATTTAATGATATGAAATGAAACCTAACCTTACTCATTGAATCAAATCATTAAATCTGATATTGAAAGAAATTAGTAGCTTCTTTTTAGAAATATTTGCATGAATCATAAAAACTTCTATGTTTTTTTTTAGTAAAAACTTCGTGGTTGGTTTTTTCTTTTTAATAGACATTATTTTGACAGTTGGGAAAGAGAAAGCACGAGTTCGGAAAAGGTAAAAAAAAAGCTCGAGTATGTAATAGCCCACATCCCGAACGCTATACGTCCCTGATTACGCCACTTTTTGAGCAACTGTATTAAAACAACTTTACCTACCTGATTCGGTGGTTCGTTTTTTTTCAAGTTTCAATATTCTTTGAATATTAACTAAGTTGGTGATCATCATCACAAAGTGGTTTTTTATGATATCAGATTGAATTAGCACTTGGTCCAGTAACCTTTAGTTTTAACAAAGTATTGCTTCACGCATTTTTGGAACGTGCTCTACGTTCAACTGGAGTCATAAAAAGTCCCAAATATAGTTGATTTCATTTTCTGCATTACGTTTACATCACATTATAGGTCTGATAGGATAGGATAATATCCTTATCAGGCTCATTAGACAGCATGTGCATTGTGGTTGAGCTAGCACTGACGTTCAATTCCTACGTTCAAAGATCTTAATCGAACTGCACTATGTATAACTATATTAATATTTGAGTTAGCGCACCCATTTATCATGCCGGCTACACATCGAGTGAGTTCAGGGAGAAATGTTTAATACAGCACACATGAACGCGTCAGTAGTCGCGTCTATTTGCAATTAAACGGATCGCTTCTGTGTTCGTTTGGATGTGCACGCTGTAAACTTGCAAGTTTATTAATATTATAAGATTTTGACCAATTAAAATATAGATAGATATAACTGTATTGCACACCATACAAACATAATGAAATAGGTATTAAAAATAATGGTACAATGGGCGACCTTATCGCTGAGAGCTATCTCTTCCATGCAACCTTTGGATGGAGAGAAACTTTCTAAACAAACAGGAACGGCGGTGTGCCTAATCCAAATTATGTTTAAAATACAATAGACTACATCCAACTACTTAATAATTATTATAAATAATTATAATAGCGTATGATATTATAATAAAGACATAATATATTTCTATAAATATTTCTTTATATAATCAATAATGCATATTATTTATTTATGTTTATTAAGTGTGTTGATTTTTTGTATGGAACTATTTAAATAAAAATATCTACAAGTTACATACAAAAAATAAACACACTTAATAAACATAAATAAATAATATACATTATTGATATTTGAAGCTTTGTAAGAAGATACCCGCTCCATTATAGTATATCTTTTAACATAAACTATAGGTATACCTATACACCAAGGTTGTTAATATGCAAAACTACCTAATTAATGATACAATGAATGAATGATGATATGTGAATGCACCAAAGTGCAAGTATAGAATTTTTTAATCTTTTTGCGATCACCTTAGTTGACATACTCGTAGTTCTATGATTTAGCGCAAGACCGTGGTGGATGGTACTAACTCCGGGAGGCCTATATCCAGCAGTGGATAAAGTTGGGCTGTGGATGATGATGATGATGAGGTATTAGGTATCGGTATTTTGCAATATTGAGAAAACTAATATTGATGTAGTATATTAATTATTTATTAAAAAAAGCGTTCTTGATCCGATAATAATTTTATAATTAGGCTTTTTTGTACTTCCAAGAACAGTCATATCATATTATCACGCGACACGGAGTTTTGGTGCAGACACTTTTTTTCCACGTTTTCCACTCTAGAGTATAAATATCTCGATGAGTAAAGGTCACTAAGCTACATAACGTGGGCGACGTTTCCAGATAAAATATAGCAGATTTTACCTCGAAAATGATATTATATATATACTTAGTAGCAGTTCTCCTCGAAAACGATAAATACTTATGGGTCAACCCGTAATGAAATGAAAATTCCATCACCATAATAATAGGTCCTTACCTATGTTATTGGCGTTTTTGACTCTATTTTATTTTGTACCTTTTTTAATCTTTTTTTTCTTAACTCAACAGTAATATATACAAATTTAATTTATATTCTAAACGTCACATTGTGGCAGAGATTGAAAATTCAATAAATACTATTTTTGGGGAAGTTAATCCCCAAAAAATTAAACTTAAAAACAGTTCATTTCATTTGGTGACGCTTTCAATGCTTAAATTCGTTGTATTTTATTATGTGTTACTTTTCTTTTTTTTTTATTAAGACTACGTATACTTATCGCAATGTTGTCTAATTAGACACACAAAATTTTAGGGGTATAGGATTTGTAGTTCCAGAAAAAAATACAAAAATTTATGTATTGAGAAATTAATTTTCGCGAAATTCACAATACAAAACGCCAATTTTTTAGGTATGGATCCAATATTATAAATGCGACAGTTTGTGAGTGTGTAAGTATGTTTGTTACCACTCAACTCCGTAACGGCTGAACGGATTTGGATAAAACTTGGAATATATTTAGATTGTGACCTGGATTAAAACACAGGATAACTTTTTATCTACATAGGTATCACGCCACGAGCGGTAGCTAGTTACTTATAAAGCTCACAGAGAAACATAAATTTTACGAGTTTTCCTGTCATTGAGAAATTATATCAACTTTTCAATTTCAGAAATGATATTTTCAATGTGTCTCTTGGGAGTTATTTGAATGCATTAATCAAATATATCAAGGGTTCAAATCATGAAGAGTTCGATGACTTTAATCAGTATAAAGCAAGAAATAACATATAATTAAAAATCTATTTTCTACTATTAATGACACAGTTATGTGTGTTATGTTATTGTCACTAATAACAGGGTATGCACGTACATTCATAGACAATCAATGAATTTGGAATTTTGATGATACTCTTACTTAAATGAGAAGCGTGAAAGTTTGTGAGGATATGTGGATGTTTGTTACTCCTTCACGCAAAAACTACGAAACGGATTTGGATGAAACTTGGAATACATAGCTTATGGACCTGGATTAACACTTAGGCCGGGAACTTACTTTTAATCCGGGAACCATGCGAACGAAGCCGTAGGCGGGAGCTAGCCTTTAATATATTCTGTGGCTATGCTTCTTATATAACATTGAGGCTGCTACACAAGAAAAGGTTATCCGAAAAAAACCTTCAACTTACATTTCTTCTTCTTCGTATGAGTCGTGCTGATTAGAGTTGGACAAAGTTTTTAGGTCACCCGATGACTCCCGACATGTACAGGAGTAACATCAACACTTCCTCACTCTTACTAACCTTCACATAATCACATCACACACCCTCACTTACACACACGTTACCCACTACATTGACACTAACATGAATAATGCGCCTCATATATTTATTATACCACATTTTTTTTCCAAATTATGTACGATTCACACGATTACCGGCACGCGTCGGAGAGCATCAGAGCGCATTTAAAAACATGGTATAGGAAATTGAAACATCCACAAATCAGTTAAGTTCCTTATTTGCATGCAATTTACGTAGCTTTGAGCTTTGTCAAACACTGACATAAATAGATCCGCTGCGTAAATTGCATGCAAATAAGGAACTTAACTGCTTTGTAGACGTTTCAATTTCCTTTATCATGTTATGAAATTCGCTCCGACGCGCTCCGATGCATGCCGGTAAGTGCAAATAGTACTTAAAGATTATTCGGATTAATATTAATTAATTAAATCTTAACGTGCCTTCCGAATTGTATAACCAACAACCATAACCATTGCTTAAAACTGTGTACTAAGTTACAGTAGTAACCACAAAACGAAGTATATCATTTTAGGTTTCTGTTAGTCATTAGGTTGTTCTAAATGGATGACCTGTTTATCGACCTGCATTTGAGGTAGGTCATTCGAGGCCATTCGTGTGGAGCATCGCGTGACTGCACACTATTGATAATCAGGGCATTAGGTACAGGGTGATTTGACATAACCACAGGCGAAGTGCCAGAGTGTTGAAAGCCTTTTTAGAAAGCTTAGTGACGCTTAGTTAGTTTTTTAGGTTTTTTGTTAAATTTGTGATTATCATACTGAAATTATATCATAATAGCTACCGCCCTTGACTTCGCTTGCATGGTACGGAGATAAAAAAATAAAAAGTAAAAAAAAACACTTATATACACACACACTCATGCACACATGTATAAATATACAAACTTTCAGTTTATAATATTGGTGTGATTGGTGTAGTTTGTGGAAGCTTAGGAGATATGTTCCAGAGGCCTCATTTACTATCTCAGTTGCACACCGAAATGATCGGCACCGGACCTTTATTTGCAAACTTTGACATTTTATCTGTCGAAATTCAAAGAACGTCAATTGACTTATTGTCAAAGTTTGAAAAAAGAGGTGCTTATCATTTCGGTGTGCAACTGAGTTAGTAAATGAGGCCTCCGGTGTTCACTTCAGTAACGTATGAAAACTGGTATCTAAAACATTATATATATCAAGTTAGTTTGTACAGTAAATAGATGTCAATCTATCTATAGGTATTTCTAATTATATGCCCACCACTATTTTTGCTAACGCCACCGGGAAAAGGGAAGGGAAAATGGCAAGGTAGAAGAATCGCAGGTGCCATTTTATCGTAATAAAACTGAAGAAGAATGTGAAATCGCGCGGGAGAGCGGATATCACTCTTCAAAAAATATGTCTGTAATTACACCTTATTTGAAACACTCTGTACAGCGCACTAATTTTTAATCATTATGTTCACACCCAGAGTTAATTTTTCATTTGTATCGGGGCCATTAAAAAAGGAAGCAGTAATCAGTTTTTTTTAATGTAAAGGAAATAGTTATTGTTATTACTTATTATTATTTAACTTTGGTATTGGTTTTGTAAAAAGAATCTTTTTCGAAACTATCATCAGGTATTTTATTTTACATTTTGTAAACAGTAGGTACTCCATACGTAAGGTAATCCTACATGATACATTGTCTTCATTAATACTTTTCGTCTATAGCACCATCACCATCAGCCTATATATCAGTCTCCTGCTGAACATAGGCTTCCCCTAATGAGCACCATTGTGCCCTGTTCTGAGCTCGACTCATCCAGCTTCTACCAGCAGCCTTTTGCAGATGCTCACTCCACTGCACCGGAAGACGTCATGTACTGACTTCTACGTGCTATCCTCAATAGATCTGTGTTCTCAGCAATTTCCGAAGATATCTTTAATTGAAAAAAATACATGAAGATATTTTCATCACACAGCATCATGTAGCCTCAAAATAAGCAGAGCTTGTATTATGGGAACTACATGATTTATATACTACATAGTTTTTTTTTGTAAATACGTACATATTGTACATATATGTACGTTAAGAATTATAATTGAAAAGACCTACTTATTGGATACTTTGTAGGTATTCTTTATATACTTAAGTATATCTTACAAAGCGCTGTTAATGTTGGCAGTGGGCTGGCCATATCTGCCGAGGAACCGTTAATCGTTGGGGTAAACGATTTCTTGAGTGGATACTGCGGTTCGGCAAATGTAGTGTAGGACGCCCTCCAGCCAGGTGGAGTGATGATTTGCGAAAGGCTGCTGATAGAAGCTGGATGCGTCGAGATCAGGAAAGGGCGCAATGACGCTCATTAGGGGAGGCTTATGTCCAGCAGTGGACTGCTATAGGCCGATGATGATGATGTTAATGTTAATGATGTGAATTATTAAAGTTTGTATCAAATAGGTATGTACTTACAACTTATTATATTGAATTAATAAGTAGGTACTTTGAATGCTTTTGAGAATATTATTGCAGTTCATAAATGAGAAACGCCTATCACTTTATTGACAGCAACCCGCAGAGAGAGATACATGTTATTAGTAATCTAAAGGTGTATATAAAAAAAATCCGTGCGTGTGTCTCGCAAAAGCTCTAAAATGGCTCGACTGATTTTAATAAGGGGTGTACGGGGTTCCAACACCAATCTTCGAAACCCAAGCCAACCTCACCTGCACGTGGTGCACCCTGCTAAACAACGAACGGGGCTCTGGCGGCCGGCTGATTGCGGCATAGCACAGTCTACATCGGCATAGCTAAATCCCCTGGCCACGGAGGAGCAGCAGCGTCGCTGTGCCCTGCGATCCCCAGCCCGCATGCCCAGCGTGGGGATTATGGGCATATCCCCCTTTATTAGGGGAGGCCTTTGTCCTGTTATGTTCACCTTGACTCAAAGGTGCATTATAAAAAACTAAATAAAATTATTTTATTGTTATTTTGTATGGGAATTTCTCTTTGGCACACTTTTTACTTCTGATTTTACATTTAGTTTGCCCTTGAATCTTAAGTCTTTAGACTGGGTACTACCTATTCTAGTCTGAGCTATAAACTTACCTACGTAGGAACACGTAGGTACCAAATCTACCGAAAATTGTGATTTGAATATTTCATAACTCTATTCGATGGATTCAGCCGCGGCAGCTTTCAGACTTGTCACGAACAAATGAAATGTGAATAATGAACTGTGAAACGCACCAGGAATTGAAAATCGTGCAAATGTCAACTACAAACTATAGATTGAATGGTCTGATGGATGTGTAAGTATCTATAGTACATGTACCTATTGTGTTTTAGAATGCCAAAAAGATAAGCTAAGTAGTTATATATTTGTTTTTTTTACATAGCTGCTTCGCTTAAGAATTTTAAGTAATTTGTAGCTCTTAGATCAAATGATTTTTTGTCTTATCTTTGAAAAAAATTGAAGGTCACTCGTATATTTAATAACAGCTTCAACATAGTTAAAGTTAGCGTGCTCTTAGGTCAAGTATATACAGGGTGTGTTCCTGTTGGGAAACAGAGTCGATTGATACCAAATTGTTTTTATTACGAATATCACTTTCTAGAATGACAGTATATTTTTCCTAAATTCTGTGTATTTTATGTATTGTATGACTTGAAATGTATTTGTTTTTGTGTATTTGTATATTACTTAATTGAGTTTTGTATTTTAAATTAAAAATATATTTTATTTTATTTAAGACAATATCATCCAGTCCATCCATAGGTTCTGTGAAAGAGATCGCTCTATGCGATAAGGCCATTGTAGTTTAATTATTGTTATAGTCCCTTTTGTTCTATAAGTTTATTTTGGTGTTATAGAGTTTTTTTTTATCTAATATCTACCTATTTATCCCCTATATAAAAGCTTTTTCCAATATTACATGATTGTGTTAATTCTGTTCTCTTTTTTAAGATTATTTATTTAATAAGTTGGTTTTAGATTTAAAGATTTTACTGGCATTTTCATTACAATAAATAAATGGGTTACCGATGGAGCCGACATCAAAATAGAGTTACAATGCCCCAGGTCAGACAGGCAAGCATAAATTAATTGAAAAGGGATCATAGTACCCTTGTTTTGACTGTGCAAATAGAATTAAAATACTCCCCGTGTACAGATATGAATCGGTCTATTAAGCGAGTTTTGTTTAAATAAAATTCGATATCGTATGGGCTGGGCTATTCCATAACAACACAAGGTAGAAACTTTAATAATTAACTAAATTAACGATTCTGGTGGCGCCTGTGGCTGCCTACGCCTTCGATAATAAGTAAACACCGGGAAAAGGGATGGGTTAATTCAAGGAACGTGCACCAACCTGGATAACTCCAACAGCAGCTTGTAAGGCCGCCAGCGCCTGTCCCAGGAACAACTCGATATCTCCACGGTACGCAACGACGCACACCAAACTTTAGAGAATTGAAAATAATGCACGAAAAGACTATTGTAATCTTTCACAGTACACGACAGCGGGTTTTGCGAACAGTTCATAACACTTCTCGCGGAAACGGTCAGCCGTATGGATGCGACGCAAAGGAACGGCGGCGCGTCGATCCTAAGTTGTCTACGCGACGACTTGCTCACGATGACTCGAGATGACTGCGGGTATATATGGCGGTGCACGTATGGGAAACGGATAGAAAGAGGGTAGGCAGGTATAGGATCGGAAAGGCATCGTTGATTATTATCCTGACTTTATAAATGCTAATAGATGGCGTTACCAGATTCGTAGATATAAATTAATTCCATATTTTGTAATGTTAGGATATGATCGGCCTTCAAGTACTACGATGGAAAGTAATAAGAATATCTAGTACCTAATCTTTTACCAAATAGGTACCCCCAAGTATTTTTTTTTCACCACAAGTTAAGTTTAAATCCACAATACACAAAGGTTAGCGGGTAGAGTTGCTTTCGTAGAAATAGTTTCGCTTTACTTCAAGAAGAAAATGTCTAAAAGCCGGACCGGAATTCAGCGTCCGGCTAAAGTTTGGAAAACCGGTCGGACTGGTAGGAATAATTCAGTAAAAACTCAATGTCTAATTTTAAATCCAACAGCTTGGACAAATTTTTGGCATTTCAATCCCAGTAGTCCGATAGTATAAACGTAAGTTTACCGGGCCCACTGTACTTTTGGCGAAATAAACCAAGTGATAAAAAACAAAAACATTCGATCGGAGGGATGGGAAAAAAAATCCCGCTCCTCCTACCAATCGGAATTTCGATCGGAGGACCGGGAATAACCCGTTTTTACTATCCATCTTCCTTTAATCATAGGTTCACACTTTTTGAAAAATTATGATCCCTGTAACCCAGTTTTAAAATTTATTTTCAATAAATATTTTTGTTAAACGGGTCTTCCTCGCGTTTTACCTTTTTTATTTTCCGACGTTTCGATTATGTTTGATACTCGTGAAAGTTTAAAAATACTATTTTCAATTAGCCTCTTAAAATGGACGTCATTTCACTTCTTGGTTTATGGCTTTTGTATCATTATGTCACAATTCTGCCAATGTCTGTAACATGCTAGTGTCATAAACCTTTACAGAGATCGCTACGTTAATAATATGGTCGGTGTTTTAAAAATGGACGTCAATTTGCTAGTTAAATTGGTCTTTGTTAAAAACTGAGCCATCGAGTCAATGTCACTTTTGTACGAAGAGTTGACTGTCGCATGTCCATTAGGCCGGTTTCGCTGACAGATTTTATTATTGAAAAATAGTATGAGGAAAATGTTTGATCCTGTCAACCCTTTTCTTTCTTTTGAAGCTAACTTGCTTTCTTTTATATTTGTTTTGGTATATTGAAAATATCCTACTAATATTTTAGAGTTGAATGTTTATAAAATGTAGTTAATTTCTAGATTATTCTAGTAGTAGAGTTAGGGTTTATTTGGGGAAGTACTACCACCATGCTTATATCTGCCTTATTCATACGTATACTCATTTATTTCACTATAGGAATATACAGTGCACTTAGTTGTGTCAATTTTAAATTAAGCATACAATTAAGATCTTACTTACTTATAACATGGCCGTGAGACAGTGAAACAGCATTGCTGTGTTTCGGTTTAAAGGGTAGCGGGGAAATTACAGGTACATGAGGCATCTTATTCATGTCTCAAGTTTATAGACGCTGGGGCATCGTAGGATACAATCCAAACATGCGTGATCTATGAAGCAATATTTTTTTATAAGTAATGGTTACCACTTAACATCAGGAGGGCCATATGCTAGTTCCATCTTCAGGTATCATAAAAAATAAATGTGAAATGTTTGGCCTTCCGCGTTGTAATTTTGGCGTAACGCCAAAATTACAGATCGCATTGAGCTGATATGACGGCCTCTGTGGCGTAGTGGGTGAAGGTCCGCCTGAGACGGAGAAGGTTGCGGGTTCGATTCCCGCTGTGAGACAAATGTTTGCATGTTCTGTAGATATTTGTCTCGGGTCTGGGTGTTTTCTATGTATGATATGTATGTTTTGTTTACAAAAAAAATTATATGTGTATTGTATCAATCATGTGGTTCCCATAATACAAGCTCTGCTTAGTTTGGGGCTACGTGATGCTGTGTGATTACGTCCCGCATTATTTATTTATTTTATCTATTATGTACAACATGCAGTTTTAAACCTGGAATAATATATAGGCTACTTTTAGTTTAGTTTAGTTTATTTGTTGCAACATATAACTTATTGACTAGTACATTAACAGTGTTCAGTTATATACACCCTGTTTATAGGATGTGGCAAATACTTATCCTAAATCAATCTATAATCTAGGTAAGTACTTATAGTATCTACTACAATTAGGAACAATTCGTGTACATGGCCATAATCTTATAAAATATTTAGGTACATGATTAAATTATGTATGTAGGAATGGAACTGGTTATCGTTTAAAAGCTTATATTTTTCTAGAAAGTTGTAAGCACTCTTTGAAGTTGCACGCTCAAATCATTTAAATATTGTGGGAGGTAATGCGTTGGTTCTGTAACTACTAGCATATCTATGTTTTCCTCCTTTTTTTAGTATGGGGTCTTATTTTTGCAATTTTCAAGCGATCAGGGAAGCATTCACATTTCATTAAAGCCGGATACCACGCAGAGAGGTCGCGAGCGGAAGCTAATTGAAAATATTTCTTACTCTTCAATCAAGTAAGTAGTTTGTTTTTTGTTGTAAGTATTTAATTATGTTTATATGCTCTGGAAATAATTGTAAAATTCGAATGAACATAATCCAGCGAGTTCATTGAAGAATTATTTAAAGCTAAATACATCATACAGGAGCTTTTACAAATGTAAATTATTATATTCGGATTATGCCAATTACACAAATACTGAGTTTTCAGAATAATCAGAAACAATGGTTTTGGAACAAGCCAAATAATTGCCAGCTTTAATAATAATTTTAATTTTTAAATTAATAACTTTAATTTTTTTTTTTCAGCTTTTAATTTGACATGGAGAGTGTAACTTACTCGCGAGTTGGGTATACAATGATTTTTGTTTAAGAATAAATAAGGGGCTACTTCCATCTTCAGAACCCAAGATTACCTCACTGACTGCTAACTAGCGCAGCCTAATACAGCTGAATTCCCTGATCACTGACTGGTAGCAGTTTTAACCTGCTTCTGTAACCTGCGATCCTCAACCCGCATGCCTGGCCTTATACCTAAGGGGAGGCCTACGTACAGTCGTGGACTGATATATACTGCGGGGTGATCGGCTAACTCTGTTTCAACAGGAATTATTGACACCGATCCTGATTTAACTGTGACAGTTTGTCAATTGATGTTCATTGAATTTCGACGGATGAAATGTCGAAAGTTTGTAATAATAAGATCGGGACACTATTTTTTTCATCTTGAACGACGGTTGTCAATTTTATTACATTTTATTTTCTAGTATTTTTCTAATGTATGTCGTTTAATATTCATGGTATTATAACCGATAAATGTTAGTTATAAGACACAAGTATTGGTGAAATGGAATAAAAGAAGATTGAACGGGAATTCTCTGATGAAGAAAATTGTGCGCCGATCGTTTTTTGTTATAGTCGCCATGGCCATAGCAGAAAACAGGACCTGACCGAAGACTGGACGACTGGTCTTATAAACCGTACTACGTTACCTCCTATTATTATGAACAATTATTATACTTGATACTGGCGAAATTGTGGATAAATATCCCAGAAGCCATTTAATAAAGAAGTGAGTGAAAAATAAGATCGGTGTCAATAATTTCTGTTTGCAACAGAGTTAGCCGATCACCCCGTTGGTATTGTTGGTATTATGATAAATTCCCAACTTGGTTATTTAGTACGCAGACGAAATTCTTTACAAACTTTTGTATTATTATTTATGATTCGATTTATTGCCAATAATGTGTAACGCGTAAAACTTTTTCTTGTCATATTTCAAAAAAAATATATTTTTAGAAGATACTTTACAAAAGATGATTTTATGCAACATTGCTTGTAATTTTACCTAAATTTAATATGATAACTAATTAAAGATGGCAAATGAGTAATTCACGATTGGTTGTGCGCAAATTAACAAGTTCAAATTTTAGTAATATATCTGTATTCCACAAACTTATTTTTATATTGGTTTTTAAAAAAATTACGGCTTCCTTCTTTGGTTAAAATGTTGTAAGTGAATAGACTGATTGAAATGACAGTCACAGAACAATTAACAGAAAGACAGTGACAGTGAGATTTTATAAATTTTTTTGGCTTCTTGACTTTTGGGTAAAATACGCCTGTTATTTCTTAACAACGATAATCTTGCAATTTCACAACAAACCGAACTGATCCATGCATAAAACATTATTTCAAGCTTTGTCATTTAATCTGAGCTTTCCCTCTGTTCTGGTTTGTAGCGGTTTTATCCGGATATTTACAAACCAAGTCCTGAAATTGGGGAAGTACCTGACAACACCTCGTGCGGTTCCTATGACAGTGCGACAGCGAGGGTCGGCTGTAGCAACGTGGGGCCTACTCTTAAAAACATTTTATATATATTCCGCATAAAAATATTATACACTAACTTCCGCCAGCAGCTTGGCACGCGTGGTACCAAATTAAAAAGCTAGCTTATGTGTTACTCCAGGTCATAAACTATGTACCTTTATTCCAAGTTTTATCTAAATCCGTTCTGCCACTAAGGAGTTGGACCAATCATACTGTAGACTACGGGTGGTTGAATGACAATGCACAAAATTATATCGCTAGATCACGTCCGCTCGCCTCGACTGCCACGTGCAGAGTGAGCCGAGCAGGTCGACTACACTATTATTTATCAGTATGCTTCACATACTTTTACACAGAGTGAGAACAAACACACTCACACACACACAAACTTTCGCATTTATAATATTAGTGTGATGTGATGTGAAGTGATTAGTGTAATAGTAGTAGTTAGTAGTTGTGAAGGGCTCGTCCGTGGAAGTACTGCCAACATGCCTATTTCTGCCGAGAAGCAGTATTGCTGTGTTTCGGTTTGAAGGGTGCGAGTGCCGGTGAAATTACAGGCACAAGAAGCTTATCGCCTTCATGCCTCAAGTTGATGGACGCAGGGCGTTGCATCGTAGGGCACGTTCCAAAAAGCGTGATCTACGATGCAATTCTTTTCACCACCAATATCATATTTCGTCACCAATATCTCCGTCAATTGTGAACCAATTTTCAAAATTCTTTAGAGAAAGAAGTAAAAAATCATTTATTTGAAGTCGGTTTATTTTTTATAAAAAGTTTATACTTGTTGTCTATTTAATTGTTTTTACTGTTCACCCATCTTTCACAGTAGGACTCTTCCCCGGTGGATTACTGCCGGTCCAGTGGCTTTATCTCGAACCACCAATATCGTTAAGGTTACGTGAAATATTATAGCGAATTTCTAAATATAGCAATACGGGGCGCCGATCATGCGTGAAATGAAGGGATGACGCGAAATCTCGCCGAGCAAAGTGTCGAACTTTTGCCGTTCATGTTACGCGTACGGGAAAAATAAACTTTGTAGGGATGGTTCATGTAAGTACGTTACTTATTAAAGTTGTAAGTGGTTCCTTTCCTGGAAACGTTTAATAAGATCTTAGAGTTTTCTATATTCTTGTTCATCTTCTTCGTGTCGATGATTATTTCACATGTTTAACTTAGGTGGCTGTTATAGATTACCCTCCTAGATTTTTGCTATATTAATAGATTAATATACATATAATAAAAAATATGGCACAATAATTTATCATTTTTTTATTATCATAATTTGGAGGTACTTTAGTTGAGTTGTGAGATATGAGTAAAATTATTTGCATACAACTTCGATACTTAATGAAGGACATCTCAATTGACCACGAAACTAATGAAGAGAAGCTTATAAAGCTATAGGCTTTTTGACCACAAACCATTAACTTTCCTCAAATTCCAGCAAACTCATCAATTATACGTTTTTAGGGTTCAATAGCTAAACGGAAAACGCAAACACAAAAAGGTTACACACGCCCACAACCTACTCTTAATCACGAGCCGAAACCAAAACCCATCCTCAGTACATTATTAGAATATACGACTTCCGAACTTAATTGAGCTCGCGGAATTCAGTATAAAGGAATACCGCGAACAACATTAGGAACTTTCTATGAGTCGGAAAATGCGACACTTCTTACCCTTGGAAGGGAGAAATGGTATTTATGACGTGGTCTTGATTTATTGTGCAACCACCCTAGCGTTTTGTTATTCTTTGTGGGGGCGACGAACTTTGAGTCTTAGTCTGAGTCAGTTTGTCTGAGTGTTGGATGCTGAAATGCTCCATTCTGATAGGTACTTATCGGACAAGGTTTATATATTTTGGGTGCGTATATATTTCCTGGTTGGGGGCTTCTAGGAGAGAGCAACTTTTTGTTCTTCAAATACTGATTCATAATTTTCTCAGGTAATTTGCTGAAAATTGAGGATACCTTGATGTTTTGTTTATTTATTGGATGCCTGGACATTGGGCAGCGGCGTCGGGGTTGGAGGATGCGTTGGTGAGTCGAGCTTGATGCCATCAAAAGCAGGTGTTGGGAAGTGGCTCAGGATACATTTGTTTTATTTTATTTTATTTCTTTGGGAAGATAAACAGTCATATGTTATAACATTTGTACGTAAATATTAAGGTAACTTAAATCTAAGTTAAACATGTGACCCACAACATCATCCACAGATTAAATACATGTATTTGGAACATGTGTTTGGTAGTTTTCAGGGAGACTTCAGCACGATAGTTTGTCAATTTTTTTTATAGTTTTTTTATCACTTTCATCTCTACTAAAACACAAGAGATTTATATAACATGTTTAATGAAACTACATGAAAAATATATCTCTATGATGACGTCATGTTTACATCCTATCCTAACCCTACCACATAGTTAAAACCCTTATTAAAAGCACCTGATTACTTAATGTAATCCATACGTATTTACTAAGTACATATAAACCACTATCGATAGGTAATCCAATAGTATTGAGGTATACCACATCAAATGATTCATTAATGGCGAACACATTACGTTGATAACTAACCTTTTAATAAATTGTATGGAATGACGACCTACAAATAATAAATTGATAGAACATTTTGAATTATCATTACATTATGTGTTCTCGATAGCTTTTGAAAGCTTTTTAATACCAGAGTAGGTCATTAGCCCAGGAAAATTAAGAGTTATATGTATAAATAAGATAAGAAAAGAATTAAATATTAATTCAAGTAAATTCTCTACAACTTTTGTTTTTTAAACGTTTTTTTAATATCTTGAACCTTGAATAATCTTGAAAATGGTTCAAGATATTAAAAAAAATGTTTTTACAAAAGATGTAGAGAATTTAATGTTCTACAATATTTATTAAGATATAAATATCATAAAACCCATAGGAAACATGATA
The DNA here is from genome assembly GCA_951804965.1 of Horisme vitalbata. Lineage (NCBI taxonomy): Eukaryota > Metazoa > Arthropoda > Insecta > Lepidoptera > Geometridae > Horisme > Horisme vitalbata. The sequence goes on from OX638102.1 coordinate 7,633,685, forward strand.
TTTACAATAAATCGATTATTTGACCTTTGACCTTGGAATATCTGAAGAAGCTAACACCCTACGATAAATAGGTTTTGAGACAAGTTTTAGAGTGCTCAAATAAAGTTTATAGCCGACTATCTCTCATTCCAAGATTTTTGCCGTAATTTGACTAATTTTCTTGGACTACATATATTGTAGGTAGGTTAATTTAGTAAATAATACTGCAGATCATTTTACAAAATAATTAAATCAGTAGCCGAATTTAGATAGGTACGTGAAATTAAAAATTTATAAAGAAATATCAATTTCGTTCTAATCTGGGTTCAATTTTGTAGAGTGGAAATAAACCTGGTCGGTAAACGTAATAAACCAGGTTTATCAGATTTTAGGATCGGCTGATGAAAAATAATTCAAAAGCGGCGTAATCCACGTCATTTAGAATTAAATTGGAATGTAAGCTCTTGATCTAAAAACTTATATAGCCGTCTATTGTATGGTAGCAGTAATCTCCATCAATTTATCTATAGTACCTCGTGACAGGCCGTGTGAACGGCGGGTACCTAAACGGTTATAGTAGATGGTAAGATGGTGCGACAGGCATTCTCAACAGGAGTAGCCCTTCTGTAAGTGTTGTAGTTATGTTATTATGAAGGCTGCAGGTGAGCTGCCTTACTTGTTTCAAAGTGTACTTTGTGTTTCAACTGAATAAACGAATTTTGAATTTTTCATATCGTAAATGAATCCTTACCTTGTATTGTTGTAGGACTATTATTCTATTAGTATTATGTTACCTATAATATACTCAATTTATGTAAAATAGGTGAGAAAGTTCTATTTAGGTTTATCTAAGCACCTGCATAGAAAAAAGTAGGTTAGGTACATATTTGCCTACATATACAGTTATTCTTATATAAAGCCTATGTTAGGTTTATCTAGCCTGTGCTTAGATAAACCTAACATAGGCTTTAAGGCACTGTTAACGAAATATGTAACCTACTTTCATTAAATAAATGATTTCTCTCTATTTATATACCTATCTTGTACCAATGGATCTAGATTTAACGGCATCGTATGCAACAATTTTATATTTAGTAATAATTCTAACTGACTGACCTAGAGACTTGAAATTACACATAAATACTTTAAATTATAACCTAGGCATATAAGGAAGGCTTTTAAGGTTAAATAGGAAATGAAAGTTTATATGAAAGTCTGTCATTTTCGGAGTTAGGATCTTACAATTTTGTATTTATTCTGCTGATAGAATTTTTTTTTTTACGTGTCTTATTGTTTTCGATAATTCCACCCCCGCAGGGTTGAAAAGGGGGAAACCACGGACGGAAGCTAGTCACGGAAAAAATGGGTTTGTTTAACCCAATCTAGATTTGGACTATAGTTCAGCAAAGCCTGGAACAGTTGTAAATAATTCATGGAGCTGTATCAGGTGTATTCGGTGGTCCAATAAAAAATTCGTCCTAACTTTGTTATTCATAAGTCACTGGGTTATTGATGAATCGGTCAATCGTGACTTTTCCGTTACCAAACCTTTTTATATTTTTCCATATAGGTTTCTTTAAAATTTGATAAAAGTAATACTATATTCTTAAGAAGATGTGATTATAACACAAGTTTTATATACGTTTTACGTTGTAATTATTCAATTATTTTACTTAAATAATTACTAATAGAATAATATATAATATATATATTCAATATTAATAGAATTGTCGGTAGAGTTAGAGTAATTGTTCGACTCTATATGATTATCTGTTCAGTGTGCATGTATCATGTAGAGTCGACAGGTCATGCATGGACTCTGGTCATCTAATATAATTTACCTAGCATACCTACTCTAGCTGCATTTACAAGGAATGTAGCATTGGCACAAAGCGAGTACTGCATTGCTAGGCTAATAACCTAATAAACGGCGCGCAACTAGTCTCGATCCTTACATTAGCGCCACTACCTTTTACCTACAAACTGCTGTGCAAGCTGTGTCTTCTGCAACGCTTCGAATAGTTCCAAGGTTTTGCCATAGAACTCGCGTGGCGCTTGATACGCGCGACAGTACTGCCGAGCGCTCGTAGAGGACGGACGTACACCTCTCTACTCCCGCTTTCCCGAACACTCATCGAAACAAGTTTGATAACTCGAATCCCAGGGTTCCTACCCTAAACCCTTCAACACACAGAGACATGACAATGGACACTAGTGCTTACTCAAAAAGCAAAGTTTTTAAACTTTTCAACTAACTTTACACACATTTCTTGTGCAATTGTGCTCTATCTTGATCGAAAGATACAATACGCGGTGTGACAAAAACGCGAGTGAAATTGTTTATTGTTTTATGTTCGAGGACAGATTCCGTTGAGGATTCGCGTTTGAATATTCTGTTGTTTTTTATTGTTTATGAGGACGCAAACGAACAGCGTGTTGGAAAGAGACAAGATGAGGTCCAAGCGCGTGGGAGCGACAGGTGCAGTGGCTCTGGCGGTCCTACTGGCAACTTTATCAGGTAACTTTTCAAACCAAAATCTTATTAGCTGTTTTTTACAATGAGCACCTGTTATAAAAGGTTTCAATTTGAAATTTTGTAGAGATTTTGTATCCTTTATCAAAGAAAAAAGTTGAATAAAACACTATTTTTTGATGCCCTTCGGCGTATGTTGTTAAATTCTATGATTCATTCAACTAACATGTTTGAGGTTATGTTTTGAATAAATAAGCGAGTCTAGTTTACTCAATTACTCAAGGCCGGCAACAAATTTTAGCGTAAAAATTGGCAGGTTGAAAGTGTTTTCGAGAAGATACATTACCTATAAGACCTAGTAGATTTTAGTTAATGTATTGGCTAGATCAGGTTCAGTTTCGCCAGTTACCTCATTAAAAGTAAGTATAAGAATATTAAGTTAAAAATTGTGATTCATTTATTAAATAGTATATAGAAAAGGAATTGCAAGTATCTAGGTACCTTCTTAGGACTAAAAACATAAGCTGTTAGAAATATATCCTTTCAGATAACATCTACCTATGAATCATTGCAGTAGCAAAGTTTACACTTCATTGATGAAACGTAACAGCCGATACAGTAAGATCGTTCAACCATTGCTCTTCAGCAATTAGAAACTAAATTTACGTGACCACGACAAACCAAGGCCTAGTTGTGCAAAAACCGTTGTCGTCCGTTACACACTGAACAGGTGGGACAGTGCTGCAGAATAATTAATAGTCTGTAAAGAGCTCGTTTCTGGAACAATTGTGTATTCTGCCACATTTGTTCCGGGCGCAGTCGTGCGTATCTTCTCATCCAACTTTAGTTCAATCAGACGGAAATCTGCGGCAGCATGATGGCTCAGGATATTAATCATTCAAATGCATTTTTCATCTTCATCAGCCTAGAGCCGTCCACTGCTGGACAAATAGAGATAGGCCTCCCGCATGAGCGCCATTGTGCCCTGTCCCTGAGCTCGAATCATCCAGATTCTACCAGCAGAGGTTCACTGTATTTTTAGGACAACATCATTTATTCAGCAATACCTATTTATACTTACCGACTAAGTAATCGGTTTCAAAACTAAAAAAAAATAAGAAAACGTGTAAAATAAATGTTTAAGAAGCAGGTACCGATTTCACAAAGACTTCATAGGTCCACAATCTTAGCAACAGAGCAGCAAACCGCACTCAGAAACTCACAGGCGATACAATAATCCTTGAATAATCAAGAAAGCAAGAGCAGCTCGAGTTTGATCAACTCAAATAGGATCTACGTCTGAAAATGGAATGGATAGCAAACTAATCCCAGCTCAATAGCTCAGTGAATTGCCTCGCAGCACGTGATTTGTTTTCGTTACACGCGAAATGAACATATTAATTGAGTCTAGATTATCTTTCTGTACGTGATAAAATCCGGGACGAAGAAATTCTAAGAAAGGTCACCGACGTTGATGGGGATTTCTCTGCCTACGTGATAAAATGGGAAATGAGAAAGGTTACAGGGTAAAGTCTCATATCAAAAGGAAGGAAGCCGTTTTGTGGTAATAATCTTACCAGAATCTAATAACCTTATAACTCAGCAACAAAATAATGCGGCTTATGCTTTTCGACGTATTACGTTATTACCACGTTAGAATAAAAAGGCCTTGATGTAACGATGACAAAAATTTGCCGAGATCTTTTTTTTTTAATAAGGTCATTCACTGGACAGTAATCATTACCGATCCTCCTAAGAGTACCATAACATACCGTTCAGTTTCGAGATTTATGCCCAATAGGTATTTTTTATTATACCTGAAGATGGAACACAATAGCACATGGCTCACCTGATGTTAAGTGAGAGCCAATGCATAACAAAGTATTATGTCGTAGGTCACGCATATTTGAAACGTCCTCTACGAAGCAATGTCCTGCGTCCATCAACTTGAGGCATGACGGTAAGCCACATGCCTATAATATCACCGGCACTCCTGCTTCACGGCAGAAAAAGGTATGGTGGTAGTACTTCTCCAGTTGAGCCCTCCAAAAAGAACTCTACTACTGGTAAAACTGGTCTTATTATTAAGAAAATGCCTGAGGTAAAAGTGTTTCTGTCATATTTTTTTCCTGTAAAATGAAGATCGGATTTCCGAATTCTGTCATTACCAAGCTCAATATTGCACCTATTTATCAGAAGATGCGAGATACAAGCTAATAAAGGCATTAATTAACGGATATTGAGCTCGAGCTCATGTTAACAACGATCCGACACTTGAGCTTAACTATAATAATAACTCATGATGATATTGTGAAACATACATATCTCATCGTGAAAATGTGCACTAAAGAGACACTGATTCTTTACAAACATATACTTCAACTTGGTTGAAATCCTTGACTATATATAGCGTTGCGTCACTATAAATATAAATGAATTTATTTATTCTCTAATGCAGAAGATAATTTGATTCTATGTTTAATCCACGTCTGTTTTCGATTCCTTGAAACTTTTCTATGCTTGCCGCGTTTTGCCCTCGTAGGAATTGGTACGTGAACAGCACTAAATGCATGCTATTGATTCCTCTGTAGAAATTTAATATCAAGGAAAAACGAAAGAGGTGGGATCAGAATAAGCAAATATTTTTGGAATTAGTTAGACATTAGGTAAATGTTCTTTGGACATGCATTAGGCCTAAAGTTATTTAAATATGTCTAAGAAGTTCGTAAAGTTTGTCAAAGTAATTGAAATTTTGTAACGTTTTCGCTGCTGATTTTTTGGCTGGGCTTGGCGTGTTGCCGTTTGAGTGACCCCTTGAACCCTTGAGTTGCCTGTGCAATAAGTGCGGTGATCCAGGCCGCCAGTCCAGGCCTGACGCGAGCCAAGTTTTTAAAAACATTAATTTTTTTAGTTCATTGTTTTTCGTTTAGTACCTACGTCGACAACTTCGAGCCCTTTATAGTCAATTGAGTCGTCTTATGTATTAGCAGTGTTCTCGGAAAGCCTGTGATTATGGCACATAATTAGTGGAGTTGAACCGCATTATTACCATGTAATCTACATACTCCTATGATACAATTTACACAAATTCGAGGCATCTGCCGAGTCATTACCCCCGCTCATTTAAGCTAGTTAACAGCGAGACCGCCGTAATGGTATGTCAACGGCTTTCCTCGGTCATGACCGTTTGCGATTATGACCGGTAATTAGGAGTTTGATGATGAATCTTGGCGGTTTTCTCTAAACGAGCCATTTATCTCTGTTGTCTAACAGCGTTACTGAAACTATTCTGTAACCTGACATGTTTTGAAAGGTCGTGCTTATATTTACCGCTTTGAGTGCTCTATTGAGCACACAATAGTCGATATCTAGCCCTCCTATGGCATGGTGCGGAACGTCATGTCCATCACGTGCTAGTGTATAGTAGGTATAATGTAGAGTGCTGAAAGATAACAATATAGAACAGGAAGCCCTTCTTGGGCATGGCACAGAGCGTCATAGCCAAAGCCCGCAGTCAACGCGTTACATCCCTCGGTACTGGTTTAGGCATGCAGTTATTAGCACTGGACCTATTTTGACAGTTTGTCTGTTGATGTTGTTCGACTTCCAACTGATAAACTATCAAAGTTTGCAAATATTGTAAGTTCAGTGATCATCATTTGAGATGGCAACAGAGATAACGAATATAGGGGCTAGTCACATAGCTAAGTTCAGTTACTAGATTGTTATGATGAGGGCGCTTTAGAGGCCTGAGTCAAAGATCTTAAGGTTTAACAACTTGAATATCATCTGATACATTATAGACAGAGTGGTGAGAATTATCAGATTTCCCAAGACTTTCTTCTATACTTCCTAGAACCAGGCAATTTAGTACACCATCAACAAAATCCAAGAAACTATCTCCACAAGTGATTACGGAGTCACGTACCATATAGCCACATTACGTGTGAGAGTTCAAGTGTGATTCATCACAGTGACCCACATCACGCCTTCCTTTACTGTTAGAGCAAAATTAGTGACACATATTTACCTTACCCACTCACTTTGATACGGGTTCTAATTTATGCACATGAAATTATGTTTGTTCTCCTGTGTAATCTGGCTTAGTTATTCTATCAGTTCTCAGATTTCTTGTTTAATCTTGACCATTATCATCATCAGCCTATAGCCCTGAAAATCTGTGTTGAAAACAAAACACTATTAAACTTAAAGGTAGTTAGTAAGTTAGGTAAGTTATCTATGCACCTAATCATTAGGTATTTAACTTACCACATTATACTTTTGGAGAGGTTGAAAAAACACTTGATTCTTTTTTCTTTATGGTACTTGAAGATGTAACAAGCACATGACCCATAATTTTAAGTGGTAACCAATACCTATCTCAAAGCATTGCATCGTAGATCACGTTTTTTGGAACGTGCTCTATGACACAACGGCCTGCGTCCATCAATTTGAGATGTTAAGATGATAAATCTCTTGTGATTGTAATTTCACCAGCACCCGCACCCTTTAAACCGAAACACAGCAATGCTGCTTCACGGCAGAAAAGGCAGGGTGGCAGTACTTCCCCGGACGAGCCCTTAACAAAGAACTCTACTACTATTGATGTTCTATCTCTGCTGGTGGATGCAATGGTACTTAAACTCATGAACTACCAGCAGCTTGTCTTGGCCACTAGCGGCAAAATTTGGAAATAAAACTACTCTTGGTAAATGACCGTATTTGAAAAACAAACAAGATGAGAGAGAAAAAATTAAATCACGTCATAATTCCAGGACATAGGTTCTGATGAGGCTGCGCCATTATGTAAACGCTTTATAATGTAACGTGTCGGCACTTTTTTGTCACGGCTGCATTCCCACAATGTACCGTCTTAATATCACTGACTACATAGGTACTTAGCAGACGAGTAAGCACCATGCACTTATTACCTGAACACAGCAGCGCTAAATCTACCTCTGCTTTAACAATATCACCTTATACCGTAACACAATATCAAGTGCATTATATTCCTTCTATTTGTGTTCAGGAAGCTGCATGCGAGTTAAATTTCAGTACAGCTTCGGAATCGACTGAAATATTACAAGGAAGTACAAAACCAAATCCAATAAAACATTTTATTGACAGAGAGATTGAGGTTGAAGCGGTGAGTGAGGTTAGAGATGGGATAGTTGGTTTACTTTATGTCTGGTTTATTTGGTAAAAGTCCTTATTAAAATCAACAGTAAAAATCCTGCTAAGTAGGTTTTTCTGTCGTTATCGTCAAAAACTGAGGTATTCATTATATTGATCATTGTAATTTGAAAAAGAATGGAACAATAGTCTTTGATAGTGTGTTTATGACAGGAAATCAATAACAAAATAAATAAATAGTGCATCATTTTGTTGGTTTTCAACCTGATCAAGTCGGAACTGGGCTATGTCATCAGCTGATAAAACTTATCTAATCAGCAGGTAGTCCCCTATCAAACGGAATAGTCATCAACCCAGAGCAACGTAAGCGATAGCATAAACATGTGCGAAGTACAATACTACTTGTACTGTATATACGATACTTAGATAAGACGTGCCATCGATGCGGACCGGAGGTGTGGGCTTGGTTCCCGCTACCAGCATCAGTATTTTGTATAATGGTGCAAGTATTTTTCATGTCTGATGTACCTTTGATACCATACTCGAGTGTGATACAGAAGTATAGCGATGAACAATATTCTTTGCAAGTTTTCTAGAATAGAAATACCGAATCCTCATTTCCCAGGATGTTGATTTCCGTTTTCCTAAGAATTGCATAGATCACTTTCATGCTGGGACGTGAAGACAACCGGTCGGCTACCGGTTGGTCTGTCGCCGCAACCGGTTTGTTGGTAGGGCTCCGGAAATAGAATACTAGAGGTTTTTGCGACAATATTCTAAAAAGCAGTGTTGTTTTGTTAAGAGTATGACTTTCTTAGCTTGTAAAAACTCAGTCCTTTTTTCATTAGAAATATCTAGAATTAATAGAATTGATGCTTGTTTTTAATTTATTTGAATTCTTATAAATATAAAAATGTGTCGTTATTTTTTTCAATTTCCTATATTACAAAAATATTCAGTCCCTTTTAACACATTTTGCAAATTGAGTCTAAAATTAGAATGTGAACGGAATTTCAAAAACTTGGCCCGTCATACTCGGCTGATGTCGTCAAAGGGAAGTCACTGTACCGTATCGTCTCGTCACTGGTAATCAAATGAAAAAAGGTATGTCCAGCATGAACCCTGTTCACCTATTACACGAGTAAATTAGAAAGCATTTCTATTATTTGAGTATTTAAATTGAGCCATGAGAAACCATAACAATTCGAATTATGTAAGTGAAACGGAATTGAAAAGTTCGTGAGCAAACCGCAGAACTAATTGTCGGGTTAGTAACTTTTACGTGCCAGAAGTCCGTTCATTTTCTAAAGCAAAATCAATTCAAACTAGTATGGAAAAACCACTGTGAAAAAGTTTTTCCGGGAAATATACCCACTACTTTCTTATAATACTGTACTTGTTTGTTTATTTAAAATAGATAACATCACAATTTTTTTTAACTAAAAGTTTTTTCTAAATATTATAGATAGATGGATAGATAACACTTTAATATAACATCACACCAAATAATTAAAGCGATAATCAAAATGTATTTCCCGTTTCAATTGTACGGTACGTTTATAAATCGAAATATGTCCCTGTATTCTATGAATTACACTCGGTATGCAGTTCAAACCAAAACGTATAAAGAACAATACAAAATGGTCTTCAATAAACCGAATCAACTTCATTGAAAAGCGAGGCACTATCATAAACATGCCACATGCACTCCTTGTTGCTTTGTAAATTGTCTGAAATGATAGCACGAGCTTATGAAATAAAAGTACCTACTATATCATAACAATTGCTTTGAAATATGCCCCTCCAGAATGCATACTTGTTAAATTTAATAGTGTGCTCTATGTTCTGACGGCATAGTTTATTGACTCTGTAAGATCCTCGGAAAAATAACCAGTCAAATATGTGCTAGCTTTGAGAACCATGTTTTCTTCTTTTTAACTAACTAATGGTCTTTCTACCTCTAGTGATTGTCTGCAAACTGCTACCGAGTTTACTGTGACAATCGTGTTTTCTATATTTTTTTAAACTAACTACCTAATGGACTACCTCTAGTGATTGTCTTGAAACTGTTACCGAGTTTCAGTGTTTCTGAAAGTGACGTAGTAATTACAGGAATCTAAGTTGTAAATGTTGTAATTTAGTCTGTACTTTTATAGGTACCTAGTAAAATAAATTTTAATTAGATGTTAACTAACTGACTCGAAATGGGACCAATAGGTGTTCCACTTAGCGTCACTATTTCTCATTGAGCACAGCAAATCTATTTTTATCGTCGATTTTTTTCTCTCTTATACTAAGTAGAGTTTGTCGATAAAACTAAAGAGGAGACTCAAAGACATAATTGTTCTGAAAGCATTAAGACAACGGGTTTGTGGCGAGGGCAGCGCCAAACAGAGTGTGTCCGGACCGGATTGATGACCGCGCTCGCAGACCTTGACGGGGTTGCATTATTCTGACCGGTAGCCACTATTCTATATTCACTCACCGACGCACTTTTACGCATCGTATGCTAGGAGAACCGGTAGCAAGATAAGCGGTATTGCGATGCGGTTTACTTTAATGAATGAATGAATGAAAACTCTTTATTGTACACCATAATTTAAAAAACAGCAGATAGAACCTTAAAAATAAAAATGTACAATGGGCGGTCTTATCGCTTAGAAGCGATCTCTTCCAGACAACCTTTGGATGGAGAGGATTATGCTAATAAAAAAGTACGGCTGGGGGTGTACATGTAATAAGAAATATAATATTTTCAATAAAAAAAACAATAAACAAAGTAAACATTAAAAAACTAAGAAATAAATAAATATATGAATAAATTAAATAACAAATAAGTTCTTAGAAAAACGCATATTAAGTATAATCATATAAACATACATATATAATATTAAAGTATAAATATCAAGTATAATATAATATTATAATGCCTACGGTAACAACTGAACCTACTTCAATGAATCCTTTAGAGATGGTAGAAGTTCGTAGACGACCCGTGTTCTAACAAAAATTGACTTAAACAGAGTGTAAAGACAGATTTTAATTGAAAACTCTTGCATTGTGTTTACTTTGTAGCCTGTCATGTAGTTTTGCTGTCAATCTTTTTTAAATATTTCAACATTTAATTTTTAAAAAATATGATCACAAGCATTAGTCAAAAAGTATTTACACATCAAAATACTATATTCTATATAAAGTGTCACTAGAAAAAATTACTTCTAAAGAAATGCAGGTTTCTTTAGTATTTCAGTACAATCAGCTAGGGTTTTTTTTTATTTTAGGTACTTTTTAAGATCCTCTAGCGCTGTGAGTTCAATCCATAGATATTATACTATCTTAATGATTCATTGGTTCAATTGACGTGCGTCTGTATCTGCTAGCATCGTTATTCCGATTTATCTCGATGTTCCGATTGAATAAACTAATTAAGTTATTAAGACATAATTACATATTTTCGAAGAAACCAAAACAAATCGATGTAAAACGAATATTTTTCGTGTAATTGGCGTTAGTTCATTAATTGTGCTTGGCCGGTAAATAAAGCTGCTAAGGATCCTCCTGAATTGATGGTAAAACAATTTTATAAATGGATTCAGAAACTAATCGATATAGTAGGTACAGCTATTATACTATATTGAAAGAAAACGAGGCTAGTGAAGTGAATAAATGTGTTTCTGTTCACGCCAAACAGGTGACAAATGGATTATGTAAAACAGAATCTTAGAACAGAACATAACAAACTGCGTGTATTACACACGCAGTTTGTTATGTCCCAGAAAAAACATGCGTTTTCATTTGCATATGCGTTTCAAAGAGATTATTCTCTAAAACTAACTAAAATATTATGCATGCAAAAAGTTCATATTTTCAAACAATGTCAAAAACATATTTTGATGTATTTTAAAGAATTTTTTTGATTAAATTAAAAAATCGAAGCAACATCTAAAAATGTGGTTTAGACTGTGATATTCCTAAACCTTTGTGGTTAGATCTTGAGTGATTTGGGTATTATAAAATCACATAATGCTGAAAATTTACATTATATGTTTGAATCACCTTCACGTTGAAACTACTGAACACATCGAGCTGAAATTTTCACTTAAATGTAGTTCTAGAACAGGAATTAATTCGTTTTTTTTTATCCGGGTACCACTAACTAATGAATACACTATGCATGTGTTAGATATTAATTCTTGGATATCTCCTACATATACATAAGTTAAATATTTGTTATATTGTTTTCAATATCGACCTTGGCTTATTTATATTTTATTGTTAAATGAGTAGCAATAGCTCGTTACAGTTTTTGAAACCTTCACGCATTTTATAAGAAAGGATTGCCTCGTCTATGATGGCTTTGGGGCTTTTTGTGGGTTTTAAAAGAAACAAAAGTATGAAAATTAAAATATAAAAACATGTATTTTAGCTTTAAGAACATCAAAAAGGATATTATGTAAGTAGTCATAAACTTATTACCTACATAACATAACTATTTATGCCCTTATGGCAGGAAAAAAAATTGATTATGTGTAGATTACCTACTGTCTAATCATCCGAACAATAGTATGGTAACTTATTTCTATCGATGATTCATAAATTTAAGTCAATGGATCTTCACATCACTATTACGTTGTCATCATGTATACAATAGCTATAATATTTATTCGTCAAGGCAAGTCGTTAAAGAATATAAAAAAACTTTCTTCTTAGTAACAAGAGGGACTAGATTAATATCGGTTTCCATTTCGATGATTTGACATGATCGTACTTGCATGCGAGTAAAACAAGAGAAATGTTTATCATTGTTTCAAAAAAGATGTTTCAAGAAAAAGTCGATTCCAGAGACTCAGTAATGCAATTATTTGTTTTGCTTTTCCCACGCGAGTGTAAATTTTCATTCCGAGTAGATTCTCAGTATTGTTTAAGGACAATAAATGCAGAATGTTAATGAATAAGTCTAAAGATTGATGTCTTTTTTACAGTTATATGTGCATACTATTGGTTTTTCATAGATAACATAGACATGACTTGAAGAAGATATTTTTATGCGACTTCTTTCGCGTCCGCAGATTTCTCCTCACAATAGTCTGACTTTTGTCCAATGTATACTTACTATGAAACGCAGAAGATTACGGGTTTGATTCCCGCCGCGAGACAAATGTTTGTGTTCTCTTCAAATATTTGTCTCGGCTCTGATTGTTGTGTCTATGTATAATAATGTATGTATTTACAAATATAACTCATTTCTGTAGTAGGTATATCGGTCATGTAGTTACAAAATATAAGCTCTGCTTAGTTAGGGGCTACATGATGCTGTGTGATAGTGTCCAGCATTACATATATCTATGTATATAATATAATTATAATTTATTTATTTGTTTTATTTTATTTTATTTGGGATTAAACAGAATAATGGATCTTATATTTAAAATAATTTAAAATAATACATAATCCAAAAAAGTTTTCAGACATATAATCATTAATCACACATACTTAGAATAAACACACTAAATAAGTACACAAACTATCAAAAATACATATTTTTCTTTTAAACAAGTAAGTATACTTGTAAGTATAATGAAGACAAACAAAATTAAAAGAGTAAAAATAAAAGAATTAACGTTGGAAAAACTTTAAATTACTTCGTTTAAAACTATTGAGAGAGAGAGAGAGAGAGTGAGAGAAAATGTCAATGTCGTAGAAGTTCAGAAGATCTGCAGATAAAAACATTAGCCCCATAATTGGTTCTGGCTGTGGAAGGTTGAAAAACATAGCATATAATCAGCAAGCCATTAAAAGCCAAGTGAAAAACATTATTTCCTAAAACTATGCAGAAACACAAAAAATCCAGCGTGATTTATCAACGTTTCGTAGCAAATGTATCAGGGAATAAACTTTCACATCGTAATTCACTCAGAATGCGGGTGTAGCCCATTTTAGGAGACGGCTACAGTAAAATGGTGTTGATAGTGTGAAATAGAAAGTTTTTAGACGCCTTTAAAAGGTGTTAAAAGCTCTGGTTTCGGTTATCAGAACTATCTTTCATGTTCACACGAGTATTGTCTTGTTTAAAACTATTTGTAATTGCATGAGAATTAAATTAAGACGACAACACAGTGTGTTCCGTGAGCAAAATAGATTCAAACTCGTTTACCTTTTTTATGAATCTTTCTACATCTACACTATCAACACTAATACCCTCGAGAGCAATGAATCCGGGTCACTCAAAGAATCCAAAAAATCTCGGAAAGTAAGAATGCTAGGTTAATGCAATAAATTGTATTTAATAGACAATTTAATACTCCTTAAATGAAAGTATTAAAACTTCTTAGTTATTGTAAAGTTATATCATAAAAAAATCAAATTTGAAAAGGGAACACTGTCGAAGATGGAACTACGAAATTACAGGATTTGTTTTTGCTTTTGTTTGTAATCTGTCATTTATGTTGGTACATAAACCAGGTTGATAGTGCTCAATATTCATTATTCAAGCTGAAATCATGTCGCTTACACTTGAAGAATGCACCAGAATACTTACATTGGTGGAAACCGGCCGGAGTCAGCGCGATACAGCCAGGACTGTCGGTGTGTCGCTGTCAACAGTACAAAGAGTTCTCCGACGTTACGAAGAAACTGGTTCTAACCTACGCAGACCAGGAACGGGCAGAACTAGGTGTACCACAGCACGAGAAGACCGATACTTGGTGAACACCATGCTTCGAAATCGCTTTCTCACAGGAACTGAACTCACAAATCAGTTTCAACGCCTCGGAGGAAGTAACCCAAGTGCATGGACAGTAAGACGTCGGCTTGCTGAATCTAACTTAAAACCCCTTAGACCTGCAAACGGCCCTAAACTAGAGCGTGGCCATCGTATTTCAAGACTAAGATATGCCCAGAATCACGTAAATTGGAGTATTGAAGATTGGTCGAAAGTTATGTTCTCCGACGAATCAAAATTTATGCTCTACAAGCACGATGGAAGACACAGAGTGTATAGAAGACCAGGGGAAAGATTCAAGCAAGCATGCATCGAAGAAAAAGTAGCCTACGGTGGTGGGTCTGTACTTGTGTGGGCCGGAATTTCCTCTGAAAGTCGCACAGAGCTGGTGATCATAGAAAACGGCTCTTTAACTAGCGTAAGATATGTGGAAGAAATCCTCAACGAACACGTTGGTCCATTTATGGTCAATTTGGGTGAGGATGCTATATTTATGCATGACAATGCCCGACCTCATACAGGTAGGATTGTGAATGACTACCTTCAAGAGATGAACATTACTTGTATGGCCAGCGCGCAGCCCGGATATCAACCCGATCGAGCATGCTTGGGACGAGCTAGGGAGATGCGTAAAACAACGAAACCCTCCCCCAATCACGCTTCCTGAGCTCAAAATTGCTCTCACAGAGGAATGGGAGAATATTCCCCAAAATCGTATAAGGAACTTGGTGTACAGCATGCCAAACCGCGTAAACGCAGTAATGGAAGCACGAGGAGGTAATACGAAGTATTGAAATTCAAGAAAATCGTCATAAAGTTCAAAAATTTCATGTTTCCTATTTTTGTTTTAAGGAGAGATCAGCAGTTTTTTTTCTTTATGTAATTTTGTGTAAATAAAATGTATGGTGACTCATATTTTTTTAACTTTCATTTAAGGAGTATTAAATTGTCTATTAAATACAAAAAGTCAAAAAAAGTCAAAAGTCAAAAATCATTTATTCAGTAGGAACTGTATAGTACACTTTGAAACGTCATTTTTTTTAATTTACCACCAATTCGTAACGTGACCAAACAGAGAAGAATTGGCAAGAAACTCTGCTTGGCTTATATTTTTTTAACGTCATTGTACTTAATATCTATTACATTGTTTTTGATGGAGTTGGAGGCAGTTTCATCCCAAGCTTTTTTGTCATCTAAATAATCAGATATTTTATAATAAGCTTTATTACATAGATTACGTTTAACAACATTTTTGAATTTATTTACAGATAGATCAATCACATCATTTGGGATTTTGTTAAAAAATCGTACAGACATCCCTTTAAAAGATTGACTAACTTTATGGAGCCTTACAGTGGGAACAGCTAGTTTATCTTTATTTCTAGTGTAAACATTATGATAGTCGCTATTTTTCTTGAACATGTTGATATGTTTTCGGACATACATTAAGTTTTCATATATATATTGGCACGGCACTGTCATAACATTTATTTCTTTAAACTTAGTTCTAAGTGATTCTCTGGGGCCCATATTATAAATTGCACGAACAGCCCTCTTCTGCAACACAAATATGGTGTTGATATCTGCAGCATTCCCCCACAACAAAATGCCGTACGACATAATGCTATGGAAGTAGCTGAAATAAACTAGACTAGCCGTTTCTACGTCAGTAAGTTGACGGATTCTTTTGACTGCGTATGCTGCAGAACTAAGTCTGTTCGACAACCCATCTTACAATTTATTGCATTAACCTAGCATTCTTACTTTCCGAGATTTTTTGGATTCTTTGAGTGACCCGGATTCATTGCTCTCGAGTGTATTATAAAGAGGAATAATTGGTATTTTTATGTGTGTGTATGTTTGTAATGAATAAACTCAAAAACTACAGTGCCAATTTAAAAAATCTTTCACCATTGAAAAGCTACATTCACCCCGAGTACGTTACTTGGGCTATATTTTATGCTAGAAAATATTAGGGATCCTCACTAAAACCCGTGCGAAGCCGGGACGCGCCGCTTGTCTTTCATAATTACATAATAAATAAAAACCTTTGTTTTAGATTATATAAAAAAATATGATTTGTTCTTGTATTTTAACATATATAAAAATAAAACATGTTATTACCAAAAAAAATATGCGTCATTTTTAACCAGCCCCAAACTAAGCAGACCCTGTATTATGGTAGATGTATGATATAAATCTTTCCTATAATCTGTACCTATACCTTAGAGAAAACACAAAATAATGAGCTCATATTTTCAGTAAAAACCCTAGATTATCGATCTACATAATGTAGCTTAAGCATACCACACGACAAGAAGAACTGTATATAAGATTTATGGTCTGCTTACCGGCGAGAACAATACAACCATTTTTAATTATCAGTAGGTACAACGTAAATTAATGTTTCTGTATCAAAGAGATCCATTTGCGAATTACCCCAAGATAGACACTACTTCATTGTAATATCTTCTTATAATAATGTATGTAATGAGTTTCGTATCTTAATCGTTTCTATTTCGGAACCCAAGTGGCCAGATAATGGACCGATCAACATCACTCTTGTAAAGTACTTTGAATTGTAATAGGCTTATGAGTGAGACGTTCAGGGCTGCTATAGTTTTAAAGTAAAAAAAAAAGATTCATTCGGAAACTAAGGATGAAAAGTAAAACTTAAATAATATTAAAAATTCAACGAGAAGAGGTGGCATTTTCTTAAAGTTCGTACCTGAAGCATCGACTTATAGGAATAAAAAGTTTTAAGTATTCAAAGTTAATGTTACTGTAAAAATGTATGTCCTTAGACCAAAGTAGGTACTAATACCTTATTTAAGTCGTTTAGTACGCCTGCAGCTCTGTTGTGTTTTCAGCATTCAAAGCGTAATACACAAGGTTATATTGTTTCCCAAATCAACGGATGGTAAAATATTCTATTTTCGCCCTCTGGCTGAATAGTACCTTGAAAACTAAATCAACTTTCATAATTTTACTGATCAAATAATCGCGTTAAATGGAATTAGCATCCCAATAAAGAATTTGAACCATTTTCACTCATCCGAAAGAAACACGGTACATGAACTTTATTTAATAGGCTATTCAAAGATCGTTCAGGAGGAAAAAGGTTCAAGGCTAAAATTTTTATACGAGCATATTCTACATCATTAAATAAAGAGCCTGTGAGCGTAACCGGTTTTCACTTACTTCGATTTATATACTCTTTTACTTTTATCATTGAATGCTTCAAATTGCTGGATAACCCATTGAGTTTTACATTATATGTAATTGAAATTATGGGTTATGGGCATTCTTGGTTGAGTTGGTAAGAAGATTTTCGGCTATTGTAGTCAACTGGGTACACTTTAATGTGAAGGTTTTTTAGCTGTAGTGGTTAACAAATCACCTAATGGATATGTATGCCCGTTGATAGAAAAAAATGTGTCAATTTTCCAATTTTGCTAATGTAGGTTACTCGTTAATTTTGATTGGTTTCTGATGATATCGACGAAATTAGGCTTTCAAACCAATCATATGAATTAGGTAAGTACCTAATCTGCTAATTATCCTCGTTTATATTTGTTATAAATTGTAATACTAATTAGACATAGCTGAGCTGGAGCGACCCTACATTATTACTTATATCTGTGGCGCAGTGAGCAAAGGCTCAGAACGAACGCAGAAAGTTGCGGGTTCAATTCCCGTCGCGACACAAATGTTTGTATGTTATGCAAATATTTGTCTCGTTTCTGGGTGTTTACAATATATATTAAGAATGTATTTACAAAAAAATATTTAAGAGAAGTAGTCAGTCATGTGGTTTCAATAATACAAGCTTGCTTAGTTTGGGGCTAAATGATGCTGCGTGATAATGTCCAGCATCATTTATTTATTATTATGGCGCTCTATGTTTAGCAGAGGACTGCTCTATACCAGTCCTCTATAGAGCCTATGATGATGATGATTATTTATTTATTACGTTTGTGCTAAATAAATACGTCATACGGACCTCGTCAAGTCCCCTTGAGTTTCGTGAGCAATTCGGTCAATGGTTTCGTCGGACCGCTGGGGCCTCATGTAAGCCAAGTTATCGTACTAGCCCCAGTCTATCTTTAGTTTTCAATTATCTTCAAGATTACCCACAGCAAGTTCGAATCCACAAGATTTAAGCCAAAGTGTATTTAAGTACTTGAGTTTGATTGCCTGCTCTGATCTCTACCTTAACCGGAGCAGCTTTATGGCTGTGACGTCATCGAATAAAAGCTACTTTGGCGGAAAGCCAACTGATAACACTCGACCCAGCTAACCCAAAGTTGATGGTTAATGACCTACTAACTTTCCGGATTGTAAAGTTCGTCAGTCAACATTTTGGAATTAATGAACACATTTTAATACCTATAGCTGTTTTGGGAATTTAATTAGTTTAGAAGTAACTGCCGCATAATTAAAAACTTCTTCTTGATCATTGGTGAAAAGTACCTACTAATTTGTTTCTTTTGTAACTTTGTAACTACAAAACAAGTAGGCACTTAGTACGCTGAAATTATTTGACCATCTATTGCTTGCTATGTGCAGCGCCTCAAATGACTGCAATGAAAACTACAGCCACACAACCATACCAGCCGCCACAGCGCCGTTTGTTATACAGCAAGGTGTATCACGGCCAGGTGAGGTTGACTTGGGTTCGAAAGAAAGAGATTAGAACTCCTTACGGGGGGTTAGAGCTTCCAAGTTCCTTATTGGGTACATCAATAATTTGATAAAACCATCTTTTGTATAGAGGATCTAAAAAAAATACTCCATTTTGCTTATTGTGAGTACTTACTTGATTATAATTTGATTTTGCAACATTCCGCGAAAGTATTCTTCAAACAATTTTGTTTAAACTTTGTTTTCTCCGGTCTTTGACGATGCCAATCTGTGGGTGAAATTACAGAGCTTTCAACGCTAATTCAATTTAAATCTCTGTGACCCAATAACATTTCCGTCAGTTTCTGGGAACCATTAAATTCAATGTTCCCGTCTTAATGGTAAGGAGATATGACGATAAGGTGACTTGCGATTGTTAAACCACCATAAATATTAATGGGGCAATTGTCTTTGTTATTAAAATTAATGTGTTCAATTGCTTGGAACAACTCGTTCGAGACACCCTTAACAATAAAATGGAAGTAAAAATGCCCGTTGAATTGGACACAGTATAGGTAAACTTGGCGTGACTGATGCGATGTGAATAAAAGATGGAGTGCTTGAGATCCCTTCTCCTGGAGAAGTTTAACTGTAATGAAGTTTCATAGAAGGAAATGCTTGAAATAAAATGTGACTTAAATTAAGATAAAATAAACTCAGTACAATCACACAAAAGTTCTCTCATTTTTTTACGACGTCTGTAGCGCAGTGGATGAAGGCCCCCATGAGATGCAGAAAGTTGCGGGTTCAATTCCCACCGCGAGATAAATGCCCGTAGACAAATCTGCAATAGTCTTGGGTCTTGATGTTTTCTACGTCTAATATAATATTTAGTTACTATACAAATATAAATATATAAATATCCGTCCAGCAGCTAGGTGGGCGGACGATATTGCATCAATCGTGGGCCGAAACTGGATGAGACGAGCTTGGAACCTTGGGGATTGGTACATACAAAGGGAGGCCTAACCCAGCAGTGGGT
Source organism: Horisme vitalbata (assembly GCA_951804965.1). NCBI lineage: Eukaryota > Metazoa > Arthropoda > Insecta > Lepidoptera > Geometridae > Horisme > Horisme vitalbata. Next base: position 7,653,656 of record OX638102.1, read on the forward strand.
GATGTCAGGCTGTGGATGATGATGATGATGATGATGGTACAAATATAAAATAATGTATTTATGTATTTAAAAAAATATATAATTACATAGTTATATCAGTCACATGGTTCTTGTATTACAAGATCTGCTTTATTTGGGGCTATGATGATGATATCCAGCATTTAAAAAAAAAATTATTAACACAGTTCTCTCCATTCGTATCAACTTAATGTATCTTGCGAAGTATACAGAATTAAGTTTATCGAATATTCTTATAATGAGCGGTCGCTGAACGGTGTTTTTTGGACACAAAAATAACACATATGTTAAGCGAAGTTAGGCTCGCAGTTTGACTTATCTCCGCAGTTTGGTTATTCTTCGTATATTTCATAGTCATCATCATAATAATTAACAGCCGTTTTTTGACCCACTGCTGGCTTTGATCTACTGTCCACCTTCTTTTGATTATACCGTCTATTTAATTAATGTTATTTAATATGAGCCATACAAAATATATGTATGGTATCTAATGAAAATAAACCATTTCCTATAATCAAGTCCAATATATCTTCAATAATTCTCCTTTGTTGTACGCATTCTCAAATCATGACTCATATAAAAATAAATGCCAATGGAATTGATTGGTGTATCCGCGAGTGTTTTATCTCTGATACAATTTGTCGTTTCGTGCTCAGTTTATCACATTTTATTATTCTACGAAGAGAAGCCGAAATAAAAAACTTATTTATTCCCATTACTGCCCATAAAAGTTAATAAGATTTTAAGTTAAACAGAGATGCGGTTAATGTGTCATCAAGTGTTTACGATGGGTTTCAACAAGCGGCCGCAATTAGATGCATCCTGGAAGAGAGTGTGAAAGTTCATCAGTATATTGTAGTACAAGTATTCGTTCTTCTGTGGAGGCAGTTGGAATAAGTAAACATGTTGATGAAGCAATCAACGGTTATGGACTTTTATATGACTCAACTTCCGATGGGTCTACATGTTTAAAATGTATTTGTAGATTAAAATATTATCCAAATCAAAATGGGTACAAAACGACTTGGTGGAATAATTACTGTAATAACCAATGTTTCGTGGGTATTTTAGCACTTGATAAAACATAATTAGGCACACTTATCTTTGTTTATGTTTGAAAATAAACGCTACTAAAATATTGAACGTTATCTATTTATTTACCATTTATACAAAAGTTGCAAGTAACAATATAATAATAGCAATTATAAAACCTTTTTAAGTATACGAATGTTTAAGAAATAAAAGTTAAGAATGATCCTCTTATAAAATAATGGTTTATGATTATGAAGCACTAATAGAACTACGTTGTTTTTTCTTCGTAAATAATCGATATTGATAGAAATATTGGACTCGAATAGAGGTGTGAAAAGTCTCACTATACTGACAGGGCATTAGCAACTGATGCAATCATTGCTTTCCGTCAGGTGGGCTATGTTTACTCTCCTTTCCAAGTAACAGGTAGCTGTAAGCTGGCTCAAATGAGGTTCCTCAATCCGTGACAAAAAAAAGGTAGGACGGGAGGATGTGATGTGGGACCACAACCGCAAGATTGACGTAAATACGAGTTTGTGTAACTTGAAAAAAGTAGGTTGAGTGGACGAGCCCATTTTTTCCAATTTAGAGACCTTCGTTTGAAAAATCTCACCTGGTGGAATGTAGCAAACACGTCGTCACTCCAATGGACGCGTTTGGAAATACCTTCTAAATTGGCGCTTCAAAGGTTGGCTTTGTGGAGATTCTGGCTGTTTCACAATACCAGCAATTCTAGTGTCACATGTAGAGTTGAGAAAATTGGTGTTTCGGGAATAGGTAACATATATAGGTTCCTATAATACAAGCTCTGCTTAGTTTGGGGCCATATGATGCAGTGTGATGACGTCCAGGATTATTTATTTATTTATATGTATATTTATTAGATTTTCCTGTGATAGGTAGTTTCTCAAAATCGACGGCCTTTGCATCTAATCTGCATGGTTATTGTCGTCACATTTTTTTCCTACTGTCGTAACGCAGTGCGACTTCGTGTTTTCAATCAAGTAGGATTGAAATCAAATGTATTGTCTCAATTCATAATCATCATCATCAGCCTATGAAGCAGCCCATTGCTGCACATAAACCTCCCCCAATGAGCGCTCTGTCCTCAGTTCGATGCATCCAGCTTCCACCAGCAGCTTTCCGCAGATTGTCCTTCCTTCTAGCCATTATTCAATTATTGTCTCAATAGGGATGCCGACTGAAAAATTCTAATAACCCCATCATTTACATTATCAAATAATATTGGACACGTATTTTTTCTTTTATCAATTAAACAAAAAATGACAAAGATATAGTGCGTTGAAGTTTCGCGTGACGTCACGGCTTAGTACACTTTTTTCCTAGCTTTGACGTCACGAGCCCCCACTCCCGAACTTTGACGCTCTTTATCTCCGTCAATTTTTATTAATTAGATAAATAAAAAAAATATGTGTCCTATATGTTTTGTTGATCTATCTGACGGACTAATTAGAATTATTTATTTTTTACCCAGTCTTCACCCCTATTACCATCATCAACCTATGAAGCAGTCCACCGCTGGACATATGCCCAATGAGGCCATTGCGCTTGTCTTCAGCTCGACGCATCCAGCTTCTACCAGCAGCTTTTCGCAGATCGTCACTCCATCTAGCCGAATGGCGTATTACATTATTGTCTTAATTAGGTACTAATAATTTTGTACATGTCGAACTTTCTCTTGACTCCATCATTCACACGGTGTGAGTTTCTGTAAAGTAAAGTGTGACTCAGCTGTTAATAAGTGTCGTCTGGTTTTGGGCAACACTTTATTGACTAACGAGTAATGCATCCGGGGACTGTGACGTGTCACGTTGCACTAAACAAACAAAGGGGACCAATTAGGGTGCATTTGAGAAAGGAAATGATTAAAATAGTGGGCATATATGTAGTGTTGATATCCACTTATATATCGTTCGGTCGTTTAACTTGTAAATGGTTGTTTTATTTTTTACTGACTACCGCTTGTGGCTCTCGTGGTCCCTGGATAAATAGCTTAAATACATATGTAGACTAATCCAGTGGTTAATCCAGGTCACAAACTATGTGATTCCAAGTTATATCCGACTGACCTCATAGCTCAGTTGGTCTTCTTCTTCTTCGTATGAGCTAGTGACCAAGTCTGGTGGCGGAGTTTCTAAGCCGCCCGAAGGAACTGAAAAGCTGGGATCAACATCTGAAAGTGCCTTCCGAAGCACGAAAGCGCTCAAATCTAAATGTCACTAAACGGTCACCCATCTAAGTAATGACCGGGCGGAGTGTTGCTTAACCAAGATGATCTGCTAAGATCACCAAAGTTAACCACGCCACGAGCGCTTCTGGGCACAGTTGCTAGTAACTCTGCCTTCTAAACTGTAGGTCGTGGGATCGATTCTCACCCAGGACAAAACATTTGTGTAATGAACATGTAGATTTGTTCTTTGTCTGGGTGTTTTATAAGTAGGTATGTATGTATGTTTATCTTTCTATGATATCCATATATAGTACAGGCTCTGCCTAGTTTTGGATCAGTTGACCGTATGTGAGATGTAACGTATATATATATATATATTGTCTCGGGTCTGGGTGTTTTCTATGTATGATATGTATGTATTTACAAAAAAAAAATGTATCTATGTAGTATATCAATCATGTGGTTCCCATAATACAAGCTCTGCTTAGTTTGGGGCTACATGATGCTGTGTGATAGCGTCCAGGATTATTTATTTATTTATTATATTTATTTATTTATTTACATCCAAATCCGTTCAGCCGTTACGGAGTTTAGAGGGAACAAACATATGCACACACAAACTTTCACATAACGTTAACTTGAATATGATTAAAGTTGAATATGATAAAAGATTTTCAGTGAGGCTTAAATTATTGTAATTTTTTGTAGGCATTTTAGGTTTTAACAGATTAAAATTCAAAGAATTCATAAAATCAATCAGTACAGTACCTACCTATTAAAGTATTCAAACTTGAAATTGCTTGGTAGTTTAATTAACCGTTATAATAACACTACAACCGTGTTTTTGTATTCTCTTAAAGAAATGAGGCTTTATAATAAAACAATATCACACGTTCCAATAGATTAACAATCGTTGCCTTTTGTAAATCATACAATACAGCTAAAAGCACCATCTGTTCCTATCAAATGCCCAGCTGACCATGCAATGAATGCGGTGATACAGTTAGATGTTTTACGTAACTCGCTACACACGGGTTACGAGTTATGGGTAGTTTCTGTCATAGCTTATATATAGCTAACTACATCAGTCAACAATGAAACAATATTAAAAACAAATAACTCTGACACCAGAGTTGGCCCCTAACTCATACGAAGATGGAAGAAGAACAATAAAACACATATTTTGTGTCATTCAAAATTATATGGATTTAGATGATTTAGCTAAAACAATTATAAGATTATTTATGAAAAAGAAGTTAAAAAAACTAAAAACTTGTTAATACTACCTAATAGTTCAATTGGTAGTAGTTCTGCCTTCTGAGCTGCAGGCCGTGGGTTTGATTCCTGCCCTGGACAAACATTTGTGTGGTGAACATCTATGTTTGTTCTGTGTCTTGGTGTTTTAAGAGTATCTATGTATGTTTATCCGTTTCTAGAACACAGTACAGGCACTGCATAATTTGATCAGTTTAAATATCCCATACCTATACTTTCTTAGTAAGTTAGAGGAATCACTGTTCAAATTTTGTGAAAGTATATCTAAAAGGAACAGAAGCAAGTATTTTCCAAAATTATAAAACAACACGCCCATCATTATTTTTGCTATTACAATTTGAAACCAACCTCGCTTTGTGAGTCCACGATACGGATGCGGTGATAACTTAAATGCCTGCTTGTTAAGCTGTAGTTTGTTTAGAGTGACGTAGCCGTTTCCTATTTGCCCGTGGCTCGGAAAGTTCGTGCTAACCGTGCATGTGAACTTTAGTGTACGGGTGTTGAATTAATACTAGTGTTTGAAGAAGAGCTGTCTGTTTTGTATGAAAGTTTTGTGTTTCAGTATTTACGTTGGAAAATCCAGCATCGAGTGTTGTACAAGTTTAACCAGCGTGTTTGTTAATAAAATAAGGATTTTTCATGTATATTTTATTTTTAGAAAGTTACGTTAGTTATATGTTATTGTTTCTTCAAAGTATTGCATCATATCATAAGTCACGCATGTTTGGAACTGAGGTTTGGAATGTGTCAGGCATGAAGGTATAAGCTTCATCCTACCTGTAATTTCACCGCCACCCATAGCCTTCAAAAAGAAACACAGCAATTCTGTTTCACGGCAGAAATAAGTATGTCTGGTGAATTTACTAGACAAATTAGTATTACTTACTAAATAATAAAAATGAGCAATTGAATGATTAATACTAATTTCGCTCTACTAATTTCTTGAATAGCAGCAAAAATGAGGTTGCTGAAGCTGTCCGATGCTTGGAAAAGGAATCTGCGACTGTAGGCCTTGGTATTAATATGGATAAGACCGATAAGACCGATATTCACATGCGACGTTGCAGAAACTTTCGACAGTGACGTGAGGATCTTAGAGTCGGCAACTCGATCTTTAAAGGTGTGGATAGATTCAAATACCTAGGCTGCAATATAACGGATACCAATACTAGAGGATGAAATTCACATACGTATCCAAAATACGCTTCGTTGTAGTGCAGCATTACATAAAATCCTGGTGTCAAAGCCTCTTTCCCGGAAAACCAAGATTCGTATTTACAAGACGGTAATACGGCCGATCTTGATTTATGGCTTGGACACTAACCTAGAGAGAAGAACATAAGCATCTGGTGACGGAAAGAAAGGTACTGCGAAAAATCTTAGACCCAGTACAACGTGAAGATGGGTCCTGAAAGGGTGAAAAAAAATCGGGAAGTTGCGGAGCTGGTGGCTGAGCCAAACATCATTGCCGAATTTAAATCACATAGGCTTCGCTGGCTTGGCCACGTGCTACGAATGGAGGAATATCGGGCAATAAAACGGGCTTTTTTGGGGGTGCCAATCGGCCGACGACCAGTCGGGCGACCCAGATACCGGTGGAAGGACGAAGTCGTGAAGGACCTCGGCTTTCTTCAAGTGCTGGACTGAGAGGTAGCACAAAACAGAAGCCGGTGGCGTTCTATTGTGTCGGAGGCCAAGGTAGTAATACTAATTTACTAAATAATTAGTAATACTAATTTCCCTCGTAAATTCTTGATGAGCCAAAAAATGAGTTAATTTTTATCAGTATTTTGTATTTGTATTTTATTTATTATCTACAAAAGTACAGTAACATTTATTTATAAAAAACACTATAAAACCTGTAAGAGGTTTGTCTAAGTGCATATATAAACTCACTCAAGCTAAATTATTAATTAGACCGATATTCCAACCAGCCTTGCTGTAGATATCATGAAACAACCGCATTTAAAACATCAATCATAAATTCTTTCTTCAGGGATCTGACCTACATTACAATTTCTTTGTCGTACAATAAATCAAAAAGTCTTTGAAGATACAGCAAAAATAAAACGGACCAAAAAAGGGTTTTTTACCTCCATTACTCTTCGCTTCTCCTTGCCCGTTCACACTCATCAATCTCTTCATTCACACAAGCTGCGTGAAGGTTATCTAGAGCCATGAGAAACTCATTTACAAAATACTTACGCAGTCAGTAAGCCTTCTCTAGATTTTACTTGAAGATTTCATTTTACCGCGTTCTAGAGGTTCTTTCACAGTATTGTAAAGCTTTTGAAGCATTAGAACCACAAAAAAAAGAATTTTAAATTAATTGACCATGAACAAATAAATAATAATAAATTATGCTAGACACTATCACACAGAGCTATTAAAGGAACCGCCAGGACTGATATAATACAATACATTCCACGATAGGAGTAAATATGTGCAATTTATTATGGAACCAATGTTAAGATATCTCATTCTATTTATTTTTGAATGGGATTAAAATTATTATTCACATAGATTCTGAATCATCAGATCAAACGATATAATTTATGAATATTTAATTTGAGTCACCAGCTAATCAGTCATATGAAATGCAATGGACTGGCTAGACGAAAGAAGGCTAATATATGAAGACACGCGTCCATATCCTGTTTAAATTGATAGCAGCCTATAAATTTAAGGGGACGTTTCGTTAATTGGGCGCAATTATGGACGCGACACGGCCGCATTCCAAGCTAAGCTTTGTTATCCAAAATGGCATACAGTTTTATTCATGTAGCTTCATCACTACATGATTTAAATATAAAATAGCAAAAGATCATAAATTAAATTTAGTTCTTTTTTTGGATTTAGTTCTTTCGTTGGTGGTGGTTTCAGGTCACCTAAAGCCTGGCATGGCAAAACGACTGAGTCGAAAAAAGTCTTGCGTTCATTTTAGTGGATTTGAAGCGCTTGAATCTAAAGGCTACGAAGAGGTCTTCCATTCAAATAGTAAATGGTTGGGAGGTTCTAAATATTCTTTTAAGAACTATCAAGCACCACGAGCGCTACAGTTGCATGCATTGTGTAGTTAAATGTAAGTGGATTCAGATCCAGGCACGCACAATACACTAGCGTCTGAAGCGGAAGTGATGAGTTTTCTAACAGTTATTCTGTGAGCTACAGTTAAGCTATTTCATCCAGTCTATTTGAAAGTCTTTATATAGTTTATGTGCTTATTTAGCGACCTTACTAATTATTCAGTTAAATAAATAAATAAGTAAATAATTAAATAATTAATAATAATAAAAAAAAAATGTATATGATTTTTACTGCGTCCAGTGATGACTTTTACTCACTATGTGGGATTCTGTAGTCCCCGAGACATGATCTTATCTAACATTTTTACCATATCCTCACACATCTGACAAAGCCACGGGTTTCCTCACGATATTTTCCTTCACCGTTTTGTTGATGTAGCAATACATATTTGTTTCGTAACAATGAATCTATTGGGAATCAACCGGTATTCAAACCCCAGATCGGAAATCAGAGAACAACTTTCACAACCCTAAATTCCATATAAAGTGCGCTAACTGATCTGGATATAAGCTGTAAAGGCATTTTATATTCATTCTGAACAGACAGGATTGTCATTTGCTATACAGAGCATAAATTCAGTTTTGTTTCGTTTTGTTTCTCGTTTAGCGAGTTAGCGGTTAATCCAACGGTTACAAAACCTAACAATGAAGTTCAGTGGGATAATTAAAACGTGAGTTTTTATTTTCGATGCAAATAGTATTCGGAACTCTTTTTTTTTAAACATTATTTGCGGTCAACTTGCACAGTTTTTTTTTCGTGTGAGCTATTTTGCGTACAGAAGTTCTAACTTAACCTAAATCACTATGACTTTGGGGTATTTAAGCGAAGAGAAAATAGGGAAACATTATGGGCAAGCATGCTATATATCGACCGCATCTTCACTTACCAACAGGTGAGATGGCGGTCAAACGTCTATAAACTTGCAAAAAAAAATCTGGTTTTATTCATTTCCTTTCCTCCTTCGTATGAGCTAAATATGGTGTCGTAGTTTTAGGCCACTGAAACCAAAATGAATATAGTATTTACTATAGATTTTAGATAAATCTGTTTAGAGTCGTATCATTATGTGTTACGCGAGACGATATTAAAAATCCACTACTTATTATATATATTTTAAGAGACCTACGTCCATAGTGGAGGGCTATGTTGATGATGATGACTTGGATTAATTTAATTAGTAATAACTTTACTACAAAAATATTAGTATTTTAATCCCGGAAACGACTATTGGTTATTATATTGGGACTAACTTATACAAGCGTCTAAGTTTGTCGGTAAATATTGTCAACGAACGGAACACGAAATATATTCCGGCTTTCGAGGTAAAACGACCGCCTAACAATGTTTACCTTTGCAATACATGCTTGGAAGTTGGAAATGCTACCTGAAAGGATTTTGCTCAGGACGGGAAACGGGAAATATTCGACTTCATTCAGTCTACAACGACAAGTAACTTACATCACAAAATATCCTTTCATTAGGACCTGTTGTTACAGGAATGCTAAGAATTGATTTATTTTTACTCGACTGAAGTGTTCTTCAGTCAGGTTATGTTTTAGGGTGTATGTGTAGCCCAAACGGCTGGACGGATTTTGACTAATGAGGTGTCGTTGGATTCATCTAGATCACGAGGGTGACATAGGCTATATAAAACTTTAAAAAAATCAATATGTGCGACTGTAAGAAGCCATTTTCAGTTTACGATGAATTAAAAAGTACTAAAATCTTCTAATCTATACAGTCGGGTTCTTTGTTTTTTTTGAATAAATACTTGTTATTTACATCACTCGCACATCAATAGATCATCATCATCATCAGCCTATGCAATCCACTGCTCAAAATAGGTAGCTAGCCTATGAGCGTAATTGCGCACTGTCCTCAGCTTGTCGCATCCTTAAAATAAATAATTATCTCATTTTAAATGTTCTTTATTTTCATCATCAATATCATCATCATTTAGCCCCTTAACACCCATTGTTGGGTATAGGCCTCGACTTTATAACCATCTTTCCGGTCCCTTGTAAGCCTCATCCACAGAATCCCTGCTACTTACACGATGTCTTTCGACCATCGGGCGGGTGATCGATCTCTTGGCCGTCGAGCATCTCTGGACCACCAGTCTGTTATTGCCTTTGTCAATCTTCCATCATATCTTTACTTTAATATAAATATTGCGTTCTTTATGTAGAATGAGTTATGCAAAATAGAAAACTTTTTGATTGTTATTAAACTGAATATGAAACAAGCGAATAGCCCACCTGATCCATCACTTATAACGAAGCACTTTTGCATCTTTGAATCATGTCGTCTCATAGTTAGATTGTTCTAGGCTCTAAGCTCACGTTGTATTGTGGTGACATCTACCTGACTGCGGTTGGAGGCGAGCACGTGCCTGCTTTTTACTAAACGAATCTAGGAACTGTATTTGTTTCAGCTTGAAATAAAATTTTTGGAAGTGAACTACCGTATTCTATTTTGAGCAGAATTTAAAAGGAAAATGGATAAAAAACAATCATAATCATATATTTATTTGCCAGAATTTAGGTGCATTATTATAGTTATATTTTGTAAATTAATTGATCCTGTACATTCTTATATTTAGTTATAAGAATAAGCCTACAATTTTAGGAATATAACATAGGTGTCATTATACCTAACATAAAAAATAATATCTAGTCAAATTGGTCACTAAAAAACTCTTTTAATTAATAGTAACATTTATCAAAATATATATAAATATATTGTTATGGATATATTAATAAACAACAAAATATATTTTTCGAATTTATTCAATGGTTACGCTATTTACTGGCTTTAACGGTACCATAATTATTATCAACCAAACCATAATTTAACTGCTATAAAACATGCTGACTCCATGGGGTTAAAAACTTGTTAACTTGCACCAATTTTACGCCTAATCAGACAGCCTCCCGCCAAATTGCACCACAATAGAAAAAAATACAAAAGATTCTCAGACAAAAGCGCGCGTGTTGTTGGGGCTACCAGATACGATCGGCTATTGTTCAGACCCTATCACTCCTGGGGAAGACGAAGCCGTTGCCCTTTCAACCGAAAATATTTATGTAAGTTTGCCTCGCAGTATGCATCATGAATTATGTGCATCGAGCCCTTTGTCTTCCCGAAACGTTAATGCCAAATAACCAAATAAAGTCCTACATATTCAATTGCTTACTGCTTAAGCCTCTAAGCTAAATATACCAAAGTGATCGAATTTCAAGTGCATCTTGAGAACTGTAATCGAGCCATCGCTGCATCGTATCATCTCGCAGAGAACCGTTACAGAACGGCTCAATTGTTCCTCTTCTTGCGCATTTAATACTTATCTACTTAATTAACTTTAACACGGTCAACATACTTCATTCGGCTTCATATTTCAAGGCTTTAGACGTGGGAATTAAAATTTTGCAAAACAATGAATGAAACAAACTGGACAATGAAACGTTGAGCTTTTTATCCCGAGGCAGTTGCCTATTTTAAGCGCAGGTATCACGCAGACCAGGCTATTACGACCTCAGCACCGCGGGCACTAAATAAAATTAAAGGCTCTATGAAATTCCTTGCGTGAGTCTTGCAACCTTTGCGAATAAATCCGAGGCTAAGCGAAAATGACGGTCGGAAAATGGATCTGGGTGCCTAGTGCGAGTTTTTTACCAGCTCGATCGGGTTTGCGTTTACGGAAATGTATATGGAATCGAGGTAGCGCCATCTAGTGAAAAACGCGTGGCACTAACTCTTTTCCATACAAATTTCCGTAACCGCTAACGCGATCGAGCTGGTAAAAAACTCACACTAGGCACCCTGTTTTAATCATAAAAGTTGTCCGACATTTTCGAATTGTTTGGATGGGATAACGGATAAATCAGAAAGCGAGATGAAAAGAATACCAATGATCGGGCATCGGCCTGTGGAATACAAAACGTAGAGGCGCAATTTTTCAAGTAAAGGAATGTCGCGAAAGATTCGTTGGAAGTGAAGGAATCCGTTTGGAGGGTCGTGCAACCCCGCCGACCAAAAACTACCTAATATCTGAAAGCCATTCGAACCGCACAAATGAAGAATTCAAAAGATTGTTTATTGCTTGTGTTGTCGCAGAATAAATGATAATGGTACTGTGATGTCTCGATCGGGTGATTCCAAATGTTTCAACAATGTTCGACGGAAGACTGAGGAGTTTCCAAAGTGTTGTATTTATTGTTTTCTCCCTTTCCTTCGTTTTATGACACGAATAACGTTTACAACAAAGTTTTCGGCACCGCGGCTTCATGGCGATGGATTGACAAAGAACAACTGCGCACAAAATTAACAACCCAAAACAGAACCTGTAACAGTCAATCAAATTAATTTAGATTTTCTGAATGGCGAGTTTAATTTGAATGAGGCTTCCTTCGCTCGAGTGAGCTTAAAGTTTGAAAGAATTTAAATGGTTTCATGAAATGAGTTAAAGTGCTCTTTGGCTTCAAATGTTAGTTTTCAATGAGGTTGAATCAGGGGTCGGTCTGGCTTCAGTCCAAAGTGCTTTGTTTTTTATGGCAAGGGGCGCCCTCTGCATTGAGCCAAGCCATGGTCAAGTGCCTTTTGGTTTTTGTACGTCTACTCAAACAAAAAAACTCTAGTTTGTTGACTCTGAAACATTCATGCCACTGATATTTTTTGATATCCTTTTATAAACCTTTAAAATATTGGTAGACTTCTACTCTGGTTAAAATATCTTTCGACGGTTATCGAACTGAAAATATTTCATCTTTAAAATTGTTTAAAAACAAACAAAAAAACTCAAACAAAAAAACTCTAGTTTGTTGACTCTGAAACATTCATGCCACTGATATTTTTTGATATCCTTTTATAAACCTTTAAAATATTGGTAGACTTCTACTCTGGTTAAAATATCTTTCGACGGTTATCGAACTGAAAATATTTCATCTTTAAAATTGTTTATCAGGATAAAGTTTTCAAGAAGTTCAAGTAATGCACTTAGCTAGCTACCTAATCCTTTAAGTTCAGATACCTGTCGTAAACTACATTTGGAGTAAGAGCCCATAACTTTTAAGTACGTACGTTTTATAGCTACTCGAGTATGGCTGCGATACTAATATTCGATTACTGATACTTCAGGATGCCTCTTTTGGGTACCGTACGGAAATCGTTCCAGAGATTTTTATAAATATCTCCTTAGATGGTTGGTGTAGGTAGAAAAAACATTAGATTTCGATCGAGTCTCATTAATAGGTAAATAGTTGGTATTTTAGTTATAGTCTAGCAGTTATTTAGAGACTGATTTCACCCACTGCATAGGTATAGGCCTCCCTTTGTGTGTGCCAATCTCTACGGTTCAAAGCTCGTCACATCCACTATCATATTAAGACAAACTTACCGCACTTTCATTTCTTCCACGCCTCATAAATATCTCAGCAGAAAAAACTTAATGTTTCTTTTGTAAATATTACTTCCCTCAAATCCTTACGAACCCTTACAGAGTATTACATGAATCATGGTAATCTCCGGCCTTGCTGAATCAGTATTTACGGGTCCCGTTTATTTCACTAAGTTTTTAGGAACGCAAAAAGTTGACTATCTTAAAGTTGGGGTGCTTAAACAACGCAATAAAGGCTTTAGGCTCGTAAACTTGCATCGTAAAATTTGGATGTTTTGATAAAAAGAAGGTTAAGATAAGGCACGATATTTTTTAATAAATTTTAACATACATCAAGATTTACTTTTTTTTTTTATTTTACTTACTGCAGCGGCGCAGTGACCCAAAGTGGAACTTGCCTTCTGACACCAGAGTTCGCCAGGCTTCGCGGTCCGTTGTCGCTTCTGTCCAGTCAAAGTTTTAAAATTTTATCAGTTTCTTATTACGATTAATTTTTTTTTCAAATCTATATCCGTTTCCTTAACAGACTTCAAAAAAAGGAGGATTCAGTTTCAATTAAATTGTATTTTGTGGTTAAAGATTATTTTCTCAAAGAAGAAATTATATACATTTCACTTATTAAGAGAAACTAATTTAAAGTTACAAATAGTGCTTTGGACAGTTTTAAAATAATAAATGTGGGTTCTTTTACAATATGTGTTACGATATTTATTTACGATGTTTTACAATAAGTTCATCTGAGACTACCCGCGAATAGTTCACTTACAATTTTTGTCTCTCTATAGATAATGTTCCCTCTAGAAATAGCACATAAGTAAGGTACTATGTAACTATATTAAGTTTTTGTGTGAAATAAATTATCTTATCTTATCTTATCTTATCTTATCTAGACTTATCTAGATCTTGACTGCGGGCCTTAGACATGGCACTTCGAGCAGCAGCATGCTGCTTAGAAGCAAGTATCTTTTCAGCTCTCAAACCGTTATTGTAAGCCATCTAACGTGATATTGCGTCAATTTTGGTATTTTTAGAAAATCATGTTTTTTTAGTACTAACTAGGTACGATCCAAATATTTGGATTTTTCGACAGAGACGTCTTTTCAATAAAACTGTTTATGAAAAGAGAAAGCAGGTTAATTCTACATCAAAAGCAAGTGTTTCATTGATAGCATTGTATGGTATGTGCAATGTGCATCTAAATTACTATCTATTTTCAGAAATGGTTAACAGCCAATTGTCTACCACCCGCCGCAACCATAAATTAAAGCAGTTACCATCTCACTGAGAGTTACAATCTTCATGTACCAACATAAACTTAATCCAGTCCATAGGAAACAGCTGACTCATAATTAATTTATGCAGATAAAAATAAACATTGAAATCCAGTGAATAAAAATTTTAACTAATAAAAGCCATGAAAGTGTTCACGGAAGTAGAACGAGCCAAATGCACAAGTTTTTTATGATATCTGAAGATGGAACTAGCACATGTTACACCCAACGTTAAGTGGTAACTTCATCACAAAATATTGGTTCGTAGGCCACGCATATAAGCAACGTGCCCTATGATGCAACGTATGAAGGTTTTAAGTCTCATGGGCCTGTGATTTCACCGGTATCAAATCAAAACAGTAATGCTGTTTCACGCCTGTAGAATTAGGCATGACGATAGTTTTTTCCCTGTGAGTGCGCCCTTCACAAAAAACTCAACTACCTTAAAAATATACGTTTTGTTTGAGTCAAGTTATCGAGTCAAAAATTTTCAAATATATACTCATAATAATAGCTAAAATCAGGTCAAAATTTTACTTTTTAGGTACGTAAGAAAAAATGTTCGAGAGTTATTTTGGGTTAATGGTAAAATTTTAATAAAGTTGAGTTTGATCAAATGAGCCTATAAGTAGATTATGTAGAGCACCCGAAAAACAATGTCTAAGAGTTTTATAAAAACAAAAGCTTTTTTCTAACATTCTTTAGAATAATACATGAGGTTACTCAGCCACAAAAGTTGATTAACAATTGTGTTCTAAAAATCGCTCAAATTGTAAGATGCTTTTATAAATAAAGATTTTTATGAATTAAACGACAACAATTTAAGGCTAATCTTCAAAATGGGCGTGAAAGTTTAGTCAGAAGTTTGATTGTTATAGAATTACAGAATTATAGCACAGTTAGTAGGAGCCGACTGTACTATTTGTTCATAACCTTAGGATTACTTGAAGATTTACGTGGAGTGATCCAGCTGTTTCATAAATAAGCTCTACCAAAAGTAAACTACCTTAACTAGTGACATAAAATTTAGTTTCATTGTTATTCCTCATTCGTTCCATAGTTTTAATTAATCGTAAGTGCTGGTGTTATGACACTAATTTAAAAAGTTTATGGGTAACTTTCTTTAATTAGGTTTTTGTTTACTTTTACTGCACTTCGGACGGTTTGGGAGCGGAAATAGTTGAAATATTTGGTGTTGGATTTTTTTTACTTTTTCTGATCTACTGATAGACTGTGTCGTGATCTATTAACTATTAATCTTTGTTCGTATATACTCTTATTGTCCTTTTTATAAAAAAGAGGTCTGATAGCAAAAGGCAATAATAGTAGATTGTTTTACAAGGGACTAAACCATCCCATTATATATGAGGTTGTTATACTCCCGAGCGTAGCGAGGGAGGATGACAAGACCGAGTTATAATGGGTGGTTTTGGCCCGAGTAAAACACTCTACTTTTCACTTCGATTGCGAGAAAATAAAACAATTCAAAATTAGTCAATTTTCAGAAATTTTATTAAAAATTTATCAGCCTTCATAAAACATCACCAAGACGGTTCCATTTTCAAAAAAAAAGATTGACGGAGCACCAAGTCAAGTTTTTATGTAAGAGAACGAATGCTTTGTACGGGCTGATGATTTTAGACAAAAATTAAAAAGAAATAATACTTTTTAGCCCAAGGTATTAAACTCGAGTTTTAGGCCCGCTAAGCTACACTATTATGATACACTTTTTGAGCAAGAGAAGTGAAAAAATAATAATGCAGCTGGACACTTTCACAGAGTATCATTTAGCACCAAACTCAAACTAAGCAGAGCTTGTTATTATGGGAACCACATGATTGATTTACAACTTATTTTCTTTTTACATATTATAATAAAGAAAAATACAAGACCAATCAATATTTTTTAAAATTATGTTATGTATTTAATTTTCAGTTTTATTTGTTTACCTTAACGTTACCTAACATGACAGATAAAGCGGTCGTGGCGTGGTTAACTTCGGTGTTTTTAGCAGATCACCTTGGTTAAGCAACACTCCGCCCGGTCATTATTTGGATGGGTGACCGTTTAGTGACATTTCGATTTGAGCGCTTCCGTGCTTCGAAAGGCACGTTAAGCTGTTGGTCCCGGCTTTTCAGTCGTTAAGCCATGTCGGAGGCCTTCGGGCGGCCTAAAAACTCCGACACCAGAGTTGGTCACTATCTCATACGAAGAAGAAGAACATGACAGATAAATAATAAAAAATATATAAAATACAGAAATCCTTAATTTAAAACCTTAATAACACTAGGCCCCTGCTTTCTACAGTTTACATAAATATTCAGTAGGTATACAAAAATGAAATACTAAATATACAACAACTGTTAGGACTTCCGTAACTTTTTGTTGTTCATATTTTACACAGACCTCGTTGGCTTATACACACGTTACTAACTTCTGTGACGCATAATTTTCTGAATTCTAATAAGTGGTGACAGAGGGTTGGTATTACAATAACTTATGCAAATAAAGTTTCCTTCTTATTAGAAGGTTCGTTCCGTTGAGCTCCGAGAAAATACTTTTTGTCTTTTCCATCCCACAAGAGTGATGGGACTTTAGTATATAATAAGTCTTTGAATGGTTTTATTACGCCTTCTGGCCAGGTGGAGTGACGATCTGCGAAAGGCTGCTGGTAAAAGCTGGATGCGTCGAGCTCAGGACAGGGCGAAATGGCGCTCATTAGGGGAGGCCTATGTCCAGCAGTGGACTGCTACATGCTGATGATGATGATGAATGTTAATGTGGTTCTAGACCAGCAGATTGATTCTGTAATTTTACATCTCAAATTCATCCGAGTGACCAAACTCTTGTCAGTTCATACAAAAGACAAATTCACCGCCGATTCAGCGCTCGAGATTCTGAAAATGAGTTTTCAATGTGCCAGCCGGAATATAAAATAGGCTGCTTTTTATCGCGCACAAAGCCGCGGGTGATAGAGTATCATATTTTCTTTCCATATTGTTTGTATCTAATCAACCTGGCTCCTTAAATATATTTCGGAGCGTAAAAGAACAAAGCCGAGAACACTGAGGTAATTATGTTTGTTCTCTGTTTCAGGTAACCCAACTTTGGATGTCCGCTGTGTAACGACAATTTGTATTCCATGGGATAGGTGCTTTGCATTTTAATATTTTCGTAACATTTGCACGCCCCAGGAAAGCTTTTTTGTAAGTAAAATATTAACTTATTTAATTAAGCTTCTATAACTTAGTGAAATATAAAACTTAATTTTATTTTTCTATCCCTCGGGAACAGTACTTTTTTCTGGATGAACGGTACCCTATATATCCTTTTCTGTACCCCTGACAATGTGTGTGTGAAATTTCATGATGATCGGTTTATTAGTTAAGGCGTGATGGCGTAACCAACAAACTAACTTTCTCATAAAAATATTGGTCAGGATTATCGGTTCGCATAACTAATTATTATTAATATAACACAAGAAATATATTTTTGGATATTTTTCCATTTTTCAACTTATCTAACTATGGCATGATTAAACTTTAGCATTTTATAAATGTATGTATATGTTTTTTTTGGAGTCTCACCACACACCACACCACACCCGCCAAAAACCATATACTTACATTTAATATCATGCCCATAATCCCCACGCTGGGCATGCGAGTTGGGGATCGCAGGGCACAGCTTCTCGCTTCAGCGTTTTTGGAGTCTCGCTCGAAATGAAATAAAAATGTTAAGCCCTAACTCAGTAAATTGCAAAAGCACATAGTTAAATATTAGATAAACTGTTCACGGTTATCTAACATTATTAACAACTATAATCTAAAAGGCACTCCATAATCTAACAGTAAGCACCTTCCTTAAAGCTTAGTGCTTTACTTTCCATCAGATAAAATTTGATAAATGGTCTCTTTCATAGTTAAGTGTCAAGAAATAGCTGAGAGTAAAAAAGCTTGAAGTTACTTTTTAGATAACTTTGCTCAATCATTGTTAACACTTTGAGCGATTTCACACTGATTTATGATATTGTTTATCGTCTGTACGACGAAGAGAGTGTAAAATGGTATACCACTTTCAACATTTACCAAAAAAATGAAATAAACTCATCAAATGTCATCATCATCATCATCATCCACAGCCCGACTTCACCCACTGCTGGGTATAGGGTGGGCCTCCCTTTGTATGTGCCAATCCTCACGGTTCATAGCTCGTCTCATCCAGTTTCGGCCCACGACTGATGCAATATCGTCCGCCCATCTTGCTGCTGGACGACCGGCGTTTCTGTACCCGGTTCTTGGACGCCTTTAAGTTATTGCCTTACTCCACCTGTCATTCTCTCGACTTTCCAGGTGTCCTGCCCAATTCCATATGTAATCATCAATATTATACTTAATGCTAAAGAGTTTGCAACAGCGCTTTATGAGAGGCATTGTCAAAGACATTTTGAAAAAAAAAAACATACAAAAAAACCCCAGTAAAGTGACCAGTGGCACACTACCCACTCTTGCATGCATCCCGAATTCAGAATCATGGTTAATTATAATTAGGTAGTTTAATCACAGATTATTTGATATTATTTTTTTCCCGTGATTTCTTATTCCCTTGCATGTAGTCGAAGCGAGACACGGAGGCGAGACGATACCAAACTGAGCACTATTGATATTCACTCAACGATATTGTAGTGTCACGTAGTGTGCGATGTGAAAACACTAACCACAAAAGATCCGTCCTTACTGACGTTTTCGATAAAATCTGTAATCGTTTTGAAATTATCGCAACAGTGTTTTGCCATTAAAACTTTCTCTTCTCATTTAACAGCTTCATAATCGATTCCGAACAAGCCTATGTCCAAAGACAGTGCAATTTAAAAGTAAATAAAAATGAACAATAGATTAAAATGTAGCAGCTATTTTCCAATCAATTTCATCATTGCGTATAATCTTACGAATGCTGCTTTCTATTCTTGTTTGAAAGTACTGATAATAAGTAATTGATAAAAAGATAGGAAGAAAGATGCTATAGAACTTTAAAATTAATAAAAATTAAACTTTTATGGTTATACAAACTCTTTAGTGTGAAGTATATTTTGATGATAACATTAAAATAACAAGCAAGTTAGGAAATTGATGACCTCTATGGCGCTGAGGGCCAAATCCAGCCTGAGAAGGTTGCAGGTTTGATTCTCTCTACGAGACAAATGTTTGTATAATTTGCAAGTGTTTTATTTCGGATCTGTTGTGTTTTCTATGTAAAATATGTTTTTATATTTACAAAACAATAATTTGTTTCCATCACAAGCTCTTTTTACTTTGGGGCTATATGATGTTGTGTGTAAACGTACTAAAAACTATTATCTCCTTGATCAATTTATTATTTTACACGAATAAAATATAGGGACTGGATATTGAGTAGAATGATGTTGATCCATAGAATAACTTATTTTAATTTTATTGGATATAGAAAAGTCAGGTACTGTCATCAATTGGTACTTAGTCTTTAAGACGACGTTTGATGCCATAGGTTAGAGTTCCCCAATCGTACTTTGGTACTTAGATTAGAATAACGTTTCGTTCAGGTGAATGCGTGGCGAATGCTTGAATTTAATGAGCCATATCGGATTTATGGATGCTCAACCGTGGCTGTGGGTGGGATCCCACTGCTTGTAGGGTCTGGCCGTCTCCTGGGTGGCTTTGGTCAAGGGCCTTTCAAAGGGACCTTATCTATTTAAACTGTTCGTATTAAATATGGTATCAAGATGTTGAAAAAGTTAATGCTTTGGGAATCGAAAATGCGATGGTAAGAACAAATAGATTGGATCATTTTGGTTGCGAATACAAAGTTTAATTTTGAGTATTTTGATGCCTCTGTACTTTCATCTGAAAGTGGAGAATATTTGAAGAGTTTGACTTCAGTTAGGTTAAATTTCAAATAATTTTCTATTGATCAGGACTTCTTAAAGTATTTTATGACCTCATTTTGATCAGAGAACTTACTAGAGTTCCATACTCAGAGGATATTCACTATCATGATTAAAGCAGTGTGCGTACTTGCTCGTTTAAGAAGTTTCATTCTCCCAAATATGCTTTCTTGTTAACTTAGCAATGTTTATATAAAGTAATAATTATAAATTTACCCGATACCTAAAAGGCTTTGTTGATTTATAAATAAACATTGTGTATGGTTTTGTATGTTTTTTGGTATTCTCGCATGTCGATCTATTGACGCACAACTTTTTTTCCTGTATGTCGTAATACAAAAGGGAGTAAACAACGGCAAGAAGATTTATTAATAACATGGATAATGGGAAAGTATAAGCTTCAAGGTGTGAAACGCTATCTTCCCAAAATGAAACAAAGCGCCACGCGTGACTGCGGACTTTAATTGGGATCTTGTAAGAGCCGAGATGAAATTTGATATTCTATTGAAGCAGTGATTTTAAGAGACTGTACTCATGTTTTTTTAAGTGAGAATTTTAGCGTTTGTGACAAAATTTACAAAACTTGTACCATTGTGATCAATTTTGGTGTAAATTTTTTGATAGGAAAACGTGTCAACATGATATTCTTGCTGAACCTTTGTATTGTTAGTTTTTAGGCCGTGAAGGTTTGCTATTTTGCGTAACAACATTCAGTGATTATATCTTCAAAAATGTTGAATAGTGCGAGCGAGAGGGAGGTTTCACATGTATCGTCGCCTTAACTTAAGCCGAAAAATAATTTCAGTTTTAGTTTTAGGAGTTTGTGTCGTTGTGGAATGTCTGTTTCAAAAGTAACTGTGTAATCAGCACAATGATAAAGGGAACTTTCCAATTATTGAGCATCGAAATAATTGCCTCGAAACAATTAAATTTGAAAACCTGCTTTTAGCCATGACTTCGGTAAAAGTATGTAAATTAGCACACTTTCGGTAACATCGATGACAATGTGCAATCCAATGCAAATTGAGAGCACACCGTTACACTTTCAAAATTTGGCCAATTCTTGTAAATGTCGTATTAACTAACAGTATTCATAATCTTGTGTAGTAGGTAGGTATAGTTTAGTATGAGAATCTTCGGACAATTTTTTGCCTAATACATTAACCATAATCCAGCAATACTAATAATATCTTATTTACTCTCTTTGGCGCTACACACCTTTGTGGGTCTTGTTCACTTCTACGATGGACTACCACTCGCTTCGATCCTTGGCTTTCCTTCTCCATTTGTTATATCGGTTGTCTTTCTTGCTCAGTTGAGGTTGTTGGTTTTTTAGGCAGTCCGGTATTATCCTTTGTAGAAGTCTTTGTAGAAGGGTGGCTAGTCCCGCGACGAATACTCTTCTTTTATTCGGGCTATACCGCCAGAGTTACTTACTAATATCCCTAAAGGTATCCAACGTTAATAAAAGGTTAAAATTGATACTAGAAATAAAAACGTTAATTTCTTAAGAAATGTTTTGATAAAGATAGTAAGAAAAACTATTTATTTGACCCATGATACACAGCACAAGTGTAAAGACGTATAACGATTTGAAAAAAAAAAATCTTAGTGTTTTCAAGTAACTCTTTCTTTTACAGAATTATTTTTGACATAATATTTTATCCATTAACTAAACTACTAGTGATTAAAATATTTGTGAATACTATAATCAAGTCTTATCATATCACTTGATCCTAAATGCCGTTATTATTCATGGGACAGTTACAGTTGAAGACAATGGTTATGGCGACTGCTTCACTTTGATATAGACCGTCATAACTTAGGGGGCTTAATACGAAAGCTCGTGATATTACTACTGTAGACTGTTTTCTCTGATTCAGTATCCAACTGCAGTGTAACCTGTAGTAATGTAGGTTTTTAATTATGCATACCTAATGATACAATTTTAGTAAAAATGTCGTTAATATAGCAAGATAAGGAATTATGTCTGTATCGACAGCGTAATTCTCAAAAACAAGATTGTATTTAAATAAAAAACACATTTATGGGAAGTATTTTATCGGAATGTTTCCCGTCTTAATTAGTAATATATTGAGCAGAATGTGAGCATTGCATAAGTATTCCAATATGTTAACAAAAAGGTAGAAGCATACAATCAGATAATTTTCCGATACATGTTAGCGGCACTGATCAAATGCTGAGGCAGTCGAGATACTGAAAGTATCGTGCGACCTCACAATAATCCCTTTAAATTCTCCAGACCAGTGGGCAGTGGTGAAATGTAAGGAATTTTTATATGAGCGCCTCTGGAGGACATGAATAATGCACGTAGTGATAAATAAGGATGCGGTCATATTGCACGTATGGAGGTCACTGAACCTATATTATGTCAGCTGAAGCAATGCTGACTTCGCCTTTTAGTTCTTAAGTAATGCCAACTAACGAAGATAGTTTCAGCTGAAGGAATTTAAAGCTATATAAACTAACGAGGCCTATGTCCAGTAGTG
Organism: Horisme vitalbata; assembly: GCA_951804965.1. Lineage (NCBI taxonomy): Eukaryota > Metazoa > Arthropoda > Insecta > Lepidoptera > Geometridae > Horisme > Horisme vitalbata. Next base: position 7,676,355 of record OX638102.1, read on the forward strand.
CACTGGTATATGCTGATGATGATGAAACTAACGAATTACTGAAAGGTAAGGGTTATGTGATAGTAATTTCTACAAAGACCATACAGTATACCATGCAAAAGAATTGACTATTCTAAGACATAAGCCGATTTCCACGCTTTCTCACGTCAAATCTCAAAGTAGTTCAAAGATATTAACATAATGCATTCAAGAGACCAAATGTGACCAAAGGAGGTTAAAAGGAGTCCGTTATCATAAGCATTTTGCTGGCAAACTTAATACTGCGATATTTCTTAGACCCGCTGTGACAAATCGCTCTGGTATCGGTTCCCGTTCGACATTTTTTATTCGCTGAGTATTTTCGCTTGAGAATATCAGTCGTCGGAATGATAAATGTCAAGGTTTGAAAACTCGAAAAGGTTCAATGTTTCGATAGCGTGTGAGGGTGGTGTGGGTACTGGTTTATGAAATAAGTTGGTCTAGTTATTTTACTTGTTAATGATTAATACGTTTATATTGGCTTGTAAAATACATCTCTGTAAATGCTAAGGAGCTTGTAGTGGTGAGTAAATGCTTTGTTGTGAAGTGATTGTAAGTGAATCTCTTCTGTTCCTTCCAAATCTATTCTAGGAGTTAAATTATTAGAACATTTATATAAACTTCAGGGGTTTCGACAGTTATAAACTGCATCGAGGAGTGCTCGTATAACCGTAAGGTCGTTTCGAATTTGGGTAATATTTACGACTTTGTGGAAACATTCTGTGCCTAAACACGATAGCTACAGTAAAAGTTTTATTGTTTCCCATTACAATGTATTGTTTTACGATTTCATCTAGGTAATTTCAGATCCACGAAAAATGATAAGAAATGGGGAAACGGAATTTGGAATGAAATATAATATAACTTTTGAAGGTCAAGGTAACGCTGAGGTTTGCTGATATTGCTGTAAACTTAGTTTTTTACATAATATCCTCGGGTTTGATACTCAGCCTATATTTAAAAATCCTCTCAATTGAGTCTTTAATAGAAGTAACGAATCTTTTTATCTTGTTAGGACAAAACATTGATCTGAAAAAAATAAATATTATGCAAACCTACTTTTCAAACAGCCTGCTAACCGTATTCATGACACAAAAATTCAATTAGGAAATGCATAAACGCCCAGAGCCATTCTGGCACCCTTCCGAAACCCTCGTGATCTCTTCTCCATTCGTTTAAGTGTTTCATGTTACACAAAGCCATACAAACACGCCCAAGGCTTTTAGCGCTTTGCACCCGCATCTCTAATCCAATCCAAGTACTGACCACATCATTAATTTTCTACAATATCGCACCCTCAAAAAGCCTCGCTTGTTCCTCTGCGTCGATATTTCAACGAACTATTTATATTTCTCGAACGGACTAACAAAGGCGCGAGTCATAAATAAAGGGCGCACCCTTGGGGTTACCGCCTTACTGCCTTTGATACGATACCCTTTTCTTATTTTGATGCGGTCTAATGTTACTGACTCTGCTCTGTATCACTTGCCTTGTACGCACTTCATAAATCATTACCTGTTTCGGGACAGAGAAAGTGTCAGGTGGTATTTTATGTTTTGATATAGGGCAATACTCGTACGGATTATCTTTTGCTCTTCTAGTAGTGTTGTTTTAAACGCATCTGTTTTGAAATTTATATGGTTCTATTACCCTATAAGGTTCTATTATCGCTCGCATTTTCTTTCACGATCTAGATACTGCCATTTACATTGTTTGGAAGCACATATTTTATTCTTCCTTCGCTCTTTGCAGCAAATTCTTCTATTCATATGGTAATAGCAACATCGGTAACACTCTGGCGAATCTGCATAACAAACTTTGTTTAGGTCTATGATACATTTGTAATTCTCAAGACATTGAATTCTCTGTTGTTGGATTCAAACTTTCCATGAGATAAGTTTATCAGCATAAAGTTACATTGTAGATGAATACGGTTTCTTAGACGCTATTATTGTTACTAAGAATTTATTTTAATTTTACGTTTTGTATAAGGAATGTGTTTATGATGAAAGATTTAAGTTAGCAAAACATTGTAAGCTCTGACAAAAATCATCTCACAAGGAAAAGTATTCATTATGTATTTTGATAAAAGATAACCCGCTTGACTTTGTGAGATCCCAGATATAAAGTGAAATGTATTAGTTGGTATCAGGTAATCAGTCATCCATATTTCGACATCAAACAACAAGCCGATGTATCACTTTTGGTAAATCGGACTATGTTTTATTTATATAATGTTGCTTAAATTACCATTGCAGTTATGTTTCGAGATGCTCAGCGGTTCCAAAGTTCCAAATTCGTTCAAGTGTGTAATAGACGGCAGATGCTCCGTTTGATCCTGTAATATTTGGTTCACTTAACTGAGAAGCAGAAGCATTTAGATAATATGGACTAAAAATAAACCACATTAAGTCTGTCTTAAGAGAATTGATAATGTAACGTTCCTTACACTTGTTTACTCTTGGTTTAGCAGCGGTGCTTGAAATTAAAATTGGTTCTTCTGTGTGGTTAGGTTTTATGCCAAATAAAAAAAAGATTTTGTTAAAAAAAACAGGGAGTCGTGGACCTCTGGGAATAAGTCCATCGACCTCTCTATTAATATTAACCTGAATCGGACTTCTTGTAGATTTTGTAATATTTTTAAAGTTAATGATCTTTATCAGATTAAATAAAACAACAAAGGATGGAGTGTTGATGTGAAAGGCTGCAGGGAGAAGCTGGATGCATCTAGCTGAGGCGACCGCAATGGTGCTGATTGTGGGAGGCCTAGATTCAGCAGTGGGCTGCAATAGGCTGATGATGATGAAACAAAACAACAAACCCTCAGAATATGCAAAAACGATGAACAAAATTAAATCAACGCGCATAAAATTTGTTAAAAAGTTATATGAAAAACTACATAACTCTTTCGCTATAACCCTCAGATCCTTTGAAATAAAACAACTAAGCTCCACTGAAAGTTTGCAGGCGAGATAATACATTATGACGGCGTGTCTGCGCAAATAAGCGAGAAACTCAACTGTAGCGAACATAACTAATGAACTTTATTCATTATATAAAACTTATTATACGTTATTCAATTACAAAAGAAGTATAATACTGGGGGATTACTTATTTTTATTCCAGAGATAATAGACATACATAAAGAGTTTTGTCTTACATAATCATACATTGATCCGAGGTAGTCCTGTATTCTTATTATTCTCCCTCACATTTTGACCATGTTGTTGCTTTTAGCCCGCACTGTCCCAGTACTGGGCAAAGGCTTCGAGTTTCCCAATCTTTGCGGTCCTACTTCAATACCTGCCACTGACAGTGACTGAAGGTGTCAAGGTCTTCGCGCCATCGCTTGCGTGGTCTACTGTGACACCGTCCTAAGTCTCACTGTCTCAGGGCTCCACTCAATGGTAGTTTTGGCCCACACTTCGTCTCGCTTGCGGAAAACGTACCATGCCTGGTACCATTCAGGTTGATAATCAAAACTTATAAGATAATTTCTGCTGAGTAAATTTTTTTATCTATCATTTAATTTGACATCTTTTTATTTGCTCCAAGTTGAAATTAAATTAAAAATACTTAGTTCTATAACCCCGTGTTTCAACAGTAGAAACATTTATGCCTGAATTTGCATTCTATCTGCTAAGGGAGTGGTTTGCAATGCACTATGTAACGTTAAAAGTTGCTATTTTAGTTAAAATAATATTCGCTAGGGGCTACCCACTCGGCGAAATTTGCGGTTGAGCATGAAGCATAAATCACGAGGTTTTGTAAAATTAAGTTATAATTAACAGAGCTAAGTAAACCTTGGTTAATTGTGTTTGAGGATCTTGGAACTTTGTTTGGTTTAAACAGATTATTCAAGTGTACTTAAACATTGATATTTTTGTCTGAATCAACTTATTGCAAAGAGCAGGGAAAATTATTGGTGTGAGACTACTCTATCGTAGCACTATCGTTGATATAGAATACATTTATTTGGTAAGAACACAGTAACAGAAAGAACTTTGCAAAAAGAAGATAGGTACTAAGTTGGTAGTAAAATAGGCATAAAACACAATATAAAAACAACAAAAGCATTAAAAAAAAATGTGCTAGCTCAAGCAGCCAAACAGACCCAGTCTCATTTTTCTGTTATTATGAATTAATATCATCAGCAGTCCAGTGCTGGACATAGGCCTCCCTTAATGAGCACCATTGCGTTCTGTCCTCAGCTCCGCGCATATGACGTTTATCTAGCGGAGCGGAGTGGAACGGGCTGCGAGTGGCCAATTACAATGCTCGAAATCTTTGCTCACGTGACGCAGTGGAGATTTCGAGCATTGTGATTGGCCAACTCGCAGCTCGCTCCGCTCCGTTCCGCGTTAATCGAAACGTACCCTAGTTGTTATTATTTTTCCTAGCTGTGGGCCAATATGATGTATAAAAATATTTATATCACACAACATATGAGATATAAATAAAAATAACAATTCATTCCGAAGGTATAACGAAAAAACAATTCCACGTACATGTCATTTTCCCAGCTACACGTAGGAAATGAAAACGAAATGAATGTTTGAGTGGCAGTCACTGAAATAATATTTGTCACAGAAGAAATTTATAAGGAACTAGCTCATACCTGCGACTTCACTCCCGTATCGTATTTCTTTCTATTCAGTGATTTTTACATTGAAAATGAAGGACTTTTCATACACAACCACATCCCACTTTTCACCTCTTGGGGGGTTATATTTTACTTTATCAGGTATATCATTATCGTCATCATCATCATCATTAAATTTCGACAGGAGCTGCATCAGTTGCACCGTCAAAGCACAGCTCTTAAATAAATGTTGGTATTGGAATTATCTGATCTGATTGATTTTCAATCGTCACCCTAAATACAAATTTTAACGATCCTAACTTCGAAACAGACGTATTTTGATACAAACTTCCATCCCCTATTTTACCCCCTTTGAGAATTGGTGGAGAGGTATATATTATCATTATCTATGTGAAAAATTTGAAGTCTCTTTGTCACGCGATTTAGTTGGAGCGTTGATATATCACCCAGTCAGTCAGTTTACCATTCTATGTATTTAAAAGAAGATGCTTGAAATTATTCAGGTTCCTTTCCTCAAACGAATCTGTGGTGCAAATTCCATGCATGTTTTAGGAAATATTCTATCCTGCATGTATTTGTGCTGCTTCCTCGTGTTTTCTAAGTACGTACAGTATTGGATTATTTGCTTTGGCTCGTTCCAACATTATGCTTCTGTTTGGATGCGAATCAGCCATCTGAAAACATAAACTGAATTTATGTAAGTATTGTTATTTATGAATTGCAAATATGTAATGTGGATATTATTTAAATGATGATGTAATCGGTAGTATTAATTATCCGTTTATTTTGTATTACAATAAATTATTCGGAATATTGGGTGTACCTCTAGGGAGCGTTGCGCCATAAATAATGCATTCGAAAATAATAAACCGGACTTTATGTATCCTAACTATTTATTTTTAATGTTTCGTTAAGCATTCGTGTTAAGCCTTGTAGGCTTGAAAGCCAAATCCTTTCTTATTAATATGGTTTACTTGGTTTAGTAGTTTTATTTTTCCAACGCAAAATGAAGGTTACTTTCAGTTTTTTTTTGTTAGTATGTACTTTGAAGTTGTTTTGTTTGACATTTCATGTCAAACTCAGTTTAAAGAAGAATTATAAGAATAATAGCAAAGGGATAAAAACTATAAATATAAAATAACGCTTCAATTTTGAAATTATGTAAACGTAACAAGTTAACTATGAACGCTTGGTCGAGTGCGGTGCTTGACAGCGGTTACCTGGGTGCCTAGTGCGAGTTTTTTTACCAGCTCGATCGCGTTTGCGTTTACGCAAATTTGTACGGAAAGGAGTCAGTGCCACGCGTTTCTCACTAGATGGCGCTACCTCGATTCCATGTAAATTTGCGTAAACGCAAAAGCGATCGAGCTGGAAAAATACTCGCACTAGGCACCCTGGAGCTGAGGCATTTACTACTTTACTTGAATAATTTTTTTTTCCTATTTCTATAGTCGACATATATAAATTATTAAATTAAAAATGTGATGTTGTCTCTCCTAAGCGAATAATCTTTAGGTTGTTCTTAGATTTGAACCAAATGTTAGAAGTCCTAAATAAGCAACCTCACACCCATACAAAGTTTTCATTATATTACAAAGAAAATTAGAATAAGATGATAAATAAATAAATAAATAATGCTGGACATTATCCTTATCACACATCATCATCTAGCCCTAAACTAAGCAGAGGTTGTAATAAGGGAACACGACTGATATACTACTTATACCTGGGTAACTATTTTTTTATAAATATCTTCATTATGTACATAATTATAGTTTTCCAATTATATAATATTGTGTCATACCAATAATCAATTTAAATTTGAATACTCGTGTTATGGAAAATACTTAGACCCGAGACAAATATTTACAGATCATACATTCTCGCGAACCCGCAACCTTCTGCGTCACAGTCACCCACTGCGCTATAGAGGTCTTCATTCTAACAGTACTAAGCCGAGCAAATATTGAATTCAGCAACTTTTGTAGTATCGTTTCAGCGTTTAGCATTCAGCATCCAGCATAACTTTACATTGTAGTAAGTTAGAAATAAAGCGTCCGTTTTTATCTGTAGTACGGAGTCTCGTACTTTTGAGATGCTTGAATATTTCTTATCGGTTTTCAATTTATTGGCAGAACCACAATACTTAGACGTCGTCCTGCGTGTACGACTGAAAGCGAACGCGATTGCGAAGCGATCCGACGCGGTGGCACGCGAATTCAATGCGATTCGAATGTGCTACGCGGTGACTGTCCTGCGTGTACGCGAATTGTACTACATAACCTGCGCGCACCGCCGTCGCATCGCGTCCAGTTCGTGAAAAAATATCAAACAACTGATCGCGTTCAATTCAATTCGTGCCGTGACACATCGCACCTTACGTGCGTTTGGTCACTTAGGACACTTCAATATTTATCGACTGTTTGTTGTTTCCGCGCCGCACCGCGCCACTTCGCGTTTGCATCCAGATCGCTCACGTAGGACTCCCCGTTAGATCTCGTTTTGTTTTATGAGTTTCACTTTAAAAGCTAAAGCCCTAACAGTAATTTGTGTGTAGATTTAGTATCCACCAGTATAACTTTACTATTTAGTAAGTTAGAAATATACGTTTGTTTTTATCAGTATTACGGGGTCCTGAACTTTCGAGTTACTGAGTGTTTCAGAACGGCTTTCAATATATTGGCACAACTATTATAGATCTAAAAATAAATAGTCTTGATACTATCACTTAGCATCAGTTAGCCCCAAACTAAGCATAGCTTATATTATGGGAACCATATGACTGTTAAACTACTTATATATATATATATATATATATATATATATATATGTTTTTTTTGTAAGTATATGCCTATATATTATACACAAAAAACACGCAGACCCAAGACAAATATTTGCAGAACGTACAAACATTTGTCTCGCGTCGGGAATCGAACCCGCAACCTTCTACGTCTCAGGCGGACCTTTGCCCACTGCGCCACAAAGGTCGTCTGGTTCCGTTTTATGAGTTTCGCTTTAAAAGCTGAGGCCCTACCAGTTTCAAAAAGAGGACTTTGATCGTTTACAAATAACTGTTTAATCATTTAGAAATATACAATAAGTTATTTGAATGATGTGCGTGCTCTAAACAGTGAAGAAAAACATCGTGCCCTAGAACTAAAATTAGAAGACCATACTAGGTAAGTTTGCCAATCAAAGATGCGATTGCTAACTGTCAAGTAGAATGCTAACTGGGTGCCTAGTGCGAGATCCACAAAATCCATCAAATTACTTTACCACCGCGTTTAACGAGTAAACAACAAACTCGTCGAGTAACACAAACGAGGGAGTGTGAGATGCAATCGTACGTAACCACTCGATCCGCGTTTGCTCACCTCGTTTGGCGTTTATTAATTTTAATTTGTTGGTAGCACATTGCGTCAATAGATAACCCTGCTTATTTTAGAAAAGTCAGCGTGGTTGTGGACTTAATAGAAGTAGCTACATACCGAAATTTGTAGTCATAACTCAATGTAAACAAACAACAAAAGTGTTTGTTCGGAGTTTTTATGTTTTGTTGCGGTTGAATTTTTTATTTAATTAAAGGTAAAAATGAGGACTAGCCCGACTCAATTCGACTTGATGGTAACATTCATGGAGCAGTAAGTGGTATTACTTTATCTACCCACCATAGCATTTTAAGTTTTGATGTGAAATTCCTTCCTTTATTTCCTCAGCACTTATCTTACTTTTAGAGAATTCCACTGAAATTTCTAAGACATAATTAATATTTAATAGGCCTCACCAAGACAGTTTGCTCCTATACGAATTACTAGCATGTGGATAGGTAACTTATTCGCAATTGATAGCTGGATCCCAGGTGGATGCTGCTGCCGATCCCGATATGCGAGCACACAATGGTTTATTTGTAACTTTATTTTAAATTTTGTAGGCACGGAGACCTCAACAAGCCATCCTCCAATGCAAGAGGGAAAATTTCTGCATTGCGGCTATGGGAGGAATTGGTCACAATATTAAATAGTGATGGTAGTGGGGATCATAAAACTATAGAGAAGTGGAAAAAGGTTTGTCGTAACTTTTCAATACATACCTACTTCTCTAACTTATTTAGCGAATGTATCTGGTTTGCGGTGCGCTAATTTTACAATACAAACTACCTTCGCTACAATATATGCTTTCTTCTGTGTTTAAGGTGTGGAGTGATTATAAAAATAATATTAAAAAAAAGCAGCTCGCCTTCATAGAGCTGCCAGTGGTACTGGAGGCGGGCCTGCTGATTTCTCAAAGTTGTCCGATTTAGAGCTAAGGGTCCTCAACATTATTGGAATGCAAGTGGCTACTGGCTTGTTAGTTGCAGAGGCAGGAATACAGGTTTAAGCTTTATTACCATGTAGCAAACTATTATGTACTATCATATAATTATGTTTATGTAAATAGTCAATTAAAACATGTATTTTTTACAGGCAGTTAATATGAATGAGCCCATAAGCGCTTACCCCCAAGGAGCGCTTACTCAACCTCTATGCCCATCACCAATTTTACCACGTAAGCTATTATATATAAAATCAATACCTTAGGATCAATACCTTAATAAACTGTGTAAGGCTTCACCCAAATGAGCCACTAGTGTCTGTAGCGAGTGTGTCGTGTGCATAGACCCTCAATATTATGTTCATATAATTTTTTACTGTATTTCAGGCCCCACACCGCGGGATGAAGCTGGACCATCCACACAAAATAACACTGTTCCGCTTTTCCGGACAATGGAAGAAGTAGTCGTGGAAAGTAAGATATTATTACCCATAAGTTATACTAAACAGAATATTTTAAAGATACCTCTTCAAAAAAAACTTGAATATGACCACAGTTAGTACAATGAATTCATCATTTATATCCAGCATGTATTTTTATATTTTAGGCCCTGCAGGTGAAAGATACATTGCCCCACCACCACTCCCACCACCTCCCCCATCACCATCCCCACTGGAGAGTTTGAGAGTTTTGTTAAACTCTCCGTTCGAAGAGGTTGATGTTCAAGGTAATATAAATAAATAAATAATATATAATGAACATGCATATTAAAAAATAAATTAATAATGTTAATGTCCTTCTATAAAAGTTTAACGTTTTACAGATGTGCCTGCACCGCGTCAAATGCTGACCCCAACTCAAGGCCAAGCACAGCTGCAGCCAGCTCTGACTGGGCAAACTCCACCTCGCCGCGGCGGCGCGGGCAGGCCGACAAGGATTCGACGATCACCTCGGAGACTTGTCAGGCCTGCACACACCGAACAGGCAGCTCAACATTTTCTTAACTCGGAGGAACAGTGGAGAAAATTTAAAATTGAGCAGCACCGCGACTACATGGCCTTGAGGCGGGAACAAAATCGCTTAAGACATATGGAAATACAGGTGCAAAGGGAGTGGCAAAACTTGGGCTCAAGAGTTTTGGATTCCATAGATAAATTAGTGAATAAATTTTGTAAAGATTAAGAATGTGTTTTTTTATATCTGCCTATGAATAACTTGACTGTTTCGTTATCGCGTATACTTCATAATCCCCACTGACACGACTTTAGTAATGGGGATGATGAAACAATAAGATACTACCATTACTGAAGACCTCTGCGACGCAGTGAGCGAAGGCCTAACCGACTCCAAAAGGCTGCGGGTTCGATTCCCGCCTAGAGATAAATGTAGACATAGACACTTCATTTATGTTTGTATGACATATTTGTATGGCAAATCACGGTCTTCAGCCTGGGTTTTTTTCTAAGTTTATCATAATTATGTGCAAGTATTTACAATAACGAATTTGCTTATTTGAGGGCTAGATGAATGGGATCTATTAAGAAACTCACACATCCAGTCCCAAAGAAAGCAGCGTGATAATGGAAGCACAATTACTGATACTACTTGTATAATTACTTTATTTTACTTTTAAATTACATGTTATACATAGAAACCCAGCAGAAAAAACGGCCTTTAATAATTTTAAGAATACTTTTATTATTAATTATATACATAATTAAGAGTAACTGGTTATTGCAACCTCCTAACTAATTGGCTTCTAAATAATCGACCCCTAATTAAATCAGTTGTAGCATCTTCACTTCTCACTGTGTTAATGTGCTCATCGGATTCTTGACTATCCATCCCGTTTTCCAATCCTATAATCATATGATGTACTTAAATTATTAATGTCATGACTTTATTACGATAAATACATCATAACTTAAATAACAATTTACCCATCTCTTCATTTATGTCCATGTTGTTAATACATATATTATATAAGACAGAGCAAGCTAAAATTATCTTTGCACATTTTGTTGGCCTGTAATGGAGAACTCTGTCTTTATGCAGACAACGCCACCGATTTTTTATTCTAGAGAATGTGTTCTCTATAAGTACTCTAGCACTCATATGTTTATCATTGTAGTTGGATTCTGGAGTGCCAGGAGCAGCATCTAAAATCGGGGTCATTAGCCAAGGGCGTTGAGGATATCCCGAGTCTCCTAAAATATTAATATACAACTTTTTATAAGTAGGTACATAATTAAATACTACTCTATAAAATGATGTCATGGAAATTACCTAAGAGCCAGACCATTTCTCCATTTTGGTGCAAAGATTGAATGTAACTATTCATATTGCTATTCCCCCATATAAACGAGTCATGGTTTGCTCCACCAAACTTTGGATTTACATTTAAAATCCGGAGTTCATCATCACATACCTGAAAATTAAACATTTTTTATTTTATTTATTATATTAAGTGGGTACCTAATGGAAGTTGTAATTATGACTCATATTTATCATTTAACTGTAAGAAGTCTCCAGCAATCTCTATTTCCTTCAATAGATGTTGTATTAAGCGACAATGTGATTACACCAGGGAATGGGCAGCAGCATGAACCTGTCTATTGAACACTTTTACTGTAAAAGTCTCATGTTATTAGGTGGGCTCTTCAATCTAGTTCTACAGACTAGAAGATTTACCATTTGAACATTAAGGGAATGGTAATGTTTGCGGCTATAATACCGATGCTCCTCTTCTTTTGGTGGAACAACTATTTTAAAATGGCTCCCGTCAATACACCCAACCACTCCAGGAATTCCATATTTTCTATAAAACCTGAAGAAATTGAAAATTAGATGAAATATAGGTAAAATCAATCTTGATTTATAAATTATATTTCTTAAAGCTTAACCACATACTTTTGACTAATAGCCTGTCTGGCAGCTGGAGTATGTGGAAACGAAATATATTTATCTATCATGTTCTTGTGTGTCAGAGCTTGGGTAACTTCTTGGATGTACACGCTGCACATTTTTTGTGAAATATGCTTCGCAACACCAACTGGCCTTTGATAAGACTCAGTTGCAAAGAAAAGAAGAGCTGTGAGCACCTATAAGGAAAAATGATGACTGGATAAGTACCTACCTAATCTTGTAAAAAACAAAAATGAGATAGGTTTCAAAAAACTTACTTTTAAATCTAAGGAAACTCGCTGAGACGCTCTTAGACTAGTCCAACGCCTTAGATCTTTGCACAGGAGCTTAAATACCTTTTTGGATAGGCGATACCTATCCCTAAACTGTTGGTCGGTGAGGTCCAACAATGGATCTATAGACGCTCGGGCTTTTGCTTCCAGTTTAGCACTATAGTTTCGGTCATCTTGGGATATAGCTGTCGCTAGCAATCTCCAAGCAAAATAAAAACGTCCCGCCATATTAAAATCGGCAAATATTGTATTTCTATCTTTGTTTACAATCTTTTCACTGAAAAATCGTGAGTGATAACTTACTCGATCGCGTTTACGTATTTTTCTCAATTTTACTACTCGAACTGTCAATAATTACAACTCACACTCGCTAAATGTTCGAAACAACCAATCACGATCTCCAACGCTCTCGCTATCGACTATCGAGTAGTCGCTATCGACGCCGTAACAAACCCGCACTCATAAATTATATTTCTCACGTCTCTTACTAGATGGCGCTGACTCGATTCCATACAAACTTGCGTAAACGCAAACGCGATCGAGCTGGTAGAAAAACTCGCACTAGGCCCTCTGCTTGCAAAAACTGGGCATAGACGGAATGGACCTAATGTTTGTTCTTGCTTTAGATTGTCATAAAGTGCAATATCAAAAGATTTTTTGTTTTGTTTTTTAATTCATGCAAGGCATCAAGAATGTAGTAACTTTCTTTCACTTGAGAAACTATTTTAATTAAGTATGAGTATCTTCATGTCTTTGCTGCAAATGAAACGTGACCTCAAAAAGTAATAACTTTCTGGTATTGTTATCTTTTTGCTAATTACTGAGCGACTAAAAACTGTTGTTTGCTTTGAGACTTTCAGTATTAATTAAGTTATTCAAATTCCTCTCTTTGTGCATCATTGATTTAGTTGCTTCTTTCTCGGGCTGCATTCAAAGCTTTTTCATAATTTATTCTGTAAACTTAATTTGCAAGAGGGAATACCAAAGCGCCATGTTACGTAAATGGCTCGTGCAAGAGTTTGAATTATGTTTCAAATAAGTTTAAAATGGGAGAGTAAAAGAGAACTTTCAAAAAGTTATTAAAAGTCAATTTCTTTTTAACTTTTAATAAAATATGGAAGGCAGTATAGTTTTTGCCTTCTTTTTTATAGTAATATTTAAAATATTGGAGCATTTTGATAACAACAGCAAACCTTGAAAATCTCGTACAAGATTTTTTGCGAACACAAGTGAAATGTTGTAGTTAGAATAGTAGGTAGTTAGGTAGTGTAGTATAGAATTGAATGCATCGAAACTGTTTTTTAAAATAGACTAACTAATAGGGGCATATAATGATAACAACTGAACAGTCATGTCGTCAAATGTCGTCAAAGAGGCGTCGACAAACTTACTAAAATATTCATTTGATTGTCAATTAATTTGACACACAACACCTTTATTACCTGGTATTTCCAATAGTAAAGAAAATAGGGCTAGGGAGGGAATTCTTATGCTTGTGATCAATTAAATATACTATATCGCCACGACGACTCAAAGTCGTGGAGTTTGGTCAATTTTAAGTAACCTATTTAGAAAGTGTTAATTTTTAGAATTTCTTACTGGATAGATATTCTTAATTTATATAAATAAATATAACATTCTAGAGTTTGTGTTAAAAATTTATCACTTTTTTATCATTCTAGTCCCATTGGGGACGTTATCTACGTCTTGTGAGTTTTCTTAGAATTGTTTATTTATTAATTTATATCAGACAAGGCTTTTGCATCCTCGTCGCTAATTTATACACTTTAGAATTGGCAAGATCTACCAACGCACTATTCAATTTAAGAATTAAAATGCCTAATTAAACACTAGACAAGACTGAATTTATTTTTAGATTTTTTGAAAGAAAACATAATATAAATCCTATCCCAGTTTAATGTAAACCCAAATTATCTTGGTGCATGTAAAGAAGTATACATTTTACATTATTGCGGGAAGCGGACCACCCCGTTGTCTGTCGTCAAAGCGATATAATGCCTCTACCATTACTGTCTTGACATGGCTCATTTTCAATTTACGACCTAACACCAGCTTTGAAAGTGTTCACTTTGTCGTCTTTATGTATTCTCATTTCATGGATACTGGCAATTACACTGCATGTTGCTTTGACTTTCCATATTATTTATTAAACGAACCAGTCCTGTAATAAGCCACTTGACTGATGGAAACTACTTCATTTTGTCGGCAGTTAGTCAGTCATAGTATACTGCTAGCAAGTCAATAATTACTTTTCTATTTGATACGTTATTTCTACACTCGTCAACGTTAATGTATTTGCTCGCTATGTATAAGAAATTGACTAAAGTCAATTTTTGTCTTAGCTACCCTGGAAGATATTTTCGTCTTCTTTGAATGAGCTTAGTGGCTAGTGGCTAACTCTTTTCGGCCGTCTCAAAAAACCGGGACGATCTAAATGCCACTAAACGGTCTTCCATCCAAGTATTAACTGGCCGGAGTGTTGCTTGACCAAGATGATCTGCTGAGAACAGCGAAGTAAACCAACCGCAAGCACTCCATAACCGCATACAAAAAGTCAACACGATAGAAAAAATATCAACAAAACTTTCACATTTATAATTTTGGCAGGATACCAGCGCGTATTTTTTAAAGGCGCAATCTGGATATTTTACTTTGAGCAAAAAAAACAGTGTCGTCTGTCTCTTTTGTTTTAAATTCCATGCCCTCGAGTGCCCTACTTGAGTTGCAGGTAAAGTTTTTTTGCAAATTTTTAAAACAGTCGCGAGCTCGCGACATGTGGGAGCGATTTTGCGGTCGAGTTGTCCTGTGGGTTTTTAACATGTGCAAAGACCCGTTTCAAGAGAGGTTGAGAACACAGAACGTGGATCTATATAAATTAAAATGTTGACAGATAAGCCCCATGCAAAGTTTTTTGGTTAGGTACTTTTAGGTACCTACATCCTTTTGGAGTTTTATGATACAATGATATTGCTATGAGCGTAGGTACAGTTTTAACGTCGATGCCTTCTCAGACAGTTTTAGGTATAGTTATTTCATCAAAATATAATACAATTCGCAAAGTAAATTTTTACAGACAAAACCAATTATGCGCCCTTTAGTAAATAACTAGCCATTTCTACCTGTGTTTGCACAATTAGCGTCCCCCATCAGATGAGCTTCGAAATATTGCTTTGTCAGCAAAATGTCACCCGGAATCAAAACGTTTCGTTTCGTACCCTTGTTTGCTTAGTTTTGTTGGGAATTGCTGCAAATAAGTCGGTGACGTGTGAGGGGAATTTCTCTCTAATTGGATGTTTTCATAAAATATCATTGTTTGGGTTGGCCGTTTCAGAGCTACAATAGTGGCTATTAATATTTAGACTCGCAAATTTATAATTTGAATGTAACACGTTTTTTACCAAAAGGTAAATGGAAACATAACATAAAATAAAAAGGATGTATTCTGGATTGCGAACAACTGTCATAAAGTATTCCTGAAGTAGCAAAAATGTAAAGCACTATTTGTTCGCGAGATGGAATATCTTTAAAATAAGCTCTAACATTTCCATTTAGGTGCAGTGACGCAACTCATGCACGACCGAAACTATGCATTCGTAATGCATTCCCTTTATTCTTGAGAATTCTGTTTTCATGGCACATACAAGCTTAAGATTTTACTCGCAAATTGTGCTCAATCATTTGTACGTTTCACGGTTCCACACATGTGGAGTACAACAAATCGTTATAAATCAAGCGTACGTAATGTTGCTAGAGAACAACAGGTAAATTCCGGGAATTTCTCCCACAATAAGCTCTTAAGCCCTATCCACAGGAACCTGACACGTCAGACCGATCAGAGCGGTTTTATTTCCAATTCGCTTCGATTAGGCACGTTTTTGCCCATAACGTGGGGCGTGCGCTGTTCCCGAATGTTTGTTATTGTAACAAATGCCTAAACACCTCGTTTGTTTTGGCTGCATGAGAACAAAGACCTCAGCTTTTTCCTGAACAAACTTTTGTTTCGCTTGAAGTTTTTACTGCGCACTTGATCGTTTATTAGTCTTGCATAACTGTGCTTTGTGTTGGCACATTCAGACTTTTTAATTTTAAAGAACACACGTTATAATAGTGGCTATGCTATGTTTTATCTAGATAAAACATAGCATAAAGCTATGTTTTATCTAGAAGTGAGCTTCCGATACTGAATAAAATTCAGTTAATCTATAGTGAAAAGACAACCTTTTTTTTGTAACGAGTACAAATCAATCTATAAATAAATTCTATTCGTAATAATGCCTTTACTGCAAGCTTCCTGATAAAACTGGCGCAAACTGAAACTACGTTTGATAGCAACTCTGTCTGATAAAATTTTATGGACAGGGACTGAGCTTAATACTTGGCTGACTATCAAAAACAGTGGTTGTGCAGCCGCTATATAACACTCTGTGGCACTATAGAGCACTGGCGAGATGCATGTGCGTTTTATTGTCGCCATTTACGGCATAACCGGCCAAATTCGACTGCAATTTTAAACGTCGCCTACAAAAACATAACCTGTTTTTGAACGTCTGATTGATTTTTAATTTTATTTCTTTGTAAATTGAGCTGATAATTGCAATTCAGTGGCAGCACGGTGCGACAGTCACTGAAAATTCGTTTTGAATTTTGGTTTGTCAACCTGTAGGATATTTTGATCAGCGGCGGTTCTAAAGCCGCGCTTTCACTGAAGTGCAGCGTGTTGTTACAAGCCAAGGAGTTAACAAAAGTACAGATGTGCAAAAGACCGGCTCTGATGCCTACTTGGTGTACAGCTCGGTGAATAGTCTCCTGGCGTGCGCCAGTAAATGCAGCAGCTCTACGGTTCGTCGTAGTACATCAAAAAGTTAAGTTAAGGAAACATCAGCAAGTTCGCCTGTTCTAATGATTGTTTGATTTGATCGCTTTCCCGCGTGAATTCGCCGATCTGTTGTTGGGTCAGGTGCAACTCTGCTCTCAGTTCACCATTTTGTTGTGGTAAGAACTCGTGTAGTGGTTTAATTTTTTTGTGACGGAGAGGTGCACGTTCTAGAAGCCAATCGCCAATCGAGGTGTCTGCAGTGTAAAAACGGCCTAAGAATTGACAAAAACTCGAGGAACAACTTTATGTTTTTGGGGATGGAAAGGAAGATTGAGAACGACATTTCTTCACAGACAAGCAGTGGCTTGTCGGAAGTTTTGATTTATGCGCATTTTGATGGATCTACGAAGCTCCCAGAGGTAAAAACGTACAATTTGTAAAAACTTCTTAATGTACTTTAGGCATTCGTGTAAATAATGTTGGGGTTTGGCAGTGGCTTTATGGATCTGTCAGGTGCCAGAAAATGTTTTACTCGACTTTTATTTTTATGTTCGTATTTTAATTTAGATCCGATTGCATTTTTTATTTTTTAAAGAGTGTTTCAGTGAAATATTTTTTTTTTATTATTTATCTGTAAAGTAAAAAATAGCGAATTTTACAAAGTATAATTACTTTTTATAAACTTATAAACATTTAAAAATATTAACCGCACGCAAATGATAAACTCTGTCCACTTTACAATAAAGAATTTCTAAAATGTACAATTAACTGACTAACTATAATTTCAGTTGCCAAGGGGAATAAAGAGGAAATTAAAACACTAGCCACGAAGCCCTAGGAGTTCGAGATTGGTGGGACTTCCATTGTGGGAATCACTTGCAGAGTATTTTATTGTTTTACTTTTAAATAAACCTTTTTCACGCAGAAGTTTTTTTGTTGCAACGAATAATACTGAAAATAAGTAATTATTTACATATGTATTATATAATTAGATATGGAATATAAAGTTATGTTTATATACCAGAAATGTGTCGTATATTCTTGTCTTAAATTAAATTAATGTCCAATTATATTCTACCCAATAGGTAACTACCTAGTTATTTAAAAAAAATATAAATGAAACAAATCATAAGCACGTCTAGGATTTTATCTTTTTGTTAACCTGCTAAAATACTAAAAATGAAAGGCTTTCTCAGTGCCAGCTCACTCTAGATCAGGTTCATAGCTTTCCGTGGCGCTGCTTTCATCAAGATAAGGGAATTTATTGAACTTTGAAAGTACGAGTAGAAACCTTTTGTTTTCGCAAGATTGATAAAATGATACCATTCAACTTTGTTTCTGTTTCTTAATTAAAGTTGGCTTTCATTAAATAGAATAAATGTTTTTTAAGTTTTTAAGTTTTTTAAGCTTACGGAAACAATAATAAATTTAAATTTATCAATTATATTAATGAAACACTTTCAATAAATTGTGAAGACTGACAAGGGTGGATATAGCCACACACCATACCACGCCAGCCTATACCAGTCCACTGCTGGACATATGCCTCCCCTAATAAAGGGGAATAAGCCTATAATTTCCCCCCTGGGTTGGGGATCTTGGATACAGCACCGTAAATGGTAGCGTTAAGGCCAGGGAGATATGATATACTAGTTCTAGAACAATCTAAAACATCTGTGCAACATTTTAGTTCAATCTGTTCAGTGGTTTAGATATCAAATATAAAATAATAATAATATAAAATTTATTTCAGGCTACAATAGTATAAAAAGAGATGGTGTTTTACTATGTTTTATAAAACTAGCTTAGTGGCCTATCCGATGTAAAAGTGGTAGCTGGTAACCATTACGTAATATAAAAAAGTAATAAAAATTCCAATGTTTTAAGGAATCTTTTCGAATTCTATCTCAAATTATGTACTCAATTTGACCTCCGTCAAAGCAATTCCTGCATTGTTATACAGAGTACGTCAAAACGCTGGACGTGATTCGAGTGACAAGCCTGCGACAAAAGCAGGCTTTTGTTGGATTCAGGAAATTGCATCCCCAAAACCCTATTCATAGCTCGTGGCAGCTAGTTCACTTGACTACTACCTGCGTGTTTATGTTTTGTGTACTTTAACTATCTCAAAAAATGTTTTAAGCTGTTAACAGTGATACAAAAACACATTTATACCTTGTCTCTTGCACTAAATTTGTAAATTAATTAAATATTGAAATGAAACTAATTCCTCAAAAAAAAACGACTAAACATTTTTGTAGTTTTAAACCAAAATTTTAACATCATAGGTCTGAGCTGAGTGCATTATCTTTCTCAACTATTTCAAATCCAAACGTAGAGTATGTAGAGTATAGGTACTAGTTTATGTACGCGAGATAGCCATACACAGTTTATTGGCAATACCGGACAATATTGAACGTTTAATTCCAAAACAGTTTATTCTGTCCTATATCTGTTAGGTTATGTTAGTATTTCTTATGGTCGAACTACTTCGTTTAGAATTTTCATTCTCCTATGTAAACCAGTATTTTAATCTTATAAATATACACATTAAAAGATGTCAACATAGGTCAGAGAATACCTAAGCAAGAGCGTGGAAGTTGAATTGCCATACCTGCCGAAGAACCTATGACCGTTGCGGTAAACTGCTGTCGGCTGCTAGGAGAAGCTAGATGCGTCGAGATGAGGACAGGGCGCATTGGCGCTCATTAGGGGAGGCTTAAGTTCAGCAGTAGACTACTATAGGCTGATGATGACGATAAATATTAATAATGTTGTTTCATTCATTAAAATTATACAATATAATTAATTATTGTAGGCAGGTTCAATTTTTTTTTAATAAAGCACATAATGTTCTTTTTCTTCTAAATCACTAAGCAAATAAAAATCTCATGCAAAATTTTGTGTAGCAACACCGAACAAAATTGAATGATTGCTTAGATAGATTAGATAATTCAGATTTTCGTAACACTAGGTTGACTAGGTAATTTTTTGTGTTGTAATTTTTACGGTCTGGTGTACGAAAAGATAGAGTTTTACAAACCGTTATGGAAGACTATCAAGATAATGTAATCTATTGGCTATGCAACTTTTTTACATGCTAAGTAATTTAAAAATGTTGTTTTGTTAGTTTTTTACTAAACAAAAAAATCTGAACCGATTTCTGTTTCCTTTGTAGATGAGAAGATGTTATGTCTAGATTAGGAAAAACGGTAGGTAGGTTTGTTTTGTGTACTAACGGTCGGTTCCTATAATATACCGTTACTAAAGATGCTTCGTGTCCCTTTGAACAATTGTCAAATTTTCAATGACTCGTATTGTTAACACGTTGGCTGCTAGCCTCGCAGGAGGAACATGTGCGGAATCACATTTGTCATTTAAGCACTCAAAGCGTTATGCACACAGTTAAAGAAGAGAACTAGATGAAGTCTTCAAATTTACTATGTTCTCAATATCAACTCATACGGCTGATCTCTAATTCCTTATGTCCAATATCATCAGTTAGAAAGGGACTCTTAAAATTCATTTATGCTCTGAACATTAACTCATACGGCTGATCTCTACTTTCTTATGACCATATATGTTAGCTAGAATGAGATCCATACTTTATCTCAATGCGATTGCTGCAACTTCGTACGACTTCGTACCAGGGCATTTGTATGAACCTGCATAGAAATTTGTTCGAGCGCCCTGGTACGATTAACTTTTTGAAGTCGCATTGATATATGTATGCATCCCTTTCTATACTGATGATATTGGATATAAGAAAGTAGATATCAGCCGTATTGAATTTTAAGACTTTATCTAGTTGTCTTCCTATAACTGTGGGTTATACACTAGTTTTTGACAGTTTTTCAAGGAAAAACGAAGCGTCATCGGTTACGGTATCATATAGGATTCCATGGTAAGATGTATAGAATTAAGTACTATAAAAATATCAAACGCGCTCGCCAAATGTATTTAACGCAACTTTACACCGACAAGGTCCTAAAATATAATCATATTGCGCGGGACTGTACCTACTGTACCTACCACATCAGTAACAGTAAGGAAGCTTATTTTTTTTTAAACCAATTCCTACAAATCAATACTCGCAACCTCTTTAACCTCTTGTTATTTCCAAAGAGAAACATAAAAACAGTAAAACTAAAATGTAAAAGCTTAATAAAGTACTCTCTCGAAACGATGCGAATATTTATTTACGGGATCATAACGATTTCCCTGCTTCATTGAAATGAATATTCGATATCAATTTCATCTCGCAGCTTCATTTTATTTATTTTATTACGGCCACTTTTAATGGTAACATGCGTATCAATAATTCTTTTTGATCATTGATTTAAATGTATCTGTTAGCGTGTTAATTTTTTATGTGTTTGTTATATTGCCATATTCTTGCTGATTTTTTGGTACTCATCTAAGCGTACTATGATTAGCTATTAGAACGATTACCTATTTACCCAAACTTGTATATTAGGAAAAATCTACCTACAGTAGGTACATTTTTTCAAAGATTCAAGTCAATCTTTTCATTGCCGTTGATAAGACGTGTAGGAACAATAATAATAGAAACTAATTTCTTATTTATTGGTCCTTAACTTTTTAATGGTTTCCGTAAAGTGACTCTTAAGTTACGGTTCTAAAGTGGTATTAATAAAGTTTTTAGATGTCTACGTTCTCTGGCAGTGATACAAAAACAATGAATGCAACTTCAACTTGGGTGGCAGTTGGCGAATGCAGATCTGTTTTCCATAACCGGCCGTCTTCCGGTCCCCTATCTCTGTCCCGCACCCTTCACCCCTGTCGGTGACACCCGCAGAATTGTGATAGACCAGACGGAAAACAAATGAACTACGGATATAGCTTCCCAATTGGTTTACTGAAACAAGATATAGCGTCAGTATTGGTAAAATTAGACGTGCAATACAAAGTTTTATTTCTTTTATTCCCTGTAACAATTGCTTAACTCTATTAGTAGAAACTTTTCTCTCCGTAACATTATCACAGATAGCTTAGCTTTATATCCACGCTTCAGTTTAAAAAAGTAGTACAGTACTTTCTGAAGGGCTCATCCGAGTAAGTACTACCACCATGCCTATTGCTGCTATAAAGCAGCATTGCTGTGTTTTGGTTTGAAGACTGTGGATGCTTCAAGTAACCTACGTGCGAGCCATGATCTGTGATAGGTAATGGTTACCACAAAACATCAGGTGGTCCATGTAAAAAAAACTCACTAACATTTAATAAAAAATGTAGGACAGGAATTTTCATTACAAGTGCCAAAAGTGGGATAACAATGAGGATTACCCAAGTAACCCCGGATTACTCTCATGAATATCGGGGACGTGTAGGGAAATTACGTATAAAAATATTTAATAGGGATTTCAGCGCTGTAAAAGTTTGAAAATTATGGTTCTTGTTTTCCAGTATTTATTATTCATTTATGAAAAACAAACAACACAAATAACAAAACCCATTTAGAGCAAGGACTTTAATTACACTTTGGCAAATATGCAAAACGCTGATCTGGCAAATAACGCATGTGCGCGTACCGCTAAATTTATGAGCACTCTATAAGAATTGTGTGTAAATAACAATATAGACACCGCAAGGGTCCCGGACAAGGTGATCTATATGCAAATGTTATAACACGCTTATTATATTTTCCGGGGAAACAGTAAGCCGTGAAAATGTGGTAGCGATACTCCATCAAAATTTATTGATGCCCATGTGTGCGTAGCTTTATCAGAGTTGTTTTTGAGGAGCTTTTATGGAAAACATGTTTTCGAATTTTGACTGCTGCATAAATTGGTGCAAATTGATTGATGGATAAATACTCTGCTTTATTATGTTTGGAATTTGGGTCTTTCATGAAAAAGTTGTACGCATTATGTTCCGGTACTCTTGGAAAATATTTACTGAGATTTTTTTTAAATAACCTTGATGATGTTATTTTGTCGGATTAAAATACTTTATTGGGAATCACGATTGTAGATCTGGTCTGCATCATCATTACTATCTTCATCATCATCATCATCATCATCAGCCGATAGCAGTCCGCTGCTGGACATAGGCCTCCCTTAATGAGCTTTTGTCCGCATGTTGGTTAAAAATTCAATCGATTTCTATTTTAAGTCCAGCAGGGACTTGAAACTCCAAGCATAGCTCAGAACTTAATGACAATAAATTTGAATACCCACATGTTTTTTTTTTATAAAATGATATATGATCCTTCATATAATGATTTGTAGTTAATTTATCATCAGGCTATATAATTGGCATAAGCAGTAAAATTTAACGTTATCGTTTCATTATTCAATCAATGTTCAAGCTGATCATCAAATTGCATTAAAATTAAAATTAACGGTTAAACCTCTAATCTGCTATAGATTAAATATTAGGCTGAATTTTATTATTCTTTCAACGAAATTGTAACTTTTAGTTGCCATTTATGTAAGTCTAGATTATTCAAACTGATTGAGGTACCGTGCAAAGTGTGACTCAAGACTTAGGCTATGATCCTGTAACAAAACAATCACATTTAGGACTGATCATCACCCTTTCTACTTTTATATATTTACCTCTCTTATATTTATTAATTTCAAGACTTAGCTAAGATCCTGTAACAAAACAATCACATTTTGGACAGATCATCAGCCTGTCTACTTTTATTTATTAACCTGTGATTACATACATGATATCACAAAGACAGCGGTCTATCATAACTCTCTGGAAGTGAGTTGTCTCACAAAATTAATCCAGACACGTCCGCCCCGACTTTGCCCTGTTCCGATGTTGCCGCGCACAACTCACCCTATTTTCGAGGAAATTCCCCTAAGGAATTTCTTATTCATTTGTGGCATTACATTAGTCGTATTGTCCCGAAATGAGCTGAAAGAAAATACAAATGGGTATAAATAGCTTTAGAATTTATTTTTGGGTGATACGTCTTAACAATAATCCTATCCTATTTACTATCATATTTTAAAGGCGAAAATTTGAGAATAGTGAACTAGATATTGAATGAATTGAGCTCTAATGTAGTTTTTGACCTGGAATAACGTATAGTCTATTTTTTATTCGAACCATGTGAGTGGAGCCGCGGGCGGAAGCTAGTTTAAATAAAGTAAGATGGCAGGATTGAGGCGACTGAAATAATCAAAATGAGGCCTATGACCACACACACACACACACAACAGCCTTTCTCAGTCCACTAAGTCCAGTAAGGAGTGGAACTTGCTTCCGGCGTCTGTTTTCCCGGATCAGTACAATCTCAGAGTCTTCAAATCCAGAGTGAATTGGTTCCTTCTTTGCAAGCGTGCTCCATCTTAGACAAAATCTTCACCTGTTTCAGGTGTGACAGTTGTCAAACGCTTGACTATTATGTGTAAAAAAAAACTGCTGGACCGAGGCCTCCTCTAATAAAGGGGGATATGCCCATAATCCCCATGCTAGGCATGCGGGTTGGGGATCGCAGGGCCCAGCTTCTCGCACCGCCGACGCTGCTGCTCACCAGCCAGGCGGCCAGGGGATTTATCTGTGCTGATGTTAGGCTGCGCTATGTCGCAATAGCTAGTCGGCCAGAACCCGTTTGTTAGTTGAAAAAAAAAGATAGTGGTTGAAACCCCTTACAGGCCTATGCCCAGTGTAAATAGCTGAAATGATAATGATAATGAAGATGATAAAAAATCTTTAACTATAACGTCTTAGGAAAATTTAAAATCCGCATGAAAAGTCACTTTTCTTAAAGTTCCTTAGAAACTTTCCTTTGGTCAGCAATTTCTTTTGTGGCTTTATCTGTGACGGGGTTTCCGCAAAATCGCCTTTTCTTTATTAAAACACGGACGAGCCATTTTTATTACAGTTCTTTGATTTAATGCTTAACAGATTATTAAATTTTTTATCTTCGTTTTACTTGAATTAAAGTTTATATTAACGAGTAAAAATTATACATAAGCTTTCGCCTGCGGATTCGCTCACATGGTACCCAGATAAAAAGAAGCCTGTGTGTTAATCCAGGTCGCAAACTATGTGTATTCAAAGTTTCATTCAAATCCGTTCAGCCGTTACGAAGTTGAGTGGGAAAAAACGTACCCACACAAACTTTCGCATTTATATTATTAGGGAGATATGATTAGTTTTCGCACCACGGTCGGTCAAAAATATTTTGAGGCATTCGCTTCTGATTAATAAAAAATAATACTTGCGCTTGCGTCTTCGTCCGCGTAGAGGTTTTATGCGTTTTCAACGGCTGAACCTATCTTAGACTATGCAAAGAACATACCTTTCACAAATCAAGGTCTCCCGAACTTACGGTTTATTGTGTTGATTGACAATCGTTCAGTCAGCCAGCCAATCAGCAGTGTACAGTTATAAATATTTAGATTAACAAAAGTCAACCACGAGAACTTTTTATATTATTTACTTGTATGGCTTTGACCGTACAAGTCCCACATGTTCTTCCCGGTTCGGATTAAATGAACTCGAATAAATCAAGTGGAAAATTGAAATTCTACGAGCGACTCGCGTTCGGCACGATACGAAAACTAACTTTGATTAACTGGATCCGTTTGCCTGATGTAAAATTCGAGTGGTTTGTTAATATTATTGCTTTTTTAATTTGAATCAACTGCAACTGCATACTGCAATTTAAAAATAGAATAAAACTGCAAGGAGTTTGAATACCCAATTTTAGTTTTTTGAACTTCTGTTGATGAATTTTCTTTCCGAAAGATAGTGATAGAAATAGGGGACGTTAACCAGCGAGGGTCGAAAAATGGGACGAAAACTGTGGATGGCCCCTGGCTTAGAGTAGCGGATCGAGGCGAGTGGCATAATAAAAGGGAGGCCTATGCCCAGGGCGCCGAAAATGTTGATGATGATGAATTTTCTGATAGCGCTATTTTTGCTATACCTTACTCATTTTCAGTGATTTCTATGTTACAACATAGATCGTCTGATGTTTTTTATATGGAGACATAATACATAGGTTACTTACATACCTTCATAGGTTTTTAATTTAGGAACTACATCATTCAAATAACACAAATAGAACTTCGTTTAGTATTGAATTTTCCATAATAGTTATCGACTCTTTCAGAAAGAAATAATACAACTTTTGTCTGAGACTCAACAAAAGGCTACCATTTCCATTATACATACATCCCCACATCGCATGTTTGTAGATATATATTTTCTATTGAAAGTCAGCACAATAGCGGAGATAACATCCACTATCGGTTATCTTGTTTATAAGTGTCGATATAAAATGGAATTGCATGTTTCTTATTGAAGACCTTCTCTAGATGAAGTTAAGATAAGGAGTAGGGTTGTTTGGCTTTTTGTTTTACTTTTTGTTTCACGTAAGGGTCATCAAGCGAAGAGTTTACTCGTAGGTTCATTCACACACTACACACTACTTAGGTGAGATGGCGGTCAAACGTAAGCCTATAAACTGTAAAAAAATGAAACTCTGTAATGGTTACTACTCTTAACATCAGGTGGGTCATGTGCTAGTTTCATCTGTTATTTAACATAAAAAGAAACTATTTAAATTTCTTAGTCAAAATAAGTACGTAAGTAGGTAGTTTTCAAAATAATTTCTTATTTAGGTAAATAAAATAATATTTTTAACGTAAAAGCACGGCCCTATTTATTTTATATTAGATGATAGGATTTCTTAAGATGAAGATTGAGATAGGACGTGCTCACGCATCGACATCGTAAGTAATTGGATAGGAGTTTCAGGGGGACCTCTATCGGTCGTCAATCGAAATAAAACTGTACTTAACTGCGATACCATCTTCGCGAAGTTAGATGAGGAAGTTGCTTCTCAATGTTTAGATCTTGTTAATTCAAGAACAGCTTTGGTGTTGTGCTGGACATAGGCCTCCCCTAATGAGTGCCATTGCGCGCTGTCCAGAGTTCTATATGAAGAAAAATTGTGCTCAGAGATCTCAATACATATTTTGCCCGTCACAATGGTAGGGTTAATGAACCAAATGCTGGTATTAGCGGGGTATAACGACTTCCAATCTCCATCTTCAGATTCCAAGCCAACCTCGCCTACCTGTAATGCACCCTGCTGTATAACAAACGTGGCTCAGGCGGCTAGCTGAATGCGACATAGCACAACGTAACACTGGCACAGCAAAATTCACTGACCACCGACGGGCAGCTGCGTCGGCAGTGCGAGAATCTGTGCCCTGCGATCCCCAGCCCACATTCCTAGCGTGCGGATTATGGGCATATCCGTCTTTCTGCGAGGAGGCCTATGTCCAGCAGTGGGCTGATATAGGCTGTGCTAGTAGGTACAGTTGTGACGGTTCGATCAAAGGATACAATACACTCCTCAATTATTCTCCTGAGATGAAATGTTGAGACGAAAATAGACGCAGCAAGATGGTCTCTGCCCCAAACACCATTGTCCGACAAGTACTGATCAATAGAAATTGATTAATAATATTCATTATTCAAATCATTCATTCGTTATTAAGAAATTATATTTTATATAAAAAAAGTTTTATTACTTAAAAAGGACCAAATCAAGGCCGTTTTATATAAAAATTTCAAAGAAATTACCTTGTTCAACCTGAGTTTCAAATTATAATATGACTTTGAAAAGTTTCAAGTGATCTACTTAGTTACCTGCGTTTTATATTTCTATGTATGACACAGCTGACGCTTTTCATTTTATCAAGGCCATTTTATTCAAAAACTTTCTTTATGAATGAGTTTTTGATTAAGTTGTCTTATGAATTTTGTCTGGAGGTTATTCATAGTCTTTTCATTTAAATATCTCTCTCTGTTCCTGGCTATATATCCCACATGATGATGGAGTCAGCCTTCCTACAACTTTTCTTCCACTTCGCTCTATCTAAAAAACTAATCTATCTAACTCTCTATTAAAGTTTCATTTAAATATCTAACTAATTAAAATTTGTAACGAATATAATAATTTAATTTTACTATCCTTTTGTTACAGGTATGCAACAACTAATTTGAAAGGTGATTCGATTATGTATTTTAAAACTAAACCTTTATAAGGCTTTCTCCAGTCAAATTTAATTCAATTATGACTTTCCCTATAATTAAATTTAAAAAGGATTTCTTATTAAGATAGTAATTAGTATTAGCACAGACATTATCATTTTAAGTTGGATGAACGCCTATTTTTTTCGGCCATCAATACAAGACTAGTGAGCTCAGCATTAGCAGGTTATTTGAAGTTTGCGAGTGTGACCACCTCTGTGATGCAGTAGGCGAAAGCCTGGCTGAGACGCAGAAGGTTGCGGGTTCGATTCCCGCCGTGAGACAAATGTTTGTATGCATTGTAAATATTTGATTGATCTGAGTGTTTTCTACTTGTAATGTGCATGTATTTTTTATAGTATTTGAAGATGGAACAAGCACATGGCCCACCTGTTGTTAAGTGGTAACCATTACCTATCAGAAAGCATTGCATCGTAGATCACGTTTTTGGAATGTGTTCTACGATGTAACGCCCTGCGTCCAGCAACTTGAGGCATGAAGATCATAAGCTTCTTGTGCCTATATTTCACCAGCACCCACACCCTTCAAACCGTAACACAGCACAGCTCCTTCACGGCAGAATGACAGTACTTCCCCGGACGAGCCCTCCACAAAGAACTCTTATACTACTACTAAAAAGAATTCCAAAAAAAAATATATATAAGTAGTTTAAATATCTGTCTTGTGGTACGCATAATACTAAGCTCTGCTTACTTTGAGGCTATAATAATAAGTGGAAATGTCCGGCATTATTTACCTATTTATTTCATCATCATCATCAGTCTATCTGTGGCAGTCTACTGCTAAACATAGGTCTTCCCTAATGAGCGACATTGCGCCTTGTCCTCAGCTCGACGCATCCAGCTTCTACCAGTGCCTTTCAAAGATCGTGAGTCGTCTTTTATTTATTTATTTACTTTATAAAGCTGGACTGACCAAGAGTAGTAGCCCAGCACATCAGCCCATGTATAAGCACCATTACGGCTTGTTATAAACCCTCTTGCTTATCTCAAAACTATTTAGATAAAGCTCGCTCCACACTCATCCACAAATCAGTCTGCTCGTGTAGCGGTCGTAAAACACACCGCACACTACACCACAAAATTAAAAGCTATAAAGTTACTTTTGACTGTTACATCTCTAGTTTGGTTGATAGCCAACAACAGAAAGCAAAATAATTAATGAACATGACTTGACTGTAGGCTAACGACTTGACGAAACGAAAGAAAAATAATTATGATGAAATAAAACCTCAATTTGAATATTGTGCACTACGAAATAAAACGTAAGGCTTGGTGGTATGGTCAGAAGACTTTAGCCTGCCCACATTATTGGAAAAGCATCATACACACCTACATAAAAAAATAAATTAAGGCTCGGCGTTATGATCGGAAAACTTTACCCTACCCAAATAATTACGCGAGAGTCGAGATGCGGGAAAATTGTGAATTTAGAACAACAATTTTATTTTTATTTTATTTTATGTTCAATTGTTTTTCTGATTAATGTAAAGTTTATGGCACTTTAACCAACCTACGTAAGTAAGAAGACACAAGTGTAATGTAATAAAAGTAAAGTACTAAACTGGACTTCTCAGATGAAAGATTTTTTTTTCTGATTGTTTAGTTAAAGCCGCCATAGTTGTAACAGAACATAACATGACCGAAGACTGACGGGTTGACTTAAACACGGAAGAAATAGAATAGAGGAAGAAAAAAACAATTACTAGTCATGTCTGTACTACAAAATAAAAAGAAAGACTTGGCAGTATGGTCAAAAGACTTTAACCTGCCTAAATTGGGCTAACAAACAAAAATAAAGAGTCCCTCTATGATAACGTCAATTTGTGTTTTAGTTTAGAGTAGGTACTTCTTAATATGAAATTTTCTTAATACGAATTCGAAGTAGATAAATACGCTTAACCGGCACTATTGGTGGCCAAAAACAAATTACCGGTAATAACGTCTATCATTCACATGTTCTTTGGCAGGAAATCATTGGTGGAGTTGATGAGACACGACTGTTCTTTCACACACTCTAATTTAAGATGTTCAAACTGTTCTTAATTAATATTTCCGAGGGATATCGGTAAGTGCTTAGATTGATTACTTTATTTATATTAGTACATGCGGATATAAGTACTTATTTTTATAGGCGTAGAAGATGAAAACCGGATGTTGAATCAAACTTGTGTTTTAAATATCGTAAAATTAGCGATCATACACGTTTTATTAACCAATAAATTAAAAGAAACAAATTTTTATTGCTGCTGTTAGTGAGAAAATTTAGATAATTATTAAAGAAAAACATTAATTTATTGTAGAAACACACTTTACTTTTAATAAAGTAAGTCAATTTTTTTTATCTAACTGTCTTATAATATCAGCTATACTGGCAGTTGAATAAACAAAAGGAACAAAGGGTCTTTGTTTTCCATCTGTCAATAAAATTTAATCCCGCGAAATCACTAGCTAAGCTACCAACATAGTTCACCCATACCAATTATTTCTTATTCTGTGCCCATACTACAATCGTCAATCATTCACGCTCCGTTATTATAGGAATTTGAAAAAGGAAGTCTTTAAACGGTTTTTTTTTCGAATGAACCCATGAATGAACAAAGATTCTATTTTTAAAAGTGTATTGCGTCACAGGGACACAAAGCTTTTTGTTGTGTACAAAATATGTGCATTGAATGAAATACTACACGCACATGTTGTGGTTACAAATCATTGGAGGTATGAGAAATGCTTTCGTTGACAGATTGATTAATGCTATTAATTCTGTGATATTGAAAGTGTGAAATATTATAAACATGTCAGCTTGCTCGGACTCGACATGAAATGAACAATATGTAATCCCAAAGGGTATTTTGAGTTCACTCATGAGCAATTCAAAAATAAATCTTTATGATAATGTTAGTAGTACTTACATAGCAAATATTGAGGCAAAAGTTCGGATGTTCAATGAAATTTTTCCAAAAAAAAAAATTGCTTTTTTAACAGAAATGTCTTGTTCTGTTATGTTCAGAGGCACTTTTGAGTTTATGTTATGACGTCAGAACTCATAAAATGTTGTTTTATTTGGTCGTCTCATGTTATAGAACCTAAAGGAATACTAAAGTCACATAATTCGGAATGAGCACGAATTATGGTCGCCGTTAAAATTATTTTATTGTTTTTCGACACGATCAACACGTGCAGTAAAGAGGCTACAAGCATTCCATTGTGTTATGTCACAGTATACAATACTATAACCAGTAAAAAAATAAAACAAGTATTTGACGCATGTTAATAAGCGATACCTATACATACATAATTTAGTTTACCTAATAACGTTTATTCACTAAAAACAGAGAGTACACTTTGAACCGTTCTTTTTTTAATTTCCACCTATTCGTAACGCGATCAAACAGAATTAGCAAGAAAATCTGCTTGGCTTATATTTTTTTACTCCACTACCTCTAATTTCATAGTTTACTTACTGCTAGTCTTATTGTAATGTGTAGTAATTTTACTTATCATTTGTTACATGGTTGCGTAATTCATGGCGCAGATGTAAGATTTCATAATATCGGATTAAGTGTTTAGAGCGGATCGCTGACGCTTTCAGAACACGTGTAAGGATTGTTATTGTACGCAAGTGAAGCCAGGATTTAAGGAAGCATAGGTTATTGACATTTTGCAAAGCGCCTTAATAACGCGTGTAAAATAATATTAATTTAATAATGATTTATTGTTACTTATTTTTTTTTATTTATTTATCATATTTTATATGGAATTAAAAAAATAAAATATAGTAAACAAACTTTTGTATTGACTCGACGGCTCAGGTTAGCCTTTTGCGGGCGAAGAAGTAAAGGTAAAATTTTCAAAACAAATACTTATCACATAACATCATCTACCCCCAAACTAAATAAAGCTTTTACTATGGGAACCACATGAATTATTTACAATTTTTTGTAAATACATACACCATTATGAACAGAAAACAGATCTTGGACAAAAATGTCCTCACACCAACATATCTAAACGTAACTACACAACAAAACGTAAAATAACAACCTAGAAAGTACAATGGGAGGTCAAAACACAAATAAAATTTATTTCTGAGCTGAGCTAAAAAAACTGTTTCTTGAAATATTTCGTTCAACTCTTCCCATTTGCGCGCGTCTTACGAAAGTGCGCGGGATTACTGTAATCTACCTACAATTTATACCAATGTGCGTTGAACTTTACAATCCTACAGTGAATAATACCTCTATCATTTTTCATAAAGAGCCGAGAACGGAGCAAAAAGGCGATGTAATAACCGTAATATTAATACTTTATGCAACTGGTGTGTATTCTGTGCTTCCTACGGATTTTGATGAAACAAGAAGCTTTATTATATTCCACAAGTTGGTAGCATTGGTAGTCTGAAATATTGAATGTGGAACGCCCATGACTTTGTTTCTACCACGGTTAGTTTGAATACGGGTAGAATGAATGAATGATTGAATGAACAGTATGATCACTTTATTGTGTGTGTGACACATTTAACAAAACACAATGAAATTAAAAAGGTCTTGACAGACAGACAGACGGACAACAAAGTGATCTTATAAGGTTTCCTCTTTTCTTTGTGTATCTCTCGAAATCTATTTCCTTATCTTATGTGTCTGTCTCATCCCAATGCAAGGTAAATGCTTCCTCTCAAAATAAAAATCAGAATAAGAAAGTTGATGCGGAGAGCCGATCAGGCTCAGAAGCGCTTACTAGCAGAGGTCTTTGTCCAGCAGTGGACTGATGGTGGCTGAAGATGGCAATGAGACAGTGAGATTCATCAGGGTGCGTGTACGACTTTGAATGGTAATATTTTGGAAACTCTTTGTTGGATGATAAGAATTTATTTTTAATGTATTTTGTGCCGCAAAATGATATTTAACATTTGTAAGGTCACTGGATATTTCAAAGTCACCCTGCATTAGATCCCGTAGAGATAAGAACCGTGCACGACGCAAAACAAAATTATTATTGCTCCCCGGAAAGCTATAATAGAGCATACAGCTCTATTTTCTGCAGAAACCAGCAGGAGACAGTCACTAGGGGGTCTATGTTTTGGCATCCATATAGTGTAGCACTGGCAGTCAATGGCCTTGTTAATATCATAGTCGAGATGACGTCACATCAATACAAGCGATATCGCGAAAAAAAATTCATATAAATAGCCCACTAGAGCAATTAAACTTAGGCCTCACTGACTGGAATGGTATAGTGCCTGGGAGATGGTTTGATAGAGCAGGCTTGCCCACCAGCTTAGCATCAATAATATCCTCTTAAGTTAGGTTGACTATCTGGAGAGTATATTTTAGACCCTATTATCCACTTACCTATCAGAGCAATAACACCCTTATATGCATACTGAAATGTAAAAATTGAACTCAATGACTGAAACTTGAGTTATCTTTAAGTATTCCGAGCAATGTTCTCGTACCCTGACCTCAAAAATCATGAACCATGTTTACTTCATAGACCGTTGACTTGTGGAGTGTAAATCCTGATCCTCAAAATGCTTATTTACCATACGCTGGCTTATTGAGGAGTTCTTTGACTTGCAAATAGCCGGGCCCTTGGGCGGATCCATTGAAATGTCAATTTGTTTTCTATTGGGGTTCGTTGTTTGGTGAGCCTGAGACATATCGGTTCGGTGCTCACGCGGCATCAGAATCGGTCCTTTTTTGGGAAGTCAGTCAATGTTTGGCGTTCGTGGTTTCAATATTGATTTGCCCACATTGTCCTGCCAAAACCGCAGTAGAAAAAACAAACTTAATCTGAGAAGGAGATGGGAAGTCAGAAATTGTTGTTTAACCATCATCATCATCATTGTCGTAATTTTTATCATCTCTACCTCCTAGAGTTTTTGGGGTGGCATATCACGTTTTTTTTCTCTAACTAGATAAAAAAATACGAACTCTATCACAACCGGTAGGCTTCAATTTGATAAACATTGCATTTCACCAAATAGTTTTGCATTCACAATATTTACGTTATTGAACTAAATTGCTACAGTATCAATCCATCCTCAAATAATATTCAGGTAGGATTTTTTCTAAACAAAACGGTCAATGGCATCACAAGTTTGTTCACTAGCATTTGAGTTATTTTTACTAGCACGTTGACTATGGGCCCAGGGCCTGGGATATGACGCTTTGCGCCATGTCCGAGGATGGCCAGATGTATACATAAGTCATAGAGTTAAGATTTTGCACTCCATACTTCATTATCTTTACTTTTTTTTGGCCAAGCAGTAGGTACTATAAAACTCGAGTTTTATTTAAAAATTGTACCAAAATTGTATTGATTGCGAATATCACATTCATGGTAACCATTTATCCAGAAAAAAGTGCTGGTTCCGAGGGATAGAAAAGTTACTTTTAAAATTGTATTTTTACGCGAGTAAAGCCGTGAAAAGATGCTATTTGGCACTAAATTGTATTTCTTATAATTCTATGGTAGTAGTAGAAGTTCCTAATGAAAAGGCATTTTGGACCCTTTGTTATCCCCGACGCGTGTCGCTAAAAAACGTTCGAAATCTATTCCTTGAAGTGTACTCCAAATTTTGGGGGTTTCTTTATTAAAAAAGAAGCTTTTGCGGTGATCGCATCCGGGTAGTGCCTACATCCGGCGGATATCGAGAGGCTTCCGAGTGGCATTGTGTGGCATTGTGCCATTCGGATATCAAACGCGTCTATTGTTAGCATTATTGTAAGCGATGTCGCTTGCGTTACGATAAGTGGGTTTCCGAATTTTGTATGCCACTTGAGATTTACATAAAAAACTCTAGGGTTTTATTGGGGTGGATTAATTTTAATGAAAACATGGTTGACATAAAATGTAGTCAGCAAGAGTACGAATCTTTTTACTTCGATACAAATCTTTTTTTTTATTAATCTATTAGGTAAATGTATATCTTTCCAGCTTATGCCCACTGCCTCGCTCGCGTCAAAAGTAATTTTTCTATCCCTCGGAATCTATAATTTTCTAGATGAAAAGTAGGGTAGTTGTCATGCTCTTTGTACTCTTGACATCGTGTATGCGAAATGATCATGATGATCGGTTGAGTAGTTAAGGCGTAAAAGCATAACAAACAATAAAACAAACTACCCGTTCCTTTTAATTATAATGAAATGAAAAATAAAAAATAAGTCTTAAAAATAAAACATGAATTCAGGAAAGAAAACAAAATATGACTGTAAATTTTGCTCTACTAGAAGCAAGATGGAATGGAATCTTCAACTTTTATTAAAGTAGGAGTTTAAGACAAATTATGCTTTTTATAAGCAAATCGCGATACTAAAGCTCAAGAGAAAAGTTTCACGTAAACTAGTACAACCATCTAAAAAGTTCGTTAATCCGTTAAATAAATTCATCACGGTTTGAAAAGACCCAGCGTTTTAAATTCCAAATAAACATAAAGTGTAAGAGTTAGTTAAACGTTTACCGAGAAGATTACTCTTGAATCTATTGAAATTCAGATAAAGCATTAAGATTCCGACCAGCGGGCAGGAGCAAAATGTTTTTGTTTTGATGGTCTGTTTATACTAGCACAGTGCAGCACTGTGTCTAGTAGATGCTTCAGGCTACAGATACTAGCAATGTTGCGATTGCACTGCAGATACCAATGAATATAGAATGTGTAAAAAAACAGTCTGACATGTTTATTTTTTGTAGTATAGACTCTTGCTAACCAAACTTTTAGTTTGTCTAACAGATCACCCGGATTAAGCGTAATTTTATGAAAATATATTTGATAAAAATATTAGTTGATCATATATACTTATTAATATCACCCTCTTACATCGTATGGCAAATTAAGGTACCTATTT
The DNA here is from genome assembly GCA_951804965.1 of Horisme vitalbata. NCBI lineage: Eukaryota > Metazoa > Arthropoda > Insecta > Lepidoptera > Geometridae > Horisme > Horisme vitalbata. The sequence continues at coordinate 7,712,219 of OX638102.1, forward strand.
GGATCTGAGTAAGTCGTTGAGCCGTGCCCAAGGCTTTCGTTTAGTTCTAAAACCTCAAATCACAGGACTTAATTACAAAATTCACAAATACATTTTTAGGTCAATTAATAACACGTCGGTTTTCTATGTATAGTATGAATGTATTTATAAAAAAAAACGTAGTACATCAGACTTGTGGTTCCCATAATACAAGCTTTACTTAGTTTGGGCCTAGATGATACGTATTATTTAATTAAATTTAACTGGACTAAATCACTGACTCAGTATGAAGCATGCCCAAGATACCTTCAATGGCGGCGGGCAGCTAAAATGTTTTTGTTGTAAGCCTGCTAGAATTAATGACTCTCCTTTGTGAAGCCTTGATTACAACGATTACGATCGCTTTTAGAACACGGACAGAATCGCAATTGGTAATGGAGGAGGACATCAATTGATTTTTTGAACTGTGACGGCGAAAAACTTTCGTGAGCTTTACTTTTTATCTTATAAGATAGATTAAGGTACTTTCATTGGAGCGCAATGGAGTGAGCTTTTTGTTTTCTGAAGAACTCTGGAGTCATAGAAAAACTGGACCCTTCTTTTATTTCGTATACATAATCCCTTCGTATTGCCCGTACTCAAGGCATTGCTGCGAGAGCGATCTGCCCAGCAATTCTCAGTTTTTAAAATACATATTGTTATTTTTCCCACTATGAGTCACTGGTACTTGAAATAAAGAAGTTTTGAGGTCTATAGCCTCCGATTTACAACTTTGGGATCAACTGTTTAAAACATCGACTCAATTCAAAAAGATAACAAAAATATAGCAATTTGCTCACATTTTCCTCCTCACAAAGAAGCGAGTAATTTTAAAATGTGCACAGAACCTGCTGATTATCTACGAAACGACGCTTGCTAAGACTACTATCATTAGACTCGATCTACTTTTATATTATTTTCGCGAGGAATCTCAATAGCATCGAAAAGTCAACGAACTCGATCGGAATAAGAATGTTTACATTGCCGATGGAACTTGATGGGAATAGCTAGTTATTTTAGAGTGCGCTATTTTCATAAAGAATTTTAAAGAATGTAGAAAGATTGTTTGGAGTATGCCAGTTAAACTATTTTACAAGTTTGCACCTAATTGTTTGCTTGTTCGCCTGTTTTTTTGCAAAGGTGCGCATGTGATATTCATATCAGCAGTGTATTGAATGAAAATTTTGGATTTGCCTCTTACTACCCCCTATGTCTTCTTCGTTTTAGCTAGTATCCAAGTCTAGTGTCGGAGTTTCTATATTTAGGCCGCCTGAAGGCCTTCGATATGGCTTAGCGACCGAAAAAGCCGGGACCAACATCTTAAAGTGCCTTCCGAAGCATCTTAATGCTACTAAATGGTTACCTATCGAAGTAGTGACCGGACGGAATGCAGGAAAACCAAGATGATTTGTAAAGAACACCTAAGTAAGCCATGCTACAAGCCTCTATCTTCAATAGATTTGCGTATTAAGGAATATATGAAGATCAAAGGCAATGAGGAAATAATGAGGTTGTGATGTACGGGGTCCGAACCCAAGCCAACCTCACCTGCACGTGGTACACCCTGCTAAACAACGAACGGGGCTCTAGAGGCCAGTTGTTGCGGCATAGCACAGCCTACATCAGCACAGCTCAATCCCCTGGATGCGGCGGTGGTGATGGTGCGAGAAGCTGTGTGCTGCGATCCCCAATCCACATGCCCAGCGTGGGGATTATGGGCATATTACCCTTTAGGGAGGCCTATGTCCACCATTGGACTGATATAAGCTGGTGTGGTGTGGAGTAGTGATGTGATGATGTTTGTTTAGTTTTTATATAAGCAGTATGGTGGGTATGCATTCAGTCATAGACTTGTTATGTATGGGTTCACATCGTTGATTTTAATTTCAATGAACTCATCAGAATTTTAATTAACCGTGTGAACCGTACAGATTTGAACCGTAACTATCATGTTTGTAACTACGAATTGTCCTTCTGATGATCAACAGTGTACCGACAAATTCTTTATTCTGTGGTACTGAGGCTGGTTTGACCCATTCAATATCAATTTCTTTCCACAAATACCAAAAAAGTTTGCTAAGAGATTATTCCAGGGGATGGGCCAGCAGCCGTCTCATACCAACACTGCAGTTACCAACTCCCTAATAGGTACTCAATTTGCCTCATAGCTCTACTTTAAATATGCAGGTTTTTGCAGAGTCCTATGTCCCACAGTGGACTTTTATAAAAGGAACAAGATCAAATCTCATACAGAATTAGCTAAATGTACCATCAAATCTATTCTAATATCAGTTTCAGTTTTAGTTGTTTCTGCAAAGCGTTTGTTGCCAACAAAGCAGTTTAGTTCAGATTAGTGTTGAACGTTTCAACCGTGGCAACTTTGAATGGTTGAAAGAGAAACAGAATAATAGATGGTAGAGACAAAGGATGTTTGGCTAACACTATAATCTATTTTACCTTTTAATTTTACCATTATCATCTTCAGCCTGATTTCAATTTAAATATGAAAATCTTTTTTTCAGCTTCACATACGTTAAAGTCATATTTGAGACACGAAAAAGATACTTCACTAAATAAAGGCACCAAAATCCGGCTAAGTGCTAGTTGGACTCGTACGAAGGGTTCCGTACTGTTTGTTGTATGGGAGCCCCACGTAAATGTTTATTTTATTCTGTTTTTATTGCGGCATAAGTAGATCATATTATGTGAAATTTTCAACGGTCTGGCGATTACGGTTCTTGAGATACAGTCTAGTGAGAGACAAACAGACAGATGGACGACGGAGTGGAGTCTTAGTGATAGGGTTTTTACCCTTTGGGTACGGAACCCTAAAAACACTATCAAAAGAGAATATAAATTAAAAATTAACATCTCAATGGAGCCCTGGATCAAGAGTGCACTGCACAGTGTCCACTTTGTCCACTGGTCAAAGTGCACACTTCATGAGGGCATCAAGTATTCTTTCAAATAATCTTTTGTAGAATTAACTGTAAGTTCTACAAAAGAAGCTACCGAAACGATGACAATTATTTTTCCACATCCAGGTCAATGACCCATTGAGCCACTAAACGCGACCACTAGTGGCTCAGTCAAGCTACTAGACGCAGCCACCAATCGCAGCCGTTAGTGGCTTTGTGACAGCCACATTTCGCCGCCACTTTTTTTCTCCTCTGTCGCTCTATTATCCAGAAGCCGGTTACTGTGGCCCAATGTGCGCACGATGCGAGCGACAAAACGCGACCACAAGTGGCGAGCTTGGGCGACTCCCACAGCTTATGGCCCGAGTGCGTCCACTCGAACGTTCGATTTGCGCCGATACAAAATGTATGAATAAACTCGTCTGCAATTTGTGATCGCATCTAGTGGCCGTGACTAGTGGCTCAATGTGCGATTGGCCTAAAATGTATCTATATCGTAAACTCCAACAATCGAATTCCCGAGATGCGAATACAGAGAACAGGGCAATGTTTAGAGAAACTGACATTGTTTATATTCGCACGTCGCACTCGATGTGTACGAGTATTTTTAGGTCATTGTGCTATTTGAGTAACGATATTTTTATAAGGCATGTGAAAATCGAGGGGGTTTAAAAGAAACATTAAACATAACATAAACATAAAAATCATTTATTGATATAATGCAATTCCGTTATGTTTACAATAGTTTAACTTAAAGTATTAATACAATTCTTGTTAAATTCCCGTCAGTTTCCTCACGAGGCTAAGCCTGTATCGAGGAAATTTGGTACGATACATCAAATGTTTTACGCTCAGTAGACAGTTAATTTCAAGTTTACAATTGACAATAAATATTAATAAAAGTTTAAGCCATATAACTATCAAAGAAAATTTAAATGTATATAACTAAGTGGGTATCTACTAATAATGTACATTATTGCGCAACATTGAAAATAGCTTCATCATCAGTCTATAGCAGTTCTCTGCTGAATATAGACCTCCCCTAATGAGCGCCATTGCGTCTTTAGCTCTGTTATATTATTTGTCCTTCAGTTAAAATAAATATTTTTACTAATTGACTACTAGCAAACTACTACCAACCCCTGATTAAAATAACTCGATACCAGTGCATTCATTTGGAAGAGGTTGAGTAACAAATAAATTTAAACATAGGAACATGACAACCAGAGGACGCCCACTGCGACCGTTGTGGCGCAGTGGGCGAAGGCTTGCCTAAGACGCAGAAGGTTGCGGGTTCGATTTCCGCCGCGAGACAAATGTTTGTTTCATCTGTACATATTTTTATGAAATCTGTATGTTTTATATATACTTTTATTTATAAAAAATATTAATTTAAGTAGTATCAGTCATGTAGTTTCCAATAATATAAGCTCTGCTTAGTTTGGGGCTAAGTGACGCAGTGTGTTAGTGTCCAACATTATTTATTTAAAAAAATATTAATTACATTTCCAGTATTAAAAGCCGGGACCAACATTTTTAGTATCTTCCGTAGCAGGAGTCAGAATAATAGATAAGCCTTTGATAGACTAGACTAGACATTCTCCTGAGGTATTCATTACTTATCCATTCTATTATTAATCTTCCCATGGTCTGCACTCACGATTACACTTTCTCGGAACAAAACTAATCATCTACCTTTATCAACGTCTAATTGTCAATCATCGGCAGCGTACCTACGTGTCGTTAATTAATGAAGTCGAGGTCAAGCTTAGGAAGGTCATACATTGCGCAAAAAGTATATAATTTCTAACAAAAAAAAAATTGGGAGGTCACTTTCTCAATTAACTCTTGGTATAATTAATAAGATCAAACTTTTGTCAAGGCAATATCTGTGACCGCCTAAATCGCGTGCAATTTAATAATTATCATTATTTTAAAAATAAAATAAATAAATATCTACAACTATTCTTTATCATTTAGTAGACGACCTCTGTGGCGCAGTGAGCAAAGGTCCGCCTGAGACGCAGAAGGTTGATTCCAGCCGCGGGACAAATGTTTGCATGTTCTGCAGATATCTGTCTGGGTGTTTTCTATGTATGAAATATATGCATTTACAAAACAAATGTATTTAAGTAACATACCATGTGGTTCTCATAACACAAACTCTGCTTATTTTTGGGCTACATGATGCTGTGTGATAGTCCAGCATTATTTATTATTATTTGTGTAAAATACATTGAGAAAAATACCTTCAAGGGGCCATTTTCAACTATCAACTCATCACTGATCATGTCAAATAGATAGATATAGAATGATATAAAACTAAAAAAACGAACATTAACTAAAGTAAAATGTGTGGTTTTATCGCTAAGAGCGATCTATTCCAAACATCCCTTAACAAAATAATAGTTTCATAATTTAAAAAGGCCGCATGCTTTATCTCATTTAAAAAAATGGACAAACTGTAGTATACTGTGAAGTTTCAACAGACGATTTTATAATCGTCATTATTTACTTCAATCCCATAGTTGTTTTTTGGTATGTAGGTATTATGTGTCAAGTGGTAAATAAATGTTTGTCTATTATATATCTTATTATCACTGATCGCATCTCTTTACTTAAAATAAAAAATAAACAGGTACTTGTAATTTTTGAATGTATTCATTGGACTTGAACTTTGTATTTGAGTTCGGTTACTGTTTAATAATAACAAGTCAGTCTCTTCATCATCATCATCATAATCATCATCATCAGCCTATAGCAGTCCGTGCTTGACATAGGCCTCCCAGAATGAGTGCCATTACGCCCTGTATTTTATTAACAATAAAATATATACAGGATGTAACATTTAGATCGGTCAGTATGGGAAAGTCTGAAACTATTAGACACACGATTATCTGTTCTTAGAAACCATGTCATCGATTTTAGTAACAAGAAAAACTGCATTCATACACTTAAAAAAACTTGTGAATGGCAAGCCCAATGTTAACGCAGTGAATCTCAATTTGTGACACCAGTATAGAGCCATAAGACAACAAACACAGACACAATTTTATGCATCTTAAACGAGTTGAAAAAAAATTATTTCGAACATCTACTAAAATAAATTAAAGGATATTAAAATGATTACTGCTTAAAACCTACACAATCAATATCTAAAAGAAAATAGTGTATGTAATATTTTTCAAAACGTCCGGTTTCGATTCCCGAGCTGAGTATAAGTTTTTTTAAATGTATGAATGCAGTTTTCCTTGTTACTAAAATCGATGACATCGTTCCTAAGAATAGATCTTTGTATGTCTTATAGTTTCAGTCTTTCCCATACTGACCGATCTAAATGTTACACCTTGTATATATATTTAGTGATTATTGTGGTACCCATCCGTGCGGATGTCTTAATGAACGTCCAGGGTAGATCTGAAATCAGTAGGGTCGCCAAATTGTTTTAGTTTGATGCTTAGATGAAGATTGATGACCTTTCCGTGTTCCTGTCCATTTGCCTGATTACTGACGTTTGTTACTTTATAATTAGAGAATAAGGGTGGCTCGTTTAAATTGCCTTTATTTTGCTTAACAAAATAGAAGAAATCTTTACACTACTAAAGAAGCTCTTAAGTAACTTAAACCTTAGGACTTTTAAAAACTGGGTGCCTAGAGTCAGTTTTTTACCAGCTCGATCGCGTTTACGTTTACGCAAATTTACATAGAACTGAGGTAGCGCCATCTAATGAGAAACGCTTGGTACTGACTCCTTTCCATACAAATTTGCGTAAACGCAATCGCGATCGAGCTGGTAAAAAACTCGCACTAGGCACCCTGTTTAATCGTCTGTTTGATAGAAGATTTATTTGCTTCTTCAATCACATCACATAGTTACAGCATCTGTGGACAGTTTTTCATCATCATCATCCACAGCGAACATTATCCACTGCTGGGTCACGAAGCCCCACGAAGCCTCACGAAGTTTGTTCCTATTAAAACTATACCTTAAGTTATTAACCTACCTTTATGAAGCTAGAAAATTTAAAAAAAAGTATTTTGATTAATAATAGATAAATATTATTTTTTGCGATTCCCTGCGATCCCCAACCCGCATGCCCAGCGTGGGGATTATGGGCATATCCCCCTTTTTATTAGGGGAGGCCTATGCCCAGCAGTGGACTGATATAGGCTGTTGATGTTGTTGATGATGTTGATTCTTTTTTGGGTAAAAATCATTATATTATTAGGTGAGTTTAGGTGACGTTTGTAAGAGACGAGAGTTTTTAAAATAAATGTAATTTGTAATGAAAAATTTAATTAAACTTCTTAATTACTTCAAGTAACGGCAACTTGTCCGTGTCAGACCACTGAAAGCCTTTTCTACTTTACTTCTCAGCCAAATTGAGAGCTCGAATAAAATGAACCAAATAAATTCCGTTTTGAAACAAAAACATTTACTCAAGTATTTAAACTTCAGCTGAAACATAATTTGGTCTTAAAGTTATGCCTTAGCATCAAAGTCTAGATGATTATAGATCGTCAAAGGATGGATAAAATCGAGTAGGTGAGGTACGTAAAAATATGATAAATAAGTATTTTAACATGTTTCATTAAAAAGTTTTACAATAAATAATAAATAAAATAAATAAATAATGCTGAACGTTATCACACAGCATCATCTAGCCCCAAACTAAGCAGAGCTTATAAAATGTTAATATACTGATATAGTAGAGTTGATGGTTGCGTAATATTAAAGCTCAGGGCTATTATTCCCTACGACTAAACGCATACGTGCCTCGTTACGATAGATTCGATGCCCATGTCAAATTTCTTAAAGTGACGCCGTGGCGTGTTTTGGAAACGCGGTTTGTTTGAAGCATGTTATGACGTCACACGTTATCGGCAAGGAATAGTTTGTGTCATAGAGAATTACGGCCCAGAGATGATACATAGCGTAAATCAGAACAGTTATAGTTTCATTTCAATCCCTACAGCCGTTATGGAGTCGAGTGAGAACAAAAATACAAACACACAATAAATACATTCGCATTTATTATATTAGTGTGATTACCTGTCTAGCCCTCTCTCCGACACAACGTGGTGTGGCTTAAAACACACATCATAATGTACATCTTTGCTTATTACTTTTGAACTATCATGGTTGTGAAAATAATTATTAACATCAACGGGATATTTACCATGATTTGGGAGTTTTATTGTTTCCCGATATTCCAACGCAGTTGCATGCTTCATGATCACGGGGTGCACTGTTCGCCCCGCTACTTAAGCCTAATAATGACTCTATTTTAAGACACTGAAAATGTTTTAGAACGACCAAGAACAGAAGAAGTATTCTGATAAGTTTTATTAAATACCTAATAACGTAAAATATTAAATACAGATACAAAATCTTTATTCATAATAAATAAGCTACTGAAATTGCTGTTAGGCTGTTTTTGCAGTGTCACTTTATGTAGAGTATCAATAAGGTACAATGGTTTATAACAATACACAAAGTTTCATTTGTCCTGAAAAGCTGTACTCATTCGCCGTGATCGACCATCAGCACATGTCCAAAACATGTGATGTAGCACAAAGTAGGTTAATAATATTAATGACACGAGTGGAAAATGTTATGGGAATTTGTAAGGAGGATAATTATGGCGCAAAAATATGTCAGTGACGTCAGTGAATGTGATGTTATCCCAAAAGTGTCTCAAATTGTTATTGTAGAAGTAAATTTCTTTGTGAAAGCATCGTCCAGGGTAGTACTGCCATCATGCCTATTTCTGCGGTGAAGCATGATGTGCTGTGTCTCGGTTTGAAGGGTGTGGGTGCCGGTGAAACTACAGGCACAAGAGGCTTATCATCTTCATGCCTCAAGTTGATGGACGCAGGGCGTTGCATCGTAAAGCACGTCCCCAAAAACGTGATCTACGATGCAATGCTCTGTGATAGCTTGTTCCATCTTCAAGCAGGTAAGCCATACATACCTACTATAAAAACTTAGTTTTTATGGTATATAACCATAAAAACTAATCATCATCAAGGTCATCAACACTTCGACTCTACCATTTTGGTTAGGAAGTGCGGGTAAGAATCGAACGTTAGTTCTTTGCTCTGGCGTCAACTTCGAGAGCAAATACTCTCGAGTCTTTTGGTTTTGCTCTGAGTGCCACCCTAGCTCATGGGTTGGCTTCCCAGAGGCGTTACGTTGTCCAATTTCTGGCTACGGAAGTGGATACTGGTCCGGAGAGTTGGGTGTCTCCAGGAGCTCGCGAGGTAGAGGTCGCCATGGGATGTTAATATCAGGAGGTCGGGCGTGTAGAGGCGCGATGCCGTTAAGGTGTACGTGGCGACTGTTGTCTGCGCGGTCATACATCCTTCGCGCTAGCAATGCCACGAAGTCCTTCACGCTGGGCATTTTCACGTCCCGGGCGATGACGTCATTCCTAACATACCGCCCAGCTCCTGTGCAGACTCGGAGAGCTATGTTTTGTTGAACTTGGATTCGTTTGCGTTTTGTGGAAGAGCATAACGCGTACCACGCCGGTCCTGCGTATGTCATAAAAACTAAGCTTTTTACTGTCACTAGTATTGATTTAATGTTGTTTTGTTCTGCAAGAGACTAATGTTGACTATTGTTGAAGTTGTACAAGCAGATCAATACATAACCGTGGATGGTGTGTCTTGGTGGACTTTGGTGTTCTTTTGATAAGCAATACGCCTTCCGTTCACTACTTTGATAAGTTGGTATTTGGGTCTGAGCGCATCCGTGCTTCGGAAGGCACGTTAAGATGATAGACCCGGCTTTTCAGTCGTCAAGCCACGTCGGGCGGCCATACGAAGAAGAAGAAAAACACATAAGATTCAGTCTTTTTCAAGATTTTTAAAATGAATAAAGTGTTTTATTAATTAAGTTTTAAACGAAGAAAAATATGATCATATCAATATTTTCTAAAGAATCTTCATCCAAGTGTCTGGGAATTCGAATGCCTCATACATACTTTTGCATTTAGAATTTGTACAAGTACGACTCATACAATACGTACAAGCATGCCGGAAGTTTCAATTGCTTTATTAAAAGCTCTTTGCATTGCTCAAATTGTTCATTTGTTTATTGTCTTTGTTTGCTGTCTCGTGTTTTCATCCGTTGACGGGTTCTTTTTCAAAACGAGTTTGAGTTTGTACGCTGTTTTTGCAATGGAATATAAATCGACTATTCAAAGGAAAAAATTTTCGGGCATGATAAAATTATCGAAGGTACTTCTACTTCAATGTAGCAACACACATTCTTACAATTACTCTACAAAATTCAATAAAAAGTTGTTGTTTATGATCTGTACCTTTTTAACCTACCCCTTAGTTAGTACTAGTACCTACCCTGTAAGGGCGAAGGCAAATTAGCTTGATCTTGTTATTTATTACAAAATAATATATGAAAATTATCAACTATTTCAATATAATAGAATCAGTCAAGATAAAACAAATATTAATTAATTGAAAATATTTGACTCAATCAAGTCAAAATAAATAAATAATAAAAACAGTTCGAGGCTATTCCTATCGTCTGAGAACTCATTTACGTAGTAATAACAATTTTATTATTACTTTGGTGCGAAATGTTGAATCATTTCTTAGCTCTACAATATTATTTTTAATAGATTTTAATCAGTCTGGTATAAGGGCATTTTATTATTTAGTGAGTACTTTAAAAACGAGAATGCATTGATTGATTTCATAAAACTTGGTTCCCAGGTCCCATATATTTTGGAAAAAGTTTTGAATTTGTTTTATTTTGAAGTTTAATAAATATAATTTAAGGCTGTGGTGCTGTTAATAAGTACCTACATAATTTGGTTTTTCAAGAATTATCTTTAAAGCTAGCTAGATTAACATGCCAATGCAAAGTTTATTCACATAATAATATCCGAACACTTATTCCTTATAGTACAAGCCATCGCCCACATTCATTCGGTGACATTCAAATGAGTTGTTAACAGTTACAATAAACGTAACGTCCCCTGCACTGACTCATTCAACTAATGGTGCGACACAGTTGCTGAGTGCTTTTTGCAAAATGCTTTTGTTCCCCTCCCAATTCGCTTTTGGTATAAAAATGGTTGTGATGAATAGAGGGGGAATTAATTTTGGTAATCATAATACCGCTATATCTTATTGAGTAGAATTTTCTACATTTTATACTAATATTTTAAATTATTCCAACGATTTTCATGGGATTTCGCAAACAAAACTGCTCAAACGACTGTTCAACCAATAAAGCTAAACCATGTCGGAGGCATTCGGGCAGCCTAAAAACTCCGCCACTACACCAGAGTGGCTACTAGTCTAAATGAAGAAAAAGAAGAACCAATAATGATAAAACCAATTTTTTTTATACAAAGATGATTTATAATCAAGTTCAACTAATACAGTTATCACTAGTTTGAAAGCCTATGGATATTTTATGAATTGTGTCATTGCTTTAGGTCAATAAATGATTTTGTATTTGTATTTTGTATAATCAAATCACACATAACATCATCGTATCACATCACACTAATATTATAAATGCTAAAGTTTGTATGCGTGTGTGTTTGTATATGTTTGTTCCCACTAAACTCTGTAACGGCTGAACGGATTTGGATGAAACTAATAATATTATTATAATTAAAAAATACGACAAGAGGAGCCAAGCTCTTGTCGTAGTGATGCAATTATCTCCATTTAGCTCTTTCCATTGCAGTCACTTTGGATGAAACTAGGAATATGTATAATATATTGCTGGAGACTTGAATTAATACAAGTTACTTTTTATGTGGATAGAGCAAAGTCGCGGACGTAAGCTAGTGTTGTTAAGTTTATTGAAGTTCAAAAGCCTTTGAGTGGCGTTCATAAAGAAGATAAAACAGAAAAGTTATTTTCAATATTATTTTTCTTTAGGTACAGAATTCGATTTAGAAATTTATGATAAATAAGTAATAACAACCTTTGAAATATTTCTCAGAAATTATTAACTCCATGAGCCGTTTACTAGAAGGAAATGGATTACATTTTTGATCGCTTCCATTCCACTGCGCTCATTGTCTAGGGGTAGGAATGTGAATGATGGCATCTATCGCGCAATATATTCTGAGATTAAACTCGCCATTTCTCCGACAATTTGCAAATGAATAAAGCTTTTACGGTTAATATTGTATGATTCATCTTTTGAGATTCCTTCATACGATCTGATTCATGCTAAGAAAGTGTTTTGGTGTAAGCCATTTGTTAAATACTATAGTCGATTGGCGCAATAATATTTTACGATGACGCTTGCAAGCAATTTCATTTAAAAACTCATAATGATCATAAAATAACAGAAAATGCGTATCTTGCAGGTTTAGTAAAAGTGTTTTAACATTGACGACACGATATCTTCCGCATCTACAAGAAAATATCATGGGCCTAGCAGGACCCTTTTCCCTATCCAACTGTCTGACTGTAAACTACTATAAATTCCTTGAACACTTCAAAGTGTTAAGCCGATATTGCTAACAATAATCTTTTACAAAAAATCTGACGATCTCCAGAACTTTAGTCATTAAAAGATTGAAAGATTGCTTGTTCAATTGCCGGGGGGTAAAAATCACCCTAAGGCAAGGAAGATTTATCTCATTAGTTAAATGGCGCGTCAGGTTGGCGCGTCAGGCTAGGCTCCAGTATAAGCTAACTTGGAAATTTCAACAAATTGGATTCCTTGAAATATTTTGAGCAAATTTTATAAGAAATTTCAAATGTACGATGTTTCATCTTCAACAAATTGATATTGCTTTTAAGTGTAGGTACATAAATATATTTACTAGTCATAAGAATATTATGGTATATTCGACAGATGTTTTAATACGTTCCTTTTTATTCAATCTATTAGGAACATTTATACTTATTTTAACATTAGGTATTTTTATTCTTCAAACAAATTTTTGAGCTGATAAAATATCTCCCAAATATGAGAACTTTATTTTTCCAATCTATTAAACTACTTCTAAACAATATTCATAGAATTATGATAATTTCAGTCATGAAAAGTTTTAAACGTCTATAATTTTTGGTCAGCCGGATACCTTCCAATTGGTGGGCGACCATCACTACGGCCCGGAGCCCTGGACACCTAACGGACAGTGACGCGTCGGGGTCGGATGAGTGGACACAATGAGTGGACGAGAACGGCTAATAATAAATAAGTGCGAGTCGAACTCGCGCATGAAGGGTTCCGTACCGTTGGTATTGTATGGGTTAAGCTTTAATTATTTTTTTTATTTAGTATTTTTTTATGATTGTTGCTGCTATAAAGCAGTATAGGGACGTAATGACACAGCATGCAGCCCCAAACTAAACAGAGCTTGTATTAAGGGAACCACATGATTGATATACTACACATATATATTATTTTGTAAATATATACATATCATACATAGAAAACCCCCATTTTAACTGTCTGGCTAACACGGTTTATGAGATGGTGACAGACAGATAGACGGACAGTGGAGTCTTAGTAATAGGGTCCCGTTTTTACCATTTGGGTATGGAACCCTAAAAATAAAACTATCTGTCTAGACGAGGGTCATCAGACCAATTACATAATTGAAACCCAATCCGTAATCGTCTGGGAGTTGAATCGGCCGTAAAAAAAAGGATATGCATTTGAAAAACCATGGTAAAAACAATACAAGATGTCACCCTAAGATCTTTCAGTCTCGCGTTGGCTTTTCACTAGATTAGACAGCTCAAGAAAGCATGCAGGGATGCACGGGGGAAGATTATTGCGAAAGTTTTAACTAGATTACATTTGATTACAGCTTACATTTTCGGGATAATCTCAGTAAACTGTCTACTAAAGCGTAGCATAATTTTATGTTTTTTTTCGACATATAACTGTTGTTTTGATAAATATTAACAGATTAAATGTTTATCATGTTTATCAGGTTACAATGCTCTTTTCAGTTGGAGGTCATCAATTTTTAATGTAGAAGTTTAAAGTGTACATACAAAAAGAAACAACATCACTTGTGACTGGTTTACCACTTTTCCGCTGAACATAATAATTTTATTGAATAGCATCATCATAAATCACTTTCGTTAGCCTTTACTTCGATTTTTTTTAAATAAAGACCCTTGATCCGCACAAAAACTCATTATCAATCTAAATTAAAATAGTAAACTAAATGACTGGGTAATATCTCAACACACATCACAAACTGCTGGACCAATAAACTTAAAATTTTGCACTAGAAGGCAAAATTTAGTAGGCATTAAAGTTTGAATGAAAGTCCGTCAGTTTTGAATTTAGGATCTCTTACTTTTGTATTAAGGCTGATAGTTAGTCTCAGCGGTTTTAATAATTTTGCCTATGAAGGGTTAAAGGGATGAATAGATTTGACAAAATTGAAGCCGCGGGCGTAAACTGGTAATATTCATGCGGTTTTGATAGTTTTACCTATATCTACCTAGGGGTCTTTACCCTAATCTCTTCTAATCTATTCATACCTTCGGATGAATAGATTAGAAAAAATTGAAGCCACGGGCGTAAGCTAGTAATATACAACGTTATATAAAAACCCGCAGTTGTGAATCATCGCTTCAGTTGACAAGCGACTTAAACATTTCCGAAATGAGTCTTCCCTTAGTGGTTTATGGATCGGGAGTAACTTGTTACGTTGTAATTTGAGAGTTGATGACATTTTTGTGAGTCACGTCGTATTAATAAAAGTTTTATTGGTATCATAATAACTCAGTTTTCCATTTGTTAGGCGGAAAAGTTTGTAAACTTATGTATGTACTTAAAGTGTATGATGTATTCTGTGATAAAAGTGAGGAGATTTTTTTGGACCGTACCAATTAACGTACCTACTCGTACGTAGGTACGTGACGTTATAGATTCAAGATGTTTATTTGCATAACTAAATGTAGAGAATGATCTTATTACTAAAGATAAGTAGGTACTTAAAAAACTTAGTTGCCGTAATAAGTACAATAAATACATGACTACCTATTTTTATCCAACTACGCCACAGCCAATAGGAAGGGTTATGTTTTGTATTTATTTTAGCAATAGACTCTAGTCGTGAATTTCTCGAAAAAAAAACCCACAAATTGAGAGTTATCATGCAATAGATTTAATTAAATATAAAAGGCCATATCTGCCGAAGAACCGATAACCGATGGGGTACGTATTCTTGAGAGGGTAGGACTCCCTCCGGCCAGGCGGAATGACGATCTGCGATAGTCTGCGTCGAGCTCAGGACAGGGAGCAATAGCGCTCATTAGGGGAGGTCTATGGCTAGCAGTGGACTGCTCTAGGATGATGATGATGATAATGATGATGAAATATAACAAAAGAAAGGTGAAGTCTCAGTTCATAAAAGACAATAGAATGCCATTGACATAACTCTGTAGATAATAGTTTGATTGCTCATCAATCGAGTAGTAAAATGATTTTGTTCGGAAGGCTCCAATTACTAAGTTATTACGAAGAATACAATAGCAGGCTTGAGCTTTGCTACCGCCTCCAGCCAGTGTAATGATGGGTTACGAGTTTATAAGAAAAATATAATGACACGAAACGTTGCTGTATTAATAGGCGATGGAAAAGGTACAATCATATCAGGATGTCTAAAACACAAAGTAAAAATTTCAAGAAATAAAGTTAGACAGTGCATTACTTACTTAGTCCATCGGCGTCCAGGGACCCGAAGTATGTATTGGTCTCCAACACGATCAAATCTTCTCCACTTTCTCCTGTCCTTTGCGGTAACACAGTTCAACTTCGACCCTGCATTCAACAGAGCTAAAAAATTAGGAACGGCTCGTATTATGCATAGCTTATTGTATCTTGCCTGATAAAACTACTGGATTATGATCCTAGTGGATTAGGTATCTAGATATGCATATGGGTGAGTGCATAGGCACTAATTACCTAACCACCCACATAGGTTTTGACCTAGTCTTAGACTCAGACTGTAAGCTTCCAGCATTCGGAATTAAGAAATAAACCGAAGCACAGGAGAAATATAGGTACTCTGAATTCTTTTACAAGTCATTCAGAAATTTCTGATGCTTATAGTCCAATCTTTTAGTTATTAGTCTTATGTGAACTGCCAAGGCAAGGCAATCAATGATTACTATTCTATTATTTCACTACCGGCGTCTGTGTTTCCTTATTCCTGATTAAATACAATCTGGAACTCTATCTGTCTTCTGGACCTTCGTGATCCATTTTAGGCCACAGCGTTACTTAACACCAGGTGAGTTCGTGATCAAACGAAGATACACCCAATTTAAAACGTCTGTCCACGATATGAAATGATAACTTTGGATTGCCGTCATAACTAGGCAACTCTGAAGTCCATTCAGCTTTTCAGATGACAAACTTTTGGGCCGTAAAATTCAACCGCGTTCGTAGAAAGTAGCAAAAAAGGCGATAAGAAGTTAATTAACGTTACAATTAAGATTTTTGTTTTTACTTTCTTTTGTTCTTGAAAAAGAGAGTATTTATTGACTTTGCTAAAAGTTGCTAAAGAATCGCGTTTTTGGAGCATGAACGAATTAAGGAAACATTTGCTGAATTTTAAAAAGTTTTATTACTTTTAATTTAGCTGAAAAAAAAATATGGCTCTTTCACCAATAGCATAAGGTTGCTAATAAATACAGTAATTTTGGATATAATACTATTCACATCATAATTGTAACACCAAAGGTCAGTGGGATTCAGTTTCTGTCGTTGAATCGTAAAACGAGACAAGTCAATGCGGTTTGTACTTCGATATCCATGATTAGGTCATTATAATTTATTCAAAGAAACATATATAATGAAGGACCAAGTGAGCAACTTTATATAAAGCAACTTATTCTACAATTCTAAATGATGATTTGAAAACCTTGATTAAAGTTTTACGTGTAATCAATCTGAAGGAAAACTTCGTGAACCCGCGGTTTTGTTAGCTTTAAAGGCATTGACAGACTGTGGGTAAAGCCCAATTTAGGTGCTGGGCAAGCCTACTCCATCAAACCATGTCCCAGGTACTATAGCTTTCCAGTTAGTGATTAAAATTACCACTTGATGAATCTTATAGTAAGCTTAAGTTTAATAAAACTGAAATAGATAGAACCTTCTTTCTCGGTATAAACCAAACTCTTACTTTTTTACCTGCTTCTATTTCAACTTGAGTTCAGTCTTGGCGTGTGTAAGTACTTAAAACATAAAAAGTGTTCTTCTAAGCTTAACCGAACTTCAATTTCAAAGTTCTATCATCTTGACGGCAAAAAAACAAAAGACAGGCGAAGTAGCTGCACTACGCTTTCGCCATTTGCCAGGTACATTACGCCGAATAATTCAGGGCCTGGCGTGCTGAAAGTCTCACATTAGTCAGTGCTCGTGCCAGGGTCCTACCCGTTTGTTATCGCCGACAACCCTATTATTTGACCAGCATTTTGCATTCTACACGCGCTTGCTTTCTTCGGAATGGGATGACGGGATGAGCTCGTGGAAATGTTAAGAGATTTGTCTTAGATGCGAGATAAAATCATTTTCAGTTGATTTTGACATTCTTGGTAGTAGGTTTTCATACGTACCTTTGTTTGTTCAGGCTATGTAGATTTACGCTGGATCAATATTATAGGCAAGTGTGGTCGTGTTGCTTGTCATGGGACTGACTGATTTCTCAGTCACTGAGTCAACTTGCAACATTTACTAGTCCGTCTTCTAAATAATTGAACCATCTGTCAGGATGCGGTTCGGGCCAATTAAACTCAATGCCTTGGTCAATGTTTTGATTAAACTGCAAATACACAGACAATTTACTTGACATAAATTCGTTATTCAATCTTTTGGATGTGAAACACACTTGTATTGTTTTGAAGCTGTTGAAATAAGTTTGCGCGTATTACGGAAAAAAACAATCTTTGTTTGACTCAGTATCTTTTGCATAATCACCTCTTTCTGTCAATCTAATCATTTACACACTCATATTATTTTCATAATGGACCCAAATATTAGTTTTTTGTCAGTTTTGTAAGGTAACAGACTAAAATTGTACAAAACGACGAGCACGTTCCACCAAATTAATTTTAATAAAGTTAATGAAGTTGTACAAAGGTAGTATCTGTGTCAAATTTTGCCTCCCTTAATTAAAACACAAAATGTCAGCCATCTGCATTCCTGTGCGGAAAGAAGTGAGAGATAAAGGCGATTTCTACGTGACTGGACCGTGTTTTCCTAGTCACGAGCAAGCAGTCGCTGTCGGCATTTTTCGATTATTTTCTGTTTATTTTTTGATTACCAAGTACGAAGACTATATGAACCACTAAGGGCCTCTTTCACTGTCCTCAAATCGTCTGTTTGAGTGACGTCAAAGTTAGTTAATTGCCGGTTATAGTGACAAATCCACTCAGAAATTTGTCACTATAACTAGCAAATTGGTACCTTAGTTTGACGTTACTTGAAGATGGTGAAAAAGGCAATTTTGCTCGAAGGAAAAACGCCCTTATTGAAATATTATAACTTCTTAATAAAACAAAACTTACTGTAGTGTAGAAAGAATTAGTTAATACTGACTAAATAATAAAATATTTAAAGTGTTTGCGTAGTAGAAAAATATTTGTTACTAGGACATGTACTAATCATTATAGATTAAGTTGTTTTTGAAAAACTTGTAATGGATCTTCCATCCCTCTAACCGCAAGACTAGTAACTCAACCATTGTGTTTACATGGCTTCTCTATAAAACCTTATAGGTATTCTTTTTGTATTGATAATTAAAGTACCTGCGAGCATTTGCTAGATGAAGATAGCTAACTAAAAGGCTGCGGGAGGGAAAGAGATAGAAAGTTAGGGGAACTTAATCTGTGCGTAATGATAACCTTTGCACCTGCTTGTTATTTGGACCAAAATTATGAACCCCGGTAAATTATGTGGTCATTTGGGACTGCAAAATTAAAACGAAATTGTCTGTGATTTCATTAAATAAGTACCTCGTATAGCAGATTACTTTTTATTAATTTTCAAAAATGCTTTCTGCTATTTGTAGCACGCTTATTTTATTAACTTCACTTGTAGTAAAATCTTAGAAGTAAATTTTAACCTACATATAATTTAATGAAACTTTGTAGGTATTTACTGTAGTTTGGATGACAAAACTAATTTCGTATCTTGGAGCTGATCTGATGATGGAACCAGGAGATGGATAGTGACCTCTCTAGTTGCTACTAGTAAAATCCTTGAGTTTGGGTTTATATGATTTGTTTTGACGAGTCCAATAGATTGGACTTGGTAACGAGGGTATGGTAATAGTGTATCAGATTGTTCTTTTTGTTTTTTAACCGACTTCAAAAAGGAGGAGGTTCTGAATTCGTCGGAACCTTTTTTTCGACTTTTTTTTATGTATGTTCACTGATATCTCCGTCAATTGTAAAACAATTTTCAAAATTCTTTTTTAAAAGAGTATACTTCACAGGTTGTCCCATATAAATTTTATTCCTGAGGGATTGGTACTTTTCCCGGAAAACTCAAAAAACCTCATCTTCACTTGTAATTTTCGCCCTATGATCACCAATACCTCCGTCCATTGTGAACCGATTTTCAAAATTCTTTAGGGCAAAAAGTAAGAAGTGATTTATTTGAAGTTGTTTTTTTTTTATAAAAAGTATATACTTGTTAAACTACATATTTTTATTTAGCACGTTGAATACGGGCCTCGGACATGACACTACGCGCCTTGCGAGTCACCTTGGTCTTGCTGCAGGTGCGTTTTACACCAGCCTTTTATATGAACATCGTATGAGCTTATTTGCTGAAATAGATAACAATATAACCATCGTATTGACAATACATTTTGTTTTTTTTTCAGGTACTTCTACAATTACACATAATAATAAACAAATATACAGAAGCCAAAAGGTAAACCTTCGCACTCAATTCTCCATTTCTGAGAAATGTAAGTTTGTTTGTCGTTTGCTCCTTAACAGTGCCTCCATCTAATAATAAGCTGACTGGAATCTATAAAGTCATAAAGTGAGTACTCTAAATACCAAACACGTTTCGTTGTCGATAAATACTTGTCCTTTTATCAATATATACAAGTAATCTCAATAAGTAAAAGTCTAATAGGGATGATGGCTGAAAAATTCTAATTCGTCCATGATTTACATTATCAAAAAATATTGAACACGTATTTTTTCTTTTGTCAATTAAACAAAAAATGACAAAGATATAGTGTGTTGTAGTTTCGCGTGACGTCACGGCTTAGTACACTTTTTAACTAACCGTGACGTCACGAGCCCCCACCACTCCCGAACTTTGACGCTCTTTATCCCCGTCTATTTTTATTTATTTGATAAATCAAAAATATTTGTCAAATATTTTTTATTGATTTATCTTACGGACTAATTAGAATTATATGTTTTTTACCCAGTCGTCATCTCTATTGTCGTCAGGTACCACTTCTCATAGAGGTACTTTAGATGTTCAAAGCTTCTGTGAGTAATGACTATAAGTAGGTATGAGCATCATTATAAATGTGAAATGTTGAGTTTGTGTGTGTTTTCACTTGACTGCGTTACGACTTAACTAAGAATACTTAAACCTAATCCTTTAACCTCTCGGTCCGACGGTTACCTATATAGGTACGTCGGAACTTACCCGGTTTATATCCTCTGTTGCTAGAAATTGTGTCACATGTCAGTATGACATTGGCTTTTAATAGGATCTAGACAGACAGGGCTTCAAAATAAAGCAAAAATCACCTTCCACATCGGTACCTTAATATCCAAGTACCAGCGAAGCCGCGAGTGTAAGGCTTGTAGAATATCATGATCATCATCTGAGGCTGGAATCACCCACTGCTTGGTATTTAGGTCTCTGTCAGTTTTAGCTAGCCTCCTCTGTCCTGTGCCGCTCTGTCCTCTTATCCTGATATGCCCAGCTACTTTCGCAATGTCAACAATCCAACGCGAATATATTATGAACATTCTATATGCAATAAATTTGATGCAAAGCCAACCAAAGGGTTAATACAAGAACTTCTCACATCCTCAATCAGCCGGAGGGATCTTTTTAGGATTTAGTTTAAGATTATACAAATCACCCTTTGTTGTTCTAAGCAGGTTTACTTAGTGCGTCACTTTCCCTTCCGAAAGATGTACCCTACAATGAACAGGGGTTGAATAGAGTCAACGATTAACATTACACGTAATCTCATAAACAGTCGTAGGTATAATAACGTCATGATAACTTTTTCGCTCTTAATGTAAATTCGATTGGTCGAGTTTGTTCAAAATATTATTCGGTTTAGTTTAGGCAAATTCAACGAAAGGTTTTATAATTTACTAAACCCAATGTTTAATCAAATATTGAACGCAAACGGCAAGTATTTAAGTAAAGAGAATCAACCGAAGTAATTAATTTTATGAAATCAAATTTCAAGCTAAATTGATTCCAAAGGTTCGTAGAAATTTTGTCAAAGCTAGAACACAGATTCGAATTTCATTCGCTAATGAGTAAATATTTAAACAATTGTTGGAAACCGCTATGACTTTAAATTATTTTGGCATATAACGATAATCTAAACCCTACTTTAAAATGTTTGTAAAATGTAAACATATGTTTCTACATCAAAAATTCAGCTTTGAAACGTACAAAAGCTAAGCAATAGCGAACTCGTGACTGTCTCAGTAATAAATAGTGGGCGACTCCGCGGTTGGCAGTCCTATGAATACAGAACGTGCAGCAATATTTTCACTAGAACTCTGGGCAACAATGTTTTCCCAATGCCTATAAAACGGCGATAAATTTCAATGCCCGCGCGATTTTAATTTGCCTAACTTATTGAAAACTATTTTCTGTTGTTGGATGAAATATGGAATGCCACTAAGTAATACTTTTTATTATTATATTTTATATAATGAATATCTCAATGGTAAAAATAATGCATTACCAAGCAGTTCGGCAAACGTAAACTAGGATGCCCTCCGGCCAGGTGGAGTGACGGTCTGCGAAAGGCTACAGGTAGAAGCTGGATGGTTCAGCGTAGGAAAATGCGCAAAAGCGCTCACTAGAGGAGGACTACCACGGCCTATGTCCAGCAATGGACTGCTTTAGGCTGATGATGATGATTATGATGGAGCCCAAAGGTAAAATTGCATTAGTCAACGTGAACTAGTCTCAGCGCTGATTTCTTGATTTCAAATAAAAATTGACAGTTTAAGCTTTGTTTTAGAGTACCTACCCATAATAGAGCAATCATAATCCATACCTTTCACTAAAATTCAAATCAAAATCTAAAATGGCGTGTGTATTTGCCATCTGGTTCAAAGCCACGGTCTGCAGTCCTAATTTACGATTTGGGACTCTTCCGTTCGTGGTTCCCTCACGACTGTCAAGCACCTGTCACCATCTGACACTCGTAACGGAAACGGTTGCAAAAAATTGACAGACCGTGACAGACATATTGCAAACTTTTGATCTGATCGTGGGTAAAATTAGTCTTTACTGTTAAACATTTAACGGATTTTATAATTCAATTTATTTTTTGTGTTCACGGCGTGTACCTACAGTTGAAAAGTTGTAATACTCATTATAAGTTCATGACGTATATTATACGCCACATTTTGAATCGATTTATAAGTTGAAGCAATATTTTTTTTAATTTCTCTCTTTTTTAGTCTTTACTAGATTTTTTTAAAAACTTATTTTACACTTGCATACCAGCCTTCAATAAGCATAAATTATCAAAGTCGGTTTATTTCCTCAACAATAAACTTTGCTATCATTATTTAAAATTAGATAATAAGTTCGGAAAGCTTTTCCTATTTTAGCTTCTCGAATAAAAGAGCAGACATCTTTAAACGTGTTTTAAATTTTAAACGCTACTTTTTGTTTTGATTGCAAAACTTCATCTTTGAAGATATCAAGCTAATTTGCTAAGCGCCTAGTCCCGGTAGTGGCGGTGAAGTGACATGACATATAAGACAAGACACCTGAGCTCAGTGCAACCTGTCGGCAGGACATATGGGACACTCGGGGGCCCGCACGTCAGAATATACCACGTCTGTGAGACGCCCGCTTTAATTCGTTATGGGATTACTGTGAAGCCTTGTTTGTATGTATACTTGGTAGGGCTGTGTACCAAATTAGTTGGAGGTGCGGTGTTTGTTTGCATGATTTGATTATGTTAGTCACAGTGTTGTTTCTTTGTTATTCACACACACACATAAATAAAGTCACGTGTCTTTAACAGAGGAGTAGGCAAATACCACGAATCTCCACTTACTTCTACTTTGCTTCCTTTACTCTCATTAAAATATTTTTTCATACCTCTCCTTTTGACCTGGCCTTTTTCCGTCCCCGATTTGATCGGAGAATGTCGTTATTGTACGCCGAGGTCTTCCCCTTTTTAATTATCCCGCACCAGCCTCAATATATTTTTTCGTCAATCTTCTTGCACATCTCTACATACCATTAAAAATCCTCGTCACTATATTTCACTGTCACTTTTGGAAGTTCCCTGTCAAAAAAATACTATCAGCTTTATCTAGGCATTTGTTAATCCGTAGTTCATTCGGTTCCGCACAAATGGCTTAGTTTTTCTGCGGAATTCGATTTGGCCTGAATATTGAAATTCCCTAAAATGATAACAGGAAACCTATCACAGGTTTTCAACAAACAAATGTACCTACGGTATTTTGAGAGGCTCTTCTTGCAATGGGTTTTAATTTTCTTTCCTATAAAACAAGTTATTCGGAGACTGGTATAGTACATTATAAGAGTTTCGGAATATACTTTTGGCTTTTTTAATACAAATTATTAGAATACACATTCGCTATTTAAGGCTAGTAAAGACTGGTAGATGCTGGTGGCTATTGGATGCTAGCAAACAGCACAGATCAATCACACCAAATCAAAATTGCACATGACTAAATTGGCCTCATTGGAAATTAGGTACATATTGAGGCCAGACCTTGCAGCTTCATTGATACATAAAATATTCGCAATAGGCAAATGATTTGGCATTGTCTGCCAACACTACTTATGTATGTAACAATTAGGTTTTCAGCGTCTGCCGCACGTGCGGGGGCGCTGCCGTCGCGCCGGTTCGTTACGAACTACGTGATGCGCCTGTTGAAGACGCGTAGGTTTGTATTGTATTTACTTGTTATACAGTAAATACAATATAAGTGAAATAAAGAGCATTCTGTCCCTTAAATTCATTCATAATTTTGTCATTAATTTAAATGTAGATCAATTTTATCCTTTAGAAAGTATTACATGTATTTGTAATTAATACAAAATCATTGTACACAAGTAGGATTAAAAAAGAAAAACCGACTTCAAATAAATCACTTCTTATTTCTTGCCCTAAAGAATTTTGAAAATCGGTTCACAATTGACGGAGAATAGGGCGAAAATTACAATAAAAAAAATTACAAGTGAGGATGAGGTTTTTTTGAGTTTTCCGGGAAAAGTAGCAATCCCGCAGGAATCAAATTTATATTTATATTTACCTGTGAAGTATACTCTTATAAACAAAAAAATGATTTTGAAAATTGGTCCACAATTGACGGGAGTTATCGGTGACCATACAAAAAAAAGTATCGAAAAAAAAGGTTCCGACGAATTGAGAACCTCCTCCTTTTTGAAGTCGGTTAAAAATAGATAAGACTATAGATATAATAATAATAATGTCAATCATACGTTATTTCATGAGCTATGTTTTTTATAGTCAGATATTTTTACGGCCCTATAAAAAAGTAGTTTTAATACTGAATGAAATATACTAAGGAAAATTCAATTAAAAACATCGGAGCAACTCATGCAAGAAAGGTTCCCAAAAATAAAGTGTAACAAAACAAAGAACGATTCTAAAGAAAAAGCGACCTAGTTCCAGCCAATAAAGGGAAATTTATTTTTTATTCGGATTTTCACAAATTAAAAGAGGGTTGCTTCCTTTGCGATTAACTTTATTAGAATTTATTGGAGACGACGACCGGGAAATACTAATGAGAGAATGGAAATCCACTCTTTTATCGTATTCTAATCGAGATCCGGGAGTACATTTTATTGAGCCCCTTTTTGAAAGCTTTTGACGTTGGGAATGAATGACAAATAATAAACAAGGTGTCAATAAATCACAAAGAAATGAAAGAGCTTTAAATCTTAATGATTTATTAGCGTCATGTGACCTTGACCTGAACTCCTGTGAAATACGAAACGCTATTATGCCTGAGATTTTTAAATGGACACATTTTTAATATACTTAAACGACACACCACACCAGCCTATTTTAGTCCACTCCTTATAGTTTTCTGCATAAAAGAAGGAGGATATGCCCATAATCTCCACGCTGGTAATGCTAGTTGAGGATCGCAGGGAACTGCTTCGTGAACTCAACTTTCTTTTTCTTTACTTTATTTTGCTTAATATATGAGTTAGTTATATTTTTTCTTTTCTTTGGGCCTAACCTGGTGTGGACCAGTGGACTTTAAATATGATTTAAAACTAACCGAAACCTACATACTTAGAACTTAAAAAAGTTATTTTTTCTTTCTAATTCTACAATCCTTTTTTATTCATATTTCATTTAATTTTATATGCAATCCATTTAAATAATTTAACTTCGAACGTAATCATCCGCCAATAAAACATAAATTTTATGAGTTATTGGTATTTCTCCCAATATTTTTACAAATTACTTCCCTTTCCTGAATGAGAGATAATTTCTATACACCGATACTAAGCTACTTTTCTGTATAGAGCTGTCATAAAAAGCTTAGCAACTTTAGTGTTAAGGTTTTTATGCTGGCTCTTAATATGGTCAAAATGTCGTACTAACGATAATCGGCTTTAAGTAGGTAGAGTTGCAGATAAAATTAGTTTAGCGTACATATTTTTCTGTATTTAGTAAAATTGAACCTACTATTAGAACATAGTTGGGGCTACATGATGCTGTGTGATATTTCACCATTATATATTATTTATTTAATACTATTATAGTAACTAATAAGTACTATTATAGTAAAAATATACGCCATGTTGATATTTTTTGCTTGTCTATATATATCTGCAAGTCTACCTACGAACTAAATTATACCTAATTGATATACAATGGTAAGCATATTAAATTCAAGAAGATACCTACCAGAGTGATCACCAAAAAATATTATCATGAGATATAAGCCATCAATGAAATTATTATTAATTTAAAATTCTAATAATGTATGCTGTGGCTGTAACTAAAATGAATTATTCTTATTCCTAAACGTTGTTCATTAGCTCAAATCTTTTATAATCTTCTGATTACAACATCAACATGATACAAATCAACCTCAGGTGTGAAGATTTTATTAACCTACCTACCACAAACGACAAGCAGCTTTTGTACTTAATATTGGCAGATTTTCTTAGAAAGGAATTTCTGAGGTGTATTACAAATTATAGTTATTAGGCTCCATTAGAAGCTTTTGTATTTATTAAGAAGACAGCCTTACTTTCTCGGGGAACACATTAAATATGATGTTGTTGACGCACAACGTATATAGCACTTTAGGTAGGTATATTAGTATATCGAGTAAATTATACGGTAGCTTTGAAAATGATTGAATCCGCGATGGGAATTTAAAACTATGTTATTATTTCAATATTCATGCACAAAATTACACAATAATCTGTCAGTGAAAGTAGATAGGTAATCTATATCAAGAAAGGTTATATTGAAAGTATTTTGTGAGAGTTTCTACCAATTCATTTTTGAAAGAATAGTGTATCTTAGAGGTCATGCAAAAATTATATCATTGGCTTTGGTAGGTTTCTTTTTTTTAGGATCACTTCGTTGTTCTGTCAAGAGACTTTTCCAGAAACGAATGGTAGTATTAAGTTGAAATTAATATCAAATACCTACATAAGTCTGCAATCCCTTGGAGTTACGAAAAAAACAACCTTCTAAGTCAACGCATTCAAAATAATTTGAGATTTGCAAGAGAATCAAAACCTTCTACTTGTTCTAGAGTTATGAAAATTAGCAAGAAGCAATGTCCTATATCACTAGTAAAGGAAAGAAATCCGAATGCGGGAAATTTGTAGTTACATTACAAAAAATAAGTAATGCTTGTACGGAACCCTTGGTGCGTGAGTCCAGCTCACACTTGACCTTTTTTACATTTTAATATTATATTGGTATACTATGACGTTAATTTTATTCAGAACTGAACCTGACTAATATCAACAGAAGATGAATTACAAAACGCTAAGTGTTAATTTCAGCAAAGTTTACAACACAAATTGAGAATTTGGGGCGGGCTGCCATCACCGCAGTTGCTTATGAATTTAGGGGAGGGTATAATACTCTAGTTGCTTACAAAATTGTGCTAGATATTAGTTTATAAAGCAAATTTTAAGATCGAGCAGCCGTCGTGTTCATGTGTTTATTAGCAAAATTACGATTTATGAAAATTTCAGTAGGAAGGCTCAGATCATGAGGTAAAAAAAGTCAACTACGTAACATAATGATCCTCCTGGATATCCTACTGATAATGAAAAGTTTGTGAAATATAATATTTTTTTTAAATCTACTTGCATCGTCCCACTGCTGGGTAAACAACAACAACAACAACAACAGCCTATATCAGTCCACTGCTGGACATAGGCCTCCCCTAATAAGAAGGGGGATATGCCTATAATCCCCACGCAGGGCATTTGGGTTGTGGATCGCAGAGCACAGCTTCTCGCACCACCGACGCTGCTGCCCGTCGGCAGTCAGGGAATTTAGAAGTGCCAGTTTAGGCTGCGCTATGCCGCAATCAGCCGGCCGCCAGAGCCTCGTTTGTTAGTTAGCAGGGTGCACCACTGGCAGGTGAGGTTGGCTTGAGTTTCGAAGGTGGAGGTTGGAACCCCTTACACCCCTGAGTAAACGTCTCCCCCAAATTATGACGAAATTTATTAAATAAATAAATAAATAATGCTAGACATTATTCACATAACATGATCTAGCTCGAAATTAAGGTTGCTGAGCTTGTAATATGTACAGGGAGCACATGTTTGATATCACACTAATATTATAAATGCGAAAGTTTGTGTGTGTGTATATATTTGGTCCCAGACAAAGTGTACATATGTTTGGTATATATTTGGTCCCAGTCCTCGGTAACGGCTGAACGGATTACAATGAAACGTGGGATATACATAGTTTATGACCTAGATTAACTCATAGGCTACTTTTTATCAGAGTACCACGTAATCGAAGCCGTGGGCGGAAGCTAGTACTACAATATACTTTCTTTGTATGTTTGTTCCTCCTTACCACTAAAACTACATAACGGATTGAGCTGAAATTTTGTACATAATAAGTAGTTCTAGACTAATCCGACCACTTCTACAACTACTAAAAGATACCAAAAATTTTACTGTCACAATTCAATACTTCTCGGATCGGTCAAAAGTAACAATTTTTACTTTACCCGTATTAAATTGCAGGCATCTTGCTGATATATGAATTTGTATTCGTGTTGAGAAGTAATAAATCATCTATATCCGACATTCCAATACAGATCCTTTTCCCTTTTTACTTTCGTAAAGGGAAAACTCGCAAATGTTAGGAATCAGACACAGTTGGCGAAGCTCAACATCAATACGACGCACCGCCATGTTTTAATAATATTACTGTATTCCCCATATGAGATACGCATCGGCATGTTAAGAAAATGTTTTCGAGTTATAAAGAGGTAAAACTTGTCTCTCCACACAATGAAAAAATTTGTAAGAGAACCTCAATTTGTAAGAGAATTTGGAAGAGAAATGGCGTCCACAATGTAGACGAAGTGTAGGGAAACCCCCGTCAGATAGACTGACGACATCATCAAGGTAATCGGTGCATGGAGAAAGCTCAAGACCGTTCTTTGTGAAAACCCTTGGGGGAGTCTGATGTTTGGCATGATGATGTTTTGTATGGATGTTTAGCAGTAGAATTCCATAGGTTGTTGGCGATAATTATGAAAGCTTGTAAGTTTGTTTATGTAATATTGGAGCTACTAAGCCGATTCTGGAAATGCTTTCTCCAATACATAGCTACCTCAGGCCTTTGCGTCTATCCTAGGAAGATTTAAACAACGTCACATGGCAACTTTTGATCACTGACCGGGACAGTGTAGAGCCTGGGACATGGTTAGATAAAGTAGGCTCTTTCTTTCGCATTCTCCAATAGGAATCTACAAAGTAAAGTAAAGTAAAAAAATCTTTATTCATGAGGCACTTTAAGTATACATTGAATCGACAATTTTTTTAATTTACCACCTTATATTTTTAACGTCATTGTTCTTACTAACTAGCATTTTCATCCTAAGCTTTTTTGTCATATAAATAATCAGATATTTTATAGGTTTTATTACAGAGATTACGTATAACAACATTTTTGAATTTATTTACAGATAAATTAATCACGGCATTTGGGATTTTGTTAAAAAGTCGTACACTCATCCCTTTAAAAGAATGACTAACTTTATGGAGCCTTACAGTAGGAACAGCTAGTTTATCCTTATTTCTAGTGTTAACATTATGATTGTCGCTATTTTTAACAAACAAATTAATATGTTTTTGGGATATACATTAATGGCCTTACTTATGAACATCTTTCAAAAGATAAACGATGCTTAGATTATTGGCATCTCTTACCGTAGGGTAATGACAGACAGTGACAGTGCCAACTTTGAGCATTGGTTAACTTTGAATAGCGTTCATAAGTAAGGGGGTAAGTTATCATATATGTATTGGCACGGATCTGTCATAATATTTATTTATCCTTGAGTGCTATAAGCTGTTTATTTTAATATTTAACAGATGGGAGGTAGAACCATGTAAATAAAGTTGTGACCGGATAGATAAATGAAATTTGCCTTTATAAATTAATAATAATATATTTTTATTTTAGAAACTTATAAGATTTTTCCGCCCATGCGTTGGCAATATACTGAGTTGATAGTTTATTTGTTTCCACCGTAGGTACATGATGTAACACTATGTATCATCAAAAGTTAAATATTTTATAATATTATAATAAAAGAAAATCAGACTGGAACCTTTTTGTAACCTACCTACCAGTAGATCTATGGTAAAATAGTGATATTCATCGCATGATTATACATTGCACTGTCAAAAAGCATTAATGTTAAAATAATTTATAACTGACGTTTGGTGTCAACAAATTGTCGATAGCTCGTCGATAATGTGCAGAGTAGCGTAATGATTGTGCCATGCAAAGTTATTTTAAATAATTGCCATATGTCATCATAGTATACATTTATTCCTCATGGCACAACCAGTTAAAGACAAAACTTTACTAAGTAATATTTTGATTAATTATAAAGGCATTTTATGAACACGAACAGTTTTCTACAATTTCTTTTGACATTTATTACTAATTTTTGAAGTTTTTTTCTTTTCTGGGGATTGCCTTTATATGAAATTGGCGTTTTTTCACTATATTCGATTTTGTACATGTTTTTTCTAATTCACGGTCTCAAAATTATAATTAATATTCTAAACCTAAAATTTGTGCAAAGATTGAAAATTAAATAAATACTTTATTGGGAATGTTCATCCCCAAAAAAGAACAGTTCATTTCATGTGTTGCTGTATTTTTTATTTTACTTTTCTTTTTTCAATAAAGGCTACGCATACTTTGCACATTGTTGTCTAATAATTCACATAAAATTTTAGGGGAATAGGATTTGTAGTTCCAGAAACCTTTACTGTACACCTAGTTATTAACATTGAATATTTGCATGCCTAAAATATGGTACAGCATAAAATGGACTAATATTTAATTAACACGTTGACTGTTGAGCACGTCCTGCAGCAGGTACGGCAGTGTGTTATTCAGCACTCAAAGCGTTAAGATCTAATGTATTCACATTTTGTTCTCACATTCTCTGATAACCTCTGTAGCGCAGTGGGCGAAAGCCCGCCTAAGACGCAGAAGGGTTCGACTCCCGCCCCGGGACAAATGTTTATATGACCTGCAAATATTTGTTGGGGTCTGGGTGTTTTCTTTGTATATTATGTATTTATTTACTAAAAAAAAGCATATATGTAGTAGATATATCAGTCATGTGGTTAATTGATTGATTTAGTGAAATAAAAAATGCTAATAATATAATAATAGATTTGCGTACTGAGCAATATCTGAAGATATAATGGGGAAAAAGTCGTGAAGATGTAATATGTAAGCAATGCTAAGCAAATTACGCGTGATGCTCGTCTTGACGCGTAGCGTTTAATTTCTCTATGGTCTTAACATGTTTATGTACTAGGTAAAAATAATTACCACTCCACTAAACCTATCGTAAAAATATTTTGCGCTTCCGCTAACTAACGTTGAAAAAGGCTTTCAAACCACGCACCGGTGGAAAATCCATTCAACCGTCAATTTAGGCCTGTTGCTCGGCAAACTATTGAAAACCATCAAAAACCGATAATTGGTGCTGACTTAATTTTAACCGTTGATTTGTTTTAAAAATTGTGAAAAACTCATATGGAATACTTCCGGTGACCATGGCTTCGATTTTCTTTGTGCTATTATCAAAATTAGTTCGGTGATTTGGCTTGGTATTCAAATATCATCATCATTATCAACCCACTGCAGGGCATAAGGGGGTGTAAGGGGTTCCAACCCTTATCTTCGGAACCCAAGCCAACCCCACCTGCACGTGGTGCACCCAGCTAAACAACGAACGGGGCTCTGGCGGCCGCCTGATTGCGGTATAGCACAGCCTACATCGGCACAGCTAAATCCCCTGGCCATCGACGGGCAGCAGCGTCGGTTGTGCGAGAAGCTGTGCCCTGCGATCCCCAACCCGCATGCCCAGCGTGGGGATATGAGCATATCCCCCTTTATTAGGGGAGGCCTATGTCCAGCAGTGGACTGATATAGGCTGGTGTGGTGTGGTGTGGTGTGGCTGGGCATAGCCTTCTTTAAATTATGACACTTGCCTTGAACCTGCGCTAGTCTGAACCAGGTGCCATTCACGATTTTTCTTATATCGTCAACCCATCATCCTCCAGGTGATATCATTCAAATATACGTTCGATTGAATAAATTACTGGAATATAATTGGGACAAACAATATCAGTCATGTAGTTCCCAAAACACAAAATTTGCTTACTTTGGGGCTCTTAGAGCGATGGATGACAAAACAATGTCGATAAATGAATAAATAATGTCGAATCTTTAACACTATATCATAATATAGTGTAAAAGATTCGACATTATTCGAATCTTTTACACTAATAAACATGAACATACACATGAATAAATAATGTCGAATCTTTAACACTATATCATAATATAATGTAAAAGATTCGACATTATTTATTCATTTATCGACATTGTTTTGTCATCCATCGCTCTAAGAGAATCAAAACCCAAAACTTACTCGGAAAACTTTAAAGATGCGGTTTCGAGTTACTTTATTAGACGGTACATTGATAATACAGCCCACCCTTAGCCTATTTGAAGCGTGTGCATTTGACGAGGGCCCAGAGCGACACCTCGGAAAATTGGAAGGGAAATATAATTGGAAAATTATAAGGGCTCCCCAGTTAGTGCATCTGTGGGTGAAAAGCCCGGAAGCCGGAATTGTACTGCCCTTTCAAACTTTTTGATTAGAAATATTATCCAATTTTTGGTTGAAGTTGATTTTCGAAAGTTTTGTACTTTTATTTTAAGAAATTATTTTGTACGAGAAATTGATGATTTTAAATGAGAACTAAGAAATATAAATATGTGTCTATCATTATCACTTTGATGAGAAATAATTATATGTTCATATCAAACAAAGAAAATATAGAATATAAATATAGAAGTTGGATGCGTCGAGCTCAGGACAGGGCGCAATGGCGCTCATTAAGGGAGGCCTATGTCCAGCAGTGGACTGCTATAGGCTGATGATAATAATGATGATCAAATAAAGATTTTGTTTAAAATACGTATAGGTACTCCCACGCTGGTAATAAAACACAATTTTAACAATAAAGCCTTCTCTTTGTGATTATGATTTTCAAACATCACCTAGTTTGGTTTCTATGTATAATATGTATCTATGTATTTACAAAAGACAAAAATGAATTTATATAATATGTATATTGTTTATCAGTCATGTAAGTACCCATTATAAAAGCCCTGCTTAAGTATAACGCTTTGAGTGCTGAAAACATATCAATACACCTGCCGATAGACCGGCGGACATGCCACGTATTGTCCTGTCCAAGGCCCACAGTTAACTCGTTAACCTTTCTTTCAAACCAATCAAAACTGTATCCTTGAATAAGCTAACCTATTTACTTATTCTATTTCATTCTTCGTTGTAAGCGACTAATTCCGAAGATTTTTTTTTTATACTACCTGAGGATGGAGCAAGCACATGGCCCACCTGATCTTAAGTGGTAACCATTACCTATCACAAAGCATTGCATCGTAGATCAAATTTTTCCGGAACGTGCTCTACGATGCAACGCCCTTCGGCCATGAACTTGAGGCATGAAGATGATAAGCCTCTTGTGTCTGTAATTTCACCGGCACCCATACCCTTCAAACCGAAACACAGCTCAGCTGCTACACGGCAGAAATAGGCATGGTGGTAGTACTTCCCCGGACGAGCCCTTCACAAAGAACTCTACTACCTTCAAAACACCAACTTTTTGTAACAACACTAACAGCTCTTATAATCATATTCACGAATTTCCTATTCATTTAACATGGGCATAAATATCCCTTTCCCCAAATTATCAAACAACTATCCCTACCACTAAATTACTCTAACGCGTTACTAACTCGTTAATTTATAACTTGATATACTCACTACATCAACTGGGATAGAACTTACTAACAGATCACGGTTAAGTTTCATTGATTAATATATTTTCTTAGAGGAAATTTCTTAGGGCCGGTTTCTATAATATACCGTTACCCATTACGCCTCGTTTTCCTTGAAAAACTGTCAAAAATTAACAACGAGGCGTCGAAAATTTTACAGTTTTTCAGGGGAAAACGAGTCGTAATCGGTAACGGTATAATATAGGAACCGGCCATTAGTAGACTCTCTTATTCTTGCGCGACCGTTCTGTCACAGTTTTTGCAAAAAGCTCCTTCACTTTCTGTTTTATTTACGCGAGCGTTTACACTAATGTTATTGATGCGAAAGTTCGTGTTTATATTGTGTTAATGTGGTTGTCCCAACTTAACTCCGCAACGGCTGAACGGTTTTGGATGAAGCATAAACAGAGATAGATATAGGGAAAATTCTTATACATAGTTTGTGGCTTTTTATCCCAGTCCAAGCAAGCGAATGAAAAGCAAATGGTTGATAATATATGCACTGCAAAATTGGGGAAGTGGACTCGACCCAGTTAGGATATTATATTAAGTACCTAAACTGTATCATAAAATTGCATATCCTACTTATTTGTGTTTATTTTAGGACGGTTCGTAAAAAAATTCTAAAGAAGCAAGTTTCGTGTTGTTAGTTTGTTTTGCACTTGACCGAGTTTTTCTCTAAGAAAATTCTTATACCCGCACGGAACCTATTTTAATCCAATTTAGTTTTACTGCCATTTTTACCGCACCATAATAAGACGTGCCCGATATAAACTTCGAAACAAGAAAGTTTTTACAAAAACCTTTCGTAATTTTCACACTGCGAATACGTTTTTTACAAAAAAATATGAGAGGCTCGATCATGAAGACTAGTGAAAAAGTATTCGTATCGTAGGCGTAAAATTTTGACCAATGAGAAAGCGTAGGTTCAAAATAAGGATTTGTCATTGTCCAAAATATTTAGTTACGCTTACAATACATCAGTTTGAAATATTCATGATCGCATCCTGCTAACTAACGAACGGGGCTCTGGCGGCCGGCTGATTGCGGCATAGCGCAGCCTGACAAAAGCACCGCTACATCCCCTGGCCGCCGACGGGCAACAGCGTAGCCGGTGCGCAAAAGCTGTGCCCTTAGATGCCCAACCCGCATGCCCAGCGTGGCGATGAAGGGCATATCCCCCTTTTAAGGGGAGGCCTATATCCAGCAATGGACTGATATAGGCTGATATTTATTGTATTGATATTTATATATTGTATTGTTGGTTTTTGTTACTATTCAGAGCTTCTAAATGCCAGTTTGTAACGCATTTTGAAAAGCTTAGGACGAATAAAATTATTCTTTTGTAAAACACCAGCGGACTTTTTGGCAGCGGAATTTTCACACACTATATTGATATTGATTTTAAATCGTCACTATTTTCAATTTCCTACGAGGAGTGGTGCTGTCACGAGGAACTAGGGAGTCTGACTGTGTTCAAATAGAAAACAGGTCACAAGTGCCTGTTTATCGGCAATAATTAGTAATTTACAGGCAGTAACATTTTACTGCTTTTGTTTTTCCAAGGACAGGGATTTGAGGTATTAATCATTAATTTTGATGAAAGTTATAAGACGGGTTTCAGTCCAAGCTCTGAAAAGTCTGTTTCCTTTTACCGGCAATTGTACCTTTTATTTATTTTATATAATAGTCTTTTATTTCAAAAATTTCATTGTACACCCTATGCGTACAATTAATTATTTTCATTCATAAAATTATTTGAGTAGCCTTTTGTGTGTGCTTCTAATCCACACAAAAGTAAGCAAGCTTCAAAAACTCAAAATTATTTTTAGAACCATCAATTCAATACCTTCCTAGTGAGTGTCCTCGTAAGTTACGAGGAAAGTAAATTCCAAATTACCATTACGAGTCGTAATAGCCCTGTATCGCTATTTTCCGTGATTTGCTACAATACCAATTCATTGCAAGTATTGCAACGCTTTCTATGTAAATGCGGTCTGTCATAATATAAAAGCGAATAAATGGTTCGGAGGTTGACTGCAATTGACTCGAGAATTTTCACTTTGCTACTTCATTCCGGTTTGAGTTTTATTTGTGTTGTGTTTTTATTTTGGTTTTGTATTGTGAAATGCACTTTGCACTTTGCACACCTGTTAGTAAGTGGCCGGTCTTTTATACTAGGATTTATTATATACTTTATTTTATTGAAAAATCTGGGATAAGTGAGAACGATAGATCAAGAAAAAAAAGGTTTAATATTATTTATTTTCAAAAATACAAGATTATGTCACTTACATGAGAAAAGGTTTCATAAATATAAAAAACTGGTAGGTCGTTCAATTCAGAGTTTAGATATTGTTTACTCACTTAACTCATTTCAGTTTTCTAAGAGAAAAATCTTGAACAATATGTTTAGCTTGTTTACTTTTGAATGCGTTAAATGAGCTTACAGTTTTTATTTCAGATGGTAGGTTATTGTAAAGCTGTGCGCCCTCGTAGACTATAGGTTTTTTTACCTACCTACCTACAATTTTGAATTTCGTTTATTTTTAAAACTTTAAATTATACGTACGATTTTAAGCAAGAGCATTTTTTCGGATATATCAATAAAAGAATTTGTATGTTGAACAACATTTCGATTTATCATTGCATTATCTCGATTTGAAATTATATTGACACTTTAAACCGTAAAATAAAGTTTTGAATACGTACGATCCTAAAGATTCAGTCTAACTAAACGCTCACGCATTCCCAACTCTTTAATTAAATTCCATCACAACAAAATCCAACTTCGCGGTTCGTTGGTTTCTAAATATAGATGTAAGAGCTTTCCAAGGACAGGGATTTGAGGTATTAATTATGGTTACCGTTGCTCATAAACTAGATGGTATCGGGGAAAGTATAGGGCTTTCAACACTTTCTTGACAGTTTTTTTTTAAGATTCTTTGCTAGAATATAGAAAAATTATTAGATTGGAGGTAATAGTGTGGAGACTGCGGCTCGGCAAACAATTGACAGACCGTGACAGTCATATTTTTGAGACAAACTTTTGATCTGATCGTTAGTAAAATTAGCTGAACATTTAACAAATTTTATACATTAAATGTTGTCAACATTAATTGTTGTATCGACGCCCTCCGGCAAGGTTATGAAAAATTCTGCTGGTAGAGCTGGTGGTCCAGCTTCTAAGCTTGATGCTTCGAGCTGAGGACAGGGCGCACTGGCGCTCATTAGGTGAGGCCTATGTCCAACAGTATACTGCTCTCAGCTGATGATATTGATGATAAAAAGTTCTTTAGATTGAGCAGGTTATTCCCCGACAGTATAAAACTGATTATTTTTATCATTAAATTTCTTGTGAAAAGGCGAGCATGTTTCACATGTTATTATTATAGCCATACATGAGTGACTTCATTGAATTTTAAAATTTTAAGAAAATTTTGACAGTCCGTGACCGACATATATCAGTTTTGAAATTTTAAGAAGTGAGTACAGAGTTGACAGCCGATAGGAGTGAATGGAGAAAAAAAACATGTTGTGCCGACCCCACCTAGAGGCATAAGCAGGAAAATAATATGATGAGTGACTTTATTACAAAACAAAACATAAAAAAACTTGTTACCTAGGTTATAATCTTATCCTAAATACACCTACAGAGATAACTGACCAAAAGATTAGAAATACAAATATTATAGATTAGAGTTATAAAAAAAATATTTGCAACAACAAACACACGCATACATGAAATGAAATTTCTTTGTAAGTACATACATCCTAGTATGTCCATATTTTTTATTTTAGGAGCGTGTCATGTATTCTAGTTTTTCTCTGCCGGCTGTGTTTGTCCTAAATCCTCTCTCCACATAGTGTTGATTCAGCAGCTTTACATGAACATCTCAGTGTTTCCAGTGTAAATTAATGTTTGTCACACATCGCTAGGCGGAGGCAATAATTTGTCAACATAATCCTCGTTTGTGCACTATCTATCGCAAACAATACGAATTCCGGGGATTGTTATACTTTTCGTGAATGCTTGAAATTGTTATTGAAGGATCTTTATTAACACGATCATCAATAAAATACATATTCCTATTTATACAAATCTCGTGTCACGGTCTTTGTACTCAGTATTTAAAAAAAAAAAGAACATTATTCATATTTCATAAACGTTGGGAAAGGAATTAAGTACGGCAACATTTTAATTTAATAACATACCTTAGCTTCTTCTAAAATACTTTATTTTACAATGTTGTATTCACAAGAAAGTGCTTATTATTTCTGAAATGAAAATATAAATGCTGGTATGTATTTACGCTGAGGTCAGGGTGCGATGGCGCTTATTAAGGGAGCATGTCTAGCAGTGGACTGCTATAAGCTGATGATAGTAATAATGATGATGATGTACTTGCCAAAAGTACTTAAGTAAAATCTTATTGGCAACAGGGGCTTTCTAAGGAAGTAGGTAAGTAGATACATTGCGCAAACAGTTCGTGATGAAGAGCAATGCAGCGGGATTATCAGGATTTAGCTTTACGTGGATGGCTCTCAGAAGTTCTTCGTTTGTTTAGGGACTTGCTTTCGTGCGCTTTGAGATCACTCTCTCTTACTAGTGTGTGAATGTTGATAAAATGGATCCTAAAATACTTTGATAATCTAACTTAAGAACAACGATACCGGTCTTTTCAGTCCACTACTGGACATAGCCATCCCCCTTATAAGGGGGATAAAGCCATAATTCCCACTTTGGGCTAGAGATTTACTTAGCTTTGCTGGGGTTAGGCAGCGCTATACCGCAATCAGCCGGCTACCAGAGCCTTGTTTTATTACAACAGGGCGCACCACGGGTAGATGTCGTTGTCTGGGGTTCCAAAAATGAAGGCTGGAACCCCTGAACTTACCAGCTAGCAGTCAAATTATATTGATTAATATTTATAAAATAATTAAGATACTCAACTTCAACCAGGTACCAGGAAGTATCAGAAATAACTCAAAATTACTCAAAAGATGTTGGAAAATAAATTATAATTCCGCAGAACATTTTCAGAGTTACAACAAAGTTTAGATTGCTGTTTGTAAGTTAACGCAGCCTTTATGATCTTGTGGAACGTGTTATCTATCGTATCACGAGTACAAATTGATGTTGGAGATTTTCAGTGAAAAGTTGGGGCTGCATTGGCAAACATGGAGGGTAGGTTGATAATTAATCTGGCCAGACGGATGGTGGGCACAGGAGTGGAATACAAATTGTGACGCGGCGCGCTTGTCGGCGGTGCGTGGAATTCTGATCGATGTTTTTTTTCAGATATTATTACAATGTGCTTTCAACAACACATGTTGCTAAAAAAAATCTAAAAATAATCATTCATAAATTGGAAGTAATTTTATAAAATAACTGTTTTAGGCATGAAAATTGACCGAAATCGTTCAGATTTACTTGATTGCCAAACAATGTGAATTATTCCACATTTAACCATGATTAATAGATTACCACCAAAACTATTTCAATAAGCATTCCGCGAACAAATTAAGTGTTCCACAAAGGTAATGCAAACCAACGCGAATGCGATTTAATTTTGTTCCGGGTGCGTTTACAAACGAAATTGGCATTCCTTCAGAGAATTTTGCTTTGAAAAGTTTTATAGAAAGGATTGAGGCTGCTCACTCAGCATCTGTGAACGAACCTTCCTAAGGTATAGAAGAAAGTTTGATTACGCTCAAAGGCCGCACCTGAACCGCAAGAATGGCAATCTCGTTGCAAATCTATGTTAAACGTACCTTTTTCATCATTCTATGATATCTCCAGTGAAACTGGGTTTCCTCTCGACTAAGCCGTTGTTTGAGGTATGAGGTAAGATGAAATTTTCAAGCAATTTTGCCAAGACAGAGCAAACGCTTTTGTACGGACAAGGCTCCAGTTTTAAATAGAAAGGAGCTCAGCGTCCTCTAGTTCTTATCATCCTCGATGTCAACTTTGTGAGATTATGTTGCCTTGAGAGGGAATTTAAGGTGCCTCATTTTGAGTAGCATTTCACTTCGGCTTATATTCTGCATAAAATAGAAACAAAAGCTTAACTACACAGGCTCTTTTCGTATGCCCTTGCCCTTTGAATAATAGACGTAGGCGTATTTATCGATTGGTTAGGTAACAAAGCAAGTTCAATGGCAAGCAACTTGCGGAACCGGTTTCGACACTGCCCGATTGCTGTCTTCAATTGAAAGTAATAAGTGCGTAGGTGACCAGAGCATTGTCATTTGGTATGACATCATACTATTAAACTGTTTAGTTTATTTTATTACACAACTCAACTACTGTAACGTTTGTAGATGTACTAACGATTGTTCCTGTAAAGCCAAAAGTTCACGGGTAATTAATTTTCTCAATCTTTTGACGAGCCATCACAGATCCCTTCTGGTAAATTAAAGTGCTGTGTAAAGTGCATTGCTCATGTTCATCAAAGTATTTAAAACTTTGGAGTCAATTTGAGATGAAAAGTCCAAGGGTGGCAATAAACAAATGTAGGGTTGAAATGATCGGTTTGTTTGCGGGATGTAAACTGAAGAACAGGGAGAGCAGCACGGGGCGGTAGGTAGTAATTAATGGTCTGCCGTGGAGGGGGTGCAATTGGATCAATTTGCAAGCTATTCTTAGCTTTGTGGGGGATTAGTAAACAAACGTTGATTAAACAAAACCATCACCTTTTCTATCTCGACTGAATTCTTAAATGTTTGTAAAAAAAATCAGGCAATTTATCCTGGCTTTTCTTGTTTTGTAGGGACATAAAAATATTATTATTTAAGCCTTCGTTTTTGCTATATCGAATAAAGTTACTTTCTTATTATACAAATACTGTTAAACACAACCTACTTTTTATATGTTAACAAACATACATTTCAAGAGCTCTATGCAAGTCATTTTCAATTCAATTACGCTCACCACAATATTGCGGGTTTCTAGACATTTTAAATTTAAACCAAAATTTATAGGTCCCTACGGACGCCGTAAATATCCCGAGCAATAAAGGAGTCCAAAATGCGCCCCATAAAAATTGTACGAATTCAGCACATATTGAGTGGTCTTTGAGCTAAGCATGGGATGTTTAATGGAGGCGGAACATCCGACCCCCGCATTTGGCTATTGTTTTAAGTGGGCTACACTTCGTTACGCCCCTGCCCTTAGCTGATTTTTTTTGCAGTCTTTTGATACTTTTTAGCGCACGAGCCCTCTCTCTAAACTGATAATGACAGGGCTGACTCTGAGGGTTAGCGCAGGGAGTAAGCTTTAAGGAAATTTATTGTAACGTAACAGCTATAATGCCTTTCTTAACTGGTAATA
Source organism: Horisme vitalbata (assembly GCA_951804965.1). NCBI lineage: Eukaryota > Metazoa > Arthropoda > Insecta > Lepidoptera > Geometridae > Horisme > Horisme vitalbata. Next base: position 7,753,360 of record OX638102.1, read on the forward strand.
TAACCGTTAACGGTAATCCTGAGTTCGCGAACACCTGACGCGGAACGTTTAAGTAAGTGCCCACTTGAATTTTAGGAGACTAGTGTTCTTTGGATCGATGGAGATGTCTGACTTCAAATAGTTCGCTACGTGACGTGAGTCATAGTAAACTTTCGGAAGCCATGCCGCAGACACGTCTACCTCCCTTATGCCATAGTTTATTACGGTATAGCTAGTTTAATCCTTACAAATGGTACAGTTCTAGTTTCACGCACCTGTGTTCGTCATAACAGTCCAAGGAACCCTAGTGATTTTATCGTCTATTACTCTATAACCTCTAAATTCATTATTCAGTCGTTTAAACTGAAACTGTAATGAATCCTATTTTATTGCCTTAATCAGTTTGGGTACTTATGGAAAACGGTATCGGTGTTCTAAAATACTTTTCTAACAATAGAGACTGTATTGTTACGATGTTCGAGATGAGCTTTGTTACTTAAACGTCACAAGTTTCAACGAGTCACTAAACCGAAAAAAAATTATATGTACTTATTCACAGAAGAATAATAATTATACACAGCATGATCATCCATAAACCCAATTAATTTCACCAATGCCCACATAACTCATGTTCCACACACTGACTAGAGTTCACCCTATTTGACATGTGACTCCAAAAGGACGCAATTGAGGGAAATTAGATAAATTACTGCGCCAAATTCTGTCTAAGGGGGTGTGTCGTCTGGCTCCTCTGTCTGTATCCTTCTGGGTATTCCATTCACGGTCTAGGACTAGGCATTATTAGTCAACGTGTCTAGTTTGAAACGTGGCCAGAATACTAAATAGTGTTATTTTGAGAACTTACCACGTTTGGATAGTATGCCATTATTTTCACTCGGAAAGATTATTGCACTCTATAATAGTTGTATAGACATTAATGATATCATGTTCTGTAATCTTTACTCTACCATTTTTATATTCAATTATACTATGAAGAATCATGAAGTTTCTACAATCACGTGCGTTATTAATAAATAAGGTGTAGTTGCATTTTAAGGCCGTGCCGCGAGTCGCTATAAACTTGAATCATTCGAAGAGTGTGTTGCTATCTGAGCAAGGACTTTTTGACATAGTACTAAATTGTATACATATTTTAGCAGGTGACTAATCATAAATGCAGTGCGCAACACATCCAAGATAATGTTGATGACTAAACAGAAGATAGGCAGAAGTCTGGAAAAGTGAAATATCCATTCGCATATCCTTAACTAGTCCTAAAGCAATTCCATTGAGACCCGAAACCACACATCCCTCTAATACGCTTCACACAAAATTACCTTTCCTAATTTGTGTTCGCTAATTCAACAGATTTCCCGATTTTCTCCGTTCCGACTGGCAGTCATTCGTATTTGTTTCAGCTCCCTCGAGCGACGCATCCGAAAGGGGAAGGTGGGCTTAATTAGGAAATAATGCTTAAGCGATTAATCACAAGCCCCTACGCTCTCATGCCTAAGGCTCCGCAGTCTTTTGTTTTTAACATAGTACTCCAAGACTGAAATTCCATGGCGAGATTATTTTGCAATTGCTCGTCCACAGCTGTTCTGTGCCTCAGGCGCGGTGACAGTTGTTCCCTTTCTGATTTAAATCCTTTGCAAATAAAACCTCAACGAAGAGCATAGTACAAATTATAAAAAGTTCAGAGAATTTAAACATTAGTACATCTGGTTTACCTATTCATAGTTCTTGATATTAACGACAGAGGAAAAAAATCCTAGTCCTACTAGGCTATATAAGTGACATAGGTACATAAAAAGATTGTTTATTTCAGATCCTAAAGAGTACCTAAAAATAATAATTGATTATAAAGTAAAAAAAAATAAAAATAGTTCAAATTATACATTTATCACTCTCAAAGATAGTACCTACTTACCAGATAGGTTAATTTCAATCAGTTTTATGTCCGTAACAATATCTTGACGATCATTGATATTAAAATAAATTGCAGTAAGTTCGTCTAGAAAATGCCTTATTAGTGTAGGTATGAAAAAACTAAGTTAGGATTCCCAAATTCCAGCCGTAAAATCGTAAAATAGAATTTAAGAAATGCCACTTCGGATTACTTTCATGGATTACGTCCATGGCGAATATATCGCTTGACTTGGAACCTTACTAAGTGGTACGAAGTTCACCGGATGATCTAGTCGAAAATAAACGACGTGATGCCATTTTGGCACTGTGTATTTTTATTCACCTTAGAGTTGGGCTTTCAAGGAGGGTTCTGAGGTATCACGAATAGCCTATTCACTGGTCATGAACTTGATTTCCAATGGGAACGGACGAGGGCCGTCTCCAGTAGACCTGAAATCGTCACGGTTCGTTTCACAGCACCCATTGCTATTTGCGTATTGTAAGTCAAAGGTTAAATTGTACGATTTTTAGAGGGCTGCAAATTGAATGCCTTCTTTGAAATCTAGGGGGTCTTAGCGGGTAAAAATGTTTTTTCACCAATTTATTAGCTAGTGGTTTTGGTAACTAATAACTTAGTGGTTTTGCTAAAAGATTTGACAAAATATGAACGATGCTTAAACTATTGCCATCTCGTTCCGTTGGATACTGACAAACAGTGACAGGGATAACTTTAAGAATCCTACTAATATTATAAATACGAAAGTTTGTGAGTATAGATGTATAGATGGATGGATGAATGTATGAACGTTTGTAACTCTTTCACACAAAAACTACTGAACGGACTTGGATGAACCTGGAATATACACAATCTGTGACCTGGATTAACACATAAGCTACTTTTTATCCAGGTACTAAGCGAGTGAAACCGCGCGCGCAAGCTAGTATTAAATAAAGTAGTGTTTATAAGAACCTAGGGGATGAGATTAAAATAAATAAATACAGATTTAACAGCTGATAGGAGTGTATGGAGAAAAAAAAGACATGTTGTGACCTCACCTAGTTTGAGGGGAGGAAATTATGATGATGATCACAAAAGGTCAACAAGAAGATAGGGATAAAGTTTTACTTAGTAGTTACCATATAAACCTTTAAAACTTTGACAAAACCCTCGTTAGTCACAACTAAACTGGTTCATCGTTATTAATGAGTTTACAAATCCATCTGGCAGCTTGTTACGTATTAAATGAGCATAATTGGTAATACAAAACCGCTTGGGGACGTCGCCTGTTATGAAGCTTACAAATTTTCCGCAAACCCTTTATCCTATCAGGTTGTATCAGTAATAAAATCTGGCATAGATATGTAACTCTATTAATCGTAGAGTTTTTAATACAATAGCTAAAAAAGATACGGTAAAATATTGTATGAAATTGATTTATTTGGGAAACAAACAGAAAAATAAAACTTAAACCTTATAAATAATCAAATGTCATTTTATAACGCTCGATTATGTAAGCTTGTCCCTATCATTTAAATTAAAATAAAGAGTTGACATGTTATTATAACGCTGTTTTAGCTATCTTGGGCATAGAACTGTTATGAATAATAGGACTGTTAAAGAGTTTTTAGCTAGAACACAACCCAACAGTGTCCATTATTATTATTAATTCAAATATGTCGTAGCGGCCAAATAAATTACTATGACTTAAAAATGGAACGATATTTTACTCCGAAACATGGAAACCAAGAAGGTAACTAATCAAAGGATTTATTTAAATTTCGAACTGGCTTGCAAATAGAATGCTGTTTATTGAATAAATGTACAAGTTCTGCCTAGGAACTATTTTGTTGTAATTTCCACGCATTATTTGAGAAAAGTACTATACAAGCCTTGGCCACAACTAGGCATTGATGGACTCACGTATGTGTGCCTCGGCCACGTTCATCCATCAATGCCTCTTTTGCTGGCCTCTGCAGTAATGTACCTACTTTTTCTAACAATGTGTTTATAAGAGATGAATTTAATTTTCTGCAAATGTTCACTTCTAATAGGCATTTATATGCTTTATGCACTCTCACTAGTTCCCCCGTTGCTTCTCCCTTACCTCCCCGTAGTTGATGAAATTTCGGTAATGCCTCGGAGGTACGGAGGTACGCTGTAAAATTCATGGTAAGCTTTATGATACCTACACCTAAGCTTTGTTAGAGAATAAAAAAAAGTGAAAGTGAACTTTGTGAGTTTATAATAAAGTTACATGGAATTAACCATAGAATAATGAAAAAACCATGTTTTATTAAAGCTCATTATATTTACCCAGCCCGTATAACGGGCGGACATAAAATCAATAATAAATAAATAAAATAAGTAACCTTTCAGATTTTTAAGAAATCTTTGATTTGACAGAAAATTGAGACTTTTTTTTATTCCTGGTTACAAAAATGAAACGATTTATTCCACCATATTTGTAGCTGGATTACGAAACTTAGCAAAATTATTTCTAAAATATTTCTTATTAGTAACCGGTTATGAAAGGAAAAGTAAAATTCCATTTTCGTTGCTGGATGCAAAACCTCAGTTACGAAAATGGACCTAAGGGAATCCGGGTAAACTAAACAAAGACTCGATATTTAAGATTATCGAAACACACGTACGCGTAGACATTACATTTAGGCCAATGAAAAAGTGTCGATTCAAAATAACACTTTGTCATTGGCCATTTTTTTTCGTTACGCTTACGATACGATTTATGTTAGCCATTACATGTATACATGTATCGATCCTTCTCTTTTTATCTTCTCTCCATACTCAAAGGTCGCCTTTGTACATAGCTTTTAAGTAAATTTATTTCTGTATTATGTTACTGTGTACAATAAGTTGAAATATTCGTGATCGCCCTACATGTGTATCTTTATATAACCTAATTGTCTTATAGTTACAACGAATAAATTAAAACATTTTCTCAGCCCTTTGCGTAATTTTGAAATGCATATCATACCCATTTACCACATCCACTGCAAAGCTTCAGAAATCCACGTAATCTTTTGATGGTTATTTGTTACATCTCAGGTGCACCGTTCTTCGAATGGGCCACTCGGGGATAAGGTATAATGGGGTCTTTGTTATTTAAATGCATTTGTGGGGTAGGTACCTAGGCCCATCGCTCAATTGATATGCATTGGAATAATGTACCCACACTAAATAATAATGCAAGTACCTAAAATGGTGTCAGAAACCATTTCATAATATAACTAGCTTCCGTCCGCGGCTTCGCTCGCGTGGTACCTGGATAAAAAGTAGTCTTAAAGTTAATCTTGACATTGACGACCTCTGTAGTGCGGTGGGCGAAGGTCCGCCTGGGACGCAGAAGGTTGCGGGTTCGATTTTCGCCGCGGGACAAATGTTTGCATGTTCTGTAGATATTTGTCTCGGGTCTGGGTGTTTTCTATGTATAATATGTATGTATTTTCGGGCTACATGATGCTGTGTGATAGTCCAGTAATATATCTAGGATAACAACTTTGTATATTCCAAGTTTTATCCAAATCTGTTCAGTAGTTTCTGCATGAAAGAGTAACAAATATTCATACATCCTCAGAAACTTACACGTTTTTAATATTAATAGGATTATGAGGTAGTAGATGAAATTAGTTTGTTTGCTGATATTCTGACTCTTGATTGGTCGTCGGCAGCGTTCTGGACAAGTTTGTGCCTATAAATTTAGAAAGTGTAGGTTCGACTACAACACAAATGCAAATAAAGGACTGATTGTATTCAAAATAAGAAGGAATCTTAGATGAAATAAAAATCTAAGCTAATATTTGTTTTTATGAAACTTATTTTCTCGTATACATCCTTAGGGGGATCGAATACAAATTCCCTAAGCCAATTCAAACGAAAGAGCTCGCATGCAAGTATCTCACCGCTTATGGGACCGGAAATACTTACATTAGTTCACCTTTATCTAACCTTATATCTCAATCATTATCATAATCAGCCTATAGCAGTCCCCAGCAGGTCCCGCAGGGTGTCCTATACTAGATACGTTTGCTGAAACGCGATCTCCACTCAACAACTGGTTACCTCCAATACCTATATCTCACTATTGCTGCCTAATTTCCATTTATGTAATTTTATTTATATTTTAGAATAATATGAGAGAGAAAACAATGATGATTTGTCAATTTAAGTATTTTATGAAACAGGGTTCAAAAGCCTGACGATGTCAATTTCTTTCACATAAAAGTAGACGGTGGTTTCTTAAATCATTTATAATATCTCTATTCATTCCTTTTTCCTTCCATTTTCTTCCATTCGTTCACCCCGAACTAACCACATTACTTAAATCAGAGCTTTATCCTTTTGGGGAAAAATTGTAATAAAGTCGAAGATTTCAAAGATGTAACACATAAAGAAGTTCTGTTGCCTACTTCGTACAACATCGTAAAAATGCAGCCGACGCAGTTTGTTGGAAAGTCGAGGATAAGCGAAGGGTCCCGAAACGTGCCCTGCATAGCTAAAAACTTTGTTAAAAAAACTCCGTGCCCTGCTGTATCATACCTAGCCATTTGTATATGATATTATGTTTTCATCGGTTTTGCCTGAAAATAATCCATTCAGCACAAAGTTACGAACGGAGTAAATATGACACAAGTGCTGGTATAATGCTACCAGGAATCGGGTTATCTTTAACAAATAAATTTCATAAATTCACAGTTAACATCTCCATAATATCCCACCTCGTAATGGTTATTTTATAATATGCTTGTGTACCCAGGTGGTCCAGATGTAACAAATTTTCGAAGTGACTTAGAAACTTTAGAAACTTTAATTTGATTTTAGTTTTGGTTATCAATCACGATTTTAGCGTAATATTTTATAACAAGAGTACAAGTCAGACTACAGTTAGAAGTACAGATTATTGCTTTGATAAACGTTGATAGTGTAACAATTAACGATTTATTTTCCCCTAAAATATCATTGATCTCAGCAAGGCTATTTTTTTCAGGGCTACATGCCATAATAAATAAGTAGATTCTATACTTCGTTTAATGGTTAATTTGGTAAAGTATATTATTATAATAAATATTTTTATATATAGTATTATAAGGATTATTTGGCTGAAAATCTGTTTGTTCATTACCCACACATCACATGCTAAGCCAACCCCCTTTTCGGCACAAGGCATGTAAGGAATCCTTTCTTTTTATTTATAAATCAATAAATAATGCTGGATTATCACACTGCACAGCATCATGTAGCCCCAAACTAAGCAGAGCTTGTGTTATGGGAACCACATGATTGATCTATTACTAATATATTTTTTTTTAAAGACTTACATATCATACATAGAAAACACCCAGACCCGAGACAAATATCTGCAGAAAGTGCAAACATTTGACCCACGGCGGGGATCGAACCCGCAATCTTCTGCGTCTCAGGCGGACCTTCGCCCACTGCGCCACAGAGGTCGTCAATTTATGATATTGCTGAGTAATAATTGGCCTGTTATTTCTTCTTTATTCCGAAATAAATGTTTTTATCTATCTTCCTATCTAAAATTGTGATCCCGGATCAGCCTTCCATTAGTATCCAATTAACAAATAAAGTTCCGCTTAGTTGTGACTCAGCATAGTTGTCACGTGCTGGCGAATAAATTTGTGGTTAATTAAGAAGTTGGCTCAGGCAAAATATACATTTTCGAAGTTCTTCAGGGTTTTGGGAAATGCTTTATAATTTTATGCAAAGAAAAACATAGGCCTGTTTTGCGATTGGCTAATTATGCTGATGCTGATGATTCTTTAAGGGAAACTAAAAATTCTTCTTTACCTTGCATTTTTTGTACTAAATTAAATTATGATATAAGACGTTTATTTCATTAATCATTGTAGTGATTGACTTTAGTGCTAAACACTAGTACTTAAAAAACGAATTTGACTATTTCAAGCATCGCAAAAATTAGAATTTTGGTATAAAAATATATAATTTAACATAAATAACTTAAATACTAATAATATTTGTTAATAATAAATGTTTTTTTTATTCCCAGGATGTTCAGCACAAAACCTAAGGGTTTTTCCGAAGAAGCAGCAGACAGTGGCCATCGGAAAGTCGGTGGTGCTGACGTGCCAGGTCGATGCTCCGGACCCATCGCTAGTCACACAACCACAGTGGAAAGACCCTAAGGGACAGGTCATCAATGAGGCTTTGTGAGTACTCTACTTGTCAAGAATTGCAGAAGCAGTTGATTTGATCTCTTGGTTTTGGCTATGACTATAGTGTTTCTAGAAACATTTTGAAAGTTTTCTTGTTTCACTTTAGACGTATTTCTTAAAATCTGCAAAAATTCTAATTATGAATGCCTATTCACCAAAGTGAAAAATATAAAATAAAAAGTTTAAATATAATACTCAAATATTTTTACTCAACAGAGCTGGAACACGACCTGAGATTTACACAGAGCCAATGCCTGCGAAACAGCTGCAGCTTCTGTACATATCATCGATCACTCCAGCCATGGCTGGCAACTACACCTGCGTAGCTACTTACACAAACCAGCCGTTGAGTGTTAGCGTCATTTTGGATACTTACAGTAAGTAAAACTATACCTTAATTACTTTTTACCACGGACTAGGATAAGTAAATGTTATTACCTACATATTTCTTTAGTTATAAAATAATATTAAACATATCTGAACTTACCTTTTTTTGTTGGACATAAAGCCTCAAACTAAACAGAGCCTGTATTTATGAAATCACATGACGGATACTTATGTTTTTTTGTAAATCCCATCGAGATAATTATATAGAACACTATAGAGTGACAGGCATCAAGTGAAATTTAACAAAAAAAAACAAGCGTTTTTGATTTAAATAAAATACAAAATGCCAAATTTGCATTAATTTAGACCTTATGTCACTTGAAAAGTGTTCAAAGACCGCGCAATTGACAGCGTGCGCAGAGTTTTAGGGCAGACACTTTTTTCCACGTTTTCCACTCTAGAGTATAAATATCTCGATGGTAAATACATACATATCATACATAGAAAACACCAAACTCGAGACAAATATTTTCAGATTATAAAGATATTTGTCTCGCTGTGGAAATCGAACCCACAACTTCTGCGTCTCAGGCGGGCCTTTGCTTATTATCTAGTAAATATATAATGTGTATTATCTAGTAAAGATACATATAGCCTAGACAATGTTTTTCGATTAAAATTCAATTATTGATATTGTTACAGCTGCCATCACGTGGAAAAATGCCAACGAAAACCAATACGCCACAAAAGGAAAAGAATACAAAGTTTTGTGCGAAGTAACTGCTGAACCAGCACCCACTGTTAACTGGTTCAAAGATGGAACTAGTGTAAGAACTCGTACTCCAGCTGCTTAATTTAATTAGCCTATGAGAAAACTTGCAACTCCAACTATTAAATTTAATTAGCCTATGAGAAAACTTACAATTCTGTTCTATTTCAGATCGAAACTGGAGAGAGATACGTTATTCACACCAATGGACTCCTTATCAAGAATGTGGAAGAAAGTGATGATGGAACTTATACTTGCCGAGCAGTTGTATACCAAACCGGAGAACTAGCTGAGAAAAATATCAAACTTGAAGTAAATATATTATATAGACTGCTATAACAAACTGATTAGATATTATGCTCTATTTTGATACTGATTGGGATTTCAAAAATGTAAAAAAATATGTTATCAAATCATATTAAGCCTTATCTTCTCTCGTACCCTGGACTCTGGACCGATTTCATGAACCTTCGTTCTGAAACAGTCCAAACAGTGATAAAGTTTAGCATAATAACATGCATATTGACTTATAAATGTTAATAGTGTAAAATATGGTGTAGGTTTAAATTTAAGATTAAATAAAATAAATATTTTGTCCCAGATTTATACGGCACCAGAAATGGAAGAGCGGGATACAAGAGTTGTGATTAAAGAGGGAGAATCGGCTGCGATTACTTGCAAAGCCAGAGGCAAGCCTCTGCCGACTTACACCTGGATTAAAGCTTCTACTCGCGAGGTAAGTCTTGTCTACACAATTCTCTCCTCAGGGTAAAGACGAATTTACACGGTTCACTTTTGCCTTCCAATTTGGACGAAGCAACCAAATTGATCCATGTAATCCAAGATCCAAGAATTAAACATGCTCAATATTTTCACTTTTAACGTTCACTTGCAACGCAGTTGAACAATAAATTAATGTGTAAACACAAGAATTGAACGATTCACTTTTAATCAGTCTATTCCTCAAACGATATCTTTCGAAGAATATATGTATTGAATAGTTCACTTTCTAGATACCGTGTAAACAGCATCCCTTTCATTTCTGCTCCATTCAACCAAAGTGATTCAATTTGGTTGAACCGTGTAATATCGCCTTTAACGTAAAGCATGTTTGCCTAGTAGACCGTATCTTACTGTTACTTTGACATTTGATCTAAAAGAAATGGGTTCCATCCTAAAACTTGGATTTACATTTTGGAAAAAAATAACACCTGCTTGCAGCTTACTCCATCTTTTGATTTCAGCATGTATTAATCAGGTTTTCTGTGTATCCAATAAAAGTGATTTAAAGTAGCCAATGTTGATTTTTAAATTAATTGTAAGAGCACCAGTAATTTTTAAGGTTCTATTTTTTATCTACTGCTTTGTTTTTGTCTGTATCGAGAATCGATGTACTAAAATTAATTTTATTTTTGTAGAACTTGGCAACAACATCTCGCTATAGCGTCAATGAGCGTACTGGTCTTCTTACTTTCGATAGAGTTGAAGCTGGTGATTATGGCAAATACATCTGCAATGCTCTTAACCAAGCTGGTCAGAACGAGACAGAGATTGAAGTAGAAGTGCTAGTAAAACCGAAAATTTTCGAATTATTCAATACGACCGCTCCTGAGAACCAAGAAGGAAAGTTGGAGTGTAAAGCCTCTGGAAGACCAGCGCCTAAAATAAGCTTTAGAAGATTCCCTAATGGTGAACAATTTCTGAACGGAATTAATAATGGAAGGTAGGTTTAGGATTATATTGGAACTGATGCCACACTTTGTATCAATACTGGATGAGTACTGATTTTCAATTGTGTTTTTTTTACAGTATCACAGTCGAAACTAGCACTCGTCAAACCGGAGATACAATGCAAACTTTTGGAACGATAATATTTTCAAAATTAAATAGATCTGACGATGGGTTGTACGAATGTATCGCCGAAAACGAGGGTATGTTTTGTAGTTTTCTTGGGTCTAAGAAAAAAAATGTACCTATCAAAGCGGAAGAAATTTTTGAATATTTTGATGGTTTTTGACCAAAAACGATCAAGATGACTTATATTATAGTAATAAACAGCATGGTTTTACACTTTTCAATATGGCAAAATACAAACGTCATAAAAATCCTCATTTAATCACGTTTTGTGCCCTTAGGTGGCGAAGCTAGGAAAAATGGACTGTTGACCGTTCAATTTCGACCGACATTTGAAAAAATGCCTACTTTGCCTGTTTGGAGTTGGAACGCACAGACAGTTAATCTTACTTGTGTTGCGGAGAGCATCCCTAATGCTACAATCAAATGGAAGTAAGGACATTCATTTTGTTTTTGAAACTAGATGATAATTATTATTATTTAAATAGTAAGATTTTGAATTTTATAAATCCTTTCATTTTTTAGGTTCCGTGACTTGGATTTAGTGGAAAACCCACGCATCAAAATCTACGGTTCAGGACCCATCAGTGTTGTACAGATTACACCTTCAGATAGAAGCTCATATGGAATGTATAAATGCGTCGCCACAAACCTTCTTGGTGAAGCTGAACATATTATTGACTTCAGAGAGGCGTTCCCTCCTGGTCTTGTTATTCAGGTTAGTTATTTTTGAAGAATATCTTACCGAACTTTATTTATGTTGATTAAAACCACTTCCTTTAACTTATTTTATGTATGATTTTATTTTAGGCCAAACAAGAGACGATTACAGCAACATCAGTAACATTCAGTATCGTTGGCCCTCCAGAAGAATCGGGACCACCTATTATCGCTTACACTGCTCAGTACAAAGAAAATGGCAACTTTGACTGGAACCTTGCTAAAGAGAAGACGTGGTCTGCCAATTCCCCTTACATAGTTGAAGAACTGAAGCCAATGTTTACTTACGACTTTAGATTTGCTGCTATCAACCAAGTAGGACCTGGTGCTTGGGGTGCTCCTATCACAGTCATAATGCCAAAAAGGTAAATGGAATTGAGTATAATAAAATAATGATATGTGTAAGTATGTTCCATATTGAGAAACATTTATATATTTTTGTTTTCAGATCACCACCGGAACAACCCAAATGGAGAGACAGTACTAGTTCAGAATCACTTGTCCACGGCAAATATGCTGATAGATATGAATTGAAATGGAAGGTTCCAGCTCATAATGGTGAACCTATCGATAGTTACGACGTTACTTGTTGCCCTGTAAGTACTCACGGTTTTTCCGAATCATTTCAAAACAAAATCAAAATCAAAATAAGTTTATTCAATAAGCAAATAAAACACTTGGAAACGTCATTTTTTTAAATTTAAATTTACACCAATTCGTAAGACGACCAAACAGAGAAGAATTTGCAAGAAACTCTGCTTGGCTTATATTTTTTTAAAGTCTTGTTTTTTACAATCATCATCATCATCATCATCAGCCTATCGCAGTCCACTGCTGGACATAGGCCTCCCCTAATGAGCGCCATTGCGCCCTGTCCTGAGCTCGATGCATCCAGCTTCTACCAGCAGCCTTTCGCAGATCGTCACCCCACCTGGCCGCAGGGCATCCTACACTACGTTTGCCGAGCCGCGGTCTCTTTTTTACAATGTTTATTATTAAATATTACATTGTTTTTGAGGGAGTTGGAGACAGTTTCATCCCAAGCTTTTTTGTAAAAATAGTATTAAGATAGTATCAAATATTGTAAAATATACTCATCATTTCTGATGCCTTTAACATTGAAATAATACTAGCAAATAATAACAGGGTACCCATATATTAGATAATAGTGTAAAAGATTCAAATTTATCAATTATTTTTTTGTATTCTTAGGTCACAAAAGTGAGTGGTGAATGGCGAGTTGCATCCGAAACTCAATGCATGAAAGAAGATTTAAAATCATACGATGCAATAAACTATGAGATCCGAGGCCTCCATCCAGATACTCGCTACCGCATCCATCTGCGAGCTCACAACGTCCTTGGATTCTCACAACCAGCCCAGATTTACCTCCAAACCGCCCTCGGTGAGTACAACCATGAGAGTAATGAGGTGCCAGTACAGGCTGGCTTCTATGAATACACCGCGTCAGAACCACAGAATGACTCATCTACCACCATCACTTCTTATGTTCACGTTCTCTTCGCAGCATCTGTTTTGTGTTTGTTTTTGTGACTGTGACTTTAGAATAGTGCGGTGTTTCAATTATGTGCTCCTGATTTTCTTCTATTAGTTCCAGTGACTTGATTTTGTTTTCTGTAAAGTGATTACTGCTTTTAGTTTTATCAACCATGTTTAACTTATTATCTTCTTTTGTTGAGTAGACACTTACATTTTGTTAATTTTACTCATTTCTATTAATGCTTTCATCATTGTCCAGTCTTGCCTTTACATTGTAACACATTAAAACATACGTAGGTACAAAATAAACCATCAACATAAATTTAACTCTGAAGAAATGATTGTGATGTTCGAATTTTGTAAGGTGTAGCATGTTTTTATTATTATTTTGTAACCAAATAATGCTTTCGTTTTGTATTTTAAGTACAATTTTATGATTGGCATCTATTAGTTTTTAAATTAACAAATTTATATTATGTTGGTGTTAATTTGATTACTGGTAAGTTACATTACTTTTTAGTGTTTTGTTTCATGAAAGTAGATGTTTAATTAGTTTTTTCTGCTGTGTAATTATCAAACTAATATTTTTTAGGTAACCCAAACGGAAATCCAAGCCTATTCGTATGGTCTAAAATGGAAGTATTATCTGCAACTCTAATTCTTTATCTAATTAATTTTTATTATTGATTGGATTATTTGTTGTTTAATCTTTTCGATTAAGCTAAATCAAAAAGATGACTGTTGTTATTTAGGAAAATACTTGTTGTGATAAACAATTTGTTACTATGTAAATAACTATACTTCAATACTGATATTTCTTAGGCCTAGGAGAAAAACCCACAATGTAACTTCATTTGTAGGTAGTAAATTAACTTATCTAATAAATTAACACTGCCAAAATATAAATCGTAGTATTTTAACAACACGCCAAAAATAATGGCAAGAAAATAAGATTTAGATGTAGGATTATTTAAAATAATAATAAAATATTGTCTACGAATTTTTGATGACTGTTTTGTCTTTTGATTTAGATTTTAATTAATACTTTAGGCTAATAATTGTGTAAAGGGCAGAGAATATCGTCCATCTAAACGATAGGCTCTAGACTTGATGAAGAAATAATCTTTAAATAATTAATTTTATTACCACCTGTTGAATTAAAAGCTAAGCAAGAAGGATGTAGTTAGTTTAAACTTTATCCGACGAACATAATAGGTAAATTGTGATCTGTTTAGTATGAAAAAAAAATGACCAATGTGGAAGGAAATAAATGTTTACAAAACATTTTCATCTTATTTTAGTTTTTTAATAATTATCTTGAAGAAAATAATTGGTATTGGAAGAAGGAACTCGCATTATCATAACACCGCCGTAGTAAATAACGAGTCTCAGGTTCCGATACCATTTATTTCTAAACTAATTAGGAATGTAACCATAACCAATCCCCTACCTCTAGTTGTCCCTCTGACCAGTCCTAATAATGTAGTAATAAATTTAACATATTAAAATTACCCAAAGAAAGCTGTCAAGATTGCCAGACAACAAAAATCCGTTGTATTTTTGATCGTTGAAGTGTTTGTGTCGCCCTGACTGAAGTTTTGGGTAAATATGTTTTACTTACTTTAATATAATATTAATCCGACTAGTTAGATTCCTGTGGAATGTACTAATTACCTACTTGCATGATCTCTGTGTCCACCCTTATAAGAGCTACTATTCACATTGTTCCACTAGCATGGTCTTACCCCTAAAATGTATTTCCTGATGCTATGTGACATTTACATTTTACCTTATACTTAAAAATACTAAAATCATCTTAGATGATATTCTTAGAACGATCATATTACCTAGTTTCAAAATCATAGTTGTTTCATATTATTATCTGAGCATGAATTTATTCATTCATTACCAGTGAATGGATTGGTTATTAAAGATGATAATTTATAAAGTAGTTATTATTTTCTTATTCCTAACTTTTATTATAGATTTCATTGTTTTTTGAATTGTACCTTATTGATAAATCATAATTTATTTTTTCAAACGGCAATTCCATATTTCTCAGGTGATGGTTTATATTTTAGATTAGAGAAAAAGTCTGTTAGTTATGTAACTACCTATTATTTTATTATTCCAGATAATTATTGCTTGTTTCGATTCAAATCTGTTGTCATGGGGTTTGAACATATTTATTTTGCAACAACGAAATCATTTGGAATGTCTGCATCTTGACAACTTTTCTTTCTTTTAAAATTATTTTTAAGTACTATTCTTAGGTTATATTTTATGCATCATTCATTTAATTGTCATTCATTTTTCATCTTATTTTATTCAAACCCCATTTCATATTAGTGGAGAGCTAATATTCTTTTGCATAAAACTCTTGGTATTTAAGTAAACAGAAGAAGTTGAGTTTTTGGTGATTGGGTGCACGTTTGATTTCCTACAAAGCACTCCCTTTTGACTTTAACTGAACTGGTGTAGCAAATACCTAATGGTTGGCTAGTATATTTTTCTGAAGTTTTTCGTACTTTGCTCACCCGCTGTTTGTTACAATCACCATGAGTCACCTAACATCTTCAGCTTCTTTGATATGATGCATAAAACTAACAGTACTGAAAGAGCAGTAGATACATCAGTAAATACCATAATCATTACAAATATTTCAAGTACCTATTTTGTTTCTACTGCTCTTGATCCGCAGATCGCAAAATAATAATATGTATCTTAACAGGTGTTATACGCTCTGGATATGCGCCACCCCAACTACTAACGAGTGGAGCTATTATTGGGATAGCCTTGGCCGGTATCATCATCTGTCTCATCATCGTGGATTTGTTGCTCCTATGCTTCCGGCGGCAAGGGGTTATCGCAACCATTTGCGGCAGACGTGGCAAGAAACACCAAGAAGATGAAGCTAAGCTTGGAAGGTAATATGAACATTTTTATATTATTTGTGTTAACATCATTATCATGTTTCTATTTATTGGTATCAAGTTCATTTTAATCTTCAGTGTAAACAGTTATTGTCTTTGTCTTGTTCCCCTGTTCTATATATGTGTCGATTAGAGATGTTTCTGCCCGCTAGTCTGTACGGTTGGCGCTTCCCGCTCCCTTATTGCAGCACGAAGCCGCGAGCGCCGCCCTCCCCCGCGCCTCTGCCACCGCCGGTCAAGCTCGTGTCCACTCCGACGTAAGGCACTATACGATTGCCATAGTCTGCCTGCATGCTTTGATTGTGCGGATGTGGTTTCAACATGAGCGAAATTTCCGTGGTTGATGGAATTTTGTTTCCACAGAATTGTAAATATTTTTGTGGTGGAAAAAATCGGAGCTTGGCATTGTGCGTTCTGTGAAAATGGCTGTAGTTAAGCTTTGAAGTTTTTGAGTTGATTTAGTGTACCTACCTTTGTAGATATTGCCTGGTTTTCATCGGTAATGTAATTATAATGTAAATTAATCTTAAAGATCGAAAAAAAGCAGAAAAGAATCACTGCATCTGGAACATCTCTTACGACAATATTGTTTTATTGTTGTCTACCTTTTTGTATTTTGTCTTTTTCTAACATTGTGTGGTTGTATTATATATTTCTAAAATTCTAATGATTTTAACATTTTGCACAAATCACTAACTTTGTATTATGTATTATTTTCCCCCACGCTGCTGCCTCAACCATCTGTACCTAGTTATGTCCCGACCACGCCAGTGTAAGATATTTCCAAATATGTATTCTTTGTGTCGACATTCATTTTCGTTTTTATGTTGCTTTACTAATCTATTTCATTTCATAGTAGGTGATAGATATAACAGTTGTTAGAAAACTTAACAATATTTTTTGCTATACTTAAAGTACTTTATAAAATTTTAGTTCTGTATTTCTGTGTAATTTATACCTAAAGAGTAAAAAGGTAGTTTTGGTGACGAGTTTGGTGGTCAATATTTGTTTATAAAAGCTGTAAATACTGCTTCTAGTTTTAAGCATACTATTAACCTGATCTTCTTTAACAGGGATGAAAAGGAACCACTGAAAGAAGATGATGCAATCAAGAGAAATTCGTCTGTTGAATTTGATGGTCACAGAGTATACGCGACTAGTGGAGGACCAATCATTGGCAAGAACTCAGCAGTTTAGATTAACAACATCAGTAGGGCTAACACAAAAATTTCAAGCATGCGTAACGTACGTAAGAGTATAGTAAAATATTGCCAATTGCATAGCGTAGATAATAAATAACGCTTTCTCATCGGCCCAAACTTTACTATACGCTTACCTAAACACGTAATTTCAAACATTCGTATCGTAAGCGTATACTAAATGTTTGCTAATTGCAAAGCTTAGTTATGGAATATCGCTTTCTCTACGGTCAATACTTTACTATGCGCTTTCAATACGAAAGGTAATCGTGAATAAAGATAATAATCGTGATTTGCCATCTACTATTCTCATAGAACGCGGATTAAGAGAAGTCTATCATAAATAAACACTCAATGATGATACAAAAGATATATTGGACGATTGTAGCTTGTGTCTTGTGAAAAGCGCAACCAGTATTTTAAACTGCCAAAATGATAAATATAATCTTAAGTAAGCAGCTTTACGTAATAATACACATCACATGCTAAGTACTTTACTTATATTTTGATACGACATATAACTTATACTAGTACTTAATAGTGTGGGATTTAAGATTCATTTTAAAACTGCTTCAGGTACAAATGTGCCTTTTAAATATATCGGTCCTTCATTTTATACTGATAAATGAGGGTTTATTAATATTAAGGTCATGTACATAAATCTAATATTATGTGTGTTATTATGATTTTCTAGTTTATCACATATAGTGTATAAAAGTGTCACAAATACCTGAGATCAATGTAACAGAACAGAGTGAATACATCATATAATTATTTTTGTAGGCCTTATCTATCGTTTTTAGTAGCCTTGTAGCGCTCGTATGATAATTAATCAAGGCATGTACTTGCCAACTTGTTTATTTTTTGTACGCTTAAGTTATATTAAAACATACAAACAAACACTTTATAGTTTTGGTGAGACTTACTACACATACTTATTTTACAATAATCTAAGGTTTAAGTTAAGGCTTAGTAAATTAGGAACTGTAAATACCTATTTAGATTTTAATGTAAATATATTAGCGTTATAATAATGTGATCTGTTTTATAGTTGTTTTTTTCACACAAATCTCATCATTCCGCATCCTACTTAGACATATTTTTATTATATTATTTGAAAGTAATTTTACTCCTTATGACAATTATACATTTCAAACCTCCCTCTCGCTCGCACTATTCAACATTTTTAAAGATATAAAATCACTGAATGTAGCAAAATAGCAAACCTTCACGGCCTGTCCAACCCAACACGTTTTCCTACCAAAAAATTTGTACCAAAATTGATAATATTGATACAAGTTTTTTGGTAAGAAAACGTGATAGAATCAAAATGTTATTATTGCTGAACCTTTGAATTGTTATTCTCTAGAATGTTAAGGTTTGCTATTTTGCATAACTATAGTCAGTGATTTTATTATCTTCAAAAATGTTTAAAAGTGCGAGCGAGAGGGAAGGTTTGACATACAATGTATCGTCCTTAAATTTACTGGTAACGACAGACCACCAAAAAAAACCAACGAAGATAATAATTTAGTTTGTTGGTGTTTTGTCGTTTTAAAATAATATTGACAGATTCTTACCACGGTACTAATTCACTAATGTTTTGTTCCTCTATAAAAACAAAAATACTTTGACGGGTTAGACCATATACGGTCAGCAACAAAATCGATTTACAATTGTGTTTTTATAATCGTTTTCAATTTTTAAATGTACACGTTGATTTCGGGCCTCGCACATGAAACTACGAAAAAAGAGCAGCGCGTGCCCTATAGCAAGTCTCAGGACTCAAAGTTTTATTTCAAGACTTTTATGAAACTACAACAATTCATCTTCAAATTGCAATTCAATAGCAGTTTAAAAATTTTCAAGTGTTAATCTATTTTTGTCTCTGACTATACTTAGTAGTTTTTTCATGATATATGATTACCTATATATGACTAAAATACCAGAAATGTATGTTTTAATCATGACATAAAGATAGACATGAAAAAGAAGCTAATATTTCAAAAATAGCCATGATAAGGTTAAACATGCTAAGTAGAGTCTAGTTTATTAAATTTTGTAACGCAAATGTCTATATGTCGTCTTTGTTTTTAAATTAAAATAATAATTTTATAATGTTATTTAGTAAGTTATATTGCTAGTTACTATAAATCTCAAGCACCTAGGTTAACTTATATAGAGCGCTTATATTTGTACCAGTATTTTATAACAAAACATTATTTTTATTTAGATTTCATTTTTGTTAAACGGGAATTTTCACGTATCGTCATGACATTGACGGCGTTTCGACTCTGTAAGGGAGTCTTCATCAGTGAATAAACCGGAACGCGGAAGAAGATGTAAAATCATCATCATCATTATCATCATCAGTCTATAGCAGTCCACTGCTGAATAAAGACCTCCCCTAATGAGTGCCATGGAGATGTAACGGTACGTGAAAATTCCCGTGTTTTTTTATATAAATGAGTTTATTCACATTAGTTTCATAGATTTCCATTTTCATACATTTGCCATACTGAATATTTAAATGCAATCAATAATATAGAAACTAAACTAGAAAGTGACCAAAAAATTATGAATAAAACTTTTCAAATAAACAATGACATAATTTTATAAAATTCCCTTTATGCAATGATAAGTAAGTAAGAATAAGAAGCCATTGTATGGTCTTGTAAGGCTTAATGTTTTGTATGAATGTATGTCGGCTTCTTGTTCATTGATGTTGAACACAAATGATAATGAAAAGCATTTTTATTAATAAAAAAATTGAAAATATATTTCACTATTTTATTTTACTCCCGTCTGATATGATCTACATAAAATAATGATCACAGTAATATTATAAATGTGAAAGTTTGTGTAGTATGTGTGAGTATGTTTGTCCCCAACTCCGGCTGAACCGATTTTAATGAATCTCGGAATATACGACGCAGTTTATAACCTGGTACTTTACATCCCGGTACCACGTAAGCAAAGCCGCGGGTAGAAGCTACTAACATTACAAAATAGGTATAAGCGTGACATAAAATAGAAAATATTACCTGTATGAAAAAGAATTAGTGTTGATAGAATCATAATTTTATCGACACTGAATTTTATCTATGCCATCTCGTTAGTGCAGCTTGTGACGCTTTTTAATCGATATATTCTTAATACAATGTAATCTTTTATGAAAGGATGCACAAATTACAGACGGGAAAACATCCCTTATAACAATAGGACAAATGTTGTGTAACAACTCCTTCCAAAAGTACTAACAATTAGTGATGTACAAAACTCGATACTTGGGTATTTATAATACATTGATCTCTATTTTCTAATAGTACATTAACATAATGTTACTTTATCTGGTTTCACTTAGTACCTATACCTACATAATGAATTCCTTTTTTTGTATGAGCTAGTGGCGAACTTTGGTGCCGTAGTTTTTTGGCCGAAGGCTTGACAACTGAAACAGCTGGGACCAACATCATAATGTGCCTTCCGAAACGCAGAAGCGCTCGGATCAAAATGACACTAAAAAGGCCACCTATCCATGTAGTGAAGGGCGGTGTTTAACCAAAATGCTAAGAGTCAAGCCACGCCACGAGCACTTCTCATTATTATAGCAATTATAATTTTTACCACATTTCATAATAAAACAATCGTTGCGTATATCTATATTTAAATAAATATAATAAATAATAAATAATCCTGGACGTCATCACACAGCATCATGTAGCCCCAAACTAAGCAGAGCTTGTATTATGGGAACTACATGATTGATATACTACATAGATACATTTTTTTTGTGGATACATACATATCATACATAGTAGACACCCAGACTCGAGACAAATATCTGCAGAATATGCAAACATTTGCGGGAATCGAACCCGCAACCCTCCGCGTCACAGGCGGGCCTTCGCCCACTGCACCACAGAGGTCGTCAGTTTATTTGTTTAGGTCTCATATCGATATAAGAATTTCAAGTATAACTCTACTCTCTTACTCTCTCTTTTAGCGTCCGGAAAACTATGCGTCATGGTTGATCCAATGGGGACAGTCAATCGCTGTGGTTTAATACATTTCGAAAAATGGGCAAAGTGGTAGGACACACCCTGTATTATAAATTACGTTCCTCTTACAATAGGGGGACCAGACGTGCCCAATCTTTGTGGATGTGTAAGATTAATGAATTGGTCTGCAGTCGATTACATATTTATGGCGTGTTGATGTTTATTTAGGTGTGAAATAGGAAGTGACGTCATTGATTAATCGACAAAAGACTATGGGAGCTCTATTAATTATTTTCATAAAAAAATAAATTACGCTCCTACCAAAAAATAGTTAGTATTGCCCGTAATAGCACTATTGATTTGGGAAAAAAGTCAGTCAGATGTAAATTATGAAGTTAATGTTTTATTAATGTGTGTAATATTCTGGTTACATTGAAGTAAGGTTGGTTGACGAAATTAGCGAGATCTTTGATTAGAAAAAATATTGTGTACAGGCTATAATGATGTTGCCTGTCTGACAACGAAAGGAGCGTAGGGCGTTCACAAACATTTCAACGTAACGTATCGTAAGCGTATCGAAAAATTTTGGTTAATGACAAAGCGTTATTTTGAATCTACGCTTTCTCATTGGCAAAAATTTTACTTCTACGATACGAATACTTTTTCGCTAGTCTTCGTGACGTCAAACGTCATAATATTACTACTTTAATTTTCAAAGCCAAAACGTAATTTGTTCATGGTTACCCTAACATAAGCCCTATTGGTTATCGGACGCAAAATTAGGGCGCGCCACGCGTCGGAGCTTAGTGTGGTTCATAATAGTTCCCTTTAAATAATTACCCCGGTAGCAGATGACACGGATTACCTTATAGAATACACCCTATATAACGTCCCTTAATAAAAATGGGTCGACTCTTTTCATGATAAGTATTAAGATACACCCTAAAAATCATATTGACTACCGACTGCCCTTTTTAATTAGGGATAGAGAAAGATTAATTGGACACGCAACGAATGTTTTTGTTTTGAAAAAATAAAATGTATGACAAATAAATGTAATAATAAATTTATTTTAAACGTCAACAAAAATATATAGGTATTTTTAATTTCGGCAAGAAAAAACAAAATTCTCAAAGTAAGAATCAGGATCACAAGAATTCCCCACAACTATCTTATCATCGTATATCTTAGAACTGTAGATATTCAATAAACGAGAAATACAAACTTATTGTTACATAATATTAGCAAAACATCATATTAAAAAATATATATATTGTTATAGGCAATATATCTCGGTGGTGCGAGAAGCTGTGCCCTGCGATCCCCAACCCGCATGCCCAGCGTGGGGATTATGGGTATATCCCCCTTTATTAGGGGAGGCCTATGTCCAGCAGTGGACTGATATAGGCTGGTGTGTGTGTGCGTGTGTTATAGGCAAAAATATCACAAGTAACATTTTTTAACTGAAACAAATAGCTACATTATAATTAAGCCTAACAGAGAAAGAACTAGGTATGTTTATAAAAATGTCTTACAATCAATAACGTGTTATGAGTGCGTCAAAGCAAGCCGTGACGAAACTTCCTAACACCATCGCTCTATCAATTTACCTCATTTATTGACAGGCTGGCGGTGATAAGCTATCCATCAACCTGCCATTACCCCCTTTGGTGTAGAGATGATAAAACCCAGTCGTTGGGTTCTGTAGGGTAGCCAGCAGAGTCTGCTTTTTGCTTAGGTATGCAGGTACTCTTATATTACAATTGACGATTACGTTAACGTTTTTACGGCAGTGGGCGAAGGTGTCCGCCTGAGACGCAGAAGGTTACGGGTTCAATTCAGACTGCGGGACAAATTTTTACATTATTTGCAGATATTTGTCTCGAGTCTGGGTGTTTTCTATGTATGATATGTATGTATTTACAAAAAAAAGTATTTAAGTAACAAATTAATCGTGGGGTTCCCATAATGGAAGCTCTGCTTAGTTTGGGGCTACATGATGCTGTGTGATTAATGTCCAACATTATTTATTATTTATTTTAAAACTCGCACTTGGCACCCCTGTAGCATCTTCTACAGCAACGGCTACAAATTGTACAAAAAAAATTACCTGCAGAATTGCAACTAATTAGATACCTACTTATTAATAGTTGCAAATTTTTGAAACACAAATAGTTTCCAATCATAATTTTACTAGCTTTCCAAAAATATTCAGATACATTGCATATTATCTTGGATTATCTTGATGGCATTTACTTCCATAGCTGCGAGACTGGAGGGGGCGTATAGCTCGTTATGAAAAATTGTGTTTTCAGCACTCAAAGTTTTATACGCTAGATTAAGATACTCTTTATTGTTCTGGTCTCAACCCTAAGAATCAAGTAAAGGATCCTAAAGAATATTCTTAAAACATGCCAGTGAATAAACTGACTGTGTGTGAGTTGAGTGCAGGTTAGACTATAATAGGGTTGCTACACAATGTCTCCTCAGCGCAGCGGGTATAAAAATCGAGTGTCATTATTTCAGGATGCTAGATGGTCTAGTTTCTGCTATAAATTTCAGAGATAATACGTGTTTACGCTTTTCCCTTACATTTAAAGCGCTACCGTAAAACCAGCTAAAATAACTGATAAAAAATTACTAAAAAAAACTATACACTATAAATATGTTTTGTTAAAATATATACATTGTAATGGATTTCCGCAGAGACACGTAATTATATATACTTAGTTTAATAAGTTTTACTCATTACCTTCAAGAATTAATTGATTGAACGAAGATTTATTTATATTTATAGTTATAGAGGTACCTAACTTTAAAACTAGATGGGAAAGACTAGAAAAAAATACTCGTAAAGATGACGTAACGTACTATTTTCAAAAACTAGGTGCTTACTTATAGAAAGACAAGAAAAAAAAAGTTTGTAAGAACTAGACAAAAAATTCTGTCTTAAAAATTATACTTCATAGATTTTCAAGATAATATGCTAAGAAAAGACAAACAAGAAAAATAAAATAACAGAAACCAAAAAAGTTTGTCTGCGTGTTTTTATCTTTATTTATTTTTCAAATCCGATGAACACACTCCATCCGTCAAAGCAACCGGTGCACTCATCACTCAGACGAGATTAAACTTTTCCTACGGTTCCAACTTTCAATAATTGGCAGGGGTGTGTAGAACTGCTGCGTCTTTTGCCATAGTACCTACATGATAGAAATACAGTAACTGGCTAATTAGATATTTGTGCGATATTCGCGTGATATTAGCACAAGCTGTTTCATTCATATACGCGACGCCCACGATACCTCGATCCTTGTCAACACTTTTCACTGACGACGGCGGGCGGTAGTGATTACCGCTTATATTAATTGCTCATTTATTTGTCATCATAATTGTAAGTGCCGGATTCACGTAAGTTTAAAAAAAGCCATTTTTTGAGGATAAAAGAATATAGTAAGGGTGCTCATTATCTAAATTATGGGCCAAGTATCGAAAAGATCATGAGCCAATGCAAAATATTTACTATCTTGATTTAGTGACTATAATTTTCTTAGTAAATTCATGCATGGCTAGTGAATAAGTGTTGTTAAATGATATTTATACCCGAAACTTAATTTTATAACAATCAACGAACGGTTTCTGGTACATAGTTCACCGTCACCTTTTACAAAAGGTGCGAGACTTAAAGGCTACTTATCTTTCTAGTTTTCATTATACTATGGTAGGGGTGTGTGGGGTTGCGGCGTCTAGACGGCTGTCCATAAATAAACCAAGTTAGGTACATGTTTCATAAAGTTTTCCATTGATTTCTACATTTAGACTATACATCCTGTAAAATTTGTGCACTGCGTTGGGGCATAAACTTTTTTTGCTTGAGCGTTTTTGTTGTGCATGGAAGTAACTGCTTTTTAAGTATCGTACTACGTAGGTAGGTATAAAAAATGAAGTCCTCCTCATCGATTTCGTTGACGGCGACCCTAGTTATTTTCTGTCTCTATTATGGGCCCGAATATGGCTGGCCAGACCAAATTTTGTAGGGATGATGACGGGGTAAAAAAATAATAAAACTAATTAGTCCGTCAGTTAGATTAACAAAAAATATTGGACACGTATTTTTTTATTTATTTATTTAATCTTAATTTCTATTGATTAAATAAATAAAAAAAAAATCATCGTCAAAGTTCGGGAGTGGGGGCTCGTGACGTCACTTGTATGTAAAAAGTGTACTTACCCGTGACGTCACGCTGAACTTCAACACGCTAAATCTTTGTCATTTTTAGTTTAATTGACAAAATAAAAAACACGTGTCCAATATTTTTTGATAATTTAAATGACGGACTAATTAGATTTTTTTAGGCATCTAGCCTATTGCAATAGAGTTGACCTGCAGAATTGTAAGTATATGTGAAGAAGGGCTTCGGCCTCTCTTTAAGTGTTTGACGTTTTATGTCAAGAGTATCGAGACGATTATTCTCGAACATTTTAACTTCATTATAGATCTTTGAGCGCCAAGAAGATTGGTAGAAAGCTTGGAAAGAATGAGATTAAATATAAATCTTGTTATATTTATTTTTCACTCCATAACAGGAAGATATAACACAGTGAGTAAGGTCTGATTGCCACCAAGGATGATTTTGAGACTATTTTGTTTTCACACACGTAGATAGTTAGTGAAGAAAGGTTCCTTTCTTTGGAAACCTTTCTTCAATAACCACCTGTGCTTAAAAACTTATTTTTCTGATAAAAACACCACTCTCTAGGACTCAGTTCTCCTCGTGCATATCGCGATGACACAAGATATCAAGGCCCGTTAGTTAAAGACTATATAACTTTACCATATGTGGCAACTACAATATAAATAATGTCTAATATGCGCCGTTCAGTAAAGGTTGGCACTAAAAAAATACACCTTATTGACTATTCACACGAATCTTTGCCAAAAAGCGCATATTATGTAGCCCTACAAGACACACAAAAACACACTTCTACAAAATAAAAGCGTAAGCCGATACTTGAATGCTCATTATTCTGCTGTGCGGGTGCGTTGCGGAGCGAAGCGGTAAAAAATGACTTGCATGGATTTAACGTTATCTGCCTTGTCCAACCGTCACAGGAACTATTATTGTTATTATCCGACTATAAGAACAAACTTTTCAAAACATTATCATTTTGGACACACTTTCAGAATTGCACAATAACTCTATGATCCAACAAAGGATTACAGAATTCTAATCAGCATGCATCATCACGGACGAGGGTTGGCCGCTCGTGCTCAGGTTTTCAACCCGAAACGGTGTCAATTAGTGTAACGTCATAATCCCACCCCCTTGTTTGGTCAGGGGTAGGTATACTATAGGGTTGGACTATACAAACAAACAGCACGATTAGATTAATATGTGTGGTGTTCATTGCCAGTTGCCGCAATGAGGAGCGCAGCTGGTTAATATTTCTTCTTTTAAAAATACGGTGTAATTTTCGCGTAGATTTTCAAGAGTAGACTATTATTGGCTGATGATGATGGATTTTCACGTGAATGTCAGTAAAAATCGCTATCGAAGGTAAGTTATTATTGTCACGGCATACTTTTACCTAGCCGTGATGTCACGAGCCCCCCGCTTCCTCACTTTGACGCTCTTTATCTCCGTCAGTTTTTTATTTATTTAATAAATAAAAAAATACTTGTCCCATATTTTTTGTTCATCTATCTGACGGACTATAAAGTACCTATAGGGTACGGCTAGTCCGCCAGCTTAAAGTCGCTCTGCGAGCTATAGAACGAGCTATGCTCGGAGTTTCTCTGAAGCATAGAGTCCACAACGAGACTATACATGGCCAATTGGCCAGCCCTCTGCTACTTCAGCTTGCTAATTCTCTGAGCTTCTGACATAGAAAGTTGTCGACATAGCTCAGAGAATTAGCAAGCTAAAGTAGCAGAGGGCTGGCCAATTGGCCATGTCTGCCGAAGAACCGATAATCGTTTAGGTAAACGAGTTTGTTCTGGAGTGAAGACTGCGGCCCTGGTGCCCTCCAGCTAGTTGTAGTCACGATTAGCGAAAAGTTGGCTGGTAGAAGCTGGATGTGTCGAGCTGTGGACAGGGTGCGATAGCGCTCGGTAGGGAAGGCCTATGTCCAGCCACTGCTGGAGGACTGATGAATGATTATGCAACACGGTGTGGCCGAGCTTTTTAGAGTGCTTCAAGTCTGTTTGTGGTTCACTTAGGTACTCTTTCATCTGATCGTTTGAGTAAAACAATCTACTCCGCCCGGATAAGTGACTGTTTAGAGGCATTTACATCCAAGCGCTGCCGTGCTTCGGAAGACACGTTAAGATGTTGGTCTCGGCTTTTTCAGTCTCTGAGCCATGTCAGAGGGCGGCCTAGTGCTGCTAGCTCACATAAAGGAGGACGACTCTTTATTACATTTAATAATTTATGATACTGAACCAGCTTCATACATTCCCAGCTATTCGTCTACTCTTGTTGTGTGCATAAAGTCTTTATATTTATTGCGGTGCGCAAATTTTGAGGTCTACAATTATGGAACCCCCTTCAACATATTTCTTTATTACTTTTAAAATGAATGCGCTATAATATTTTGTTTGCAGCGTGGTCAATGAAGCCGGCTTAATGTTCCCCAACGCACAGATAACATAATACTAGGTATACCCAACGCAATCAACGTTTAACGCAAGTGAATTTTATAATCAAACTAGATTTCGTTAATGTGAATTTTGTGAAATATATTTTCCCTCCTTGGGGATGGAGTTATCAAAAATGCTGAGACATCTATATAAACAATAGCTAGTTTATAGCCATACTAAATAAATGGTTAGGTTTATAAAATGTTTCAACAAAAGTAATTAAAGTAGATATTTTCATGTTTTTTAGTATGAATTAATTTGATAAAAGTCATTGAATGCAGTTAATGAATTCTATCAAAACTCATTGTACAGCTGCATGCGTAAAATAATTTTAATAAACGTTATTACATTTTATTAATGATTTTTTCACAAATTCTAAAGGTCTAGATTTGTTTCTTTGTTAAAAATTGCAAAAGAGTGTTAATTAATTTTTTCAAACCAAATATGCCAATAATGCCGAATAATGACTTTATGCAGGTGTCATAGCGTCGAAACTAGAAGAGCTAGAACTAAATGGGTTTTTGAATATTGTAGAGCTCATTCAAGCGAATGCAACGATCTAAAAAACACAGTTTGTGAATTTTTGTAGTTAAGGTCTTCTCACAATAAGCCGACGACAATTATTAAAATCAAAGTTTGGAGATCCTAACTTCAAAACTGACGAACTTTCATACAGACTTTTATCCCCTACATATTACAACACCATTCATTAATTTATTTATTATTAAATTTCGAAAAAATCCAGCCTTAGTGTATTCCCACACTATAAGATACCTTCCTATGCACAAAATTTCGAGTCTCTATATCCAGCGGTTTGGGCTATGCGTTGATTTATATTACCCAGTCACTCAGTTTACCATTTTATATGTTTAGTTATCTAAAGATTTAATAATTTAGAACTCCTATTATTGGAGTTTATCGAGCTTTTTGAATGAAATATAAGTATTTTTGGAGTTCTAACCAACTCATCTCACTAGAACTTTACATAATTATTATGTGGGATATTATTTTTATAATCCCATGGTTTTACTTGCATGGGTAGTGTCCTTTCGCAAAATTTACGGAAGCAGACAAAAATAAAACAAATCTACTCTGTACGCTACTAAAGATAGAAGGGGTAGACAGAGATAAGTTCAAACATAATAATGAAATCGGCTTAGCAGTTTATTTATTTACGAGTACGTACTTACATTTCTTATTTTATTTAAAAATTGAACAAGTTTATGGCCCATTTATTAAGTGGTATTCAATCATCTACACTTCTACACTTCTACATCTAAATCTACACTAATATTATAAAGAAGAAAAATTTGTATTTGTGTGTGTGTGTGTGTGTGTATGTTTGTAATGAATAAACTCAAAAACTACTGTACCAATTTCAAAAATTCTTTCACCATTGGAAAGCTACATTCACCTTGAGTTATATAGGCTATATTTATTGCTAGAAAAGATTAGGAATCCTTACTAAATAACGCAAACCCAAGGTGTAAAAAAAGAGCCCTAACCCGTGCAAAGCCGGGACGGGCCGCTAGTTACTAGTAAACGAAGTATTGCATCCTAGGTAATTTTATGCGTCCATCAACTTGAAGCAAAGTGATGAGGCTCTTGTACCTGTAGTGTCAACGGGAGCCCGCATCCTTCTAACCAACACAGCAATGCTATTTCATTGTAGAAATAGGCATATGGTATACTTCCCAGGATGAGCTCTTCACAAAGAGATCTACTGCTAAACATACAGAGTAATCTAAGCATTAACTGCTAATATACAGTTCAACGTACAGTTCAAGTATAGTGAGCTTACTTATTAATGTGGAACTTATCCCCGAAGCCATTGAATAGAAAAATTATGAGAGCAATAAAAAAAAATCTTGGAAAAATCTTGGCCTATTACTACATAGAACAAAATAATAAATAAAGAAATCTCGGAACGAGCCCACATAATCGATACCAGCTCCCGATTTCATTACACAAAACCCACAACGAAAATCACCGTGACCAATCGTTTATCAAAATCGTGTTCGTGACCCTTCGACGCAGATGGTCAAGCAATTGACCGAGCGGTCTATACACCGAATCTCACCTAATACTCGAGTATTGTAGCAATCGACAGATGTTGTAAAACGGTTGGGTATCCGAAAACTATGTTAGCTTTTACGGTTCATAGCCGTTTGTAGGATCGAAATTGAAATTTGGGTTTAGAAAATAATTTGCTTTTCGGCTCTTGGAGGTCTGTTCGAAGGGGATACGCAAATCCTAGATTAAAATTGTTTTATTGATTAGGTCATTTTAGTTCTTCGTTTGGTTTTTTTTATGATTTTTTTCCTCATCATCTTCTAATTTTGCTCAGTACGCAAATGTATTGACGATACCATTTAGGAGGTTATAAGAAGAGTTTCTACCAGTGGGTATTTATGTAGTAGGTATTTCCGAGTTTTGAGTGATTTTATTTAATGAGTTATTACGTGCCAATTTCACTGGAGGTCAAAAATGTTTATATGACCTGAATTTTTTTTTTACGGCGAGGCCACAACACTCCGTTGCTCGCAACTCAAAAATGTCGTCATAACACAAAATTTTTAGAGGGGGAGTTTTTAGATCGCCCAAAGGCGTCCGATATTGCATAATAATTGAAAAAGCCGGTGACCAACATCTTGACGTGCCTTCCGAAGCATGGAAGCACAGTG
This sequence comes from Horisme vitalbata, assembly GCA_951804965.1. Classification (NCBI taxonomy): domain Eukaryota; kingdom Metazoa; phylum Arthropoda; class Insecta; order Lepidoptera; family Geometridae; genus Horisme; species Horisme vitalbata. The sequence continues at coordinate 7,784,087 of OX638102.1, forward strand.
CGGTCAGTATTTATGATATGCAATTAATGGTATCCCAATAAAAACTCCTTGCTTTATTCTTAAATCCATTAATTACCTTTTCTTTTTAAAAAGGATCAGTATCAATTAACAATAACTTACATTTATTGTAATAGTTATTTTTGACTATCCGTTGTTAGCAGATGCGAACAAATTGATCTTTACATTCTTATTCGCATGCTCCATATCCCAGTAACCCCAGAACAGTAACCTACCCAACCACAATTTAACATCATCTCATATCTCCATTATGTCCATACTCCTTTGACCTGCGCTGTTGTTCACAAACAATGATGTTTATACCCTTCGACACAAATGCATTTACGCTACATTCACATAAAAAGCAGGATGTCAGTCTTTGTTATTATCCCAGTACCAATCAATCTACACTAAACATCCGCATACACTGAACCATTCTTCAGTGCTGTATTCTCGATTCCACCAACGCAGTTGTGTGCTAAAAAAATACTCTTATCACAAGACTGTGGTCAGGGTTGGGGTGTAAGGGGTTCTAAACTCCATCTTCGAAATTCAAGTCAACCTCACCTGCCCGTGATGCATCCTGCTGAATAACAAACGGGGCTCTGGCGGCTGACTGAATGCGGCATAGCACAGCTAAACTCCCTGACCACCGCGAGCTAATTCATATATTTTGAAAATTGTGTTGCACTATTGAATTTTTTTACCGTTAACCTAGAAATTATGCGTTTCATGCGATTTTCATTGCCTTTCACTTCCAAACTTCTGCCTAAAAACTATGAGACCGGCCCCACTCATAGGAATTAAAGGAAGAAAATACTTTGTTAAATTCTACCCTTCCATATTCTTCTATACCTTTTTCGGCTCCACCCGCCTCATATAGCTTAGTGATTACTAAGTCACGGGTGCGTAAGACTATTTTTATCAGATGTTCAACCTCAACCAGCTTTCTATGTAAATGCGTCAGTCGACATAAATACATTTCGCTACAATGGTAACATAAATCTGATACAGTTGATTCTCATCTCGGGTTATTGTTTCCCACTGGGACTGACACCTCTTTCGAACAGAGGAATTGCCTTCTCAAAGAGCGCCTTTGTAGACCCTTTAAGAGATATTTATTGTGTATTTTTCTCGTTGAAACGTGTAAGAAGGTATTTTATAGAGTATTTTTAGTCTAGTAATGAGTCTAGACGTCCGAGTGGAGAAAAAGTAGGTTCCGTACCTATTTTAAATACAATTATTTAAAATAAAGGATCCGTGTTTTTCCTTACTTTACGTAACATCCCCATTCCTTTTTGCTTATCTCCGCTTTTTGATGAGGAAATCATAAATAATATTTTATGTACTTACTTATAAATTGGAAAAATAACAATTTACCGCCTATAAAATGTGTTGGTTTGAAGAAATAATGTTGCTAACAAAATTTATCGGAAGAAACAAAAACAAAATGCTCATTGCTTTTTTGAGGCGTATAGGAGATAGGAAAGTATTGCAACCTCAAGTAGGTTTATTCTTCATTTTTCTCATCTCTTTTATCTTTCCATAGCTACTAGTAGCACACTAATTACAACCAAATTAAGCAACCATTAGGTTGCTCAACGACATCGTCTACGTAGAAGTGTTCACTGCTTCAGGAGCTGAATTTTAGAAAAGATTTTCTTAATATAACCTCCAAATATTCTCAATTACTAGAAGGTTTAGGCTATGACTCAACGCATAGCCTAAACCTTCTAGTAACTTATTCATCAACTTCATCAAGTTTTATTTCAGACTAGCTTCCTTCTTCTTCTCCACGGAAGCTAGGGTGGAAATTAAAATATCTCAGTTGCCTTTGAATAAAAAATGTATGAATGAATGACTAGTTTCCACGCGCGGCTTCACTCGCGTGGTACCTGGATAAAAAGTAGCATTTTATTCCGGGTCTAGAACTACATTATATTTGTAAAGATAGACGTCCCATAAAAAAAAAGATCAAATAAAAAAAAAAGAGAAAGTGTAAAGAAAGATCTCGAGGTGCCCATATGCCCAAAGCTCAATATTGCTAGGCTCTCAATATTATGGCTCTCGGTATCAAGCTGTAAAACTTTTTAACGCACTGCCAATTTGTATGAAAGTTATCGATAGCCATTCTTTACTTAAATTGAGACTGACAAAGTTTTTGTTGAAGGGATGTTTCTACTCAATTAATGAATTCATGACATGTAAAATTTTAGAATAGTAATTACAATTTATTTCATTTTATTTTTGTTGACATTGTAATTTATTTGTTTTTATTTTGTTATTTTTATTTTATTTTACATACATACAGATATGTATTTGTTATAATTCAATCCTTCATTTCAAATACGATTGTTAATTGTTCTTGAATAAATAAATTGAAACTGAAACTGAAACTGTAAAATTTCAACTCAATCCGTTAAGTAGTTTCGGGGTGAAGGAGAGACAAACATATTTCTTTTTGTTTTAATATTTTTCATGTTTTACTTAACTTAGGATATGATAAAAGTATTCCTAAAATAGCCAAAAAACCTACTAAAAAATCCATCTTACCAATCTTACCACACGAGAAACCACGATAAAATACGGCTACAAGGTTTCCAGGTAGTAAGTACTACATAAATTATGTAAATCCTCCGTTTTCGTGCGCATTTCCATCTTCTGTAATGAATCCCTTCGCATAAAACTGTAATCTTTAAGTAAAGCGAGTAATAAAACGGAGAACATGTTTTTTCAAGGAAGTGAACACATCCTACGGGACCCAGCTGATGGGGTCACGTACTGGAACTTTCTTGGTATTTAGTTAAAGGGCTGTTTTCCTTGGAATTTTTCCCGATTGAATTATACGAGTGTGCAGTCGGTAAATAAAGTTTTGGACTACTTTTTGAAACGGAAACTACGTTATCTGCGACCGAAATCATGTAGCTTTTGGCTTTATGCTTTTGCTATAAGTATATAAAACTAACGATAGATTATTTTGTGATATTAGCCATCTTTGTTTATTCTAGATAGGCAACATTTCACGCAACTGCATGGTGTTCAAACTGGCACAATTTCTTTTAAACAGTTTTTTTAACAAGATAAGGTGGTACCTGCGTCTATCGTTTCAAAATATATTCAGATGCTTTTCATTTACACCTTCATTAACGACTTACAAATTATCGGTATTTAGCGTAGGTATAATTATTTATGTTATTAGTCGTATGGAAAATTAACTTTTACATTACAATGTGTTTTACTAATAACCACCCTAGCTAGATTTCTTCAACTTTTGTTGCTTGCTGTACGAGACGTGACTCAAAAAGATCTTGACATTGCGTTTGCTTTAAGAATTTTCGCATTTTCTCGTATGGGAAATGCAATTTTGGTAATGGATTTCGTGTCAGGGGACTTTATGAATCTCTAAAGCTTCGCTTGCTAAGAAGTCTTGTTGTTTCTTTAGCGAATATTGCAGGAAAATGATAGAACTATCGATCCTAGGGTAAATAGGTGTCTTCTGGACCTTCATGGTCCTACTTAGACCACAACATAACTTCTGGTGAGCTAGTTGTCAAACGAACTCGCCTGATGTTTAGTAATCTTCCATCCACTGTAAAAATTGGGGAATCTTTTTGGCATCAATTTCTTACTATCTTACCCCCTTATTTATAAACACATACTTAAATTTAACCATTGCTTAAAGTTACTGTTTGTCAATATCCAACGGTAGGGGATGGCAATAGTTTAAGCATCGCTTATTATTTGACAGATTATTATAAGTAAGGCCAAGGTTAATGTTCTTAGGATAATGCTGCATCATAAAACCGTAGCTCTCCCTAAACTACATTATAGTCTAAAATATTTCACAGCATTTTATCAGATACGTGAAATACAAGCTTTATTATTCTGCATACATTTTTGCTCGGTACTAAAACTAAGTGAGGATATGTTTAATAGGTATGAGGTGCACTTTAGCAAAGGATACTTCTAGCTTACCTACATATAAGGCTTTGGCCTGACTTGAAACAAAAAAAAAATATAAAACAAAAAAACTCAGGGCACCTCCGCACTTAGGTACCTAGGCCTCTCCTAACTCAGAATAAGATTAGGACTATCCATCTAGTATATTTTTAATATTTAGTTACCGACTTCCATTAAAGATGATCCAAAAAATAAGTAAACAGCCAATTTAGTAGATTCAAAAGGAGAATCCCGTACCAATTGCGTCAAAACCGAACGTATCCCGTAAAATGTATTATATTTTATAAATGACATTAACATTTTCTTTAGTTTTACACACCGACGGGATTAATAATGAAGTAAAAAATATTTTGTTGACTTGGTTTCCGTCGCACGCCACCATTAAACTGCAAATACTAATTACATATACGTTACTATGGCAACAAACATTGATGTAAAGTGTTACTATGGTAATAACCCTCCTTTTTAATTATTTTGACAGTATAATCGACTAAAAACTTATTGGAGATTTCTTTGACGCACTCACTTTAGTCTTGGTACCGAGCGCCATACATCAGACGGCATTGTCCTTTGATAACGTCAAAAACTTACGACTCTATTGGTTTCCTATAGGAATACTTACTCTTTCTGCAACCACTGGTGGAGACTGTAGGTACTACGCACGATACAATCACAAATCTTAAACGTAACGAAATTTTTTTGGCCCATGACAAAGCAATTTATATAAACGCTTTCTCACTAGCCAAAACTTCTACAAAACAAAACGTTTACGATGCGAACAGTAACCTTTTCGCTACACTTTGTAATCGGGCCTCTGGGTACAGACTGTGTATAAAAATAACCAGGCAACAAAATAAATAGGACACAATGTCATAATCTAAACGACAAGAACCCGTTACAATAACGTGTCTTCTTCCACTCCATTTACCTTCATTGTAACAATCTTGATGTAAAATAAAACAAAATGTAAAAGTTAAGCCCCTTTATTTGGCACGTTGTAAAGTTTTACGATATGCCATTTTAAGTGCGGCCGCAACGTGAATATGAATAGGACATAATTTATATAAAACTAGCGGATACCCGGCGTGTGCCGTGATAAGAAAAGAAAAATGCATAATGCATTGTTTTAGTGGTCTCAAACCATCTTCGCATTGGCCTTTCGAATGAAACCGGTACGGGACATATCGGTTAGATGCTTTCAAAGTCCATAATGGACAATGTAAAATTTTTTGTGGGTATAGATGTAGCGAGCCTTACACCGTGCTAAGGATATTTGTTTTGTTACGGAGTTTTTTTGTAATTTGATAACAAGCTCTTTGATAAATTTCCTTTAGGCGAAATGAAAAGTGTTTTGTTATTCTTAGGTCGGTAAAAATATAGACGAAAATCCCGAAAAGAACAAAGCGTGTTTTTTAAAAAAAAAGTATACTTCTTCAATTTTATTTTGTTTTATCTACGTGTTAGCTTCCACTCGCACCTTCTACTACGTTACTATGAAACCGGATAAAACTAGCCTATATTATTATTCCTGTTCTAGAATTATATATGGCAGCAAAATTACAGCTCACTCCATTCAGTATTTTGGCGTAAAGACAGTAACATACATACATCGAAACATACTTTTGTATACTTATTATATTAAAGTAAGTTTATTTAATAGTATCTGGTACTAATAGTATAGGTCTAGTTTTTGGGATCAGCTCGGTTGACCGTGTTTCCTTTACCTATATATTTATCTGTTATTTATAATGTAAAATGTTTTTATATAGTACAAGTTTACCAAACCAACTTATAAGTCCCTAAGTATAAAATTAAGTTTACCAAATAGAATCGAGATATATACAAAACTGAATAACCGATAAAGTAGGAACTATTTGGCAAAGCTGATCATGTCACGCAACTCTTCTTAGCAGTGCATATCCTTGTTGACCCTTCCGCAGAGCCCCGCTGCCAGAACTTTATAATTTAATTACAGCACCCTTTGGAGCTGTTATCAAGCATCCAAACCGAACATCGAGGAGTTAGCACGGACTTGGAGGTGGAGTTGTAATGTCAGATTTTAAAGTTTTGTTTGCGGTGAAGAAGGTTTTACCTCTAAAGTTCATGTTAATACTTATTTAAAAGAGCCACGCTATCACACAAATTATATCAGTCAAGGCCTCCTCTAATAATCAGGGGGTGTACTTTGTACCCTCGCCGGGCATTTGGGTTGGAGATCGTAACGCACAGCATCTCGCATCGCAGACGCTGCTGTCCGGCGTCGGCGGCCAGGGCATTAAGCTTTGCCAGTGTTGCGCTATGCCGGCCACGGGCATGTGAAGTTGGCTTAGGTTTTTTGGTTGGATTGGGGTTGGCTAGATGGAGTGACGATCTGCGTAATGTAGCTGGCAGACAGGGGATGAGAAGAGCAGAAGATCAGGATCAGTGGTACCTTGGGAGAGACCTACGTCCAGCTGTGGACTGCTATAGGTTGATGATGATTATGATGATGATGATGAAAGAGAGAAAGAAAGAAAATACATTTATTTTTACCCAATACAACAACAATGAATACAAAAAAGTAGGTAAAAGAAGAACTGATTTTTTACTTAAACTAATAAATCTACTTATTAACGAATATCTACGCTATCAAGTACTTAGGGCAAAAATAGGTCCCTGTCTCAGCTTCATGCCGCATCGCCACGTAGCTACCTACGTGCTGAGGCAGCGGTTGTTTTCAGACAGGGCCTTCTGTGAAATCACGATTATTGTCGTTAACACATTAAATAATTAATACCTATATAATACAATAACTTCTTAATAGTATGTACCTACCTTAAATATATGCATAAATTAAATATATGTATATAAAGAAAAACAGAATAAAAATAAAAAACAAAGAACATACTTACTAAATACAACAATCCAAATGGAGTAATAAACTTTGATGATGAGATTATAAAAGTTGTGGCATTATTTATAATAATATATTATTCTGTATACTACTGGGAGCACCTGTACGTAAACAGAAACGCAAGCACACTAAGTATTTAAAACATCACCTGTGGAGTTCCAGACTAGTGTTATTGTTGAGATAGCCTGGTGTCTAGGGGCCTTAATGCCTTTGTTTACTCTCACAACGAACACGCAGCTGGGATCGTGGAGGGTTCTTTATTGTTCCCTTCCAGGGTTGTCATTGGGTGATTATAATTAATTTTAAGTAATGATGGCTTTTAAAAAATATCAAGGTCACATTAGAGACATCTATTTTATTTTATTATTAGATATTAAAATTAATGATAGAGTTCGGTGAAAATGTTAAACTGAACTCACTAAAAAAAGGTAGGTAGAGTCTTTGGAAAATCTTATATAGGGTGCACAACTGCACCCTAGACAATATTTGCAAAATTTCCGCTTAATCCATTCACCGTTTTTTGCGTAAAGGAAGATCAAACAAACATTTCACATGTTCACATAATTTTACTTTTTCACCTATAAAATAATAAATGGAATTTTAAGTCAGATTTCCTTTACGCTTTAAATTAAATCTGGAAAATTTTATTTTTATTTATTGAAAAGACCAAATAAACTGTAAGCTAGTTATTAGTTAAGACGATTATTATTGATAATTAAAGGTCTCCATAGTAAAAAAAAAACCTCTATAGCAATTGCTTATAGATGAAACTGTCTTACCCTTTAATAATACCTAATTATAAATTACTTATTGAATCAAAATAGGCCTTTTCAAAAGGCAATTTCAAAACGAATTTGGGCTTTCTCAATTTTCTGCAGACACTCTTACGACGATTAGCAGGGTGTCTCTCATTTGGGACTTTTCCCATCCCAAACCACTAATTTGGTGTCATGGCAACACCGCATTATGAAGATTGTCGAGTAAAAATGTATGGGAGTATTACCTACTTTTAATGTGATGCTAAGCTTTAATGGTACAGGGCTGTTTTCAAAAACAGAATTCAAACGTGAGCGTTACTTGACTTACCTACTTTGATTTTTGTCAGTTTTCATTACAAATCCCAGCTTATGTTACTAAAAGAACAATTAGACCCTGAGTAGGTATGGTTACCTCAGCTTTAATGATTCATGACCCGTTTTCAAAAACAGAATTTTACGTGAAATTTGAATCGAATCGATTTGTTTTGGATTCAAATTTTAGCTTATAAAGCTACAGGGAAGGATTGGCCCCTGAGGATGGTTACTAGGCCTTAAAATCTCCCCTGCAATGACAGCTAGACCGTTGAAATTTTCACACATGATCTATGATATTTTATAGATATATCTTTATATAATAAAGTTCTATCTATCTATCTATCTATCTATCTATGTTGCCGTTATAACAACAAATACTAAAAATCCAAAAGTCGCGGGTTCAAATCCCACCTGAATCGAAATATTTGGGATATATAAAAATCTTAGATTTTCCCTGAAGTGTGGGCTAACACTTAAAATACAAAAAAAAAACATAAATACTTAAAATATAATAAAATAGTTATGTAAGTGGAGCTCCCATACAACAGTAAGGAACCCTTCGTGTACAAGTCTGACTCACACTTTGTCGGTTTTTTTGCAATACATCTAACGTAACAAGGATCTCTTTGCCTACTAGGGGACTCAGGCCCCTGTTCAGAGGCACACCGAAATGATAAGTATCGGTTTTTTTTACAAACTTTGTCAGTTTGCCAATTGACGTTCTTTGAACTTCTACAGATAAAATGTCAAAGTTTGCAAATAAAGGTCCTTTGCTAACCATTTCGGTATACAACTGAGTTAGTACATGAAGCCTTAGATGCAATTGCCGTAGCTGAAATCGGCCAGGCGGATCATCGGGAGTGTCAACGAAGCGCCTACTGGAAAATAAACACGATAACTTTAGCATTGCCGCTAATAATTAACAAGGCGCGCTGGAACTTGACTAGTGGGAGTTAAGCTTGTACTCTACATCTACACCTGAGAGTTTGCGAGTTATTGATTAGTTTCTGATATCGTTTGTAGTTTGCGATTTAGATATCGATCGAATGCAGTTCATGCTTCTAACTTGAACCCAATAGTTTGTATGATACACCGATGAGATTAGACATCTATAAACTTTCACCTGCGGCTTCGCTCGCATGGTACCTCGATAAAAAGTAAATAATTATGTTATTTCAGGTCTATGACGTCATAGTCTATGATAGTCATTGGCGATATTTTTATATTCATAATAGAAAAAAATATGGTTAATATTCAGGAGCGTAATCAACAAAAACACATATTTGATCAACAAGTGGTGTAAAAATAATTAATTTTTATAAATACATTTTTAGATTTCGGTCCGATGGTATTATTTTATCGCTGTAACACATAACCTTTGATAAAAAAAGCAGAAAAACATTATTATCCTAACTTCTTATATTATCAAAAGAGAGTAAAGGTCAAAGTTCAAAGTTCAAAGTTAATTTATTGAAAACACTAAGGTCACGTCAAAAATAGAAATAAAACTTAATTATAAGTATTAATAATAAAAAAAATATAATAGTAGTCAAACAAATATTTTAAGACAATAAATTGTAATTTTATAAATACCGTATAAATGTCACAGAAAAAATATAAAATACCTAGCTTATGTGTTAACGTTAATAAATAATTGTTTAAATGATTTAAATTCTTCAAACGTGTAGAAGCACTGAGAGATTAGCCAATTTTTAAGGACTGCGTTGATGGTGCATCGGTGATGCTACGCGGTAGGCGATTGTAAACTGCTGGACCTATCAACTTTGCGGTTTTAGCGAGGCATCGAGGGATGGCTCTCAATCGCTCAGAATTCCTCAAATAGTATTCATGACCGTCCCCACGCCTCGCATACTCTTCTAGATAGTTCCTTGCATAGATCGCGGCTTGATATACTACCAGCGCTGCAACTGTCATTATCTTCAATGCCACAAAATAAGGTCTAGCGGAGGTCTACTGCGAGACTCGCACGATGGCACGCACTGCTCTTTTTTGAAGTCTGAAGGCACGCTCCCAGTCTGCGGCGCACCCCCATAGGTCTACTCCATACTGGAGGTGTATGTGTACGGATTATATTTGATTGGTTTGGTTGTTTGTTACGCTTTTAAGCTACTTAACCGGTCATTATGACATTCCGTACATTACAATATTTGATAATGGCAGGGGTACAGAAAACGACCTATGGTACCTTTCATTAAGAAAAAATGTTCTCGTGGTATAGATAACTTCAACGCGAGCAAAGCCGCAACAGGAACCTAGTTTATTTATAAAAACTCATAATAATCAAATGCCTGTAGGTATTATGAAACACGTAATTCGACAGATATTAAAATACAAAAGCATTATGATAATAAAACATTCATTCCGATGAAAAGAGCTCGCATAATAAAATTATTCTTTCTCCGCCTCCATATTTAATTTTATGGTGTGGAAGTTCTTAGGAGGGTTCGTAGGACAATGATATGATTTGTTGCCAAAGATATAACAAAATTACCTTTTAAAGAAATAAAAGAAAATATTTTTACCCGTGCGGTACCTTTTGTAATAAAATTGATTGGTAATTATTTTACTTTATTGTCCCAAAGTTTAACAAGATAGCCATTAGATTTTATCTTGTTAAAAATATTTTAAGATATAATATTAAGTTTCATTTCAAATAAAAAATATACAATCACGAAATATTGATGAAAATTTTCAAATAGATTTTAATGGTTTGAAAATATTAAAGGAGTTTATTTAAAAGTATTTAACCATAGACAGAAATTGTAAAATTCATTGGATAACCTAACCATTTTAACATTACTTCCCAAGTCATTATTTGGGATAGCATACTGCAATTATAAAAAGAAGAACGAATAACGATACAATTTATATTATGATTTAGAAACTCTAACCTAAAACCATAATATTTGCGTTTCACATGCAAGTGACCTAACCAATGTCTTTATTTTTTTGGCTGCCAATTTATAACAGTAAATTCAATTTTAAAGTTTTGAAACCACATTAATCTATAGCCCCAATAAATTTAAACGTCCAACAAAGTTAAAAGCGTCACATGTACCAATTGGCTACGCAAAATAAACAGTCGAGAAGGGGTCACTCCGACAACCCCTCGGGTCAGCCCTATTGTATTGTCAATTAATTAATTATCTTCGGCTGATGTCGGATTTCAGCCATGCACAGCCCAAATTCATTTATATAAGGAACCGCAACGCAAAAAGCCGGATTATAAAAAAAGCCGGTACAAAAGTTTATTTTCATTAAAATACTTAATGCTAGGTAAGCCGTGCTAGTTTCATCAATAGGTATCATAAAAAAAATACAAAATTAATACTGTTCCTTTGGGTTGGGTCGCTGGATACTAGTGTGGTTTCACAAAACAAGATTGTGAAACCACACTAGTATCCAGCGAATGAGATAAAAAATCTAATCAGTCGAGCCATTATTGAGTTTTTACATGACAAGTGCAGTTTATATTCGATTAAGATTACAATTCGCCTGATAATATGTCGAGTAGCTGGGCAAAGGATCCTGGAATCTCAATTTTGAGCTAGTTAATTTCATTATCTTCTTTTTCAGTCTATCGCTTTGCGCGTCGCCTTGGCAATTTTATTTCTTGGTTATTCTTAAATTATGAAATAAAAAGGTCATACAAGAATAAGTAGGAAAATATTCCGTCTTTTCTATTCCAATCTTTATTTCGACAACCCTACTTCCAGGCCAAATTCATTATCGAAATTGATGATTGCTTTGATGGAGACCGGACTTTCATTACGGGTATAATATCGCACGGAAATGAAACATGATGAAATTTCATATCTTGTAATAGGATTTCCTAAAGAGTCAAATAAATGTTCATCAATAATGAAATTAACTGATACTTATTGTTGGTACTTGAGAATGTTTTTAAGACCGATATTTTGCAAATTATTTTGTGATAAAAAGTAAGTAATATAGAAACTGTATTGTATAGACACTTAAGAAAACTTGAAGCTTTTCCTAATTGCGCTGTTTATTATTTTCAATATTGTGTAGGCACTTATGTAGGATTTCCTTGTGAGATTTATTTATATTGTTATAGCCTTATTAATAACATCTGGTTTACTTTAATAAAAGTCAAAAAGTGATATTCGCAAAAGTTTATTTTTATTTCGCTTTGATGAAAGATTCAGATATAGCCGTCCATTTTTTATACCTCTACATATTTTTTTTTCTAATCCTACCTCCACCTTTCCCTGTTATTTTAACAGAACGCCGACGGTAGTATCTGTGGGTGGTGCATTGCCATAAAGCGCTACAAGTTGCGGTACAATACAATTCGTTCGATGGTCATGTCGGCCATTCCAGGCCTTACGAGAGCCAAGTGATAAAACAGCTAACCTTTAAACAAAATTCTAGGAAATTCATTATATATTCAACTTTAAGCCCCTTTTAACACCAAAGGTCAGAAGTCACCTTCTGAGGTCCGGACATCCAAAATAATTACGGATAAACAGAAACAATCTTTTCCACTTTACGGCTTCTGAAAAGAATATAAAAAGTAATGTATCGTTGAGTTTAGGATAAAAAATGTATTAAGGGTGACGGTCAGACCCTTCGGTCTTGTCCCTACGATGTCCCATAGTCCCATGACGTCTCTTGGGATGAGATCTTACGCTTTGTTTTACGGCATAAATAAGTAGAATTTTATTAGGGCGGAAAGAAGCCTTAAGTAGGTTATTCTTCGAAAACCAGGTGAGATCATCTGGCTCTGTATTAAGAGCACGTCCATTATGTTTGATAATGTAGATAAGGATGGAAATGTTTTTCCATCCTTATAATTCTTGGAATAAATCATTCTTGGATTTTTAGATGTAAACAAAGTTAAGTATCTATTTTGTGTAGGAGTTACGTAGGAGTCACTTCACTCTCAAAAGCTTTTGAGGTAGCAAATTATCTGTGTTTATTCAAAAAATAAAGATAATTTAATTGATAAAAATGTTTTTGAATCAATTGAACTATTTTTACCAGTGAAATGTGTTTTAATCGGAAGTTCGATCGAAAACGGTGTAAAGCAGTATCTAATACTTCCAAAATTTACGCCAATATACTGAAACATTATTCAAGTGATATAATAGCAGATTCTCAGAGCAGAGATAAAGGGACCTAAAATGCTATTCTTTTTTTCGTATGAGCCAACAATCTTTGCTGGCGGAGTTTTCAGGCCTCCTGAAGGCTTTCAATCTGGCTTAAAGACTGAGAAAGCCTGAAATGGTTGTGACGATCTGATATGTTGATTAGAGTTTTATAATGTTGGCGCTCCTGGGGCTCCTGGGGTTCCTGTAAGTAGTTCCAACCGCCGTTAACAAACGGGGCCGGCTGATTGCGGGATAGCAAAGCCTAACACCGGAACAGGTAAATTCCCTGACTGCCGACGGGTAGCAGCGCAGGCAGAGCAAGATGTGTTCCCCCAGTCGCATGCCTAGCGTGGGGATTATGGGCATATCTCCCTTCTTATTAGGGGAGGTCTATATCCGGCAGTGGAATGATATAGGCTGGTGTTGTTGTTGTTGTGTGAAAAAGTGAAAAGTGTTCATGATTATGATTAGTGTTTGTTGTATTCCAGCCGAACGAGTTGAGTTTCTAATATAATTTACAGGTCGCTGTGTTATGCAATCACACCAAAATTCCAGCATTTAGGCGTTACCTACGTAATTTTGCCCTCAGGTTTTCATTCATAGGGCCGAAAAGGGGCCTGCACATTTCACTTTCTGTACCGAGTTTCCACCAAATTGCAACTTCAATGAAACTAACAGTAAAATCCTCTCAGTGCCCCATAACTCTACCCTAACCACTGCCCCTAATAAAGGCCTAAGCACAGTTACAGGTAGTGTGAGGTAGGTACAGTTCGCGACAAAGGCCCACAAAACATACGTGGCATATATGTGGCGTGGCTTCAATATTCTGAATTGAAAATTTAAGTTAAATAAAATAAAATTCGTTTACTTCGTTATTATTTCTGTGTGCAATAAAGAATAAAATAATTGCCTAAAAAGCATAAATAAGGCCAAAAATAATGACATGAATAATAACTGAAGTTTGCCCAGCTCTTAATAAGTACAAGTATTAAACCCGTCCCTAAAATAATAAATAAATACCTAGCCTAATAACTATTAAAATAAATAATTTCGAAATCTGCCATCTCAGTATAAGATAGCCAGTTTCAATTTAGGTAGGTACAGTTAGAATCAAAAGGTGCCACTTTACACATTCCTAGCGTACAGTCAGTCGCAAAAGGCTCCATGAAGGTGAATGACCCCGCCCCGCGGGACACCTCCTGATGTTATTGACAACATGCGGAGTTCCTTTTTATTTCCCACCAGGCACTTGGGGGTTGAGTGTAATAATTCTACGAGTACGGTGATACAAGGGTTTGTTTTTGATGATTATTGTGGGTTTAATTCGACTGTACCCTCCTTTTCATGGTCGGAACTGAAGGATTGGTTTTTATGGGTTTTCCCTGTAAAGGTTTGGAAGATGTTTTGTATCATATTATTTAATTTTGTGTGGAGTTATTTATGACGAAATATTTTTTATTTACTGATTAATTTCGTATTGGTAGTTTTAAAAAATATATAAGGCTGCTTGTAGAAGCTGGATGAATGCGTCTAGCTGCGGACAGGGCGCAATGGCGCTCATTAGGGTAGGCCTTTCTCCAGCTGTGGACTGCAATAGGCTGTTGATGAAGATGATGATAAAAATGGAACTAGCACATGGCCCACTTAATACGTTGTAACCATTACTTATAACAAAGTATTGCTTTGTAGGTCACGCTTGTTTGGAACTTGCCCAACGATGCATCGCTCTGCGTTCATCAACTTAAGGCATGAAGGTGTAAGCGTCTAAACACACTATGCCAAAGTTACGCGACGGAAGTTCCGCAACTGATCAAACAATCATATTGGCAATAAACATTGAAATTATTACATTTACATAAATACATTACATTTATTTGAAACAAAATAGCTAACCAACAACAACGCAACAGAAATTGTGTGGACCTAAGAAAAGTCTAATTTATATACTAAAAAATAACTTTATAATAATTAAGGTTGGCATCTATGACACTATGCCAATCATAATAATAACTATGTGAAGAACCGACACTTTCTTTATATTTAAAACATAATAATTCATACCAAAGTTTTAGATAGATCTAAAAATTGACTTAAAAGTGATCTTACGTGGTAAGTAGTACAAGTAGTCTTACATGTTGTGAAAACCATAGTGCTTGGGTTACGATCCGACTTTAATTGAGCTGTCTCGATCCGCGGATCAGATGGGTCTTTGAAAAAACCAGCAGTTGAACCGAACTTAGGTCGCGCGTATCATGTGTGCTGTCCCGTCGAACTGCCGCTGAACTTACGCCCGACCGAAGTTCGACTGTACCATTATTGCAACGTAATTTCGGCATAATGGGTCGTCAGTAATTCAAATAGCATTGCAGGCGTAATCATGCCGAACTTCGGTCGCGTAAATTCGGCATAGTATGTTTCGACACATATTGTCTAATATGCCTGGAATATCATCTTCTAGTCTGTAGTACCTAGTCCACTTACCTTAAGCTTTTATCACGAACAATCTAACTTTTTGAAGAAAGCTTTACACCGACTATTAAGAAATTGACGATTCAAAGTGTACTTTAAATTCTAAATTATTAAAGAGATTTTTTACTTTCATTTTCATTAAAAAAGAGATAACTTGAAAACCTCCTCTTTTTGAAAAAAAAAATTAGAATGATTTTGTTTGGTATTGGCGTTTAAAATCTAATTTCTCGTTTTTCACTACACACGTACCTATAGCATGCCCAGCGTGGGGATTATGGGTAAAGGGGCATATACCCAGATTCCCCACGCTAGCCTGCACATAGGGGAGGCCTATGTCCTGCAGTGGACTGATATAGGCTGGTGGTGGTGGTACATACCTAGAACAATGAACAATGTTCGTCAACAAAGTGATAAAAAATATAGAGGCTCTCGAACATATACCCCCTTACTTATGAACGCTATTCAAAGTCAATCAATGCTTAAAGTTAGTTCTGTCACTGTTTGTCATTATCCAATGGTAAAAGATGGCAATAGTCTAATCATCGTTTATCTTTTGAAAGATGTTCATAAGTAAGGCCAATATTATATAGACTTTATTATCACGTGAACGTTGATACCATCCAGCTCCTCTGCAACACGGACATAGTGAGAAGACTCAAAAGAAGCCTTTTCAGCCAGTGTAGTGTAAATATTAGTTAAATGTATTCAATAGACAAATTATCGTCATAAGTAAATAGAGAGATATATTGATTTGTATTGAGACGGTAAGAAAATGTTGATGGACACATTTTAGTAACACTTCATTCTATAAAACTAGGTCAATGTTAAGTTGCTCATTAGTTAGTCTATCATAAGGCTAGATGGTAAAATTTTTGGTGTACGTTTCTTATGAATAATGTGCGCATTTCGCATTCAGCATGTAGCTAACTTAAAATATCATGATCTTGCAAAAATAACCCCATAATATGTACGCTTTCCTTAAAAACCTACCAAACAAAATATTATTCCCCTCTCATAGGAATAAAATCTAACAAAACGAGTGTTCTATCGTCAAGAAGTCTCTTTGCTATGAATTCTTTATTTTGTAATGGTAGGGTAAGTATTATTGTGGTTTCAATGCTAAAGCTTTACTGTTATCTTGACGACCTCTGTGGCGCTGTGGGCAAAAGCCCGCCTGAGACGCAAAAGGTCGCGGTTGGATTCCCACCGCGAGACAAAAGTGTCGATTCTGTTGTTGACTTTCCTAAACTTAACTAAATTTGGCAGCTTTAAAATTAAAGCTATCCTTTACACCGAAAAGAAAGTTATAGTATCACTTTTAGGAATATCAAATTAAGTTTAGTTTAGGAAAATGCACAACAGAATCGACATCAATGGATTCTTGCTTTGTATAATATGTATGTATTTACAAAAATAATATATATCTAGTATATAAATCACCCATAATATTATCTTGAGATATGACGATAAAACGATAAGGAATTGTTTATAATAAAAAGCTCTAAAAAGCTCTGCTTTGTTTGGGGCTACATGATGTTGTGTAATAGTGTCCAGCATTATTTATTTATTTATCTAGTTTTTCAAGTATTTACGAGATTTGATTTTATTTCCCCTGGCCACCGATAGGCAGCAGCGTTGGCGGTGCGATCAGCTATGTACAGCATATACCGAGCGCAGGGATATAGGCATACCTCCTTAATATCGGGAGGCCTATGTCCAGCAGTGGGACATAGGCCAGTGGTATAAGCTGGTGAAAGGCTGTTGTTATTGCTGCTGTATTTGTATTGTATCGGGACATTGTTGTATCCGTAGGTAGGTATCGTTTTGGTATAAGTTTGAACTCTTAGTTTAAAGAAAATGCAGACAATTCAAGTTCACGTTGGGGTACTTATGTAGTAGGTGTTATATTTATAAACTAGCTTCCACCCGCGGCTTTGCTCGCGTAATACCCGGATAAAAAGAAGCCTTATAAGCCTTTACTATACACTAAAATAAAAAGTTAAAAAAAAAACGCTGAAGCAAAATAACAATGATGAAATAGCGATGACAAAGTAACGATGAGCACACAGTATCAGAACTTTACAGAAGTATGTAAATCTTCACACACAAACCAAAATCACACACGAATCAGTCTTCCATCAAGCGTAATAATTTCAAAATATGCATCGTAAGATAAACGGAATGAAAGAAAAATAAGCGAGGAAGCGGCACCAATTCATGCGTAAAATCGGAAATGGTCGTCCCGCTCCTGAATCGTTTGCTACTAAATCATAGTCACTATAAAAGTCCCGCTATAGTAGTAAATATCCCTTGAGTTTTATTGTTCCTGGTTATATTCACAAATCTTCGTGATCGCTTTACAATATTGCATAGTACCTATGTTAGTATGTTGCGATGTTATTGCTTTGTGGATAACATAAATTTTTGTAACATAAATAATTGTCGTCGTACTTGATAATTATTTATGTTTTATGATAATCGTATTACTAATAGGTATCATCACCAACCTATACCACTCAAATGTTGGTAGCAATGAGCACCGTTGCGCCCTGTCTTCAGCTCGACGCATCAACCATCATAGTACGATTAGGTAGATATCATAACCATCATCAGCTTAAGCAGCTGGAAAAAGGCCTCTCCCAATGGGCGCCATTGCGCCCGATCCATAGTTCGACGCATTCAGCTTTTACCAGCAGTTAATCACAGATCGTCACTCCACCTAATCAGTATACTAATAGGTATAACGAGTTAATTTTTTTTGGGAATAAACTTTTTTGTATTTTTAGGTATCAACATGTTGGATATCGACACTACAATATCATTTTATTATTGTAAGGTTTGCTAAAACAATATTTTGATAAAAAATCCTCCACCACACCAGATTATATCAGCCCACTGCTGGACATAGGCCTCCCCTAATGAAGGGAGATATGCCCATAAAAAATATCCACGCTGGGCATGTGAGTAGGAAATTGCAGGTCACAACTTCTCGCATCGCCAACTTTGGTCGGGGATTTGAGCTTGGCCAGGCTGCACTATACTGCATTCAGCCAGTTGCCAGAACCCCGTTTCTTTGACGGCAGAGTGCACCACATTTGGCTTAAATTCCGAATATGGAAGTTGGAACACCTAACATCCCATATTAATATCCAACACAAGATCAAACTAATAAAGCTAGTATTCCCAAGATGCGTCATTCTTGAATAACAAGAGTCGTTATGACACGGGAATGACTCACTTTCCCGCCTTTCCATACTCAAGTTCACTCTAATAGAATGATTGCTTGTAATCTCTGAGCATTGCCTCTGTTTAGGTGTATGACGTGGTGAGATTTAATAGGAACAACCCACGCATATTTGCTCTTGATAGGAGCATTAAGAATTTGTTCATCGACATCTTGGGAAACATACGAACAAAAAAATTAAAGACTAGCTAGATAAGTCTAGCAAGACTCGTTTTTTATACATAGATGGATATAACTTTATTGCACACCAGAGAAAAGGGCATTAAAAATATTGGCCCAATTACCTTATCGACCTTATCGCGGAAAGCAATCTCTTCTAGATATAAGTAGTATCTAGTTTGTTTGTAAGTTATTACTTTCTAGTCTCTAGTTTGTTTTAAGTATTTTAAGTAAGTTATTTTGTAAATTAAACTGAATCCTAAAAAAATAACACCTTATATACCTATTACAACTGTTGCATATATAACTACCATTATTTTATAATTGGCGCTTTGGCAGTAACCTAAATGTCTAATACTTATTCGATAATAGTGATCTTAGTTTAGTTTTAGATAGTTTATTTATTTCAAAAAATCCATCTAAAGATCTAGATTCATAATAATGTAGAAATAGAGTTGTATATAGTTTTATTTTCTTATAAGATAACTACTATAATATGTCAAGGCAAAAAAGGCTTGACCACGGGCATAGCCCAATTTTTTTTATTTATTCAACAAAATCATTTTGGTAGGAAATAACATAGTTTAGGATTTCCGAGTAAATTTTAAATTCCAATTAATAAACATGGCGTGCGAGAATTGGATTGAGAGATAGATTTTGAATGAAACGGAAATTTCAAATGAATTATTTTAAAATTAAAAGTACCTACATAGCTCAAAGTGAAAATCTTCCTTTCATTTCCATAATTATTTCGAGATAAAGCCTGGGCTTAATATTAATTTTCAAGACGAATTATAGAACAAACTCTGAACTCCAATTAAGAGTATCAGATAAGAGTTGAAATTAATTAGTACGAAACGAATTGGTCGTAAATTACGTGAAAACGGGATGTTTGAGTCCTGTTGGGATTTTAGCACGTTTAGAACGTCTAGAAGGCTCAAAACCACTGCCGTCAGCCATCCATGCCTTGCCGTATGTCTTGCCGTGGCGTAAATTTGTTTTCGTAGCCTTGCATGAATCAGCAAAAGAAAAGCTAAAAGGACCTTTATAGAAGTAAAACTCAGATTTAAAATAAAACATCATCATTATCAGCCAATAGCAGTTCACTGCTGGACATCGGCCTCCCTTATTGAACGCCACTGCACCGTCTTCAGCTCGCTTAATTTGTGGACTAGTCGTACATAACATAATATAATGTAGGCTTTCTTCTTTCTTGCTCATACTTAAGTAGGTAGATATTATCTTGATTGCATTTATTGGTTTACTTATTTGTAAATTTGAATTCATTTTTACAGAATAATATAAAATGTCCGAAGGCAGTGGCTTATAGCCAGCCAGATGATCCTTTACCCCTTTTGTTTGATTAATTACGTTAAATGTCCCTGAGTGTTTCTTGGTATAATAAATTAAGTTTAATGAAGTAGTGGTCATTCTTTGTTGTACAGCTTATAGGCCGCTTGAAGGCCTTTTTAACAAACAGACAAAGAGAAAACATCATTATTCATTTCGATCCATGGATCAGTTTGAAACATCAACATTTTTGAATAACACCAATTCGTACTGCAACCAAACAGAGAAAAACTGGCAAGGAAGAGTTCCTTGCCAGGCTTATGCTTCTTCTGTCTCTATCATAACGAAAACTTTGGTTACACGATGGAAATGACTAGCTGAGGTACAAGATGTTTGATTCCGCTGGTCTGGTGTGTTGTGGTATGTTTTGAGTACTTAATTCATCCACAACAGAAGGTTTTTGGGGTCACAATTTTAGGGTCAATTGTAGGGGGTTTTATTCTCTTTCGCTTTTTTATAATTGCCAGAGAGGAAGGTAATTGGTATATATATACCCCTGAGTCGGTTGCTTTATTGCTTATATACAGCAAACCCATGCTGAGTCAAAGAGTTAGGGCTGACATTCACAACACAGAAACAAGCTCTTAAAGTTTTTGAAGAAAAGTTTTGTATCACGTATTTTTATCTGAAGTTCTCGCAACTTGTTGAGAATCGTGATCCAAATCACCTCCTTTTGAGATAACTTATAAATAATTTTATTAATACCCTGTATATATTTTTTTAATTATTTTATAATATACGTAACCGGGAAAATTAATACATAAATTAAACGCAAGATACTCAAACGCATATTCGTCAACATATTTTTCAGTAAAGAAACAACTTTTCTTGAAATAAGCTTATGATGACGAGAAAATAATGAAGTAAGTGTACTTAGAGAATTTTACACGTTTTCTCCATTATTTCGCGGATGTTGAATGAAGATACAACGTGTTATTACGTCTACCCACATCATGTAACAACAAAAGTGGGGTTTTATTATGACAGTTGGTGATACCTACTTTGTTTTGGAAATATGATACTCAATGTTTCTTTATGATATTGTTTGTTCACTTCAGCTTTGAGCTTTTGGAACCACATGCAATTTTGTTTACTACATGTTGGTAGTGGATATAAAAGAGCCATCTTCGGTACCCAAATCCAGGCGGTGCGAGAAAAAGTACCCCAACCCACGCCCCAAGCCCAGCGTGGGGAATATTGGTAATCTTCCTTCTTATTAGGGGCCTATTTCCAGCACTGCGGACTGATATAGGCTGGTGGTGGTGGTGGTGGTTAATAGAAAGTGGATTTTATTCAAACCATTTCTGATTCTAAGATCTGTCTG
The DNA here is from genome assembly GCA_951804965.1 of Horisme vitalbata. NCBI lineage: Eukaryota > Metazoa > Arthropoda > Insecta > Lepidoptera > Geometridae > Horisme > Horisme vitalbata. Next base: position 7,805,691 of record OX638102.1, read on the forward strand.
ATTTTAAGATCCCTACTCACACCATTCATTTAAATAAATTCGTAAAATGTACTTACACACGAATTTTTGAAAATCTCTAAAAGTTGTCTCTCAAAAATTTGCTACTCTCCTAGGTTTTTCCTCAAAATAATTTAAAACAGCGAAATAGCAACGCATTCCTTTCGTCGACAGTGGCAGTGTTATTTGAAGATACGAAGTTATTTTAAGTGGTAACTGAAACAAAGCAATTTTTCATCCTTTCTTCTATTTTTGGAAGCGCAAGTTTCGTTGACAGGCTGTGCCATGCGTGCTCTTGGGAGGTTATTGTTATTTACAACTGTATTTTTAAGGGTTGAAGGTTGGTATTTGAATGTGTTTTCAAGTCGACCATAGACGTTGCTATCAATATTCTGTAGACGTAGAGGGGGAAGAGCATCAGCATTTCATTACTGCATCCCCATACATATCTGATACTGACTAAGAGACTTTTTCACAAATAAACGAAAAGCCTACGCGTGCGTCTCTTCTGCTTTTCGCTGACGTTTATATCAGCATTTCTCGTTTCCTGTTTATTATTTGTGATACGTGATGAAAACTTGTCAGTAGATTTTGTAGGAGATTGTGGCAAAAAAAAAAAAAAAAAGAATTCCCGCTATATTTGAATGAAAACAAGTGTAAATAAGCCTTTATCCGATGTGTTTTCTTGTTGAAATACATTATTAGAAAGTTGCGTACCATTAGTTTATTTGTCATCCATATTTCGACCTGAGTTAGTCAGAACGCAAAGACTATTACGAGAAAACTAGTGATTCTGAAATTGGAGTTCAAGAAGCCACCAAGCATATTAAATATATTCTGGGCTACCAAGACCTCCCTTATTAGGTATACATAGATGAGTTGGGTATTATAAAGCCTTATAAAATGTCACAATTTGACAGGGACTTATCAAACCAAACACGGATTAGCCATTTGTCTTCCGAAATTCGTAGAAAATGCCGTATTACCTACATTGTGTCGTTTCACACCCTTCGGTTAGTAATCCCCAGTAATGCTAGCAAAACGTCAACGAAAGGGTTCTATACAGCTTAATTCCAATAAAACTCGAAACGTGGGATGAATTAGGATTTGAAAAGAACTTGGAGAACAGCGGCATGATGGATGCGTTAGTATTTAAGAAGAAAATAATGAAAATTTTAGGAAAGAACAAGTTAACTTTGATAAAAAAAATAAGTAGCAGAGATGAAACTGTAATAAATAATAAACCATAACTGATAAAGTAGATGGTAAGCTACTATACCACTCATGGTATATCAGTATATCTATAACAGTAGGTATATCAGTATATCAGTGGAAGATCCCATAACACAAGCTCTACTTACTTTGTGGCTACATGATGTGTAAAATTGTCCGGATTTTTTTATTTATTTACGAAAAGATATATGTGTGTACTTGACAATTAAAATTAGTGTAATTACCTAGCAGCAAGATTTAGGTACACAGTACTATACAAATAGGAATAAAACAAATGCGTCTACAAAAAATTCACTCTATCGTACTTCGTTTTAGTAATAATTTTGTTCTGTGTTTTGGCCTTCTGTGCTCACACGCAAACGGGCAGCGGTTTCAAATATTTTGGGTCATATAAATTGACCTCAATAGAATTACACGAGCCAGTAATGAACCATTGCACTTGTTAGTACGCAACCGTTTATAAAATGATACGTTTGAAACATACATACTACAAGCAGATAGAGTTGCCAAAACTCACTTTCCGACCGATAGATTTTCTATGGTCGACAATGATTCTTGCCGATGCTATATTGACATTAGGCACCTATCCAGGGATTTGCAGCATTTTTTTGATGAGATCTAATTGAATTTAAAATGCAAAATGCATGCTGATTTTTTTGCCTATTAGGCCAAGTAAAAGTAAATCATAATGGATGAATTTATTGTTGTAAGATGATTAGATAAGGAAGGTTCATAGAGAACTGCCGACTAGGTAGTACACAAGATCTCAATTTTTTTTGTGCGATAGCAGAGTAGCGAGACTGGCATTTTCAATAGCTTTAGTTTATTGCTAGTTTTAATATATTTAAGTTTTGTAATGCAAGGTCTTTGTTCTATTTAATTACAGTGTTTTGACATACCTTCTATTGATATTTTACTTTCTTTCTTTTAGGACATTATTAACAATTGCCTTTTGTATTGATTGTAAATGCTTGTTCAAATCTAATATTGCAGCACCCTTATAGGGCACATGTATTTATCTATAAACATAATCTTACACTTAAGCTAACCAATGTATGACTACGTAATAAATGAATATGATGTAAATAGTACTTAAACAGTTTCAGTGAAGGATTTATTCTTTACCATGTTCACAGATATCTCTATGCTAGGAACTACCTACTCTATGTGTGCTTACGTCGGTATGTTATATGTAGATATCTCTGACATATATATTCTACGCCAAGAAATGCAAGTGCCACTAACAATGAGATTTGTAATTCAGCTCTATTTCTTTCAGGAATCGATCCTGCACCAAAGTGTCTCAGCGAGTGCTCGCCACTGCACCATCTAGGTCGACGAGAATAATTTTCGGCTAAACTATCTTAGAATTGTAGTAAAGCTTGGTTATACCATTCAAGAAATATTCTCAAAGGCCCTTATCTATCCCTGAGTAATCTGAGCAGAGATTGACTGATCAATACGTTTTTTATTATAAAAATTGGTCAGACATAATTTTAGATCAATAAAAGTTTTATTTAAAAAGATCATGGTACATAAAGATGAAACAAGCACATGGTCCACCTGGTGTTAAGTGGTACCCACCATCTATCACAAATCATGTGCATCGTAGATCGGGCTTTATAAGCCTCTTGTGCCTGTAATTTCACCGGCACCAACACCCTTCAAACCAAATCACAGCACAGCTGCTTCACGGCAGAAATAGGCATGGTGGCAAACTTCCCCGGACGAGCCCTCCACAAAGAACTCTTCTACTACTTATCTCACCGTGTAGCTGAAAAATGCTTCTGAACTTTGACCGTGAATTTTTTTGTAGAATGGAATGGATGAAAACCTTTTAACATTTCATTTTTAAATGGTGTTTCTATAATTCCTGCCAATTTTCAGCTTAGTGTGAATTATTGTCACCTTGAATGTCTATTTTGACCAAACTATCAGAACTCTACTGAAATGTCAATTAGATTGCCACTTAGAAGCTTTAAATATTTTATTAGTGTTTCAGTATTCGGGCTGAAACGTACCTGCTATGCTACATTGTAAGTACCAACGTACGTAGTATCATAAAACTCTCTGTAGGTACTCGTAAACTATTGTGCGTTTTTATGATTCATTTCCAATGTTTGCGAATACCCTAAAGGGTCTAAAGGAAGTACAGTCGCGTGCTGCGGGACTCGTAAAAGTTGTGTTTTACGCTCAAACTAACGTTTTTTTTTTTGCTTTGCTAGTTTTTATTATTTGAAAGATTAGGACACTCGGTGAATAAGTAAATCAAAAAGTTTTGTCATAATACTTTTTTTTAAATAAGTGGGTATATATGTAGCTTTGTAAAGTTTCTCTACGGCTACATCTGACATAAGGTTTCTAAACCACTTTGTAAATAACTTATTTTGTTGTATCCGTATTTTGTTATAATTCATGGTTGCGAAGGCGTAAAAAACTCACTTTCGCATGTAGCTTTACGTAATGATTTAATATAACAGCAGGACTTGAAATATTCGAATATCCAAATATTATATTGGTCTATGAACGTCATACAATGACGTAACTCTAATGTCCTTACGCTGGGGGGTCTATAGTGACCACAGAATCATATTACCTACTCTTACATCGTGACGAAGCTTCGTGCAATGAAACGATACATGCAGGTGTAACCACTCATTATCGGGTATCGTCGCGATAGTTCGGGCACACAGGGATAGTTCACGCAAAACACACGAAGCTGCTTCGTCATGACAGACCTAAGAGCCTTTACACGCGCAACTTGCGCGCGCGATTTCGCGTGTATCCAACCAGGCTTGCTGAATGTCACGTGGAATGTAAAGTGCGTGCACATGCCACGTGACATTAAGCAACCCTGATTGTATACGCATGTCCAGCGCGCGATCAACACGCGCGAGCAAAACGCGCATCTGGGAAGGCTCTCACCTACGTGCGGCCCCAGCAGAGCAATGATTAAAGCAAACAAGTCTGTTTATATGAGGATTATGTGTTTTATTTTGTGTACCAAATTTTGTGTGTTTTCTAATTTCTTGTGCATTTGTGTTTTTAATATTGCTTTTCGATGGTCTGAAAGTTTGAAATAATAAACATTTATTTATAGTTTTCTTTGTGACATTACAAAAGTGCGAAAATTTGTGCAGGGCTTGTGTCTGAGTAAATTTGGTCATCTCCCTATGTTTACGAGGGGTCAGCTTAGCCCCTCGTGCCATCGAGATTTGAGGGCTAACGATGAATCATTGCACAGCGAAGACATTTTCTTTATTTAATTTGGCACGTTCTTTTCTCTTACTATACAAGTAGCCTTATTTTAGCTTCAGTTTGACGGCGTAATTTCACTCATATTGATATAAGCTTGTAATTTGGAGATATAGGAGAAGAATTATATATGTCTAAAATAACAGTTATTCTTCGTTTGAGCTAGTGGCGAACTCTGGTGTCGGATTTTTTTTTAGTCCACCCAAAGGCCTCGGTCATAAAAGCCGGTACCAACATCTTAACGGGCCTTCCACACGAAAGCGCTTAGTAGGATTGTGTAGTAATGACAAATATCAAAAGACAATTTAAGATTACAGGCATTGAGATAAGTTACTATAGCAACGGTTACGATAGCTATTAGAAGTATGTTGTACCTACTATATATACCTAAGTCTTCATCACCATCCTCCTACAAACTGCAGCTTTGGCTGGTAGAAAATTCTACAAGATTTAAGCTGACCTTTTATTCATTGCAATAAAGATAACATAAATAACAATTAAACATTTGAAAAAACGGTGTATTTCTATTTCAACCCACAGTTTCGCAACACAAATTTAAAATTTTTGTGTCTCATATTTACACGAAGTTAGAGAATAATCTCGTCATTATTATACTGTATAGGTACCTACTTATATTGTTTTTGAAATGTAACACTGCACTCATTCTCTCTGTTCGGTTTAATTACAGATAGGTACTCTGATGGTAACGGCTATTCAGATAATTGCACTTCATTAAAACAGCTCAATTTACTTAATTTTCATTCGAACGTAATACAAATTGCACTCGTATAATGTGCCAAATGTATCAGATAAAAACACATGATGTTTGTATGAGCTAATCGGTTTTTTATGGGCTATTTTATGACCAGTCTGCTGCTCATTCAAGCAGCTTTATAAGTCACGGTATGGCTATGTTTACCATCTAGTAGGCATTAAAATTAGGTGCCATTTTTGTAACGAAATTTACCTGACAATGATGTCGATTCTGTTGTTCCTTTTCCTCAACTTAATTTGACGTTTCTAAAAGTAATAGATACTATACATTTCTTATGTGAAAATGACAAGGATAGCTATAACTTTAGAGCTGTCAAATTAAGTAAAGTTTAGAAATGTGAACAACAGAATCAACACCATTGAGTGACCAAATTTACTTAATAATTATTAATTTGGTGACATAGTATTTACCAATTTGAGACATTATAATTGTTAGTTTTTTTATTTTGTCAATAAGTATGCCTGTCTGTATTTTTTAACTTCACCTATTACGACTGTACCTATTTATTTGTTTTTAGCTAATATTAAAATATAATTGTAAAATTGTTGAATAAATGGAATGAAATTTAATTTAATAGTGATTTTCAATGGGGATAAATGTACTTAAAAATTTGTTCTTCGTCAACAGGAAAATCTGGTTTTCATTATCATTATCATCATCATTATCTATAAGCCGTTTTCGACCCACTGCTGGCCATAGACTTTTTTTTGATAATGCCACTCGCCTCGATCCTGCGCTAGTCTGAACCTGGTTGTTATAGCTTTAGTTATTTTTGTTTGTTTTCTTAATATTATCAGGATTTCATTTCCCTTAGAGCCCTATCGGAAAACCAGCGCAGCATCGGAGCTTTATGCTCTGATGCTCTTCAAAATAAACCTATGTAATTTCTTAGGAACCACACCACACCAGCCTATATCAGTCCACTGCTGGACATAGGCCTCCCATATTAAAGGGGGATATACCCATAATCCCCACGCTGGGCATGCGGTTTGGGGATCGCATGGCACAGCTTCTCGCACCACCGACGCTGCTGCCCGTCGGTTGCCAGGGGATTTAGATATGCCGATGTAGGCTGTGCTATGCCGCAATCAGCCGGCCGCCAGAGCCCCGCTCGTTATTTAGCAGGGTGCACCACGTGCAGGTGAGGTTGGCTTGAGTTCCGAAGATGGGGGTTGGAACCCCGTACACCCCACAAACTCTTAGGAACAAAACCTTCTAACTACAAAAGAAAAGGTAGCTGCCCTCGATGAGGCAAAGTTTTGCCCCAACCTGTATAAACGTGTAATTATAAAAAAAAAAGGTTTTGCCTTTGAGGGTCGGTAATAAAAAGGACAAGTAGTAACAAATTAATGTGAATTCTAGCAGAATCAATGAATTGCACTTCCACAAGTTATTAAGGGGGTGTAAGGGGTTCCAACCTCTAACTTCGGAATCGGAACCAATGCCAACCCCACCTTCCCGTGGTGGTGATGCATCCTGCTAACTAACAAATGGGGTTCTGGCAGGCAGTTGATTGTGGCATAACGCAACCTGACATTGGCATAGCTATATCCCCTGGCCCCTTGCCGAGCCGCAGTTCCCTCTCAAGAACTCGTCTACTTCAACCGGTTTGTTTATTATCGGTTCTGCGGCAGATATGGCCAGCCCACTGCCACTCTAGCTTGCTAATTCTCCGTACTATGTCGAAAACTTTAGTTCTATATCGGATAGTCTCGTTGCGGTATCTAACCCAATTGCCCATAAAGTCAAGTCATTTGTCGCTCATATGAGAACTCTAACTCAGTACATACTGCCTTCGAGATTTTAAATGCGAACCTGAAAAAATCTGGAATATAAACTAAACATTACCTACGTTACCTATTACATTTTTGGCTTCATAAGCTGGCTCTAACTTCGAGAGGCATCTAAGACCCAGCAGTAGATAAAGTCGAGCTGTGAATGACAATAAATAAAGATATAATACTGGACACTATCACACAACATCATGTAGCCCCAAAAAAAGCTGAGTTTGTGATATGGGAACCACATTATATTTATATTGATATATTAATCATTCGACGCTTGAAAGGCAATAATTAATAAGCGACATGTGGGAAACTTTGCTGAGATAGGGTCATAATTTATCAATATTCGTACCTTTGTCCTTCTCAACTTCGACTTTCTACCAGTACCTGGGCCGCTCGAATGGTCGGCGGCCGACCGGCACCCCCGGAGAAGCCTCGGCTTTCTTCATGTGCAGAGACAAGACAGACACAAAAAGAGAAGACAGAGGCCGGTTGCGTTCTATCGTGTCGGAGGCGAAGACCCGCTTCGGGGTAATAATATTCTTAAATTCTGGCGCATCTACATGCGCCAGAATATTAAGTAAGAAACTTATTTAATTACATTTATATTTTTTCTTATTGTGTTTTAGGTACAATAAATAATTTATCTCTCTCTCTCTCTCTCTTCACAACCTTTTGTACATGCCCTTTATTCTAACTCAATTATACTCACATAAAAACATCAATTTACATACTCCGATTCTCGATTACGTTTAGCAATCGTAGTGCGAGTAAATTGGCTTTCTGTTGTACTAAAGCTGTATAAAATTTGCATGGTTGTCACATTGTCATAACTAACTTTAAATTAAATTACCTGGTCTCCATTCTTCTACATTGTGTAGTTCGAACCCTAGAGAGCGTGCATTGTTACATTTTGTTAAATGAACGTAAATGCTAATGTACTTTTGAGGACATTTCCCATTTCATTAAACGTCTGCTCGTTAGTTTAGTTCTTCTTTTTATTTTATAAGTGTACCATATTTAATTTTGTTAAAATTTACTGCTTGTTTTGTTGCTTTAAAAAGCTACTGATTTAATTTTGCTATGCTCCTTGCATATCATTTTTAGCATTTCCACGATAGCTTTAGACTTGACGCTAACTGATAGATACTTCGATCCTATCATGTTTGTAAGGCACACATGTTAATTTTTACATGCCTTTCTCCAGATGTTTTGATTGCTTAGACTAAAAAAGACTGAAAAAATATTATGTACTAAGTAGTACTTACAAACTGTTCTTTTCTACAACTTGCAGAAAATAATTTTCATTTTAAATAAAATTTCATTCAAAGAGATAACTTCATCGACGGAAACAATTTTATTAAAATAGCGCGGAAAGTTTCAACAGAGCGCGAGGAAGTCCTGAAAAATGTTCTTTTTAAAGGACAATTTAATTTTAGGTCGAGTCTATTGGTATGCAAGAAGCGATTTGGCAAATCAGCATGCGGATGAGAATTGTCTATTCGGTTCGCGTCGCAACCCTTTCGCTTTTCAGTTCATTTCTTGGCAAGTTGTGATTTTATCCCCCTCAACGGAAACACAATAAAAACCAATGAATGTTTGTCTTCGATAATAAATGCATAATGTTTTTTGTTCATTTGGTCATTATCTATCGATAATTACTGAGTTTTTTTTTTTCATTTGCGCTTAGCTACATACTTTTAGAGGTTTACTTGCCTTTGGATATAATATGGTGTCTGATCCAATAGCTTAAGTAAACTTATTTTAAGAAGTACCTACGTTCTGAGGCTATCATTTATATTGGCTATCATATCATTCATATTATTAATTTAAAAAGTAATTCATTTTAAATATTTTTTTAAATCTCAAACAATAAAAAAAAATCGATTTTTTTTACAAAAATGTTAGATAATTCTCATCTTAAACTTACACTAAGAAGATCATCACGAGATAGGAAGACGACTACAAAGAGACAGCTGGTATACAAAGAAGAACGAGAGCTCGCGATGGCGAACTTTAGAAGAGTCTGGATTCCCTGGAAAGCAAACAGTTTCAACAACACCACCGTTGTCGAACCTAAGGATTTATGTAATACAATATTAGTATTAAGATTGTTAAATAAAGGCTGTTGAAATTGAAATTGAAATACCCTCGAGAGCAATGAATCCGGGTCACTCAAAGAATCCAAAAAATCTCGGAAAGTAAGAATGCTAGGTTAATGCAATAAATTGTATTTAATAGACAATTTAATACTCCTTAAATTAAAGTATTAAAACTTCTTAGTTATTGTAAAGTTATATCATAAAAAAATCAAATTTGAAAAGGGAACACTGTCGAAGATGGAACTACGAAATTACAGGATTTGTTTTTGCTTTTGTTTGTAATCTGTCATTTATGTTGGTACATAAACCAGGTTGATAGTGCTCAATATTCATTATTCAAGCTGAAATCATGTCGCTTACACTTGCAGAATGCACCAGAATACTTACATTGGTGGAAACCGGCCGGAGTCAGCGCGATACAGCCAGGACTGTCGGTGTGTCACTGTCAACAGTACAAAGAGTTCTCCGACGTTACGAAGAAACTGGTTCTAACCTACGCAGACCAGGAACGGGCAGAACTAGGTGTACCACAGCACGAGAAGACCGATACTTGGTGAACACCATGCTTCGAAATCGCTTTCTCACAGGAACTGAACTCACAAATCAGTTTCGACGCCTCGGAGGAAGTAACCCAAGTGCATGGACAGTAAGACGTCGGCTTGCTGAATCTAACTTAAAACCCCTTAGACCTGCAAACGGCCCTAAACTGGAGCGTGGCCATCGTATTTCAAGACTAAGATATGCCCAGAACCACGTAAATTGGAGTATTGAAGATTGGTCGAAAGTTATGTTCTCCGACGAATCAAAATTTATGCTCTACAAGCACGATGGAAGACACAGAGTGTATAGAAGACCAGGGGAAAGATTCAAGCAAGCATGTGATAGCATATTATGTAAATATACTCCAAATAATAGATAAATATGTGTATATGACCACGTGAGATATGATTTTGTTAAAACACACAAGCTTGTATTATAACGAAGTACTGTTAAGTATACCTATGATAGATTATTTTAAAGAAATACTCCAATTAATAAAGGTACAGGTACTGGTAATGTAATATAAATATAATCACTTAAGAGAAGGGCTTGTGTTATGAAATGTTCGAAGTTAGTTATTATATAGGATCTGTTTATGTATTAAGCTTAAATACCATTCAGTGTTGTAAACAACATTGAATGGTAAAGGTATTTATAACCTTAAAATACTGCCTATTGTAATCCTAACCTATATAACTATGTGATTCGTAGTACATAGGTACGTTTCAGTGTTTGTAAGTCGACATTTACCCTTGTGTCAAGCTAATTATGGAGAAATAATGGTCGGGACTCATCCCTTTTCATTTTTGTAAAACACGTGGTCGACAGACTTGTTTACTCGTTGCTATAAAAGCACTGCCGCCCTGGGAGCGGGACTCATTCTGTTGTCGACTGTCGGACCGGACGGAGCTCTGGCACCTCTATAGCAATAAAAGCTAAGTACCTAATCGTTAAGTCCTGATCAATGACGTTGTGTATTCCTAGGTTGTATGTTGCGTATTATGTAATACATAACGTTATATATTATATACTTGATAATTAAATGGAATACACAACGTAATATTTGTTATGTATAACGTTATCTACCTTATATATTACCTAAAAAATAAGTATATAAGTAAATTTAATACGTAATGTAAATGTTTGTTACATGGTCAAATATTTACATTATATACTTATGTGTTAACGATTGAATTTGTTATTTTATACAAGAAACTGTAATGAAGACGTTGAAAAGAATATACCGGGCAGAGTTTCTTGCCAATTCTTCTCTGCCTGGCCACGTTCCGAATTGGCGGTAAATTAAAGCATATTGACGTATCAAGGTTTTCTTATTTAATGAGGTTATCCTTCTCCTTTCAGTTCCAGTGTTATATATAAGTGAGCTGGTGGAAAGTATATAAGTTTCAAATACCTGGCTACACGTTTAATTAGAGATCAGTTACTTGCTTTGCTAAATATATATTTACCTAACGCCCCAAGCTATATTTATAGGTTTTAGTGTAGTGCTAGTTAAGCTATATTAACACCAAATCGCTAAAGATGGCCTATTAGTTTCCCTTCAAAGCTTATATACAATGATTGGTACCTTTTAAGTTTTCTATTATATATATAAATGTGAAAATTCTATCACATGCATCGAAGAAAAAGTAGCCTACGGTGGTGGGTCTGTACTTGTGTGGGCCGGAATTTCCTCTGAAAGTCGCACAGAGCTGGTGATCATAGAAAACGGCTCTTTAACTAGCGTAAGATATGTGGAAGAAATCCTCAACGAACACGTTGGTCCATTTATGGTCAATTTGGGTGAGGATGCTATATTTATGCATGACAATGCCCGACCTCATACAGGTAGGATTGTGAATGACTACCTTCAAGAGATGAACATTACTTGTATGGAGTGGCCAGCGCGCAGCCCGGATATCAACCCGATCGAGCATGCTTGGGACGAGCTAGGGAGATGCGTAAAACAACGAAACCCTCCCCCAATCACGCTTCCTGAGCTCAAAATTGCTCTCACAGAGGAATGGGAGAATATTCCCCAAAATCGTATAAGGAACTTGGTGTACAGCATGCCAAACCGCGTAAACGCAGTAATGGAAGCACGAGGAGGTAATACGAAGTATTGAAATTCAAGAAAATCGTCATAAAGTTCAAAAATTTCATGTTTCCTATTTTTGTTTTAAGGAGAGATCAGCAGTTTTTTTTCTTTATGTAATTTTGTGTAAATAAAATGTATGGTGACTCATATTTTTTTAACTTTCATTTAAGGAGTATTAAATTGTCTATTAAATACAATTTATTGCATTAACCTAGCATTCTTACTTTCCGAGATTTTTTGGATTCTTTGAGTGACCCGGATTCATTGCTCTCGAGTGTAGAAATTGAAGTGGATCATACATTCCAAGTGAAAAAAATAAATTAAATGCAATCGTAAGGGTAGCCAGGGGAGCAACTGTTTGGGTCAAATCGCATAAATACAAAAAATATTGTACTTTCTTTTAGCTGTAGGTACATTTATTGACCACAAAAATGCTGATTCAAAATATTGCCTATTTTATGCGATAATACGAAGGAATATAATTACCCAATACTCAATATGTTTATTGTTTTCATAAGTGAGTAGGCATACAGGTGGTAAGGTATAAAGGTAAGTTCATATGGACTCTGATGGGCACTACAATAGAGTTGGAGTTAGAGAGAGGACGATTAAATATTATTAAAGCAGAACTATGTTTGCGTTAAGGAGGCGGTCGTTGAAGCTGCTACACAGTTTTTACTTTTGCAGTTTCATCGTACATATTTGTAACTTAATACCTGTCTGTTCTGAATAAATAATTTTGAATTTGAACTGCAACTAATAAAAAAAAATCACATAAACTTAAATTATTACTTGATTCCATGTACTTATTTATAGAATTTATAAACTTTAAAGGATTAACGTACTGATGAGACCATATTTCATTACATTGGCTAGTTTGGCTACCATGATCAGTCACAAAACAACACGTAGATCAATCCCAATGTTACAATAGTGGCAAAATTACCAGTCATATCAAAATTGGTCAGGCAAAAATCACAAAGGTTGGCAATCTCGTGGAATAACAGAGCGATGTTCAGTTGGTCGGACGTCTGGCGCCGCAGGTTTCGATTAATTATGAAGGTTGTCGGTCAAAGGGTTGGCCACAGAAATTACTCATAGACGATAGGCTAGGAAATTAATATTGCGAAATGATTTCTACTAATTTACTATTATTTATTATTTTAGTAGGTAGTATACCAATACTTCTAATAGGTAGCAAGATATGTACTTGTTTTATTTGATATTTTCCACTATAATTAACTTTACTGTGTTGTGCGTGTTTGTGAACATCAGTCCGAACAACATTCCACTGATACAACAAGAACACCAGTCTATGCAGTCCACTGCGGGACATAGATCTCCCCTATAAGAAGATGAATATGTCTATAATCCCCACGCTGGACATGCTGATTGGGGATCACAGGGCACAGCTTCTCACACTATCAAATCTGCAGTCCATAGGCAGACAGGGGATTTAGCTGTTCCAGTGTTAGGCTGCGCCATGCCGCAATCAGCCGGCTGCCAGAGCCCAGTTTGTTAAACGGCAGGGTGCACGACGGGCAGGTGAGGTTGGCTTGGGATCCAAAGATGGATTACCTTACCCTTACAACACCACTAATAAAACAAAGAAATATATTTTCTCCTTTTCATTAACTGAGAGAGTGACAAAGACAGAGCAACACCAATATTATAAGCCAGTGTAAAAATGTATCACAGCTTAGGAAATCTACGTCGCAGTGGAAGCATTAATTAACTGATGAGGATGTTAATACTTACCTACAATTACGGACGGTGTTTGTTTCTATAGAAAGTGTAAGGTATTCTGTAGTTTCACTTCTAATAGGAAGTGTTTAATAAAATTATAATTTGGTCCTTCTTCAGACTGGTAAGATGACTAAAGTTTTTCAAGGACATTTATTTACAGATGTGATGGCGCAATTGAAGTACATACCACCATTTCCAGTTAGCAATATACCAGTTTACAGTAAACAGTTTAAGAATTTGTCGCTGGAAAGTTGAAAGTTCTAGTTTATCAAAGTGCTTGACTGTACTGTCTATATCCTAATATAATCAACTGTATACTTTTTGTGTTTTGCTTTATTATGAGTGTATTTCCAACCTATCAAAGATTACATAAAATTGGTGCATATTGGTAAATTTGGACCAGGCAGACTAGATAGGCTTAACTCGGACGATGAACTTCGGAATTAAGTTTGCTTAAATAAATAAAAATAAGTAAGCGATTTAAGCTTTTCTCAATTTCTTACCTAAATAGTATAAATCTCACTTAGGGCTAAGATGTAAGACTTATTTTCAAGCACACATTCTGTACAATGTGGTATAAATACAAAAGACATGTAGCTTGATAGTTTAAATTTTATGAAAAAGTCAATAATTTAAAATAATTTATGGAAAAAACTTTTTTGGTTTAGAAATTCTTTTTTGCGCTTTTATAAAAAATTTATTGTAAAATTGTTATCATTGATTTATATTGTTCATTATTAGCTATGCCTTGGCTGCCATTTTATCATGGAAAGAGAGGGAAAAAATAGGGATGTTGATTTGTCGATAAAATTAACCGTGTTTCACCTCCCCAGTCTCCGACACCGGTAACCGGGCACATTGTATAGAAAGTAGAGAAAAGCGTTTTATTTTGACACATCTTACTCGCGGGTTAAATAAATTGTTTAAATAATTGTTTGTTGGTAAAAGTACTAATCAGCAATTTTAAAACAGTTTCGCTTGCAATGAGTTTAGCTAGCTGACCCCGCCTTTTTATTTGTCCACTTATTTTGACCAAACGGAGATACTACATCCGTTTCTTTTTGAGAAAGCCCTTTGGTTTTATGACTCTTCAAATTTAAAACAAATAACAAATGACAAATAAGGCGGGGCTTGCAGCTAGTCGCTGCACAGAAAATGCACCCCTAAGATGTAAAATTATTTAAGTAGAGTCATGAACTATGAAACTAAACTAACGGTCAGTAGAAAAAACTTGAGCGTCAAAATAATAGTAGGTATTCTCTAATGGCCGATTCCGAAAAAGCTTCGTTTTTCATTTAAAAACTGTAATTTTTTAAATCTTTTTTGACAGTTTTTCAAGAGAAAACAAAGCGTCATCGGCTACCGTATATTTACCGTATAGTTACGGCCATTATTCAACACCTTTGAGCATTTCAGTTCTATGTCGCTTTGTTTCTGTTACTAGCCAGCAACTCTACCCTCGGTCTGGTGACGTCACTACCACTGACTGCCATTTCACTACATTGTTTTAGTGCACAGCTCACTGCTCCTGTACACATGTTTGCTTATCTAAAGCTATGCTGACTGTGAGGTGTATTTAAAGGTTTGTTTACAATGTTTTTATCATTTCCCACAGCTGGGGATAGCTCATTCTTTCCAGATATCACTATTATTTCCAAACCTGAATCGTGAATACTTTTATCGTTGGCAAAGTTTCTCTCAAAGTGGTAAATTTATTCAATACTTATGATTAACAGGAGAAGCTATGTCTTTCAAACAGTTTTCGATCGTCAGTAAAATCTAAGCTAATATTTGGGGGTGTAACTCCTTCCAACCTCCATCTTCAAAACCCAAGTCATCCCCACTTGCATGTGGTACATCCTACTAACTAACAACGGGTTCTGGTAGCTGATTGCGGCTTAGTGCATCCACTGGCACTGCTAGATATCTTGACCGCTGCGTCGGCGGTGCGATCTCCAACCTAGCAATAGCAGTAGGCTGAATACAGGCTGGTGTTTTTTGCAATAAATGCTTTATTTTTTAAAGAAAAGCTCTAGGCTATACTTCTACAGACTGAAGATTATTGTCATGGTACAGTACTTACTTATATTATTGAAACTATAATTTTTCAACTTACCTAACAATAAAAGATAGGTCTGCAACTAAAATAAATCAGAGGAGCACTCTAATCCTCAGAAATATTGTTATTTCCTTCTCTCTTCAATAATTCAAAGTTCTCTTAAGTTGGCGCGTGTCTGACATGTGCAAATTGACAGCGTATATTTTTTATTTGACGGAGGAGTTGGAATATTGTTTTTAGTTTACAGTAAAACTACGTTAACATATCAGGGGACTGATTCTGGCGATTCATATATATTATTCTTGATTCTATTAGATATATATACATTAGATATTTATAGGAATCTGTCAAAAATATATCGAACCGTCAGAATCAAGCCCCAGGTACTTACATACATAATATATACTCATGTAACAAAAAATCTTAGCTTGAATGTAGAAAAGTTAGTAAGGTCCTGACTAACTTTCCTTGAAAATGAACGGATATTGACAAGTGAAATTAGTGTTAATTAGAATATTTAGTAAGAAGAGCAAGGTATGATTAAATAAAATATCGTGTAAAAATTAGTTTTCAAAGGTAATATTTAATCAAAAATACTATAAACACAAGTATTTTCCTAGCTGAAAGACATCGTCAGAATTGCGGGAAGCTGTAGAATGGTATTTTGGATATTCAGTAGTGAACTTTTCATCATCATCAATCAGCCACACCCACTGCTGGACATAGGCCTCGCCCAATGAGCGCCATTACGAACTGTCCTTAGCTCGACGCTGTGGAATTTTAAAGGTTATTTGGTATTAACGATGGTGATCATTACATATGATTGAGACTTTAAAAAAATATAAAGTGTATAAGTGAAATTAGGAAGATTCTTACTCATTAACCAGAAAGCCAAAGAAATGTACCTAGTTTTTCAATACATTTTGCCGCCCCTAGAATGAATGATACGGAAACCCAACGTTTTCCGTTAATTTAGAGGAACCCCCAATAGTTGGGAAATTCGCAAATTACGGAGGCGAAGTGCCGCATATACACAGAGCTTTGTTTGAGTAAGCAAGCTTTGCGGTCCTAGATGTGGGTGTACTCTGCTCTTCTAAACAACATCTTGTCAAATTAATCTTATTATTCGGATACAGCACGAGGTTGGATGGATATTGAAATGTTTGACTCTTGTTTCAGTTTTGTAGTCTTCTAACTTCTACCCGCGGCTATAGAGTAGAGACCTACGTAGAGGTAAAATAAAATAAAAAAATAAAAAATAAAAATTTAGACATGGTACATTAAATAAAAGAGGTGGCTGCTTACTGGTCAACCCAAATAAAAATAAAACAAAAAGGGAGTTGAATCTCTAGAAGAAGAAGAAGACCCAAAAAAGGTAAAATAATATAAAAATTACACATGGAACATTAAATAAAAACAAGAGGTGGCTGCTTACTGGTCCACCCAAATAAAAAAAACAAAAAGGGCTTTGAATTTTTTGTCTTCTTAGAAAAACACCCAAAAAGTAGCTTAATATGTTTTTTTTCATATAGAACTATTACCTTGTTTCAATATTACGTTCAGTCGTTTCATCATGAAGGAGTATGAAACTTTTCAACAAAGCTAGGATTGGGAGAGGCCTGACCGTTTTTTTTTCTTTATTTGCTTTTTCCTTGGCGAATATGCCGCTCCTGACTTATTTTTGTCAACACTTTTGCATCGTCTCTATGCCGCCGAAATCAACTCGCTCTATGGGTCCGTCCGTCAGCGGGGTGCAACTATGGGGCGCGCAATCACGAAATGCTTTTTATTTTTTCAGTGCTTCACTTTTATTGCCTCATCAGGGTAGTATAGTACTCCCTAACCAAAGGTTTATCTCGTGTTATTACTGTCTTGTTAGTCCGTAACCGTATATTAGCCGTGGCGAAGGAATTATGTTTACTAGCAAGTTCACTACAGGTTCTCACCCAGTTGCCGAACTGCAGTTGTGGTTTCATCATTTAGCATTCAATTAATTTTTAAGCACGCACAGTCAACTGATCCCAAAATAGGCAGAGCCTATTGGTACCAGTTGGAGCCTATGGGTACCAGTGACTGATAAACATACATATATACTCTTATAAAACACACTGACACAGGACAAACTTCCGTGTTCATCACACAAATGTTTGTTCAGGAATCGAACCTGCGACCTGGTCAGCAGGGTCAGGCAGCCATTCATTCAGCGTTAAGGTCTCAAAGTGTCTTCTTGTGATGTCGTATGTGAGGGAAGGGAAGGGGGAAGGGTAAAAGAGAGAAGGGGGATAAGGGAAGAGCTACAGTAATCATCTGCTTACCAAACACAAATACTGCAATCATTAACGCACTGCCTTAGTGGTGATTATGGCAAAACCACTCACACAAAAAGACAGTCCTGGCAGTAGACATTGGAAAAAAAAGAAATATATTTAAAAGATTTCAGACACATGAGTCTTAACTTAAGGCGACTATACATGTCAAACCTCCCTCTCGCTCGTACTATTCAACATTTTTGAAGATATAAAATCACTGAACTATAGTTATGCAAAATAGCAAACCTTCACATACTAGAGAATAACAAACAATTCAAAGGTTCAGCAATAATATCATTTTGATTCTATCACGTTTTTTTACCAAAAAACTTGTACAAATGTGATCAATTTTGGCACAAATTTTGTTGGTAGGAAAGTGTGTTGGGTTCAATATGATATGCTTGCTGAACCTTTGTATTGTAACCCCCTTACTTATGAACGCTACTCAGAGTTAACCAATGTTCAAAGCTAGCCCTGTCACTGTTTGTCATTATCCAACGGCAAGAGATCGCAATAGTCTAAGCATCGTTTATCTTTTGAAGGATGTTCATAAGTAAGGCCATTATTTTCTAGGCCGTGAAGGTTTGCTATTTTGCATAAATACATTCAGTGATTTTATATCTTCTAAAATGTTGAATTGTGCGAGCGAGAGGGAGGTTTGACATGTATCGTCGCAGGACATAAGGACGTAAGTCATCGTAGCTTAGGATACGTTCAAAACAGGCGTGACCTGAGCAATACTTGGTTCAAGTAATAGTAACCACCTAATATTAAATGGGCCATGTTCTCGTTTTTTTTCATCGCTGTTTTTGACAAAATAACTGAAAGGTGGAATATGAATCATTAATTATGCAAGCCAATGCAAAATTCAACGCAAACACAAAACGTTGATTATTCCTCATTTGTGAAACTGTTAAAACTAGCTAATTATTAACACCATTGAATTATCGTTGAACATTGTCATTAGTTATAGAATGCGACATGACAGGGTCACAGTTTGTATAGGATAGCTCAGCTATTTCACAGTTTCACACACAGGTTTTATAAGGCTAATAGAAGTACATACATAATATAGATACTTATTAATAATACACCCGGACACAGAACAAACATCTATATTCACCACATAATCATCATCATCATCAACATCAGCCTATAGCAGTCCACTGCTGGACATAGGCCTCCCCTAATGAGCGCCATTGCGGCCTTTCCTGAGCTCGACGCATCCAGCTTCTACCAGCAGCCTTTCGAAGATTGTCACTCCACCTGGCTGGAGGGCGTCCTACACTACGTTTGCCACGGTCTCCACTCAAGAACTCGTTTACCCCAACGGTTATCGGTTCTTCGGCAGATATGGCCAGCCCACTGCCACTTCAGCTTGCTAACTCTCTGAGCTATGTCGACAACTTCAGTTCTATGTCGGATATACTCGTTCCGAGGGCTTACCACGGGTTTTGATAGTTTTCGAAAACTTTTTAGGTTTTGGTATCTTTCTATACATTATCGTACAGCGCCTCTAGGGAAACGTGCATGAACTACGAAAATGTATGGAAAGATCAGTGTTGCCGTTTTTTATTTGGAGAAAATGCTAAAACATGTTGCAAAAAATGCTAAATAACTTTTAAAAATGCTAAATAAAATGCTAAAATCTATATTTTTCTTTTGAATTCCTTAGGAATTTTGAATTTTTAGGTAACGTACAAAAAAATGTTAATCATAAAAATATGCTAAATGCGAATTTTTCATGCTAACAGACCCGAAAATATGCTAAATTTAGCATTAAAAATGCTAAAACAGCAACACTGGGAAAGATACCGAAACTTATAAAGTTTTCGAAAACTATCATAACTCGTGGTAAGCCCTCCGGATTCTAGCCTTCAGAGAAACTTTGAGCATAGCTCGCTCCATAGTTCGCTGAGCGGCTTTAAACTGGTGGACTAGCCGTACTGTGAATGTCCACCTCCTTACTGAATATTCACCATGTTTATGTTTATTTGGAACACAAATATTTTTTTTCTTCACATATAGGTTATAACTGCTAATAATCATGATGTGTTCACACATTTTGGAATGCGATCTAGTTCTAAACTTGGGTATAATGTTAGATAATAATTTGATTGTATTCTGTTGTGTGCATCTTATTAAAATAAAAAAAATAAATAAAAAAATGAAATTTGGTTGGGGAACGCAGGGCACAGCTTCTAGTACCACAGACGCTGCTGCTCGTCCATGGTCAAGAAATTTAGCTGTGCCAGTTTTAGGCTGCGCTATATCACAAACACCCGGGCGCTGCAGGGTGCACCACGGGCAGTTGAGATTGGCTTGGGTTCCGAAGATGTAGTTTAGGACCCCTTAATCCCCTTTCATCTGTATCTGTATGTAATTATTAGACAACTTATAGATTATTTATGATCAAGCTGTTATCTACACAGGCTATGTAGTATGCCGTCAAAATCGCATGTGCTGTTTAATCAATGTAAGTAATTACATGCCAAAATCAAACATTACCTACCGAATAAACTATTTGGTAACCATGTTAGGTTATGCACCTAATAATGGTAGCGTAGTTAGTTAGCGCGTCCCGGTATTTATGGGAAGGTCGCGGGTTCAAAGGAGAATGCCGATAACCCGTACCAATGGCGTCAAAACCAAACGTATCCCATAAAATTGCCTTTATTTTATAAATAACATTAACATTTTCTTTAGTTTTACACACCGACTCGATTAATAATGACGTAAATTTTTTTTCGTTAATTTGGTTTCCGGCGCACGGTGCCATGACACTGCAACAACCCTCACTTTTAATTATTTAGACGGTAGAATCGACTGAAAACATTGGAGATTTTTTCACTTTGTATAATGAAAGAGGTTGGATCATAAACTTTTTTGTGGTACTACTAAACTACCTCCTATCTTTATGTATTTAATATGCTCTCGCTAGTGTGTTCTGTGGCGTTGTGTAGCAGTGTTTATTCTTTAAATATATTTTTTATTTGACATCATCACAATAATGTACGATAAACAATCATTGCAACAGCTGTTCTCATAAAACCGGTGACGCGAAACCAGCATCGTTTGGAAGAGGTATCCATCGCCTTTTCGTGGTTGTGATGAATGTGTAAAGATCTTGGATCTTAGCTTGGATTTCACCTTCACCAGTAAGTATTAATACCTATTATAACCATAAATGACGTTAATGCCCCTCTACTTTCTCGTTACTATCATTATTTGAAAATAATATAAAGTAGAACACACTAGTAATGTAGGTAAGCAATGTTCTACCTACGAAGTAGAAGTAAAAACACACTTACCTATATGTGTGAGGTATATAAACATTTCTTATGGATATAGTATCATAGTTAAATGTTTATAGTGTAATACTTATAATTATGTAGACAAAACTGAACACACAAGGGTTCCGGAAAGCATTTTTTTTTTTAAATAAACTCTAAAAATAATATCAAATTAAAACAATTTGTTGACGTTTATCTTAAAAAAGACTTAGTATTCCATGAATAACATTTTAATATCTTTCGAAAAAATTAGGTTTCGTTTTGACGCAATCACTTTACTTTGGTACCGAGCGCCATACATCAGACGGCATTGTCCGTTTTTGGGATATCATCATATATTAAAATCTAAGATTTTTATAATCTAGCTAAGATTTTTATAATCTTAAATTTTCCCTGAAGTGTGGGCTAACAATCAAAATACAAAAATCATCTGCCAGGTAATTAGGTACAAAAATATAGGTAAACTAGCTTTGGTCCGCGACTTCGCTCTCGTGGTACCGGGATAAAAAGTAGCCTATGTGTTAATCCAGGTCACAAACTATGTGTACGTTTTTGCGTGAAAGAGTATCGAACATTCATCCATTCATCCATACATCTATACCTACTTACAAACTTTCGCATTTATAATATTAGTGTGATGTGATATTATAACTATGTATAATGAAAAAAAATAACGAAACCTTGAATATAACTAACAGACTGATTCACACCGGGATGCATGGCATGCATTGTCTCCGACTAAAGACCCCCAAACACAATACCTCTTTCTACACGGATTTATTTACGGTGTCTGCTATTTGTCTGTGGACTTCTCTTCCAGCGGATATTCGTAGCTCTGTTTTCTTAGGAATCTTCAAATCCAAACTTTATAATCACTTTATGTCTCTACAAAGTAGTCAGTGAAAAAATTGAGCTCCTAGGTATATGTAGGTACTTTAAGTAATTTATGTATGTTTATGATTTTTGTCTTTGTATGTAAGTTTATTTTTATATTTAATATATGTTCTTCATCTATTGTTTACTTATTTTTTAATTCTTTGTCTCTTATTAATTTTTTAGAGTTAAGTAACATAATATATTATTCTTCTACTATTTCACATAACTAACTTGTAAGCACTACCATTCTATTTCCACACTACACAAAGGTTATCTGGAAGAAAATGCTAATTAGCATTAAGTTCGCCAGTGTACTTGTTTTATTTTGTGCAATTATGAATTTTCTATCTATCTATTATCTATCATGGTTAATCTGGGATTTACCCAGAGATTTGAAATTTGAAGTGTATCTTTCTGGGTAAAAGTCTGGGCACCCTCGACGACACCACTATTTGGATTTTAAAAACTAAGAAACTGTTAAAAAAATTAAACAAAGTTGGAAGCACCAAAACTTTTACAATATACCTAATAGTGAACATTAACAAAGTTTATTCTAGTTGGTCAACTTTAGTCGTTGTATGCAAACTGGAGCGTGATCATTGTGCCTCTAACACCCCGTTACACTGCTTCCGGCTGTGTTGCCAACTTAACAATACTAACGCACTGAAAATCCACTTCCGCTGAAAAAGTTCCCCGTAATCAGTGGGGGAAGTTTACGTGGATGGGAAATTTTAGAGTTGGAAGCATTTTCTCGGTATTATCGTATAATAGTTTAAAAGTAGCTTATGTCTTAATCCAAGCATATGTATATTCTATGTTTCATCCAAATCCGTTCAGCCAGAGTAACAAACATCCATCCTCACAAACTTTCAGATTCATATCATGTCATGGTACGAAGGAAAGGATAGGATAGGAGTAGTTTCTGAAGATAATGGACTGATAATTACAAAATGAGGGCCATGCAATGGTTTCGTGGGATATACCCCGACTTTTGATCAAAGTTGAGTTAGAATGTCGACTATGCACATTTTATGTTCATTATCAAAAATTCCAGCTAAGACCGACCAGCCTCAAAGAATGGTACCTTTATGTGCTAGGGAAGACTACCCTATCTAATAATATAATAATAATGCACCCTAGGCACTGACCGTTTGAGCCTTGCCCCGTGGTCGGTGGTCTCCCGTTTTTATACATTTTTTACTATTTTGTTTTTGATGTTATTTATGTATAAAGCAGATAATATTAGGTTTATAGTAAAAAATGTTTTTTAAAGTTTAATAAAGTGTCATAATAATAATAATAAAACGTTTATTTTGTTACACAGATATAGTTTGTTATCTTAATTAGGGTAATTTTTTTCTAATAGGTACTAGTAACAAAAACGGCCACCACTCAGCATAAGCGGAACGCGCTGCCAAAGCGCTGATCTTCCGTGGTCGCCTTGTCCCAGGTCAAGTGGTAACTACGGCAAAAAGTTAACACGTGACGCTGTATGATTATCATCTTGAATAGATGTAATTTAAAAATATTTCAAAATATTTTGGAAGTGTTTGCTATGTACTAGCTGTCAAAGCATTGTAATGTTCAAAGAAGTTCGCAACTTTTATTACAGCACTAGCTATCTCTACATACTTATCTTCACTTATAGCATTCATAACAAAAGCACAAAGAAATCCGTGTTCAAAGCAAAGCCCAACGTCCTTTACATCCCCTAGCTGTAGCCATGGATGCAGGGATGCGTCACTCGTCGCGCCTCCTAGTCGCGCCGTCTCGTCGCTTGGCAACTACCACCCGGTTGCTGACCTCCTGGTACTTAGAAAGATGGATTGCCGGTAATCAATTTGAATATATCGATTTCCGCACTGTAGTAGTATTGCACTTGGGTGCGTAGGTGTAAATAGTACTTGATGTACAGCCGTGTAATTTTGCTGGAATATTAGCAATAGCTTCAAAATAGTTTATTGTTTCAGGCTTGACTTTGCAAGATAATCAAAAGGTAACATATTTGGTACAAATTCCTTATAAATAGAATTCAGTTTAGCACTCGGCGAAGCAACACGTCTGCGGAGCTCTGCAGAGTGCCCAAGGCGGACAGTGAGTCCACCATTTAATGAGGATGTTTATGGGGAAGGCGAAACATTGATGAATTTCTGTTGAGTTTTTGTGGTACTTGCCAGAGAAGATTAGCGAATTTTGTATGGAATAGTTTGTCTTTGTTATTCGGAGGTTATAAATAACTTTGGAAAATTCACAAGAAAGGAACCAGTTTCTGACTGCTTCTGACTGGGTGACTGAAATGTGTAAGAAAATCGATGTTAAGCCCAATTTCCAAAACAAATTACTTTAACCAATCAGATTCAAGATGCGTATGATATATGGCGCTTTGTAAATATTCGCAAGGGTTGATTGTTTATTTGAACACTTACCAACACACTAATAACTCATTATCCATTATAAAACTTAAGTTCTCGCATATATTATTTTTTACTTTCTGCACTGGATGTAGTGTCTGGGATATGCCTAGATGGAATAGGTTTGTCTAGCACTTGAACCATAATCCAACCTAGATCACCAAGCCTTATTCACAGGAAAGACTGAGTCTATATATACATTTAGACCTGACTTAGGTTCTCTAACAATTTTTTCTTCACGGTTTTGAGCACGTGGTAATACACGCAAATAATAGGCATGACGACTCGGTAAAAAAAAAAAAACTAATTAGTCCGGCAGATAGATCAACCAAATATATTGGACACGTATTTTTTTATTTATCAAATAAATAAAAATTGACGGAGATAACGAGCGTAAAAGTTCGAGAGTGGGGGCTCGTGACGACACGGCTAGGTAAAGCCGTGACGTCACGCGGAACTTCAACGCACTATATTTTTGTAATTTTTTGTTTAATTGACAAAAGAAAAAAATACGTGTCCAATATCTTCTGATAATGTAAATGACGGACGGATATATTAGAATTTTTCAGGCCTCGTCTCTTTTCTTTGAAACTGTAAAATTTATTGGATCAAGGCCGAGCTTTGAACCCATGACCTCGGAATCTGAAGTGGGCCACCGCGGCCCTATCTATCATTACCCTCTAGCAAAAAGCTCTCTAACCTCTAATTCTAGTTCGAGACACATAATTCTTGTCGTCTCAAGATCCCAGAGTATTAGGTTCGTAATTACAGCCTAGCGCCTCTAATCCTATCTAACCACTTCTTGTAGACCTTGCTGAGTTTGGTGTTGCCCAATTAGTTACAGTTTGGGCGTAATAAATACTTCAGTTAGGGAATTGGGTTACGAAGGTGAGAGATTTATGTTACCAAGCTTGTAGTCAATATAGTTGGGTACTAAAAGCTCGGCCGGGAATAATTTAAGCCATATTCAGGTTTAGAACCAAAATTTATAGGCACCTTAGGTGATACAGCCACCATGTGTAGGTTATAGTTGTTAGTCAAAACCATTTTCTAATAATCTCCAAAAACAAAATATGTATATCCTTTACTTTGAGATTTTTTTTATAATACTCAAA
The DNA here is from genome assembly GCA_951804965.1 of Horisme vitalbata. Classification (NCBI taxonomy): domain Eukaryota; kingdom Metazoa; phylum Arthropoda; class Insecta; order Lepidoptera; family Geometridae; genus Horisme; species Horisme vitalbata. Next base: position 7,831,284 of record OX638102.1, read on the forward strand.
TTATTGCATGGTAGTTCACACGTATTATTTGAAAAGTGTCATAAGATGAAAAGGTTTGCGTCTATCAACTTGAGGCATGAAGATGACAAGCCATGTGCTGACACTTTTTTTCACCGGATGTGGCTCTAGAGTATAATTATCTGATAAGCCTCTTGTGCCTAGTTAATCAATTAAGTGTAATTTTACCGGCATCCAACCGCTTCAAGCCAAAACGCAGTAAGAGGTAGTATTTCCCTGGACGAGCTCTTACGCTTAAAGCTTTATTACTTCTTTACTGGGATACTGATTGATTTTTATAGCACCATCAGATACAAATAGTAAGATTCACAAATATATTTGGCGAACATTTCCTAAAGGACAGGATATGAAAAATACAAATAAAAAATACACAAAGTTTATTTTCTAAAGTAAACAGAATATGTAAAAATTAAGTTCGTCTTCTGCTTCAATTCAAAAATGATGATGATCACCATCAAAATATTCTCACGATAACTTAATTCAGAGATAAATCAATATCTTCTTCAAATCTAATGATACACTTTCAAAAGTGGGTAAAGCATAATCCCGGTTTCAAAGTGATGACGTCCTAATGGCCTGTAACGAAATAAGCCGGGATTACCCGTGGGACAGAGTTATAAAATATTCATACAATATTGATTTGAAAGTTTGAACACAATCTTTGGTAAAATCACTTTTATCACGGTAAAACAACTCATGGTTCTACAAGATACAAGATGTTTAATATACATAAATAAATGTAGGTAACATCATAATGTTACCTACATTTATTTATGTATATTAGGATTGGATAATCTATTACATCTATCGAGAATTTATCCTTACAGGTCACCTATTTGGTATCCTGTCAAGTTGCTAGTGCAATACAATTATGTTGAGAGGCATAGCCATTTCCACATAAGATTGTGATAAGGAAGAGGTATTGTATCTAGACAATACAGCTACAAGCATGCACAAGTAAATTTCTTTCTTCTTCGTATGAGCTATTTGTACTGTACTCTATTGTCATAGTTTTAAGTCCACCTGAAGTCCTCCGACATGGCTTAACGACTAGAAAAGCCAAGACCAACATCTTATCATCATTATTGTTAATATTGGATTACTGTACTCATTTACTACATCGTTTACAAGTTTTAAAACGTTCCAAAAGTCCAATAGAAACGTACATAAATAACCTTTTTCATTTTAAATAGTGCTGGACATTATCACACAGCATCTTAAAGCCCCAAACTAAGCAGTGCTTGAATTATTAATTATATTATATTAACCTTAAGCCAGATAAAGATCATAAACTACATCAATTTATTTTATTCGTAAATAAATACATTAAAAACACCCAAACTTAAGACAAATCTGCAGATAATGGAAACATTTGTCCCGTGGCGAGAATCGAACCTGCAACCTTTTACGTCTTAAACCTTCGCCCACAGCATCGAGATCATCAAATAAAAAATAAAAATTCTCCCCATAATTTTTTTGTACTATCCGTATTTTTAACCACCGCCAACAAATTAACGCGTTAACGCTATGAAATCCCATTTAAAGTGTTTGCCCACTAATCTGTGTAATCCAAGTTACAGGACACAGGGCCCAGCCAGGATTACCTGACCCTACCAAGCCTACGTTTTGTTTTGTTTCAAGGGTCACATTGTACGTGTTTAAGTACTGATAAGGAGATTTATGTTGGGTGAATGTTTTGGGTCTTTAGTGCGCATTGGGACTAGTGAAAGGTTTATTGTTGATATTTAATTCTTTTCATTGTACCTCTAAAATTATTTTAGTGCATAAGACCCAAAATCTCGCTCATGTCTTTTCAGAGCGTAAAAAATCGTCTACATTTTCATTTCATCATCAGCCTATTGCAGTCCACTGCTGGACATAATATATGACTCCCCCAATGAGCGCCATTGTAACCTGTACTCATCTCGATTCATCCAGCTTGTACCAGTAGCCTTCTAAATATTTCATTTAGTCCACATACACCTTCATTGCCCACCTTAGAATAAACTATCTTATCATAAATATCGATAGAGTAATGGAAAAATGAACGGATGTCATGAAAAAACTATAGAAGAACTCCGTGCTAATAATATCATGTCTGAAAGAGGTACTTCTGATGTTAACTATACATAAATGATGTAAGTATACTTACATTAATTTACAACGGGGTGTAAGGGGTTCCAACCTCCATCTTTGGAACTCAAGCCAACCTCACCTGACCGTGGTGAACCCTGCTAACTAACAAACGGGGCTCTGGCATTCTGCCTACGAGCAGCTGCGTCAGTGCTCCAAGAAGCCGTGCCATGCGATCCCCAAATAGCATGCCCAGCATGGGGATTAGAGGCATAATCCCCCTAGTTATAAGGGAACTATGTCCAACAGTGGACTGGATGGGCTGTTAATGTTTGTAACCTTAGTTTTATAATGCCAAAACAAGTATTAGAGTAATATATAGGTTAACCTATCATAATCTAAAATTGATTGTAATTAAATTCAAATACAATTTCATTATTAACCTACGATCAAATCGAGCAAATTAATGTTGATGACGCAATCACACGGCTATTTACGATCATTAATCATAAATTGTGTAAATACGCCTTCATTTTGGTTGTTTATCATGAAATTGTTTGCATACGGACCTTTATTCCTACATAGAAACAAACTATGCTACGGCCAGCATCGAACATTAGCAGGTCAAATATTTAGTTAATCCAATTAATATAGACCCTACGTAATGAAATTTCCGTTTTGTTCAAAAACATTAGAGTATTTTTATATCTATTTTAATTAAAGTATTCGCCTATATTCCTAATTAAAAAAATATATGGTTTACATTTAAATATTTACTATTTATACGATTCAAAGTGGTCTTTATAGTTCCTATTGAATTAATTAATTAATTTTAACATTGACTCTGATGTTATCGATGCACGTCAAAGTCAAAGTCTAGCCAAAAATCTAACGCATTTGCAATTTATCGATGCCCTTATATACAAGTCATCTGCTTGGGAGGCAACACTTTAGAAGCATTTTGTACTGCCTCTCAGGTCTCTCGGATCTCGGGTGGTGATTTTTTTTCTTTTCTCTATAGATCGTATTTGGAATGTTTCCACGGTGACGAAAATTATTCAAATGTGATGAAAACAAAACAGTTTAATAAAAAACAAATGACTGAATTTTGAAATTCAAACTCTTCCCCAATCATAGAATAGTTGTTATATAAGTTGCTTTTTAACCGTGTGCTCAATTTTCATCAAAATTTCGCTTGCGAAGGGTTCTAAAATAATTAATAAATAAATAATGCTGGACTTTCATTTCACACAGCACCATGTAGCCCCAAAGTAAGCAGAGCTTGTGTTATGGGAACATGATTGATACATTACATATTTAAACTTTTTTTGTAAATACATACATATCATACATTAATTAAAATTCTGAACGTTAACGAGGGAATTCAAAGAGCAGGAGGTGAAAAATTTTTGCACTCGAGTGCAACACGTAACTTTTCATCTTAATTAATCCATAATCATCTCAGCGAGGAAATTACTAAATGCAAAATAAAACATTTACAATCACAAAGGTTGTAAGTTTGAGTTTTTTAACAAATTAAAAAAGGTTTTATGATAAATTCGGCACAATGTAGCTAGAAGTAAATAGGTTTAATGATGTTTTGAATTTACAAACTTAGTGCGCACGCTGTTCTAAATTCAATTTACTTTATCTTCTAGTCTAGCGGATAAAAATGGCTTGTGCACTCAGATATCGAAGAGCAAAAATATTCATTCCGAGATAGGGGGATGAAAAAAATATTTCAAATGGCCTGTAATACTCGACGTATATTCGTAGAACGTATTGATTTCTTGTAAAGACCTATTACACGTAGTACCGGTAGTATCTACTTGTGATGTAGCAATGTGTTGAGTCTAACTTAAGTACTTACTTATTAGGTAAGTCTCTTTGTTATGACTGTTCTTTAAAACAATAGGTGATTTTGATATCCAATTTCAATCAATTCTCGTTTCTAATTTAAAACTGTAACATTATATTAGCTGTAATAGTACTCGCAATAGCAGATTGGGACTTAATTGTAACTACCTAATGTAATTTGTGGACTATAGATCAGCTTCTATTTATCTATCTATTGAGCTTTGTTTTCAGCTCTGTTTGAAGTCTTCTGCTGTCTGTTTCTCTGTTTTGAGCAGCATTTATTTCAGCATTTATTTTAGTGTCCTGATATATCATGCCATTCCTGGCGCTCTTGTGCCAGCCTGATCCACTGCTCTTATACTGCCATTACAATATCCTAGACAGATTCGGCTTCATCATGATCATAATGGGGGAATGTCTATTGTTGCCTTTCAGAATGAGTGCTTGCTGATATCTGCTGATATCAACTACTGCCTCTGTGGCGCGGCGGGCGAAACGCAGAAGGTTGCGTGTTCGATTCCCGCCGGGGAACAAATGTTGGCACTATTTGCAGATATTTGTCTATGTATTTACAAAATAAATGTTTATGATAGTTTATCAGTCATTTGGTTCCTATAATACAAGCTCTACTTTGTACACACACACACACACACACACACACACACACACACACACACACACACACACACACACACACACACACACACACACACACACACATTCACACCGTGGGTTATCCCTGTGATAACCAGGCTCTTAAGAGACTGGGGGGAACAGGATAACCCACACACCCTTACACTCCAACAAATGCACATTTCTACTGACACACCTTCTCATCAACTACCTACTCACGATTGATTCATTGCAAACTTGCGCTCTTTATTTGTATCTGATAGCTGATATCGCATGATTTCGTGATTTCTGGAGGAACTTATATTATTATATGACTTCATATTTTATGATTATCCTAATTTCGTGTAGGAAATATCAATGCATTTACTGTACTATAGATATAGATATACTAGAAAGATCTGTCATTGGCTGTATTATTAATAAATAGCTTATTTTTAGTATTAAGTATGTTTGTAACTGTTGGTATTTTTAATTTCAGCCATTTTCACCCCACTGCGTGGTATAGGCCTCACTTTGATTATGCCACTCTAGTGCCAGTATGAGCCAGGAGCCGCCCACGGTTTTTCTTGACCCATCTCGCCGGTGAACATCCCCTTAGGTTAGGCTTACTTCTAAAAAATAAAGTGTTATTTAACCTCAATTGATTTGCATAAGTAGTGGAAGAAAAATACGCTTTCAGTATTCAGTATTCAATGTTTATTGCAATCAAACTACATATAAGGTACATTAAAGTTTAGTCAGGTCTTAAAACTAGGAAAGATTTCATACATAATGGGTACATAATACTTATTATTTAATATAATATATGTACCCAGTTAGGGTGTTCACAATAGTGGGTAGGAGCAGACCGATATTTTAAATACATAAGGACTGTTGATTAGTGATAACTGATTGTCGTTATTGTTATTTGAGCCATTTATAAATTCGTCAAAAGAATAGTATATTTTACTTAATAACATTTATTTTAAATTATTTGCAAAAAATTCATCCTTTGCTTTAAGTTTTTCTAATAACTTATTATAAATTTTTATAGCCATCGCGTTTGGACCCGAGCTATGTGTTTCTCCGTTCTCACTAACTGATCTTTCGTGACCAGACACGCCATTTTGATATATTGCCTTCATTTTTGGTCATACTGACGATCGTGTCTTCTAATATGAACATACTCCAAGAAGAATATGAATAGAAAGCATGAGCATTGTGCTTTGGATAACATAGTAGTAAATAGTTGTACAATAGGACCACTTATAGCATAAAACGATCTCTTCCGGACGATTGCAGCACCGTATCTTTATGACCGTCATAATAAAGAAAGATTTACTGAATGACGTCAAGAAATCCTTTAAGTACGGAGTTAGCGTACGGAGTGGATATATAAATGACGTTTATTTCTTATATATGGAGATAACAGGGACAAAATGTCTATAAGTTAGATAAAACTACAGTTTTGGCGTTATAGAATGGTACTGAAAATAGCCTGTATGCTTAGCTTAACCTTAACTAACGGCCTAAGTTTAAAACTACAGTTTTTGCGACATAGAATGCTACTTCTAACGGCCTACGTTTCTAGCGGAGCTTTGTTTGAAACTTACCTTACATATATCGATATTGCACTAAACCTTATGCTATTACAGGATAGAACTAACGTCATATAAATTTTAGGTCAATCCGATTTGTAGTTTTGATGTGAGCGGGACGGGATATTTCACATTTTACATGTTCGCATTTCACAAACCTTCGCCTATAGTATATTGTGATTAGATTGTGGGGTTCTACATACCATTTAAATAAAACAAATGTAGTTATACATTTACGTATGGGTTTGTTTATTTCGCTGTTGCCTCACCGTGTTTATTACAATGAAAACGTCTTAAATTAAATACAAAGTAAAATAGATAAATAGTTCTTAACAGTACAAGTTATGGTAAGCAGGTAGGTAAGTATGAACCAAAGTTATATTTCCGCTTAAATAAGCTCGGAACCCATATAACAATGTAACATTGTCGAACTCAGACTAACCGTTACAGTTTTGTGACAAACTAACCTAAACCCCTAACAAAAGGTTATTCAGGTCCGAACCAACTGCTGTCAAAGGAGAGGAAGGTGCACATGACATCACAAATATGGTATTGTGAAAGACATTTTATAAACAGGCTTTAAAAATATTTTTTGATGAAGTTGGAACTAACATATGGCCCAACTGATGTTAAGTGGTTACCATTATATATAACAAAGTATTGCTTCATAGGTCATGCATGTTTGGAACAATCCTACGTTGCCTTGCAACACTATGAGTCCATTTTCGTCACACGAGGCATGAAGGTATGAGGAAGGCATGAGGTCATGTACCCGTAATTTCATCGGTTCCCACACCCTTCAAACCGAAACACAGCAATGCTTTACGGCAGAAATAGTCAAGGTGGTAGCATTTACCTACTGCATTTACCTGCTATTTTTTGGTTATTTGTGGATGGTTATTAGTAGTCTTTCGTATTACATAATTCTAATTATTGTTTCCATTTTGTGTTCTTGATTTGCGCACCATTAGGCATTGTTTGTGCTACATTAAAACTACGATACCATGTCGCTACTGTGAATAGTGCAATTGGCTGGCGGCTTTAGAACGGCTTTGATCCTTTCCTACAGAATAAGTAAGTAGATCTTGCTTTTACCTTTAAAGATACCTAATAGATAAGCCAGCTTTATCTTGGATACTTATCGACTGGTCCAGTATTGAACTGTTCTTATCAATTTTCACACATCATCATCATCAGCCTATAGCAGTTCACTGCTGAACATAGGCCTTCCCTAATGAGTACCATTGCGCCCTGTTCAATTTTCACACGCTCAGTAATAACTAATACTAAGAATATTATAACTATTTCATTAAATTTTCATTGGACTCTCTTTAACTCAATAAACTAATCCTCTCACGGGATTTATTCAACTGAATCAGAAACGTGATCGTGATCTAAGAATGGTTTTTTGTCAGTTTTCAATGAAAATCTATTGAAAAGTGAAGATATGCTTCAGTCGCTACTATTGACGACCTCTGTGGCGCAGTGGGCGAAAGTCCGCGTGAAACGCATAGCGGGTTCGTTGTTGTATGATCTAAAAAAAATTGTCTCATGTCTTTTCTCGGCTTTTTTCAATGTATGTATGTAAAGAATGTATTTACATAAAAAATAAGTAAGTAGTTATGTGGTTCCCATAACACAAGTTCTGCTTAGTTTAGGGCTAGTTATGATGCCGTGTGATTGTGTGGTCCAGCCACCTGCCTAATTTTGAAGGTTCTAGGTGAACCCTTCGTTTTATACTTAGTTCAATCATTCCAATCATATCCATTGAATTTGCCCTGTTAATGAGATCTCATGTTATTTACATTCTGTAACGTTTTGACACACAAGCGAGGACCTATCCCTTCTTGTGCACGGAGCGTCGGAGAAGAAACGAGACTCCAGTCACTGGTAGATATACAAATCTTGACAAGATCACAATTATGTTTGATTAAAAGATTTGAAGCTCTCTTCATAGAAAGCTCTCAGTAGGTACTACGTAAGGGATAGTCAACTTTAGATCATTAACTTTACGGATTATTATCTCAATGTGTGCGTTTACAATCTGTGCGTTTGACATGATTTATCGACGTCTTCCGGGATGACTTGCCTTGGCTAAAAAGCTTCCTTGAATTAGTCAGCCCTTCAGTGCTACTAGGTATAGCTCGTTTCGTAGCTGGCGCTTCTCCCCTAATAACTGCACGCAATAAATTGTAAAATAAGAGGCACAAAAATTTATGCGTTTTTTTTCCAATTTACATAATGTGAAACAAAAATAATCACTGCTGGATGCGATGAGATGAGGACAGGGTGCAATGGCGCTTATTGGTAGAGGCCTTTTTCCAGCAGTGGATTGCTAAAGGCTGATGATGACAATGATGATTTTATTATTATGACACTTTATTCATTTATCTAATACCTTTAAACGAGCAATTCTTATACTTATACGTATCGTTGGAGCCGATTTTCATGAAATTTTGTATTGTAAGGATGGGAGTCGGAGGCGAGTGAAACGATAGAAATTCAGATGATGACTAACTTTAATTAGGATAAAGTAATAACATATAACATAAGATTATAACATAGAATATGTAATACTAACTACATCTCATCTTCACCGCAAAAGAAAATAAAATAAATGGAAGTTTATTTTATTTTAAATCTAAATACATTTTATACTTAAGTATCTGAAATTGAATACATGATTAAACATACATTTTTATTATTATAATTATTTTAATTATAACTAAGATTTGATTGAAATATTAATGTCTACACAACAAAATTTATTTTTTCCTAGATAAGTACCTAATAATATTTATTATACACATTTAAAACTAATGATTCAAGAAACAGACGGTATATAACGCTTAGTCCTGTTCTTATGTACTAAATACATTTTATTATCCTTGATAATTTCAACATTTGGTGGACAGTCTCTAATAACAGAATATGGACCTGAGTAAATACTAGCGAACTTATTTCCCGTCTCATTTTTTAACAAAATTAAATCATTCGGTTCATACGATAATGGATTAACATTTTGATCATATTTTATTTTTCTTTTGATTTTACTAGATATTAAATTATTTCGTGCTTCTTTTTGTGACATTTGTGTTCTATATTTTAGTTCTAATGGATAGTTGTCAAAATTGTTTAACGGATCAATTTTATCTGAATTTAAATTTGATGGCAAAATGCAATTTTTTCCAAAAACTAGTTCAAACGGAGTGAATTTCGTCTCTGTATGTACTGAAGTATTATGAGAAAAACACCAAAATGGAAGCCATGTGCTCCAAGCTTCTGGATGATTTCCTGTTTGTATTCTTAAATAATTACCTAAATGTTTATGGGAATTCTCCAATGCACCTATGCTCTGGTGATGATATGCAGTAGATTGTAAGCGTTTAATATTTAAAAGTGTACATACCTCTTTCATTGTAGTCGATAGAAATTCTGAACCCATGTCCGTTGCGATACATTTCAGGATTCCGTATCGAAGGATAAAATTATTAACGAAATTTCTCGCTACTTCTACTGAAGTTTTATTAATTAAAGGATAAGCTTCAATATATTTACTCAGTTCACATTGTATTGTCAGTATATAGGTATAATTATTGTAATCTCTATCTAAAGGTCCTACCAAATCTAAAAATATTTTCTCAAATGCTGATGTCGCAGTTGTAGTGATAACCATTGGCTCTTTTGTATAGTGAGAAGAATGTTTCTGTTTTTGACATTTGTCACATCGTTTGATAAATTCCGTAACGTCGACTTCTAGACCTGGCCAAAAATATTTTTTTTTTATATTATTTAACATTCGTCTAATGCCCGCGTGGCCACTAGTGGGCAAAAGATGAAAGTCATTTAGGATCACACGTTGATCATCTTTATCATTTATTCTCTCGACATCTTTCAAAATACACAATTGTGGACCAGACCAATTATTCGTTTTCTGTACCTCTTTAATTACTTTTTCTATAAAAATATTATTATTTTTATTTTTTATAAAATATATTTCTTTTATCTTACATTCCTTACAAAATCTTTCCAACTCTCTCACAAATTCGCCTGGCGATAGTTGCGATTGAGATGCTGGATTGATAAAAATTGTACTTATAGATGGTACGTAACATAACACCTTACTTTCTTGTTTTATCTCATTTAAAGTACGATATCGTTTTAGGTCATGCGCGCTTATAAAACGTAATTCGATAAATTGTTTAGGTTTTTGTAACATTTCCACAACTTTCGGGTGATCAAGCCGATCGTCATGTGAAACGTCTTGTTATTGTGCCTGCTGTTGTTGCACCCTTGCTCTCTGTCCTCTCGTCATCACATTCATACTACACTCATTCATCTCCTTTAATTCCTCTGACGTAATACGCAAGCGTGACATTGCGTCAGCTGCTGAATTATTTTTCCCTTTCACATACTCTACAACAAAATCATACTCCTCCAAAATTAGTCTAAACTTCGTCAATCTACTGGATGGATCTCTCATACTGAATAACGCTAATAGAGGTTTATGGTCACATTGAACTGTAAATCTACGTCCATAAAGGTACGGTCTAAAATGTTTAACTGACCACACAATAGCTAACAACTCTTTCTCGATAGTTGGATATCTTTTCTCTGCCTTATTTAAACTTCTACTGGCGAATGCAACTGGCTTGCCATCACCATTACATAATACTGAACCAATTGCATACCCGGAAGCATCAGTTTGCAAAATAAATTCATTTGTTTCCGAAAAATCTGGATATTGTAATACGGGATGAGAAATAACACATTGCTTGAGTAAATCAAATTATTTTTGACAATCGTCACTCCAATCAAATTTTATATTTTTTCTACATAAGTTATTTAATGGGTGAGCCTTTTCTGCAACATTTGGAATGAATTTTCGGTAATAATTTACGAAAGCTACGAATCGTTTAATCTCATCTGTATTTGTGGGTATTGGGTAATTTTTTACTACTTCTATTTTATTCGGATCAGGTATTACACCCTCGGAAGTCACCACATGTCCTAAGAAAAGAAGTTCTTTTTGCAAAAAATTGCATTTATTGGGATTTAATTTAAGATTAACTTTCCGAAACCTTTCAAAAATATCCTGTAAATTTTTAATATGTGATGGTAAATCACGGCTAAAACAAACCACATCATCTTGGTAAACTAAACATTTTTCGTACGTTAAACCCGTCATAGCCATTGTCATCATACGTGAAAAAGAACTTGGACTTGTCTTGAGCCCCTGGGGAAGTCTTGTCATTTGATATCTTCCCGAATCAAACGCTGTGTACTTACGACTGTCTGGGTGTAAGCTAACATTATAGTAACCTTGATATAAGTCTAAGTGCGAAAAGTACATACAACCCGATAACGAATCTAATATTTCCGTAATATTCGGAAGACGAAACTTGTCATTGTGTATGCTGTTATTGAGCTTCCTATAATCTATAACTAAACGCCATTTTTTATTTCCATTACTGTCTGATTTTTTAGGAACAAGTAAAATAGGACTGGACCATTCACTTTGACATGGTTCTATATTCCATCTTTAAGCAAATTATCAATTTGATTTTTTATTTCATTTTTCTGAGAATGAGGTAATCTATAAGGTTTAGAATATATTGGTTGAGTACCTTGTTTTACTTCAATCGAATGTTGGTAAATATCCGTAGTCATTAATCTATCTCCCTCTAAATAAAAAATGTCTGAATATTTCGCACAAATATTTTCTATATTTATTTGCTCTTCTCTATTCAAATGATTTAAATTCAATTTAGAAAATAACTGTTTTACACGTTCTGCATTCTTAGCTTTAGTATCAAACATACAAACGTCAAAATCTCTCAAGCTTTGAATATCAAGCTTTATCTGTGACAAACCGACATCATTGGTTGTTGTATTTAAAATACATATAGGTATCCTACCATTCAATGGAACTGCCAATGTACTTGCTACGAAAATACCTTCAGAAATTTCTTTCGTACATACCACACACTCCTCTGTCAAATTCGTACTAACATAATGAATCGATTCAGATCTAGCAGGTAATTGCATTAAGTGTTTAGAATTATATAGATTTAAAACAATTTCATTCCCATTCAAGCATAATGACAAAACATTTTTATTAAAGTCAATGACCGATCTATACATGCTTAAAAAGTCTTGGCCTATAATTCCATGTGCTTTACAAGGCAGTGAGTCGAAAACATAAAACCTATGACTAATTATTTGGTTATGAGTCGATAATTGTAAGTCAACATATCCTATTGCTTGTACCCTACCTCCGATTCCATTTATGATTATGTCCTCCTTACGAATTGGGATGTTGAACTCTAGCACGTATTGATGTTTTAAGGCTGAAATTGATGCGCCTGTATCGCTTAGCCAACTAAATGAATCATAATTCTCCGCAAATAATTTAATGCAATAACTGCTGTCACTAGCCAAAATATTATATTCTTTAGTCTCGAAAAAACTGATTCTCAACAGAATAAATCTTTTCTGACGATGTACTCGGCTGCTGTTCATGCTGTTCGGTTATAAGTCGCATCTGTCCTCTAGACGGATTGTTCATCCTATAATTGTTGTTAAATGACTTACCCCGGTTATACGATGTGAAGGTACCTTTGAACGGCTGCGAGCTCGATGAAGCCTCTGCGTTGGGCTGCCAAACTCTGCCATTGCGCTGATTTCCACGGGACATCCCCATGCCGCGCTGCCGAAAACCACCTCTGTTGTAGCCTCGAAAACTACTTTTATACGTACCCATATTATAGCCTCTGTGAGCGTTGAATACAGGCTGCCTGGAATTATTTTTATAATTCGTATAATTGTTCCGTGTCATAGAAAAAATTTCACCAGATGACGTCATTGATGACGTATCCTCATCAATTGCCGCTTGAACTGCATCTTTTAAACATTCGAACCTCTGAGCAGAAATAATTGTACTAATTCTTCGGTTTCGTAACCCTTCACTAAATTGCCTAATAGCCTGCGTTAATACACTTCAACACATCATACCTCGTCGAAATACCTTCAGACTGGGCAATTGTCAAATCCACAAACATTTCCGAAAGCTTCTTACCAAAGTCATCGACCGATAAATCGTTTTACCTACAATTAAGCATCTGTTTTTGTAATGCACTTGCCGATTTTTGTGGCAATAAAAGTTTTCGCATATCACTCAAAAGCAACTCTATGCTGTCGTATTTAGATGCTAATTTCAATTTTGCACCCTGAGATATCCTACTTCTCAAAACAAAGTTAATCAACTTGCAATGCGATCCGGTTTCAATGACCGAGCTATAGTAATCTATACCATCAATTAATTGCCGCGTGTTTGAAATTTCATCCGACATAACAGGTAATAAGTTCAAAGCAACTTTCAGGTCAAATTCCATTTTTACACAATTATCTTTATCGCTTAACGTAATCGAAATTATCTCTTCATATAAACTATTTATTTTCTTACAATATTCTAAAATACACTCTTCTTCTTCTTTATTTCTATTAGTTTTATTTATGTTTCCTAAATAAGTATTATATTGTTCAATAATCGTTTTACATTCATTAAGCTTTTTCTCTTTAACTGTACCTTGTCTACGAGAAGGTCCTATTTTAATTAAATATTTTCTAATCACTACAAGTTCATTATATAATTCCACTAAATATTCAGGCCATTAATCTTCAAAATAAAATCTTATTACATAATATGAAAATACACATACCTCTTGACATCTCATAATTTACCATTAAAAATCACCACACTCCATTGTCTAATTTGTCCATTGATTAAGTCCGATCTCACGTTCTCCAATGTCAAACGTAGTTAGGTACCTACAAGTGGCTATCTATTTAATACCTATCTATCTACCACGCGCACAATCACTTTTCACGACACTGATCACACTTTGCTCTCGTCGATCTTCAAATCAGGATACAGCTGTTGCTATCGACGACGCCGTTGAAGAAACGAGCCTCTGTTGGACATCTCCAACTGCTGTTGTGCCCATCTCAAATGACACTTCTTATATTGCTTGTATATGAAGTACACTGCAGCAAGCAGTAGCAGCGTGCAAACCACCATCATCAAAATGCTCATCATCGAAATATGATATTTTATTTCTTCTATGTGCCCATTGTTAGAACCTGCCGCATTTTGGTTTAGGAACACCGTTTCCTTCTCAATATTTGAGCGACACATTTTAATTTCTGACTAAAAGATTAAATTTAAGCCATCGTTCGATATCAATGTCTGGAGACGCACGCAACTCTTATAGGATCCGCGTCACGCGCTCCAAACTTGGCAAGGTCGCCATGTAAGGATGGGAGTCGGAGGCGAGTGAAACGATAGAAATTCAGATGATGACTAACTTTAATTAGGATAAAGTAATAACATATAACATAAGATTATAACATAGAATACGTAATACTAACTACATCTCAGTATACAGGGGGTTTCGGGGGCGATAAATCGATATGGCTAGGTTTTATTAATAGAAAATGTTGTTTTATCCAAAAAAAAGCTGCTACAATATCATCAGCATACGAAAATGACTCTTCCTGACATCTATTGGCGAATAGTATTACTATTTTTATTTTGTTGTTTTGACAACTAGGGCCATCAGACATCGATATATTATATACTACTACTATAGAGTCACAGTCTTCAGTGAAAACTGACAAAAATCGTCCAAGCGTATTTGACATAAATCAACTTCAAAATAAAAAATTTGCACTAATTTAGGCCTTAAGTCTAAGCAAGTAAGTAAGCTTTGGTGCAGATACTCTTTTTCAACGTTTGTGCCTCTATTTATAATAACTCGATGCTATCAGCTTAACAACAACCAAACTGTTTTACTCACATATCAACACTAAAGCTACTTGACAATAGATGACGTAGTTAAGCAACCATAAGCCAATGAATGTTTGGTTTGAGGTTAGACCAAGAAAATGAATTATTTATATAAATTATTGATAAAATATATGTGTCTTTTCAACTCACGTGTTTAGATATATTGCCTAATAGATCTTTTAAAAAAAAGTTAATTTATAATTAGAATACGATTATGACTCTTTCTGTCATCTATGGGCGAGTAGTAATACTATTTTATTATTGTATTATTAAGAGGCCTGTAAACGGGCTACAAAAATTGCATGTTTTGGGCTATTTTTAACGACCAATATTGCTCAGTATAATTAAATGCAACTTCATTTTACAATACAAGCTGACATTGCCGATTGTAACCCTTCAAGATTCAGCAACTGGATTGCTGAGGAGTTTTATTTGTACACGCGGAGTATATTGCGGTAAGATTGAGGATACAGCAGCGGCAGCTACAGGACGAGGCGAGGGGAGGCGAGCGAGGGAAATGAGATGCACCTAAACATCAGAGCAAAGAGGATATACGGCAATATTACAGTGAAGTTAAAGCTGAATAAATCATTTGCAATGTAGTCGGCTAGACATTAAATACTTGCAACAATACTGAAATATATTTAAGTAGTCCTATTGCTGCAATATTGCCGGGCTACAATATTCTAATTATATATAATAGTGGCTATACTATTGAAGCAAGAAATTGACAAAATTGCCCGTTTACGAGCACCTGTAAACAAAAATTATACTGTTTTGCGGAAACAGCAACACTAAAAGCTACTTGACAATAGATGGCGTTTTTTAAGTAGCACTAAACCAAACAGTTCTTGGTTTAGAAGGTTTTATAGGTTTTAGCAACTCACGTGGTAGGTACTTTACATGGGATTAATAGGGGAAATTTAACATGCAAGACAATGGCCGCATGGCCCCCGGCCCGCTGCACAAGTTCGACAATATTGCGAAAATATTGGAAAACGAACCGTGAATTGGCCAGCACAAGGCCGGATGTCATGAAGAATTTAAGCCTGCAATACATGTTGATGGAGCGTTGCCGAGCGAAGGCCAAGACCATGTATAGATAGCACATTTTCCTTGGCTTGCCATCGCTCGGTGTCGCTCGCCTAGCTGGCCGAGTAAAGGCAAGCGCCAACGTGTATAGAGTTCATTTGGCGTGTATTGTCCAGTCCTTTCACTTCGGAGCTGTGACGGTTTTTCTGCACAAATCAAAGGCGCTTGCCTGCGCTTGGCCAATCGCACAACGTGTAGGCAGCTTTCTTGGGGCAATTCCTCAAAACTCGTTTACATTAGCCGTTTCCAATAGTTTGCATAGACTTGCCGAACGTCTAGACGGTAGCTCTTTTCATGTATCAATTTCCCTACGCTCGCATTGGCCTAAGCTCGACCAACATGTAAGTATAGCAGGCTTTAGGTAACTGCTTAGCCAATGGAAATTATGAGGGAATTAAAGACAGAGCAATACTCGCGCCTCATAACAAAGATGTTGAAAAAATTTATGATGATATAGTTGCCAAACTTCTAATAAAGTAAGTATAGTAAGTACAAAGTCTACTATAGCCATAATTGAATAACATAATTTCTCAACAGTGTCAACATTTCAGACTTAAAACGAACTAGAATTGAAAGAAAAATGCGTTAATAATGTTGTTTTGTTGCGTAATTTAGACGTATCAGAAGGACTATGGAATGATGTAAAACTTATTGTAACAAGTCTGTGCAATCACATAATAAAGGCAAAAATTGTTACTTGTAAACAATCTGGCAAAGAAGTACATATACTAAGGATAACCTTTGACTCATCAAAATGACGATTGAGATGCACCATTCAGAATTATTATTATATTATTTAATTATTTATTATTTATGAAATCCTAATACTTCCTGTATTAGGATTTCATAAATAATATTATAAAAATATATTTACAAAATTAATTGATTAACTGTACAAAAAAAGTACTTGTTTTTATTAAAATGTTAAACAAAGATGCACTTGTAATTTTTTATTATGTGACCAGTTCATATTTTCTTATCAATGTGAAAAAAAATTATTCAAATTTTATCAATAAGTAATTCGTATTATAATGTTCAAAAACTCGATTTAAAAAAAAACCGAGTAAAGCTCGGTCGTCCAGGTACTTCATTATAAAACTCATAAAAAAATACATTTTTTACTATAAAACTTATAACATTATTAATCTTCTTTATACAAAAATAATAGAATAAAAACATTATAGTAAAAAATATATCCAAAATGGTGGACCACCGACCGCGGGGCAAGGCTCAAACGGTTGGTGGCTAGGGCTGCAGAGAGAGAAACCTCCGTACAATGCGTGCCGAGTCCAGGAGAGCCGTCTTCTGTATCTGACCCTTGATCCAGCTATTATTATTAAGATTATTTCAGATCAAATTACATAATCCATAAAACATTATTTATAACACTCACATACTTAAAACTACATACAACCACCACACCACACCACATCAGCCTATATCAGTCCACTGCTGGACATAGGCCTCCCCTAAATACAACATAACACCATATTGCACCTGACATATTATCCATAATAGATTTGCAAACAGACCGTCTTATGAAAAATACAAGACAAAAATCCACACGCAATTCCCCTTGCGTTTATAATGCAGTTTACATTGCTTTGGTTTTTGCGGTCTTATTTAGTCAAATGCGATGTTTTGTTGACTTTTGTAGTCATGGTGGATATAATTATCAGAGATTTATGTCTGGAAACTTGCCATGATACTTAAACAAACATTTGTTAATGTTTTTGCTCGATGCTACAAGCAGCCTTTCGCAAATATTGTCACTCCATGTAGCCGGAGGGCATCCTTCACTATGTTGACGAGACGTGGTCTCCATTCAAGAACCTGTTTACCCCAACGGTTGTCGCTTCTCGGCAGATATGGCCAGCACACTGCCACTTCAGCTTGCTAAAGCCGGGTTTTGTCTGTGGGATTATCTATTACAAATAATAAGAATTGGTGTCAATAAAAATTTTAACCACCTTACGCGGGGGTAGCAATGGGGTGTTAAAGGTAGTATGAGAAAATCTTAACGCGTGGTGCGGTTTACTTGAAAGTTCAATAAGAATACTTTGACTATAAACTATAGACAATTATAGACCAATAGCTTTACTAAGTATACTATCCAAAATCCTGGAAAAAATTGTAAATAATCGCCTGGTCCCCTTCTTGGAGAAACATAACTTAATCGCCGAAAGACAATTTGGTTTCAGAAAGGGCAAATCAACCGAAGACGCTTGTCGCTTCTTGCCAATCTTGTGTCAAATCATGTTGAAAAGGGGAGGTGTTGTGTAGGCGTCTTCATAGATCTAGCTAAAGCTCCTTAAGAAGCTAGAATCTTTTGGGATAAGGGGTGTTCCTCTAGACTGGTTTAAGAGCTACTTAACGAACCGGTCGCAAAGTGTTAAAATAGGTAACCAACTAAGTGCACAGTTTCCCATAAATTTTGGAGTTCCCCAGGGAAGTGTACTGGGTCCCACTTTATTTAATATTTACATTAATGACATCTTAAATTTGCCCCTGAATGATGCTGAAGTTATTGCATACGCCGATGACACTGTGTTCTTATTTCACAGTGATAGTTGGGAAGGCGTTTACTCACTCGCGGAAAAAGGAATGGCATCTGTGGTTAAAGCTTTAAACAATAACCTACTAACTATGAACGTCAGTAAAACAAAACATGTTGCTTTCTCAAAAACAGTAGTGGCTAGTCCCCCTTCTTCCCTAGTTCTTAATCTACACTTATGTCCCGTGGATAACAAGTATTATTCTCTTGCTTGCACCTGTAGCCACATTGAACGCACAGCTACAATGAAATATCTGGGAGTTTTGTTGGATGAAAATCTGTCTTATAAAAATGCACCCGTAGCGATATCCTTAAGTCAGTTTACGTTTGCCTGTGCCAGTCCATAATACAGTATTGTATTTCTGTTTGGGGAAGTGCCGGTAACAGCTATTTTATGCAGTTGGAGCGGGCACAACGGGCATTGATAAAAGTTACCCTGAGAAAGCCTTATCGTTTTTCGAGTGATGCTTTGTATAATGAATTCAAGGTTCTCCGGGTTCGACAGCTCTTCGTCCTGAGCGCAGGGATCAAAACCCATAGAAGCATCAAATCCCGCCCTGACTACGATGATCTATTGGCAAAACGCTCTTTTAGAATCCCTCTCCCCTGCACCAAGTCTCTTATGGCAAGACGTAGTCCGGCTTTCTCCCTACCCCACACTTATAACAACATCTGCAAATTCTGTGACCTAAAGCATAGCTCCACATTCATGTGTAAGAAAATAATTCAAAATTGGCTACTTAGCCTTTCCTATGGCGACACTGAAAACCTTATATAATCCATAATATTATCCCTACATGTTTTTGCGCTCACACACAAACACACACACACACACACACACACACACACACACACACACACACACACACACACACACACACACACACACACGCACACGCACACACACATACACACAATAGTACCTATACTACTTATCTTAGTATACCCAGTGTAACTTATACTGGGTGTTAGGCCATACTATTCTGATTTCTGATTCCACCTTTAGTTATAAATCTTATTATTATAGTTTAATGCATGTCTTTAGGTATAATTAGTTAATTTTAAATTTGCTTCTCTTTTGTTTTTCGTAAAAGTCACATGCAACGCTCAGAGCGACGCGTATTTACCTCATGTAACCGTGCCTGGTACTCTAGTTGGTAATGCACTTTCGGAGGCCAAGATACAAGCTTTCCGCTTAGTTTGGTTCTTCACAGGCATCTTTGCGATTTAAAAATAGTACCTTTATTAATTGTTAAAATGTTTTCAATTTTGTCAAACCGCTATTTAACTTTTTTTGGAAATAAATTTATTATTTATTTATTATTTATTATTATTTAAGGAGGTGCAATGGGTTAAAACTGGGTATTAAAGTAAGTAGGAAACTACTTACTTACGGACTTAAGCTACTTATTGTCGCAAAAATAAATCTTGAAGAGGGTGAGGTAGAGGGCAAAAGTTTGCATGGGGAACCAATCATTACTCGAGTTAGAGATATAAAAGTTCATCGTACCTATATATTTTTAACCGGCAGTAGACTTTGTGACGGGTCGCCAACGGGAACGGGAGTGGGAACCGGAACAAAAAAGTGAGCAGGAGCAGGAACGGATACAGGTAGGTAGGTTACGTATTGGTTAGTACTTTTTATTCCGTATATATTTAGGGTTCCAATTTTACCATGTCCGGTAAACATTTATCATGAAAGTACAATGGTATATAGAAAGCGAATACACGCAAATGAAGTTGCGGGTGGATCAGCTAGTAATATGAGTAAAATTATAAAAGTAATGTTATTTACCGCAAAGGAAAACGTATCAGTACCTATCATACGAGTAAGATTTAAGTTGTCCCAAAGTTTCCTCCACTTGTGACTGTCGAAACTTCGAGAACCGACAGGCAGACTGCAACATACAAATGGATACCTACAATCATAATCGTGTTTGAAACAGCTGCTATAACTTTAACCGTTTATTTTTAAACGTCATAGCAACGTCTTGGCAAAGGTTTGCTTCTGTTTAGCATTATTCTGTTTTTTTGTTGAATATGCCGTCATACCCATAAACGATGTTTTTCATTATCCAACGCTTTGATGAGGATAGTCTAAGCATCGCCTAGGCATCGTCTTTTGACAGATTTTAACCAAGCCCATAGTGTGTAACATTAATAGAGCAAAGTATGATGTAAACAAGAAACACCAATAGCCTTTATCAGTCCATTGATAAAAATAGGCCGTCCCTTACAAGATATCGCCCGCCCATAATCCCTACGCTGGGCATGCGTGTTGGGGCTCACAGAGCACAGCTTCTTGCAACGTCGGCTTATATCAGTTCACTGCTGGACATATGCTGCCCTTAATAAAGGGGGATGATCTTAGCATCATCATCATTAGCCTATAGCAGTCCACTGCTATACATACGTTTAAGAAGTACTTAAAAGTACAGTGTACTACAAAATTCTGTCAAATCTATAGGGTAATGGAATCACAAATAGTCCCGAACTGAAAACCTTTCACTTATGATTTTTGAAGACTCGCCCAAAAAAAATAAGTAAGTTAGGTTCCAACCTAATAATATTATAATATATTCATAAAAAGAGATGTTCATGGCTAATAATATTGTTTTTGTGGAATCTTATGTCTGTAAGCTAGTACAAAGTGGAGGTAACAAAGGTTACCCCAGTGATATTGATTACCGATTTGCTCTTAAACTTCCCCTGCTTAGGTGGTAATAACAGTGGACCATCTGTGTCGACTATCCCCTATCCCTCTGTAGGAAAGTGCGTCTTTTTGGCCGTGTTATTGGAACATCTTTGGTAAAACAAATATCAAAGTTCCTAAGTTTTTTTACATGTAATGCGTTTGACCACAATTTCATGGCAATTATTACGCAACTAGCTTCTGCCCGCGGCTTTGTTCGCGTAGTACCCGGTTAAAAAGTAGCCTAGATATTCACAAAAAGTCTAGGTCACAAACTATTTTATATTTTAAGTTTCATCTAAATCCGTTCAACCGTTATGGAGTTGAGTGAAGATAATCTTACTCATACACACAAACTTTCGTATTTATAATATTAGTATGATGTAATGAAAACTTAAACATTTAGGTACATACTCATGGTGGTTTATACTGATTTTTTTATTTTATTGCACTAAAAATACAATGCAGATAGATAGATTACTGTATTGAACACGATTACACTACAGCTAAATAAAATAACAATAAATAATGCTTGTCGCTATAACACAGCATCATCCAGCCCCAAACTAAGCAGAGTTTGTTTAACCACATGACTGATATACTACATGAACTTTTAGTAAAAAAAGCATTAAAAAAATGGTACAATGGGCGATCTTGTCGCATAAACAGATCTCTTCCAGGCGACCTTTAGATGCCTGGATACTAATATAGGTGAATTTTAATACTAAGAATTATTTCCTACCAGCAAACCTTTGTGTATTGATTTGTAGGTGGTGGCAATTAATTACCTACTTGTTACCAGTAGTTTTTGTCAGTGCGGGTGAAGTAATATATTCTTTCTAACCTTTTCCTGGCCCAACTGTAACATTAATCTATTTCTGTGGCACTAATTTGTTGTATCATATATACGAAATTAAAAGACTTTTTTATATGCATCTATTGTTACCATTTAAATTAAAAATAAATTTTAAAATTAACTCATACTAAAGTCCTACTTTCTAATATTTTAAATATTTCTTGTCATCACCAAATTTAAGCATTCCATTCCCTATGATCGCTTATGAGAGGGGACTCTTCTAACACAGGTTTTTTTAAACACAGAAGAACATATTCCAACACAAATGATATTAATTTTGATTTTTAATGAATGAACAACTTTGATTTTAATGTAAAGTGTCTGTGTATTTTTTTTACTTTTTGGCACTACCATCTAGGCATCAATCATTTGTACATAATCTTTTAAACAAAAAGTGTTTAAACTTAAACATACAGTCATAAAAAATGGTAATTGATTTCACCGTGATAATCTACTCTTGTCTGATATAACGCTTATTTTAATTTCATAAGTAAATTCCTTTTAAAAGGACTTAGTCCTGAGGGATGTGTGACGATAACAATGCCCCTGGGTCTCCATGCAGTAAGCCCTCATCTGGCTAGCTTTTAATCTAAAAGCACCTAAAAGCCATTCTGTGTTACCGCAGACCACGGTTACTGTTACTAACCGAAGCGTTGGGTCACAATAAATAAATCAGTAAGTAATAAATCACACTAATATTATGAATGCGAAAGTTTGCGTGTATTACGTTTGTGGTCTCTTCACTCTGTAATGGCTCAACAGATTTGGCTGAAACTTGGAATATACATAGTTTATGACCGGGATTAACATACAAACTACCAAATGTTAATCATATTATATGCCATTTTTAATCCCGTACCACGAGAGCGAAACCGCGGGTGGAAGCTTGTATTAGCTATACTGCTGAGAGTATCCATGATCAGGAATATACCTACATAAGTGACATGAATTGAATGACAATAAAGCAGTGAGTAAACAGAATAAGTATTATTTTGATCGAAATGTGATTTAGGAACGAAAGCCTTGCGTCCATCAGCTTCAGGCATGAAAGTGCTAAAAGTTCAAATATAAACACAGCAATCTTACTTCACTTCAAGTTAGAAATTGACATATACATATATAGGTAGACAAATAGGAAGTAGTTCCTAAATAAGTCCTTTACAAAAAAACTCTACTATTTATTTTTACTGTATAGTAAAGTTTTCCCAAACTCTATCGTTATCTCGTAACTCGACTACCTACCACAAAATTCTACTACGATTATATAATATATAATCGAAATGTACGCAATGTTTTTTTTTTCAATGATGTTAATTTCCTAAGTTCATTGAAGTTTTCTGTGTCTACTGTAAACTTCTATACTGTGATAATGATCAGCCACCAAGCGGCCGTAGGGAAATGAATAGCACCGCTTATTTTTCTGACGCACTTTAATCGATCATTGCCACAAGTGAATGGTGAACAATGGATCCATTTTCGGAAGATTGACTTATGAATATTTTTTCCTGTGTGCTTTTTGTAAGCTGCTATAATTGTTTTGTCAATTTCCTCCTTTTTCTCAAAGTATGCATATTATGTTATACATTATTCAAAATATTCGATGAAAGAAAGAAATAATATTTTTTTTTTTTACCTAAAACAAAAAAGTACAATGAATAGAAAAAAGTAGGTAAAAGAAGAACTGATTAAATCTACTTATTAACTAATATATATGCTAATTATGTACTAAGGGCAAAAATAGGTCCCTGTCTCAGCTTCATGCCGCATCGGCACGTAAGTAGCTAAGCTACCTACGTGCCGACGCAGCGCTGGTTTTCAACACATTAAATAATGAATACCTAATACAATAAATTCTTAATAGTATGTAACTACCTTAAATATATGCTTACCTTACCTTAAATATAGGATTAATTAAATATGTATATAAAGAAAAAAAGAATAAAAAATAAAAAACAAAGAACAGACTATAACTAAAAACCTAAAAACAACAATCCAAATGGATGGAGTACTTGAACGCGTCACCCGCCCGTGCACAGTGAGTGGCAGACGCGCCGAAAGGGACAAAGACACGGGAGCAGGAAGCAAAAAGGTGCGATGCGTGCGACGGAAATCCTTTCACGAAAGAGGTCCCGAGGTCCCACACACAGACGCCACCACGACGATGAGTACCGAAGCTATTTATAGAGTTAGCTTCTAATGGAAAATTTTGTGTCAGTAAAGTTTATTTAAAATGGAAAATTCATGGAAAATTTGTTGTCAGTCTCACCTTAGTTCGCTGAGGACAGGCAATGGCGCTCATTGCGGGATTTCTTTGTCCAGCAGTAGACTGCTATAGGCTGATGATGATGACAAAAATAAATTTACTTGCATATTTTTATTCTTTTACTTTGTATGAGCTAGTGGCCAACTAGGCCTAGGTTTCGGAGTTTCTAAGCCACCCGAAGGTCGCCGCATCATGGCTTAGCGACTGAAAAAGCCAGGACCAACATTTTAACGTGCCTTTTAAAGCACGGAAACGTTCAGATATAAATACCACTAAACGATCACCCATCTATGTAACCCTGCGGAGTGTTGCTTAACTCAGGTGATCGGCATCGAAGTAAGCCATGAGCGATATTTTACAAAACAACGTGAGTAACAAATTCTCAAAGTTTCACCTTCCAGCTAAATTTATGATAACTAGTAAACATAGAAAACGAAATACGCAACAGCGAAATGGAATAAGTCCAAGTTTTTGGCAGTTATATTGCAAATAAACAATTCTCGTAAGAGTTTCAGCCTTGAGCAAGGAGGCGAGAAATTGCAAGACTCCAAAACTATTTATTGCGAGGTGCAAGTTCCAACTTTTAATAAATACCTTTAGGGTTCCGTACCTCGGAAAAGAAAAAAGGAACCCTTATAAGATCACTTCGCTGTCCGTCTATCTGTCCGTCTGTGAGTCTGAACTGAACTGTCAAGAACCTTTTCTCAGGAACACGTGAAGGTATCAAGTTGTAAAAAAAGTAAATTAATATCAAATACTCATACATTTCCCTTCCATCCCTTGAAGCTGGGACAATCAAACTTCTTAGCCAACGCAATCTAAAGACTTGGCCGTTAGGGAATCAAGACATATCGAATACTTCCTAGAAACATTAAAATTGGTTAGAAGCAACGTAAAGGATAAAAATCCAAATACCGTACATTTGTATTACACAAAAAAATATTTCATACCTACAAGTTTGTACGGAACCCTCGGTGCGTGAGTCCAACTCGCACTTTGCCAGTTTTTAGTACTTAGTGTACCTGTGCCCTATAAGGTAACCATTACCTACAACAAAGTATTGCATCGTAGGTTACACATATTTTGAACGTGCCTACGTCCATCAACTTGAAGCAAAAGGTGATGTAACTAGGTGACTGTAACTACACCGAGACTCATACCCTTGAAACAGAAACACAGCAAAATGCTGTTTCACGGCTAAAATACATAGAAAATTATTTATTGCACAATAACAAAACAAGTTCTTCCAGATAACCTTTTGTGTAGTGTGGAGATAGATTAGTAGTAAAAATACTCATGGTGGTACCTAATACTTCTCCGGACAAGCCCTTTGCTGTAATTTGATAATATTTATGGGAGCTTTATGAGAATAAGAATAACTCTATTGGTTTTTTATTAAGACTAAGAAAAGCTGTATTTATTCATGGGTCTGGCTGTGCGACTAAAATTTAACTAGGTATGAGGTATCGACCGAATACTTAAATATTCCAAAAAAAAATCGAAGATTTTTTAAAATATTGCTAAAGGTACCAAACTTATCGAGTTATTTATTAAGGCTCTAGCGCTCTATGCAATCAATGTTTTCCGTGGAAACATGATTAACGGGAATATTGGAGAGTATGTGCTTGAAGGTGCCAGATGAATACGTGACCCGGCGCAAGCGACCACGTTTAATTGTGGTACCTCGCAGCAGAACCAACCTATGGGTCAAGGCACCTCTTACATGCACCATTATCACACTCAATCTGGTCGCGGAAAAAAAAGATATTTCCAATCTTTGCTGGTCGAATTCGTAAAGGCAACATTATTTATATTATGCTATTAGCCTACTCCTACTTATTATAAATACAAAAGTTTGTGTTGTTACTCTTTGTTACTCTTTCAGGCAAAAACTACTGAACGGATTTGGATGAAACTTGGAATATACCTACACAGTTTGTGACCTGGATTAACACATAGGCTACTTTTTATCCCGGTACCACTCGAGCGTGGTATGTTTTTATTTTTATTGTAAGACTACTACTGTACTTTTTTATAAGGTAGTTGTAACTTGAATAATAAATAAATATAAGTACCTGCGTATATACTTACCTACGTCCCTTCTCTAAAATAGCCCGCTATCTATATTTCCTGTAACTGACTAAATCATTAAAATATTAATATCTGAGTTTCAAGTTGTTAACCTTATTTTACTTATCATTTCAAGGGAACTATTTCACAATGGAGCTCCTCAAAGTGGCTTCTACTTGCCAAAGTGCACTGAAACTTTGCAAAGCTCCGAGACAATTGTTCTGAAGCAGGTTACAGCTTTGAAGTCCATGAGCCAACAACTAGTTTACTACACAAAAACATAAACTTAAATATATTAGATTTATTTTCATAAATCATATAGTAAATATATTATACCACATATTAGATGCATAAAAGATGATAAAGGAAAGTTTTAAAGTAGTTTTAATAAATTATGGAAAGACTCAAAGGGAAATTAGAAAATAATGAAATAACTGAAAGTGTCTTTTAGAGAAAAGCTCATATTTTTATCATGACGTAAAAAATCCACTCTGTTCTTCTGAGCTAATATAAGGGTATCGGCCGCCTGCCCCGGCACAGATGTCAACTATAGGATATTATATTGTAAGTGGCCAGTCAGGCTATTTAAATTTAACGAGTTGAAACGGTAGACATGTAGATAAATATTAGAGCAACGGTTACAAAGCTTTTCTAAACAAGCCTAAAATAAAAAAAGATGTCAATAAATAATTTTCATTGGTTATAGGGTTCCGTACCCAAAGGGTAAAAATGGGACCTATTGTATGTCTGGCTGTCATCAGGCTGTATCTCATGAACCGTGATAGCTAGATAGTTGAAATTTTCACAGATGATGTTCATCAGTTGCTGTTATACCAACAAATACTAAAGTAGATTAAAATAAATGTTTAAGTGAGGTTCCCAAACAACGGTACGGAACCCTTCGTGCGCGAGTCCGACTCGCACTTGTCCGGTTTTTTGACTGTTTCGGCACGGTAGTTAAGCTATATAACTAAACGCGACTTCACTTGCGGATCAATATAAAGGTTGGCGGAAGGAGATGGATGGAAGGAAGACTAACCTGGACTCAGCGACTACTGCACCTGCCGTCACTTGGCACTTCTGATGGGTGTCCGTTAGTAGGCCGACGATCAGTTGGAGGTAGGTACTTCCAAATGCAAATAGGTACGTTATCCAAGCCTGGTAGCGCTTCTTCTCGGCTAGTTTCTTCTTCTTCTTCTTCTATATATAAGCGGCCTTCGATATCTGTCGTATTACGACAGCAGTGGACGCAATCCGGTGCGGTGGCAGTAGGTACGCCAGAACCAAGGATAGGTAGTAGACAAGGCGTATATTTGTATGAGAGGACCAGAGGAGGTGGATCTCGAAGATTTAGGTAGGTACGTAGGTACGGGAAAGCGAAAATAGCGGATTTTCCAAAATTTAAGGAAACACGAGCGCGCACATCCACAATCGATATGGGTCGATCGCAGACTGTTGCCGCGTCGTCGTGCAGCTACCGGCTACGAAACATGATTTGGTGCGGGTAGATAGAATAATGAATAAAACGGTCACCTAGTGAAGTGGCGCGAACATTGACTGTACTTAATCATCAGAACTGTCAGATTTCCATAGAATAGGGATGATGACTGGGTAAAAAAATAATAAAACTAATTAGTCCGTCAGTTAGATTAACAAAAAATATTGGACACGTATTTTTTTATTTATTTAATCATTAGAAATTTACAAAGTTATAGAGCGTCAAAGTTCGAGAGTGGGGGCTCGTGACGTCACTTATATGTAAAAATTGTACTTACCCGTGACGTCACGCTGAACTTCAACACGCTATACCTTTGTCATATTTAGTTTAATTGACAAAAGAAAAAATACGTATCCAATATATTTTGATAATATAAATGACGGACTAATTAAAATTTTTGAGGCATCTATCCTATTTTGACAGTTCGCGTGAAAGAATCTAATGTGACATTTATCAATATTCCTGAGATTCAGGGCCCTGTTCTTATGTTACGTCTGCTAGTGAAACCTTGTTACACTAACAAACATAACAAAAGATCAGGTAATGTTTACCAACGCTCCGAACATTTACCCGAAATTAGGGGGAAAGTGGTCAAAACGGTCCCCTGAACGGGTAAATTGGGTAAAATTGTTTTCCTCGCGGAAAGGCTGTTACAATACGACCGAATTATCGCATTTAACCTACGTTTGGTGTAATTGCTTTCGGCTTTTGTTTTAAGAAGATTACTTCAATGAATCCTTGTGTTTTTGGTGCTGGGGTTGATGAAATTGTAATACTTATTATTGTTATAAAGAGCTTTTTATAAATAAGAGATTATTGTACTTATTAATTAGAGCATACGTCTTGTATAAAAACAAATGTATGTAAGTACGTTCGAAGAATATCAACTTGTTTAAAAAAAAAAGCGACCATTGCATCATCATAGAAATAAACCTAGACTAACCTGTCGCAATTAGTATTAAAACTAAGTTGCAAAAAAAAACATTTATTACATAAAATTGATACAGATTAGCATTATTTTTGTTTCGTCAGAGGTTTTTTGAAGAACAGGGAAAAATCCTGACTGTACCCTCCTTATAATTGCCATCGTTAAATTAAAGTAATATCTCTCGCTAACAATGTTTTTCTTTTAACACAAACACAGGGTGATTCTTACAATAATCCATTTACCGCCAAACACGAATGATTAAGCAAAGTTACTTGCCTACCCCTTTATGAAACCCCTCTCCTTTTTTGTAAGTAACAAGATGCGATTTGTTTAAGTGGAGAAAAAACACATTGCTTGTTCATTTTCCCCTGTAATCAAATCCGCAAGAAAAAGGGTGGTATCAAAAAGTATAACATCATCTCGTTAGGAAGATAACGATCAAATTGATGGATGTTCCGATAAAAATACAATTTTGTTGGGTTAACGTTGCAGAAGGTAAGAAAATTAATGTTTGATTAAGGCAACAAATATTTTCTCTTGTGGCTGTTTTGGTTTGATAATGGCAACAAATAAATATTTTTTTCTTTTCACTGTTTTGGTTTAAAGTAAACAATGGCTAATAATAATGTTTTTTTGAGATTGTTTACTTTGGGGATATATAATTTTTAAACTGTGATTAAGTAGGTACCTATAAGTTTGTAGAGTGTTGAGGAATATTAGTATTGAACTTATAACTTTTATTTTATGTATGTAATATGTATGTTTATAGGTACTGTGCTGTACTCTGCTTAGTTTAGGGCTGATGACTAGATGCTACGATGTCCGGCATTATTTAAATAATAAATAAATATTAATATAATAAATAAATATTTGTCTCTAGAATGTCCTGCCATCCGTCGATTTGCAATGTTTTTATAATTTCTTATTATATTTGGCGCACTAGTATTTAAATGGAGATCTAAAGGCATTTTTTCTCCAGTGATTTTTTCATTTTAACCAGCTAAGTACAAAAACCATTGACATTCCATGGGACAAGAGTTTGAGCGCGCTCTAAAAATAAGCATGATGTTTATGCTTCAATATTACGTCCCATTTCCGAGCTCAGAGTGTCAGCAGAACAGGCACAAGTCAAACGTTAGTTCATTCTAACTTCGGACCAACGAACACGCATAAAACAATTTATTCTGTTTGGTATTGGAACGTTAGAACAGCGCGGGAAAATAGGATGTGTCAACCTTGACATTTTGTCTTTTGTGTTTGAAAATCGAAGAATTTGAATTAGGAATAATGGAGCGTGGATATTGTATTCTTGTGATTTTCTTCGCTGCGCTACTGAATGGTGAGCATTGTTATCAATTATTTTGTTGAAATACATTTAGGTTTGTTAATTTATTTTCATATTTTAATTTTTGTACCTTAGGGCTAACTTAATTTTAATATTTAATGAACAATACATTAAGCATTTAAAATTTATAAATTACGAAAAATCGGACATAAGTTGATAATTAAATTATGGTAATAAACAATTTAAACTGTCAAGTAGGTATTTAGGTTAAAAAATATTTTCTTTCATTATGACTTATGTATGAGTTTTAAGATAGGGTTTTTAATATAATAAGGTATATACTTATTTATGAGGTAACTATATGAGTAAAAAAATACAAACATAATTTATTAAAATTTATTGATCAATTATAATAGCTCTCACAAATTCCAATGCAGTTATTAGGAAGGTAGTAGCTACGGATTATTCCCAAAATCCCCACCAAGCCGCCCCACTTGTGGGGATGTTTTTTTTTCAATAATCCCCACCAGCTACTTAGTCAGACTTAGTTCTACTATGAAAAATTAATTAACTGATTTATAAACAATGCAACTATGTACTTAAATGCTATATACAAACACCAACATACACACACGCACACTTAAACAACATATGAACACCCATCATAAGAGTGTATGAAAATAAAAAAAAACGGAAAAAATGGACATGCTCAAAAAGAATGAAGTCTAGTAATTAGGGAAAACACATTTGTCTTGTCTACCGTAGAAAAGACAAAAACGGCTTACTAAGGTTTTTTTAGCGGTAGCCACTAACTAGGCTTTAGTTTAGTTGGTACGTATACGTATGAAGCATATTTTAAGATACCTAGATAATCAAAAAAGGTAATCAGTTAAGATCTCAGTGCCTAAAATTAATATATATCCTAATGAAACTAGTCATAATATATATCAACTATTAAGTAGTTATAAATGGCCTTAGTTATAAAAATCTGTCAATAGATAAACTATGCTTCAACTATTGCCATATTTTACAATAATGAGAAACAGTGGGCTAACTTTAAGCAATGGTTTTAAATAGTATAATATAGTATGGGCATAAATGTTAAATGCTTCAAGGTTGAGATAATTTGCAAATCAATGTTTTATTGAAATGTCACTGTCAATACAAGCAAGAAGCTTGCAAACAAATTCGAACTGTGATGTGACCTAAAGACAACCCGTTGTTATAATTATGTGGATAAGTCATTCAGATATGTTGTAAGTAACTTAAGTACTGATATGTAGGCACAAAAGTAAGTGCACTTGCTTACTTTAGAGTTAAATACCTTATTTACACATGTAGGTAGGTACTTTTTTACTCTACCAACGTGAATGTAATGCTAATTGGAATTAATTCATCCTGATATTATTTAACACGGCCAGTAATAAAAAATACCTCACACAGTAAATTTCAGGCTTGAAAAATGATATTTACCTTTTTTTTATTTCACCGGGGCGCTCATACCCTTCAAACCGAAATACAGCAATGCTGCTTCATGGCAAAAGGCGTGGGGTAGTACCGGATGGCCTACCTCAAACCTTTATTTAATTAAACATAAGCACTAAAGTAACTTACTTAATTTGTTGCGTGTGTAGGTACCAAAAACACCAGTCGTCATACAAGATGAGACAAGCACATGGATCACCTGATGCTAAGTGGTAACTGTTACCTATCACAAAGCATTGCATCGTATATAACGCTTTTTTGGTTTGTGCTCTACGATGTGACGCCCATGGCCCACCTGATATTAAGTGGTAACCGTTACCGATCACAAAGCATTGCATCGTTTATCAAGCTTTTTTGGTTCGTGCTCTACGATGTAACGCCCTGCGTCCATCAGCTTGAGGCATGAAGATGATAAGCCTCTTGTGCCCGCAATTTCACTGGCACCCACACATGAAATAGGCACCGTGGCAGTACTTCACCAAACGAGCCCTCCACAAAGACTGACTACTACTAGTTGTATGTCATTATGCAATCGTAAGAGATGGCAATATAGTCTAAGCATCGTTTATCTTTAAACAGATTTATATAAGTAAGGCCTTTAAAGATTATTCAGTACCTATGACAATTTATTATTGTATGGTAAAGCTCCGTCTAGCCAGGGGCCGTTCAACGCTACGCTTGCCTAAACGTGATTTCCACTCTAGTTCACGTTTAGTCCACCGTTGTTGGTTAGCTGGCAGACATTGAAAAGGGCCGAGGATCGCGCTCAGTGGTGAACCTTGGCAGAGACCTATGTTCAAACTGTCGACTGCTATAGGTTGATGACGATCTTAATGATCTAAGTAAGCAATTATACAAGAACATAAGTACCTACAGTCCTACATAGGTAATAAAAGCTTAATAGTCAGTGAGCTAGATTTATTTTGGCCTGCGGTTTATTGTAATGTACTTTGTAGAAAACCGCCAATTGTGTGACATAGTTATAAAAACACACCTAGCAATCACTAATAAGTATTTCAACTTCAACTTTCATGTCGTAAGCGTATCGTAATATTGGCTAGTGTTAAAGCGTTATTTATTATCTAATCTAACATCTCAACGCACAAAATTATACTTTATGTAAGTACGCTAACAAAACGAAGCTAAAGGTGGTATTTGTGATTCGTCAGCCAAAGGTAAAAGGGAGTAAGATTTCTTGCACTTTGCTTTTTGCCTAAGCAATAATATTTCATTCATTCATCAGTTATTCGTAAGTGTAATTTTTTCTTTCAAATCAACTGAGGCTGAAACTCAATTATATTGACATGTCGCAGGTATCGTAAACGTATCTTGAAATTTTTCCCAGTGAAAAAGTATACATTCGAAATAACGCGTTGTCACTGGCCAAAATTACGATACGTTTTCTAATACGACATGCCAAAATATTCGTGCTTCGGGCTCTGGTAATAACTGAAAAATCAACTTACGTACAAACAATTATTTTACTAGCATACGCCAACGGCTTTAGTTTTATGGTACGCGGATGAAATATCCTTAAGCTTATGTGTTAGTCCAGGTTTTCAATATATTGACGACCTCTGTGGCGCAGTGGGCGAAAGGTCCGCCTGTGACGCAGAAGGTTGCGGGTTCGATTCCCGCTGCGGGACAAATGTTTGCATGTTCTGCAGATATTTGTCTCGGGTCTGGGTGTTTTCTATGTATGATATGTATGTACTTACAAAAAAAAATATCTATGTAGTATATCAATCATGAGGTTCCCATAATACAAGCTCTGCTTAGTTTGGGGCTACATGATGCTGTGTGATAAATAACGTCCAGGATTATTTATTTATTTATTTATTCATCCAAATCCTTTCAGCCCGAAGTTGAGTGGGAACAATACTAGGTAATACATTTGCATTTACAATATTACCGTCCTATTCATAACAATTCTATTAACCTCAAAAAGCTTAAATGGCGTTAAAATATAATGTCGACTCTTTTTATTTACATTTAAATGACAGGGACAAGCTTACTTTATCATGCGTTTTAAAATGACATTTGGTTATGAATAAGGGGGTTAGTACATACTAGCTTCCGTCCTCTTCTGCGAGAGGAGTTCTCGCATGGTTCAATGTCACGAGCGTAATTTTTTTTCGCGGCAGATTGAGAAAAATGCCTGAATGAATGTCTTATACACCTTCGATAAAGCGTGGGTACTACAAAAAGCTCAAGATTGAAATGACAGGAGGGATTGTGGGGAGGCTTTTGCCCAGCAGTGGGACATAACAGGCTCATCGCAGTCGTAATCGTACTATCAGATACCTAAAGGGCGCTACGCAGGACAATGGTAATTTTTTTGTTGGATACTAATATTTGCATTTGCAATAATATGTTAGGTATCTCTCAAAAGTTACCTAACTGGACGTTCCGACAAGTTCCCTCTTGATGGTCACTGGGAAATTGAGTTGAATAAACTTTGCATCGAAAGAGCGTCGTTTGGACGGTTTGCCAGTTTTCGTATGGCCTTCGTTTAGTTTAGTAAAGTGATTTCGATTGGACAGATTGAATATGTTCATTGTTCCTGAAATTAACATGTTCAATGGCATTACATAATTTTAGCGTTGGTGGTGTGGCTTACCTCGGTGTTCTTTGCAGAGCATCTCGGTTAAGCAGCATTCCGCCCGGTTACCATTGGATAGGTGACCATTTAGTGGCATCTATGCGCGCATCGGTGCTTCGAAGGGCACGTCAAGATGTTGTTTCCGGCTTTTTCAGTCATTAAGCCATGACGGAGGCCTTTGGAGGGCCTAAAAATTTCGACACTGGAATCGGCCACTAGGTAGTATGCCTGTTTCTACTCAAATCCGTAGGTAACGACTGAACAGATTTATATGTAATTTGGAATATACTTAAATAGTTTGTTACCTGTAAAGGTGATTATATCTGAGTATGTGCCACGCGAATGAGCCCACAGGTAAAATGCCAGTATTTTATGAAAAGTAGACCTATATCTCTCTGTATACTAAACTCGGATGGAGTGATTCCTAATACATGTAAAATAATTCTCACATGAACCTATTTCCTTGATTATTCATTAGCTACATACCGGATACTGCACGGAATTATGGTCATTCTATGGTTTTAATTTCCGATGTATCTGATTTCTTACATTGATAAAAACTGGTTTGCAAGTGGATGAATGCATTTTGCACTTTAATGTAGCGTTCAAAGAACATAAAACCCGAATTTAAATCAACATTATCATCAGCCTTCATTAGTATAGGTATTATTGATAGACATAATTGGATTCTCCCAGTTCTTACTGGGAGAGCTACTGAAGAACATTTATGACTCCCAGTAAGCGCACTGAACTCGACCTAGATCAAAGAGGTTGGATCAGTTTTTTTAATTTTAGATCAAAGAGTTTTTGTCAGTCTTGTTCAAAGAAGAAAAGAACTTCAGAAAAGATAAAAAAACTTTTTCAGCCGGTTTTATGAAAGAGATCACAAAGGAGAATGCCGTCTGATCAAAGGAGAATGCCGTCTGTTGTATGGCGCTCGGTACCAAGACGCACTCACTTTAGTGCGTCAAAAACAATTCCAATAAGTTTTTAGTCGATTCTACTGTCAAAATAATTAAAAAGGATGGTTATTGTCATAGTAACACTTTACATCAATGTTTGTTGCCATAGTAACATATATATCATTGGTTGTTGCAGTCTAATGGCGGCTAGCGACGGAAACCAAATCAACGAAATATTTTGTGTATAAAACTTAAGAAAATGTTAATGTCATTTATTAAATATAATAAATTATATGGGATACGTTTGGTTTTGACGCAATTGGTACGAGTTCTCGGCATTCTTCTTTCTAATGTCAAGATTAAGGTCAAGATTATTAAATGAACACCACTAAAGAGGTATTAGGTGGGTACTAAAACATTTTAACCTACTTGCAGTATAGCTCTTTGGAATCTTGATATCCATTTAATCTGTTATTCATAGCCTTACCTATAACTTGATACAGATACTAATTTAACGACAGAATATTGGCAGACTTGAAAATAAGAAAAACATTTATGTTTTCAAACCGGCTTTGGTGACATCCATGGGAACCAGAGTTTGAGAAAATTTAAAAAATTGATTATGAATGCTTGGAATTTTTGTTTGCTCAAGATTAGGTAACTTATAATATCATGAATCTATTTTATCCATATGACACTCTTGTGAGTTGATGTAAGGTATGAGATAGTAAAATAATAATTAGATGATTCTGAACCTAATCACATCACATCATGTAGCCCCAAACGTAAGCTAAGTTTATTTATTATAATGGGAACCACATTACCATAGTACATTATATGATTAATTATAAATAAATACAACGCTACGCAATGAAGTATTAGAAACTCAGACCCGAGACAAATATTCGCAGAATTATCTAGATACCACATCACACCAGCCTATATCAGTCCACTGCTAGACATAGGCGTCCCTAAAATTTAATTTTATAAGAAATATATCCCCCAGATGCCCATAATCCCCACGCTGGGAAAGCAGGTTAGGGATCGCAGGGCACAGCTTCTCCACTGCTGATGCTGTTACCCGTCAGCAGCCAAAGTAGAGGGCTGTGCCGATGTAGGCTGCGCTATGCCGCTATAAGCCGGCCGCCAGAGCCTCGTTCGTTATTTAGCAGGGTACACCACGTGCCAGTGAGGTTGGCTTGGGTAACGAAGATGGATGTTGAAACCCCGTATACCGTATATTCGTTATAGGAATATTGTTTTATTTCTTAAGAAAATTAAAACAATATTCGTATAAAAAAATAATAATAAAAGTATCAAGCACCGTCGTATACACTCTTCAATAAAACACTGTTCATCGCGACTGCCATAACAAACAATTGAGACCCGTAACAGAACGCTGGAAGCGTGCATCAAACGAGTATTTGATGCGTTCGGTCACCAGCTTATTGAGCTCGTTAAACAACATGACGATATCAATTCCTAAAATGATGTCCCATTGGTGTCACGGCATCCCATAATACACACATAGCTTATGTGACGCGTGTACTCAATTAATGGTCACTTAGTTGTGGGATAAACAAACTTGATCTTTGTTGGCAACATTATTTTAAATGAGCAAAGCAACATTATACAATAAAGTTTCGATTTGCAAAATCTTCTTGATATTCAATAGTATTTATAGTTTATAAGTACTTTTGGTTTTTCAAATACATAATTACCTCCTTATTTAAAGGCATGAAATAACATGGCAACATTGGCAACATTATCTTGGTAAGGGCTAGGTAGAAAACAGTACCAATAATCTTAAGTTACAAAATTATGCGCGCGCTGCCAGTTAGGGACAAACTGTACCAAAAACCAAGGCCCTGTTCTTTTTTTGGGATTCATAGTTACCAAGAACAAGCAAAAAGGTTAGGTACTTATATCACAAAAAGTTACTTGCATGAAAAGCTCAAAATAATACTTAGGTATCATTTTAATAAGTATAGTCTTCCTCAACGATTTCGATGAGGTGAGCCTAGTTTTTTTTTGTTTATAATGTGGGCTGTAATATGGACTGACCAGACCAAATTTGGCTTTTAAAGTAATAGCACAAGATTTTAAATATATTCTATTGATAAACTGTGGTAATAGTGTCGGTTTTCTAAACAAAATCTCAGTGTTTTTAATGTTTTTGTCTGGTTAGTGGTGGGGAATTGCTTATACTGTGCTGACACCTTCAAAAATAGTATGCAGGTACTACTCTATAGATTATTTTGATTATAGTTGGCAATTTCTGGACCAAAATGATTGCTTGATGTGGCTCACTTTCCCGTACCACTTGAATGCAGGCCTCTAAACACGGCGCGGGGCGAGTTGTAGCGTGCCGATAGCTGCCATGTTTGCATTTTTAGCCGGCCTAAAAAAAGGAGGAAGTTCCCAGTTGTATTTTTTTATATTTGTTACTTCATTAACTCCGTCATTTATATGAACCGATTTGGAAAAATTTTTTTTTATAGGTATTTCCGTTAGGTGTTTTTTAAATTTATTTTATTTATTTAGTTATACCAACAAAGTAAACACTAACGTAATTAATAAGGAACTACGTACACACAGTGCTTAGGTAATTAATTTGAAGAAAAAATACCAGAACTAAGAAACTATTTCTTTGAAGTATTTTTTTATTTATGTTAACTCTTAGTTAGCTCTCTATAGCGCGCGCGGTACGTTACCTAATAATTTATTAATGATTGCACCATAGTAACCTGTCAGTCTCACTGCCAATATTTAATGACACTTAATTCAGTCAGTACTTTTAATAATTCCATACTCAATTCTTACTTATTTATCCAGCCATTGTCTATAATTGAAATCTACAGTTGACAAGGCTACACATAATTGCAAATTGAAATTCTTCGATTCGTGTTATAATGATGACATCATTATTATCTTTTGATTGCTTTTTGCTATTCCTTTATTATTGCTAGAAGAGTTCTATTTGCTTTTTTTTTTATATTTCAATCTTCAATTATCGCCATCGTTTAAGCCCATGAGAACCGAAGTTAATCGGAAAGTCAATGGTATAATAGGATGGTGATAACCTCAGACAGATATAAAATGAAAAGATCAAAAATAACTATTTAAGTCATTTAACCGCCCGGGCATGTAACGCATTGGTGAACTTTGGGCTTAGTTAATTTTTTTTATGACACTTTAACATGGAACAAGCACATGGCTCACCTGATGTTGAGTGGTAACCATTACCTATCACAAAGCATTGCATCATAGACCACGTTTTTTGGAACGTGCTCTACGATGCAACGCCCTGCTTCCATCAACTTGAGGCATGAAAATGATAAGTCTCTTGTGCCTATAATTTTACCGGCACCCACAGCCTTCAAACCAAAACACAGCACAGCTGCTTCACGGCAGAAACATACGTGACCTACGATGCAATACTTTGTTTCAGGTAATGGTTACCACTTAATAACAGGGCATGTATTTGTTCCATCTTCAATTACTTAAAACAAAAATACAGAAAGCATTGATAGGGGACTCAATCAAAATATCTACTTAAAAAAATTAACACTTCATATTTGTTCATCATTATCATCATCAGCCTATAGCAGTCCACTGCTGGACATAGGCCTCCCCTAATGAGCGCCATTGCGCCCTGTCCTGAGCTGTATTTGCAATATTTTGATTGGTAGGTAGGATTACAATTCGAAAATTTCTTCCACAAAAATAATTCTTTATAACCTGATTTACTTTATTATGGAGCCAGACAAAAATGCCGGGCACCAAATTTATTCAATTGGACAATGAGGGACAGTAACTCTACTTAAGTAGGTACCTACTGTTTCTTACTGTCTGTCTTTTTTAATGAATCCGATTTGACGTGTTACTAATGCTGGACGAAATAATACAGACATTGAGCACGTTATTTCTGGTGTGTAAATGTGTGTATGTGTGTGTGTGTTTTTATTATATTCACTTTCCTTTATTATTCTTTGTATACGTCGTCTACTGTAACATCAAAGTTAATTTTGTATTTACCTGTCCGCGGAAACTTATAATTGGCCTTCCTGTATGTGTAGCTTTAAGTACCTGCAAACCTATTTAATTACTTTTAGTATGTATCTAGCTGTTAGTTTTCCCAAAATTGAATAAATAAAAATAAATAAAATAAATAAATAAATAATTTTAAAGAACATCTTAAAGAATCTTTTCTTAATTAGGTAGGTACCAATATACCTACTGCTTCTTACTGTCTTTTACTATGATTATGTTACTGTCATTTTGTATGATTTCGATTTGATGTGTTACTAATGGACCATTTAACATCACTACATCATTTACTACTTATATATTTTTTTGTAAATACCTAAGTACCTACATTACATATGCACATGGAAAACACCTAGACCCAAGACTCAAAATTGTAGATAATACAAACACTTATCTCGCGGTGGTAGGTAATGCATTTCAGTATTATTAATAAATAATAAAATAGGATCACATTATTTACCACACCTTTTTCTAACTTTGGAACTAACGTGGCGGCCTCTGTGGCGCAGTGGATGAAGGTCCGCTTAAGACGCAGAAGGTTGCTGGTTCGATTCCCGCCCGCTGCGGGACAAATGTTTGCATTATCATCATCACTGTGATGGAACACTTTCTCACAAAGTTTTGTTGTACATATTGTTGTTCCAATTTCATTTTTATATTTTCGTCTAGATATAATGTCTTCACTCTTCATATTGTATGCATACCATTAGGTATATATTAATCAAATTACCTGCTTGTTAAATCTTAAAAATGTGTGTGATTGTAGTTGCAAATAAACGTTATATCTATCTATCAGCCAATAGCAGTCCACTGCTGGACATAGGCCTCCCCTAATGAGCGTAACGTCGTACGTAATGTTTGCATAATTTGCAGATATCTGTCTCAGGTCAGGGGTATACTATGTATTATAATATGTATGTTTAAAAATTATAAAATTAGGTTTATGAGTCATGTGGTTCCCATAATACAAAATCTGCTTAGTTTGGCCACATTAGGGCTACATGATGCTGTCATAGGTGTCTAGCCTATTTTTATTTTTTTTAACTATCAAACCACTGTCTAAACTTACAAGCCATTGAAGGTTCGCATTCATTTTTTTTTAATTTTATAAATGTCTGAAAATAAAAGGTATTTTTAAGATACAACGTTTTTTAAAACACATTAAGGTGACGATACATGTCATACCTCCCTTTCGCTCGCACTGTGCAACATTTTTGAAGTTATAAAATTACTGAATGTAGTTATGCAAAATAGCAAACCTTGACGGCCTAGAAAATAACAATAAAATGGTTCTGCTAGAATATCATGTTGAACCCAAAGAGTTTTCCTACCAAAAAATTCCTACAAAAAAATTTGCACACAAAATTGATCACATTGGTACAAGTTTTTTGGTAAGAAAACGTGATAGGACGACTACTTTTAAGATTTACCTATTAGTTTTCTTCTCATATAAGTGATATGTAATGTCTTTTTTGAGAATAAATATCTTTAAACATAATCAAAATCTTATTATTGCTGAACCTTTATATTGTTATTTTCTAGGCCGTGAAGGTTTGCTATTTTGCATAGATACATTCAGTGATATTATATCTTAAAATGTTGAATATTGCGAACGAGAGGGAGGTTTGACATGTACAGTCGCCTTAATCGACTTGTCGGTGGCCGTACATCGTTATGTACCTTGAGTATTCCTCAAGGAAAAATTCGTAGTGCTAACCAAGAATATGAGGCTTGGAGGTAATGTAATTCTAGTGTTTGTGTGGCTACCTTACCACATTCATGTAATACCTAGGTATTATAGTTGCCACTAGTATTGTGCGAATGGTGTGCGCTATTATAAAATGTGTTATGAATGTGCGCTATTATTTTC
Source organism: Horisme vitalbata (assembly GCA_951804965.1). NCBI lineage: Eukaryota > Metazoa > Arthropoda > Insecta > Lepidoptera > Geometridae > Horisme > Horisme vitalbata. The sequence goes on from OX638102.1 coordinate 7,872,437, forward strand.
ATTGTTCATGAATTTAATCATGTAAAGTACACTTTATTCATTGTTCATATAAATTGTATGGTGAGATTTATTAGGTAGGTTAGGTACACATAAAGTAACTTACCTACCTTACGGTTTTTTGAAGCAATCGTTTTATTTTTGAGATTAATAGATTATAAGAAAGTAAACTATACTTTTATTAAATTTGGTGCAACGTCATCATGTCTCGCTCTGTTCGCTCCTAACCCGTATTAACCGACTTAATTTTTCTTATATGATAAAAAATGTTACATTTATATAAATAATGATTTAAATATTACGATACCAACGAATCAATATTTAGATATCAAAAACTGATTCCCTCGTATACGAATACCTAAAAATTATTGATAACTATTGGGCATGTTATCAGACACATAATTGATGACATTATGAATAATCCAGATAAATAATTTCAATTTCAAAGCTTAAATAATAGTCACAAAACCGTGACGTGGTGCTATTCTTGTTTCATTTAGATTGACACCGATTAACATGGCTCTGCACTCAATGCCACAAATATTAAGAGAGCAAACTAAATTCAAATATTTAAACGTACCACCATTCCTATTTATGCTGTGATACAGCATTGCTGTGTTTCGGTTTGAAGGGAATGGGTGCCGGTGGAATTACAGGAACGCGAGGATAACACCTCCATGCTTCAAGTTGATGGACGCAAGGAGTTGCATCGTAGAGTACGTTCCAATCATGCGTGAACTACGAGGCCATTCTTTGTTTTATGTAATGGTTACAACTTATCATCAGGTGGGCTATGTGATTCTACCATATTCAGGCATCATAAAAAATACATTCATACGTACAGGCTACCTCTATTAGGTTCTATTAGGTCTGCACTCCTCTACCATGACCACAAAACTGCTGCCTTCACTGGTAGTTTCAGGTATTTGGCAACGAAGTGTTGGAACAATATTCCGCCACCGATTCGCAATCTCAATACAAAGTTTACTTTCAAAGCTCGTTTTAAGTCATTTTTGTTGCAAAACCAAATTGAAGGTATTCCTAAACGCTTCGTTTGCCAACGATAGAACTACCGCAATTTCACGTAATAATACATGTATATATTATTTTATTAACAAGCTACCAGTAAAAATCCTTGGGGGTGACAGATATCCAACGGTGGATTTCTTTGGGTTCTTGATGATGATGAATCAAACACCTGTGCACACTTCCAGTTTCTATTCTCACTCTTTTACTGTTCAAGCTGTTCGTCTTTGGAATTCTCTCCCTGTCAATATCAGAACTGCTCAATCTCAGCCTATCTTCAAAAAGCTTTTGTTTAACTTTTATTCATCTGTTTCACATGACGCTTGAAATGAAATTTTCGTCATTGTTTTATAGTATCTATCTATCTATTTTATGATATTTATTAGTTTATTATAATTTGGTAGTTGGATATTTATTAGTTTATTATTATTTAATTAGTATGTAGTGTAAGTACATGTAGCTATTTATGTTTATGTATATTATAATTATATTATTCAATAATCTTAGTCCTCAAGGGATAAATTTGTGTTTATTGATATTTTCACCATCGTCTGCTATAGTCTTATTAATCCAGTCCATCCAAAGGTTGTCTGGAAGAGATCGCTCTAAGCGATAAGACCGCCCATTGTACTTTCAGTATAAGTTATTGTTTGTTTTGTATTTTATGTTTAAGTTGGTGTGAGTACAATAAAGAGTTATCTATCTATCTATCTATGAATCAGATGACTCGCGTGCAACTTAGTCTTAGAATTGAAAAACTATTTTTTAATTCCGAAATGATAGGCAATTAGACATACATGTACCTACGAATATTATTTATATGTGAACTCAGGGTAGCGTAACCACCTACATACTGGGTTTACACATTAACCTAACACACACTTATGTACACACTTGTTTGTTGTTTTGTTGCTGACTCGTTCCGCTTGTGGCCTCAAAGGGCAGTAGCTGAAAATCAGTGTTTGCTCCTTGAGCAAAATTATGCGCTGAGCTATGGCCTTTTTTGTCATACTGCAACACACACATACACTGTGATGGACTTTCTCACAATGTTTAGTCGTACATATTGTTTTTTCAATTTAATTTTTATATTTTTCTAGATATAATGTCTTCACTATTCATATTGTATGTATACCTTATGTCAAATTACCTACTTGTTAAATCTTAAAATTGTTGTATATGTGTGTGATTGTAGTTGCAAATAAACGATATATCTATCTATCTATCTATCTACCTATATAAGGAGTCCTTGCAGTAAAATTCGTAATGAAGAATTCTGTTCAAGAACCAGGGTTATCAAACTAGCTTCCAGAATAAGCAAGCTGAATTGGCAATGGGCTAGTTCGTAGACCCGATAACCGTTGGAAATATATATTACGAAGTCGAACGTGGATACGGGAGACGTAGAGTAGAAAGACACCAAGAGTGATGTACCGACGACATCGTCAAGATAGCAGTAAATCGGTGGTTAGACTATTTATGTTGTAAAAGTGTCCAAGACATAAGAGATCCGTAGGTTGTAGATCTAATTATAAATAACTCTATCTTACCTTCTATTTCTTATCAACCAAAGTTATTATTTTTAGTTAAATCAACAATAATGGAATAGTTAAATTAGCCTGCGACTTGGTTAAGCTATCTCATAAGATGCACGATAATTATTTAGTACGTAGCGTACGGAACACATTAATTAAATCAACACAAAGGCTTCTGATGAAAGATTGCGTTTAACCAATGATCAATCAGAGTCTGCTTTTGTAATGCTTCTGATTGGATTTGATTTACGTTAGCAACGTATGACTGGAGTAACGAGTTCAATGACAGGTCGTTACGATTTTTATAGGTAGGTACGTTTGAATAGAATAGCTGCTGCTACTGTTTGAGAATTTGTACTGGTATGTTACTAAGTAGGTACTACTACTGGGACAGTTTTCAGTTTCAGTTTGGGACAGTATTTACGTGTATCTATTTTGTTACCAATAAATGAACTTGAACTTTGTAATTGTTACCGGCATGTAGCGTTCCTTTGACGACGCTCCTTTTAACATCGATCACTATAACATATTTTTTAGTGCCCGTAAAAAAATATAAAAATATTTGGTATTTATTATATTTTAAAGTTAGTAAGTTAGCTGCATAAAAAGTTTACTACATATTCATGACCGAAACTGCGTCCTGAAGGTACTACATACCACAAAGAGTGACTTAAATAGGTACTACTTATAATATTGATATAAATGATTTGCATAACTTTATAGTGCACTCCTTGTTATAAGGTATAAATAACACACTATTTTAGGAGTAGAAAAATGTATTCAGGAAGGGTTCCCCCACGAAATCCACAAATGTTTTTCATGTGCTAATTTCCACACTTGGGAGAAATAACATTAAATCGTAAATCCATTGCTTTCGATGCTTGCGCTAACGAAGTGATAATTTAGGGGGTCTCGACTTACAGGATGTTTTTGTGTAATTTTGGGCTGCCTACATTTTCTAAAGCCAATTTTATTTTTTTGGTTAAATGACTTTTTCAAGTGAAAAATAAACATTTACGCGTGTCACCATTATTGTCTCATACTGATATCCCACAGAATCGCTTAATGATTTCGACCTCGCATTCCACTTGAAAAGTTGAAACAGTTCAATGAATATTAGAGACATTATTTCTTACTGTGAATGAGTTATATTTCAGACAAAAAGAACCGCTAGTTTATTTGTCCTAAAAATGGTGATGATCATTTTCCTGAAATAGACAATGAGGTCATCAACAGCAGATGCATACAGTGTCTAGTTTCAGCCACGTAAACGAGATGACTCGCGGGATGTGCAGATTGATTTTCAAGATTATGTCATTTGTTTACTCTTTAAATAAGTTCTTTAAAACCTTTTTTAAATGAATTTGGTAGATTTCTCCCAATAATGACAACCTGAACTAGGTGTGTTTTGGATACTTTGTGTAGTAATATTAATGTGTAGATATTTGTGTATCTAATTAAGTAGTAACATTATAACTTTATGATATTTCGAAGAAGTTGTTAATGAAAACCCGAATAACAAATGAAGAGAGATGAGTGGATGCTCCTTCCCTCCTTATGCTCCTATTTATTATGATGATTTTGATGATCATAAAAACTTTATTTGCATTTATTTTGTTTACAATAAACATTAAGTACCTACTTCGTATGTCTAGGCAAATAAAAAATAAAGTAAACAAAGTTTAGTATGGTAAAAAGTTACCCAATGCCAATTATAGGAAGATTTTTGATCTAAAAACCACTATAAAACTCCTACCTACCATGAGCGAGAGACACCTCACAACAGAATGTGTTTAAGATCATGGACAGAGCACGGAAAGTGCTTCAAGAATATTTGTTATAGATCCAAGAGTGATTATTAAAACAATCTGAAACCGCTACTTGAGTTTTAAGAAACACTTTTAGAATAAACATCATTTTCTTTCACAGAAAGCGACGCTTGTTTTCTAAGCGACGAGCATCAAAAGACGGCTATAACGACAGGCAACTCGTACTACCAAGAATGTCAATGCACAGAGCCTGGATTCACGACAGAGAATCTCAAGTGGCTGGATATACACGATCAGCCAATTGAGACGGGGTATGTAACAAGGCAGTCTAATATTAAGGTATAGAGAGAATTATTTCAATTCAAAATATATTAAAGCTCTAAGACACTTATCTCTCATGGATATAAATTTATGTCACGTAGGTTGGGATTAGACCAGAAACAAATACATTCTTGATTATAATGCAAACATTAGTTCTATAGCGGGAATCGAACTCAAACCACCAACTCACGACTATTAACTACAAAAACATGAATCAGACGTCAAAAGTCTTGTCCATATTCAATAACTTCAACTAAATTAAATTGTTTTCACAAGACCAGGTACAAACAATTTAGTGTACACGGAGATAACGCCGGATAGCATCAACCTCTTCATACCCAGTATTAGCAAATCAATGTCGGGAAGGTACAAGTGCGTCACAGAAGTCAACGGTGTCAAATACGTTCATTCATACATCATTGATGCTTATGGTATGTATAAAATAAAAGACCTTTTCAACAACAGCTTCAGAGAAAATAATTTTATGCTTTATCATTTTACATACAACAAAGGTGTTGTTGAACTGCCAATGCTAATATTGTTTGCAAAGGCCCAAAATACTTAGCAGAATACTCTGGAAATTCCTTCTGAGGGTTTTTTACACTAAGTTTTAAGGTTTAGGTGTTTACTAATATCTAGGTACTTACTACCTACATCATTAAGTGGCCATGTTAGAATAGGATAAAAGGCACTCAGTGTAATTTGATTTTTTTTCAGATCCATTATACTTTTTCAAAACACCAAACGATCAATATATCACTTTAAATATGGACTCTACAATAGCTTGTGAAGCTAGAGGTGATTCATTACCGAGAATAAGCTGGCAGAAAAAAGTAGAGGATGAATTTGTAGACGTAAGTAGCTTTTAATGGAATACACTTAGTACATGTTTATTAGTGTAATAAAATAGCGAGAGATTTTCAAAAAAATAAGTGTGTACCGTGATGTACACAGATGATAGTAAAAGTTTCAGTTAATAGTGTCCCATTATTATTAAAAAATCAGCAATTCAATACTGTTACTTAGTTGACTAGTGTTTCTGATTTAAGATATCACCTAACGCTGATAAATATGAAATTACACTAAAAGGACTTTTGGTAAAAAATGTTACAAAAGAAGACGCAGGAAAGTACAAATGCACAGCCTTAGTCATAACCACCGGTGAAGAAGTGGATAAATTTATTGATGTTGACGTAAGTACAGCTTCTTAAGGTGACGATACATGTCAAACCTCCCTCTCACTCGCACTATTCAACATTTTTGAAGAAAAAAAACAACTGCCTATAGTTATGCAAAATAGCAAACCTTCACGGCCTAGAAAATAACAATACCAAGGTTCAGCAAGAATATCATATTGAACCCAACACGTTTTCCTACCAAAGAATTTGTACCAAAATTAATCACATTGCTACAAGTGTTTTGGAAAGCAAAACGTGATAGAATCAAAATGATATTTATTGCTGAACCTTTGAATTGTTATTCTCTAGAATCTGAAGGTTTAATATTTTGAATAACTAAAGTCAGTGATTTTATATCTTCAAAAATGTTGAATAGTGCAAGCGTAAGTTTGACATGAATAATCTCTCTGTCTTAGCTATTTAAATACTATACCGATTTAGGTAGTAACTTCTGTATAGGCTTATGTTTTTCTTATAATTTTTTAGGTCCATACCATACCAATTATTGAAAAATTGAAAGCATATCCAGATTCTACAGTAGTTGAAAAAGAATCACTTTCAATAGACTGTATAGCTGAAGGAATACCAACTGCTCAATATGTTTGGAAGAAAATTGGATCAGACGATAACAAAACCGTAACATGGACACAAAAAGTCAACACTATTTATTTCAATAATATAAGTCCAGAAGATGAAGGGATTTATGAATGCTACGCATACAACGATGCTGGTGGTTCTACGAAGAAAATCAGAGTTGAGGTAAAATAATACTTTCTTCAACAAAAATGTTTTATGTACCAGTGATTTTGATGAAATCTACGCAAAAGTAACCAACTAGCCTTAAATAAACTTACTAAGATTTTAGGTAAGGATTATTTAAAGAAAACAAAAGCACTATGATACGAAATGGATTACCTAACTAACACATACATTTCACAAGTAGATAACTGATTAAAAACGATTTTATAAATTATAAGAGAGTGAATTGGTTTTTGCTTTAGGTATTGGTACCGCCCACTGTTACACAATTCCCTAATATAACTGAAGTAGAAGGTTCAACAATACAACTTATGTGCAACGCAACCGGTCGACCTGAACCAAATATAACGATCATTTATGAAGGATGGGACGTCAAAAGCGACTGGTAATAGTTAAATTTATTTCATGACTAAACACCAATGAAGCAGATTTTGGAAATTAGTTCAATGGGTGCTTTCTTTTCAGGGAATTGTCTGAATTTGAAAGTATACCAAATAAAGCATTTGTGACCCTTGAAAGGTCCAGTGAAGGAATTTATGTGTGTAATGCTAGTAATGAAGGTAAGTTTATGAATTTAAAACTTACCTGTCTGTATTCTGTATTCTCTCTATACCTACTGTTTAAAAAGCTTTAAAATATTGATATTGTCTCTTGAAATTATTGTACTAAAAGCAATTTTAATTTTGTTTGCTTAGCTGACTTATTAGTACAGATTTCCTTTACAGTTGGCTATGTTATGGTGGCTATGTATTTGACGGTTCTACACAGGCCCTACTTCAGGGATCATGACAACAGAGCGGTAGAGTGGGGCTACGACGGGAAAATAGTAAAGTTGAGCTGTGCTCATGACAGCAATCCACCTGCAGAAATCACTTGGAGGTATGGCCTGATAAGAGTAATGCATGCGTTGTCGGGTGTTTGTCAATGTGAATAGCACAAGACCGTGGTAAATGGAACAAACTTCAGAAAGTTATATCTAGCAGTGGGTGTAGTTGAGCTGTGGATGATAATGATGATGATGGACTAAATTTATCATTATGAGATTATCACCAGGAAAACTAAAAGACTTGAATGTATAAATAAACCTTATTTTTTCATTTTAAAGAGCATAATGCTACTCTATTCCCTTACATAGAAAATAGTATACTGTCGCCGGGATAATTCACACTATGGCAAAAATATGAATTTTAACCCAGTTTACATAATCATGGTTATGGAACAGTTTTTAGAAGAACTAAAAACTTTATATGAATTAAGGTACATTCACTTTATTTCTTCGTATATAGGTTTGAAAGCAATGACATACCAACTGAAGAGCAAATAGAAATCAACAAGTCTTTGCTAGACCATATGAATAATAATAGTGAACAATACCTAACCCTGAACATTGATAAGAACACAACGTATGGAATGTACACGTGTACTGCCAAAAACAACCTTGGAGAAGCTACCAAGATTGTTACTTTAAAAGAAGGGTTTAGGCCACCACCTATTGAAACCGTGAGTCTGTTTATGCAATTTACTGTAAATAAACATAACATGCCTATGCCTATTTAGTCCAGCTGAACATAGGCCTCCCCTATAAGAAGTGTCCCATAATGAATCCCCACGTTGGGCATGCGGTTTGGGGAGCCCAAGGCTTAGCTTTTTGCTCCATCGACGCTACTGCCCGTCTGTGGACTGAGGATTTAGCTGTGCCAGCTTTAGGCTGTGCTATGCCGCAATCAGCCAGCAGCCAGAGTCCTGTTTTTTATACAGCAGGGTGAACCACGGGCAGGTCAGGTTAGCTAAGGTTCCAAGGATGGAGAATGAAATGAGATTGGAATGTATGTTTTGGATGTTACATAATCCAGAAATATTTCCAAACCCAGTTTTTTGACTATGAACCACGCTATCAACCACCAGGAGTCCAATTGTAAGAAAGGGAGAAGAAGAAGAAAAACTTACTTATTTACTTCCTAATACAATTTTTTTGAATTGAACTTTTATCAATGATTCCCATACTAATTATCCAATAAAAATTATAACGAAAGCAATAATATTACAAGAGAATTAATATTACAGGAGATTAATATCACAGATATCACAGCAACGTCAGTAACCTTCCGAATCGAGGGTTTATTCAAAGAAGACATACCCGAAATTTTAGGGTTCACGGCTCAGTACGACGAGGAATTAAACTATGAAGTTACAGATATACACCCTAACAGAACTTGGTCTGTAGACCGGCCTTACAAGATAGAAAAACTGAAGCCCAATACAACGTATTATGTCAGCTTCGCAGCGGTCAATGAAGTTGGTGCTGGAGAGTTTAGCGATTTTATTAGATTTACCACGCTTGAGAAGTAAGTAAAATTTTGCTGTAATGATACTAACCGTAACTAGTATTATAAATTCGAAAGTATCGAGATTTCGTGCCTTATCTACCTATACATACGATCATCTTGAAATTTCACATGCACGTTGTCAAGGGTAGGTAGAAAAAGACAAAGGATGCTTTTTATCTAGAAAAAAGTTCTGTTCCCGAGGAATAGAAAAATATTATTTTATCGCAAGCAAAGGCGTTGGAAAAAGCTAGTATTATTATCACGCCGAAAGTTTATGAAATGTGAAGATGTATGCCCGTTCGTTTTTCACGCCAAAACTATTGAAAATTTGTACATGCCTAGTTCTAGACCATTAGTACATTATTAGGACTGGGCCACGGGCGAAATTAGTCTAAGTAAATAGTCAAAAGAAATTATTCAATATAATAATGGCCCCAATTTTATGGAGCGCATCAAAATTCGTAGATAACCTTTTAAGATAAAAATGGCCAATTCCTACACAAATCGGTAGATATAACTAGGCCAATTATCAAGTTTTAAAAATAACTCACTAAACTCCATAAAGTTAGTTAATATTTCACAGGGCAATGTGTACCTTCTGTAAATAAATTCAAAATATATGTTTAACTTATAACTTCTGATTATTTAGATGACAAAAGCTTGGGATGGAACTGGCTGCAATTCCCCCGAAAATAATTGTATAGTTAAGAATAATGAATAGAAAGACGTTAAAAATATATTATCCGATCAGAAACTCTACTTTTTCTTACATATTCTTCTCTGCGTGGTCGCGTTACAAATCAGTGTAAATAAAAAAAATACGCTTTAAAGTGTACCTTATGGTCCTGTTGAATATAAATAATATTATTCTGACGAATTGAGAACCTCCTCCTTTTTGAAGTATTTTAAAACGAGACTTGTGCACACATAAAATTGGAACTTACAGAAAATAGCACGTATAATAACTGCATACTAACCTCAAAATGACTTTCGTTTCCGATCTTGCACGTTTGCTCTAGATCGATTGGAAGTGGGTCATGTGAGACGGCCAAGTTAGAAAATAACTCACAACGATGCTGGTTTTCATTCTTTTAATGAATTATTCATGTGTTTCTATATAAATCATTTGGACCAAAGCGTTTGCATCAAATATAGAGAAAAGTAGTAAAAAGCATATCTAATGGTTCGTCCGGGGAAGTACTACCTCCATGCTTATTTCTGCCGACAATCATCATTACTGTGTTTTAGTTTAGAGGGTGTGGTGGGTACTGGTGGATTTACAGGCACATATAGCTTATCAACTTCATAAATCAAGTTGATGAACGCAAAGCTTTATACCATAGGGCACGTTACAAACATACGCTACCCACGATGCGATACTTAGTTATAGATAATAGTTAGCACTCAACATAAAGTGGACATGAGCACGTCAGGGAACAATTCAAAGTAGCCCCAGTATCTCAAAAGCTAACAGAAAGTAGGCTCCTATGGTATGGCCATATAATGCGTAGAGAAGAAAACTACTTCGTCAAAACAGTCCTAAACCTCTCAACAAAATCCCGAGGTAGATGAAGACTGCCGTCTACATGGTGGTCCAATGTCGAGAAATACTTAAAAGCCCTAAACGACGCATCTACGATAACCTAGGACAGAGCGTCCTGGCGACTAAGTACTAGGAGGCCCGACCCCAAATGAAATGGGAAGAGGGGCAGGAAGAAGAAGAAGACTCAACATCAAGTGGGCCATGTACTTGATCCATCTCCAAATATTTATTTATTTATTTAATAGGAACACCAACAGCTTAAATATCAAAACATTGTAAGGTTACACTGACAAAGTTTTCATTCTGATATAAAAACTAATTACAAGCGGACACAGCTTTCATAATAACTAAAAAGTAGGTACGTATGGTAACTAAGAGATCAATATAATAAAAGAACAGAAGATAATAAACTTAATAAATTTTAATAACATTAAAAAAAAGTTATGATAAAAAGCCTGTCTCTATCTAAGTTTGGAGCACTGTCAGTTAAACAAAACAGAATTGGTTTCGATAAGTGTAAATGTGTTTTAAATAATTCTTTCTTCGCCTATCCCTTTCTGTCTCTCAATATCTAAAATTATCAATGTAACAACAAGGTCAGTTCCCGAATCACCGCAATTAGAAGAAGAGTCTCTACAGCGATCATCAAACGGGAACCATGTCCTCAAATGGAAGGAATCTGAAGATAATGGAGAGCCTATCGACTACTACGTGTTAAAATACTGCCCGGTAAGCATACTGATTAGTATCATCAATTATTTCAAGATACTCATCGAAGATTGGTAGACCATCATCATCATCAGTCTATAGCAGTTTACTGTATATAGACCTCCCGGCTAGATGAAGTAACCATCTGCGGAAGGCTGATGGTACAAGTTACGCTCATTGGGGAGGTCTATGTCCAGCAGTAAACTGCTATAGGCTGATGATGATTTTACACCACTTTTGCTGAGACTTGTCTCCGCTCATGAACTCGTTTACCCCAACGCCAACGGTTGTCGGTTCTTCGGCAGATATGGCCGTGAGCCAGCCCCCTGCTACTCGCTAATTCTCTGAGCTATGTCAACAACTTTAGTTCTCTGTCGGATAGTCTCGTTGTGGATTAAATCATTTAGAGAAACTCCGAGCATAAAATAGATATTAAAAAGTTGCTCGTCAAATCAGATAGATATGTGTTACCAATTAGTCAAGTACGTAATTGGTAACACATATTCAGTGTGAGACTCATAGTTTGCTTCTCTCCGATATACACGTAAAATATTTATAAACATATAAAATAGAAAATGTGAAGCAGAAAAAAAGGAAGTTGCAAGCGGACCAGCTAGTAATTTTAAAAATCTACGTACATCTCAGCCAGGTAAGGATATTGTATTTATCCTATCATAATTTTCAAGAATATTGTTTTTCCATTGTTAGAAATAATGAAGGTGGGTAGCAAGCGGTTCGTTACGGAACTTTGCCGGGAAAACTTCGTATTAAGAATTTCCTACATACCTCTTTGTTATTTACTGAAAGGTAAAAGTTTTACACACTTTCAAATACAGATACTGTGCTTATGGCATTCAACACATCATATAAAAAATATTGAATTTATATATCTCCATACTTTATCTACTTATATAGAAGATTTTGTCTTTATTTACATTATTTTTCAAATTTTCGCATTATTTTCAATTTTCCACCTACATCGATATCATTTTTATCTCCACTGGCCGTATTAAGTACCTAACAGGTATTATAGTTACGAAGCATGTAAGCACATGCACTTGATACACCATGTTTTAATAGGTAATAAAGTTCTTTGTGGAGGGCTCGTCCGGGGAGGTACAGCCACCATTCCTATTTCTACCGTGAAGCAACTGAGCTGTGTTTCGGATGGAAGGGATGGGCTACCGGTGAAATTACAGGCACCAGAGGCTTATCATCTTCATGCTTCAAGTAGATGGACGTAAGGCGTTGCATCGTAGAGCACGTTTCGGAAAAACGTGATCTATAATACAATGCTTTGGGTGGGCCATGTGCTTGTTCCATCTTCAAGGAGTATAAAAAAAGTAAACAGCCGCGAATGGAATATTTTCAGTTTCTTTTATTATAGTCCTACGTAGTCCGGGACGTCCATCTAGAGTCGCCACCCCTGACCATACTTAGTCTTTTGGTAGTTTGGTGAGCGAACGACCCTTCCTCACATTTCAACTCTCCCGTTGCTCTGATAAAAAAATAAATAAAACATGGATTCAGCTGCCAGCGTCTGTTTTTCCATCGAATTACGACCCTAACGGCTTCAAAAATAGAGTTAATAGGCATCTTCTGGGAAAGCTCGCCCCATCGTCAACCTCATCCTTGCCTAATTATGCAAGCCTCGAGGTCAAAAGCAGGCCCATAATAAATAAAATAATAAAAAAAAACAAATAATCTATTATCATTGCAGGTGTACGATGAATCAGATGATACTCTGTGTGAGATGCGTCACATAGCCAAAGCCACAGAGTTAGAACTCCCCGACTTGGAATTCAACACCACTTACTACTTAGAGCTAATTGCTCACAACGCTGAGGGGAACTCTACGCCTTCTAATATTTCTATTACAATTCCAGGTAATCGAATAATAAACAATATTGTGAGGTTTCTTATTATAGTTACCGAATCGAATGTTTTATAACTGCTACGATTTGGATACCTCCAAACATTACAATCGGTCGGTCCATTACACACCTATTTTATGCTTATCAGTATAAAATGGGTATATAAGATTATTAGTAGATTTAAGGCCAAAGGCGAGGGCTGATAGTAATGTCCAGGATAAAATGGTTTTGTGGACGAATTATGAACTCGGCTTTTCACTTCGATTGCGAGGAAATAAAACAGTAGAGTAACATAACATTTCTTTAATTAAAATTCAAAGTAAAATTAGTACAGTTTTGAATACTGAAGGAAATTGTTTTATGTCTTAAAAAACTCAAGGCAAGTAAATTAAAGTAAATATTATAAAATAACAAATTCTATCTATGAACTGTATGGCTCATTTTCTTTGCCTTAATATAGATACATTTATGAGTAGATATGTTAAAGCACTTGTGCACAAAATTCGATTTTGTGCAGCCTATATCCTGCACAAATAAGTACTTTCAGGGCATGAGAAGTGAAAATAGTAATTTAATCTTATTAACATTCTAGTAGTAGGTAGGTATTACAAAAATCGGCTACATTCCGTTTGGTAACCTCCTATTTCGAAACAAACCACAAAAATTACAAAAAATTTGGGGTTTGTACTTTTGTACTGGGTGAAGTAAAATTAATTCACCTGAGGAAGATTTCAAGAATAAATGGCCTCATAACATTGTTTTTTTTCAAAAGATAATAAATAAAGTTTTGCCATTTCTCACTGTTGGTTAATGAAGAACATTGACGGGATTCACTTTAAACAATAGTTAAATATAAATAATGTTTAAGTATGGGGGATAATGAATAATGAAACCTAATCCTGTTATAATTTCAGCAATACAAGAAGACGAGGAAGCAGCTACCCTACTATCAGGAGGCGCTATAATCGGTATATCCGTACTTATAGTGCTATTTTGTCTCCTATTACTGGACTTGTTACTACTAGCCTGGAGGAAACAAGGCATCATCGCTACTTGCTGTTTTAACAAAGACAATAAGAGGAAAGAAACTGCTCTGAATTCACGGTAAGGATTCATACACGGTGAAGGAAAGTTCATGAGGAAATCAGAGGTTTACTGAGCTCCACACGTATTGACCATGATTTCCCTTTTTGTAAGGCCGACTAGGTTGAGAGGATGGTATAGGTGCTCGGCAAGTCTACTCCATCTAAACATGTCCCAGGTACTGCAGCGTTCTGCTCAGGGAGTCAAAGTTACCACTTGACGTGACGCTATCAAAATCATGTAGACTTGATGCAAAGGTATTAGATTACACATACACGCTCTGAGATAATGGTCGAAACCGAACATGATGAAATCTTTAAATTCACTATGCTCTGAACGTCAACTCATAAGGCTGCTCTCTACTTTCTTATGTCCATATTATCATTTGCTAGAAAGGAATGCACACTTTATCTCAGTGGAGTGTGTATATAAGAAACAGTGCTATATATTATGCGCGCGGCAGGCTTTGACTCTCAATTCTGCGGTACGTCGTCATGCATCGAAAAACGGCACCGCACCGCAATGCGATATGTTAACACAACGCAAAAATATCATAGCCCAGGCATCTTATGAGTGCTTCTGTCTGCGGCACCGCATCTTTCCACAATGTGTTGTGCGATATCATAAATGATGATAAATCTATCTTTTATTGACATTTAATTATTTTGATTTGAAAAACAACGACAACATACTTTGCAGTGCCCTTACAGGAGGGTACATGTACCTACTCACCAAAATCAGGCTACAATACCACCCTATCTGTTTATATAAATTGTAGTGCATGTAAGCAAATAAATAAATAAACAAATAATAATAAATAATCCTGGACGTCATCACACAGCATCATGTAGCCCCAAACTAAGCAGAGCTTGTATTATGGGAACCACATGATTGATATACTACATAGATACATTTTTTTGTAAATGAATGTTGGCATTCGTCTGCGTACCACACTTTGGTCGCTTCGCTCTATCGCTTCGATCATCATCATCAGCGTATAGCAGTCCACTACTCCACATCGGCTTCCCCTAATGATTACCATTGCACCCTGTCCTCAGCTCGACACATCTAGTTTCAACCAACAGCAGCTTTCGCACATCGTATGTTCAATATTACCTATGTTGGAAAACTTCGTTCAAAACTCTAACAATAAACATTGTTTTTCAGTGACAAGAAAGGTCTGCTGGTCGTTGAGCCGATAGACACAAGGCCAGACAACGGTCACAGAGAATACGAATACAATAAAAATACTGGTATTGTTACTGGGAAACAT
Organism: Horisme vitalbata; assembly: GCA_951804965.1. Taxonomy (NCBI): domain Eukaryota; kingdom Metazoa; phylum Arthropoda; class Insecta; order Lepidoptera; family Geometridae; genus Horisme; species Horisme vitalbata. The sequence goes on from OX638102.1 coordinate 7,887,830, forward strand.
TCCTCTGTCTAGAAATAGTAATTTTCAAGGATTTCCATGTTTTTATAAATATAAGGCCATATAAAAAAACTACCCATGTTGTGTTTGTGGCAAAAACCTACACCTTGTATATACTTACTACAATATTAAGACTTAGTATACTGGATGGTTTCGTACATATGTTTTTAGTCGAGTAGATACCCGGTTAAAGCATGTGTGATTTTTCAAAAATTCTGTGAATGCATTTTTTAAGTAAAAAATGAAAGTGGGATTAGTTATCTTCAATATTTCCGATTTACGTAAATGGCCAATGAGAAAGCTTAAATTCAAAATAACGCTTTATCATTGGCCAAAATTGTTCGTTACCTACGTTCACAATCTAAAGCTTAAGACCATTTTGACATGTTTGTTATGTACCTACTTATTGTTGCGACTGTAAGAGTTTATGGTATTTGAATTAAAATGTACAGTCACGTCATTAATGTACTTTATTTATTAAATGAGAAATAGTTAGATTACATATGTAGCTGTATTTGTTTTTGTCGTTTTCACATAAAAAGCTACAAAGTTGCAACTAATCAAGTGGTATGAAAATATGGACGTACATACCCATATGTTTCAACTAAAATGTTTGAACTACCTATACTTATCTAAATTTGTGGGTACTAGGTATAGATAATCTATTTCACGAAGACCTTTTTGCTATATTTGTTGTTATACATGCACGTGCTCATAGTTTGTGTACGTAAGCTCAGGAGCTGTCAGCTGGGGCAAAAGATGTGTTTTTATAAGCTCGATCCGATATTGTGTATCATAATTGATCCGTGGTTCTGATCGCATGAATATGATCAGATTATTAAAAGATTGCACCAAAAAATCGCTCGAAAATAAAACATTTAAATGCATACTCAAAAATACACATCATGTTAAACTAGTTTCTGCGCGCGGCATCGCTCTCACCTGTCAATCCTGGTCCCAAACTATGAATATTCCGAGATTCATCCAAATTCGTTCAGTAGTTATTGTGTGAAAGAGTAACAGACATTAATCCATTCATTCATATATCTATACTCACAAACATTCGCATTTATAAAATTAAGTAGGATAAAAAAAGCTAGCCGCATTAAAAACGCAACAGAAGTACAATACAACCTACTGAAACAACCCAGGCGTATTGGTCTTCGTGAAGTAGAACCAACTATACGTGTATTTTATAGGAAATGTTTCAATATTTTTTTCATTCCTTTTATTCTTAGGATGTTATGTCTAAATGTTATATTTTAAATATGTTAGTGTTTTTAATATTCTATTTTATTGTACCTTCTATTTAAAGTTTACCCCATTGATTCGTAAATAATAATTTTTTTTTATCATTCTTGTTATGTTTATTCAGTGCTATTTATATATTTACAAAAAATTATAACTATTTCTGTTACTCGGTAGCTAATTAACTATTAAAGGTTTTAAGGGGTTAAGGAACCATTTTGTAACCCTCAAGTGGTCTCTTGGCTCAACGGAACTTTGAAGAGGCTCATTTTGTCTTAACCTATATAGAAATAAGTAGGTTAATACCTAGTTGACATAGGTAACTACCGTATTATTTACTATTTACTTATTCAATCATCATCATCATCATCATCAGCCTATAGCAGTCCACTGCTGCACTCCTCCAATGAGTGCTATTGCGCCATTGCTCGACATAGCTTCTACCAGCAGCCTACCTTACTTATTGTATTATCGGACTTTAATATTTAAACTATAAACATCTTATAGTTTGAATCTCTAATATATTATTTAGGAAGGTAGGTATAACTTATTACTTATATGGTGGAATTTATTTATTTGACGTTACATTTAGTATTATTTATTTTCAAACTTTATTTTAACTTATTAATTTTCTTCATCACCAAATATATACCTTTTTATATCTAATATCGTTGTTTACGTATTACTTCTACGGTGCCAAAGATTTATGTGAATAAACTAATTTCTACAGAAATCGTGTTTCATTTCATTTTAGTTTGTGTCACATTATGCTAAGTTCTGGGCTCCTGCATAAGGGTACTAAACCACGCGTGCCCGTGCATTGTGGTTAGCACATTAGTTTTAGACAGTTTAAATACATTATATACATTCTACTTCAAAAGTTAATGGTTCCTTCCTTCGTATAGTATAGGAGCTAGCAATTTTAGGTCAGCTGATTTTTTGATATGTCGTCCTTCTTGCACTTTCGGTTAGAGTCTGGGCTATCTGGCTGGCGGTAGCGGTTGCGTTCATTAGTGCGCATGCTACCTGTCCAGGTAATAATCCTGGATTTAAAAAGCATTTTAGAAGGCGTAATTTTTAATTTTTTGTTTTTAAATAAGTCTACCTGACATACTTTTTTTATTGCCAGACATTTTTGACAATGCTAACTATGTGCCATACGCGATTTTTTATTTATTTTTTATAAAAAATTCAAAGTATTTTATAATGTCTGTAATTTGAATATTATGTTATTTAAAGATAAGAAAAACTTAAAATAAATTTGCCAGACATTAATTCGATTATTAAGTCTTGAATTAAAATTAAAAAGTCATGTAAAGTATTGCAGTATGATGCTAGTAGTCCAAGAGAGACAGCTGAAGGTGCGAGAGAGATAGACAACGAAAGTGGCGCGACAGGCAAGTCGCGCAAAAAAAAAATGGTGGACCACTGACCGCGGGGCAAGGCTCAAACTTATTATTATTATGACACTTTATTTAATTGTAAACTCTTCTAAAATACATTTTTTACTATAAACCTAATATTATCTACTTTAAACATAAATAACATCAAAACAATATAGTAAAAAAGGTATAAAAACGGGAGACCACCGACCGCGGGGCAAGGCTCAAACGGTCAGTGGCTAGGGCTGCAGAGAGAGGAACCTCCGCACAATGCGTGCCGAGTCCAGGAGAGCCGCCTTCTGTATCTGACCCTTGATCCAGCTGCCTAGCGAGAGCCTCTTAAGGTATTGGTCAAGGCTCTTCGCTATCAGACCGTTCACTGAAACGACTATCGGAACGATAATTGTTGAGTCGACATCCCACATAGCGGTAATCTCGTGTGCCAAGTCAAGGTACTTACTAAGCTTGTCCTTCTCGGCCTTCACGAGATTAGCGTCGTGTGGGATGGTGATGTCAACAAGCATTGCCCGGCGTTCCGACCGGTCTACCAGGACGATATCAGGTTTATTCGCAAGAATAGTCCTGTCCGTGATGATAGAGCGGTCCCAGTAGAGCGTAGCACGACCATTTTCGAGAACCGGTACCGCTGCGTACTTATAGTACGGAACCTCTGGACCGACAAGGTCGTATTGGAGAGCAAGCTGCTGATGGATGATCTTTGCTACTTGGTTGTGTCTGTGCAAGTATTCAGTGTTAGCGAGGTGCGAACAACCCGAAAGTATATGTCTGAGGGATTCACCGGGACGATGACAAGCTCTGCAAATGTCAACGGTTCCATCCTTCATGATATACTTTCTGTAGTTGTTCGTCTTTATTACCTCATCCATAATCGCACAGACAAAACCTTCGGTTTCCCCAAAGAGGTCACCAAAATGTAGCCAGTTCACGGATGCGAGTAGGTCTACATCAGGCCCTATAAGGGCTTTGTAGAACCGTCCGTGCAGCTTCTTACTCTCCCATACGACCTTGCGGTCAAGGGCACTCAGCACCGTAGGTTTGTGCCAGTTCTCTTTAGCCAGTGAGAGCGGGGTAAGGTTCTTGTCAACTGCTACGACATCACGATGCATCTCACTGTCGGCATGGAGGAAGTATTCTCTGAGCTTGCACACCTCGCGGTTATGGAGGGTCTTGGCATTTAAAATTTATTATTATTAATATTATTAAGCTATTGCATAGCTTCTATCGAGGGCCTTGAGCGCGGGGACCGAATCCAGAAATTCCGTAACGAAAAAAAACCTCACGCTCCCCACTCAGACGGGCACGGAGGTGTGGCTTGAAGGCCGTGCATTGTCTAACGTCGTTTCTTTTCGGCAGTCTTCGACACGGTGTTTGTGTGCGTGCAACTAGACGTATTTTTATTTAATAAAAGAAAAAAAAATGTTTTCTTATCGGTCACCACGCTCAAAAAGTGTAACTTGAATTAATATTAAAGAAAAAGAAATACTGCAAAAATAAAACAAATAAATAATTATAATTGCATAAGTTGATACAAAATGCTATGCAATAGCTTTACCGCGGCAGTCCCCGAGTGCCACACGTCTTTTTGTTTGTTTATTGTTTATACCTAACTAGTAATTTGTAAGATGTTATATTTTAAATTTAATTTAGTCTTAACCTCTCTTTATGAATGTTTAACCACAACGAATAGTGGTACTGTGTCAGACGGTTTCATAGTCCTACCTATAATGTTTAATCGTATATTAGATCTCCACGATACAGGCTTGCCTAGTGTGGAGATCAGTAGACATCATATTTGTTATTGGACAACCAGGGGTCCTGTATAAGTTATGTAAGACTAATGTATTTTTTATTATTTTGTTATTATATGCACAGTGAAAAGTAATTTACTTTCGTAATGGTTCTCTGTATCATTCTCGACTTATTCTGCAACTGTCTCTCTCGGACTACTAGCATTATACTGCAATACTTTTCATGACTTTTTAATTTTAATTTAAGACATAACAATCGAATTAATGTCTGGCAAATTTATTTTAAGTTTTTCTTATCTTTAAATAACATAATATTCAAATTACAGACATTATAAAATATTTTGAAATTTTTATAAAAATAAATAAAAAATCGCGTATGGCACATAGTTAGCATGTCTGGCAATAAAAAAAGTATGTCAGGTAGACTTATTTAAATACAAAAAATTAAAAATTACGCCTTCTAAAATGCTTTTAAAATCCAGGATTATTACCTGGACAGGTAGCATGCGCACTAATGAACGCAACCGCTACCGCCAGCCAGATAGCCCAGACTCTAACCGAAAGTGCAAGAAGGACGACATATCATAAAATCAGCTGACCTAAAATTCTTACTTTTCAAACGTTGCTAGCTCCCGTACCAGTATGAATTAGTCGCCAGCTCAGCGGGATGATTGGTTTACTCTGTTGCAAACAGAAATTATTGACACCGATCCTGTTTTAGCAAACTGTGATAGTTCGTCTATTGACATTCTTTGAATTTCGACGGATGAAATGTCAAAGTTTGTAAAAACAGTGTCAATTATTTCTGTTTGCAACAGAGTAATTAGCTGGACACAATTTTTTTCATCTTGAACGACGGCTGTGTCATTTTAATTAAATTTTATTTTCTAGTGTTTTTCTAATGTTTATAGATTTTTATTAATGGTATTTTAACCGTTACACGTCAGTAATAAGACACAAGTATTAGTGAAATGGAATAAGGAAGATTTGGAACGGAAACTCTCTGATGAAGAAAATTATGCGCCGATCGTTTTTTGTTATAGTCGCCATTGTTATAGCAGAAAACAGGACCTGACTGAAGACTGGAGATGCGTTAGCATCCTAGTAGTCTGTGGACTGCACGACTGGACTTATAAGCCATACTACGTTGCCTCAGTTTATTTTGAACAAATAAACTTGATACTGGCGAAATGGTGGAAACTATCCCAGAAGTCATTTAATAAAGAAGTGAAGTGAGTAATTAGCCGCTCACCCCGCTGGTGTTGAAATTTTAAGGCCGCCTGAAAGCGTCGTACAGAGCACATGTAAACGTGCCTTCACAAGCAAGTGCTCAGATCTAAATGTCACTAAACGGTCACCCATCCAAGTAGTGACCGGGAGAAGTGTTGCTTAACCAGGAGAAGAACATCGAATTAAGTCACGCCACGAGCGCTTGGTTATTAAACTGAATCGCAAACAGAGTAAGTAAGTTTAATTCACGACATTCTATGCTAGGTTCTTTATAAGCATGGAGCACGAGATTGAGGGCTATTTTGAGGAATTGAGTCGTAAAACTTTAATCTTGTTGCCTACTATAAATTTCCAGCAGTTTAGGTGGCTAATTGACTCTGTAGCAAGAATTCCCGTCGTAGTTTACAGTAAAATAATTATTAATAGGCACTCAAGTATTTTATGTAGAAATTTTGGAAAGTAGTAGTTAAGGTACCTACTTTATAAAAATGTTGTGAGCTTGAGCTTGCTTGAGCAAAGGTTGTAAATGCATAAACAATATTTTATTGTTTGTTCTATAAAGTTTAAATACAAGGTTGATTTGAACTCATATGTTATTCCAAAAAGGGGTTGACGGTCTAACAAAGATCAACAATTTTTGTTCAAAAACTTTTCTAATGTTGTAGTTTTTCATTGAAGAACTGGCTTGTAAAGCGACCTACGCCATAACCCCAAAACTAATGAGGCAACCCTGGAACAGCTGACTTTGTTCAACTTTTCCTTGACTTAATGGTGATGATAATTGTAGTTCTGCCTTAATTTTATCGCTGCCACATGCAACACAAAGAATTAAGTTTTTTATGTTTTTAGAAATAAGATTTGAATTACGAATTTTGAACTGATGTTCACATAACTTGACATTCAAACATTCGGCTCGATTTCTCCACTTTACTACCATGCCTTTACCAAATAAAACAGTCAACATTACAATAAAAATATCACAAAATGATTTTGCTCATTTCGCAATGAATTCAATCATAGCTTTCCACCTGTTATTGAAAATTAATACTTTAGAATCGGTAATGAAGTTCTCGAAGTTATAAGCGATGAAATGTTTTTGAACGTTTCGATGGGATTGTTATTACTTGTTTGAGAGTAATTTATGAAGCCATAGCTGTTCAAATTTTAATAAAGATGGCTGGTGCTGGATGCCAAATGAGCAGTTTGAACTAGGTGCGTTAGGTGTCTTTTTCTGGACGTCGATTCCCTCAGAGCAGAGTCGTGACTTCATTACATGATCTTTTCTTTTATGGTCTTTTTCCATTTTGTTAGTCGGATCGTCCAATAAACTCGTTACGAAATTCTTGTCTTGTAACTCATGAGAAGTTTTCTATGGAGAGATACCATCATGGTGGGCTCCCAGGTCCTTTCTTGTCCAAATATTTCGGAGGGTATTTAGTTCTCCGTTCCTCCCAGTTCTTGTATACCGCTCTGTAGGCATGGAGGCGTCAGTTTATTTCACCGTCGCCCGATATTCGGCTTTGTTATAGTGTCTGGGAAGACATCGTCCAGGTCACCCCCTCCTTCTTTCTCATCCAGGCTTGGAACCGGCAACGGCGAAGGTATTATGAATCTCGACTGTTCGACTCAGTCGTTGGTTGTTAAAATTTCAGGAATGATGTGTGTTCATGGGAACTGCCCCACAGGCTTCAGTTTGAGTTTTTTATAGGATTCATTTGACATGACATGGTACTTTTATTACCCAGTGCAAGAACTCTATTACATTTAATATACTAGTGATATGTGATATATGTGAAGTGGTCGTCAGGAGAAGTTCTTACTACCATCATGCTTATTTCTGCCGAGAAGCAGCATTGCAGTTTAAAGGGTATGGGTGCCCGTTTTTCACCTTCATGCCTCAAGTTGATCGACAGCTTTGCATCGTATGAATGGATACCACCTAAAATAAGGTTGGCCAAGTTCTAGTTCAATCTTCAAGTAAAACAAACAAAATTTACAAAAACACTACTCAGTTAGTTTGTAAGTACCTACGAGTATTACTCACCCTGCCGTTTATTTCTCAAGGATCTAGAAAATTTCAAGACTAAACTTGACTTGTCTTGTACCGAACCTCAATTTCGCTTATAACTTGGATGACCTGTCACACCTGGCGCAGATATTAAACGTTTGAGGAGCAGGTCAGACGCGGGTTATATTGAAAATTGGTACCTACTGGCTATACGATAGGTACCTGCATTTAAGTTCAAGGATAGAGAAAGTAGTTTGTAATTGATTCCATTAAACCTATGTTATTAACTCTATGTATAACTACATATTACAGCATTCTCAATTGGTTAATTACAAACTCACCCCTGCTTTGATCAACAACACCAGCATATTCAGTCTACTGCTGATCATTATGCTGATCTTATTACAGGAGGACTATGATAGTAAGCGGGATATGCCCAATAATCTCCACGCTGGGCATGCGGGTTAGGGAAATCAGGGTACAGCTTCTCGCATCGCCGACGCTGCTGCCTGTCCGCGGCCCGGAGATTTAGCTATGCCTGTTTAGCTACGCTATGCCGCAATCAGCCGGCCGCCAGATAAACATTTGTTGGTTAGCAGAATGCACCACGGGGAGGCGAGGTTGGCTTGAGTTCCCGAGATGAAGGTTAAAACTCTCTTACACGCCAGACGTTAGTTGTTATTTAGGTAAGTTAGTACAGGCAAGTGCCAAAGCCGTCAGTACACTAATCATAATCACCTAATGAGTTTCAATATCAATCCGATACTGATTTATAAATAACGTTGATCAGTGAAAAACATCATACCTACATACTCTATTGACAGACACCTAACGTAAGAGGCGCTCATGGCGTGGATTGCTCCGGTCGGCGTTCTTAGCAGATCATCTTTGTTAAGCTCTGTCACTGCTTAGATGGGTTACCGTTCATAGGCATGCTTCCGTGTTTTTCAAGGTACGTTAAAATACTGGTCATGGTCCCGGCTTTTTCAGTCGTTAAGCCATGTTGGAGGCCTTCAACCAACATAAAAACTCCAACAACAGAATTGGCCACAAGAGGATGAAGGAACGAACCTAAGTAAATGTAACAAAAATTGCGAAGGTAGGTCGATGGTCTATTATCACGAAACCCTTAACAGACCAACTTTACGTCATAATCATGGTCCATTAATTTTGATAGGTCATAAAACAATAATACCACGAAAATCCATTAGCCATCAGGCAATTACGCCGTTTAGTGAGACCGTACGAAAATCTGTAAAAACAACTGAACAGTTTGCAACTGGCATTTCCCAGGTATACTGCTAATGCTAGGGATGTACCAAACTGAACATTATTTTCTTTGTGTTAACACTCTCAAGAGTAACGCATTAATCATAGAAAGATAGATCAGTAGATCACTCTATTCGTCGGTGAATCCTAATTTTGAATATGTATTTAAAATAGATACCCTCAGTGACAATATGTTTGTGATCTAGCTATAATAAATAGTACAACCAGACTGATTATACTTATACCGCCAGTATCAGGTACATAGGTAAAAATGGACACGATAAAGGTAAAATATCACTGCGTTTGGCTTTAGTAGATTTGGGAATGCCCGAATCTTTAATTTTAATAGTAGGTAGATGTATGTTCGTGGATGAAATATGAAATGAAACACGAATTGTTAGTTTTATGACGGCCTCTGTGGCGCAGTCGGCGAAGGTGCGCCTAGACGCAGAAGGTTGCCGGTTCGATTCCCGCCGCGGGACAAATGTTTGCATTATTTGCAGATATTTATCTCAGGTCTAGATATTATTCACTCGTGTAGTTCCCATAATAACAGCTCTGCTTAGTTTGGGGCTACATGCTACTGTGTGACAGTTTTCAGATTATTTATATATTATGCCCTTAAAATTCATTTTTCTTTCGCAGAAATGTATGTGTTGGTTTTATTTCGTCGACTATTATTATTCGTACCATAGATACATAGAGAGATATAACATTATTACACACCATACAGAATACGACATCTTGACATTTTTTAAACAAAAAAAATGTACTAGTAATACGCATTGTCAAATAAGTAACTATTGCCTATACTAACCCAAGTAAGTACCTACTAAGTAACAATGATGAAGTAATGTTTCAGTGAGACTTCGCTGCCAGAGTTTAATTTTTTCACTTATTATAAATTCTCCACTCTCTTCGAATAAGAACATCTCTAGTCCCTACTACATGTCTATTTTTAGAATTTATAGGCATTCTAACTGAATGGCTTCGCAGGTGTCAATAATGGCTTTCGAAGGTACATTTTCCTGTAGCAGGTAAATTAAAAGTTTGCTTGTTTCTCTGAACAGGGTTTATTTATCTTATAGTGTGTCTCATTTAAAGGCGAGGGTGCGTATTAGGTAAACACAGCTTGGATTTTGTTTGGAATTACTCGCAAAATTATTGTCTCTCATTTTCTACACTAAACTAGGGACTGTAGATTCAAGATTTTATTTGCTCTGAATAATGTCAAACTTAATAATAAAAATATACTTAATACACGATAACAATAATATCACTAAATAATGAATTAATAATTAAACTATCTACTAATTAAAATCTGTTGTAAAAAACTCATTTATTGAATAAAAACTATTGATAACAAGCCACTATTTTAAAGTCATATTAAATGATGGTATATTTTCTTGCAGAATTAATTTTGGAAGGTGATTATAAATTCTGTATTACATATAAACGCAGTTCTCTCTATACAACTCTAATTCTTTGTATCTTTATTGTACACAGAAACATAATACAGGAACAAATTTACTTTCATGGCTATGTAACTAACTTCGGTTTAGGCATTACTAAAGGTTTTTGCGTGACTGTCCGCCTATTTGAATTATTTTGCTTCTTAAAAAGGTGATAATGCTTCCTGAAAAATAATGCTGCTTCTGTACTGTACTATTATAATTATTCTCAAAGTCAAAAGGCATTTATTCAGTTAGAACACTAGCGATCATTATGAATCTAAACAGTATAACAATAATATAATAATTACGCCATCAACTAGCCATGTCTTATTTAAAAAATAACTTTCCATATACATTACTAACCTAAACATCCAGGTTATTTATACATGTTCTCGTCTGTGTTATTTTTAACAATCGATATATTTTAATAAAGAAAAAAGCTTTTATTTGTGTTTATTTTGTTATCCGTACATTTTGTAGACCACATTACCTGTGTATTAATAGAATTATTTTGTTGAGAGTAGGGAAAACGGTTGGTAGGTAGATAAGGTACCCACTAGAAGTAGGTTAGATTTAGGTTAGGGTATAAATAAACCATAACCAGGTAGATACCTAAGTAGGTTACCTTAACTGCCTTAACAGATGGATCAGACTTAGGTACCTACGAACTATTTAGTATTTGATTATTTTTAACTGCCTATTTTGTTACGTTTTTACCTCTAGCTGTTAGTAGCATTTTTACAAATAAATCAATCAATAAAATAATACCTACTTGTTACTTATAGATTGAAGAACATCGCCTCTTCATCAGTGCATGTTGGAGTATCACGGCAAACCGCATCTCTGAAACATTCTAAACACGCTTACACTCTGCAGTCCAACTTACATGAACATAGAACTAATCAGAATGGATGAGCCTCTAAATGATGTAATATTTTCTAAGTACCTACAAGGCTGTCTTCTTCTTCTTCGTATGAGCTAGTGACGACTGATATACAACATGATTTACAAATTTTTGTAAATAAATACTTGAGATAGAGGCTAGAGACTATAGATACATTCCTATATGCAGAACATGCAAACATTTGTTGCGCAGCAGGAATCGAACCAGCAACCATCTGCGTCTCAGGCGGGCCTTAGTCCACTGCGCGCCACAGAGGTCATAGTTAGTGCAACATTTTTCTAACTAACATAAGAATAATATGGTTATTGTATATATGTAAGTTTTTAGATAATTCATGACGGCGGTAGTCAATTTTAGTTAATCGATTTTGTGCATAAAATAGTCTACGTCACTGTAACGAAATGGCCAAGCTATACATTTTGGCTAAGGTGTTTTATTTGTAAGGTGTTCCAAGCCCCATCTACGAAATCTAAGCCAACCCCGCCTGCACGTGGTGCACCCTGCTAACTAACAACCGGGGCTTTGGCGGCCGGCTGATTGCCAGCCTAGCACTGGCACAAATAAATGCCCTGGCCGCCGACTAGCAGCACAGTCGGCGGTGCGAGAAGGTATGCCCTGCGATCCCCAACCCGTATGCCCAGCGTGGGGATTATGGGCATATCCCCCTTTATTAGGGGAGGTCTATGTCCAGTAGTGAACTGACAGCTGGTGTGTGTGTGTGTGTGTGTGTGTGTTTGATTTGTAGAGAACTTAAGACTGGGATTCACGTAGAATGCTATAAACACTATGATGCGACTAACGGCTGGTTTCTATATTATACCGTTACCAATTACCTCCTGAAAAACTGACAAATTTTCGACGCCTCGTTGTTAATTTTTGACAGTTTTTCAAGGGAAAACGAGGCGTAATCAGTAACGGTAATAAAGGAACCGGCCATAAGAGTGTTATGTTAGGGCGTGTAGAGTAGTGCTAGTAGCTTGGCTCCTCATAACTTTTTAACAGTACCTTCAAACAATATGTATTCTTCGTCTTGGCGTTTTTTTACATGAAAATGTTTTTGGTGGGATATTTAGGTTTATCTTGAAGGTTGGCGAGCTCTTTGTTACGTCCACATAATGTCAAACTACAGCGCTCGCATCGCCGCGCGCCGCAAGCCAACGAGGGATGAACACCATTCTAAACTTTGTCTGCAGTTACCACTTCGATTTCTAACAGTCTTTTTTAAATCGGATTTAGGTAGGTACAATGATACAGTAACCCTTCATTTTGGCCTTGCCATAGCGTAAACAAATATATCTACTATCCTTTTTAACTATTATTTTACTGAGGTAACAACGATTCAGAGAAGTTCTAAAATGCCTCCATACTTATGTTACTCCATACTTAACTAATCAATAATATGATAATGATAATGCGTGACGTAATCACACAGCATCATGTAGCCCCAAACTAAGCAGAGCTTGTATTATGGGAACCACATGATTGATATACTACACATATAATTTTTTTTTTGTAAATACATACATATCATACGTAGAATGTGCATAATATATGTGTAACACATGGTAAAATAAATAACTTTAATTTTATTTTTTTCTTTTACTTTTTTCTTCTAACTCAACGAACGACATTGAGTCTTGAATAACAGAATATCCAATAGCAAGACTAAGCTGAAAATAAGTCTAGCAGTATCCTTGTCACGTGACTTGCAATATCCGTTATCCAAAAGCGACCCGTCGACGTCACCATAAGAAAATTTCTTGCCTGAAATCGAATTTTTTAACTTTATTTTTAAAGGACCTGAAGAAAAGTGACAGATTTTGCGGTATTCAATATCCAGCCTCTACCGTTGTAGTAGGTATACGTAGAGGCTAATTCGTTAAATATAAATTTGCCTTATTTTATATCCAGCTCGTTGTCGTGTATGTAGATACTTAAATAGAAATAAATGTAGAGACAAAATTGTCAAAAAAAAGGCAAAAATCTTCTTCTTGGCAAAAATCTTCGAGAAATATAGAAACCTTATCTACATCGAAATATATCTATTTTGATTTTTCAAATTTATTTATTAATAGACTAGCCAGAATTTGGTCAGGCTAAAAATAAATACATAATCATTAAAAGTATTAGAGCTGGATGATATTTTAATATGTGTACAGCATGTTATCAATTATTTTCTGACAAAATACACGTCACTTCTGAGTAAGTGCAGTTAAAATAAATTTAAGCTCTCAGTCAGAATATCTGTTATCAAAAATATCTGATGAATTGCTACCTCTACAATGAAGTGATTGGAAAAGCGTGAATAACCTTTTTTCGTTCTATATTTTTATAGAACGAAAAAAGGTTATTCAGGTTCCCTTTTGGGCAATATGCATATAGATCTAAAATTATGCACAAACCACATTTTGAATTGCATACTTACGTATTTAAATTACCTTTTCAATTAACCTAGATAAGTAGTCGGCACTCAAATACTTTATTTATTGTGTCATGCGACCACCAAAGCAGCGAGAGGTATATATCCACCTATTCGTTACAGTTTAAAGACTACTTAGGTACCATGTCACTTGACATTTCTATTCATGTAAAGCATAAAAGATGATGGATGTATGAGGCTGTGAGGCTGCTTTCTTTCTCAACTTGAGTGCTATTCAACACTATAATAATAGTCGCTTCTCGTGCGCATTTCCATCTTTTGAGCTAAATTCATTCTTGCTTGTAAGAAAGTTTTGTAAACTATAATTAAGTGGGTCAGGTAGTGAAGTGGACTGAAGTGGGAGTGGAAGGATCACTTGACTCCGTATGCACCGTGATAGATGGGCATCGATCATCACTCAATGTTAACTTAAAACAAGACCGATTAAGTGTGAGTTGACTCGCCCACCGCGGGTGACGTCGATGGCTTGTGAAACTCATTAGTAAGGTTTCTTCGTAATTAAATAAATTAAATTTCAGGTTTCTCACTACGCGAATTTCGGAGTTAAGGGGGGGTATGGTCATTTTTTGAGCTTTTTTCATCCTAAATCAAAAACTATGCATGATATCAAAAAAATAAAAAGGGATTTATATTGATCAAATCAAGCCTTTTCATTTGATGCCCCAATCGACATAGCTACCCCCCCATTTATTTTTCAACCCCCCATTTTGGAAGATTTCTCAAAAACTGTTTAAAGTTGGGACTTTGCTATCATTTTCATGTAAAATATAGATATTCTTCTTCAACATATCTTAGTTTCAGATTTCTGGCTTTGCAAACTTCGAAGATTAGGGGGGGGGTTATGGTCATTTTTTGGACAATTTTGATCATAAAATGAAAACCAAGTATCGCATAAAATAATAAAAAAACTGCTTTAAATTGGGCTAATTGACCCCTTTCATATGATATGCCATTCGACCTATTGGCACCTGTTTGAAATTTTGACGTTTCTTATTTTGGACCTTTTGGGGATGAAAATGAAAATATATTTTTATTTTTTTACCAGCAATCTTATTCAGTCAGTGCATTTTAAATCTACACCAAATTTCAAGTCGGTAGCTAATGTAGTTCCTGAAATAATCAGCTGTGACAGACGGACGGATGGACGGACGGAAAAAAAGGGAATATAGCTACCTATCAACTCAATAATTTGATTTATTTACTAGCTGTCGCCCGCGACTTCGCTCGCGTGGTGCCCGGATAAAAAGTACATAGTTTAAATGTTCTTCATGGTCTAGTAGATAGGTATGACGTGAAGGAAGAACCAACATTTCACATCTCACATGTTTTTTACTACCTCATCATCATCATCATCCGCAACCCGATATCACCCACTGCTGGGTATAGGCCTCCCGTAACTTGTGCCATCCACCACGATCCTGCGCTAGTCTAACCCACGTACTTTTTTACTACCTACTTTCACCTAATAATGTATTATCTGGATAGGATTATTAGGACTTATTTAGGCAGCTCACATTTAACATTTTCTACTACAAAACATTTTAAACCTAAAATCCTAACTAAAGGAATCCAAATCCACGAAGGAAATAGGTTGGCTTTTCCATCGAATTCAATTGTGTCCTTTCGAATGGAACCTTGATTTCAATGAGCAGGTGAATCACGTTGGCGTGGTTCAAAATTGAATTGTGAAAACTCATTTACAATAGGTGCCTATACTATACATACTTGCTGAGATTATAACTTATGTTTTTGTCATTACAATCTACCGCTGCCCAAACGTTGCTTTGTGATATAGTGTAAGTGGTTGTATAATGACCGTACTAATTAATTAAATTAAATTAAAATTAAATAGCTAGCGCAGCCACGAAGTATCTGATAGTAAAGAGGCTCGATCACGAAAATTAGCGAAAAAGCAAAAAAGTATTCTTATAGTAGATGTAAAATTTTGGCCAATGAGAAAGCGTAGATTGGAATAAACGCCTTTTTTTCTCCTTTATTTGAGCTTTTTCGCTTAGCGAATATGCCGCTCAATTATTACTAAAATAAACAGTTTATTTATATAACAAAAGTTACAAAAAAATAAACTCAAACTACTATAGGAACCCTTAATTTTATACCAAATTTCACAAGGTCTAGTACCATCTTGACATCATCTGAGTGAGGCAAAGTAAGTATTGAGTTACATAATCCAATGGAACTGTCTCTAAAAAGGAATAAACGCCTTGTCATTGGCATTTTTTACGTCAGATTGAAATATTCCCGATCGTCCTACCACCTAACCATAGACAAGCGTCCCACCCGACCGCTTCCAATACCTATAAGAAGATAGGTATTCATCGCAAAAACAGCATCAAATCGAATAGAATTAATAAATTGTCCGGAAGCGGATGATCAAGCACGTGCGCCAGTAGCCATTAGTGAGTTGGCGCCGCGCTGCGGACTAATGTTCGGGACGTGCGCTGGTCTTTCCAGCTGCTCACATTTTCATAGAAACTAGCTATGGTAGGCTATGGTACCTGTTTTTAGGTTTTTTGTATCAAAAAGTCAGTATTGGTTTTACTTATAAAAATCTGGATAAAACGATACTTAAACTATTGCCATCTCTTACTGTTGATTATTTACAAACAATGATTTAAGGGCTAACTATAAGTTATAGTTTTTAAGTAGCGTTTCTAGTAGGGGTTATGTATATAACAATCTTGTTGTGCAGGGCTGGGCAAAATATTGAAATGCAAATTAAAAAATACTGTATCGCAAGTAATTAAAATACGAAATACAAAATATGTTTATGTAAGGTATTCGAAATAAAAAATACAAAATACAGTATTTTAGCTATTTTTAATTGAAGTAGGAACTACAAAATAAGTAATTTAGACTAGCACGGGCTAAAAAGTAGAGGAAAACCAGATCGTGCAACTGCTGCTGGAAACATCGCCAAACCCACGTATACCTACGTGAGGCCGATGAAGACCAACGACCGAATAGACGGATAATAATATAGAGGAGTACCACTGGTTGAGGTAACCACAGCCGCCAACCAACGAAGTGTCCTGAGGAGCCACCTAGTAAACCGTGGAAGGCCTCATCATTGGACAAAACCAAGTGACCCGGGGATTGCAGTTTCCATGAGTTGATGCTATTTAGGGTACATAACAGGTGCAGTGCTGCCAATTCTAATAGCTACTTTACCATCATTACAATCGTGTCTCGCACTCAAACTCACAATCGCTAAATGAAAGTTTAATGTATTTGAATGTTAAATGTATTTTGAAGCCTCAAGTATTAGAAATACTAATTACAAAATACCTCAGGGTCAGGTATTTGAAATACATATTACAAATTACATTTTCCCAATTTGTATTTCAATTATATATTTTAGTTTCAAGTAATTAAAATACTGCCCAACCCTGATGTAATGTTCGTAAATATTTAGGTAATAAAGAAAAAAATGCTGCATATGAGTTAGGAGAGCCAGTTAGATCGAATGGTAGGAGGTAACTCATGAACACCTATTTGATCAATTGAGTAGAGATTCTCAAAAACTAACCAAGTCGTGCAAGATCAAAACGTACGTAAGTAGGTATACTTCAGCATAAAGTAATATAATAAGCTTGGTACTCCCACGCGAACAAAGGCTTTAGGTACGGCTACCATTTTGAATGTACTTTATTTTCAAGAGGCGGAAAATATTTTGAAAATGTTACCATAACCAGTTAATTCAGATGGAAAGAAGCTTATTTTAGCGTTCAGAAAGAAAAGTTCAGCTATCTATAAGGAAAAAATCTAAAATGAAGAAGGTATTTCATTTTAGATTTTTTCCTTATAGATAGCTGAACTTTTCTTCAAAGCATTCGGTTGAATTATCAGTAAAAATAATCCAAACGCTGAAATAAGCTTGAAGGTGAGCTTTGATATTGAATCGCCTATTCTCAGTAGGTCGGACCTAAGTACAGTTGTTGGAAGGTAGGTAACTGCTAACAATGGCAGCAAAAGTCACGTTTCATTAATGACATGCAAAGTTGCCACAAGTACAAAGTTTGTTACAGAATCCTTCAGATGCGAGTACGTGACTTTAGACAGGAGGCCAAAGCACTCCCTCTACTTACCTTAACTCTATACTTACCTACTACTTAATTAGAAACTTATCTGCCTCTTAAGGAATTCAGAAGTTCTTAAATTCTGTGTAACTTTTGACCACAAAAACATCTCGAAACACTATTTTTTTCTCTAAATAAGATTAATCTATGGCAGACGAGTGCGAAATATCGAGCCGTTGTTGGAGGTGTTTATTTGCTTAACTTAATTACTCTTTTAGCAGAGTATGTAATTTACATAATTTAGATATTATTCCGCTGGAAATTATAATACTTAATAGCTCTGAAAAATTATATAAATGATCGAAATATTTTAACTTCTTTGCGGTTCTACTGCGGTTATAAGGTAGCCGCCTAAAGCTGCTAGGTTACTCAAATCCATTTCCAAAGCCCATTTCGGGAAAGTTCTCCATTTTCTTATCAATAGGCATTACCCGAAGTCCTATTATGTCCATGCTCAGTTTGATTGATTGCCGCGAGCCCCGTCCCGACGGACCCCTGACATGTTGACCCAAGATTGAATTAAACGCGAAAATTGATCGGGAAATTGGCTTCAGATAAATACAGTGGGCTTACCACAAGCTTACCACACAATGTCTTGGCGAGAAACAAAAGTTTGGTTAACTTAGGAGGGGTGTTAGAGGTAAGGTGTCTAAAGAAATTACATTGCGGGTTGATAACTTAGAAAATACAATATATTTTAGAGATTTTTTATTTTGGTTTAATGGAGGTATCAAGTTGAAACAATAGCAATCAATAGCCCGCTCTTCAGATTGAATATATAACGAAATACCCGAGCGCATAAAAAATGAGGATAAAGATTATTTGTTCTGTAAAAACTTAAAACTACTTTCACTAGAAAAATGTTATTACTCTGTTGAAGAATATCTTTCCGACAAAGGTTCATCCTGTGACATTTAAATTTGCATGATAATTAAGTATAGTTGAATAAGTTGGTATTGATATTGACATTAATTTTTATTTGTATTGTTCCTTTTAATTATTTTAATTTGACATTAATTTTTATTTGTATTTTTCCTATAATTATTTTAATTTGACATTAATTTTTATTTGTATTTTAATCTCATTATTTTATTTTAATTTAACATAACCTTTATTGACTTGATTACTAATTTTATTTTATTTCATTACGTAATTACATCATTTTTGGTATCTTTTATTGTGTAGTTGACCAATGATAAATATATATTGTTATTAGCATGATATTATGTAAAAATAGGCACAGACAAAATTGCAATACATTAACAGGGTGCATGTTTAAACTATTAAGCTACCTACTATCTAAGCTTTGTTATTTTGTACATGTAAGCAAATAAATGAATATGAATATGAATATGAAACTAATATCAAATACCCGAGTCTGTAATTTCTGGAACTGTGAAAAAATTAAACTATCTATTCAAAGTCAACGCAATCAAAAGACACGGCCGGTAATTGTCTCAAGAACTCGTTTATCACAACGATTGTTGGTTGCCATTGCGTTGCTCATTGGGGGAGACCTATGTCCAGCAGTGGACTGCTATATATTTTGAAAAAAATATATATTTTAAAGGTAGTAGAGCTCTTTGTAGAAGGATCGTCCGGGGAGGTACTGCCACCATGCCATCTGCCGTGAAGCAGCTGAGCTGTGTTTCGGTTTGAAGGATGTGGGTGCCGGTGAAATTACAGGCACAAGAGGCTTATCATCTTCATGCCTCAAGTTGATGGACGTAGGGCGTTGCATCGTAGAGCACGTTCCGGAAAAATCTTCAAGTAGTATAAAAAAATTAAAAAAAATGGCTGATGGTAATTAGGGTTGAATCACTTTTTAGCCTGACTTGTTAGCTAGTCTAATTATTAGATCAACGTAGTAGGTAGAGTCTTTTCACGAAAGAAGCCCCGCGGCAATTAAATAATAAATATACGGAACCTCTCACACACGGTCAACTGATCCCAAACCAGGTAGAGCCTGTACTATGGGTACCAGTCACTGATAAACATACATAGATACTTAGAAAATACCCAAACACAAAACAAACAACAATGTTCAAGACACAAATGTTTGTTCTGGGCGGGAGTCGAATCCGCAACTTGCAGTTCAGCAGGCAGAGTCACTACCAACTGAGCTATGAGGCCAGTCAAATTAGCTAAACTAAAGCTGAATCTCCAGTATACGTTAAAACACCGAACATTTATCAAAAATTCTAGACAGAACAGGTTTTTCGGATCATATTTTAGGGAGACGAGTGGATTTTTCTTTTCTTTTGATTTTATTTACATTCGATTTTAATTTTCAAACGACAGTGGCACCGCGTCTGCGGGACTTTTTTCGGGGAAAGGACTCTACTCTAAAGTTTAACCCATAGGTAAAGTTATAGGTATCGGCATAATAGTAGCATGGAACCATCATCATCATCACAAAGCATTGCATCGTAGATCACGTTTTTTTTGAATGTGATCTACGATGCAACACCCTGTCACGTGGAATGTGTACGCCACAGATAAAGAAGAGAACTAGATGAAGTCTTAAAATTGACTATGTTCTTAACGTCAACTCATACGTCTGATCTCTTTTTTCTTATGTCCATATATTATTTGCTAGAAAGGGATGCATGCTTTATCTCAATTCGATTTCTGCGACTTCGTACCAGCCCCCCTATTTAGTAAAATTGACAGCTCAGTGTACAACCGACTCTCGGTTGGCAACCGAAATGAGTGGGCAACTGAAAAAATAATTTATTCGGTATTCACTACAGTCGATATGTATGGGTGCCTTTCAGAAAATCACCGGACGTCTCTATTGTTTTATCGATAATATTTTTGAGTTTTGACAATCGTTTGAAGGCACGAATGTCATTTTTTGTGAGATTTCATTATAAGGAAAGTGATTGTATTGTGAAAAGTGATTTATAAAAAATAAGACTTAATAATACTTACTATAAGTAAGCTTACACTAGGTACTGCTTATCACATCTAGCTAAGTAGGTATATATTACACATAAAGGAACACCCAACAGGCAGATAGAAATATAGCATTGCTTGACCCAACACAATCATATTCCCTGTGTATCAAATCCTTCCCTTCTCGTGGGTATTCGAAACTACGAGTCCACCCACCACAACACCCATACCCGGAACAAAAAAATGGCAGATAATGGAAACATTGTCTTGCAGAGGAAATCGATCCCGCAACGCCGCAACCTCTACCTCTTGCGTCTCAGCTGGCTTTTCATCCCTTGCCTCAAAGAGGATGTCTCTTCCATATTTTCCTTATTAAAAACCAAAATTGGAATGCAATTTAGAGTTGGCTAGGTCACTGGTCCTCATTGAATATCATAATACTAAAATACCTAGGTAACTCACTGCTGGACTTAGGCCTTTTCCAGTAAGCGCGACTGAGCCCGATCTTTGGATCTCTACATCCACTAATAATTATTATATTATTATCAATTTAACACGTATTTTGTTTTTATAGTTCTTCAAAATGGGAGTTGGGCTACCCCGTTGCTTTGGGCCTACGATCTAGAGTGGAGTCGGTTCAAGGTTGAAGAGCGTCAAATGGCTGCGCTGCGCTGAAGGGTATCGCGTCTGCAATGGAAAGAATACCCGCGGGACAAGAAACGACCCTATGCGTCGAGACGAGGGCAACTAGTCTCTCGACTACATACATCCAACCAAACAAAGTTTCACATTTAATAACTAGAACACCAATCGAGATTATTTTGATAGCTATAGCTGAGCACCGCGCTTAGCTACCTGAATATTGGTGGACTACCTTCCGTCCTCAGAATTACCTACCTGAGTGTACGCTTAATAAGTAAGGAGCAATAAAACATTGTTTTTTCAAGACAAAGTGTTTCAATTATTATTTCGTTAGCCTAGCAAAGTAGTTGCTCAATAAACGAATAGCCATCTTCTGCACAAAATAATATGGTCTTTATATCTACAACATTTTCCCACAATTCAATGCTGTAAGACAATGCTGTGGAAGTAGCTGAAATAAACTAGTTAACAAATCTGATTCTACGTCAGAAAAAGGCTTATTACACCACGCGGTATTCAGTCTGTCTTAGTAAGACTGACTTACTAGATTTACTATGACCGACTTAGTGGCTTACTCTTATTACACTACGCTAAGTGCGAAGACAGTCTTACTAAGACAGACTGAATACCGCGTGGTCTAATAAGCCTTGTTAAAAGATCCTGCCTACTGCCTAAGCTGTAGAACCAAGTCTGTTTGGTAACCCATCTATGTGAGCGCTCCATTTACTTTAAAACAAATAAATAAGATAATGAATAATCGTTTATTTCAGGCACATATAAATATGATTAAAAAAGCCCATAGCTATTCGCCATAGCTTCTGCTTCGGTGCCGCTTCTCTATAGCTGGCTGAAATTCGGATCCATGAGTACCTACATCCATGTGCTTTGCCAGAATCTGGAGAGTAGGACTTGAAACCAATATTTCTACTGCTCTCCAGCCTCTGAAGTGACATTGGGACCGACCTCTGACACCGACCCCGGTCGTCTCATCAAAACGGGAGAGGCAGATCTTGATAATCGGCTGGTATCGCGGCGGTACTGCGCTTGTTGCGGGCCGAATCTCTGTCGAAGTGTCGACGTATCTTCTCCACAAGGATAAAGTCTTCCCTATCGACCTCATTCCTGTCAGGGACATTGACCTTCGATTTTTCCAAACTTGTTGCAAAGTTGCGTTGGAACTCGACGCAAGGCGCCGGAAGCGATGGCTGAGGTTAGCGAGACACTTGCGCTTCTTCTGCTGGCGAGGACGTGAAGCAGGAAAAGGCGTACCTAGGTTAACTAAGGTTGTACTTACCTGAAAATAAAGTAATATCCTAAATATATTTAATTTTTTATCTTTTATTTAGTTTTACCCATAGATAAAAGTATACTGTTAGGTTAACCTTAAGGTTATTGGTAATTAAATTTAACCTACTTCGAGGTTTTTGAATGAGCTATTTTGCATGCATTTGGAAATCGGATGGCAATGCAAAATTATTTGACATGAAGCTATGAAATCTTGATGACGAGGGTCTGAAGATGGAGCCGCAAGAATGCAACTGGAACTCCCT
Source organism: Horisme vitalbata (assembly GCA_951804965.1). Lineage (NCBI taxonomy): Eukaryota > Metazoa > Arthropoda > Insecta > Lepidoptera > Geometridae > Horisme > Horisme vitalbata. Next base: position 7,910,718 of record OX638102.1, read on the forward strand.
GATGAAATGTGCTAAGAAAAGTATTGTAAAAGCCGGATTTGTTTGCTTTGTTGTCTTGAGTAGGTAATTTCTAGACCTACCTAGTATAGAACGTGGTTCTTTAGTCTTGTACCATATGAGAGTTTAAGCGATTACAACCTCAAACCGCAACAAGCGCAAACCGGCACAGGTAAATTCCCTGACCGCCAACGGGCAGCACTTTCGGGTACGAGAACGTGTGCCCTGCGATTCCCAACCCGCATGCCCAGCGCCAGCGTAGGATTATTATGGGTATTATCTCCCAGTGAACTGTACTCCCAATGGCTGGTGTGATGTGGTGCGGTTTGGTGGTTCTATATCTACTCAAACCTTACCTCAAACCACGAGAAATTTAACTCGTAATTGAATAAAAATGTAAACAAAGAAATGCCAAACGTAAATTTGACAGCTTCGGTGGGCAACCGAAGTGAGTGTGTAACTGAAAAAATAATTTATTCGGTATTCCGTACGAGATTGTGAGATGATGCATCAAAGGTGGCTTTCAGCAAGCCACTGAACGTCTCTAGTATTCTATCGACGTTATACGACTGATTAAAATATAGCCATTTTACCACCAACCGAATGGGAATAAAGACTATCTTTAATTATTAGCGTACCTTCGCCATAGATAAATTAAACGCTACCCACCTTCACGTTTTGAGTAAGTAGGTAGGCTAAAGGAGTTAGGTTTCAGTGCGAAAACCAAAATAGGTACGACAATATAGCTAACTAGATAGAATACCTACCTAAATTGCTCGTGTAGCTATTGTTCTGAATCTATCTTTGTTTTAGTTTATAAAAGGAAGCAAGATTAATATACCTAGATACTGGATTAGACTCTTTGTATTTTCCATTTACAAATTAAGTTTAAGTTTAATTAATTCACTAAGTCAGTTGTCCACCGAAATGATGAGCACCGAGGCTAGGTGTGCAACAAATGTACGTCAAATGATTGATTTGGTATTCGCTAACTACAGTTGCCAACTAGGATGACGTCATCGGTGTGCATCAATTGCGTTATAAACTGGGGCGTCTGGGTGACGTCACAGTGTACAACGAATGCCTGTTTGTTGTGACAGTTTCTATCGAAATTATATTTATTTGGTATTCCGTAACTAAAGTGGAGATCAAATTGGTAACCGACCTTCTTGGTAATAAGGTCCTGCGAGAGACACTGGTTTGTAACAGTGTTTGGTGGCTGAGGGTTATGGGCACTGTACCTCTCCGTGAGATAAAATAATATTATACCTAATTAACATAATTTGTTTTATTATCTCAACACAATTTGTTCTTATAAAGCTAGAAACAGTAATGTACCGCTTTACTAAAACCTACATTGTGTGACTGGTAATGAAATATGAATATTGAACATTTACCTACGGATCGGTGGGAAAATTAAATAATACTGCTACCTATTATATCAGTTGCCCAACTCAATGTTATGAACCGGGCTAGGCATAGATTTAAAAAAAAAATCCAACCTCTTTGGGGCTAGGTGGCTAGAATGTTATCTGCAGTTGCACACTGTGATGACGTCATCGGTTTACATCGAATATTTCTATCGATATCTTATCATTTGGTATTCAGTATCCAAAGTGGAGATCAAATTGGTAGTCGATCTCCTTGGTGAAATGCATTGCGAAAGGAACTAGTTTCTAGCAGTGTTTGATGATTGGGAAGTGATCGGCACTATTATTCGACTAATTGTTGTGTGAGGTAGTCTATTAGAATTTGTTCTGTATTTACATTATTTGTATTTTGGTAGCACAATATTTAAATAAACTTTTGTCTGATTTTTAATAAAATGTAGTGGCATTGATTCTTTTTGATTCCTTGTTTACATTATTGATCATAAAATCATTAGGATTTTTGATTTATTTGCCTAGCTATGTGACCTATCTCCAACTACTGATGAAACAACAGGCTGCCGTAGGTAGGCTTTCTTGAAGAGGGCTGTTGCGGTCGTGCCCAGCCCACGTAATTATCAGTGTCTGCTTTTTAAGTTGGGGTCAACCTTATGTCATACACAAGGTTCACATTGAGATAATAAAGGGATAAAAATGTGCAAACTTGTAATTTTCAATAAACTTAATTTGTAAATGGAAAATACAAAGAGTCTGATCCAGTATCTAGGTATATTAATCTTGCTTCCTTTTATAAACTAAAACAAAGATAGATTCAGAACAATAGCTACACGAGCAATTTAGGTAGGTATTCTATCTAGTTAGCTATATTGTCGTACCTATTTTGGTTTTCGCACTGAAACCTAACTCCTTTAGCCTACCTACTTACTCAAAACGTGAAGGTGGGTAGCGTTTAATTTATCTATGGCGAAGGTACTTTACTTTACTTTACTTTACTTTACTTACTTAACTTTACTTTACTTGCTGAAAGCCACCTTTGATGCATCATCTCACAATCTCGTACGGAATACCGAATAAATTATTTTTTCAGTTACACACTCACTTCGGTTGCCCACCGAAGCTGTCAAATTTACGTTTGGCATTTCTTTGTTTACATTTTTATTCAATTACGAGTTAAATTTCTCGTGGTTTGAGGTAAGGTTTGAGTAGATATAGAACCACCAAACCGCACCACATCACACCAGCCATTGGGAGTACAGTTCACTGGGAGATAATACCCATAATAATCCTACGCTGGCGCTGGGCATGCGGGTTGGGAATCGCAGGGCACACGTTCTCGTACCCGAAAGTGCTGCCCGTTGGCGGTCAGGGAATTTACCTGTGCCGGTTTGCGCTTGTTGCGGTTTGAGGTTGTAATCGCTTAAACTCTCATATGGTACAAGACTAAAGAACCACGTTCTATACTAGGTAGGTCTAGAAATTACCTACTCAAGACAACAAAGCAAACAAATCCGGCTTTTACAATACTTTTCTTAGCACATTTCATCAGGGAGTTCCAGTTGCATTCTTGCGGCTCCATCTTCAGACCCTCGTCATCAAGATTTCATAGCTTCATGTCAAATAATTTTGCATTGCCATCCGATTTCCAAATGCATGCAAAATAGCTCATTCAAAAACCTCGAAGTAGGTTAAATTTAATTACCAATAACCTTAAGGTTAACCTAACAGTATACTTTTATCTATGGGTAAAACTAAATAAAAGATAAAAAATTAAATATATTTAGGATATTACTTTATTTTCAGGTAAGTACAACCTTAGTTAACCTAGGTACGCCTTTTCCTGCTTCACGTCCTCGCCAGCAGAAGAAGCGCAAGTGTCTCGCTAACCTCAGCCATCGCTTCCGGCGCCTTGCGTCGAGTTCCAACGCAACTTTGCAACAAGTTTGGAAAAATCGAAGGTCAATGTCCCTGACAGGAATGAGGTCGATAGGGAAGACTTTATCCTTGTGGAGAAGATACGTCGACACTTCGACAGAGATTCGGCCCGCAACAAGCGCAGTACCGCCGCGATACCAGCCGATTATCAAGATCTGCCTCTCCCGTTTTGATGAGACGACCGGGGTCGGTGTCAGAGGTCGGTCCCAATGTCACTTCAGAGGCTGGAGAGCAGTAGAAATATTGGTTTCAAGTCCTACTCTCCAGATTCTGGCAAAGCACATGGATGTAGGTACTCATGGATCCGAATTTCAGCCAGCTATAGAGAAGCGGCACCGAAGCAGAAGCTATGGCGAATAGCTATGGGCTTTTTTAATCATATTTATATGTGCCTGAAATAAACGATTATTCATTATCTTATTTATTTGTTTTAAAGTAAATGGAGCGCTCACATAGATGGGTTACCAAACAGACTTGGTTCTACAGCTTAGGCAGTAGGCAGGATCTTTTGACAAGGCTTATTAGACCACGCGGTATTCAGTCTGTCTTAGTAAGACTGTCTTCGCACTTAGCGTAGTGTAATAAGAGTAAGCCACTAAGTCGGTCATAGTAAATCTAGTAAGTCAGTCTTACTAAGACAGACTGAATACCGCGTGGTGTAATAAGCCTTTTTCTGACGTAGAATCAGATTTGTTAACTAGTTTATTTCAGCTACTTCCACAGCATTGTCTTACAGCATTGAATTGTGGGAAAATGTTGTAGATATAAAGACCATATTATTTTGTGCAGAAGATGGCTATTCGTTTATTGAGCAACTACTTTGCTAGGCTAACGAAATAATAATTGAAACACTTTGTCTTGAAAAAACAATGTTTTATTGCTCCTTACTTATTAAGCGTACACTCAGGTAGGTAATTCTGAGGACGGAAGGTAGTCCACCAATATTCAGGTAGCTAAGCGCGGTGCTCAGCTATAGCTATCAAAATAATCTCGATTGGTGTTCTAGTTATTAAATGTGAAACTTTGTTTGGTTGGATGTATGTAGTCGAGAGACTAGTTGCCCTCGTCTCGACGCATAGGGTCGTTTCTTGTCCCGCGGGTATTCTTTCCATTGCAGACGCGATACCCTTCAGCGCAGCGCAGCCATTTGACGCTCTTCAACCTTGAACCGACTCCACTCTAGATCGTAGGCCCAAAGCAACGGGGTAGCCCAACTCCCATTTTGAAGAACTATAAAAACAAAATACGTGTTAAATTGATAATAATATAATAATTATTAGTGGATGTAGAGATCCAAAGATCGGGCTCAGTCGCGCTTACTGGAAAAGGCCTAAGTCCAGCAGTGAGTTACCTAGGTATTTTAGTATTATGATATTCAATGAGGACCAGTGACCTAGCCAACTCTAAATTGCATTCCAATTTTGGTTTTTAATAAGGAAAATATGGAAGAGACATCCTCTTTGAGGCAAGGGATGAAAAGCCAGCTGAGACGCAAGAGGTAGAGGTTGCGGCGTTGCGGGATCGATTTCCTCTGCAAGACAATGTTTCCATTATCTGCCATTTTTTTGTTCCGGGTATGGGTGTTGTGGTGGGTGGACTCGTAGTTTCGAATACCCACGAGAAGGGAAGGATTTGATACACAGGGAATATGATTGTGTTGGGTCAAGCAATGCTATATTTCTATCTGCCTGTTGGGTGTTCCTTTATGTGTAATATATACCTACTTAGCTAGATGTGATAAGCAGTACCTAGTGTAAGCTTACTTATAGTAAGTATTATTAAGTCTTATTTTTTATAAATCACTTTTCACAATACAATCACTTTCCTTATAATGAAATCTCACAAAAAATGACATTCGTGCCTTCAAACGATTGTCAAAACTCAAAAATATTATCGATAAAACAATAGAGACGTCCGGTGATTTTCTGAAAGGCACCCATACATATCGACTGTAGTGAATACCGAATAAATTATTTTTTCAGTTGCCCACTCATTTCGGTTGCCAACCGAGAGTCGGTTGTACACTGAGCTGTCAATTTTACTAAATAGGGGGGCTGGTACGATTCACTTTTTTATCTCATTTGAGGTCGCATTGATATATGTATGTGTCTTATTCTAACTGATGATATTGGACATAAGAAAGTAGAGATCAGCCATATGAGTTGATGTTCAGAACATAGTGAATTTTAATAGTTCATCTAGTTCTCTTCCATATCTGTGGAGCTCTCTTCACATTCCACGTGACATTCAGCAAGCCTGATTGTCAGCGACAATCGCGCGACCCAACTAATCTACCATCTGGGAAGGCACTAGACAAAGTATGAGCGAATGCTCATACTTGATGGCGATGACGCTCCGTGAGGACATCCTTTCTAGTAGTAAGTAATTTTACTATTCAGTGATCTGAAGATTGATCCAATGGCATTTTTATAGCCACATAATGGCCCCAACAAATACCATAATTTATCATCCCTAATTGCCATGCTTTGACATTTCCCTCTAATTATAAAAGCACCCAATGTAATCACGTTTTCAATCATTCTAACGAATGAATTGTGTGCATATTGCGGACACAAGAGGGATGATTAAGGGGTGGCCCACGGTACAATCTGGCTACGGAAGTTATGTGAACTGCATACTAAATGCATGATATCGAATTCCGATATGTCATTTAAATATTTTCGTGACGAGATTAGATTCAGATAATTGAGAGTGAGACATGCCTAAGCCCACCGACACACTGAAGACGGTGAAACGACCGTTTAGCTTAATTTTTGACGGTTTCCTTGAGTTTACGAGGAGACCGCTTTTTTTAATTTTTTTGGTATCTTCGCCAAGCCAACGTCATGGGCCATGGGTTAGACAATTGGCGTCAAATGGGCTAGACAATATTATTTTGTTACTACATATCTATGTACACAACATTATGTTCGATAGAAAACACTGACCGTAAGTTACCCGGGGTGTCCCATCAAACGACAAAACCCCTCGTGCAGGCTGTTTTTTGGTCATTTTTAATCCCCTTTTTAAAATTACAATGACTATTGAACTCTATCAATCAAAACAAATTTGGAAGTATTTCATTTTGCTGCTACGATTTGCTACGCTCTCCTAATACGTGGGTACTTACTGCAACGTTCAGACTGCCTACTACCTTTTGGTAAAGCATGTTATAGGTTACACCAATTCGCATCTAAGATAGGTTATTTCTATTAAAGGAATTATTTTTAGAACTATATTTTTTAGAAGGTTTTAAGTTAAATTAAACTAATATTTTTCAAAATTATATATAAAGAATATTCCTTTAAGCCTTAATATATAAATAATATAACTTGAAATTTGCAATTTTATATCATTCTTTGACTATAAAACTTAATAAAAGAGATAACTTCTCGTTAATAAATTTACAATTTACACAGTACACGGTACACGGTACAATGTGTAGCAAATAGAACGCCCCCCAGCTAGGTGGAGTGACGATCTGTGAAAGTCTGCTAGAAGAAGCTGGATGCGTCTTGCTCAGGACAGGGCGCAATGGTGTTCTTTACAGGAGCCTTATATCCAACAGTGGACTGACTTGCTGATGATGATGATGATGAATAGTATAGGGTAAGGTTTATTAGATAGTACCTATCAGTTAGCTAGTCTCCCTAAACTTACTTTTCTTGTAAAAAAGAATGTACCGACCTACCTAACTTGGTTCAATATAGGTATTCTTCCTACACATCTTTTACTCACCTAACTACCATAGCAAAATAAAAGTAAACCAATAGTTTATCACTACATAAACGTAATCAGATTGGCGGGCAATAATTCATTCTAAAACACAGCCCCGTTAATATATGAGGATGCCTAAATCATGATGCGTTTCGACGGACTTGCGTGATGGTTAATGCACCCATAAAAGTCTGTATTAAATTACGATCGGCAGATGTTACTTACTGATAATTAACTTGATCGATTGTACAGAAACATTATGTCCCTCTAATTTAGAAAAGCGAAAGTTATCCCACTTTTAATAGAAAGTTTGGGTTTAGTTTGTAAAGATGCGAAGGTTTGTTTTTAATTCGCAAAAACTAGGTACTGAACAAATACCCTAAGGTGTATGGTAAAACTAGATGATTTTGTGTTTTGTCTACATCGTACATGGATCTTGACCTATCAACAGTATTTAAACGACAGTCACAACAAATTCTATCAGTACACTGCTGGAAATAGGCCTCCCCTAATAAGGAGAAGGATATATCTATTATCCCCACGCTGGCGCTGGGTTGAGGATCGCGGAGCACCGACGACTCCTGGCTGCTGCCCGTCGACGGCCAGAGTATTTAACGGTTTTAGACAACCCCATTTGTAAGTTAGCAGGGTGCACCACGGACAGGCTGTACCGTCTTTACCATAAGGGCACACGGGGTGCGTGCCCAGGGCCCCCCGAAGGACCGACAATTTCTCTCACATTTTTTCTGGTACTTTTTCGGTTATATTTTTTTTTATTGTTCATTACCTCATTTATGAACCGATTTGGAATATTATTTCTTCGTTATGGAGGGTATACTTCCCGATTGGTCCCATACAAATTTGAACCTACGGGCGGCGGTGGTGTAGCAATTCGTGCTTCACTCACTTGTTTCAAGTTATCGCACCATAATAAATGAAGATTTTGCTCAACAAAAATCCCGAAAGAAACCATTATTGTTGTCGTTACCAAAACTAGCAGCATAGGTGCTAATATCATTGATGAAATATTATATTAATTACATATTTGATCAGGCGAAATTTAGTCAAACGTAGGCCTATTTGTTATCAAAAAAAGGGAGAGGTTAAGTAGGTACCCATAATATAAAGATCATAGTGAAAAAAAAAATTATAATTAGCATTCTTTACATTCCAAAGGGGCCCCAAATTGTTGGAGTGCCCAAGGGCCCCAAGGGCACGTGTGAGGTTTGACTTGGTTTCCGAAGATGTAAGGTGGAACCCCAGCAAGCAGGTCATCAACGGCTTTCGTTTTGACAATTTAACTTCGTTTCCTGTCGAAAATAGGAAGCTCTGGACGGAGCATAGTTGCTTAGGTTTTTATTTGATCAGCTTTGGCTTACGCATGCTTTTGTTTTATCAGCTTTTGAAGTACTCGTGGCATGGCTTACCTACTTCGGTGTTCGTAAAAGATAATCTTGAGCAACACTCCCGCCCGGTTCCCGTTTAGCATTTAGATCTGAGGGCTTTCGTGTTTCGGAAGGCTCGTTAAGATGCTGAAAAAATATCTTTCGATAAATTAAAAAAATACGTGTCCAATATTTTTTGTTTATCTAACTGACGGACTAATTAGAATTATCATTTTTTCATCCCGGTTTTAATTCCTTACCCATTAGCAATAGACTAGGGTAGGTATATAGATATTTATATAATCTTTATCAGTAGTTTAGCATATTAAAATGAGGTAACAGAGTAAGAACAGTAGTGTGTAGTGTGTGAGTGTGTGTAGTGTGGTAGTATCATATCACATTATGAACCCCTTGGGGCATGGCAATATGTTGAAGGCTGATCGAGATTTTAATTTATGAGAATTTATTTAGGTAGATTATTTTCCCATTAGGTTTTAATCCCTTACCCATTAGCAACAGACTAGGGTAGGTAGATTATATTGATCAGTAGTTTAGCAGATTAAAATGAGATTGAATTTAAGTTTCCAAAGCTAACTTCGGGTGATTCTATTAAATTCTCATCTCCGCGAAACTTCGGAAAACTGATTATAGGTAGATACCTCGACATCTTGAAGTCAACGTCCTCGAGTCTATGCAATTTAAATATTTTGTCTTATCATGATAAGACTTAAATACAAATAAATAAATAGATAATGCTGGACGTTATCACACAGCATCATGTAGCCCCAAACTAAGCAGTTTGTAATATGGGAACCACATGATTGATATACTGCATATATACAGTTTATGTAAATACATACTTATTATACACAGATAACAGACCCAGACTGCAGAACATGCAAAGATTTGTACCGCGTCGGAAATCGAACTCGCAACCTTCTGCGTCTCAGGCGGAAAAAAAGAAAAAACTTGGAAAGAAAGTACCTACCTATAAGAAACACTTGCTATGTGTAACGGCTTTTGACCAACTTAGGTAGGTGGTAGGTATCTACCTAGATAATTAATATTTTAGTAGGTACTATGGAAGTACCACCTGTTTATAGGCTAGGTGGAAAGAGGATTTTCGAAAGGTAGAAGCCGGATGCGTCGAGCTGAGGACAGACCGTGATTGCGCTCATCAGGCGAGGCCTATGTCCAGCAGGGGACTGCAATAAGCTGATGATGATGATGATGACAATGAAAGTATATATCCACGTACCAACTTATAATTTTACATCTCTCATGTTCGGTAAGTAGGTTCTTATTACCTCCAAATGGGGCTTGTAAGTGACTAATTAGCGCTCTATGGTAATAATGTAGCTAGAAAAGCCCTAGGGCGGTAAGTAATTAAAAATAAACACTTCTTTCTTACAAAAAGTTCGCATGCATCTAACCATCATACTGGCAATAGACATCATGCCAATTGTCAATGCCATTCAGCCCAATGACCAAAGAGATCGCTTTGCTATTCAGCCTTGTCTTCGTGTGAGTATAATAGTCATCAATTTTAAATATCTAACGGCGAAGCTCAATTTCGTTCTTGAAAAAAAAAAAGTTTTATTCTTGTAATGCCGGTTTTTTTCTACTTACCTCACAATCGAGATGTAAAGCAGAATAGTTAGCTCGGGTGTAAGCACCAATTGCACCCTCGAACTATAGGCTATAGGATAAATATCAGTTGCAATTGATGCCTTACAGCCCTTGGCTACTAATCTACTATTAACTGCGGACTTTTGAAGAGGACAACTGCCATGCGCCTGCTGCAATGTTTCTTTCAGCACTTAAAGCGATTACCTAACTACGCTTTATTACATTCCTTACATTAGTAACAGTAATCGATAATACCATATGTATTTACCTCGGCTGCTTTCTGCATAGCTTGGTCCCAATTAAGTAGGTACTACAGCAAACATTAGACGAATGGCGTTCTATTGAATAATTATAAATAAATAAATAAATAATCCTGGACGTTATCACACAGCATCATGTAGCCCCAAACTAAGCAGAGCTTGTATTATGGGAACCACATGATTGATATACATAGATACATTTTTTTTTGTAAATACATACATATCATACATAGAAAACACCCAGACCCGAGACAAATATCTGCAGAACATACAAACATTTGTCCCGCAGCGGGAATCGAATTCGCAACCTTCTGCGTCACAGGTGGACCTACGCCCACTGCGCCACAGAGGTCAATTAAAAAATATTCCGACGAATTGAGAACCTTATCTTTTGAAATCGGTTAAAAAGTGCCAAAGGTTGAAACTTGCCCATAAGGGGTTTCAGTTTCAACCTCCATCTCCTGAATCCAAGCCAACCTCACCTGCCCGCGGTGCACTCTGCTTATAAACTGGGCTCTGGTGACCGGCTGATTGCGGTGTAGCGCAGCCTAACAACACCGGCACAGCTCCCCTGGCCACCGACGAGCAGCAGCGTCTGGGATCCGAGAAGTTGTGCCCTGCGAACCCAAATCCGCTTGCCCAGCTTGGGCATTATAGGCATATCTCCCTTCTTATAGGCTAGTGGTGTGGTTGACATAAGTAAGTTATTTTTTTAAAATTATCTTTACATACGAAAACGTTTTAAAATATGAAAACAACAAAATCTTTGGAAGTATTTATTCTCGTAGTAAAAACTATAATAATTTACAAAATAATAGAATATAAATCGATCACATAAGTCACATATCTAGTTATTCGTTTCTAAGCGCTAAATATTTCCTAAATTACACATTGGAATACATTTTTAATAAGTTTGAATTCACATTCAAAAAACATGGAATTTCCATTCAAAGATGCAGGGCGAGTATTATTATTTAGGTAAATTTTATGATTACCTCTAAATTGAAAATTTCTATGAAAAAATGCGTAGATCAAACTCTATACATGATTTAATAAATTAATAAAATAGAATCTTTAAACAAACTTACATTAATAAAATACTTGACAGGGTGCCTTCAATGAAACACATCATTTACAGTCATTTTATACGTTTTCATTAACATAAAACATAATTTTTAGATAATTTACATAGCCTTCACAAAAACGCATATAAATAATCCCCATTATTATGGGTAGGTATCTTCTGTATGTATAGATGACATACTTCATGCATTAGGAAAATAAAATAAAATAATGTGCCCCATTAAATTTTCTTAAGAGTAACATAAAAACTATAAAATAATCTCCTTACAAATATGTTAAAATGGACTTCAATAAGTACAAATAATCACTAAAACACATAGAAAGAATCATGTTTAGACCGATAAGAAGAATTGAGCATTTTACAACTAAGTTTAAAATACAAAAATTATGCTTATGTCAGCGAATGTAAAAATACACTCGTCAATAAACTATAATAGGATAGCTAAAATGGCGTCAAAATATCATGTCACCTCTTTTTATTTACATTAAAATGACAGGGACAAGCATACTTTATCAAGCGTTTAAAATGACATTTGGTTGCGAATATGGGGGTTAAAATATAATTAAACCGTATCATCTTCATCATCAGCCTATAGCAGTCCCCTGTCGGACATAGATTTCGCCCAAAGGCTGGATGAATGCATCGAGCTTAGGATAAGACGCAATGGTGCTCATTGGGGGAGATATAATATTTATTGTAATTTAAACTTTGTAATGTACTTATTATGACCGCGGCTCGGCAAACGTAGTGTAGGACGCCCTCAGGTCAGGTGGAGTGACGATTCGCGAAAGTCTGCTGGTAGAAGCTCGATGCGTCGAGCTCAGAACAGGGCGCAATGGCGCTCATTAGGGGAGGCCTATGTCCAGCAGTGGACTGCTATAGGCTGATGATGATGATGAATGTACTTAGTCTTAAAATTTTACGTTGGGCTGATATTATGCTACATAATGTTTGATTTAATAAAGTAAAACAGATTTTATCGATACATACTTCTGCCCACGGTTTCGGTCGCGTGGCACTCGGTTAAAAACTTACCTATGTGTTAATACAAGGCACAAACTATGCATATTGCAAGTTTCAACGTTACGGAGTTGGGAACAAACATGCTAATACACAAAAACTTTTGCATTTATAATATAGTGTTATTATTCAATAAGCGGGTAGTTCAGTAGTTTCAAAATCTATGGGACAGGAATTTTCTCGCGCCGTTTTCGCCAATGAAGGTTATAGTGTTCCATATTCTGAGTGAGCGTTTTACATTCGCTGAATAACTACAGCTAAAGCTAGATTTCGATAACTTTAGATGAGAGCCTAAGGACTGAGTATAAAATTCTTAAATTGATCATAATAATGTAACTAATAGAGCATTTTGGGACCAAAATTGTCTCAGTATAACACTCCAACTGGGGGTCTACCTAGGCCTACAGATAACAAGTTAATGTGTCATAATTTGTCTTTATTCGCTGTGATTGGTTTTTTGGTCACTGAGGTGCAGCTGGTTACTTATGGTGGTCCTAAAAATGACTACATGACCAACTATGAAATAACCTGCGAGGCAAGGTAAAATGGGCCTGATAGATGGTTTGATGTAGGTACATAGCAGTTCCCATTTCTTATCACATAACATAAAACACCTATAAATTAAGATAGTAAATACAGATAAATAAGATAAAGGCCAGTATCCACTAAAGCTGATACGCATAAAACAAATAATGAACTGCTAAAAGAAATGAAATAATCATCTTATAGACAGCTGTATTAAAATAAACAATATTTTCATATCACAAATGCAGTTTAAATAGCTTTTAAACAGTTTTAATTCAAAGTAGGTAATTTTTATTCTGATTAAAAAAGGGTTTTGATGGAAACCATATAAAACACAATAGGAAAAATGTTTTGATGCCTTATACGATATGCCAGCTGCGAAGAAACATTGAGGGAAAGGTAGAAAGGAAATGTGGAAGAGGAAGATAAGAGAAGATCAAGCTACATGAGCAAGATAAAAAAAGCAGGTCACCGTCATGGAAAGGAAATGAAAGAGAACGCAATGTAATAAGCATAATAGAGAGAATTGCATCACTACACTGACAAGAGCTAGGTTCTTCAATTAAATAAATAAAAATAAAATATAAAGAACATATCTGTCTGCTGTTATAAAATACATCACTGGTATACATATTAATACATTTAAGGTAATTTTAGACATCGTTAATTATAATTAAAAATGGATTTGTGGTGCGGTATTTGGTTCAATCTTATTTTAGGACAAGTTTAATTATTGGTAGTTGTAGTATTGGTTACGCATGTCCTGGAACGCCATGTCTACGCTTGCAGCTACGCGTACACTCTTGGGGTATGCGTACCGCGCGAGCTAGCTCGTACGCGAGGTGCAGTCAGTCGGTTTTAGGGCGTACGTCAAGCTCTGCGTTTCTGTGTTTATGGCGTTCCAGGATACGCGTACCAATGTACGCGCTATTCGTACCCAGCTTTACAAAAACTTAAAAATGGCTTGACAGATTAACATTTTTCTTTTCTTTTGTTCGTATCAATACTGGGGTGGTTTAGGAAAAATAAACAGGAACAGAGAAACAGACGACAAATTGAAAAAAAAATATTAATACTTTTGTGCGGGGATAGCCACTTCGGATTATAATTCAATTTTAGGTGGTACGAAGTTTACCGGGTTATCTAGTTAAATATAAAATCCACTAAAATTTAAGTAGTAGTTAGTATCGAGTTTGATTGGAAAATATTTGCTAGCTTTCTATGTTCAGAATTGTAGATTTTACTTACTTTTTATTTTACATATTATGTTATTTTTCTTTTTTATTCTGGGACAACTTGTAGTACTCGATCCTTACTGGTATAATTCAGGTATCAAAAGCACATTAACAAAAAAAAATACCTGGATCATTCACAACATGTCATTCGTTATGAATAAACGGGATATTTACCATAATTTGTGAGTTCTGTTTTTTCCCGATATTTCGACGCAGTTGCATGCGCCATGATCACGGGAGGAACTGAAGTGAAATTTCATTCGTTTTTTCGGCCTTTTGCGCAGGCCTTTTCACGCGATATTAGTGAGAAATTTTTAAAACTTTAGCTGTAGGTATCCAAAGATAAACAGGCATTGTTTGTGTTCCCTTTATTATTTTACAAAGTAAACATCTCAGCAGTGTCCATAAATTTACCGAAAAGAAAGATAGACAAAAGACTTGAAGAGTATAAAAAGCTTTTTGAAGATTTCTTGCTGCAATGGTTATAGCCGCCAAGGGCTGCACTCGGCAATGTATTACAAAATGAAATAGCAGCAAGGGTTAAAAGTAAAGTTGCAAATATACTCAACTATACTGGTCAATAAAAATAGCCAGCAAGATGCAATTTTTATAGGCCTTTTACAGGCCTCTTTAGATAAATAGCGATGCCCATGTATAAATTAGCATTACCTGCAGGCAGGGTCGAATCCGTGAATAGGGATGACGAACGAAAAATTCTAATTAGTCCGTCATTTACATTATCAAAAAATATTGGACATGTATTTTTGCTTTTGTCAATTAAACTAATGAAGTTCCGCGCGACGTCACGGCTTAGTACGCTTTTTACCTAGACGTGACGTCACGAGCCCCCACTCCCGAACATTGACGGTCTTTATCTCCGTCAATTTTTATTTATTTCATAAATAAAAAATACGTGTCCAATATTTTTTGTTGATCTATCTGACGGACTAATTAGATTTTTTGTTTTACCCAGTCGTCATATCTATTATTGGGTCAATTTTATTTATATTCCGAATGATGAAATTTTCCAGTGGCTTGAGTGTGAAAAACATGCCTTACTACAAAGTTTGCGTTAACTATATTTTTGTGTGGAGACTTCAGAGTTTAATAAACTTCCCGCTAGGGGCGCTGGTCATCCACTTGTATTTGTTTTCAGCTTTTGACACGCAAATTAAATAATGAAGAATCGAATACTAAAAGTTGTCTTAGAATAAGTATTTAAATAATCAGTATCGAACATCAATCCAGTATATCATATTATAATGCATTGCATGTATTATGGCGCGAGTACAAAAAATAGAGATAGACTAGTTCCTACAAGACTAAATTATTATTAAGATAGCAGTCAACACGCTAGTGTATAACGCCTTGAATGCTGCGTGGCCTCGGGTATGGCGCGTTGCTTCATATCCGATGCCCGCAGTCAACGTGTGAATTAGTTATGTGCCGGGAAATGGTTCTGCTGGCGATGAACATGCTACATAAAATACGAATCGAGCTCGTCTTTTCTTAATTCGACTAAACCAATTTAATCTAAACTATTTAGTTTGGAAGTTTGTTTGTTTAGTGGGAAACGTCTAGGGAAAAAAATATCTCCAACATAATCTGCCACTTAGTTTTATACCCCTATTTCAGCTACAGAAAACTGTTGATTTAACTATTATTTTATTAACAATTTACTAAACCAAAAGTTGTGAATAGATCTAGAAATTACTACTAATTATTGTTGACTTAGTTAAATCTCATAATAGTAAATAATTCGTATCACTGATTATCCAATCGGTACGTAATATTTATGAATATTGCTAAACTAATTCATAAATGCCAACATTTTGTTTTTCAAGAAGTTTTACTACTGATACTGAGTATTAGAATTACATACTTATTGTGAAATTACAGGCACAAGAGGCTTATCGTCTTCATGCCTCAACATGATGAACGCAGCGCGTTGAATCGTAGAGCACGTTCCAAAAAAACGTGATCTACGATGCAATATTTTATTATAGGTAGTGGTTACCACTTAAATCAGGTGGGCCATGTGCTTGTTCCATCATCAAGTACAAAAAAATTACATTAAATTACTTGTTGTTCATACATTGGTCATCTTGAGTTTGTGAATTAGCTAAAACTGGTATAAATTAAACTATTAAAATTAAATAAGATTGTTTATGGAAGTGTTTAAATATCTCCGCAAAGTTTACCAAACCAAACTCAAATGTTAATGTTTGTATCTCCACTCCATGGCTTTACTATTACAGACTGATAGCCTCATTAAAACAGGAATTCGTAAAATCACCCAATAGGATCGTATCAAAATGGCATCATAATGAACCCAGCGATTCGATTGGTTAACTTTACGCACGCTCTGAGCTCATTGGTTGGCCATAGCATCCAAGTATACGGTGTAGCAGATACTTCTGCTTATGTTTAAACCTTTATAGAACAAACCTTCTTTTCAAACCTCGATATGGTCGTCAGGAATTGGTGGATGTTTTAGCTTCTTAGGGTTGAGTATTGAAGGTTTCTGCGTACGCGTATGCCAAACGTAGACTTTGGTGCAATTGTCAGCTAACGGTTCGAGATCTTCAGTCGTCGTGAAGTATTTCAAGATCTCACTTTCCTGGAAATTTAAAAAGATCTCGTTAATTAAACCAGATAAACCAACGCTGCAGTAGCTTCCATGCTTTGCAGCATAATTATGCTGAGTGGTGACCTTTTTGTATCACCATTTCGCGTATTAGATATAAGCACTTTATTGTTTTTTTTTGTGAACTTATTGTCTGACATAAATATTTTTTTCTTATGTTATAAAAAAGGTTAGCAGTCAGCTCGGGGTGTCGTTAAAGCGTAGTGGTGTTAGCCCGTAGCGTCTAACGTAGATGGGGTAAAGGTTTTCAACCTCAATTTTTAGAACCCAAACCTACCTTACATGAAACGTGGTGCACCCTGCTTTAGTTAGTAATTAGTTTAGTTAGTAAAAATGGCGCCGTACCTACAGGGTTTCAGCACGTCAAAAAACTTAACGTTTATATTGTTGTTTATGGTGTTCGATGTTGTAAGAGTTTTTATTTAAAATAAAAACTCTTACAACATCGAACACCAGCCTATTCAGCCCACTGCTGGACAATGGACATAAACCTCCCCTATAAAAAGCGGGATGTGCCAATAATCCCCACGGTGGGCATGCGGGTTAGAGATCCCTTCTCGCACCACACCGACGCTGCTGCCTATTGGCGGACAGGGGATTTAGCTGTGCCAATGTAGGGCTGCGCTAACTTGCTATTATCAATAAAGATATTGTATTTTATTGTATGCCGCAATCAGCGGGCCGCCAGAGCCCCGTTTGTTGTACACCACGGGCAGTTGCGGTTGGCTTGGATTCTAAAGATGGAGGTTGGTACCCCAAACACTTAATTACAGACTATAAATCGATTTGAAATTCCATTCTGAAATGCCGACATAAAACCTATAGCTTTAGGAACTACGTTAAAATTGGAGTACCACATCAAAACCCGTTATTAAAAGCTAATGACTGAAATGCGTGACTGATATTTTACTGCCAACTATAGGGTATAGCCTGATAAATATCAAATGAAATTCGAATAAGCTCTATTGCTAGAAATCGCATGTTGCTCTGGCTTTAACTTACTTGCGCAAGCAATAATACATTTCGTCAAGTCAAATGCAAGAGCAAGGTATATTTAGTATCGCAGTTGCCCAGAGAAAATATTAGCACCATATCGTCTGATTATATGGTTATTATTTACCAAGGAGTTTTAAAGGGGAATGCGCGCTTTGAAAAAAAACTGTGCCTGATTTTTCTCAATAAAAATGTCCAAAAAGGGATTGTGTCTCGTTTTTTCTTTTGTGTAACGCTAAAGAGGAAATATTTAGTATCCCAGTTGCCCACTGAAATGATTATCACCATACCTGTATTTACCAAGGCGTTTTATAGGGGAGTGCACGCTTTGAACAAAAAGCTGTGCCTTTTCTCAGTAAAACAGTTTTCAAATAAACAGTCATTTCCTCTTTAAAAGGAAACGAGACTCAACAACGTTTTGGGAGAATACATAAGGCACAGATTTTTACTCAAAGCGCGCATTCCCATGTATGTTAGTACTAGTAGTAATTCCATTGTATTTAAAAAAATTACATTTAAAAATCAATGAATTGAAGACTGGACGATTGGACTTATAAACCGTACTACTGGTAATACGTTGCCTCATTACTATTATGATCAATTAAACTTGATACTGGAGAAATTGTGGAAATTATCCCAGAAGTCATTTAATAAAGAAGTGAAGTGAAGTGACGTTGTTTGAATTTCGAGCGGACAGATGAAAATCTTAAAGTTTTCAAATACAGATTCGGTGATAAATGTTTCAGTGGGCGACTGGAATACTGAATAGATCCCCTGATTCTTGGATCTTAGAAGCCCTTTAAGGCATAAAAGATTCCGAGTGATTTGACGACACAATGAATTTAGAATTGAATTTGAAAATCATAAAATCGAATATATGTAGAATTTTGGATCTATAAGGCCATATGGCTGAGCCGAGCGTAAAAAACTGACTTCTGGTTGTGCTACACAATTAATTCGGCATTGCCAATCAGTGCCAGGAGGATAATATATAGTAATTGTTTCAGGTCGGTTTTGTAGTACTGTTGAAAAGGAGAATGCCGTCTGATGTATGGCGCTCGGTACCAAGCATAGATCTTTTATATACTACCGTTAGATTGACAATTTAAAAGGGAGGGAATTTATTTTACGCGTGTGTTAGAGCGAGATAGATAGGCGAGACCATTCATGTACACGCTATCGGCCTGTATCGGCCTGGCGTCATTCGTGAAAGATAGAATTCCTGAATATTTTACGAAATCTCCGTATTTTATAGTGTAATTTATTGTTCGTGAATAATAGTGACTTGTGCGGTACTTAAATGTACCTCATCTAAGAAAGAAAGCCCACAGAATTAAACGTTTCACACGTAAGTACCATTGGAATGTTTAGCTGTATATTTGCAATATTTTAGCATTGCTAGCATAGTTTATTACACAAAAGGATAGGGAAAATTATTGCATTTTATCACATCTATGCTCTAAATGTATAGGAATTATATTTAGAATCTTATCAAATACGTGAATTCCTACTATTTTTAACCTCACTTTTGTAGAAATAGTGATTGATACTATCGATAGTCGATTATTTCGATACCTAGCATCTTGTCGATGTGTCTAATTGACAAAAGTAATGCTTAGCATGCAGCCATAATGGTAATTTTTATTTCATATTTTAGGATTCCGTAAGCAATTTATAATAACAATTATAAATTTTCAGATTTCCAAAAAATATTGAAATACGACAAAAATGGCTAAAAATGACAAACAGAAATGAATGGGCACCCAAAAATTATTCTACTATTTGCAGCAAGCACGTTTTTTTAACGTGGAGCACAAAGAGCGATAAAGCAAACTGTTTGCCTTTAGAAAAAAATTGTGTGCTCATCACGCAACGATCACGTACCTACTATAGACACCTTAAATACCACGACTGGCCTGAATGCAATAATAACGCAAAAAAGTCAAAAGTCAAAATTCATTTATTCAGTAGGAACTGTATAGTACACTTTGAAACGTCATTTTTTTTTAATTTACCACCAATTCGTAACTTGACCAAACAGAGAAGAATTGGCAAGAAACTCTGCTTGGCTTATATTTTTTCAACGTCATTGTACTTAATATCTATTACATTGTTTTTGATGGAGTTGGAGGCAGTTTCATCCCAAGCTTTTTTGTCATCTAAATAATCAGATATTTTCTTTGTGTGCTTATGTGAATTCCTACTGTTGCCCACTCACAGAATGTAGGACTGTCAGAGACTATGCTCGATTTAGGTTTAAATATTGAGCTAAATTCTTTGATAAAATTATTAAAAAAAGAATTAAATAAATAATTTGGATTATTATTTTGATATGAAAAGGGTGATCTATTTAACAAATTAGATTTAAATTTTTCTAATCGATGCACAGTCACTGGTACCAAAGTTATTTGCCGTTTTACATTTTTCTTTATTTGATTTTCTATTTTAATTCTTCTAGAAAATTTATATTGAAGTCTCCGCATGTTATAATATTTTTGTTTGTTTTAGATATTTTGAACAATATTTCATCCATGACTTTTTCAAAAATATCATATGAGGCGGATGGTGGGCTGTACGCACTTATAACAATGAAACGCTCCAACTCTACGCCAAAAGACGATGAGGCTATTAACCCAGACCAAATAGATATTCAACCATAAACATCTATTAATAAAATTAATAATTGAACAATATTTTGTAATTAGAATGAAGTATGAAGTGAAATTGCAAAATGTTTCTAAAGAAAGTTTACGACATTTTTACAACAAATTAGTTATCTTTGAATGAAAATATAAATCAAACCAGATTTGCACATAGAACGTATTTAGTTTTATTTTTGTTCCCTCAACATGATATTAACTTTACGAGTACATTGCATCAAATAAATAGAGACGAAGACATTGCAATCTCTAGGTACCTATCGATAATCGAAGTTGAGGTAGGCAGTGCATAGCACATCACTATTTTTGTTGCACACATGCACATTACACACATACTCGTGTACTATTGTTTTGGTCTCGCCCCTAGCACTGTATTGCCAATCTAACGGTAGTCTATAAGATCTATGGTACCAAGACTAAAATGAGTGCGACAAAAAAATCTCCAATAAGTTTTTAGTCGATTCTACTGTCAAAATAATTAAAAATGAGGGTTATTGCCATAGTAACACTTTACATCAATGTTTGTTGCCATAGCAACGTGTATATCATTGGTTTTTGCAGTCTAATGGCGGCGTGCAGCGGAAACCAAATCAACAAAATATTTTTTTACTTGATTATTAATCCCGTCGGTGTGTAAAACTAAAGAAAATGTTAATGTCGTTTATTAAATAAAATAAATTTTATAGGATTCGTTCGGTTTTGACGCAATTGGTACGGGTTCTCGGCATTCTCATTTAAATAAAAAAAATATCGTTTTTAGTAACGCGACCAAACCGAGAAGAATTGAATTGGTTGAATTATATTTTTTACCGCCTTTGTTGCAATTGTTTTTGAGAGAGTTGGAGACAGTTTCTTCACAAGCCTTTTTGTTATCTAAATAATCAGAAATTGTATAATATTTATTACAGAGATTACGTTTAACAACATTCCGAATAGAATTTATTGACAGAGCGATTCAATAATGTTTTTTAATCGAATTAGATTATATCATATTATAATTGGATGTTACTAACCTGAAACCCAGACTGGACTTTCCTAGAGAACTTAGCGTCCGGATGGTCTAGGAACAGGGTGGCATTGATCGCAAACCCTGCCATGTCAATCGGGAATGGTCTGAAAGGCTTCCACACTGCGTTGTACCCAGTCACCTTTCCGGCAGTGACTAGGGGCAACTCCACTCGCATCCCACCAACTATGCCGACTGGCCAAACACCAACTCTGTTGATTTTCCGCATCTGAAAAATGGTTTTCTTTTATTACTACAAATAAAATCACTTAACTATACAGGGTATCCCCAGCTTGTGGACATAGACAAACAGTACACGTTAATTAGGGTATTTTTGACCAATATGCAAAGTATTAAAACAATCGGTCTAGTATTTACCGAGAAAACAATGGTTTTTAAATTTTAGCCTTTGGAGCACCCTCTATTTACATTGTGTTGATTAAAACGCATTTATGGGGCATATGCAATCTCTTTTGAAGAGTTTGACATTCACCAATTCCGATCGTGTGTGTTGCCTGCTGTCTACACACGCACACATATCCCTGCTTTTGACTTTGACATGCATGTCATACTCACACAGGCATCTCTTGTCATCTTATTCGTGTCAATAATGATACAGTATGCTACTTTTTTCAGTCGATTATCTGAAATTAAATTTGTTAGAATATTTTTATTTTTACTTCTAATTAAAACCAAAACTGTTTCACAGCATTTGTGAGAAGTAGTATTACCAGGGTATTCATTCTTTGTCCACAGGCTGGGGACACGTTGTATAAATACTAGAGTGATTTTGAAGACCAGTGTTGGTCGGAGATTATTCAAACTTAACATATGTCAATTCAGTGAATCTATTTTCTATCCTTCCGTAAACCATCTAAGATAGAGAATTCAGATACTACCTACACACCCATTTTTCCTCAGAGCAAGTTTATCTACCCTAGTTCAGGCCCTTCAGGGAACCCTGACCGTATCGGCCCTTCCAGCGAAACCACTATAGATTTGACAAATTGCATGCAGTTGTTGCAAAAACATAAAAATAAACTTAAATCCTACTTCCTGTTAATATTATAAATATGAAAGTTTGTGATGATAGCATGTACGGATATTGTTACTCTTTCACGCATAAACTACTGAACGTATTTGGATTAAACTTAGAATATAGATAGTGTGTGACCTGGATTAACACATAGGCTACTTTTTATCCCGGTACCACAAGAGTGAACCCGCGGGCGTAAGCTAGTGAGTACATAATTGAGTAGTAGATTAGGCGAATGCGTGCATGTATGTCAAAGTACACACATAATGGTATTTTATGGACGTCTTTGCTTTATGAATTATTACCTATTGTGAAATCATTGAAGAGGATTGTGTAACTTTATGTTATGACAGTAGCAGTAATAGAACAACGTCATAAAATACATAAGCGCGGTCATATTTCTTGGGGTCAGACCGCGGTGACGAGTGTGACATTTCAACTTTTATCATAATATTAACATTTTCAGTAAAACACACCAGGATACTTCAAGATGTTTATTTTTAAACCGTTATTTATTCCTCATGCGCCTAAGTCAGATGATCTCGATTGAATAAACGAATATATAGTACTGCAGCATCAGCAGATAAGTAAATATATTTTTTCTTATCTCAATCAAATGACAAAATTTTGCCTCACTGTGGATTTGTTCATTGTTGTACTCATTTTATCAAACTACCCTTTATTTTAAGCGTAATTTTTTTATTATAAGTGTGCGACTACAAACACCTTGACACGAGGTTTTGTACTTATATAAGATTTTAAATATTAAACAACCACATTCGGATTTTTTAACAGTAAGCCTAGAAAATGACTGATTAAAAAAGTTTTTTTATTTTATTTAATATGGGCCAGCTTTTGACCTCGAGGCTTGCATAGGCAAGAATCAGGTCGACGATGGGGCGAGCTTTCCCAGAAGATGCCTATTAACTCTCTTTTTGAAGCCGTTAGGGTCATAACTGTCAATGGAAAAACAGACGCTGGCAGCTGATTTCATATTTTAGCAGTGCGCATTATAAATGATGTTTGGAAGCTCTTAGTCCTGTTAAATGGAATATCAACTCTATCTCAAACGACTATATTTCTAAACAGACGACTATTTCCGATTTTTATGCCTTTAAAACCTATTCTTCACAACATTCTGACCATGCAATTTCAAATTCATATTTCATAATGTCGAATGATGATACCACCGATTACCACTGTAAGTCGATAACCACTTTATTTCGCTCGCTTCGCTCACTCATTCAAATAAACGTTTTCTAATCTGAAGTAATAAACTAAATAGATACTGACGTGCGTGCTTTTGGAAAATTAGCAGACTCGTAAATTAGGACGGGTTATATTGTCCTAAGCGGGAAGATTGTAGGAACAGATAACATAGACTTGAACGACTCAGGGTATAAATAAACTAGAGAGCGCGTATAATCTGACATCTGATGTCGATGGTTAATTGAATTATATTTACTCATTCCCATCGATTTCTGTTGGCTAAGCCTTCAGGAATTGCCAATCGCCAAATCAATATTCGTCAATACGGCTTCTTTGTTCTTTAGCACAATTATGTAATTGCTATGTATAGTGTTCATACCCATGCCAGCTTACTTTCACCAGTTTCAGGGCGTTTACTATTAAATCTCCTTTAACGCAAACGTTGATAAAACCAGCCAGCTAGGTCACTGGGTTAAGATAAGATGCTATAGAGCTCGGTCGTCGATCTCTTGTCGAGCTCTTGTTCCGGTTCTTGGCACACCTTTATATAGACTAGGTTTGTTTGTAAATCAATTCAACGCGGCAATTTGTCACTTAACCGGTGAACACGGCATTAGGTAAGAAGTAAAGCTTAAATAATTCCAAATGATGCCAAATTTAGAAAACCAAAGCGTATTATTTATGAGTACTTAATGTTTTTTTCCTGTTCGATATTTTAGCTTAACGAACTGAACTCTGTTTATTATAACTCGCCCTCTCTGTTACATTTTAGTATGGTAACGTTTCGTAAACATACTTTTGATGTTTTAAGACCCAGTCATATCCCAAATACAAATAATGTGTTAACAAAACATTGCACAGTAAATAAATGAGTCTGGCATTTCGTTTATCATGCCAAATCGTGAAAGTAGATTAAATATAAACATTTAAAAATAACATCCTAACCGTCTGTATCAGAGGATGTTGCACAACAACAAGAGATAATAAACAACATAATGATACACTTACCTTGACAGCTGAAATTAAATGTAAAACTATGTATTGGATACTGTAAAAAATCCTTTTTAAACAACAATTTTAAGATTTAACAAGTAGGTAATATGACATTAGGTATTTATACAATATGAAGAGTAAAGACATTATATCTAGAAGAATATAGAAAAATTAAATTGGAAAAACAATATGTACGACAAAACATTGTGAGAAAGTGTTCCATCACAGTGTATGTGTGTGTTGCAGTATGACAAAAAAGGCCATAGCTCAGCGCATAATTTTGCTCAAGGAGCTAACACTGATTTTCAGCTACTACCCTTTGGACGAATTACATAGACATACATAAACATAGACATAGTCGAATTACTTTTAAAGTGCTAGTAGAGATAGATAGAAACATTTATTTTGGAACACATGAGAGTGTAGAAAGTAAGTGGGGTGGGTTTCCAATCCCCATCTGTGCTGGCGTACTGGCTAATTGCGGAATAGATAGATAGATAGATAACGTTTATTGACAAAAAAGAAGACGTTTTTAGTTAATAGTGCCTTATATCCTATGTTAGGTTTATCTAGACACTAGGTTTTCTGAAGATAGCATAAAATTATATAAATAATATACCAGTACAATACTTTTAAGCATAGTGCAGCCTAGCACCAGCACAGCTATATTCCCTAACCGCAGACGGGCAGCAACGTCGGCAGTGCGAGAAGCTAAGCCCAGCGATCCCCAAACCGCATGTGGTGTGTGCAAACCGCCCAGTGTGGGGATCATGTGCATATTCCCATTCTTATAGGGGAGGCCTATATCCAGGAGTGGAGTAAATAGGCTTGTTTAGAGAGTGTATGAACAAAGCTAAGTAAATAAGAAGCTAAATATTAAGATATTAAGGGCTTCCTGCTCTATATCAACAGTTGTGTTTTTCAGCACCCAAAGCGTTGTATAGATAGGGTAGGTAACCCAACATCATCATAATAAAATAACAAATAGTTCCCAACACGCCATAATATGCCGAAAAAGGATCGGCTTAACATGTGCTGTGTAAGTTGTGAAACCCACAGATTTTCAGTCAAATAACCTTTTTGTTGGCTTCATGAACGCGGAATTGCCAAAAACATATATGATATAATACAAAACAATTATTAATATAAATAAAAAATATATTGCTATTGTTTAACATGCGAGTGTAAACAAATATTATTGATAGCTGTCTTCTGTCGTGGCGATAGACAGCACGATAGCTTACGGTTAAATAATTATAAATATACTCAATACATTTATTGCTGTCACACAGATGTTACATAGAAGGTAGGTATCACACATGAACCCTGTCTAAGGGCATAGCAACATATAACAATATGTTGCTATGCCCTTAGACCAATGCTGGAAACTATCAAACAGCATTATGTAGCCCCAAACTAGTACCTAAGTACAGCTTGTATTATAAGAACCACAAGACTGATTTACTACTTAAATATACTTTTGTTGTACTTATATTATACATAGAAAACACCCAGACCCGAAACAAATATTTGCAGATAATACAAACATTTGTCTCGCGTGATCGGGCCCACTGCGCCTCAGAGGCCGTAAGGCCGTAAAATACAGAGAGGCAAATGTAAGAACCAACGGTCTACCATTACATCATACAACATTTTTATAAATGCTCCCGATATCGGCCTGGCAGACGATAACGACGTCCATGTCAGCATGCACTAAATTGCTAGGTACTTATTATTTTGTAACCTTTTATTAGAAATGTATGGCAAGAACCGCTAATTAATAGCGGTGTATTAACAAATTGTATGGTAATTGTGGTTGAGGTCATGGCATGACGTGACTTAACTAATTAAGTAGGTATCTATTAAATATTAGTTGTCTACAAATTTACTAAAAGGACCGAACACAAGGAACAGCCAGTTTCTAATTTTATTTAATGAAAAAAGTACCTAGTTTTGGATGTATTCAATTGTAGGTACAGTCAATAAGATTTAAATCACAATAAAAACAACAACACCAGCCTATATCAGTCCACTGCTGGACATAGGCCTCCCCTAAAAAGGGGATATGACTATAATCCCCACGCTGGGCATGCGGGTTGGGGATCGCAGAGCACAGCTTCTCGCACCACCGACGCTGCTGCCCGTCGGTGGCCAGGCTAGCGCCCGGTTAGCTGTGCCGATGTAGGCTGTGCTATGCCGCAATTAGCCGGCCGCCAGAGCCCCGTTCGTTGTTTAGCAGGGTGCACCATGTGCTGGTGAGGTTGGCTTGGGTTCCGAAGATAGGGGTTGGAATAATACTGATGGCACTATAGATTGTGTGCCTATAAAAGGCATGAACAGCATTAAGGTTAGTTAGACGGTCTCTGTAAATACGTAGGTTGAAGACTTACCTCATCGAAAATCTTCAGCGAATACGTGTTGTCGTCATCCATAAAATAAACCACACCTCGTTTGTCGTCAGCAGTTTTGATGTGGTTTCGCAGCCAGTCGAGGGCCACGTTTCTTTGCTCCACGCCGCTTGCCTAGAAGTTTTAAATATTTATGTTTATGGTTCAGTTATTGTTAGTTATTGAGTAAAGAGAACGATCTTTTTGTTTTTAAACCGACTTCAAAAGAAGGAGGTTCTCAATTCGGTTGTATTTTTGTTTTTATGTTTGTGGTCTTATAACTCCGTTAATCTTTTTCTTGCGTTTACTATAGGTAGATATAGATAGGTACCCTCCGTTTGGTTCCATTTAAATCCTCCCTAAGAATCAATTTCTTTGACGTCAGTTTTTTTTATTTAATTATTAGTTCTAACTACAGTATAGTGGGCAATCACGAACATTTCAACAATTCGCATTGTAAACGTATCGTGATATTTTAGCCAATAACAGCGTTATTTCATTTTCGCTTTGTCATCGGCTAAAATATTAAGATACGATTACGATAAGAATGGTTTAAGATTTGTGATTCGTCCCCTTGGAATAGCATCCTTCTAAACTACAATGCCTATAACACGTTGACTGCGGGCCTCAGACATGACGCTCCGCGCAATAAGGGCGACGGGCTGCAGTTGTGTTGTTAGCATTAAAAGCGTTAAACAACTAACCATACCATTAATAAGTAAAAATTAGTTCATGATTAGTTCACTTCAGATGATTTTTACGTTATTGGCAACCTTTTAATCACACTATGGGACACCATAGTGGAACAAGATTTTAGATGGAATAGACTAGCAAAATACAATAGTCACATACATGTCCATTTGAAGTTGGCTGCAAGTAGCGAAGTGTTTCCTATATTTGTGTTGGATTGCACTATGATTGGTTGAATCATTTACTGAGCCTCACTTCAGAGGAATATAGATGCTTCGTGACTTCATGTAAATTAATATGTAGGTACAATTACCTACCTATTCATTTCAGTTTAATCGGCCTTATCTACAGGAAAGCCATGGTCAATGACGTGTGGAATTTAAATGATTAATGAGTTGTTTTTCCTTCACCTTTTTTTAAAATGAATAATACAATAAAAATAATGAGTATTGCTGAGCATTATCACACAGTATCCATGTTGCCCTAAACTGAGCAGAGTTTGTATTGGAACTGGGACCACATGACTGATATACTGTCTATAGAAAGGATATCGCGCGCCATACTTAAGCTATCATTTGTCAAACGCACGTCATACTACAAATATCGCTTCTTTAACAAAGAAGATAAGACAGAAAATCCAAGTAAGCCGAATAAATGAAAACTGCTGCTACGATGCGTTTTGGCGGAGTTTCAGACTAACGGGCGCATAGTGCAAAATCCTTTGTATAGTTAATCGAAGGATATATTACTTAAATACTTTTTTTTTGCATAGAAAACTTCCTGATCAGAGATAAATATCTACAGATACTACTACTTGTATGATAAAATAACACAAGGCATTGAAATAAATGGACGTTTATGTTTTGAGAACAATGGCTTTGGAGCTGAGTGGAATGACCCTCCTCATACGCATCTTATAATTAAAGTACATTAGATAAGGTACGTATGGTGACGTTTTATAACTCAAAACTTTCAACCGTAGCTATTGTGTATGTTACAATGTTACATCAATTACTTTATTATACCTACCCATTTTTATAGTGGTTACAAATAGTTGAATCAGGAAATAAAAGCTGATTAGGAAGTTAGGTATATCGCTAGTACTATTTAACTTTATTTACCACAGTTAATTAATCATAAAACCGATAGGTATAGATTTGAGTCAGAAATATTAATTTACCTAGGTATTATAGTCTTTTTTTTAACTTTTGGCCGCAGCTTCTCTTTTTTCTATCCCTTAGGAACAGTACTTATTTTCTAGATGAAAAGTACGCCATCTCCTTTTCTGAACCTTGACAACGTGAATGCGTAATTTTATGATGACCGGTTCAGTAGTTAAGACGTGAAAGCGTAACAAACAAACAAATATATTCATTCGCATTTACCTATAATATTACTAGCGACCCGTCCGTCTTCGCACGGAGCGTAGAACATATGACTTAGTCTACCATAAGGTGTTTTTTTAACAGTTATTAAAAATATAAATCCCTCTAAGTGTCGTAAATGGTCACTTACGACGTTTAGTAAGATTTTCACACTAAATAAAATTCTCAAACAGAGGCGTAAGTGACATTATTATTTTTAAATTTAGATATTCCTACGATAATTCTTAAATATCACCTTAATTTGACTAAAAGAAATAGTGTTTTTAGTAATGAATAATATTTGAGTAAAATTATGACGTTTATTTTTTTTTTAATCTTGGCGTATGTCGGTGACAAAATGTTAGATTTTAACACTGATAATTTAAAACCAAGTCTAAAATAGTGACGTATCTGCGTAAATGTATTTATTTTAATAACTAATTGTTAAAATATTAACAAAAGCATGTTGTCAGGAGGGCGTTGACATAAACTATATTGGTGTGCATTTTCATTTAAATTGATTTATGTTTAGACGTCCTACAGTTAATTTTTAGAAACATCTGACAGAAAAACGCTTCTTCTGTAAATTTCTAAAATTGTTAGTTACGTCACTTAGTCAAAACAGCGACGATATGAAGCAGAAGAAAAAGACTAATAAACCATGATGGCTTCTAACTTAATTAGTTTGGTGTTCATAGTGTAATTAGATACTAGACATTGTGGCCATGATTATTAGTTTTTTGCCAAAAACTACATACTTTCACAAGTCTCAGTTAAGAAAACTATGAAAAATCAATTAATCACAAACAGTTAATAAAAACAAATAAATTGCTGAATGTGACATACGCAGTACCAACTAGTGTTGTACTTATTGGTTGTGAACACGCACACATTGATGTCCATCACCTGTGAATAAGTTACGCCACTTTAAGATGACTTTAGTGCAATGGAGAATGCTTGTTAAAATGTATGAACGGTGTGTATTAAATCGCACTAATACAAAAATAATAAAATATGTGCGAAGTTTGGTTGTGAGATTATGTTTGTTCCTACGCATCTCTTACAGCTGAACGGGTTTAGATGAAACTTGGAATATTATACATTGTTTATGACCTGAATTAACACATAGGCAACTTTTTATCCAGGTACTACGTGAGGAAAACTGCGAATAGTTGCTCACACAGCATCATCAAGCCCCAAACCACGCAGAGCTTGTATATATAGGAGCTGATGGGTATACTACAAACTTTTTTTTAACAGATTTTTATATATACATAGAAAACACCCAGATCCGAGACAAATATTTGAAAATCATACAAACATTTGTCTCGCGGCGGGAATCGAACCCGCAACCTTCCGCGTCTCAGGCAGGCCCTAGCCAACTGCGCCATAGAAGTCGTCAAATTTTTCATTTGTTGAATTGACATTGACTGAATATTGATGAAAGTGTTCACTTTAAGCTACCAACCACCAAGTTGAATGTTAAACCATAAAGTATTATGTAAGTAGTGTGATTTATTTATGTACAGGAAGCACTTGATAAAGTGAATGTGCAGATAACGTATGGGTAAGTCATATTAAGATGTATAAATTTGGTGAAAAATATCTCATGGAACAGGAAAAAAGTAATTATGAATAATCATCATGCACAAAGCATAATTCAAAATTCATATGAGAATATTAAAAATACTATTAGGTGCTCTAAGTTCGACCACATATTAAAAGTAAATAAGTAAAAAATTCATTTATTTAGAGATTTAATTTGGGGCAGCCCCAAAGTAAGCAGAGCTTGTGTTTAGGTAGTACATGACTGCTATACTACTGAAATACCTTTTATTGTAAATACATACATAACATAGCAAACACTAACCATCCTATTCATAACAGTTCTATAAACCTCAGATAGCTAAAATAGCTTTAAAACACATGTCACCTCTTTTTATTTACATTTAAATGACAGGGACAAGCTTTACTCTACTTTATCAAGCTGTTATAAAATGACATTTGGTTATGAATAAGGGGGTTAAACTTGAGTCATAGTAATAGGCTAGATGCCTGAAAAATTCTAATTAGTCCGTCATTTACATTATCAAAAAATATTAGACACGTATTTTTTCTTTTGTCAATTAAACAAAAAATGACAAAGATATAGTGCGTTGAAGTTCCGCGTGACGTCACGGGTAAGTACACTTTTTACATACAAGTGACGTCACGAGCCCCCACTCCCGAACTTTGATGCTCTATAACTTTGTCGATTTCTATTGATTTTAAAAAAAAAAAAATATGTGTCCAATATTTTTTGATAATCTAATTGACGGACTAATTAGAATTATTATTTTTCTACCCAGGCATTATCCCTATTGCAGAACAATATTTGCAGATTAAGATGCAAACGTTTATCCCACAGTGGGAATTGAGCCCGAGCAGAGTAACCTTCTGCATCTCAGGCGGACCTTCACCCACTGGGCTAGGTCTGTGTATATCCAAAGTAGCCAATATAAAAAGGTACTTACTGTGGAATGTTTAGCCTTATGAGTTTTGACATTGAGATGGGTGTATTTAAGCGTGGACTCTTTCAGTAAGTTCTCAACTAATTTAGTCTTCGAATCAGTATCTTCAATGATGATCCAGTGGAAGTTCTTCACATGCATCAGAGTTTGTGATAACCTGCAGCAAAATTTGTACCTATTTGTATGAAGTAGGTAGGTACACACTTGTTTATTTATTTAATAGGAACGCCAACAGCTTAAATATCAATACATTGAAGGATTACTGACAAAGTTTTCATTCTGATACCACCAACAATTACAGGCAGACACAGCATTAATAGCAATAATAATAACTAAGTAGTAGGTACTTATGGTAATTAAGAGATCAATAGGTACATCTGTATTATTAGTGTACGGGTGTATGGGGTTCCAAACCCAATCTTCGGAACCCAAGCCAACCTCACCTGTACGTGGTGCACCCTGCTAAACAACGAACGAGGCTCTGGCGGCTGGCTGATTGCGGCATAGCACAGCCTACATCTAAATCCCCTGGCCACCGACGGGCAGCAGCGTCGGTGGTGCGAGAAGCTGTGCCCTGCAATCCCCAACCCGCATGCCCAGCGTGGGGATTATGGGCATATCCCCCTTTATTAGGGGAGGCCTATGTCCAGCAGTGGACTGATATAGGCTGGTGTGTGTGAGTGTGTGTGTGTGTATTATTAGAACTTAAAATATTTAAAACATTTAAAACTAAAAACTTTAAACAAATAATTAATAAACTTTAACCAATAAATGTAACAGTTATTATTTAGTAACATATTTAGCATGCTTAAACTGAACATAATTGTATATATATTTTAAAGTTGGCTTTACTAACTTAAGTAGGGGGTTTTTGCCGGAAATACTCCAGCACTTTATTTTTTTATTTTTTTTAAAGTTGTCATTGAAGATGTCAATATCTGGTATTTGTACTTGTTGTGTAAATTACTATTTATATCTACAAATAGTTTCTGCCATATTAAATGGGTTGGGTTTAGAATATCATCGCACAAATCTGAGTATTCTTATAATGTAGGAGGGATAAGTTTCTCTAAAGCCATAAATATTTTAAATTATTTTTTTATATATTTGTACACTTGCAAAATGAAACATAATTTGTGTTACTTGTGGGTATTTTTCATTGTTTTCTCAGCATAGACAGTAGATTATTAGGTTTTTTTTTATAACCATCCGGAAATCGTTCCCACAGCAAAAGGTTCTAGGACAACCCGACTTAAGTAGATTAGGTTCTAAATATATCACAAAACCGACACAGAGCATCTCCATGCCACCGAGTCTTGTGGTCTCTATGCTTGAAGTATAACATTTTTTTAGGAAAAATCTATCATGGGAGATTGTGAGCGGAAAACTTTGAACCTTTATAAAAAAAAACTATGCACCTCCAGGGAGGGGGTTTGTAGGGGGTGTATACCTTCTCTCTCCCTCATCCCCCACACCACTCCCCCTCCCCAAAATCGTGCGACAATATCCTAAACTTCTACCGTCCTGAGTCCTGCCAGAGATCAAATAAATCTAGCGTTTTGAATGAGTTTCATTTTTAACATAAATAAATCCCTGTTTTTAAGAATTTTTTTGAGTTGGTACAACAGCAATAAATTTAACCAAATATTGTATAGTACTTTTAAAAATCAAGTACTTATTGTGTAAACTAACCATATTTATTTCAATGCTTATTAATTGGCAACATACCGTGGTCTATTGCCAAATTGCATTAGAAAATACAAGCACCAAATGATCAGCCAAGGACAAGAATAACACGATTGGTTCATCATTAATTACCTGGTGAGATCAGCTTTCTGGGCCAATCTTGGGTATGTCGGAGTTATCGCATAAATTGTTGGAAGTAACCCATTAACTTCTTGATTAAACTGGCACTGAAATGCAGGCCTACTGTTGAATATAAACAGCACAACAAAAATCAACATTCCGAGAGCTAAATATTGTTTTTTGATGTTCAGAAACGGCATGTTACAGCCCATTTATAACTGAGTATGGCTGGTTTAATGCTCGGCCGCACGCACGCCAATTCACCACATTTCTACTCGCTTATTTTTAATGACGAATTTTCATTTCAAAACAATAAAAACCGAATTCCGAAACAATGAAGCGAGCGGAGCGGGGGCGGAATGCGATGCGGCGACCACGAAACACAATGAACTCTAACGACCAGTGTTGCCGTTTTTTATATGGAGAAAATGCTAAAACTTGTTTCAGTCAATGCCAAAAAAATGCTTATTAGCTTTTAAAGATGCTAAAATGCAAAAATCTAAATTTTGTTTCCTAATAGCAAACTGAAGTGGTCAACTGTTAAAATAGATGCATAAAATATTCGCATTTATAGAACGCAAGAGAAGACTCTTGATATGGTTGTGCTTGTGTTTTGCGGTGGAAATGCGTTGCTTCAGTAAATTTTAGCTATTAAGTTACACTGACAAAATTTGCGATAAGTTAATCTCTGTCATCTTTTCCCTTTTGTGCGCGCTAAATTTTCTCTTAATTAAAAGAAGCCGTGATATTATATTAACACATCAGATTCAAATTAGACGTAAAAATTAAAAACACTGCACTGATCGTTCGTAACAAATTAACAATCGCTAAGCAAAGATGAAAAAGATAAACATACATTTTGGGGAAGTCCGCCTAATTCCTTTTGAGAGAATACCCATGTTTTAAAAAACTACTTTGAGTCAAAAAACAAATTGTCTCTGGTTTCTATAAAATCTTTTGAATTCCGTACTAAGTAGGTAACGTTCAAAAAATATGCTTAATGCGATTTTCAAGCTAACAGACCCGGAGATATGCTAGATTTAGCATTAAAAATGCTAAAACGGCAACACTTCTAGCGACAAAGAATGAATTGAATGATTGATTTTGATAGCTGTCAAACGTCAGCTCAAGACTGACTGCTCACGTGACAGTTGACATCACATTGCTTTGCATCATAGATACAGTACTTACTGTGGCAGATTTAAATAATTGGGGGCATATAGGTGAATTGTCAAAAAATGCTGTCAGTTGTGACTGACGAATCCCGAATCCGTTTCAAATCTGAATGATCCGTTGATTTAACGTAGCCTCTGGTTCTCTAGTCTGAAATAAAAAAAAACAGTTTTAAACCAAGACAAAAATGAACGAATTCTACCATTGTAGGTATGATAATAATAATAATAAAAAAAAAAAAAAAATGACACCGCTCATGTCACACGCTTTTTCTTCGCTAAAATTTTAAATATTTGATTTCATCACCATTTACCACCTAAAAATTTCCCAATAAAGTTAATAATCCATGGAATACGTGCCTAAATTTATATTTCAACAAACCTTTTCCAAAAATGAAAAAATCATAACAATGGATTTGACAACTCAGCTACACATGTCACAGAGGGAATAAAATAAACATTGATGATTACACGAAGAAAAGCAAGAACAGAAGCGGAGCAAATCGCACGCCCAACACCTCCGCCTGCTCCGTCAAGCTCCGCGTCGTCGTCTGGGGATGAGGTATTCGCCACCCCCCCGGACACCAGCGCGTCGAGCGACGAGAGCAGGCCGCCGTCGCCTCCGCCGCCGCGACCACCTGTGCGGCGTGGGCGACCACCGCTGCTGGCCGGCTTGGGGTCTGCGGGACAATCTGCCCCGCGCCCGACCCCCGCCTCCGACAGCAATGTGCGACGCATGAAGTGGACGAAGAAAATAAACGAAAATGTCATGCGCGCATATTATAGGGCTACAGAGGGAGGAACCAACCGCACTGCGTACCTTGCCCGGATGCTGCCTTTGTTTTTGACGCTTGAACCAGCTGTTATTGTCACTGCACAACGGCTATCGGATCAGGTACGAGCCATCCAACGATTGAAATTGTTGGATGATTCGGTACTTGACCGGCTTCGCGCTGAAAGTGATCAAGTAGCTGACCACTCGCAGCGGGTCCTGGCTGCCGCTCTGCCGGTTACGACAACTCCGTTACCGGTAACGACGCAGCCGGACGCCGCTGCTGACGACGTCGACTACGAGATCACCAGCGTGACAAACCAGGTAAATGAGCAATTGAGGAGGACTTTGGAGGATGCGATTTTATCGTACCGGTCCGCACCTCTCGATGAAAGACCGCGTTTGCCTCGCTTGCCCACTCACAGACGAAACTTAGCTGTAATGGAGGCCTTGAATCCTTTGTTGGTCCCTTATCTAGAGACTAGCGAAGGACTAGCTGATACCCATTCGATCCTTTACTGCGGAGCCGTGGCGGCGTGTCGTGTTGCTCGTGTCAAGTTCCCAAACTCCACGCGAGCACCACGACCTGTCGATAAAATTCCAGCTTGGCAAGTACGGATCGAACGGCGGATCGGTAAATTCAGGACCCTCATTGCAAAGCTAAGTTGCTTCAGAGAGGGCAATACCCGCCCTCGAGTGATGCGTTTTGTGACACAGGCCTTCGCTGGGACTGATACTCGGCCCCAAGATTATATGGCATGTATCACAGAACGCATTGACTTTCTGAAGCAGAAAATCTCTGCTTGGGCGAGCCGCATTCGTAGGTATCGAGAACGTGTGGACCGATATTGGCAGAATCGAAACTTCCAAAGTGACCAAAGGAGGGTGTACCGAAACTGGGAGAAACCTGACCAATGTGTGATGGACGGGCGTGTACCGGATGCTGATACCATGAATAATTTCTGGCGCAGCATCTGGTCTGTGCCCATCCAGCACACGGAGGGAGATTGGATGGATGTGGTGAGTAGAGAGTGTGAACCAATCGAAACCATGGGGGCTGTTGAGATTACCCCCATAGATGTCAGATTTGCAATCCGTTCGGCCCATAACTGGAAAAGTCCTGGACCGGACGGGTTGCATAACTTCTGGCTGAAGTGGTTTCGATGTTCACACTCTGTACTCGCCACACAATTTCAAGAAGCCCTCGAGCTTGGGTCTCTGCCAAGTTTCATGACGACTGGAGTCACCTTCCTGCTCCACAAATCTGGTAGTACCGCGGAAGCAAAGAACTACAGACCCATCACGTGCCTACCTACCATCTACAAGCTCCTTACGTCCATTCTGACCGTAAAAATTAATGCGCACATAGTTGCAAATAATATTTTGGCTCCTGCTCAGAATGGATGTAGGGTTGGGTCCCGCGGTACTAAGGAGCTCCTCCTCATTGACATGACCATTAGCCAGCAGATCAGGCGCAGCAAGGGGAACCTCTCCGCTGCATGGATAGACTACAAGAAGGCCTATGATTCGGTGCCTCATACATGGCTGGAGAGGATCTTAGAGTTGTATAAAATTGATGCAACTTTGAGATCCTTCTTAGGTACATGCATGAGACAGTGGATCACAGTTCTTCGTCATCCAGGTAGCGGACGGGATCCCTCTGCTCCGCAAGATCTGATTCGCATAGAGCGGGGTATATTCCAGGGCGACAGTCTGAGTCCCCTATGGTTCTGCCTGGCACTGAATCCTCTTAGTACTCTGCTAAAGGATTCAGGGCTAGGCTATCGACTTCGGAGAGAGGGTGTTATCGTTTCTCACCTGTTGTACATGGATGACCTCAAACTTTTCGCGCCGAGAAAACCAGAGCTGCTGACTCTGTTGAATATCACACAGATATTCAGCAGTGCCATCAGCATGGAGTTTGGTGTCGAGAAGTGTGAGGTCATGCAAGTACAGCGGGGGAAAGTTGTAAATACTACAAACTTACAGCTTTCCGATACGATATCCCTCAGATCTCTTTCCGATATCGAAACCTACAAATATCTCGGTATGTCAGAAGCGTTAGGTATAGTAGACAGAGACATAAAACAGTCGGTGAAGGAGCGATTCTTTTGCCGCCTGACTAAAGTACTCAATAGTCTTTTGTCGGGTGGTAACAAGGTTCGTGCCTTCAACGGCTGGGTTATGCCTCTGCTTATATATACCTTTGGCATATTGAGATGGAATCAAACTGAACTTGACGCCCTTGACTGTAAGGTTCGTCAACTTCTTACGACACACAGAATGCGACATCCACGCTCGTCGGTAATGAGGATGTACATCCCGCGGAAATGTGGGGGCCGCGGCTTTTTAAATGCCAAGACCCTCCATAACCGCGAGGTGTGCAAGCTCAGAGAATACTTCCTCCATGCCGACAGTGAGATGCATCGTGATGTCGTAGCAGTTGACAAGAACCTTACCCCGCTCTCACTGGCTAAGGAGAACTGGCACAAACCTACGGTGCTGAGTGCCCTCGACCGCAAGGTTGTATGGGAGAGTAAGGAGCTGCACGGACGGTTCTACAAAGCCCTTACAGGGCCTGATGTAGACCTACTCGCATCCGTGAACTGGCTACGTTTCGGTGACCTCTTTGGGGAAACCGAAGGTTTTGTCTGTGCGATTATGGATGAGGTAATAAAGACGAACAACTACCGAAAGTATATCATGAAGGATGGAACCGTTGACATTTGCAGAGCTTGTCATCGTCCCGGTGAATCCCTCAGACATATACTTTCGGGTTGTTCGCACCTCGCTAACACTGAATACTTGCACAGACATAACCAAGTAGCAAAGATCATCCATCAGCAGCTTGCTCTCCAATACGACCTTGTCGGTCCAGAGGTTCCGTACTATAAGTACGCACCGGTACCGGTTCTCGAAAATGGTCGTGCTACGCTCTACTGGGACCGCTCTATCATCACGGACAGGACTATTCTTGCGAATAAACCAGATATCGTCTTGGTAGACCGGTCGGAACGCCGGGCGATACTTGTTGACATCACCATCCCACATGACGCTAATCTCGTGAAGGCCGAGAAGGACAAGCTTAGCAAGTACCTTGACTTGGCACACGAGATTACCGCTATGTGGGATGTCGACTCAACAATTATCGTTCCGATAGTCGTTTCAGTGAACGGTCTGATAGCGAAGAGCCTTGACCAATACCTTAAGAGGCTCTCGCTAGGCAGCTGGATCAAGGGTCAGATACAGAGGGCGGCTCT
Organism: Horisme vitalbata; assembly: GCA_951804965.1. Lineage (NCBI taxonomy): Eukaryota > Metazoa > Arthropoda > Insecta > Lepidoptera > Geometridae > Horisme > Horisme vitalbata. The sequence continues at coordinate 7,949,395 of OX638102.1, forward strand.
CCTGGACTCGGCACGCATTGTGCGGAGGTTCCTCTCTCTGCAGGCCTAGCCACCGACCGTTTGAGCCCTGCCCCGCGGTCGGTGGTCCACCATTTTGGATATATTTTTTACTATAATGTTTTTTTATATTATTTTTGTACATAGTAGATTAATAATGTTTTAAATTTTATAGTAAAAAATGTATTTTTTATGAGTTTTAAAATGAATAAAGTGTTATAATAATAATAATAACAATAACCTAACATTTAAAAGCACAACATATAAAAAAATAATGAATTCTTTGGTTTTCGTGGTCTATTTTCCTATACATTCATTAAGACCTATACATTCATTTTTTCATTTCTCCTATTATATATATATTCATTTTTCCTATACATTCATCATTAGTCAAGGTTGACCAAATATAGCACATGGCTTTTAAACGATAAAATGAGTATCAAAATAGACTTAAGTTTTTTATACTTACTGTGGAAGATTCACATAACTGGAGACATACAGGTGTATTTTCAGTTACCATCCATTGAATTAAGTGGCCCTTTGGTTTTTTATCCTGAAATTAAAACGTCATCTTTAAACCGGGCTATGCAAATAATAATGAACCAAAGAAATTATATAATTTAAAGTTCTAATAAAAAATGAAACGACTTTCCTGTATATGTAATGAACTTATGGGGTGGGGAAGGGCAGGGAGGGAGTGAGGACTCTCCCTCTAAAAGGGGGAATCTCACAGTTTCTGAGAAAAAAAAATTAAGTTTTGAGGTTAACGAGACAAAAAAAATTAAACAATATACGTCAAAACACACTTCCGGGAGAGGAACCTATGACCTACGATCAGTTTAAAAACAGTTTCAAATCATAAAAATGGATATATGATTCGGGTATTTGACCTCGTCGGCCTCTATCTACGCATAGGGACCACAAGACTACGTGGCATCGGGGTGATCTGCGTCAGTTCTGTGATATATCTAGAACCTCTGCTACTCAAGTTGGGGTGTCCTAGAACCTACTGCTGCGGGAAGGATTTCCAGGTGGTTGTAAAAAATCTAATAACCGACTGTCTATTCAATGTATTACATTAACAACGAGAAATATCATTGTCAATGTCGAATTACCAAAAAATACCACAGAGGCCATAAATAAAAAGAATAAGATCATATTTTTGATATTCAGTGATGAAAAAAAAATTGCCCGCAGTGTCATCATCATCAAGTTTGACAAAATTAAGTAAAAAATTTGAATTTTCAAATAATCATATCTCAAAAACTATTTGTTTCCGCAATACGCCATTTTAGATTTAGGCTTCCTAGATATAGACCTATCTGTGACAAAAGTTCCAGCCGCCTAGCTCACTACAAATAAATGAAAGTTGAGCCAAAAATTAATGTCCAGTGGGCAAAATTCATTTCAAATACCGGCAACACCAAACAAAACAAAACAAAATTGAATTTCACTTTTTGGCTTATTTTCTTACAGATTTCTGCTCTAAATGTTGTTATTTATTGTGGAAGTCTAGTTAACAATCCATTTTTGAATAAATACCTCGTCAAAAGTACGATACTTACGAATGAAAAGACAAATCCGGAATGTTTTGATCACTGCCACTTTTGCACTAAAATACACTACACCGATCCATTTTGATAGAGAAATCCATAACATTCATTTGTTATTATTGATTTACAATAGATGAAACATAATTTTTCCAGGTAATAATTTAGTTTCAAGCAAGTTTTTCACAAAATCTTCCAAAACTGCTGCTAGCTGCCAAAGTTTGTTTAGCGCAATGTTGCGCTAAACAACGAAAAAACCGGCACGCGATAAGGGACAGCAAATCTATAGTGCGGTCTCCTTTATTTGCATGAAGCACGCATAAGTAGTTCTCTTTCTTGAAAGAATGAGATGAATTATCTCGTCGTCTATAGCTTTCTCTGTCTAGGAATGCCATCAATGACAGGAAATGAAACTAATGTCAATGGTAAAAATGCCCCCACATATCGCGTGTTAATATCGGTTACCTACCTACATATTTTTATCCAACCGATTATTAATTTTTTGTAGCGCCATCTATCAGTAGTCATAAGTACTACGACACCAGTCACCATAAAAGAGAAGTCTGGTTTGTAGTCCAATAAAATAAATGAAGTAAAACTTAATAGATGTCACTTATTTATATTTATTAAAAACTTCATCGAAGAAGTTAATTTAAATTGGTAGGAAGGCAGCTATTTAGTAAAAATCGGTTGTCAGCGGTTTGATTAAAATATATTGAGCGAGAACAGTAAAATAATAAATGTAAAGTAAAATAATCCTAATAATAGTTATGTAAAAATCGAATAATTTAATTTTATAAAGCATTTCAAAAGAAATAAAAATAAATTAAAACAATTATTTAAAAGTTTCACAATAATGAAATATTATATAACTAAAAAATATATATGTAACACGCAGTATATGTACAATTTAAGTTAGCACTACACAATAATAATTGAATTTAAATAATAATTTGATAATGTTTATAAAATCAGATCCTAGCTAAATAAATTAATCAACTACCTACTCCAACCGAGGATATGCTCTTCTTGAAGCTCTGCACACTTCCGGAGAAAAAGTCTATCCCCTCCCGTTTTGATAAAATGATACATTGATGGATCATTCTATTTAAAGGGGCATTGATTTGTCTCAGATCTGGGTGTTTTCTGTGTTTAATATGTATTTTTTCCACCCTAAAAATATAAACCACACATAGGGTAGTACTTAGTATGTATATCAGTCATGTGGTTCCCAAATTAATATTATAAATGCGAAAGTATATTTATGTGATTGAGTAGGTATGTAACTCCGTAACGGCTGAAGTGATTTGGATGAAACTTTAAATACATCCAAATTTTGGCATGGATTTCATAGGCTTTTCACCCAAGTAAAATGTGAGCGAAGCCGACGGCTAAAGGCAGTAAATAGTATATAGTACCTATAGTTTTATTAAGTACAAATAATGATCAATAATAAAACTAAATTGCTTTATATCGAATGAATTTATCGTCTTCGTAGACAGAAAAATAAACTACAAACATTTTTTCAATTCACTTTCATTTCAGAGGGCTTCAACAAGGCTATCCGATTACTCGCTGCATAAGAATAATTTAAAATAATACTAAGGGATCTTGAATAAAACTCGAATGGCATGTCATTACATGAAAAATAATACTTAGGCTTCGATTACTTAGGTATTGAATTTTTTATTGTTTTTCACACCATTATAGAAAACCTTACACCGTTAGGGCGTTTTCGTACTACGTCCGATCCGAATCCGATCCGAACCCAAATCAAAGAATCAGAGATTGGACTAGTGGGTAAGCAATATGCGAATTTGGGTGGAGATTTATAGATCCGTATTTTCACGGAAACGGATCGGACTCTGATTGGACGTAGTGCAAAACCGCCCTTAGACCGTAAAAAAGGAAAAAAAAAACATATTTTACTTAGGACTAGCGTAGCCACCAAACATAGAGACTAGTATCGTAGCGCTACGCCGCCGCTGTCTGCTACAAGTACGCACAAGCAAGCACGTATCTGTGATGAACATGTCTGATTAGTATGATAACTATCATCCAATCGCGACTTCGCACGTGGCCTTCGGGTAAAATTTGCTATATTATTCTTACTAGAACTACATGTCTGTAAAATTTCAGCGCAATCCGTTCAGTAGTTATGTTGTAAAGGAGAAACAAACATTCGTTTTAAATTTTCGATTAAATTATCAACAACAAAAAAAAACCACCAGCCTATATCAGTTCACAGCTGGATATAGGCCTCCCCTAATAAGAACAGGGATATGCCCATAATAGTCTCGCTGGGCATGCGGGTTAGGGATCGCAGGGTGAAGCTTCTTGCAGCGTCGATGCTGCTGCCCGTCGGCTGTCAGAGAAATTTTAAGTGCCAAAGTTTGTTTGCGCTATGCCGCATTCAACTCGTTTGTGAGGTAGCGTGCAGGTGAGGTTGGCGTGGAATCCAAAGTTGATGGAACCCCTTATACCCCTCTATGTAATACTTATTAGTAGGATTAATACGAAGTAAGACAAAAATACAATAAATAAATGACTCTACGTATGCCTGTTTGGTGCTGTTTATATATTTGACGAACTTTGTTGGCGCAGTGGTTAAAGGCCCGCCTGAGACCCAAGAAGTTAATGGTTCGATTTCCGCCGAGAGCCAATTTTTTGTATGATGAGCAAGTATTTGTATCGGGTCTGGATTTTCTATTTGAAATGTATGTATTTACAAAAATAAAATATGTTATTTATTAGTAAGTAATATACCCTCGAGAGCAATGAATCCGGGTCACTCAAAGAATCCAAAAAATCTCGGAAAGTAAGAATGCTAGGTTAATGCAATAAATTGTATTTAATAGACAAAATTTATGCTCTACAAGCACGATGGAAGACACAGAGTGTATAGAAGACCAGGGGAAAGATTCAAGCAAGCATGCATCGAAGAAAAAGTAGCCTACGGTGGTGGGTCTGTACTTGTGTGGGCCGGAACTTCCTCTGAAAGTCGCACAGAGCTGGTGATCATAGAAAACGGCTCTTTAACTAGCGTAAGATATGTGGAAGAAATCCTCAACGAACACGTTGGTCTATTTATGGTCAATTTGGGTGAGGATGCTATATTTATGCATGACAATGCCCGACCTCATACAGATAGGATTGTGAATGACTACCTTCAAGAGATGAACATTACTTGTATGGAGTGGCCAGCGCGCAGCCCGGATATCAACCCGATCGAGCATGCTTGGGACGAGCTAGGGAGATGCGTAAAACAACAAAACCCTCCCCCAATCACGCTTCCTGAGCTCAAAATTGCTCTCACAGAGGAATGGAAGAATATTCCCCAAAATCGTATAAGGAACTTGGTGTACAGCATGCCAAACCGCGTAAACGCAGTAATGGAAGCACGAGGAGGTAATACGAAGTATTGAAATTCAAGAAAATCGTCATAAAGTTCAAAAATTTCATGTTTCCTATTTTTGTTTTAAGGAGAGATCAGCAGTTTTTTTTCTTTATGTAATTTTGTGTAAATAAAATGTATGGTGACTCATATTTACTTTCCGAGATTTTTTGGATTCTTTGAGTGACCCGGATTCATTGCTCTCGAGTGTAGTTCCCACGATACAAGCACTGCTTCGTGTGGGACTAGTTGATGGTGTGTGATAATTTCCAGCATTATTTATATGATTTTATTATACTATTCACCACAAGTTAAAGTGGCAGTGGGCAGGCCCATAGCCCGTAGAACCAATAACCGTTGGGAATAAAGGTGCTCGAATGGCGAACACCTGGACACACACATGGACTGACGACATCGACAAGATTGCAGGTAATCGGTGGATGGAGAGGGATCAAGACCGTTCTTCGTATAAATCCTTATCTTGGGAGAAATCTTTGCTCAGCAGGACTTCTATAGGTTAAGATTTTTATAAATCCCAAAAATTTCGATTCAGGCGGGATTTGAACCCGCGACCTTCCCATAGTTGTAATAGGTTGTTGACAATGATGATGATTCACCGCTACAAAAGCTTTATTTTTTCCTTTGAATAAAAAAACGATTCATCTAAGGCCAAAGACAAACAAAGCCAAAATCAACACAATGCATCATAAAATTTAACTTCCATCGGCAGACACGTAACAATGTAATTAACGCGGTCTGTTTTAATTAAAACAACCCAAATTATTATAAAATGTTCTCTAGATAGAAATTTGGTTGTGATGCAAACTATTCACGGGAATCAGGTGTATAAAATTGATGGAACAGGCAGGCAATAGCGCTCATTATCATCAGCAGCCTATAAAGTCCACAGCTGGACATCGGCCTCAACCTAAGAGCACCAACCGTACCTAAATTTTATTCATGTTCATTTTTTTCTTTGTTATATTGGAAACCAATTTCATTTGTACGACGAATTGCCCATAGAAACGTAATACCAAAATGATTTCTAATTCAAGCATATCTCACTACATTATTGTATTATTTGTATTCCAATAGTATGTATTGGAAAAATGAAATAAAAGCCGATAAATAGCATTTTGCACATTTTAATGCCAAAATTTACAATTTTCTTCCTCTTTGTTTCGTATTAAAAACAAAGTATACTAAATAGTAAAGAATACATAAAGTTTTCAGTCATCATTTTTAGTATTACGGAACACAACCAAATTCTTAGAAAATTTTAAACGGCCAATATTGTTATCCCGCCCGCACGGCTGAATCATCCATCTGCTAAACAGAGATGCGTTATACGGAGCAATCCATTGCTCGCGCCTCGAATTGAAGTTACGAGCGAGGTTCGCCGCGTTCTTAAATTTAACCCTTGCTCAAAGTTAGCCCTGTCACTGTTTGTCAATATCCAACGGTAAAAGATGGCAATAGTTTAAGCATCGTTAACTTTTGACAGATTTTTATAAGTAAGGCCCATAATGTTAAAATTAATTTCGAAATAAAATAATTTCAAACTAGGTAGGTACCTACAACTAGCATACTATAGAGCTTCAAGCATGTACAATAGTCACAACGGATCTAATATGTACGTTACTAATTAAGTACATTATTGTTGTATAATATGTTGTATTATTGTTTGTTGAGCCCTAATTTCAGAGGGCTATAAATCAGATAGTCGCAATGTATACTACTGTATACATATATAGGAACAACGTTCGTACTTGTATTCAACATCAGAGGGATGTAGATACCTTGACTGTATCCGTCCATTGCTGGACATAGGCCTTCCACTAATAAAGGTAGATATGCCCATAATCCCCACGCTGGGCATGAGGGTTAGGGATCGCAGGGTACAGGGCTTCTCGCACTACCAACGCTGCTGCCTGTCGGCAGCCAGGGGATTTAGCTGTGCCGGTGTTAGGCTATGCCGCAAGTGCAGGTGAGGTAGGCTTGGGTTCGGAAGATGGGGGTTAGAATCCCTTACACCCTTTCACATACCACACCAATAGTATACTTCTATAAATCACCGAATTAAAAATTGTGACCGAATTTATCATTATAAGATTAAAGTAAAAATGCCGCTTCCATACTATTTAACAACTCTGTGTAACACTCGAGCTGTTTGGGCCACTGAATAAATATGTACCTAAGCTCAGCGAAGCACGCAAAAGTTTCAGGGTACTTCATAAGTGTTAGCACGAACGTCGACCTTCTACAAGGTGTTTCAGGACATGTATGACCTTGAAAAAGAGTGAACCTTAATGTCGACTGATGATAAAAGGTACAAAATAAGTCTCTGGCAGCCTTTGTGGTGAAGAGGGCGTAGGTCCACCTGAGAAGAAGAAGATTGCGGGTTCGATTCCCGCCGCGAGACAAGTTTCGTCGTTTCAATGAATAATATGTATTACTTACAAAAAAAAGTATTTGAGTACCTAGTTTATTAGTTATGTGGTTCAAATAATACAAGTGCTCGGTTCTGCTCAGTTTGGAGCTACATGATGTGTCCAGCATTATTTATTTAAGTATTTGAATTAAATAATTGATTAGTTAATTGGTTTAGCTTATTTTCGTTCACAATTTTTAATTTCAAATGAGGTACTTACAACCAGAACTACTTACGTGGCGTATTTACTTTACCTTGCTTATTTTCTTTATATAATTTTCCATGAAGAAATCCGTAAGAGAACCAGTGTTACCGGCAAAGCTCTCAGAATTAGCAAGTTGAAGTGGCAATGGGCAGGCCATATAGCCCGTAGAACCGATAACCGTTGGGGAATAAAGCTTCTTAAATATGGACTGTGCTCTGGAAGACGAGTTGTAGACTCGAATTGTAGAGACCCTCCACCAGATGGACCGACGGCATCGTCAAGATTGCACGTTATTGCTGAATGGAGAAGCTTAAGAGCGTTCTTCGTGGAAATCCTTGAGGGTGACCTATATTCAATTGTTTAGCAGTGGACGTCTAAAGGTGAAGAAGTTTTTTTTATAACAAAAGGAAAATCTTTCGCCGCTTCCTTTAGATCTGTATCAAATACCTATGTACTTACGATTATTTCAGAAATTACCTTTCAGTTGATGTACACCAAAAGTGCTATTTGATGTTTTTCTAAGTAATAAAAATATTGCTATACAACAGGCGGGTATTGTAATAGTTTGGATACTAATCGCTGAACAATTATATCCAAAGTTTGTAATATTTTACACTATAATTCATCAGTAAAATGAAATATTAGTAAAAAAACTATGTAACAATGTTATATATAATCTTGCCTATCATTTATCTGTTCAAATCAGCGCATATATAACACCACTTTATTTTTCCTTACAATGCATGCAAAATTATTAAGTAACCAATGGTGGTACATGCGTCTGCTAATGTAGCACGTAGGTAGTTGGTGCTCACCGAGCCATTTCACCGTAAAAGCGGTATAGATAGGACAGGGACGAGCTGGTTCCCGGGGCTCGGTCTCACCTGCACAGACCCGTATACGCGTCACTACCCACACAGATGCGCGTGTGCGGACAAAGGTTTTGTGTACACACAGCAACCCACACAGAAACGGGGCTACAATGAAGCATCCAGCGCGCCGCACACACGCGCAGAGGCTCTGCTGGAGCGGGCATCCAGCTCGGGACATTGGCGGGCGAGCCTTCCCGTCGCGCGGTCCTATCCGACCCGCGTCGCCAGCCTCCGCGCGCCACTTGTTGAATGTGAAAATCGCTCAAACCGCGCGCTAGATTTCTCTCAACCTACCCGCGTTCTCTCCCAAATCTCTCAACCTGTGATGCCTACTCTTCGCTTCCTCTCTGCCTTGTCATACAACCTAGGTTCGGTCTTCCTCTCCGTCTTATTATTGTTACGGACGACATATCGCGCGCCCTAACTTGTTGTAACTTTTTAAATATTTAACGTTGTTGATAACTCGTATCTGTGTTAACTGTTGAATACTTGCTTAGATGTTTGTATCTTTCGATTTAAATAATATTATCCGCCGCGTAAAATAATATTTCGCGACTGAGAGCTGAGAAGCGTTCCCGACCTCAGGTAAGTGAATGAATAATGCCCGTTCTCTATAATTAAAACGTAAGGTATATAAATTTCCTTGATGTATCTAAATACTTATATTTTTAATCCACCTACTTAGGTAAAAAGTACAATAATTTTGTCAGTAGTTTCTAAGGTCACCATTTACCGAAGCAAGTACTTCTTACTTCAACATTTCTGAACTTATTTAGGTGGTGTAATTTTGGCGGTTAAGATCACGACGTAATGGGAGAATAAAGACACGTTCAACAGGTAAACGAAGAAACTGAGAAGCTCTCGTAATATTTTCGGTTATGGCACCCAAGCTAAATAGGCACTGGCACTTGGACGCAAATGGAAATGGCATAGTTACATTACACGAACGATTTGCATAATAGAGGGAAACTTTTTATCGTCCGCGTCGGAATTTCTCGTAAAAATCGTCTTAATTTCGAAAACAGCAATTTCGAGCCTTATTATGTGCGGTCACGCACTTTAAGTACTATTGTTTTAATGATTCGTGGAAGGACTTTTGCAAATGGAATGTGGATTAAATACTTTTCTGATTAATCCGAGTATAAATTCAGTATACTGATACTCAATGTATCAGATAATTTAGGAATTCTCTTCAGGAAATTTAAATATTGAAGAAGCTCAAAAACGGCTTGAACTACTTAAATGTGTAATATATTTATTTTGTTTAATCTACGTGTTGTAGGGGTCGTTTAGAAAAAAATGAAAAAAAAAGAACAGCCAGATAACACAAAAAAAAATTAGTAATTATGTATTGGAATTACCATTCCGGACTGCAAATCAATTTAATTTTTTTTTTATTTAACCCTTCTCATTCCATTGTTGGGCAAAGATCATCCCTAAGAATTCCGAAATTCAAAACATTTCTGTCTCAATAATAAAAATTAATATAAAGGTTTTTTTTTTTCATAAAATAGATTATGCACCGCTTTAGCTGATTCCATTCATGCAGTATCAAAGATTCGACGGAAATATACATTGAATAACATATTTTTAAATGAAAGGGTATCTAATTCTTAGTATCCCAATAAATCCTACTTTTATTTTGATGTAGGTACCAAAATCTATTCCCCATTACCAACGAAGCTGTAAAATAGTTTGTGGGTACAATAAGTTGATCGTGGATGCAATCAAACTTTATTATTTCCAATAAATTATTTGAAATAGAACTTGAAATGGCACGGATATTGCTTTTTTCCCACCCCCTTCCATTTCCAACATGGACGCATATTTATAACCTTCTGTCATTTTATTTCAAATCCCTTCCATTCGACTTTTCTATTTAGAGTTTTACTACTTATTAGATTAACCTTAAACATATGTACATATATTCAAAATTACAGTTTAATCGGTTTTGTTCTTTTGGGGTAAAGAAGGACTCATATTTCTGCATATATATGTGTTAGAAGGAAGTGTCTAAATATTTCGTTTTCAAACAAAGTCAGAGAACTAAAAAGAAATCTGACTTAGTTCACGGGGCGCAATGATAAGCGACAAAAGGAATAATGCACAATGAAAATATGCTTTGAACGTGCTTTGAACCGCCACTTTACAGAGAAAATATCATTCAAATATATTTCAATATTTGACGTACTGTACTCGTCATTTTATTCAAACAGAATTGGGTCAACCGCTCAATATGCACTGACCTTCACTTTAGCTTATGTTTTGTATACTTTGTCTGAAATATATCAAAAGTTTAATTAATATAACTCGATAAGTTGCTCTCTAATAAGCAGTAGGTGCTACCGGCTGAATTAATAGCTAAATAACTATAAACTAATATTTCGGCATCTAGTTATGAAGCCCCACCAAATCAAATTCTTCACCAATAATTATAATAAAATTGTTTTCCATTCCAGCTATCATCTACCGTATCGTCAATATCTTTCTAAGTTCAACATTTTAATTCCCTACCTTTTCCGATTTAAGTCGATAAAAAAACAGGTTTTTCATCTATGGACAACGGTTGCATGTATTAAAATGTGGTTTAACAGGTTACTGTTACATAAATTAATAAATATATAGTGTATACTGTTTAGTGAAGGTTACCACACTATTATTTATGGGCTCTCTAATAAACACGGGCGTAAGATGACTCTTGACCTCTTGACTTGCATGGGCAAGGCTGAGGTCGACGATGGGGCGAGCTTTCCCAAAATATGCCTATTTGCTCTCTTTTTAAAGCCGTTAGGGTCAATGAAAAACAGACGCTGGCAGCTGACTCCAAACTTTAGAAGTTGGTAGGAAGGGCTTTTTTAACACTTTCGTTAACTTCCGTCATACGGTAGGTGTGACAATGCAATTAGTTTTGTGGTCCTGTCGGCCAGTAAAGGCCTTATGCGAGCCAAATTTAAGGTTCTTGGTTTTTTTATGGTTCAATATCTGTATGGTTCTGACTAAATCTTAGTTAGTTTGAAGACTTCTAAAATTTATAAAGATTTTAAAGTAATCCTTTTATATTCAATAACTTTTGGGATAATTTTCCACAATATCGCGAATATCAAGTTCTTAATACTATATTTTATATATTTTGTTGTCAATCTACGTTATTAATTATTATAACACAAGTGTAGTGAAATGGACAGGACCTGGCTGAAGACTGGACGACTGGACGTTGCCTCATTATTGTTACTTGATACTGGCGAAATTGTGGAAAACTATCCCAGAAGCCTTTAAATAAAGAAGTAAAGTGATCCAGGGCCGTTACTGGATCAGGACTCTTGAAATTATTATTAGTACTTCGTACTTGGGCTAGCTATCAACCGTTGCTTCTGAAAGCGCAAAGAGAGGATGAAAGAGGTGATATTATATTTTAACGCCGTTTTAGCTATCTGATGTTTATAGAACTGTTATGAATTGGACGGAGTATGCATATGTATGTATGTATGTATGTATTTTTTTAAATGGTATTCGAAGATGAAACAAGCACATGGTCCACCTGATGTTAAGTGGTAACCATTACCTATCACAAAGTATTGCATCGTAGATCACGTTTTTTTGGAAGATGCTCGACGATGCAATGCCCTGCGTCCATCAACTTGAGGCATGAAGATGATAAACCTCATGTGCCTGTATGTTATTCTTCAAGACCTAATACTATATTCTACAATGCACACTGTAAAATGTGTAGTATACACTCAGCAGTGGATGAAAACGGGCTGCGGATAATGATGACGATGTCCAAGCCATATGTAGCCATACTATTCAATGTCAGACCCAAAATTGCCAAACTATTAATTGTTTCGCAAATAGTTTGGCTGCATGAATAATTTGAGTTGCCAAAAACAAGGATTTGGGACTGCGGCTTAGCTTTTGAATTTCAGTTAATGGATTTGTTTTAGCATGAGAGTTGGATTACTTATTTTATAATACGCACAGATTCTTCAGAGCAAAAAATATACTTTACCGAAATTGGGTTGTTGGGTTCGATTAACCTCATAACTGCTGCGATTCCAGACACAACCAGACATATTCAGACAATCTAGAAAATCTATTGTGTCTCGTTCAGATCTGTGTTAAAGCATACAAGAAGTTAATAAATCATAATCTTAATCATTTATTTTGCCAGAAGTAGGGTAACATAGGTCTCACATATTTAGTAAACTTACACGCTTTACCACTCAATGGTATGCAAAATGGTATGCTTGGGTTCCAACCTCCATCTTTGGAACCCAAGCCAACCTCACCTGCTCGTGGTGCACCCTGCTAAACAACGAACGGGGCTCTGGCGGCCGGCTGATTGCGGCATATCACAGTCTTAATCGGCACAGCTAAATCCCCTGGCCACAGACGGACAGCAGCGTCGGTGGTGCGAGAAGCTGTGCCCTGCGATCCCCAACCCGCATGCCCAGCGTGGGGATTATGGGCATATCCCCCTTTATTAGGGGAGGCCTATGTCCAGCAGTGGACTGATATAGGCTGGTGTGGTGGTGGTGGCTGGTGTGGTGGTGGTGGCTGGTGTGGTGGTGGTGGTGGTGGTCTTATGCAAAATTCTATGTCAAATTAATTGAGTACCTTGTGCAAGTCAGCCATAAGGGTCACAAGGCCCAAATTTAATCGGTATGTACCTAATAACTTGAGCTATGATTTTTTTGACTGTTATAAAAATTTGCGAAATTTAGAGCGATAAATTGTAGGTACTGTCAGTGTCATATGTATGTAGATTTAGGACCGACCTTTTTACCTTTTTGCCTTTAATGAAAATCATAAGTTTTTCATGTTTAAAGTTGGCAGTCTTGGTTCAATAAGGTTTAGGGTGACTTTACTGAACCGGTCAGTCAAACGTACCCTTCGCTTTGTCAGACGTCCGTCCATCCGTCCGTCCGTCAGTCTGTCACATCTGATTATTTCAGGAACTACAAAAGCTACCGACTTGAAATAAATAAAAAAAAATTGGTAAAGATTTAAAATGTCCATATTGAATAAGATAGCAAGTGAAAAAATACATATCAAAAATCCTTTCATCTCCAAGGGGTCAAAAATAAGAAATGACAAAATTTTAAACTGGTTCCGCCAGGTCGACCAAAAAATAACAATAAATTATATATATTAAATTTGATATCATGAACAGATTTTATTTAGGACTAGCGGTACGTCCCGGCTTTGCACGGGTTAGGGCACTTTTTTACGCATTGGGTTACGTTACTTAAGTTTTACTAAGGATTCATGTTTTCTAGCAATAAATATAGCTTATGTTACTCAGGGCGAATGTAGCTTTCCAACGGTGAAAGAATGTTTGAATTTATTCATTACAAACATACACACACACAAAAATACAAATTTTTCCTCTATAGATAGATAGATATAACTTTATTGCACACTATACAAAGAAACACAACATAATGAAATAGGCATTAAAATAATGGTACAATGGGCGACCTTATCGCTAAGAGCGATCTCTGCCAGGCAATCTTTGGATGGAACCTTTGAATATAATATTATATATATAAAGTGTAGATGTAGATGAAAAAGGTCCAAAAAATGACCATATGCCCCCTTATCTCCGAAGTTTGCGAAGAACTTGAAATGTATGTATATTATAGAAGTATATCTATATTTTACAGGAAAAATATAGCGAAGTCTCTAGATAATATAATTTTGTAGAAACCTAAATAAATGTGAGGACAGCTCTGTGGTCAAGCTATAAAGCAAGTTACACGGTTAAATAAGTTGTTATCTAAAATGCCATAAGTTGCCCATTCTAAAGCCGGTTTCTATTTTTGTATAGAAGGTACAGTTTTTTAATTACGAAGAAAACTTACTAATTAGTATCTCACACCATTGACGTCACCTGCGGTGGGCGAGTCAACTCGCACTTAACCGGTCTTTTTCTTTATCAGTTGGCCAATGAGCTCTAATGCCTAAAGGTCCTAAGGCTTACGTTAGATGTTAACGTTTTTTTAACTAGGTTATTTACATAAACTGCTGACTGTCTTCACTATCGCTTCGACCTCAAAGATTACCAACAATAAAGTAAACGAACTCTAAAAAGCAAACGTGCGGTTAGTTAATAAGTTTGGTTACTCTTAATAAGTTTGCGAAACTCGTAACATTCTAGATCAGAAAATCTTATTCGAAAATCTCTTTGATGTTTCATTTTAATAACTTGGAATTGGAAAATTGAATACACTTGCTATCTAGATGAATTATAATATCCTAGCTTTTCTTAACAAGTACTTACACTAACAAGATTTGTTTGAGTTCATAAATAAGTAAATAATTCGTGAAGAAGTTTACAGAGAGACGGTCTTCTTTCAACGATGGTGGTCACAGAAAAGGGACCAAAATTGCAAAGCTTGATTCGTATTCCTTTTATCATCTCAACATCTTGGCTCTGTATTGCGGCGGGGTTTCAATCAGGGGTTTAAGGAATTCTAGCTTCCATTTTTGAAACCCAAGCCAACCTCATAGGCTCATGGTACACCCATGGCTAACTAACAAATGGGACTCTACTGGAAGGCTGGTTTCGGTACAGTTTTTAACTGGCATAGCATTATATGGCCACCATCAGGCTGCAGCGTCGGTGGTGCGAGAGCCTGTGCCCTACGATCTCCAATCCGAATCCCTGCGTAGGGATTATGGTTAACACCGCATTGTTGTGTTGTTCATCTCTTGGTAATCTATGAGCTTGAAACATCAAGCATCATTGGTTTATATAGAGCGGTGGTGACCACTTTCCATCCGTTTGTCATAAAAAAATATGTACCACACATTATAACTATTCCATCATATTTCAGAAGACCTCTTCATTTTGCGGTTAAAGTTTAGATAGAGCCAGTAAAATCTGGGACACTGAGTAACAGTTTACAGAAATACCTCATGAGGACGAAAACGGTTAATCAAAACTCAGTCAGACCCCGACGCATTCCTGACTGTAGGCTTATTGACATAGAAAACAGGCTGTCCCAAAGCAGGTACGTGTTTTTATATACCAGTTTTACAGTCTTGCTATAAATAGTTGCTGTAATCATTGCTACCTTTTTTTTTTCTTCCCGCGCCTTCAATCGCGTTTATGTAAATTTTGTCAGGAGTTTTGTTTACTGCCCGCGAAGCCAGTATTTTTTCCGGATAAAAAGTACCCTATTTCCTATTCTTTAGAACTGAATAAACTATAAAAAAGACAAAATTTACAGTGCAATTTGAAACCTACTTACCATTGGTTTCATTTTTAATGTAAGAAAACCAGTTATAACTCTAGATACAAAATAGTAAACATTCAGAACAAAAGTGAAAACTTATTTGTTTACTTAATAATTAGAACGGCTTGTATCAATATATACCGGTACATAGAACCGGTAAATAGAATCCGATATAGACTTTAATATTATTCAGAAATTATCTGATCCCATCTGACTTTAACCATATCTATGCCACAAAATAATGTATGCTCTGTGTTTAGAACGCAATACTACAGACCAGATAAACTGTTACACGTGGCCTGTTTCCTATGTGAATTTGGACTAAAGGTTCGGGTAGGTACCTAACATAATATTGGTACATCTAGGTATTTGTTTCCAATACACGCATTGAGTAAATTGGTCCCCTGAGGATAGAAGGGATTATATACTAGCCCACAAATGTAATTGTCTACGTGACTGATCAAAGCAAATGACTATACTGACAGGGCTGGCTAGACCAAATGTTATGTTATCGTCTTCGGAAAGTATTTAATAGTCATGAGGGATGAGTCGAAATAAGATCAAAAACTAAGTTCTAAGTACCTACATAAAAAATCATCTACTCGAAGGTGAACGTGGTCAGGAAAGTCTAGGCTCTACAAAAAAAACAAGTTCTCAAAATTTTTATGATAGTTGACTTGCTCACACGACTCATAAAGAATCAGCCAACATTTTTTATTTTTATTATTACGAAATAATTATAATGCTATCATTACAACATGACCAAAACGATGTTTTAATACTATAAACAGTAGGGTATGTAGGTAGCTATTATTACTTAGAGTCTTTATTTTCCAAAACACAATATGGAAGAGTCAGGGTTAAGTCTAAACATTAATACGGTACTACTGCTCACTTTTTAAATTTTCTACAATTTTAATGGCTATCGTAATATCGTTTATCCCTAGTCATTATCGGATTTGAGAATAAGTTAAAAGTCACAAGAAAAATTGCACTGTAACATAGGTATTAGTTTATCATTAGTAAGAGCCAAAAGAAATTTTAAACAAGCTCAAAGGATTTCGCAATAAACATTTATTTAAAATTAAATAGGTATTCAAAGAGCCTTTTGCAACAAAGTTTATAAGCTCGTTTCGATATCATTTCTGATTATTATTTGCACAAAGTTTTTTGTAGATTTATTAACTTCTGTAGGCTTTGACCGAAGTGGTGTATTTTGTACTACTTTCGAGTGATTATTTACAAAATAAATTCTGATTGAAAAGCTTTTCTAAATTACGCACATAAATTGATTGGTTTTTATATTGTCACTAATAGTTTTCCAGCCGCGGCTTTGCACATGTGGTATCCAGATAAAATCAGCTTTTCGGTTTTTTCTGGTCTAGACTCGCACATCTATATGTGCAAATTTAAAAATGCGTTTAGTAGATTTATCGTATAGCTACTCTTATACGATACAACGTTTACACAAACAACGGATAAAATTACTTTGTGTATTATAAATGTAAGCCCACACTTCAGGGAAAATCTATGAATTTTATAAATCCCAAAAATTTCAAACTATTCTTGAACTATTATTGAATTTAGAAAAATTTCGGATTTGAACCCGCGAAATTTTTGGGATATATAAAAATCATCGGATACATTGTTTGTTATTACAAACATTGTATCCAACAAACCTCAAATCCACAACCAAAATTACGCGTACATTAAATAAATAAATGATGCTATACACTATCACACAGCATCATTTAGCCCCAAACTAAGCAGAGCTTGTATTATGATACAACCCCACCTAAGCAGAGCTTGTATGATAGATAAACATTTATTTGATTCTTCAAACAAATACACAAATTTTATTATAGACATATAGATATGTAAAATAATTTTCAAAAAGGTACTTAGAAATTACGGTTATGTTATAAGTAACTTTGTGTGTCTGCAGCACGACAAAAAGGCCTAGGCTCAGTGATTTTAATTGCTTTAACTAAAGCAATAACACTGATTTTCAGCCAAAACCTGATCGAGAGAATAAGTCGCAAGCTATTGTGTGGGAAATCTATGAACTATAATTGTGGTTGTGATTTTGTAGTATTGTTATTCACACACATGGCTGTTAAACTACTTAAAAACATATTTTTTTGAAAATAAATACAAATATTTGCAGTTTTATATTATTTCAGCTAGATTATTACTTGTACTGAATACCTTAAAACTTCAAAGATATCATACATTTATTTTCATAGTGAAATGCAGCTCAGATCACGTATCAAAGTTACGTTGCGAGATGTAGAGTTTTAGAGTTAAGTTAATATTTAAAATATTCTAGATAACATCACAACTACCTTTATTTTATTTGAAATATATTTGTTAGATATTTTAAGGACAGTCTAAATTACATTATGAAAATCAACTTGAAAGAATAGTACATAATTATTATAATAATAAATAAATAAATAATGCTGGCCGTTATCACACAGCATCATATAGCCCCAAACTAAGCAGATTTTTTATAATGGGAACCACATGATTGATATAGATATATAGATAAATTCTTTATTGTACACCAAAAATCAACAATTCAAAAGTCAAAAGTCAAAAGTCAAAAGTCAAAAGTCAAAATTCATTTATTCAGTAGGAACTGTATAGTACACTTTAAAACGTCATTTTTTTTTAATTTACCACCAATTCGTAACGTGACCAAACAGAGAAGAATTAGCAAGAAACTCTGCTTGGCTTATATTTTTTTAACGTCATTGTACTTAATATCTATTACATTGTTTTTGATGGAGTTGGAGGCAGCTTTTTTGTCATCAATCAGATATTTTATAATAAGCTTTATTACATAGATTACGTTTAACAACATTTTTGAATTTATTTACAGATAGATTAATCACATCATTTGGGATTTTGTTAAAAAATCGTACAGACATCCCTTTAAAAGATTGACTAACTTTATGGAGCCTTACAGTGGGAACAGCTAGTTTATCTTTATTTCTAGTGTTAACATTATGATAGTCGCTATTTTTCTTGAACATATTAATATGTTTTCGGACATACATTAAGTTTTCATATATATATTGGCACGGCACTGTCATAACATTTATTTCTTTAAACTTAGTTCTAAGTGATTCTCTGGGGCCCATATTATAAATTGCACGAACAGCCCTCTTCTGCAACACAAATATGGTGTTGATATCTGCAGCATTCCCCCACAACAAAATGCCGTACGACATAATGCTATGGAAGTAGCTGAAATAAACTAGTCTAGCCGTTTCTACGTCAGTAAGTTGACGGATTCTTTTGACTGCGTATGCTGCAGAACTGAGTCTGTTCGACAACCCATCTATGTGAGCTCCCCATTGAAGCTTATTATCTAAAGTTATGCCTAAAAATACAGTACTGTCCACAAGATTTAGATCTTCATCTTTTATTTTAATGTTAGGTTTAACTTGTTTAACATTTGGTAATATAAATCTCATACATTTTGTTTTAGTCTCGTTCAGTAATAAATTATTTACATCGAACCAGTTAACAACTTTCGCTATTGCATTTTTCACGTCATCAAAATTGGTCTGCCGTCGCTTTAATTTAAATAAAAGTGACGTGTCATCCGCAAACAATACAATTTCGTGGTTGTCTCTCACAAGTTGAGGTAGGTCGTTGATGTAAATTAAAAATAAAAATGGTTAAAAATGAAATTACTATGATATACTACATATACACAGTTTTTTTGTAAATACGTACAATGTACATATCATTTAAAGAAAACACCCAGACCCGAGACAAATATCTGCAGAATATGCAAACATTTGTCCGCGGTGGGTATCGAACCCGCAACCTTCTGTGTCTCAGCGGACCTTCGCCCACTACGCTCCACTTTACCGTCAAGATAAAGAGCAAAGGCATTAATCTTGGTGTATAACTGACACCTTTGTAAATCAAAGAAATAAATAATAATTGTTCTAACAACAAAACAGTTTTAGAAATATCATTGGCCTCTTAGCGGAGCGGATGTATAAAGTACCAATAGAATCACGGATATGTGACGTGATGCCATTTTGCTACGTGTCTACTGGTTGACTTTCCTCATTTCCTGTCGGCGTAGGCTGTTTCCGTCGATGCTTACCAAAAGCCGATGCCAAAAGCTAAGGTCAAATAATGATTTGTTTATTTTTAAGAACCTTGTTTTGAAGCAAATAAATGAATTGATTGACTGATTTAAATTGTTTTTAACCGCGGCTTTGCTCGCGTTTAAAGTAATTTTTCTTTCCTTCGGAAACAGTACTTTTTTCTGGATGATCCTATGTCCTTTTCTGTACCTGAAAACATGTATGCGTTTTATAATGATTTTTTGAGTAGTTAACTGCGGGCCATGACATGACGCTCCGCGCCAGGAAGGACACGTTCACAAGAGTAAGTGTATTTTTAGCACTCAAGGCGTTAAGCATGAGAGCGTAACAAACATACTCACTTTCGCATTTATAAGATCAGTTACAACTCACTTATAATGATAAGAATTAATGTTTTTTTAGGTAAATAAATAAATAAATAAATAATGCGGGACGTAATCACACAGCATCATGTAGCCCCAAACTAAGCAGAGCTTGTATTATGGGAACCACATGATTGATATACTACACATTTTTTTTTGTAAATACATACTTATCATACTTAAAAAACACCCAGACCCGAGACAAATATCTATAGAACATGCAAACATTTGTCCCGCAGTGGAAATCGAACCCGCAACCGTCTGCGTCTCAGGCAGAGTTTTGCCTAGGGTATATGAAATAGTTATAGGAAATATCCAAATTATAAGGAAAACAAAAAACCAGTCTCAAATACGATTCTACAACCAGCCATACCTAGATTTTTAAGTAGTTTTTGCTCCCTTAATACCTAGGTACCTATACCTACTTACTATTTATACTAACTACAAGCTACTACTGCAAACTAAAAGGTTGTATGTCATATTCAATATTGAAATACCCTCGAGAGCAATGAATCCGGGTCACTCAAAGAATCCAAAAAAATCTCGGAAAGTAAGAATGCTAGGTTAATGCAATAAATTGTATTTAATAGACAATTTAATACTCCTTAAATGAAAGTATTAAAACTTCTTAGTTATTGTAAAGTTATATCATAAAAAAATCAAATTTGAAAAGGGAACACTGTCGAAGATGGAACTACGAAATTACAGGATTTGTTTTTGCTTTTGTTTGTAATCTGTCATTTATGTTGGTACATAAACCAGGTTGATAGTGCTCAATATTCATTATTCAAGCTGAAATCATGTCGCTTACACTTGAAGAATGCACCAGAATACTTATATTGGTGGAAACCGGCCGGAGTCAGCGCGATACAGCCAGGACTGTCGGTGTGTCGCTGTCAACAGTACAAAGAGTTCTCCGACGTTACGAAGAAACTGGTTCTAACCTACGCAGACCAGGAATGGGCAGAACTAGGTGTACCACAGCACGAGAAGACCGATACTTGGTGAGCACCATGCTTCGAAATCGCTTTCTCACAGGAACTGAACTCACAAATCAGTTTCGACGCCTCGGAGGACGTAACCCAAGTGCATGGACAGTAAGACGTCGGCTTGCTGAATCTAACTTAAAACCCCTTAGACCTGCAAACGGCCCTAAACTGGAGCGTGGCCATCGTATTTCAAGACTAAGATATGCCCAGAACCACGTAAATTGGAGTATTGAAGATTGGTCGAAAGTTATGTTCTCCGACGAATCAAAATTTATGCTCTACAAGCACGATGGAAGACACAGAGTGTATAGAAGACCAGGGGAAAGATTCAAGCAAGCATGCATCGAAGAAAAAGTAGCCTACGGTGGTGGGTCTGTACTTGTGTGGGCCGGAATATCCTCTGAAAGTCGCACAGAGCTGGTGATCATAGAAAACGGCTCTTTAACTAGCGTAAGATATGTGGAAGAAATCCTCAACGAACACGTTGGTCCATTTATGGTCAATTTGGGTGAGGATGCTATATTTATGCATGACAATGCCCGACCTCATACAGGTAGGATTGTGAATGACTACCTTCAAGAGATGAACATTACTTGTATGGAGTGGCCAGCGCGCAGCCCGGATATCAACCCGATCGAGCATGCTTGGGACGAGCTAGGGAGATGCGTAAAACAACGAAACCCTCCCCCAATCACGCTTCCTGAGCTCAAAATTGCTCTCACAGAGGAATGGGAGAATATTCCCCAAAATCGTATAAGGAACTTGGTGTACAGCATGCCAAACCGCGTAAACGCAGTAATGGAAGCACGAGGAGGTAATACGAAGTATTGAAATTCAAGAGCATGCGTAGAGTTGGAGCGTTTCATTGTTTTAAGTGCGTACAGCCCACCATCCGCCTCATATGATATTTTTGAAAAGGTCATGGATGAAATATTGTTCAAAATATCTAAAACAAACAAAAATATTATAACATGCGGAGACTTCAATATAAATTTTCTAGAAGTTTATTCATTGAGTACTAAAATTACTAGTTTATTCAAATCATATAATCTAAAACCTCTCTTTATGGAGCCAACTAGAATTACTGACACTTCAGCCAAATGCATAGACAATATTTTTACAAATTCAAATGTTAATATAATAAGTAAAAATGTAATTAGTAACATAAAATCAGACCACCTTGGTCAGTTAATCAAAATAGAAAATCAAATAAAGAAAAATGTAAAACGGCAAATAACTTTTGTACCAGTGACTGTGCATCGATTAGAAAAATTTAAATCTAATTTGTTAAATAGATCACCCTTTTCATATCAAAATAATAATCCAAATTATTTATATAATTCTTTTTTTAATAATTTTATCAAAGAATTTAGCTCAATATTTAAACCTAAATCGATCATGGTCTCTGACAGTCCTACATTCTGTGAGTGGGCAACAGTAGGAATTCACATAAGCAGACAAAGAATGTATGAGCTTTACAGTGAAAAACAGTATAATTTTAGTGAAGAGTTTAAAGATAAAGTTAAAAATTACTCAAAATTTTTTAAAAATGTATGTCGCGCGGCTAAGTCTAATTATATTAGTTCAAAAATTAGAAGCAGTAGTAATAAAATTAAAACCACTTGGAAAATAATAAACAGTGAGACTGGAAAAGTCAAACATGACATTAAGGAGTATAAATTAAATATTGGTAATACCATCATCAAACAAGATGGTGATGTTGCCAAAGCATTTGAATCCTTTTTTACAGACATTCCAGTTTCTACCACAAGATCCTTAAACTCTTCTCCTATAATTGCGGATTCATTACTAAATAAAAATGTACCAAAATGTGAAATACCGTTTTATTTTAAATATGTAAACAGTAATGATATTATTAAAACATTCAAACTGATAAATGTCAAAAAAACTACGGATCTCTGGGGCATTTCTGTTAGCGTTGTAACATCGTTAATTGACATTGTCGCACCAGAACTAGCGTTTATATTTAACGAATGTATTGACTGTGGTGAGTTTCCTGATTTAATGAAACATAGTAAAATAACACCTTTATTTAAATCCGGTAGTAGTTCTGACCCTACTAACTTTAGACCGATATCAGTACTGCCATTATTTAGTAAAATTTTTGAAAAGCTTATTCTCAGTCAACTGCAAAGCCATTTTAACTTTAACAACTTACTAGATGTCAAACAATTCGGATTTACGCGGGGCAGATCAACAACTGATGCCGGTGTTGAGTTGGTATCGCATATCTACGATGCCTGGGAGGACTCACATGATGCTTTAGGCATCTTTTGTGATTTGTCTAAGGCATTTGACTGCGTACACCATGAAACATTAATCAGGAAACTAGATCACTATGGCGTCAGGGGTATGGCTTTAGCCCTTCTCACTTCTTACCTATCTGATAGAATACAGAAAGTAAACGTAAATGGAAAATGTTCTCCGGGATCAGTAGTAAAGATGGGTGTTCCGCAAGGGTCAATACTTGGACCATTTTTATTTTTAATTTACATCAACGACCTACCTCAACTTGTGAGAGACAACCACGAAATTGTATTGTTTGCGGATGACACGTCACTTTTATTTAAATTAAAGCGACGGCAGACAAATTTTGACGACGTGAACAATGCAATAGCAAAAGTTGTTAACTGGTTCGATGTAAATAATTTATTACTGAACGAGACTAAAACAAATTGTATGAGATTTATATTACCAAATGTTAAACAAGTTAAACCTAACATTAAAATAAAAGATGAAGATCTAAATCTTGTGGACAGTACTGTATTTTTAGGCATAACTTTAGATAATAAGCTTCAATGGGGCGCTCACATAGATGGGTTGTCGAACAGACTCAGTTCTGCAGCATACGCAGTCAAAAGAATCCGTCAACTTACTGACGTAGAAACGGCTAGACTAGTTTATTTCAGCTACTTCCATAGCATTATGTCGTACGGCATTTTGTTGTGGGGGAATGCTGCAGATATCAACACCATATTTGTGTTGCAGAAGAGGGCTGTTCGTGCAATTTATAATATGGGCCCCAGAGAATCACTTAGAACTAAGTTTAAAGAAATAAATGTTATGACAGTGCCGTGCCAATATATATATGAAAACTTAATGTATGTCCGAAAACATATTAATATGTTCAAGAAAAATAGCGACTATCATAATGTTAACACTAGAAATAAAGATAAACTAGCTGTTCCCACTGTAAGGCTCCATAAAGTTAGTCAATCTTTTAAAGGGATGTCTGTACGATTTTTTAACAAAATACCAAATGATGTGATTAATCTATCTGTAAATAAATTCAAAAATGTTGTTAAACGTAATCTATGTAATAAAGCTTATTATAAAATATCTGATTATTTAGATGACAAAAAAGCTTGGGATGAAACTGCCTCCAACTCCATCAAAAACAATGTAATAGATATTAAGTACAATGACGTTAAAAAAATATAAGCCAAGCAGAGTTTCTTGCCAATTCTTCTCTGTTTGGTCACGTTACGAATTGGTGGTAAATTAAAAAAAAATGACGTTTCAAAGTGTACTATACAGTTCCTACTGAATAAATGAATTTTTACTTTACTTTACTTTACTTTACTTTAAGAAAATCGTCATAAAGTTCAAAAATTTCATGTTTCCTATTTTTGTTTTAAGGAGAGATCAGCAGTTTTTTTTCTTTATGTAATTTTGTGTAAATAAAATGTATGGTGACTCATATTTTTTTAACTTTCATTTAAGGAGTATTTAATTGTCTATTAAATACAATTTATTGCATTAACCTAGCATTCTTACTTTCCGAGATTTTTTGGATTCTTTGAGTGACCCGGATTCATTGCTCTCGAGTGTATATATGTTATAAAATCTATCAGAAGAATAAAAAATGCTTAGATTTTTGTCATCCCTGACCGTTGGATATTGATAAACAGTGAGAGGGCTAACTTTAAACTTTGATTTACTTTGAGTAACGCCTATAAGTATGATGGCTAATCATTAAAATAAATTCTTACTTATCATGTTAAAGGTTTTGAACAAATAAATTAAACAACAATTAATCTTAATTTTGTGAACACGGATGTTTCCTTTGTTAAATACCTACACGCCCTTTTTAAACGTTTTCCTTGGTATCATTTTTATCAATTAAGTTACACGTTTATTTTATCTTTGTTTACCCATTTTAGGCTCATGTAAGCTTCTGCCTGCGGCTTTGATCACGTGGAACCATGTATATTCCAAGTTTCGTCCAAATCCGTTCAGCCGTTATGGAGCTGAATGGGAACAAACACTCATTCACACGCACATACAAAATTTATCATTTTTATTATTAGTGTGATGTAATGTAACCTTTATGTTATTCGAGGTTTGGGACATAATGTGCAAAATTTTAGCTCAATAACATTTCATCATCATCATCATCATTTGCCTATAGCAGTCCACTGTTGGACATAGGCCTCCTCTAATGAGCGCCATTGTGCCCTGTCCTGAGCTCGAAGCATCCAGCTTCTACCAGCAGCCTTTCGCAGATCGTCACAACATTCACATTTCACTTTTGCATATAGTATTAATAGAATTTCCAAAGAGTTTGTGAGGTTTCGTAGAAATGATTTAAATCTCCAAACTACATAATCCGTTCTTAAAGAAAATTTTCAATGTAATTCACTTACTACTGTGACGCAGAAGGTTGCGGGTTCGATTCCCGCTGCGGGACAAATGTTTGCATATTCTGCAGATATTTGTCTCGGGTCTGGGTGTTTTCTATGTATTTACAAAAAAAATACGTATCTATGTAGTATATCAATCATGTGGTTCCCATAATACAAGCTCTGCTTAGTTTGGGGCTACATGATGCTGTGTGATAACGTCCAGGATTATTTATTTATTTATTTATTTTACAATTTAAATAGTTCAAGTTATTATTTATCAAAGCTCGATTTCAAAGCTTGGTCGAGCAGACAGCCTGGGGTTTGGGAGTTAGAACCAAACTAGACTTCTAACTATCATAGATATTTAGTCTCGGTGGATTTGTCTTAGGTTTGTTATAATATTTTGAAATTGGCTGCTGCCTGCGGCTCCTTTCTTTGTACCCAGATAGTAATAGGATTGTTATAATATTTCAAACGGTCAGCTGCACTCGCATAGTACTCTAATAATGAGCAGTAGTTTATAACTGCAAGAGTGCTTTTTACTCAATTCGTTAAGTGCCTAGTTTTGGTGTACAGGGGTAACAAACACCCAAACAAACTTCCTGTCTATTATATTAATAATATAAGAGTGGTTGCTAGTTAAATAATCGTTCAAATAATTTTTATATTTGACAATTTATATATATATATATATAAAAGGATATAACCTATACTTGGACAGTAGCAGGATATTTTTGAATCTGAACCATTTATTTCATGATCAACGACGTTTGTGTGTTTTTATAATTTATATTGTTTAAAATATTGGCAATTTAACCAATCTACGTTCGTATAAGACACAAGTGTAGTGAATAAAAGTGAACTCGGACTGGAATTCTCTGATGAAGAAAATTATTCGCCGTTCGTTTTTTGTTATAGTCGCCATTGCTATAGCAGAACGACCTGAATGAAGCTTGGACGACTGGACTATAAACCGTACTACGTTCCCTTATCTTATCATAACAATTATATTTGAATACTGGCGGAATTGTGGAAAACTATCCTTGAAGTAATTCAATAAAGAATATGAATTTTTTAATCCAGCGGATATATAATGATTTCAAAATTGGTTGTCATAAAAAAGGCTTAATTTTTTATGTTATCTGAAGATGGAAGTTGCCTATGGCCCACCTGATGTTAATGGTAACCATTACCTATCATAAAGTATTGCATCGTTTGAAACGTGCCATACAATCAACTTGAGGCAGGAAGGTGGTTAGTCTCTTGTGCCTGTAATTTCACCGGCATTTCAGACATGAAATATAAAACTGAGACAGACACATTGTTCCTAAAATATCATCTGCTAAGGACGAAAAATATGCACGCTCAAAGTAACGTACCTCAATAAAGTTAAAATAAACATGCAAATATTTAGAATATTCCAGCATATGCGCTCAGCAAATTCAGACAGAATTTAATTACCCTCGTAGGCCTTATATCCTGGCATTCGCCATGGAATTTTATTACGATCGAGCTTTTTAGCGGAAAGATGAACGGTTTCATATACACCGTAGCCTGTGCACAATAAGAACCGGCGTACGATTTGGGGATACCTACTATGATTGACTGATGTTTTTGTAATTTTTCATATTACGAGAGGTTGTTAGTTCACTTTATTTTTTGGCCACGCTGGCTACTGTATTTCTACATTAACCTCTCAAATATGGTGGTGACCCTTGCGTGCCATCTTCAGTTCAAGAAAGTTAAATAAAACACCCATTTCTTCAGAAAGTGGCAGCAAAAGGATAAGCGAAAGGTTGCGTGTTTGTCGGTTTTTTTATAGATTGTACTTAGGAGAGTGTGCCAGAGCTACATGACCTTATTCCGCCCTCACCTTCCTTTCGTAGGTATTTCAGACGCACTCTAACTACCATCCACACCGGAAAAGATAAAAAGTAGCCTAATTAAGTTATTTCAGGTTTAGAAGAGTATGTGCAATTTCATTTCATCTGTTCTGAATTTTTGTCGTTATGAGGAAAACTTCAGTGTTTTTATATTTCACATGATGTTTAAACCTCAGTGGTTTTTTGGTTGCTATGTATAATTAAAAACATTTATTATGTAAAACTTTTGAATGGTAAATAAATTTAAAAAAAACATCTTTTTACAAGCTTTCGCCATTATAATATTAGCAGGGTAGAGAATACTGCGTACGCATCCGATTACATAAAGATGCTAAATACTCCAAATTTATCATTCTCTCCTTTGCTCATTACCGTAATGTTGCGGTACGCTGCTTTTAATTTCATTATTCAAAATTAACTTGATAAACGTTTTTTGTCAACATTATTCAAATGAAAACCCAAGTTATTTTTTTCCATTTATAAGCATTACGATTTCGATGAAATCAAGGTGAAAAGGTTGCTATTATCCCTTAGTATTTGTCGATTTTTCTTCGTGGATGAGCGCGAAACCCTTCTTTTGTTACACATATAATAAGCACGCATGAAAAAAGGTAATTCTGTGTAATGTGCCACATTTGGGTGAAACACCACTCCCTGGAACATTATGGGATAGGCTTGGCTGAATATGCTTACCCCTTTTTTGTCTTCAATAGCGATGAATCTATCTAGATTCAACCAGTATTATGATTGTGTCTTTTGTATATGGCATCCGTGTTGACGGCTAATAAATTAAATTGGTTTATTTGTAGAGCATGTGATAGTGATGCTGTGGGCGGGCAGCTGTTTGAGATGTGGGTGTGCGCTGCGGGATAAATTCTTGTATCAATTATCATTTCATACTTCCTTATAGCAGCATATTTTTAGTAATAATCGTAAAACATACAAACAAAATTCTCATTTTCATTATTTGTTTACCTATAATATAATCTTCAGATAGTCCTCGATAAGCCGTTCCATTTCTTAGAAACCATTCGTCTCTGTTAAATCAGAGTACAAATCTAAGTATCTACAGATACAGTAATTCGTCGCCTGTCTTTACGATCTCGTCTTTTGTTTAAATATTCAGAACCACAATGGAAGAAGCAGGTCTTACCGATGAAAGAGTATACATAACCAATTCCGTATCAAAAGTTAAGTGTTTAACGGGAAAGCGATTATTGTTTACTTTCGGAAAAGAACGAACAGAGAATTTCTCTTTCGGGGATTAAATATTTTACAATACCTACGCACTTTCGTTCTTCGGGGGCTCGTTAGCAGCAAAGTACGTACTTAAAATAAAATTGAGAGAAATTTCCACTCATCCGTTCCCCAATTTTGGTTGGCGTTTCGATTTTACGGTCACCGCTATATGGTATCTAATATAATTTTATTTGCAATAATTTTCCTTTCCCTTAGTAAGTTTAGTTGCGACGAATTATAGTGATAGAGATTTTATTTATTATAAAATATCATTATATTATTGTCATAGTAGGATCGAAGCTATAATGGCAAACTCAAAGAAGGCCTTATCCCAGCAGTCGGTTCAAAATAATCTTCTGATAATCATGATAAATCTCTATCGAATATAATAATCATAATGTATGTGATTTTTACCTGAATGCGCCAGAAGGATATTTTTTTTTTGTTTTCAAGAGATCGACCAAAAGTTTATAGCTAAAGGACTGTATTCAGTCAAAGTGTTATAACAAAGTAGATACAATTTACAGTAACATGTAGCATGTTTTATAGATAACGTTACATACGTCATAGTCTTTTGATTCTACTTATATTTTTATGTAAATTTTATTGTTTTTCCAACTCATATAAAAAGTTCCAAAGCGATATGCTTAGAAGAACCTGTAGATTCGAAACAAGTTCCAAGTTTATGCAGTAACCCACATCCTCACCCTTGCGTGTCGAATATTCCACGCTTGTGTAAACAGGGGCAGCTCTCCGATTTCTTACGAGGGTAGAATTAGCTGGAAGAATACTCCCAGGAGCCGACGTGCGCAATATAATAAACCAATTATTATGGCGGATTTACACGGGTCGATTTTAGCTGTGCGTCAATTCACCAGTCAAATCGCTTGTAAAAATCGAATCGCCACCCCATTTACACGGGTCGGTTTAGATCACAGGTGACTATAGTTTGACAAAGAATAAATTATTGAACGACAAGTGATAGCTTGCAATTGTGAATTAACATGATCGATTTTAGTTACCAGCCGCCGCTGCACGGGCAAATTCAGACTTTCGAACTTACATTTTAGCCGAATATTCATTTACACGGTCGAAATTCGCCGTGCGGCTGAAATCGTGCGTTATTAGTCAACCGAGTAGAACCCACATAAAACACATGTACGTTTGAAGCTTTTTCTTCATATTTTCGTATGAAATAGTGGCCAACTCTGGTGTTTGAGTTGCCTGCCTGCTCCGAGGGTCTCCTGGCTTCGACTGAAATAGATATTCTTAAAAAGTGTGCTAAGTGAGTTTATCAAAAAGGTCCTAATTAAATAAGGCAGCCATTCATGCCAATCCATGAAACAACTACGATCTCATTACCTAGTTGTTTTATATTTTTAGGATTCATTATGACAGTAAGATAAAATATAACTCAGATAATTAGCAAGCTGAAATGGCAGCTGGCTATAGCGCCTTGGTATCATACTGTGATGATGTGTTATTGTTCAATTATATGCCGAGGAACTGAAAACTGTTGGGGTAAACAGTAACCCTCTAGCCAGGTGGAGTGACGATGTTCTAAAGGCTACTGGAAGAAGCTGGATGCGTTGAGCTGAGGACAATGGCGCTCATTAAGGGTGGCCAATGTTCAACAGTGTACTACTTTGTAAACGGCACATGATGATGGTGATGATGTCAGTAAGGCCACTGTGTACCAAGACCAACAAACTAACTAATGTTTAAACGGCTGTTGAGCTTTACCAATTCATTTTGACATAAGATTTGTATTATCTGACATCACTAGCAATGGTCATCTTTTAACCTATAGACTTATGTCGGGCACATGAGCTAGTTAGTTAATTGTAACTACAAATGCGCACGGAATAATCAATATGATATGTGTTGATTCTGCATTATACTAAAATTCAATTAATGTACTTAAATAAAAAAAAACGTTGTCAATTTAAATGTGAAAGTATTACTTAAGAAAAGTATGGATAGCAAGAATCAACTAATTACGAATGAAATATCCAAATGCTACCCCAACATTTTTAGAGATAATTTAATTAGGAAGCCATCACACAGAAAATGCAATAAATATACCGTAGGCATGTAGATACACACCAATGCTTTATTAATCTTCAATGTTCTATGACCTACTTTGTGACACCAAATTGTAATTTTAACAATGAGTGACAGTTATACGAATATTGTCGTGACGTGATCCACACAGACAGAATAAAAAGCAATTTTAAGGGAAATACATTTTCTTTTTCTCAAACAATAAAAAATATTTTGAGAAGCAATATTACAAATTCAACACGTATTTTCGCTTTGGCGGGAATAAAAAATAAAAACAATTTAACGATTCGCATACATTATGTACTCTCTACTTTGTTTTTTTTTACAAATGTGATCTTTCTTAATGTACGTAAAAGTAAAGCATTTTTTCATAAGGGCTATATTTCAGCGGGACACCATAGTGGCGCAACCAGTCGCCGGCTACCAACAAAATGTATGGTGGTGTCCATTTGGCCAAACGGACATCATTAATATAGGACCACCAATATAAGGATTAGACATTATTTGCAAAGTTGAACCACAGAACAGAGAAAGATCTGTGAATAGAACAATATTCGAATTTGCTCGAATTATAACAAACGTTTCTCCAGTGTTGACATCTTCAACACCAAAAAACCCCATTTTAAAAAAGCAATCATCTATCGATGATTGCTTTTTTTCCTAAGTGTTTAAATGTGTATAATCTGGTAAACGTAATTTAAGTGGGTACCTGCTACCTATCTAGGTTATATGTACCTTTTAATTCATATTTCTAAACTGTTATTATGTAGATGCCTTTAAAAGTTGTTCTTGTACTTTTTTAGTATACCTAGGGCTAATTTTTCAATTGTCGGTTAATTTTGTAGGTACATTTTAGCAATTTCAAACAAGGTATATAAAATTACGAGTTTGTTATTTTTAACTACCAACCTGATCTAAATGACTGTGGTAGCTGACGATTGAAAAATCGGGACTATTTCTTGTAGGATATATTATAAATAGTTCTTAATTTTTTTCTAGAGAGACCTATTACTGGCTGTATAAGTTTAATAACTAATCCTGTATTTTTTTTTAATTTTGTAGCTGTTGGTCTTTTCAATAAAGATAAAATAAAATAAAATAAAATATGATTTAACCATTGGTTTTGACAAGTACGAAGTACCATTATTCATTCCATGGTTTTGACACTCAAAAAACAACATAATAATATATTTTGTTGTATGTAAATTCACTGCTATTTCTAACTGTTCGAGTGCCCTTTAATGCCTGTGCTGTACTACTAAGTAAGTAGTATGTAAAAATCTATTCATAAAGAAGAATCACAGAACTACTAAGTAAGTAGTAGTAGTACGTAAAAATCTATTCATAAAGGAGAACCACAGAACAGTTAGAAATAGCAGAGTTTTTTTGTGAAGGACTTATCCGGGGAAGTGCTACAACCACGCCTATTGCCGTGAAGCTGCATCGCTGTATTTCGGTTTGAAGGGTCTGGGTGCCGGTGAAGTTACAGGCACAGTAGGCTTCTTCATGCCTCAAGTTAATGGCGTTGCATCGTAGAGTACCTACCTATGTTCCTAAAATGCGTGGCCAACGAAGTAATACTTTGTTATAAGTAATGTTTACCACTTAACCTCATATGGACTATGTGCTAGGACCATCTGCAGAAAAAAAAGAACAAAGAAAGATCTATAACTTAGATAAGACCTATAAATAAAAGATTTTACAGATTTTATCAATGAAACCATGTAGAACTATATGTTTTGATCATTGGTTTTGACACAACAACATTAAACCCTAGTAATACAATCAATAAGCGAGCTGAGTGAAAGAGCTGAACTATAATTTACCAGTCTACCTGCTTTTATTAGCCACAAAAGCCTATATTCTCTAAATAGGCATTCTCCCTAACAACAATTCGGTTATTTAATTGGCATGAGAAAATTGAATAGAAATTGAGTGATCCTCCCTCACAGGAAATACAATTTATAAAGCCTTTACCCCTCCATTAGAAATATGTGGGGCAAATAAAATAAAATATGATTGGCTTATCGTCTCTCGAAAAAGTGGTATAAGGACGTAGCATAGAGTAATGTAAGGCCCAGGTCACACATATCGGGCAAGGACATGGCGCGGACATGGCGCGGACGTGGCAAGGACGTGGCGAGGACATGGCACGGGCATGGCGCGGACATGGCTCGGACAAGACGCAGAAATGACGTGACAGAGGCACAAGTGTAGTGCAGTCTGTTGTCCGGTATCGATGTGTCAGCATGTCATCCTCAGAAGACGAAGATGCTCTTGCTCTCGTGCATACAATTAATAAATATACAGATCAGGGCCCGTACAACCCCGATTTCGAGTTAGTTGCTTCGAAAGTGAAACCCCTTCATTGGGTTATACAGTTGACGGGATTACCCTTTCGTTTGGGTATTCTCCTCCTAACACAAGCGAAAGTGTAACCCGTTCCTTTTGGTTTTCAGTCGATAGGGTTAACCTCTTATGAGGTTAAACGAATGAATGGAGTTACCTCTTGATAGGTTTTTTTGAATGTTACACAATGGTTATCATTACGCCTGACACTGGGTGGGGGAATTTAGATTTTGACTCTTGATTTATGTCGTCAATCATTAGGTATAAGTTCGGATCGCTTTATTTGGTTGAAGGAAGAGCGTCACTGCATTAAAGAAAAGTTTTGAAAACATAAGGAAAGTGCTGTGTTTCAGTCAGTTTTCATTGGTCATCATCGCAGAGTATGCGTTATCATATACCAGACCCGCAGTCAACATATTAAAAAGAAAAAAAATGGTGTTTCAGTTTTCATAAGTCATCAGTTATGTCATGACTGAGGCCCGCAGCCAACATGTTAAAAAGAAAAAAATGTGTTTCAGTCAGTTTTCATAGGGTATCATCGCAGAGTACTCTGCGTAGCGTTATTTTTTATTTTTATTGTATTTATTAGGCAAAGCCGACAGTACACTTAATGAGTATTTTGTAAAACGTTATGTCCGAGACCCGCAGTCAACGTGTTAAAAAGAAAAATATGACCTCTAAACTATTTTGAATAATAATTTTTGATTGTCACTGTCACTGTCACTCTAAAACTCAAACTCAAAACTCAACTCAAAGCTCCACTCGAAACTCATTCTACAAATTCATATATAAATGGTTATATCTCAGGAACTACTCATCCTAGACTAGCCGTTAATTGCTCAAAAGATAGCTATTGACAAGATCTTAATTTTCAATGACATATGTCAAACTTGAATTTGCCATATCTCGAGAAGTACTCATCCTAGACTTGCCGTTACTAGCTCAAATGATAGCTACTAATAAAATCTTAATTTTCGATGACAGCTATCAAACTAAAAACTGTCATCGAAAATTAAGATCTTAACAATAGCTATCATGTAAGCTAGTAACGGCAAGTAAAGGATGAGTAGTTCTCGAGATATGGTCGATTTAAGTTTGACAGCTGTCATCGAAAATTAAGTTCATGTCAATAGCAATCATTTGAGCTAGTAAAAGCAAGTCTAGGATGAGTAGTTCTCGAGATATGGTCGATTTAAGTTTGACAGCTGTCATTGAAAATTAAGGTCTTGTCAATAGCTATCATTTGAGCTACTAAAGGCAAGTCTAAGATGAGTAGTTATCGAGATATGGTTGATTTAAGTTTGACAGCTGTCATCGAAAATTAAGGTCTTGTCAATAGCTATCATTTGAGCTAGTAAAAGCAAGTCTAAGATAAGTAGTTCTCGAGATATGGTCGATTTAAGTTTGACAGCTGTCATCGAAAATTACGTTCATGTCAATAGCAATCATTTGAGCTAGTAAAAGCAAGTCTAGGATGAGTAGTTCTCGAGATATGGTCGATTTAAGTTTGACAGCTGTCATTGAAAATTAAGGTCTTGTCAATAGCTATCATTTGAGCTACTAAAGGCAAGTCTAAGATGAGTAGTTATCGAGATATGGTTGATTTAAGTTTGACAGCTGTCATCGAAAATTAAGGTCTTGTCAATAGCTATCATTTGAGCTAGTAAAAGCAAGTCTAAGATAAGTAGTTCTCGAGATATGGTCGATTTAAGTTTGACAGCTGTCATCGAAAATTAAGGTCATGTCAATAGCAATCATTTGAGCTAGTAAAAGCAAGTCTAGGATGAGTAGTTCTCGAGATATGGTCGATTTAAGTTTGACAGCTGTCATTGAAAATTAAGGTCTTGTCAATAGCTATCATTTGAGCTATTAAAGGCAAGTCTAAGATGAGTAGTTATCGAGATATGGTTGATTTAAGTTTGACAGCTGTCATCGAAAATTAAGGTCTTGTCAATAGCTATCATTTCAGCTAGTAAAGGCAAGTCTAAGATGAGTAGTTCTCGAGATATGGTCGATTTAAGTTTGACAGCTGTCATCGAAAATTAAGGTCTTGTCAATAGCTATCATTTGAGCTAGTAAAAACAAGTCTAAGATAAGTAGTTCTCGAGATATGGTCGATTTAAGTTTGACAGCTGTCATCGAAAATTAAGTTCATGTCAATAGCAATCATTTGAGCTAGTAAAGGCAAGTCTATGATAAGTAGTTCTCGAGATATGGTCGATTTAAGTTTGACAGCTGTCATTGAAAATTTATTCCTATTTTATTATAATATAATTATTATTGCGTAAAATAAACAATTAGTAGTCTGCATTTCCACCCTTAATGCTTAGAACACAATTACCGCAATTATTTTTAATCTTTTGACCGAAATTATTTTCTCCATTATCTCCTATAACCCACTTATAACCCGTGTTACAATGATAAAAAGGGTAACCCTAAGGAATGGGTTTTGGAATAATACCAAAACCCAATACTATTGATAACCCTCATGATCAGATAACCTAATCAAAAGGGTTTTGAATTGCTTAACCTATCAAATAATAGTGTAAACCATACGGAGATGGTTAACTAAACTTTTGGAAAAACCCTGCCGAAAACCTCTTCATCGGGTTACCAAATCGGGCCCTGATACAGTTGAAGAAAATACGCGCAAACGAATTTGCACAAGGATCAGCTAGTATTACCATGGGTATTACATAAAAAAATCTTAATACCGGTTTAGTTTAATCTCTTTCCGATTTCCAGCCACAATTTATCTTGAACATTTCAGTTACAATAATGGAACGACAATGATCATAAAGCGTTGCATATTTTACAATCAATTCAAAAATTCAATATTAAATTCGATATCATCATTCGTCACGCATTTTTACATCACTAACAGACGTATGTCGCAAGCAAGTACATACTACGAACTGGCGGCCATCTGACGCCCATCTGGCGGCGATCGGGCGCGGGCGCCGAAATGGCGCGTCATACGTCCGATCAACGACATACCGTGTGTCCTAAATTGTGCTTTATTTCCATGCATTTTGTATGAAATTTGAATGGAATAGGAAACCGCCTGTGCCATGTCTGCGCCATGTCCGTGCCCGATGAATGTGACCTCGTCGGACGCAGAAAAGGCACTAGCGGTTTCTTATTCCATTCAAATTTCATACAAAATGCATGGAAATAAAGCACAATTTAGGACACACGGTATGTCGTTGATCGGACGTGCTTATGACGCGAAGTCGTCCGAGCTAAATTGTGCTTTATTTCCATGAATTTTGTATTAAATTTGAATGGAATAGGAAAGCGCCCGTGCCATGCCTGCGCCAGGTCAGACAAGTGGGGCCTATACCTAAGCTGGCTATAGTAACAAAGTTTGTCTTTTGCCACTGATCGTCAAAGATTTTCAGCAAAATCGAATACTAAGCACTGTGTTACATGTATAACTTGGCGAGGCTGTGTGCTTTTGTGCTTCAGACCAGAAATTGAATATACTTTGATTACGGTTTCTCTTGAACCACTTATAATCACTTTCGGCATTTTAAAACCCGAATGATTCCCAGATTTATCACAATGTTGGTGTCCGTAAACTACCACGCGTCAAACAGTTCCAGTTTTAGTTCCTAAAAAGCTACCGCCAAGTTATACTTGTCACACTGTACTATTATAAAAGTTTGAAGAAAAGATGTTAGCTGACTGACTATTGAACAGATTGAGCTAAAATTTGGCACATATCCTAACTAATAATAATGCGAAAGTTAGTTTGTTTATTTTTTAAAATTATACGTCTCAACTACTCAACCAATCATCATGATGATTCATTGAATTTCATGGAATTTCACATACACGTGGTCAGAGGTAAAGAAAAGGACATTTTATTTGACCTGAAAGGGTACATTTCATCTAGAAGTTAGTTACTGTACGTAAACACGAGAAAAGTCTACACCCGCGGCTTTACTCCAGGTATGTGTTAAACCAGGTCACAAATTATATACATTCCAAGTTTCATCAAAATCCATTTCGACGTTACGGAGTTGAGTGGTAACAAACATACTCACACAAACTTTCGCTTTTATAATATTATTGTTATGTGATGTGATTTTCCTAGCGTATGCCCGCGCTTTCCCTAGCGTGAAGACAATTGTTTCTATCCCGCGGCAATATTTTTGTTATTATTTGTATTTGTTTTTATTGTGAATTTTTGTTATTATCGTTGAACCGTCTGTTTCCCAAATAAAATAAAATAAAAATAAAATAGTACTTTTTTTCTGGATGAAAGTTACCCTATTTCCTTTTCTGTACCCTTGACAACAAACTCAGTTTCGCATTTACAATATTAGTTGGTTAATTTTTTTATCGCAGACATAAGGTCGTGTTTTCTGCAAGAAAAACAACAACATAACACAAACCTCGACTTCTACGTAGGAGACGCCGATTTATTCGAAACAGTGTTTTGCCGACCCAGCTTAACATAACCAAATATTTTACGAAAGGGACAAATACATGCGTATTTAAATGATAATGCCATTATTGAAGTAAATTCGTTGTTAGCGCAACTAATACTACATACATTTTGATGAAGCTGTGAGATGTTCACTATCATCTAGACAACGGGAGCAAAACCTACTACTACTATTATACTACTATTATATCGTTACCTATGAAATTGGCTTTTTTTCACTCTATTTTATTTTGTACATATTTTTTTTATTTAACTGTCATATACACAATTAATTTATATTCTGAACGTGACATTGTTGCAAAGATTGAAAATTCAATAAATACTATTTTTAAGGAAATTCATCCCCAACAAATAAAACTTAAAAACAGTTAATTTTATGTGTTGTCGCGTTCAATGCTAGAAATTCAAAATTCATTGTATTTTTTACGTCATATAAAATTCAAGAGGAATAGGATTTTTAGTACCAGAAAAAATACAAAAATGTATGTATTGAGAAATTAATTTTCTCGAAATTATCCATACAAAACGCCAAAGTCGTGACTATTTCCTTGATACCATGCATTTCCATGAATAGCGCCTGCCACACGTCGAGTTTGAACTACGAACATGGAACGCATTCCAAACCAAACAAAGATACGCAAAATTTGATTGCAGGTCAAACTGACTGCTAGTTAAGCTTAAATTGTGACCTTTATTTGTATACTAGCTTACGCACGTTGCTTCGCTCGCGTGGTACTGGGATAAAAACTAACCTTTGTGTTAATCCAGGTTACTGACTGTGTATATTCCAAGTTTCATCCAAATCCGTTTAGTAGTTTTTGGGTGAAAGAGTAATAAACATTCATCCATTCATCCATATATCCATACCTACTCACAAACTTTCGCATTTATAATATTAATAGGATTTGTTCCCACTCAACTCCGGAATGGGCCGAACAGATTTGGATGAAACTTGAAACATAGTTTGTGACCTAGATTAACACATAGACTAAATACTTTGACAGGGTACCATGCAAACGGAGCCACGGGCGGGAGTTGTTCTTAATATGAACACGTTCTAATGTCCGTATTCCAGCGTACTTGGATCCAATTTCCAATAAAACACGTCCAATCGCGCGTTCTTGCTTGCGCAGTCTACATAGTTTGTGCAGGTATGCTCTAAAGCATGACAGAACGTGTAACCGGACTTAATATGTTTTTTTTTTTAAGTTTGTATTCAGTTTTTAAATATGGACCTTATTCCACTTAGCGTGGCCTGCCGGCATAACTCTGAGGACTAATAAGTATTGTCAGAAAGCGTCTGGTTAATTTCACTTGGGATATTATCATCGCCCTTAAACTGTAATGGTTAGCTTTCGTTATATCTAAGTGGCACTTACGCACGAACTTGGTACGTGTTGCTTTTATATCGACAAACCCTAGTCAGACACCTAGGCTAAGTTAGCCAATTCATAGTTTTTTGTGTTGGTCAAAGATTTATAGTATTTTCAGCTACGAGCGGTATATCAAATCAATTTTTGAGACTGATATAAACGAGGTTTTTTTTTTATATCAGCCTATAACAAGCCACAGTTGGACATAGGCCTCCACTCACGAGCGTCATTGCGCCCTGTCCTCATTGAGCCGCATGATTCGGTCAAATTAGGGTTGCTTAAAATCGAATAATTTTACCAACCTAATTTATGCCTCTACCCGACTAGAGGATTTGATATACCCGGGGTAAACTACCTGAGATGAGTTAAAACCACAGATAAAAGTCTGTGATTAAAACAGTGACAAAAATACGAAGATTAATATTAAATACTACAGCTAACTAACTAACATACAGAAGATTAGTAAATATTTCATATTTCATATTCGTTTATTGCGTACACCATAATGTATGGTGTACGGTTCTAAGGTGTAAAGATTAATCTGTTTTTATCCCTTATGATACATACCACAGGTATGGCTGGTAGAAAATGCTCCTAGCATTAAGGCCAGCTTTTATTACATATATAGTGCAATAACGTATAAAATAAATATATAAATACTTACTTTATATACGTCTTAATGTAAATGTACGGGGTATAAGGGGTTCCAACCTCCTTCTTCGGAACCCAAGCCAACCTCACCTGCTTGTAGTGCGGGGCTCTGGCGGCCAGCTGATTGCGGCATAGCGCAGCCTAACACCAGCACAGCTAAATCCCCTGGCACGGGCAGCAGAATCGGCGATGTGAGAAGTTGTGCCCTGCGATCCCCAACCCCCATGCCCAGCGGGAGTTTTATGGGCATACCCTCTTTATTAGGGGAGGCCTATGTCCAGCAGTGGACTGAGATATAGGCTGGTTAAGTTTGGTTGGTTTCGATATATACGTAAAGTAAAGCTATCACCATAACTTCCAAATATTCAGGCATGACCGTTAACGTACGTGTTGTGTATCCCATAAGAAATCTTTTCGAATAAATCTTTCCGAGAAATCGTTGCTCAAAACGATAAATTTCCCCGATTTCCGAAGCTACGAAGGTGATGTTTACATTATCGAGTCAGAAATCCGGTGTGATCAGCCCTAATCCGGTTTGGGAGGAGGCTGCGTAAATGTTGCTTAGAAAATTATTTTGTATCCAGCCCGTGGTTTGAAAATCAATAACGCTATAGCGAATATTGCTTGTATACAACCTCTCTTGTAATTTATGTGAGAGAAGTTCCTATTTATATACGGTATTCTCTTCATGATGGCCTAATATTCAATTACCGGTTGATTAAAAAATAAAATGTGTTTTCATAATTTGCTTAGACTTTAATTAATTTTTAATATTAATTAACACAACGCTAATATTATAAATGCGAAAGTTTGTGAATGTGTATGTTTGATCCCTCTCAACTCAATAACGGTTGAATGGATTTCGATGAGACTTGGATTACTTATACACAGATTGTAACCAGTTTATGAGTTAGCATTAAAGCTGGGTACGGATAGCGCGGTCCTTTATACGCGTAGTGGGGGTACGCTGTCCACGCGTACCTTGGATACGCGTACAGTTAATGTAGACCGCCGCGAACCTGAACGCGATTTGTTCAATAAAAATTTATGAGTCAAATGCATTTTTTTGTTACATTCATTTTAAGAACGTACATGTATGTACCTACTTATATTAATGTTAAGCTGGGTACGGATAGCGCGTTCCTGTATACGCGTAGTCGGGGTTCGCTGTGCCCGTTTATATTGGATACGCGTATAGTTAATGTAGATCACCGCGAACCTGAACGCAAGGTCAAGCGATCCATATCGCTACGCAAGCCGAAACCGACTGACCACGGATCACGCCGCGAGCCAGCTCGCGCGGCACGCGTTCCCCAAAGAGAACGCGTAGCTGCAAGTACAGAAAGGGCGTTCCAAGGCACGCGTAACCGACTACGCGTGCCAATGTACGCGCTATCCGTACCCAGCTTTAGTTTTTTTATGTCGATTGGGAGCGGAATCGCGAGCAAAAGCAAGTTTTATATGCCGTAAAACGAAAAAAAAAACATTATTTGTAGTAACACTGTTGGTTTAACAGACCTTTTGACCATTCTTTTGGAATTTTCATGTATCCTAAATTACTTTGATATTTTAGCATTCAAGTTACTTGCTCATAATCTGAACATTGTTATAGCTTTTGTAACATATTTACCGTCTTTATTTCTGAGTATTTTGTTACATTATAATGTTTCAGCCTTAGGGACATTCATAGTCCAAATCCCAAAGCTTCTAATGGCGAGTACAGACTGCTGTAACGTAGCATGCAGTGTATCATGAATGGAACATTTCTTAAGTATGCACACAGCGCGTACACGATCCGAGCATGTATGCAGAATGCTCTGTTCGTACGCATAGTGTGCACAGTTCACGCGCAAGTCGGCCACACTATGGGAATTCTGTTACATTCCATTATACATTGTGATAGTTAGGACGTCTGTACTCGCCATAATAAATATAGGTAAAACGTTAAAGTCTAGGATAAGTAATATATTAGGTAGCAATATAAGTGAGAACAAACCGGGAATCCTACTTACAGCACAGCGACGTTCATAAGTATAGCACCCGCAGTCGCCACAAGCTAGTGCCGGTATCGCGTTTGCGAAATCTTCTAGGCCACGTCATGGGACCGACAGTCTACAACGAACTCCCTGATACTGTCACTCAGGCTCCAAGTATGTATTCATTTAAAACTAAACTAAAAAGGTGCAGACCTTTTATAGCTATGAAGAATTCATAGACTATAAGTACCTACCTACCTGAATGTAGGTACCTAAAACTCTATAAAGTACTTTTGACATTTTTCTATACTTATTTCATTTGATGATTATTTTATTATATTATATTACGCTATTTCTTATACCTAAGAAATGTATACACCATTGACGTATGTATGTATGTATGTATGTATGTATGTATGTATGTATGTATGTATGTATGTATGTATGTATGTATTTTTATTCTTCAAGACTTAATACTATATTCAACAATGTGCACTGTGAAAACCCGTAGGGTTAGGTAGGTAGGGGTAGGGGTAGGTAGGGTAGGGTAACCCGTAGTATAATGAATATTATGAATAAATGACTATTATTATGACTATTCCTATGTTAACTAGGTAATATAAGTGAAATTGAGTATATTTGTTTGTTTGTTACACTTTCATGCCTCAACTACTCAACCAATCATGAGATTATGCATACATATTGTCAGCGGGACAGAAAAGAACATAGGCGCTATAACTAATTTTATCTAGAAAAATATTCTATTATCTATCTATTCCTGTGGAATTACTTAGAAACGTAACTTTTGACGCGAGAGAAGCCGCGGCCAAAAGCTAGTCAATAATATATCTTACTTATCAGAAACGTTGCCTCTTCA
The DNA here is from genome assembly GCA_951804965.1 of Horisme vitalbata. Lineage (NCBI taxonomy): Eukaryota > Metazoa > Arthropoda > Insecta > Lepidoptera > Geometridae > Horisme > Horisme vitalbata. The sequence goes on from OX638102.1 coordinate 7,992,077, forward strand.
TGCTTTTATGTTTCTTTATTTATTTAATAATCTTTTTACGTCATATTAAATTCAAGAGGAATAGGATTTGAAGTACCAGAAAAAAATACAAAAATGTATGTAATGAGAAATCAATTTTCTCGAAATTATCCATACAAAACGCCAAAGTCGTGACTATAAATCGTTGATACCATGCATGAATAGCGCCTGTCACACGTAGAGTTCGAACTACGAACCTGGAACGCATTCCAAACCAAACAAAGATACGCAAAGTTTTAATTGCAGGTCAAACTGACTGCTAGTTAAGCTTAAATTGTGACCTTTATTTGTATACTAGCTTCCGTACCAGGATAAAATGTAGCCAAGTGTGTTAATCTGGGTCACAAACTATGACATATTCCAAGTTTCATCCAAATTAGTTCAGTAGTTTTTGCGTGAAAGAGTAACAAACATTCATCCATTCATCCATACCTACTCACAAACTTTCGCATTTATAATATTAGTAGGATTTTCATAATTGACCTCTGCTTAGCAGTGGGACGAGAGGGGTTTATTATAAAAACTAAGTTTATGTATGTAGATACACAGGGCCGGTCCTTAGGCGGTGCGAGCGGTGCGACCGCACCGGGCGCCTTCAAGGGGGGGGCGCCAAAATGAACCAAAACGTGAAACAAAAGACGCTCGACCGAGCGCGCGAGTCGCGTAACAAAATTGCGGGGGAACGGGAAGCGGGGCGGGGTGAACTTTTGTCCGTCACTTGTTTCACTATAGTTCTTCCATCTTAGGTTTTTTGACATTTGAAACTCAATTCTGCCAACGTTCTTAACTAAAACAGTCCGAACCCAAAGCTAAAAATGTTCGTTTTGCAATCCATTTTTTTTCGTAATAAATTAATGACTTTTCATAATTAGCTATGATGCTCTAATAGATAAAGATATATCATACAGATGGATGACAAGAATAAGTTAATTGTATTATTTGCATATCAAACAACACTTTTTAATAATATGACAGGATGAATAAGAAAATAATCCTATAGACATTATATTTTGTATAAAAATGTGACCAAATGCGTTGCCAGTTGCTAATATAAGGATAAAAAGTCCGCCGAAATCAAATGAAGTCCGAAAACGGACCAAATTCAGAAACACTGATGGAAGTAGTCATTGCAGCTATCTAAATACTTGGTTTAGCGATTTGACAACGTAAAATCGATAATCGATTATACTTGTCGGTTTTAGTTTTTGACATAAAATAGGTAACTTAAATTTTATGTTACTAATATATTTAAAAATAGGTATTTACAATATATTGGTATTTACATAGCAAGTATTTCGCGTGGCTTAGTAACTGCTTGCAAAAAGTGATCGTCTGTCAAATATAATATTTTGCCCTCTGACTATTCCATTTTACGGATTCCTCAATCTATTATAATTTATTCCCATATAGATTGGCGTACTAAGCAATATCTGAGGATATTCATGTTGGGAAAATTCATGATGATGTTTTATCTTTGTTTTCTTCTGTTATACGTAAATAGTACCAGCTATATTAATACCCTAACTATATTAATAAAATTTATTAATCGTCGATCAACAGCAAACTGGCGAGTCATAAACTGGTGAGTCTTCGCCTAAATTTATTAGAATTGGTTCTTGCTCTCTTATGTTATCCATGCGTTGGCATTTTATTCAACTGGTGAGAGTGATATGGTGCGTTATCCATGTTGATAACAGTTTTTACAGGTTCTTCTAGTACCAGCAGTAAGTCCTTAAACCAACCTTCAAAGACTTCAGAATTCATTTCTTCATGGTATTCCACGGTATTTTTTTATTTAAATGCTAGCAAAGCTCCATCTACAAAACCTTTTTTACTTCCTGCATGACAAACGATTAATCTTTCTCCTTTTCCTATAGGTACTTTCGAGGTAGACGCAGCATTATCATCAGTCCAGTACATCGACAAAGTGTGGTTAGCATTAAACCACGTTTCGTCGATAAAAATTACGTTTTCCCAGTCCTCTATTTGTTTTGCATCCTTCAAAAAGTTACACCGGTCTAGGGCAATATCTGTGTGCTCCATAAAAAGTTTTCTTTTATTCGCTTTTTTAAATAAAAATGCAATTTCTTTTAATTCTTTTGGTAACGAAGAATTCAGCCCACGAAACAAACCACAGTCCAGGAGCGATATTGTCAACTTCTTTTACGTTGGGATACTCACGCAAGCGTATCACCAACTCCTTCGATTATCATCTCAATACATTTCCCATTTCCCTTATAGTCCAGTCATTTAAGCTTAAATTAGGTAAGAATCTCGGAATTCGAGATACCCAGCTGTAAGTCTGTAAATACTTGTATATTGACATTTTATTGTACATTGATATTTGGCATTTTAGAATGACCTACCAGACAACATACACTGGTTGCTCTAGTTTGCTCATACGCCCAACAACCTCCTATGTTCATGTGAAAAAGCAATCGTGAAAAGCATTTTTCCTATGAGGCATGCTTGTCACAGTTTTCACTGAACATCATTTTGACGTACCTATGTTCAAACCCAAGTTATTTGACAAAAGAGTTTTCATGTCTTTTTCATTCAAAACTTTTTACGCCATTTAATTTTATAATTTTCTTCTACAATATTAGCAATACAAAAATAATAAAAATAATTATAGTTCTTGACGTAATAATTAATTTGTTTAGATATTAAGACCCAACAATGATAATGACAAAATAATGATAACAGTTTTTTTATTCGACGATGGTGTCAATAATCGATTCAAAAATCGTTCAATGTTATGTGGCTGCAATCACTAGTTCTGGACTTTGACATCTATCAAAAATACATTTAAAACATGGAAATACCATAATGTTTGAACCAGAACATAATAAATAACAGTTGACAATCATTAAAATTATTTTTTTATTTGTCCACCACTTCACTTAGAGGTATTCGCGCAAACTGGTAATTCGCACGAACTTTTGACAGCAGAATAATCTGAAGCCACTGCTTTTTCTGGTGGAAAATAAAGCAACTGCTTAATTTTTTTTAAGCTATTGCATAGCTTCTATCGAAGGCCTTGAGCGCGGGGACCGAATCCAGAAATTATAATTGCATAAGTTGATACAAAATGCTATGCAATAGCTTTACCGCGGCAGTCCCCGAGTGCCACACGTCTTTTTTTTATTTAGTGGGGCGCCATTTTTAGTCTTCGCACCAGTTAAAAATGTTAATAGGACCGGCACTGTAGATACATAAACTATTAAGCAGAGGAGAGAAAACAGTTTAAATACACACATTATACTAATGATAAAGCAGATGAGTAATTTTATTCAAATTAAGAAAAAATAGAATAAAATTATCATCACCAAAGGTTGTAAAAGTGTAACCTACAATTACATGTTTACGGTGACGCAAACACTCTGCAATCTCACTCACATCAAAAGAAACCAACTTTATTGCGCTGGGTTCATGATTGGCCAGCCGGGTGTGAAAATGTACATATACCTTCAACATGACGTTTATGTCGCTTCGTCCCTTTGTCGAAGAGCTTGCTTCGCGTCAAACGTTTAACGCTCGGCGAAGCAACACGTCTGCGGAGTACCAAAGACGGACAGCGAGTCGATAATTTCCCAAGGATGCCTTATGGAGAAGGCGAAACATTGTCGATTATCTGTTGGGTTTTTGTGGATCTCGGCAGAGTAACTAAATATTTTATGTTTTGAATATCTTTATATTACCTACAGTGAGTAGTGGTAAGTTTGAATTTGTATGTTATGCCGAAAGATGGGTAACGGCCGGTTTCTATATTATACCGTTACCGATTGCGCCTCGTTTTCCCTTGAAAAACTGTCAAAAATTAACAACGAGGCGTCGAAAATTTGACAGTTTTTCAGGGGAAAAAACGAGGCGTAAATCTACTCCCAAATTTGAACATGATTTGTTCTATTAATTTTTGAATTTTAAACTTGAAATTCATGTTAAAATATAACCATAATTTCACTCAAAAGCTTGTGAAGCAGCCCTAAAAACCTGATTTTGTTAAACTTTGTCTTTGACATAATAATCATAATAATTATAGCTCTTTTTAGGTTGACGTTACCGGACCGGTCAAACGAACCCTTATGGTGCCGCTTTGTCCGTCCGTCCGTTCGTCTGTCACAGCTGATTATTTTAGGAACTACTTAAGCTACCGACTTGAAATTTTGGTATAGATTTAAAATGCACTGACTGAATAAGATTGCCATTAAAAGAAAACCATTCATTTTCATCCCCTAAAGGTCTGAAGAGTGGCATATCATATGTACTACTGATGTTATGTACTATATGTTTTGTGCCCCATTCGATTTCTATTTTGGGATACATTAAAAAGACTCATTGAGTTTGTTCAAAGATACCTATGTTAAATGATTGCTTGTTTAGGATAGTCCTTAATCTACTCCTTCATTGTCTTATCTTTAGTGAGGCAGAAAAGACTAATGATCAAAATTACATAAAGAATAATACTAAAATATAAATTGAGTGTGTATTTTCACAAAGTTTATATCAAGTGTAACTAAAAGTGATGAGATATATACCACACAGAAAAAATAATAAATAACAAAGGACCTTGCAGAATTAAATTTTCTCTGATATTAGTTTAAATCTTAAAAAGCAAAGCGTACAAATCGTTGGATTTTTTTCTGTTGATATCTGTATTTGTACTGAGTATAGTCCCATTTTTTACAATTATTATATACTCGCAATAACTGATAAATTCACAGATATACCGCATATGATAAACCATTGAAAAAAAAATAGTTTAAAAATAATAACGATGATGTATTTACCACGTAGCTACGCTACGGTGGTTACATAGCTACATCACTATGAATTTATGCTACGGTGCTACGAAGCCTACGATAAAGCAATAATAACATTATTTCCCTGTTTTAATAATTATTCATTTAATGAGAAAATGCTAAACCAGTATCCAAATTAAAGATACTAAGAATGGATTCTAATTAAAATGGGCTGGCTAGCTCATCCAACCCAAATTCATTTATATTCTACTATGAAAATATACACTAAGGTTAGGTAAATGTTGAGTATTAAGTTTGTATTATCGTAAACAATAATACAGTTTTGGTTTAAATTATGATAACATTTTAAAATATAACTCGATATCCTACTGTAACACCCAGTTGACATCGTCACTACCACCACCAATCTGTAAAATTGCTGCAAAAAATCTGTGGATTTCTTCATCATCATCAAGACAAACTTTTTACAGGTTTTAATACTGTTTTTTATAAATAAATTTTACTTCATTACTTACTTTATTGGTTGATAAATGTATACAAAAAAGGTTTAAAACCATTCAAAAGCCTCGGCCATAAGGAAGACCTGAAGACCGTTCTTTTTTGTGTATATTATTCTACAGTCTCATGATGATGATGTTGTATAGCTCTTTTTTGTATAGCTCCGGTCCTCAAACTGGAATATATTGATAAAATAAATCTGGTTCATTCCGGTTCAGAAAAAACGTAAAACCACAGTCATGGCGTCTCATTTAGTTGATGTATATTGATCCCAAACGAACCTTCTGTATTCAAAGAGTCGAGTTTTTCACTGGAAATACAAATGTTATTGAAACCGAATTCATGCATGTGGAATTTTTACATGGATCTTGCCTATTGGATTTCATATCAAATATCGTATGTATCATGACTGTATAATATTATCAGAGGTATGATATAGCCTAATTATAGTAAGGTATGTAATAATAGCTTACGCCTGCGGCTTCACTTACGCTCGGCACCCGGTAAAAAGTAACCTTTGTGTTAACCCAGGTCACAAACTATATATATACTCCAAGTTTGATCCAAATCTGTTTAGCTGTTACAGAGTTGAGAAACAAACATAGGTACTCACACACGTATACACATACACACAAACTTTCGCATTTACTATATTAGTGTGATTATTTTGCGAAAAATAACAACAAAACAAAACCATTACTGTTCGCGAAGAAAAACAACTAAACCAGTCAGCCACCAGTTATCAGTCCACTGCTGGACATAGGCCCCATAAGATGAAGGAGGATATGTCCTTAATCCCCACGCGCATGCAGATAGAGGATCGCAGGGCAGACCATCACTGCATCGCCAACGTTTGCTGCCAACGTTGGTGGTCAGGGCTATTCTGGTATTAGAATGCGCTATGCCGCAATCAGCCGACCGCCAGAGCTCTGTTACGAGGCATAGACCTTCTTTGCAGAATAGCTTCTCGCACCCCTGATGCTACTGACCCTCACGTCGGCTGTCAGGGAATTAACCTGCGCCGCAATCATCCAAAAATGAAATTACAATAAATATTATTATCAGAAAAAGAAGATCTATCTAGAAGGCTTTCTAGCCTTCTAGATAAGTTTTTCTGTGTTTAGCAAATTTTGAAATAATAACCATGTTTGACAGGGAGAATATCGATCGATATATCGTTTATGCGTGAAGCTAATTTCAAATCTACATCTACACTATATATTAAATATATATATTATATATAATATAGTATATTGAATATATTTTATTATAAAGAGGAAAAAATTGTATTTTTGTGAAAAGTGTGTGTGTGTGGCACTGGCGAAATTGTGGAAACTATCCCAGAAGCAAATTAATAAAGAAGTGAAATTAACAGTGATTGTATCTTTTTTTTTTTTTTATGGCAATCGTCCTACTTGGACATATCTGCCAGTGTCACGTCATAATAGAAACAATTGAGGCGTATGTACAAGCAATTATTAATCTCCTTTTTGTATTGTATCTTATATTATTTATCTCCTTTAAAACGTAATTTTAATTATAATTTATCTTATAATTATTTATCTCCTTTAAAACGTAATTTTATGTAAGTAGTTATAATTTACATTTCCAATGTTGTAATCACTTTTGCAGTCCCCATCTGTTGCTGTTCATTTGCGATTCTAAATACCCATTTGGAATTAGCTTCACGCATAAGCTAGTATCAGAAAATAAATCGCTTTTCAGAGTACAGTCACCGTCTAAAGTAGGTGACTTAACTTTATTAAAGTGTGTTTAGTTTTTTTTTTGTAAGGTCAAGTAGACAAGTAGACTAAGAGGATGGTATACTAGGTGCGAGCCTAATCCATGTAACCATATTCCAGGCACTTTAACGTCCCAGTGAGTGGGATTTCAGTATTGTATCGATGTTAATAACATTCTATGCCATAAATTAAACCAAAATCTCATATTGTATCAAACACTCATATGCTAATTTTAAAGTAACAACTGGATTTATTTGTATTTATTCAACTCAACTTACAGTATATTATATCTATAGGTATATCAGTGGTATTTACGGACGGGAAAGAAAAACTGTGAAACTAACGTGTTCGCATTAAAAAGTACTAGGTTCCACCCGCTTTGCTCACATGGTACCTGGTTTAAAAGTTGCTTGTATTAATCGACGTCATAAACTATGTATTTTCCAAGTTTCATTCAAATCCGTTCAGTGAGTTTTGCGTAAAAGAGTAACAAACATTAATTCGTCTATCCATCCATTCATCTTCTCAAACTGTCACATTTATAATATTATTAGGATGACGCGATTTGCATGTGGGCTTTATAGGATTTCTAATACATTAATACTAACAAATAATAAATGACTTGGTGGTAGTACTTCCTCAGCCGAGCCCTTCACAAAGAGCTTTTCTACTATTAAAAATAAGACTGATATTTATTCAAAGCGAGCGCTCTCGTTTCGATAAAAGCTTATGCTGTAGTTCAGTGTTCCGCAAACTTTTTGTGTTTTAGTACATCTAGAAAATCGACAAATTTTGAGAGTACATAAACGAATAAATTTTATATAATATAAATCAACAAAACAATCTTTAATTAATCAACAAACCTAAACAAAGCAGCACCAAACGAAGCAAAACCTATCGCTCGCGCGTCCATATGTTCTGCAGCTGTTAAAGTAAGTAGGTATTTTTCTTCTAATGCCTATTTAACTTTGAGATATAACCGAATTTTTCCGTAGCACATCAAGTAATGACCACGGTACACCGGTGTGCCGCATCATACACTTTGCGGAACACTGCTGTAGATGACAGTGACAGATGGCCATACACAAATCCATGTTGACAGTACCTACAGGTACCTACTAGTAAAACCTCTGACAGTGTAAGCTCCATTGAGTCGAGATGTAAGAGGCTTACTTTAGAAAATTAAATTGATAAAGGCAAAATATGAGGTATGTATACTTTGGTGAATCTCAGAGTCTATTTTGCTTTCATATTATGAATATTTGATTTATATTCACGAGGTGAGGTAATAAAGTGAATTTATTAGTAGTGAATTTTGCAAATATTGGTGTTTTATTTTTCTACTAAATAATTTTAATAAATAAATAAAATAAAATAAAATACTTTTATTTCAGACAATGAGAGTCCATAGTACACACAACATAAAAAGCTAATCATAAAAAATAAATCTTACATACTAAGAGTTAGATCACCCTCCGTACGAAGCAATGCCACGTGGGAGAGGTGATCCTACCAGCTACAGTTTGTAGGATGGTGTTGGGGCTGTCACGTACTCTGCGCATCATTTTGTCTTCTTGATTGTACTAATGGTCTGCGTGGTGATCAGCAGAAATTCAATTGACAGGCTGTCACAGTTTGATAAAAAAGGATCGGTGTCAATCATTTCTGTTTTCAGAGTTAGCCGATCACTCTACTGGAGAATGCCCCTGCGATTTCATTCGCGTAACTGTATTTATACATCCGCTGCAACTCTCTAACGGTTCAATTACAGAACATTTTCAACATGACCACCATGAGAGGAGGACAGTAGTAGAGACTAGAGAGGGTTGTCTCAATGGAAAAAATGAAAAAATATATTATTGATTTTTGAAATAGCAACATTTTAAATGTTTTAAGTATATTATTATCTCAATGAAACATAAGCAGATGGAAACAAAACATGTTCAAGAAGAACTGAGATCGGTAATCATAAAAATATATTGTCTTTTCTACCGTAGAGAGGACTTAAAAGGTATGCTAAGGGTGATATTTTTTCTAAGTACACACCTACTATATCCAATTCGAATTACCCTCTATCTCTAGAAATTACAAAATACTGTACATTGATAGCCATGCCAGTGCATCGAAGCATTTTCTATACTTAATTGGATTTCCACGCTTAATTATTTAAACTATGTTTATAAGCGAAAGAACCGATAACCATTGAGGTAAACGAGTTACCGTGTAGGCCGCGGTTCTGTTAACATAGTGTTGGGCGCCCTTCGGCCAGGTGGAGTGACTATTTGCGAGAGGCTACTGAAGCTGGATGCGCCAAGGTGAGGACAGGGCGCAATGGCACTCATTAAGAGAGGCCTGTATCCAACAGTGAACTACTATAAGCTGATGATGATGATGATAAACGAAAGATAATTATTTCACGTAGTCCATATAATATTCACTCAAACGCATTTGAGACCGTAAAATAGAGCCCCGACACACCTCTATCAAATTCAGTAAAAGTGCGTTTCTTTGTAATCCTTCTTGGCTTTATAGGTACTACCTATGTATCTAAAAGCAAGAGAGAACCGAAGTTTTTTACTTAGAAAGGATAAAATCTATTTAAACTTCTTATTGAATCAGTCTGGAAACATCCGAAGAATCCCAAATTGTTTTCTTTTACGTGAAAAGTATTTAGGCAAAAGAAGAATAACTATTTATTTTTCTAATTTCTATTTGACATTTTATTCTGAATATGTCTCTTTAAATAAATAATTTTAATATGTGTTCCATTTTTTAATAAAGCACTTTTTTTAAATATTTTTCTGGCAACCAAAGAGTACATAATTTTCAAGCACTGGCTAGGTATGTACAGGCAACCCAAGGTAAGTATAAATTCGTTTTGTGAATGGCTACGTTCTAATTGTGCAATAAAAAGCGAAATAAAGTAACTGTATACTCTTCGGTAAACATCAAATTCATTTCAGTTCAAAATATTGATTGCTGTTTGCGCAATGAACTAATAACAGACCCTTCAAACTACGAATTGGTCGCAGCGGCTTGTCCCAAACAGACCTGGGGCAAGTTCAATATTATATTGGTATTGGTTCTTCATTGCGATACAATAGCAATACCTCAGTGATCCCTCTTCGTAGTCCCAGAGCTAGTGATTACTTTCTGACGTCATTGAACTGTACATATACCTCAGAGTCAAAAAAATATACGAGGGCTTTAGATATATTTAGAAAGAAAGAAAAGAAAGAAAGAAAATCAATTTATTCGGCCCACAATGCATACAAAATAAGTAGGTAGGTACAAAGTTGGTAATACACAAAATACAAAAAATATTATATTTATATTTACATAATTACAAGTGACCAAATATCGTCTCATTCGCAAATCACCAGTGTGATTATGTCTTTCCTGGTCCTCAGTCGTTTTCTCGATTTTGAGGATGTTGAAGTCTCTTTACTGTCCGTCTCCATCGGTTTCTATCAGCTGTCTGATGGAGAGCCACGCTCACTGGTATCTCTAAATATTCGGATACTTGGTCCGTCCGTCGTTTGGGACCTCTTCCTCGTGGCCTTTCACAATACACCATTCATAAAGGTTGCCTGGAAGAGATCGCTTTTAGCGATAAGGCCGCCCATTGTACAACGGCGGATTAGTTTTATAGTTTAATTAGTTAATTTAAATACTTGTAATTGTTTCTGGTGTACAATAAAGAGTTATCTATCTATCTATCTATCATTCCGGTCACCATCAGGCGCTCGGGATTGTCGGAGCTTCTACGAGCAATATGGCCGAAGTATTGCAATGCTCGGTGTAGGTATATTGCAGAGAGCCTTTGGGTGCGTTCAAGATTTAGCTCCTCCAAAATAGACATATTTGTGCGGCGAGCTGTATTGTGTCCAGGGTATTCACAACAGGCGGCGACAACACCAAATCTCAAAAGCATCGATACGCTGCCTATCAGCGGCTTTTATAGTCCAGCATTACAGGAATATAGAGGAAAGCAGGGAGCAAAGTATGTAGATTTATGGATAGCGATTTACTCTTCACTAATAAACAAATGAAGGTAGTATGTAATATGTGCTATTGCTCTGCTCACCTTCGTACTGATTAAGACCCGGTTCAAACTATTGGGCGATAGAAAGTCTGCAGTCTGTGAGGGCTCTAAGATTGGATCTGATAAATAAGTTTCGATTCTCAATGTTCTTCAGCACAATTACACAAGAAAGCTCATAAATCATTGTCTCCTTCCCTACAGGAGGGTCCGATTCAGCCACCATTAATATTTTGCCTCCTGATATGAACGGTCAGACCCGACTTCCATATTTAATGTTTTAAGTGCTTTTTTGTGTAGGTACTAATCTGTTTGCCATTGAATCCTATTTTGGCTATGCCGCTTTGTATAGCTGTGACAGTTCGGTAATTATTCCATTTGTAACTTTGAAATCCATTAAATTATTGAATTTCAAATTATTGATATTGCCACAGGGAACTAAGGTCGCTAAATTATGGATATAATAACTGTATCTAATTCATTTTCGAAGTAATAATTATTAATCGATTCCTATTTATTAGTTTTTATATTTCAAAATACAACTATTAGCCTCCTCAATAGGATAAAAACTTTATGCCGCGGTTTCAGAAACATGAGGCTTTTAAGAATAAGAACGATTATTCATAAATGAAAAACCTATTACATACTTACATAAAGGTAAATTAATGGTTAATTACTTAAACCACTTACTAATAAAGCAGGTTTGTGTTTTGAAGCCAATATTCAATTTTTTTCCGTACAAATGTCCCACAATAAGAGTAGAACCCGTACTCTAGCATTTGAGCTGGCTACCTGATCACTGCACCAAAAAGGATGTCAATATTCATCTATCATTTTCTTTTATATATTTTTTTCTAATTCGAAAAGTAGTTACTCTAAAAGTAATAAGTACCTACTTACTTACTGTTAGTTAGGTACCTAGTAGTAAGCAGAGTTTGGTTCTAGGTTGTAACCATTGAGTAGTATCGCAAGCTAAAAACCATTTTTCCTAAAAAGTAAAAAGGTCTTTGTATGGAGAAAGACATACTTTTTTATCCAGGTTATACGAGCGAAGCCGTAGACTTCTGAATTATAATCCTCGAAAGCTTTGAGCAGGCTCCATCATTTTGCGGTAACTTTGGTTTATATTTCTTGTACCGCCCGCGGCACGAAGGACGCTCAGCCCCTACGATTTTGATTACAAGCTTTATTTGGAGATGACCATATTTGTTCAGATGCTTTTCGATATTTTTTATGTTATACGAGAAATTATGAATCACAAGAAAATCGTTTTGTTTGTATCTTTTTGAACGTTGAAAGAAAACGCATGCTATTATGCTAGGTTCTGGAACTAACAATAAACTCGAGGGTTCCTCACCATAACTGTGGCACATCTATTCAAGATACAAAATATTTAGTACAAATTCCGGTAACCTTCTTTGACGAGTTTCACAAAAACCGAACAGAAATTCGGCAATGTTTCAGCTTCACCATAAGGCATCCTAAGGAAATGATCGACTCACTGTCCACTTTCGGCATTCCGCATAAGTCCGCAGACGTGTTGCTTCTCCCACACACAGACCACAGTTGCACAGTCTGTCTCTCCTTTTGTCTCATCGCCGGCAAATGTATTTATATTTGGCGAGGAGACAAAAAGAGAATTATTCATTTCATATGTTCCTAATATAAAACTAGCTACAGTGTGATAAAATGTGGGAGTTAATAATTTTCAATCTATTTTGGTAATTCTCGTCTTAATTAAACTCTGTTTCTGACTTAAATTATTTATATTGCTTCACATAAAATGGGCTTGTAAGCGTCAATTTTTTTCTTCAAAGTCATATTTTATTTGAAAATAATATCCAAGTATCTGTAGCTTTTATGATTGCATAGCTTATTAAATGTAAGTTAACTCAAGTGTGTGTATATTAAAGAAAATACCTGTCTGAAGCAGTTCAGCAACAATATTAAAAACTTCATTCTAAAATTGTGAAATAACTCTCTAAACTTATTAATTTGCCCCGGGACGACACGGTCAGCCGGGAAAATTAGAATTTCTACTGAGATCTTCATTACCTACATTTATTTTATTTGCTTTAAAATGTTATCATTGGTAAGCTGTAAAGATACAGATATATAAATAGATCTTTGCGTTATTTTATGAGAAGAATGTCAATCGAAATTTTCAATTCAAAAACCACGCGTAAACTGTTGTTACTAGGGACAGGCCCGATGGCGCTCATTAGGAGAGGCCTATGTTCAGTAGTGGTCTGAGCTGATCAGCAATCTTCACCACAAACACTATACGCGCTCGTCGCATAAACAAACACGTATTATTAATTCCTTATTGTATCTTTTTCTATATAAGAACAGGCCTTAGTCCAGCAGTCGGTTTTAAAAAGCTAAAAATTTATGATGATCATATAATTTTTTTATTACGTCAAGGTTTGTGTTTAATATTCATATTACACGCTACAAGCATTTTTTACGAATGCTGGAGTAGTAGAAAGACTATAATAATAATAAATTACGTTCCATAGTTTTTGATGTTAGTGAATCTTATAAATAATTTGGAAAATAGAAACATCTATTGTCCGAAATAATTTATGATTAAAATAATCATTTTAGATAAATAAAATATTACAAAATTCTCCAAAATCCTTTATCAACCCCTTTCTAATAAATACAATCGGTCAAGAACCAACAAGATTTCAAGGACCGTATTATTTAACCAAGAGCTTTATTATTCAACCATTATGAAACAATAATACTCGCTGGCTAATGGAGTAGACAATGAAGTCTCAGAACACTTTGCTAAAATATTGTTCTGTTTCACGTTTTGGCAATGGAACCTTAAATTTGTGCCAGTACTTTTTTACTTCGTATGCCTTCTAAGTTTCGTGATTATGAAAACCCGATTAGGTAGGTAAAGGTAGGTATAGGTATGTACAGGATAATTTTAACCACAAAAGAAGCATATTGCGACATGTTATTTAAAAAAATATTTTTTAGGTTTAAGTCAAATTAAGGTAAGGTTCAAGCAAACAATTCAGGCAACGGTAAAAGCTAATTGAGTGAAAGAAATGTGCGTGGGCGAAACTCACCAAATTCAATAAGATTAAGCAATTTTAATTTATTTATTTAATTTTTTTATATAAAATAAAACTATTGCTTAAAAAATCCGTCTGTGTAAATTTTACGATAAAATCATACATCCATCATAGGACATTTTGGACAAAGAAACAGGTCAAAATTTATAGTTATTTAGATGTTATACCTACTTGTAAACACCTGTAAACAATTATTTTTTTCCACATCACATCACACTAATATTATAAATGCGAGAGCTTGTGTATGTGTGAGTATGTTTGACGTCGCTTCACTCCGCAATGGCTGCACAGAATTGGATGAAACTTGGAATATACATATATTAATACCCGGATTAACACATAGGCTACTTTTTATCCCAGTATCACGCGAGCGAAGCCGCTGGCGGAAGCTAGTCCCCGGTACATAATAGTAAATCGGTAGAATTGTGTTTTATGATACTGAAGATGGAATTAGCACATGGCCTACTTAATGTTAAGTGGTAACTATTACTTATAACAAAGTATTGCTTCGTAGGTCACGCATGTTTGGAACGTGCCCTACGACGCAACGCCGTCAACTGGAGGCATGACGGTGTTAAGCCTCATGTATCTGTAATTTCACCGGCTCCCACACCCTTCAAACCGAAACAGAGCAATGCTGCTTCACGGCAGAAATAGGCATGGTGGTAGTATTTCCCCCGATTGACAAATAACTCTATTACTTTTTAGTATTTTTCACATGTGTTGTGGTACATTTTAAAGATAAAACGTTGATGAATGACATAATTTCAATACATTTAAGGTAGCTCAGTAAGCTATGGAAGTATGAAACGAACTATACTCGAAATTTCTATGGATAAAATCCGCAACGAGACTATCCGACATAGAACTAAAGTTGTCGACATAGCTCAGATAATTAGCAAGCTGAAGTAGCAGTATGTCGAAGAACCGTTGGGGAAAATGAGTTCTTGAGTAGAGACCGCGGCTTGGCAAACGCAGTGTATGGCGCCTTCCTGCCAGGTCGAGTGACGAATTGTGAAAAGCTGCTGGTAAAAGCTTTATGCGTCGAGCTCAGGACAGGGACTCATTAGGAGAGGCCTATATCCAGCAGTAGACTGCTATAGGCTGATGGTGATGACGATGATGATGAATGACATACAGTTTTTTCGGATAAAAGATTCATTCATCTACGAGGAGAACGCCTCAAAAGACCAATCAGCTCTTACCGTCACCCTATTATTCAAACTGCCGTGAAAAGTGACGGATGGTTCTCCTGTTTGATGTATTGATTGGTTTTGTTTTGTACCTGACATTATTGCCAAGCACTTTGATAATAAGTTCGGTAAAATGTGAATTTTTATTGGTATTTTTGACTTCCTTTGATACCAAGATTTATAACTTTGCCTATCAACTTTTTTGGTTGATTGCCTTTTGAAAATCAAATACGCCAGGAGCTACGCCGCCCACCTTATCATGGTATGAGTACGGATTATTGTAATATTTATTTTGCCAGCCCATATTTATTTAGTCTTTTGATTTTCTACTAGTGGTTCACCTAGTGGTAACACAAGCTCTGCTCAGTTTAGGGCTAGATTATGCTTTGTCATAATGTCGATTACTGTCGATGTCGATCGATTACTGTTTCGACTAAAAAACTAAAAAACTAATACGGGAACACATAATTTTACTAGCTTTAAACATACAATACAAACAACATAGAACATAAATAGTCGACGGTGCGAGGAGCTAAGATCCCCAACCCGCATGCCTCGGGGGTAGGGGGGTGATTAACGGCAACGGCTTATGTTCAGCAGTGGCTGGTGTCGTTGTTGTTGTGTTTTTGAAACATACAATAACTATTCGACAGAATGAATCAACCACTGTAATTTGTATTTATTTTATCTTTGTAAAGTTGGATATACTCACAATTCACAGTTGCTTCGCATAGTTTCAGCAACAGGGAAAGACTAATAAAAAGAAATTCGAATCATAGACGTAAAATTTTGGCTAAGGAGAAAGCGTAGATTCAAAATAACGCTTTGCCATTGGCTAAAATTTTTCGTCATTTTGACGAAACGTCAGGTTCAAATATTCGTACAGAGATCAGTTTGAAAATGACTGACAAGTGAGTGTGTGGTTACTCCATAACAGATTAGTTATGCTGACTATAGGTACATTAAGTTTGCAAATAATTCACTTCGCCTGTGAGGAAGCACGTACGAAAACTGTTTGCGTACTAACTTTTATGTTATCTATGGGAATTTTCATACTAATATTCAGGCTGTCAGTAACCGCAACTTCATCTTAGGTCGATAACCACAATCTCGCAAGGCTTTTACAACTAAGGGTTACCGGACATTTATCGGATCGGTGCCGTACCTCAATACCTTGCCTTGGCATAAGCGTTCGTTGCATGGCTTCTCTTTTTGTTCTTATCAGATCATCTTGGTTAAACAACACTTCGCCCGGTCACTATTTGTATGGGTAACCGTTTTGTGACATTTTTATCTGACCACTTCTCTCCTTTATTGGCACGTTAAGATGTTGTTCCCGGCTTTTCAGTCGCCAATCCAAGTCGCAGGTATTTGGGCGGGCTAATTACTTCGAGTTGGTCACTTACTCATACGAAAAACAAGAAAAAGGCGTATGTAAAACACGCGTGTAAACACCGTTAGAGGTTTCTTTCCAATCTGTTAAAGTCCATTTTAAAATCCATAAATGACATACTCCTAGTTCTCTGTTATGGGAACTTCGGAGAAGTCAAGCTGGAACTCTCATGTTACTCGCTTTATTTTATAGAAATATGTATTACGTTAGAATAATAGGCCGCAAAGTCTAAAATCCTTGTCCTTATTTATTTCGTTGTTTTTGCGTAATCTCAACGTTGCGTATCTCAAATTTAAGTCAAAACCCTCGACATTGCTTGTAGAACAAGTTCCAGGCTTTTGCACGTATTTTGTTTAAAAAAGTAAAATATTGATGTTGCTAAAAAACGAACTACTTAATTCTTATTTGAAAAAATCAGGCTAAAATCGCGACTATACAGGTCAAACCTCTCTCTCCCTCGAACCATTCAACATTTTTGAAGATGTAAAATCACTGAATGTAGTTATGCAAAATAGCAAACCTTCAAGGCCTAGAAAATAACAATATAAAGGCTCAGCAATAATATTATTGAATAAGCTGCCCTGTCAAGTACGTGTGCGATAACCGATAGGAATGTAAACAATGGGTCACATAGTTGAGGTTGTGAAATGGTTGAAGGGGCCGTATGTTCACAGGTTCAATTACAGTAGATATTATAGACCTGTCTTTTTCCACTGCTAGGCAAAAGTGTCCCCCATCTCCTTCCAAGACTTATGATCGCTTGCTGCCTCCCACCAGTTAGCACGAAAGGCATCGCGTCACACCAACGTCTCCGAGGATTGTCCCGGCGGTTTTGCCCTTCTGCTGGTACCCATTGGATGACGAACGATGCCTATCTATCAGGATGCAAATACGGCTTACGTGATCCGCCCAATCACACTTCAGTCTAGCCCAAAACAAATATTTGCAGATCATACAAACATTTGTTTTGTGGAAATAAACTATATATTACAAGCCCGCCCCAAGACAAATATTCATTTGTCTTGGGGCGGGAATCGATCCCGCAACCTTTTGCATCTCAGACGGACCTTCACCCACCACTCCACCAAGATCGTCAAAAGTTTATCTACTTTGTTTTGGGTTTTTGTAATATATTACCGTTATTCTCATATTTAATATTTTCATACAGGAAATATCATATACCGAAATAATTTTCGCTCATGAGAAAAATGTCTGGAAAAAACCACTAACTGCAAAATATAAATCGTTCGAGGTCGCGAGACTAATTAAAAACCTTACTCTGAAGGCTTAATTAAAGCATAATTATTATTTGCGATTATGAAGATTTTCCGCTAATGGATTCTTTAAACAGATTAACAAAATGTTTAATTTTAACGGGCTGTTATGTACACGTAACACCTCATTTTGTAATATTAATTTAGGTGCTTTATATACCATAATATACACGAGCGAGCTTCTAGTCTCGAGTTTGTTAAGGTCGAATGAGTATGAAAACTTGTGACTAGCACTCATCAACCCTGGCATCATCATCATCATCATCATTATCTTCCTGGATTTATATCACGTTATGTGGGGTCGGCACTCTCTATCACCAACTTTGGCATGCGTTTAAGTTAAGATATTCCCCTATAAATAATCAGTAGCAACGTCAATTAGTGTAACACAATTTGTTTGACTATAAACATCGAGATATTTATGCTTTATAGTGGAAAACGTGGAAAAAAGTGTCTGCACCAAAACTCTGCGCACGCTGTCAATTACGCGGACTTTGAACACTTTTCTAGCAACATAAGGTCTAAATTAATACAAATTTGGCATTTTGATGTTATTTAATTCATATTTGTTATATTTGATGTGTTTATTTATGTCAAATACGCTTGGACGATCTTTGACAGTTTTCATTTGAAGACTGTCACTCTATAGAGTTCTTTATAATCATCTCGTTTTACTATAAACTAACAGTAAAGAATTCTGATCCAACCTCTTTTTTTATAAGTTGGTATGTAATTAGACTAACAGAAAGAAATGTTTTATACTACAAAGAGAATAACTAGATATCAGAGGAAAAACTAGATTTTTGTAATGTTGTATGTATAATCTTATTCTTTTTTGTTAAAAGGGGTATAAGGTAATGATTATTATTATCGTACGACCTATTTAACCCAAACGATTTGGTACTAAATTAAAACTATATAATCTAGTCAAATCACTTAAATACTTTGGAGCGCTGAACAGCTATTACTTAACTAGCAATATTGTAAGTATTTTACATAGTTCATGAGCAACTTTAGCGACTCGCGCAGACCGCAGTTATAAGTTCCATTTGAGTAGCGAACCAACTTCACTGAGTAATGACTGCGCTTAAGTTATTAATGTACCTAAATTTAGCTAGCATGCTCAATTTCACTTACAGTTTCCATATTTTAGTATCACTGGTATAGTGTCAAAAGTCACTTCTGGTTGTAACCAGCAGGGGTATTTTCAACCGTTCACAATGTTTCAAACGTGAATCTGTCAGTAACACGCCATAGTGTCGTAGCGTTTCTCAAAATTAGATCCTGGAAATCCATCGGAATAGAAATAGAATCGAACAAAAACTAATGTGTTCGACTCTGAAACTTTTAAACGGCTTAAATACCGCAGCCTCTTGACACTTGACACACACTTAGCGTAGGCATTGCGGAATAAATTGAAATTTAGAAATTCTCTCATTCATTAATATTTTTATTTTTATTACCCTTGTTTTATAAATAGGTAAATATCATTTTTTAAATGAAAGACATCAAAAGTAACAGAGCGTATGATCAAATGGTCAAAATACAGCTTTTTTTAGCCAATTGTAAACCCCTGTGAATAAAATTAATTGTATAAATATCTACCATACTCTTCCCGTAAACAGAGAGTAAGCCCGTCCCATCTGCTGCTGATGCGGCTACCAAATGGCAATTAGCCATCGACAAATATTTTAAGCCATTTTTTTTTGGGGTGTAAGGGGTTTCAACCGCCACCTTCCGAACTCTAGACAAACTCACATGCCCGTGGTACACCCTGATAACTAACAAACGAGGCTCTGGCGGCCGGCTGATTGTGGCATAGCGCAGCCTAACTCCGATACAGCTAATTTCACTGACCGCCGACAATTAGCAGCATCGGCGGTGCGAGAGACTGTAACTAGTATCCCCACCCCACAGCGTGGGGATTTTGGGCATATCCCTTTTATTATTGGGTAAGACAAGCAGCAGTCCAGCAGTAAATAGATTAGGCCCGTGTTGTTGACGTTGCAACATTTTCAACTTCTCTTGAATGATACAAATCTTGTAGGTACACAAATATATACAGGCTTCTTTCACTTATTTTACAATCATGAACAAATAAAGGATCTAGGTCAAAATCATTTTATTCAATTGTCAGATTTAAATCTACTAATAACACATACTTCAGAAAGACTATTGTCTATCAGTAGCTAAGAAACGAGCTATGCTCGGAGTTACTGTGAAGGATAGAATCCGCAACGAGACTATCCGACATAGAAACTAAAGTTGTCGACATAGCTCAGAGAATTAGCAAGCTGAAGTGGCAGTGGGCCAGCTAAATCTATCGACGACCCGATAACCATTCGGGTGATCGAGTTCTTAAGTGGAAACCGTGGCTCGGCAAAGGAAGTGTACGATGCCCTCCAGCCAGATGGAGTGACGAAATGCTTGGTAGAAGCTGGATGCTTCGAGCTCAGGACAAAGCGCAATACTTAGGTATTAGTTAGATTACCTTTTATGAAAAACTACTAGACTATCAGATGAATGTACTCCTACCCGTAGCCGCTAGCCGTCTGGATATCCCATTAAAACGTGCAATTAAAGTGAAGGGTGAGTTGTGTTGATGCGGCTCGGTGAGAATTTGCATGTAAACGAGCGTTCGTGATTGCGTTACGGCGCGGTTCGACCGCGGCCGCGACTTCGATCAGAATAAGCGATGTCTCATACTGATTATTTATTATGTTACGATTATTTTCTTTAGCACACAGAAATAGCTTACTTATTACACAAATTATATTAAAAACCGTAATATGAATAGGACCAAGGGCCTGCAATCAAAACATTGAACTTTAACAGTCCTCGCGATATAATTATATAATTTGTTAATTATGTCTATTCCTAATAATGAGGGTCTAGGAGCCTGATATGAGCTACATCCCCTAGCCGCCGACGGGCAGCAGCATTGGCGGCGCGAAAAAGCTGTCACCTGCGATCCCCAACCCGCATACCCAGCGTGGGGATTAAGGGTACAAGCAGGCCTATGTCCAGCAGTGGACTGATATAGGCTAGTATTGTTGCTTATGTGCTCTGGAAGACACTTTTAGATGTGCGTTCTGGCATATTTAGTCGTTATGTCATAATTATCAAAGCTAGGTCACAAGAAAAGAAACAATAAACAAAATCACAGAATTAGAAATATTTTATCTTACTTTATTTTATAAACACTTTTAAAGAAAGACAGACATAAAAAACATCGGATAGAATGATAAAATAAATCTCAGCTAATCAGAATCCATTAGTACAGCCCCAGGCCGTGAATGAAAAAGATCCTTTACATTCATTTTAAATAGTTCGAAGCAAAATGAGTTCTAGAAAATATCAGTAAATGGATGATGTTGCCATTAGAATATAAAGAAAAGGCTTTAACACCCACGTGGATCCCACTGACGTTGTGTAGGTGTACCTTTACAGCCTACGCAATATGGTCAAAACTATACATCTTTATAACTTGCGAATAATGTGTTCATCAAAAGATATAAGCGTATAAAAAATGGACATATAGTAGCTTGTTTTTCCTATTCTGTAAAATATTAGTCACATTGTAGCTCTGCAACTTTCAGTAGTAAAATTTTGAATTTTATAAGGTACCTACCAGTTTAGGTTAAAACACCCATTTGTACGGTGTGTGTATGGAGTTTTAACCTCTATCTTCGGAGCCCAAGCCAACCCAGGGTGACACCGCAGTGTCGGTTTGCGTAACTGCATACTGTGCTTATAAGTTTTTGTATTGTTATATTATTTAATTATATTTTTTGGAGAACTCTTGTGTTTAGATATACCTAACTTAGGATTTAGGCACTATTAACTTAAAATATGTTATCTTTTTGTCAATAAACGTTATCTATATATCTACCTGACTTGGTACACCCTGCTAACAAACGAGGCTCTGGCAGCCCCTGATTGTGGAATAGCACAGAATAACCCTGGTACAGCTGAATTCCCTTGTTGATAGGCAGCAGCGTCGGCGGTGCGAGATATGCCCTGCGATCCCCAACCCGCATGCCCAGAGTAGGTATTATGGGCATATCTCCCAATCTGAATACAGAAGGCATATGTCCATCAATTTACATAGGCTTAAATAAATAAATAATGCTGGAAATTATCACACATCTAGCCCCAAACTACATAGAGCTTGTACTTACTAAACATACCATAACTTAGGGAAAGATATATAGATAAAAATTTATTGATCACCACATTTGAAATGTGGTGCTGGAGAAGAATGGAGAGAATAAACTGGGTACACAAAGTAACTAACAAAGAAGTTTTAAGTAGAGTCGCCGAAGTTAGACTTATGTTTAAAAATATAGAAAACAGAAGAGGAAAGATGTTTGGACACCTTATACGTCATCACAACTGTATACGCAACATCATAGAGGGAAAAGTAGAAGGAATGAGAGGAAGGGGAAGACCAAGGATAAATTATATGAGCCAACATTAAAGAGAAAGTAGATGTGATGTCATAAAGGGAAGTAAAGGAGTCTGCTTTGGAGAGAGGCAGATGGAAGGAGCTGTATCAGTTACGCCAACAAGAGCACAGCTCTTAATTAAATTATGATGATGATGATCACCACATTAACGCAATAAAAATTAAGAGTAACTTAGGAGGATAACAACAGGATAACACAGCATATATAACAGCACCACGCAATTTCATGCGACTTGATGTCGAATTTTGATACAGTGGGTGTACGATACACTGTATTATTTTGTATTATAGGCTGGTGGTGGATGTAGCTACCAAACCAGGAAAAATATGGAAGTTTGGAGAAAATAAAATGAAATGAAAGCCAGTGGCTTCACGTAGTTATCATTATGACTAACACATCTACTGATATACTTTGTTGTGTTTATTTAATTTGAGGGCTTGTTAAAAATGACAAGCTCAACTCGACGCTGGATCATTATCTGCCTGGCAACTCGACAGTCTGCCCCGAAGGAGACAATTTCCTAAAATTGAATAAATCCTTCGTAATTTGAAATAAAGTACTGACTCACATCTATTCAACTAGTCTATAATAACAAAATGTAATAACCATTACGAAAATCATCAGTCATTTTTCGGGCTTCCTAAGGTACGAAGCCAAAAAGCTTTACTAATTTTGCCGAAAGTACGTTTCCAAGAAAACCTTATTAATTAGCAGCTTCCGCCCGTGGTTTCGCTTGCATGGTACCTGGATAAAAAAGTAGGCTATATGTTGTTGAAGGTCTTGAACAACATATGCGCAAATTGCTGATAATGCTAAGCTAATAATGCTGAGAAACTATCACACAGCATCATGTAGCCTTAAACTAAACAGAGCTTTTATTAAGTATGGGAACTATATATTTTTTTGTAAATGCATACATTTTATTCATAGAAAATCCAGACCAGAGACATTTTTTCCGAGCATGCAAACATTTATATCGCAGCGGGAATCGAATCTGCAACCTTTTGCGTCTCAGGTGGGCCTTCACTCACTGTCCACAAAGGTCGTCGTTGTTTCATGTCTAGTCGTCAAGTTTAAGCTCAATCCTATCCATTTTGATATGAAGGAAGGACATACATTTTACATGTTAACAAATTTCACATCTTGTTTTTCAAAATTTCGCCTATAAAATATTAGTAGGAAGAAGGAAGTAGAATGTCAAAAAGCTATAATTAATACATGGGAATTACTGTGCTTACTCAATTGAATTTCGTTCACTGAGTGGGATCAAACGCCGAAGTTTTCAATCAGGAAACGGGAGAGGAAAGCTTGGTGGTTTTTGTTTTTCAATCAGACGAGGCGACTGGCGACTTATGAATACCTACTATACTCAAACCTTCGTAGAATCGGAGATTATAATGATGAATGAAAATTCTTTATTGTATACCTTAATTAAAAAAAGACGTGTGGCACTCGGGGACTGCCGCGGTAAAGCTATTGCATAGCATTTTGTATCAACTTATGCAATTATAATTATTTATTTATTTTATTTATGCAGTATTTCTTTTTCTTTGATATTAATTCAAGTTACACTTTTTGAGCGTGGTGACCGATAAGAAAACATTTTTTTTTATTTTATTAAATAAAAATACGTCTAGTTGCACGCACACAAATACCTTGTCGAAGACTGCCGAAAAGAAACGACGTTAGACAATGCACGGCCTTCAAGCCACACCTCCGTGCCCGTCGGAGTGGGGAGCGTGAGGTATTTTTTTCGTTACGGAATTTCTGGATTCGGTCCCCGCGCTCAAGGCCCTCGATAGAAGCTATGCAATAGCTTAAAAATAACGTACAATGGGCGGTCTTATCGCTTGAAAGCTATCTATTCCAGACAACCTTTGGATAGAGAGGATTATGCGAAAAAATGTACAGCTGGTGGTGTACATGTAATAAGAAATATTTAGGCAACTAAATAAAATAAAAATGGTAAACCCATACCTAAAATGAAATAAACTAAATAATTAAATAATTTTTTTCTTAAAATAAAGCATATTAAATTCATAAATAATAAAAATACATTTAAATAAATAAAAACAAAATATAATAATAACAATAGTAAATCTAAAATTAATGTGGTAGTAACAGAAATCTACTTCAATATTTGTGACAGTTAAGAATATAACGACGTTTATTAACTCGAGATCACAGGTATTCTATGATTACCTTCTTGACACTTACAAAATAAACGATCTGGGTTCGCATTGTTATTGAGACCACTCGGGATAAGAAGTATGCAAAGAAATCTGTTGTAGAGAAAGTATACTCATTTACTGTATACTTTTACGTTTAAATATTGGAGAGTCGCACTTCTATTGTTTGAAGTCTGTCAATATTACCATTCCAATAATCTGTTTTCAGAGTACAAATAAACTCGTGTTTACAGGCATTTTCGATTTCATTAGAGATAAATTCCAAATAAAAGTCTTATTTCATTTATTAGGTTCATTACGAGAGATAGGTTTTTACAATTTTGGTATACATTCATGTATAAATTCGAAAGCCATATGTTTGCATTCTTTCCCTACTAGTAATAAAAATGTGAAAGTTTGTAAGGATGGGTTAGATGGATATTATTATTCTTTCACGCAAAAAGTACTGAATGGATTTGAATGAAACTTGGTATATACTATAGTTTATGACCAAGATTAACACATAGGCCACTTCTTATCTGGGTACCACGCAAGCGAAGCCGCGGGAGGAAACTAGTATTATCATACTAACTGACGACTGTGGCCTCGTAAAATTTATTTGATGAAAGGTACGACTGCACACTAGGGTGGAGGGAAAAAATGTTATTTCTCATTTATTCTTTCCTGTATGTTAAATTAATAATGCACGACCTAAAACGTATTCCTGCAAAATTTTAGTCTGCTCGATCAATATCTTGAGGTGGCGCACTCGACTTAAAGTTTTGACCAATATGCTAGCTGAGAGTTGCACTAAGGGCTCCCATTTATTTTGTTGTACACATTTATTCCTGAATATTTATAATGCATGGGATGATGGGATGATGGAATGGATAATATTATTCTTTCACGCAAAAACTACTCAACGGATTTGGATGGTATATAACTTGATATATACGATAATTTATGACCAAGATTAACACATAGGCCACCTCTTATCTGGGTACCACGCGAGCGAAGCCGCGGGCGGAAGCTAGTATTAACATACTGACTTACGACTGTGACCTCGTATTTGTTTTCTATCCCTGAGGAACTTTTTTCTGGATGAAAGGTACCTATGTCTTTTATGACTGCAGGCCTGACAGTGTGTATACCATTATTATGATGTATACCTTTATTTAGTAGTTAAAGCAAGAAACCGTAACAAAGAAACAAACTTTCGCATTTACATTATTAGAATTTTTTAAAGAGTTTATCAGTAACTACATCTTACGAATCCATTTGTGTTTGTATGTTAGAGTGCTTAGTTCATTTAAACTACGGAACGGATTTTGATACGGTTTATAACATTTAGAATATTTTTTCGAAAAGCACGCTGTCATAATAAATTCATAGAATTTAGAGAAAGTTTGATATTTAGATGTGTATGACGCCACAATAAAATTGTTCTGAGAATGTTTGGAAAGTCGCTAACTACCTATAAACTGAAACTAACTTTGTCCACAAAATAATACCAACCTACGCATTCCCCAGGGTCACATTAGAATTTGAAAATCAATTATTTACTCGACAAAGTTATTTTTACATTCAATACTCCAATGTCAACACGTTGTCCAATTACTGAGCCCTTTAAAAAAGGCAGACGAAGCTCTTCACACATCGTTTCCTAAGGTAAAATGGTTAAAAGGAAGCTAAAGAGTCACGTTTGGCATTTTGTGACAGAGAAAAGATTTCAGGTTTTGCACGTGTGGTAAAAATCATGTGACCTCAATGTTGGCATTTTCTTTGTATTATTTTTATAAAGTTTCTTTTGAATGGCGTATGTGCCTACAATATTTTTAGGAATACGAATAATTTTGTTTTTAACGTGTTAAACCCACACAGAGGAATATTTAAGGTTTTATAATGTAAGCCAGTGTTCCGCAAACTTTTTGTGTTCAAGGTACGTACATCTAAGTAACGGAAAATTTTCGAGGTACACCATTAATGAATAATCAATTTTGACATTATATTATTCAACATTTTTTATTAATCAAAATCAATCTCAAAATAATCAGCAAACCGAAACGAAGCCGCGTCTAACGAAGCATTCACGAACGCCTCACTCACGCCGTCGCGCGTCCGCGTGTTTTGCGTCGGTTTAAGTAGGTATTTAGCGACCGAGCGCGCGGCCGGGAGCAGGCCGCTTGCCAGACGCGGCAAATTTTGAAGCGGCCGGGAGCCGGCTCTTTGCCAGTCCGAGGGATATAAGTTTAAGGGTTACCCTTATTTTTCTGTGGCACAGCAATCAATCATGGCTGACCACGGTAGACCAGTGTGCCGTAGCACACACTGACCTAAGAAACTATTTTGTAAATGCAAATTAATTATTGGTATCTGAACCTAAGGGCTGATTTACCAGACAAGCGCCTTACTGTAGCTGATTTAATAGCTACTCGCGTGGTTTTAAATCTATATTTCACAAGTCCATCCTTTTCAATTGAAATTCAAAAGGTGGTTTTTAAACTTGCAAATAAGAAAAATTACTATTATTTCATCCACGCGTCGAAATAAGCGAATTAACTGAGATCAAAATTACATAATCCAATGATCTGAAACCCAATAATTTTTTATTAAAACTAGCTAGCTTTTCATTTCAATATCCACTCACTTGAAATCTAATAACACTGAAAGCTCAACCAACAGTTTTGTATAAAGTCGAGCCGGCATCAAACAAACAATTCAATAAGCGCTCCAATAAAACAAATAGACCTTCGTACTGTGGAAATAAAATACGAAAATATCCGCGTAACTGTCTCAATATCGGAGGAGCAACAGATTGCGACATCGGTCCGTGGTTAACGATAGATAGAGCGCTTGCTGAAGACATGTTACTTGATCTTATAAAGACAAGCAAATAAATATAGAATCGATAAATGGTGGGGTAAACGTGTTCTTGAGTGGAGATCGCGGCTCGGCAAACGTAGAGTAGGTCGTTCTCCGGCCAGGTAGAGTGACGATCTATGAAAGGCTGCGGGTAGAAACTGGATGCGTCGAGCTTCTACCATATCCATTCATTATTGTTCCCGTTGGGGATCCTTCGGGTACGGAACCCTTAAAACATGCCCGTCTTTGGGATTGGTAGGCAGAGACCACACAGTTTCAATTATTACAATTTTCATACTACTTTCGTTTCATTCACTCTAGCAAGAAAAACCAGTGGAAAATACTTATTATAGTACAGTATTCTAGCCTATTTACTGTGCATGATATTAAATGTTTACACGACAGTAATGGACAGAGACACCGTTAAAATAGTGGTTAGTTGTTGGAAGATATGGGCTTACTGTTTGTCATAGAAATCTTTGGGGAGGCTTATATTCAGGAGTGGAGTTCTATTTGCCATTTGATGATGATGATGAGGACCATGCGTGATAAGACCAGACACTTATACTGGCTTTTTATATTTTCGTCACAATATTTTCCAGTACAGAAGCTCTAACTACCGAAAGATTCTATCGAGATAAGTATAAGATAATACGGCAGTAAAAACGGATCCGGTCATCCGTCTCAACCCCGATTTTACGTCTTCTCGTTTATCTGGAGAAGATCTGACTCGAACGACCTTTATATTTATTGGTTGCTACAAAAAACCCGCGACTTTACCTGTGTTGAAACCTGGGGCCTGATTCTTGGGGATAGATATCATTGTCACGTTCGACATATGGTAAGAACTGTCAAAACTGTATGGTTTGACAGTCTTGCTGATACAATGCTAAATAGATACAGATTAGAGAAATCGGCTAATTCTCTCTTCTGTGTATTTGTGCTTGCGTGTGTGTGTGTGTGTGTGTGTGTGGTAATGCGAGATGTATTTATTTATGTACTATGAAAAGTAAGTAAGACTGGGTATTAGGTAATATAGAAGACCACGTTTGGAAGTTAGCTTTTGATCAGGCCAAGCAGTGTGTGTTGTTTGCCGGTAAAATTACATTCCTACAGTGAGTGAGACCTCTGCACTCGAAATATAAAAAATATCATTCTCTTTATATATTTAGAAAAAATAGAGACGGAAATAAAGACAGACCTACCGATCGTTATATGTAACTATCTGACTCCGACTCTTCGATGTTTTATGAACTATGTTTATTATAAG
Organism: Horisme vitalbata; assembly: GCA_951804965.1. NCBI lineage: Eukaryota > Metazoa > Arthropoda > Insecta > Lepidoptera > Geometridae > Horisme > Horisme vitalbata. Next base: position 8,020,858 of record OX638102.1, read on the forward strand.
TAAGCTGGAAAGGTTTGCTCCTCAAACTGACTGATTCGAGATCCCCTGTTGATTTAGTGGAGCAAGAAATGGTAGTTTCGGAGAAATTGTGTTGAGACAAGCCTGAGTAATCGAATTTTGCGTATTTTGTTAGACATTGCCGTACCGTGTTCGTTACAGAGCCTGTTATATTATTTTCAATCCTTTCTTGTTTGTACAATTTAGAAGAAAGTCATGCCACCTAATTTCTTTGTGAATTGTGAATTACTTACTGACCAAGGGCCTGATTCTGACGATTCCATATATTTGATTCTATTAGATATATGTCGCGACGCGAGACTGTCAAATTTCATACAATTTTGACAGTTTCCGCGATAAATATCTAAATAGATCGAAACGTCAGAATCAGGTTTCAGATACATGATTTTTTTATGGTACCTTTCTGAACTTGGAACATACACATGGCCCACTTGATGTTAATTTATGTTATTATTATTTTATTTTATTATTAGAATTGTAAGAAAAGTTACAGCTACTAATATACCTAATATTTAAATAGAACACAGATAATTACAGAGTACGAATAGGAGTACAAAAGTATACAAAAGTTTCCACAAAAAGAGGCAAGTTTTAACTATTACACACCGTGTGGGTTACCTAAGGGATAGATAAATTTTATATTCCTACAAGTTTTGACAATATTGTGATAGTTACTTACATAAATATAACATTTATACTTACATAAAGTTAAACAAGCGAGGAATTATATATATGCCAAAACTTGTAGGAATATAGAATTAATCTATCAAGAGAGACCTATTATTTAGGTAACCTTGTTTTATAAGTAAAGCTGTTGGTTTCTTCAATAAAATAAAATAATAGACTTGCTTTGAACTTTTTCCGTGTGAACTGTTGTTGCAAATAACATTTTCTATTCTATTCTATTCTATTCTATTTTATTATATTCAATTCTGTTCTATTCTATTCTATTCTATTCTATTCTATTCTATTCTATTCTATTCTATTCTATTCTATTCTATTCTATTCTATTCTATTCTATTCTATTCTATTCTATTCTATTCTATTCTATTGTATTGTATTCTATTCTATCCTATTCTATTCTATTCTATTCTATTCTATTCTATTCTATTCTATTCTATTCTATTCTATTCTATTCTATTCTATTATTTGTAGGTCACGCTGTTTGGACCGTGCTCTACGATGAAACGACCAATGTTTATCATATTGAGGCTATGAAAGTGTTAAGCCTCATGTGGCTTAATTTCACTTCACCTTTCAAACAGAGCAATGTTGCTTCACGGCAGAAAAAGGCTTAGTGCTAGTACTTAGAATATGCCCTTCACAAAGTATTCTTGAATGGTTTTTAACAAAAGTCTAGTGATCTAGTGAGTTTCGCGTAACGAGCGGACAACAATTACCTGAATAATAAATTGCTTGTCATTGTATTCGAATGAAATAAGATAGTCTCTCTTAAAACCATGTTTTTCTGATGATAACTCATTCACCACCATCTCCATCACCGGCTTAAATCTGTTCACTGCTGGTTATAGGCCTGCCCATAAAAGAAGGGGGGTTTCCATAATCCCCACGCTAGGCATGCGGGGTTGGGGGTCGTTCAATAATCTCATAATTACGTCTATCTCTAGTATAGCTTTTTATTTGTGTGACATGGTACTAAATGGTATACCTATATGATGCAGTCGACTACAATTTAACGGATGCGAGTAGTTGGATAAATTTTTAATATTTTAGATTTAACTTTGCTGAAACGCTGTCCCAAGCGGGACATTATAGATTATTTATCGTTTCTAAAATTTTATAAAACTTTTCCATTTCAATTTTCTGACAACATAATCTTTGTCTTTTTGGAACGACTTTTCGTAAAAAAGTATTAACGTTTTTCCTGATCTACGTTAGTAATACGACACAAGTGTAGTGAAATGGAATAAAATTAAATCAGGACTTGAATTCTCTCATGAAGAAAATTGTTCGCCGATCGTTTTTTTGTTATTGTCGCTATTGCTATAGCAGAACAGGATCTGACTGAAGACTGGACGACTGGAATTAACTACGTTGCCTAATATTATTAGGAACAATATACTTGATACTGGCGAAATTGTGGAAAATCATCCCAGAAGCCATTGAATACAGAATAATGAATTTACTCTACTTGAGGACAAATTCACTAAATGTGATATTTTATCCATCGTTTTCATTGCTTTACAAATAGTAAGATGCACATTTGCATTTACTTAGCTCGACTGTTACTTTGACCATATCGGGTGACAAAGCAAATCTATTTGGAGCTCTCCGCTTCGATTAGTGTTCTCAGAATAGATGTAGTGAGGTATAGCCTGCGGAACTAAACTAGAGCACTTGTCTAGTATGAAAATTGATACGATATTTCGTGAAATTTGAAAATCTATACTAATAGTTCAATGGTTTTCTAAAATCGAGTCTTGCATCCTCTTCTTTCTACTTCCTACTATCCTACTAAAGAAAGTTTGTGAATATGGATGTATGGATGTATGGATGAATGGATGAATGGATGAATGTTGTGACTCTTTCACGCAAAAACTACTGAACGGATTTGGATAAAACTTGAAATGTACACAGTCTGTGACCTGAATTAACACATAGGCTACTTTTTCATCCAGGTACCACGCGAGCGAAGCCGCGAGCGGAAGCTAGTAGAATATAATAAAATAGAATATTGTATTTGTTAATTTGCAACAACAATAATAACTATGCATTGAGAGATATAAAAACGGTAACTATATACTATAACTTCTTCTATTTTTAGGCCGCCCAAAAGCCCTCAGACATGGCCTGGCTGATATGTTCTGGGACCTCATTTACTAACTCAGTTTCACACCGAAATTATAAGCACCGGTCCTGTTTTTAACTTCTTTATTAAATGGCTTCTGGAATAGTTTCCACAATTTCGCCAGTATCAAGTATAATTGTTCATAATAATATGAGGCAACGTAGTGCGGTTTATATGTCCAGTCGTCCAGTCTTCAGTCAGGTCCTGTTTTCTGCTATAGCAATGGCGACTATAACAAAAAACGATCGCCGCACAATTTTCTTCATCAGATAGTTTCCGTCCTAATCATCTTTATTCCATTTCACTAATATTTGTGTCATATTACTAACGTATAACGGTTAAAATACCATTAATAAAAATCTATATACATTAGAAAAACACTAGAAAATAAAATTTAATAAAAATTACACTGCCGTCGTTCAAGATAAAAAAAATGGTGTCCGGTCCTATTTTTACAAACATTGTCAGTTTTTCAATTGACGTTCTTTGAATTTCTACAGATGCAATGTCTGTACAAATAAAGGTCCGGTGCCGAACATTTCGATGTGCAACTGAGTTACTAAATGAGGCATCTGGTCTGACAGGACCTGACATATTAAAGGCCGTAAAAGCCGGGACCAACATTTAAACGTGCCTTCCGAATCATGGAGGCACTCAAATCTAAATGCCACCAATGCCGATCTGGGTTGGAGTGTTGCTTAACCAAGATGATCTGCTAAAAACACCGAAATAAGCCACGAACGCTTCGTTAGAAGAAGAAGAAGAAGAAAAATTGAATTAGTTTCTTCTCACGGCTTTGCTCGCGTGATAAAAATAGCTTATTTGTTATTTATATTCTATAATACATATTTAATCTCAATGCCTGAAGAAGCAATACATCTTTACATTTCACATACTTACATACATACTTCTAGCCACTGCCACTGCAATGAGGTACCACGCGGCCGTTGCCGGTATACTGCGTCGTCACAGCAGCGCAATGATTGAAGAATGAAGCAGCATCTAGCTCTGTTAGATTAGTTAGATGTACCACAAGGCATAACTACGTTGCGCTGCGTTACGTTGCCGCTCCAACGTCACAGCCTCGCAGCTCATCTCGCCGGCCCAATTCGTCTCTCACTTTATGCGTGCGTTATGTCGACGCACAACATCGCAGTGCATCGTGTGACATGTCGTTGTGATTTATTTGTATAACAACGCAACGTCACCGCTCGGAGTGCAAGGGGTTCCATCCCCCATCTTCGGAACCCACGCCAACCTCACCTGCACGTGGTGCACCCTTCTAACAAACTAACGGGGCTCTGGCAGCCGGCTGTTTGCGTCATAGCGCAGCCTAAGACCGGCACAGCTAAATCCCTTGCCACCGATGGGTGGCAGCGTTGGCGGTGCCGAGCGATCCCGAGCCAGCATGCCCGGCTGGTTGTTTATTATGGGAGGCCTATGTCCAGCAGTGGGCTGTTATAGGCTGGTGTTGTGTGTGGTCATCGCTCAGTCAACGCAGCGCACCACCAATGCACCATGTCGCATCACTCTTACCTACCTAGAAAGTTTAGGTTAATTAATTTTAACTTTAGTGGAAAGATAGAAGATATTTTTTTTATTAGAACAATTTGGTGACGTGTTGCCCATACGTTCGAAATTCAAGCCACACTACCTGTTCTGAATATTTTCATGTGGCTTTCTCTCACTGTTGCGGAATAATCCCTATGATAGATTAATGGACATACAGGCTGGATCTCATCGGAAAATTCAAAGATTTTTATTTATTATAAGGCAATGGGAAAGATGCATAATTTTGCTGGAAAATACAATGTTGACGATGGTAGGATCTTATCTATGTGTATGGGTGTGTATTACGGTATAGAGCTGATTCTGTGAAGGTGCCGTACCTACTTTATTCATAACAGGTCAAGACTAGTAACATAAAAACCCTCCGCCTGCTTAATTAATGAACTTTTGCAAGGGTATTTAGATGCAGTATTCCGTGCACATTCCGTGAAAGCACATACCACATCTGGACGACATTCTACCTTGTCGAACCAAATGTTTTGCTTCCACATTCATTGTTAGTACTGGTATCTTCCGTAGTCTATGGTACTAGTAAGGAGGAGAACTTGCTTCTATTCGTCTATTTTCCCGGAACAGTACAATCTTAGAGTCTTCAAATTCAAAGTGTTCCAGCGGTTCCTTTTAGGCAAGCGTGCTCCATCTTAGACCACATCTTGGTCAAAAATTCTTTGCCAAATAATCCATATCTAATTTAAACCAATTTCAACTTTGATCACAAAATCAAGGGTTTATTTATTTATTTATTTATTTAATAGGAACGCCAACTGCTTAAATATCAATACATTGTAGAGTTACACTGACAAAGTTTTCATTCTGATATAGAAACCAATTACAAGCGGACACAGGTGACAAGAGTTGTCAAAATGACACTTTACTATCGTTTTTGGGAACTCTCAAGAGCTAGAGATCGATTTACCAGCTTTAGATATTATAGAGGCCTTTTCAGAAGTTAAGTTACGAAAATCTTCAGTCGAGCTAAAAACTTATGACATTATTTGCCCATACAAGAAAAAGTATGGTTGAGTACAAAAAAAATGTTCCTTTAGTATTTATAATGCAATGTTACATTACATAGCAACATTGTGTACGAAAATCTTCAGTCGAGCTAAAAACTTATGACATTATTTGCCCATACAAGAAAAAGTATGGTTGAGTACAAAAAAAATTTTTGTTTAGTATTTATCATGCAATGTTACATTACATGGCAACATTGTGTAGGTCTGTAATAGGTCATGCGAGAGTATGGATCGGGATAAAGTAATTACGGAAAGTGGTGAGGCGTTCCTGTGTACGCAGATATCGGTAGAGTTAACACACTCTACTAACTCTGTTACTATCTAATATAAATTTTTATCTGCATATTTAGCAGTCTACTAAATGAATGTTTTTTGAAAAGTGCAACATAATCTTAACTTTAAGGTTCATGTTGTTTTTACTTGGTTTATTTGGGTTAATTGTATATCTATGACGGCCTCTGTGGCGCAGTGGGCAAAAGTCCGCCTGAGACGTAGACGGTTGCGGGTTCGATTGCCGCTGCGGGACAAATGTTTGCATGTTCTGTAGATATTTGTCTCGGGTCTGGGTGTTTTCTATGTATGATAAGTGTGTATTTACAAAAAAAAAATGTGTAGTATATCAATCATGTGGTGCCCATAATACAAGCTCTGCTTAGTTTGGGGCTACATGATGCTGTGTGTTACGTCCCGCATTATTATTATTATTATTTATTTATCTATACATATAATAAAAGAGTAGAGCAAAAAAAATCTGTACATATGTTTATTTTAGGAAAAGTCTGAATATCCTTTAATTCAATTAAGCATAAAAAAGCTAAAACCGTAATCTATTTTTCGATCTGAAGACTTTGTCTGTCTTTGTATGTTTGTTACGACTTGGCGGAAAAAATACTGAACGGATTTTGGTGAATATTGTAATATCCAGGTAAGCTATCTGATATTACAATATTCACCAAAATCCCTTCTACAAATGTACAGACAAGTCCCTCATATGTACAGACTTACCACATAGGCTTCATTTAATTTCACTACAATGTCAATGCCGCGTTATAAACAAAAAAAGACGTGTGACACTCGGTGACTGCCGCGGTAAAGCTATTGCATAGCATTTTGTATCAACTTATGCAATTATAATTATTTATTTATTTTATTTATGCAGTATTTTTTTTTCTTTGATATTAATTCAAGTTACACTTTTTGAGCGTGGTGACCGATAAGAAAACAATTTTTTTTCTTTTATTAAATAAACGAGCTTCGTAGAGTCGTACAATACGTCTAGTTGCACGCACACAAACACCGTGTCGAAGACTGCCGAAAAGAAACGACGTTAGACAATGCACGGCCTTCAAGCCACACCTCCGTGCCCGTCGGAGTGGGGAGCGTGAGGTTTTTTTCGTTACGGAATTTCTGGATTCGGTCCCCGCGCTCAAGGCCCTCGATAGAAGCTATGCAATAGCTTAAAAACTAATCGTTCACGTATCCTTCATACATTCAAACGGCGGATAATTGCCACACTTTCAAAACTGTTTGTTAGGACGTGACGGGTTGCGCAGCTGTAAAAATTTTGCATGTTACTTGTCACTTTTGATTCTGCCAGATTCTGCTATGTATCATATTTTTAATTTAATGGGAAATTTATGTTTTTCTTTCAATGTATTTACAACAATGCCTTTAACAGACTGCATACATCTTAGATAAGGCTCATAATCCCCACGCTATGCATGCGGGCTGGGGATCGCAGAACACATATTCTCGCACCGACAAAGTTGTTACCTGTTGGTGGTCAAGGAATTCAGCTGTGTGGCCGCCAAAGCTACTTTTTTGATAGCAGGGTGCACCATGGGCCGGTGGGGCTGGCTTGGATTCCAAAGAAAAAGGAAATTTATTATATATATTATTTGACATTCTTTATATTAGGGGAAGGATAAAACGTGATAGAAAATTCACGCAAACGAAGATACACACGGGTCACCTAGTTTTATAAAAGCTTGTTAAAAATTATGTTAATGTTATTAAACAGAAAGTGCTATGGTACTACGGTGCTACGGTGCTTCAATGCTACGGCGTAGCAGAGTTATTTTACTACTTATTTGTTTAATAAATTATGTACAGTACAGTTTTGTATAAGGTCTAAGTAATATAGTCCTTATTGGTAGGTAAATAGATAAATCCTGTAAGGCCACAATAAAAGTGACTGTGATCGTCAAGATTATTCTTTGATATGTCAATTTAAATTAAATAAGTTAGAAGTGATTTTTAATTTCTACAATTTTTATATGACAACAATAGTTATTTTTTTGTTTATAATTAATTTAAATTTACGCTTTCACTGCGGCAAAACACACAGGCTCGCACAAGGAATTCTTCCGTTAAATCGTGTCAACGTGTTAAAAACAAAATCTGCCTATAAATACTCCAGAATAGACTCCATTTTCTTTGTGTTTGGTACTTTTTTCATTAATTACTCAGAGCACTGTCAGCCAAAAATGATATGAAAAGGAAACAGACATCCAACATCAACAACAAGCAAAAAACTATTATGTAATATCCATTAATAAACGTGTGAGTTTGTCCAGATATTAGTTTAGTTATTCTCTAAGGACATATTAAAAAACGTCAGCCGTGTCTCAAACGTTTATAAATACAGAGAATTTGGGCGGGTGGGAACAATAAGATTCGTAATGATGATAAAGCACGGACAAATAAAAACTTTCATTTACCGTCTGCCGAGTGAATCCGTCGGCGGGACTTTTATCTTATTTTACGGGCCATTTGTAAGCAGGGCGGGCGTGTTTGCTTCGTATTATTTTTACTTTAGATATTGTAAGAGCTTCGTTCATCGACATTAGGGTGTTAGGACACTTCCCGTCGCGAAACTAGCAGCGAATCTACAGCTGTTGTACCTTGACTTGTTGGTATTTGACTGGCCTCATCGCTCAGTTGGTAGTAACTCTGCCTCCTGAGCTGCAGGTCGCGGGTTTGATTCCCGCCCAGGACAAACATTTGTGTGATGAACATGAATGTTTGTTCTGTGTCTGTAAGTATCTATGCATGTTTATCCGTCTCTGGTACCCATAGTACAGGCTCTGCCTATTTTTGGGATCATTTGACCGTGTGTGTGTGTGTGTGTGTGTGTGTGTGTGTGTGTGTGTGTGTGTGTGTGTGTGTGTGTTTGTGTGTGTGTGTGTGTGTGTGTGTGTGTGTGTGTGTGTGTGTGTGTAATGTGTGTGTGACCGTGTGTGTGAGATGTTCCGTAAATGTATTATTTTATTTATTTATTATTTATTATGTTGTACAGTCACCTGCAATAAGATGTTATTATTATATTTTAAGAGCTTAGCTCTTGTCGTTGTAATGATGCAATACTCTCTTCTCTTTTATCTGGGTCATGCTGCTTATTCTTATTCTTCCTCTTCCATGCTTTCCTTCTACCTTTCCCTCGATGATGTTTCTAATGAAGCTGTCATGTACTATCCTTATACTACATATCATTTTTATAATCATTTTTTATGTCCAATAATTTTTCCTCTTGTATGATCCTTTGTATGGTTTCCATTAAGACCCTTTTTAACAGCTGCTTTCATAATTTTTCAGTATGCTACATTGTATAAATGAACTTAACTCTACTTATAATGTCTTCTTATTCTTTTTTAAATGAGCTAATCAGCAATTTTGGATATAGTGTTTATTTTAGTTGTAAACATCTTATTGCGTTAATATTATTTGAGAAGATTACTAACGAGGAAGTTCTCAAACGAGTGGAAGTACATTTTATAACCACTGTTGTGTGGAATCCATATGAAAAAAATACAGCAGCATGATTGAAAAAATTCAAAATAGGTTTGCATGATTTTTATATCATAAATTGTATAGAGTCTATCCTTTTTTCCCTCTTATGTATCCTTCTCTGTTAGTTTTGGGTATCGTAGGCTACAGGAAGTGAGAAGAGAAGTTATGATGGTAACGTATATTTTCAAGGTTTTGAGAGGTATAGTGTATAACCGAGCCCGATAACTACTTACGTGCGCGGAGACACAAACTCCTTGTAGTGCCCAAAACTAGGACTAATTTAATGAAAGAAGCACCGCTTACAAGAGGTTATATGTTTTTGGTAATAGGTACTACTGTAATTTTCAATATTGCTTTGGTCTAAGACTGTTATGATATTGTAAATGTTAAATCAATAAATAAATAAAATAAATAAATAATAAAACCTAGCTCCACTTATAAAAAACTAGCTTCTGCCCGCAGCTTCACTCTCATAATAGCATCCAGATCATAACCTAAGAGTAGGTATGTATATTTAGTTATATGTAGGTAGGTATATTATATGAGTAGGTCTTAGATCGCAGGTTCAAATCCAGTAGTCTAATTTTCAATTATTATTAAATGTTACATTTGTAAAAGGATTGATGATAGAAAATGTTAACTTTTGTATTTTGTAAATAAGTCACTTTTATTTTGAGTTGATAACGATTCTAAGAGTAAGTTGCTCTTCTATTTATCGAAACTTTTTTTAGAAGGTAAATAGAAAAAGGACAAAGAAAACTTAATGAAGCCAACCTTAAACCATCTTACAGAAATAGATAAGCCCTCGCCTGGTCAGAAGAGATGATATTTAACGTCATTTAAGGAACCTTTTAATGTACATACGTATTTTATGTATCGTCAGAAAGACAAAGTTCACTCATTAAAAAGTTAATCTATGATGCAACACCTATTTACAGCTATTTCCTTCTTTTCTTCTTCGTTTGAGTGGCCGACATGGTTTAACGACTGAAAAACACGGGACTTTTTACGTGTCTTGCAAAGTACGGAATCAGTTCTAAATAAAAAACGGTCACCCATCCAAGTAGTGACTGGGCGGTGAATTATAACCAAGATGATCTGCTAAAAATACGCTAAAAGTAACGCAACCAGCGCTTCGTACTATTTACCAAAATTGAATCACGAACGTAAATATTTTATTGCAAAGAACGTTTTGTCAAAAGTGATAAAACAATTTATTCATCGGCTATACAATACAAATGACAAAAACAATTACAATGTTTGATTGAATCGCGCAGATACGGAAGAATCAGTTTTCATTTTATTTCATGGTTTAAAAACATCGCCAGGTTTACAACAGTACTTTAACTTGAAGAATCGTGTAAGTTTTATTGTTAATTGTTTCGTGGATAGATTTTATTTTTAGCTTCCTTAATATACAGCTTGAATCGAGTGCGCCAGAAAAGCTGCGGTGCGAGGGGAATGGCGTAGGATTGTGAGGCAGGCCACTGTTCTGACATAACGACTACGACCGCTCTGTCAAGAGTGTTACGACTAAGAAGAAGAAGAATATACAGCGCTCAATAGAGAGGCCTTTTCCCTGCATTGGGACAACTCAGGCTTATAATAATAATAATATTGACCGTTTGAACCCTGCCCCGGGGTCGGTGTTCTCACATTCTAATTATTTTTTTAAAATAAACATAAAAACATAATAATAATATATTGACATAATGCAATTCAGTTATGTTTACAATAGTTTAACTTAACGTAATTATACAATTCTTGTGAAATACCTGTCAGTTTCCTCACTAGGCTAAGCCTGTATCGAGGAAACTTGGTACGATACATCAGTAGCTCAGTAGACAGTTATTTTCAATTTTAGAATTGACAATAAACGATATTAATAAATCCGATGTAACTACCAAACGAAATTTTAATATTAATACTATGTGGGTATCTACTAATAAAGTATACATAGTATATTATTATATTATAGGATATATATAATTATAAAACTGTAAATGAATAAATTATCATATTATATTAAACATATAGGTAGGTAATAATCATAAATATGTATGAATATATTTATTAATTGTAAATATACATGTCAATTAATATATAGAATATATAATATGCTAATAATAATTTTAGTTAACATTCATATTTTAGAATAATGTTTTACTATAATTTTACTATAATGTTTATGATTTTATTTATATATAGATTATAGATTTTCTTTATAGTATAAAATGAATTTTGACGAGTTTACAATGAAATAAAGTGTTATAATAATAAATTCTGTGAGTGTCAACAAAAATTTATATTTGCAGACGATTAATAACGTCCACTGGCAGTGCCAAACAAGTGAGTACAAAAGTTAATTGTCTTTCCTTTGAATGAATCCTGTCTACCGTTGGATACTTTATTCATTTTGGCGTCCTAACAATATGAAGGTGAAATAAATTGTAAAACACGAATAGCAATACAGCAAAAGCTTAAGATTTTTATATGTATATAAATCCTTATGCACAATTTGTATTTAAATGTCTACTTTGAGAATTAAAATACAGATGAAAAAGCAGTATCTGAGTTGTAATGAGATTTATATTGAGTAAAGCGTTTAATTGAGATAAATGACACAGTACCTATATTTCGTGCAATGGCCGATTCTTATTATAATATAGCGTCGTAACCGATGAGGCTACGTTTTCCCTTGAAAAACTGTAAAAAAATTACAGTTTACGGCATATTATAGGAAACGGCCATTAGTGAATGGGATGACCTGTGTTTTTCTTTACAATTGTTTTAATTAAGAATATTTTTTAGATAAATGACTGCTAATATATTTTTTTAATCTATAAGCGCTCTTGGCGCGGTTTAATTCGCTTCGCCCTGCAACTTCTACGATGTTCCATTTTTTAGTCACTTAGCCATGTAGCCAAGGCCTTCGGTGGCCTAAACACTTAGACACCAGAATTGACCACTATCTCATATGAAGAGGAAGATTTCCTTTATTATGATGAATACGGAATCCGATGCTCTATTCTTCGCTGTCCACTGTTAAGTCCGTAGAACGTACAAAAGGTAGTAAACTTGTTTTATGTTAAGAAGTGAACGCTTTGTATAAATCTCTAGGAAAAGTATTTTCCACTCGAGTCACGTATTGAGGGACGGAGCGAAGGGTCGATGGTTCCACCATTTGTGGTAAATCTATTCCTGAGATTGTCCATTTTACTTCATTGAAAGTTTATCTAAGTTCCTATATACAAAGAATGCCTAAAGTTTTAACCTTAGAATAAGAAGAGTTATAAGGAAACCGGTAATAATTATTCTTCTAACAATTTAGGTTATTCAGACAGAATATTCTGCCTCATGCTATGTGAGGTCAACAGTTGTTTTTCCTCCATTTTTCGCGTGATCTACGATGTAATGGTTTGTCATCGGTAATGGTTCTACTATAAAAAAATATATATTCGGTCTCTCATTTCTTTCTTTTAGTATCATTCACACAATTCATCCATCAATATTTACTTTTGAGTGTTGTATCAAAATTTTGTTTTTGTTAGCATCTAAATATTTAGTAAGATATTTGTAACATGCGTAAAAACCTCTTAAAAACTAAACATTTATTACTAAAAATTTAATTGTACATATTTATTATGGCAGCTGCTGAATATAATAGAACTTTCTAATGATTTTAAAAACGTTTGATATCGTTTTTCCGTCTCTTGTCCGTAATCAGTGAACGCAAAAAAAGATAACTGAGCAAATTCTTTTGATAGCTCAACGTTTGATGACATTTGTCAGAGTACGTAGGTACCTACACCCTATGAATTTGAATGAGAGCAAGCCTCGGAACACGTAAATCTTATTATATGAACACTCTGAACCTTGCGGCTTGGTATTCGGTAGCATTCGGCGTTCGCTCTGATTGGAGGGAAACCATTTCGGTGTAAAGGATGTCTACAAACTGAATTTTGGTATTAAATAGTGTCATAAGTTTATAGCATATTAAATAGTTAATAGTCATAACTAGATATGTAATTAGTTTGCTGGAGGTTGTTTTCAGAATTGTCATAAATATATTTTTTGTAGTATAGAAATACAAAGTAAAATTATAAGTTTTGAAAATATTAAATACTTAGTTTTTTCATCAGTTAGTAAGCAGTTATAGATCACATTGTCAACATAGAGTACATACCAAAAACATTGACATCATGTCGTAGCTTATAAAAACATAAATAAACCAAAATCTTCACGACTTCTTTTCCATTATATTGCTAGTACGCAAATCTATTGATGACGCCATATTACGGTAGTCAGAGTCAAGTCCAAACATTACATTTGGTACACGCCTTAAAAACAGTTAGCAACAGTTAGTTAACATTTTAAGCTTATTAACCGACGAAAAAACGGAGAAGGTTCTCAATATTTTTTTCTATATTTTTTTTATGTATGACCACGAAGTTTTTTTAAGTGACAGAGTACAACCCATCGCCGCTTTTATTCGAAGCACATGCATTTTGAATTTTAGTTCATAAGTAATATTTATTGCTTGAAATACATGTACATAAGGTGTTATATTATATGTCATTAATATGGGTAACAATGTATTCTACCGTATTACGGCGTGCAATATTTTTACAATATTAGTAGGTATTATGAACTGCTAAAGCGAAACGATTAATTGAAATAATAAAATAGCTATAATAATTGTTCAAAATAATAATAATTATGATAGTCAACATTAAAATGTCATAAAAATACAATTATACAAATAAAAATAAAACCAAAACTTAGTCACAAAGAACGGCCAATGACCACTTACACTAATTAAATTAAATTATTGAATTAAAAAAACAATCTATTAACTAAATTCTAATCTACAATGTTTTCCTTCACCGTTTTAAGCACGTGTTTAAAACGGCTGTCCATGCACATACTTGTCACCATCGTCAGCCTATAGCAGACCACTGCTGGACATAAGCCTCCCGTAATGAGCGCCATTGCGTCCTACACATACTCGTAAATTCATCTAAACGAAAAACATCCCACTAGGTTATTCTTTAATACAATATGCGTTGTGTAAGTAATTATCTACTCTACTTCAAAAGCTTGATTTTTTGTTTTTTGTAAAATAGTGAACTCTTGAAAACATTGCGAATAAAATCACTTTCCCAAGGTACCAAAATACAGTCAAAGTGAAGGTCACGAAAACAAATTACTTTCTGCGTATTAGGTAGGTACTTCGAACGTTTCTACCCAAAAATGTAATAACCAGCAAGAAAAATGGCGTGCAAGCAAAGCAAAAGTTAATGTTCCGAACATAACACATTGTTTTATGAAAGCATCATTTAGATTTGAGTAATTCAAAAAGGTAAGTATAAGTGAGTATACAAATAAACTCATTCAAATTATAATTATGTACTTCCGCCCGCGTTTTCGCTCGCATGGTACCGGGATAAAAAAGTAACTTAAAGGAGAATGCCGAGAACCCATACCAATTGCGTCAAAACCGAACGTATCCCATAAAATGTATTATATTTTATAAATTACACTATCATTTTCTTTAGTTTTACACACCGACGGTAATAATCTAATAAAAATATATTTTGTTGATTTGATTTCCGCCGCACGCCACCATTACACTGCAACAACCAATGATATATACGTTACTATGGCAACAAACATTGAAGTAAAGTGTTACTATGGCAATAACCCTCATTTTTAATTAATAGAATCAACTAAAAACTTATTGGAGATTTTTTTGACGCACTCACTTTAGTCTTGGTACAGAGCGTCATACATCAGACGGCATTCTCCTTTTAAGGTCACAAACTATGTATATTCAAAGTTTCATCTAAATCCGTTCAGTTGTTATTCCGTGAAGGAGTACCAAATATCGATCGCATTTGGTCGCGTTGCGAATTGGTGTAGATTAATTAAAGTGACGATTCATAGGGTACTTTACAGTCCTTATTGAACAAAAAAAATTGAATTTGACTTTGACATCCCTTCAAACTTTCACATTTATAATATTATTATGTAAAGTAGTAGTAAAGTAACCTAATCAGCTGGATAAGATGTTTTTTTTATTAAAATTCATTCATACGCTCCATTTCAAAGACTTCCATGACGACCTCTGTGGCGCTGTGGGCGAAGGCCTGCCTGGGACGCAGAAGGTTGCGATGATCGATTCCTGCTCGGGATAAATATTTGCATTTTTTGTAGATATTTGTTCAGGTTTGGGTGTTTTCTGTGTATAATAAGGTAACAAAAAAATGTATTTAAGTATTATATCAGTCATGTGGTTCCCATAATACAAGCTCAGCTTAGTTTGGGGCTTAATGATGCTGTGTGATAGTGTCCAGCATTATTTATTTATTTTATTTATTTTTTTTGCCATTTTTACATTTAGTACACCTGAAAGCAAAAAAAATAATGGTTCACTCTCGAATTTGAAAATAACTGTCTTGTAACTTGTCTTAGTTCCTTTGTACGACACTTAGGCTTCAATGGCTACGCCGTAGATGGCCTACGTTGAAATGGTACAGCCACAGCGTATAAATCATACAGTCGTTCGACGAAGACGTCTAGACAGGGCAATCGTGCGGGGTGACAGGGGCGAGACGCGGGAGGGCCGGTCCCTAGTTGCATACATTCAAAATGTATGCAACTCGGGACATAACTTTCAGGGCTAGCACGGTTAGTGTTTTTCTTCTGGGCGCCGCACTGTTTGTGCATTTGCCATTTTATGTATTTAGGAATAATAATTATTTTTTGAATATAAAATAAGAAGTTTTATGTATTTACAAAAAATAACGAGTTTACGAAATTCGGAAAAGGATCAGAAGGGTTCATAAACGATAAAAGGAAATTATTATATTTATATTATTAGATATTAGGCATAGTTGTCATGGCAGACCGGCGCGGGAATACGATTACTATGAAAATGCTTACCGTAAAAAAATGCCTGCGGAGCGCTGCGCTGCGCTCCAATGCGGCGCGTCAGGTGTGAATCGTACATTCAACCAAACTGAAAACTGATTCCTCTTTTTTACTCTAGTTAAAAATTGTTAAATACATTGACATGTATTTCAATTTGAGGGTTTTCAATAACCGCCACCCAACCCTACAATAAGTTCTTTCAATATTGAAAGTCAAAGAAAACGTAAACCTCTGTGAAAGCGGAACCTGTTTTTGTCATTAATTAAAAGTAGGAACTTTCATTCTCACTCGGCGCCATTGTAAAACATGAGAAATACCCTTTGGCCCTCAGTATTCAGGGACCCCACAATCTTTATTAATTATGTTTTGTAATTCATGGTCGGCTCTCGTAAGCTTTTATAAGTAACTTTGTGAGTACCTGTCTAAAGGCTTTGTATACTTGCTATTGGAATTTCTCTTGGCAGAAGGAATGTTTTTATTATAAAGTAGGCATGTTATAATCAAAAATATTTTTACGATGCAAGTGAAAAAGAAAACGCGAAAGATAGATAATTTATTGATAACGTTATTTAATGCAGACTCTAGAATTTAGTTTATTTTTTTTTAAGTTTTATTTAGTTTAGTTTAGACACAGAGTAAAGAACTAACAAACAAAGTATATATAGTGCACATACATACGTGCGAGAAGCTCTGCCCTGCAATCACCAAACCACTAGCCCAGCGAGGGGATGATGCGCATTATTATTATTGATTACATGGCTTTTATCACTGTGGCCATGGAGGCCTATTACTGTGATCGCCGCTTATAGACAGACATATAGACAGACGGATAATGAATTGATCCTAAGGAGTAAGCAGTCCGAATGCAAAGTTCACATAAATCACACGGTATACCACCATGAAATATAAATTATTTCAAGAAAGTTTTCAGTGAAATTAATGAAGCGCTCGTGGTGTTTCTTACTTCGGTGTTGATAGCAGATTATCTTGGTTAAGAAACACTCCATCGTCACTACCACTTGGTTTGTGACCCTTTATCATTATCATCATCATCATCAGCCTATAGTAGTCCACTGCTGGACAAAGGCCATTGCGCCCTATCCTGAGCTCGACGCATCCAGCTTCTATAGTGAAAAATAATATCTATAATGACACTCATTAGGGGCCTTTAGATTCCACTAAACTGGCACCCATCCAAGCTTCCGTGCTTCCATGCTTCGAAAGGCACGTTAAGATGTTGGTCCCGGCGTTTTCAATCACTAAGCCATGTCAGAGGCATTCCTTCGGCTTAAAAACTCCAACTCCAAAGTTCATCACTAGCTGATAGAATAAGGAAGAAAGTGATGTAAACTAATAGAACTCCCATACATGATGCTTTGTCGTCGCGCTTAGTCGCGAGCGTCTGTCATATCTTGCCGTCGCGATTGTCGCCGTGTGTGCGGAGCTTTGAACAAAATGTATGAAAATTGTCCCCCGCAGCGTCCAATGTGCGCAGACTGTTAGTCTTGATGGACAGAATACGGATTATGCAGTCACATAGACAATAATTATGGCAACTTTCCATTTTATTTGAATAGAATGGTATAATAGGCTGTCTAGCTTTTAACAAAAAGGTCGTGAGTTTGAAACCCCAGTGGACAGGCCTTCATAAATCTTTGACGTAAAAAGGTCTACTTAAGTATATTGAAAAGTCTTTTCTTTGTAATCTTACTATAGATCGTAGTTATAACGTCGACGGTATTCAGGCCTAACCAGCTACATCGTATATCTATTTATAAAAAAATATCTTATCATGATTTTTCAGCGGAACTAAATCGATATTTAAAATCGGCCGTTATTTTTTATATAAGATATTTTTCGACAGTTATTTTTTATATAAGATATTTTACGATATTTTATCTCAACTTAGAATTCGTATACAGGTTACAGGTGTAAAAGTCCAATTTCACCTTTAAAATATTAGTAGAATGATTTTTCTTCCCTTCGATTTGCAATAAGTAAGCAATCTTCACTTTGATACAAAAGTGTCTCATTCTTATCGCTATATTTATACGTATTTACCAAAACTATTTTTACGTACCCAAGCCATATCGATATGCATGGCATAGTACACCAAATTTACACAGATTACAATCGTCGGAAAAGTTTAAGTACTTGTGAAACATTTTTAAAAGTGATGATTATACTCTACTACACCAATAATATAATTGCTTTATGTATACCAAGCAAAGTCTTGGATGACCAAAATATTAAAATAAAAATCCAATTCTCATGAATTCGCTGATTGTTTCTCACACATGTCCTTATAAAACAAAGTACAAAGGATGTAAAAAAAAGTACAAAGGTTCTAAGTACAAGTTGGTATCAGAAAATGTAGGAATATATAGTCTCATTTATTAATATCAACTAAAAGTTACAAGTTTTTCAAGTTCTTGCTATGCAAAATTAATCCTTGTCTTTGCTTCGAAGCCAAGAAGAGTTTCTTGCCAATCATTATCTATTTGGTTGCGTAAGTAATTGGTCAAAATAATAAAAAAATCTGTGTCAGTGTTCCAAATGGTTCTTATTAAATAAAGCTCTTTTCATAAATTTTATAATTCATAATTCATTTATTTATTTATTCCTTTTTTAAAAAGCCGTGGTGGCCTAGTGGGATGTCCCCCGACTTAAGATCTTGAGGTCGTGGGTTCGAATCCCAGCCGTG
Organism: Horisme vitalbata; assembly: GCA_951804965.1. NCBI lineage: Eukaryota > Metazoa > Arthropoda > Insecta > Lepidoptera > Geometridae > Horisme > Horisme vitalbata. The sequence continues at coordinate 8,039,696 of OX638102.1, forward strand.
CACCAATAGATTTTTCGTTTCGAAAAATGTATGTGCGCATTACCACGAGCTTGAAACGGTGAAGGAAAACATTGTGAGGAAACCGGCATGCCCTCGAACTAAAAAGTTCGAAAGGTATATGCTAGGTTAGTGTTCCAATAAAAAGCGGCGATGGGCTTGCAACCAGTCACGTGGAATGCTAGCTGCTTGCAAAAAGTGGGCATGTATCGAACATAATGTTTGGACTTGCCTCTGACTACCCCCGTTAAGGTATCCTCAATAGAATTGCGTACTGAGCAATATCTGAAGATATCTATAATGGGAAAAAGTCGTGAAGATGTTTTATATTTTTGTTCATTTATTTGCTTTAGATATTGGTACAAGTTCTTAATCATAAATAAGGATCCTTAATACTTAGTCAATTAGAGACATGCAAATAATTTAAAGAGTGTCATGCAGAATCAAAATCCATTATGAATATAAGTCTGTGATAACACTTTGATTACAAAACAATCAAATAATCAATAATTTCCAAAATTTTAAGTGTGACACGTTAAATACAAAATTATCAAAGTTCTTCTCGTATTTATTTTCTTCTTACAAAACATGAGGTTTAGTTTTTTGCCGGAGCCATACTTCCGTCTGCAGATTTTTTTAAGCTCCGATAACCTGTTTTTTATGTAAGAACAAGATAAAAATCCGCGGAGAGCAAAATATTTGCAATATTTGGTCTTGGATCCCGCTGTGGCTTTAAATCCTTTTATTCGCTTCGTCGCTCACGTGCCGCGATCGCGTATCTTGATGTTTGCACGGGGAATTAGATTCGGAACATTGTATATCTTATTTTTATGCGAACCGGGTGACATTCATATAATTACATTAATAGACCTATGCAAAGTACTCAGAAGAGTGGTGGCGTAGTCGGTATGTTTCCCAATTTCCGGTAGTAGGATCAAATTCCGACCGCTCACCAATGGATTTTCAGTTACGAAAAATGTATGTGCGCACTAGCTTTTTACCCATTTGATCGCGTGGTAGCCGCATAAAAAGTCTATCAGTTAATCCAGATCACCAACTAGGTATATATATTCCAAGGTTTCATCCAAATTTGTTCAGCTGTAACAGAGATTAGTGGGAATAATTATTCTTTCACACACAATGTATGACACAAAGTATGTTATGATATGATTAATTCCATGTCCACACATATTGACCATGACGTTCTGTGGGTGGAGCCGTCTAGGCTGAGAGGATGGTATACTCGTAGATGCTGGGCAAATTCTAAAAGTCGAAAGTCCATCCATAAAAAAGTATAACCTGGGAGTTTTCAAATCCAGAGTGGATCGGTTCCTTCTAGGCAAGCGTGCTCCATCTTAGACCACATGTTGGTCTATTTCAGGTGTATGTTAGTGGTCACGCGCTTGGCTATCTTTTGTAAAAAAACATAAAAAAAAAATTATCAAACTAATTTCGTATTGTACCAATATAATTATCAAAACTGTTCAAAAGAAAGTTTATCAATCAAAATTCAACCTAAAACCTTTATATGTAAAGTCGAGTAGCTAAAGTTAATAAACGCTTCTAAACATAAACTAACACCAAAACCTTAGACAAACACTCACCCTTTCATCTAAGAGTATATCCTAAACTTACAAAGGAATAGTTTAGCTGTTCACGTCATAATTTTAATCGGTTTAACTTAATTAAACATACAGTAGTTCATCATTAGCGCGATTATTTAACTTGATATGAGCCGGTAAGTTTACTTTGATAGGCCATTAAATGATAAAACAACATAACTTTACCAATGAAGATTTAATTAGACAAAGGTGTTTAAGATGTAATCAATTTATAAAATAAGCTTTGACAAATATCTTTTGGTATAGTATCTATAGTATTTTTAAGTACCTATATATTAATTTAGGAAGAAACTAGGACAGGGCGCAATGGCGCTCATTAGGGGAGGCCTATGTCCAACAGTGAACTGCTATAGACTGATGATGATGATGAAACTATTAAATTATCATCGTTTTGATTTAGGATAAAATGAACTGGGAACTTCTTCTTTGTATGAGTAATTGGCCAACTTTGATGTCAGTTTTTAGGCCCCTCGACATGGCTTAGCGACTGAAAAAGCGGGGTCAACTTCTTAACGTGCCTTCCGAAGCACGAAAGTGCTCAGATCAAAATGTCACTAAACGGTCACCTATCCAAGCGTCCGGCCATATTGTTGATCTGCTAGGAACATTGAAGTACACCACGCCACGAGCGCATCGGACTAAAAATATACGTCCCCGTTACTTTGGATTCATCCAAAATATTCCCATTAACTTTACATCAATGGGGATTTTTTTATTTTTGTCCAATTACTCCCATTGCTATGCCACAGACACACTGCGGCGTAGTAATGGGAATAATTAACGAAAATAATATCCATAATGGAGATTTTTTATTGAAGAATATATTGAAATTAATTTAATTTAAGGCGAATCTTTCTAGATTAAAGATGTTTTTTATTATATTTTATTTATAAATTAAACAGATTTAAACTGGATTTAAAAAATATTATGTCATATTAAGCGACTTCAAAAAGCCTCCTTTTTTTCTCCTTCTCGATTCGTTGGAATCTTTTTCTATGTTTTAGACATTTCAGCCGTTCGATAAATAATTAATCAACTTTTTCTGCATTGAAAAAATTGCAAAGCTAGGTTTAAGTTGTGATCTAAAATTCAAATAATTTGAGCTAGGTTTAGTAACATTAAACTTCATTAAAACATGCTTAAGCCTTGTAATAAATGTCAGATAAAACAGTCGTCATAACATAAATTTTAGAAAATAAGGCCCCAACACTAGTATAACTGAGGACATTGACCCAAAGTAGTAACCAAGAAAAGTCAGTACGAAGAATACTTTTACTTATTAGTTTTTTGTTAAGTATGTTAAACGTGGTCTGTATTCATGAAGTGATATTTGAGTTTGTTAACCCTAACTGAGCTCTGTGTAATATAAACTAATGCATTTTCATTTATTATTTCGAGGGAACACGAGTGTCTGTGATACCGCTGGGATCAGTAAGAATACTGCTTCTATTACTTTGACTAGAATCTAGACTGTTTTAATTTTCAGTATTTTTTGAGCTCTTTAACTACTTACATTCGTGAGCAAATACTAGTGTGGCTTGAAGCACTTGACGATCCTTAGGTACCTTCTTAGTTTGTATTTTTCAACATGAATATAAATGGGACTACTTTATATCTTATAACGGCCCTATTTTCAATTCAGTTACTGGATCTTCCAGGTGAGCCCTAGACGATAAATTATACATACATGCATAGCATAATATTTTGATCATTAAGGGTTGTTATTTAAGATTGTGCAATAATTGAACAAAAGTATAAGAGAGTTAAATTTTGCAATTTTTCTTGCACCGTGTAAGGTAAATATAGTGCACGTTGCATTGTAACTTGCTAAGGCAAAAATATTAACGCTTTGAGCCGTAAATTGCGTGTAGTATCCACTAGAAAGATAGAAAATAGATAAATAAATAAATAATGCTGGACGAACCACACAGCATCCCCCAAACTAAGCAGAGCTTGTGTTATGGGAACCACATGATTGATATACTACATAATATACATTTTTTTTGTAAATACATACATAATACATACATAGAAAACACCCAGACCCGAGACAAATATCTGCAGAACATACAAACATTTGTCCCGCAGCGGGAATCGAACCCGCAACCTTCTGCGTCTCAGGCGGTCTTTCACCCACTGCGCCACTGAGGTCGTCATATAAATATAAAATTAATTTAGAAGAATCACTAGGTTACGCATAGATTAGCTTTAAATTTTGCATGGAGGGACCTTTTGACTAAAAACTATCCACAAAATATAACGCAGGTAACAGGTATTCATCACCATCATCATCATCATCATCAGCCTATAGCAGTCCACTGTTGGATATAATCCTCCCCCTATAAGAAGAGGGATATACCCATATTCCCCACGCTCTGGGCATGCATCTATCTATCCATCCAACTATATATCTATCTATAGATAGAAAACTATTTATTGCACTCACACCAACACAAACATATCTGTCAACACTAACATCGGGTTGAGGATCGCTAAATGCCACGTTATAATTTCTTTCGCATATAATACAAATTCGCAGCAGAAAAACAGCATCCACGAACCATTTATATTACTTACCTTAAGTACCAGTCACAAGAAATCATATTACTGTTTTGTTGGGAAGGGGCTTATATCGATTTCTTCTTAGACTCGACCCCGTATATTCTAATTTGCTATAACAAAACGCAGGAGAGACGCCATTGTTGTATATTATGAAGTGTCTCGGAATATTATTTAGTCCAAATGGGGTGATTCTATACCCGTGAAATTGAAGAAAGATGATCGGTCACATCTCATAGATAGAGTGTTAGATTTTCTCGGCTCGACAACGCTCTAACTGGGTTGTGTCCGATAGATTGCCACATGCCTATAGATAGAATTTTGAATTTAATATTCAAAATAAATGATGGTCGTGACAAAATAGCTTTTATAGCCACATCAATAGATATTCACTAATTGATAAACACCCAATAAAATAACAATACATTAATGGTCATTTTGACCAGTATAGTTTTATCAGTAGTTCTTTGTGAATGGCTAATCCTGGGATCTCCTACCACTACCAACATGCCTTTTTCTACCACCATGCAGCAAAAAATATAAAAACCGACTAGTAACATCATCATCATCATCACCATCATCAGCCTATAGCAGTCCACTGCTAGACATAGGCCTTATGAGCGCCATTGCTCCCTGTCCTGAGCTCCACGCATCCAGCTTCTACTAGCAACTTTTCGCAGATCGTCACTCCAACTGGCCGGAGGGCGTCTTACACTACGATTGCCGAGCCGCGGTCTCCACTCAAGAACTTATTTACCCCAACGGTTATCGGTTCTTTGGCAGATATGGCGAGCCCACTCCCACTTCAGCTTACTAATTCACTGAGCTATGTCGACAACTTTACTTCTATTTCGGATATACCCGTTACGGATTTTATCCTTCAGAGAAACTCCGAGCATAGCTCGTTCCATAGCTCGCTGAGCGACTTATTCACCTACGTGACTAGTAACACCTGCACACAAATTAGCTAAGTCAGGCAGATCACTGATGTACACTGTTATAGGTTATGGGACCTGCCGTGTATAACCGAATTCCCAGCACAATACGTAATGCACCAACCACCGGAACTTTCAAATACAGATTAAAGAAATGGCTGCTCGAATATGTCTTCTACAACATAAATTAATTATATATATTACCTGAATTGTAATTTGATTGATTACCTATATTACATTGTAGTCATATTTTTACAACACTACCTGACCTGTAACATGTGTTGCTAATAAATGATCTTATATCTTGTATCTGCTACCGTGAAGCAGCATTGCCGTGTTTCGGTTTGAAATGTGTGGGTGCTGATGAAATTACAGCACATGAGGCCCTCTGCCTCAAGTTGATGGACGCAGGGCGTTGCATCGTAGAGCACGTTACAAACATGAGAGATCTACGAAGTAATAATTTGTAATAAATAATTGTTACCAATTGCTACCATATGCTAGCTCACACTTTAGATATCATAAAACAACCTTTTCAATATTCCATTGGCAAATGATTAATACATTGGATTAATCTGTAATTGCATTGGAAGATTTTATAGATTAGTTTCTCAACTTTCAAAGCCTTTGAGTTACTAATTTCTCATGTTCCGTTACACAGTAAAAGAGATACCAAATATAATTCACCACCTGTCCCACTCTATAGTTTTCAATATAGTTGTATTCAACTTAAACGAACACAAAATAGGCTATCAATTATTCACTTTGCATACGCGCTCGGGTTTTATTCATGATCGTAAAGGGTATTAACACGCTATATTCAATGGGCTGGAAAATTAGGCAACATGTGTACAAGGGGGTGTAAGGGGTTCCAACCTCCATCTTTGGAGCCCAAGCCAAACTCACCAGCCCGTGGTGCACCAATAACTATCAAACGGGGCTCTGGCCGGCTCACAGCGGTATAGTAAAGTCCCCTGACTGCTGACAGGCAGCAGCGTCGGCGGTGCGAGATGCTGTGCCCTGCAAGCTCCAACCTGAATACTCGGCTAGAGGATTAAGGGCAATCTTCCTCCATATTAGGGAAAGCCTATGCCCAGCAGTTGACTGATATATACTATGATGATGGATGAAATATTACTGTATACTGATAGCAGCATTTTCGAGAAAATTTGTTGCAAGATTTAAGAATTAAAAAGACAGCTATTTACAACTCACCGAGCGATTTGAAATCTTATTTTAAATATAATAAAATATTTAGATTCAAATCTTTACATTGACTTGAACATTTGATTGGAAAAAATAGCTTATTCATTGAATAACTTCAAAGTCCTAATTCACCTAATCATTCATTGCATATTCAATCCCACCGCCTACACCGCCACCACTAGCCACCACCAGCCTACACTGTCCCTACAGAAGGACGGTAAAGACATTCGAAACCCTTTCATTTTTCGCGGTCCAGGGCTTTGTTGGAGAAATTTCTATCAAATGAATCCATCGCGCCATCTCAATCAAAAATCTATTTTCAAATTATATAAATATATAAAAAATATTACTTAAAAATCGTGCATAAGCAACACCTTAAGCCACTGCGCTGGAAAAGCCCTAAAAAGTTTTTGCATTACTCAAAAAGATGAAGTTGGTTTTGTTTCGGCAAGTTATAATAAGAAATGTTTAGTATGTGGGTTCTAAGAGTTATCTCACAGACGAGGATTGTTTGTTTTCGAGATTTTTGTGTTGAATAAAAGGCTTACAATATTTTTCTTGGGCGTACACATTACCTACGTCAAATAGCTTTTGTATTTAGTCTATAATGTAGGCTAATCTACATATTTAAACACTAGCGGCCCGTCCCGGCTTCGCAAGGATTAGGGCACTTTTTTACACCTTGGGTTACGTTACTTAAGCTTTAGTAAGGATCCCTAATCTTTTCTAGCAATAATTATAGGCAAAATTACTCAAGGTGAATGTAGCTTTCCAATGGTGAAAGAGTTTTTCAAATCAGCACAGTAACTTTTGAGTTTATTCATTACAAATATACTCACACACAAAGATATAAATTTTTCCTCTTTATAATATTAAGTGTAGATTAACATTTATGATTGTATGCATAAAGTATGAATAGTTTTGATGGCTAATTTAGTATTTTTAGGACAATTTCACACATTATAGCCCCAAAGTGGACGCCACATGACTGAAATACTACTTAGATATTTTTTTTGTTACACGTTACATATTATACATAGGAAAACACCCAGGAGGTTTCCTAGTTATTGTCATTTTTCATTTTATTTATTTGCATGAATATATGTACTAAAGTTCTTATATTCTAGTATGTCCATTTATATTCTACCTCGATTAGGCGTGCAAATTTTGAATCAAATTAATAAAAACATAATTACAGAATGTCAATTAATAAAAATAATTACATATGAGAAAAAATAAAGAAATTATAATACAAATTGAGTCAAAAATAATAATAATTCTTATAATTTAAATATTCATTAATGTTATAAAAACAATGCTCCAACAACCAGATCTTCACTTTTCTTTTAAATAAATTTAAACTTAGTTCCATAAAATCATTTGGTAATTTGTTGTAGATTGTAATGGCGTGATGGTAAACGCTCCGCTTAACAATTTGTAGACGACACGGAGGTACATACAGTTTATATCTGTGTTCTGTGTTCTTTGATAGTGCCTCTGAGTGTGTTTTGATTGTTGCGACCAAACGTCTCTGACGTGGCTAAAGTGCTGTTTCACTATCTATAAGTAACGTGAAAGTAAGCCATAGCTTATAAGTGACAATTTTTTGAGCGAACTTGTCATTTTAGAGAGAGCCTTCCTCACGCCTTTCCAGATGGGCGTTTTGCTTGTGCTAGTTGGTTGCTCGATTGACATGCGTATCCAATCAGGCTTGCTGAATGTCACGTGGAATGTGACGTGCGTTCATATACTAGCAAGTCTGATTGGATACGCATGGCAATGACCAACTCGTGCGAGCAAAATGCTCATCTGGGAAGGCTCTAAGTAAAATAATTGCCGGTTAAAATGACAATTTCAATCAAATGTATGTCATTTATAGCTTATTTTCACGTTACTCGAAGATGGTAAAATAGGCTCATAGTTGGGATTATCATCATCATCATCAGCCTATAGCAGTCCACTGCTGGACATAGGCCTCCCCTAATGAGCGCCATTGCGCCCTGTCCTGAGCTCGAGTTGGTATTATAAGTAGGTATTTTTTTTAAGTTGAAAATGTTGTATCATCTTAGTTTCATTATTTTTAATGGATCGTTACTTGAGGATAGTGAAAGGGGCTCTAAGTGAACCTAGTGCTAAACATATACATATGTATTTCAAAACCTTCGTCACCATTTTCAAGCATTGCAAAAAATTTATCAGACAAGAACAATATAATCTACGCTAAAGTCATGCAAACCAAAACAAAACCGTATTCTTCCCCATCATGAATATCTTATCAGATATTGCTCAGTATAACAGGAAGTCATCTTAATGTCTGACTATGCAACCATGTCTTCGCAAATGCATCTTTACGTTAATGTTCCAAAATAAGAAAAATGGCAGATTAAACGCTAGACGTAGCTAAGTAGACTATTTAGTACCATATCACATTGAAGAAAAGCTTGCTTGCAGTGGTCAAACAATTCAGCCATTTTAACTTTGGAGCAACATAGTTCTAAGCTTTAAGCAAACGACTGGCTATAATGGGTTTGGTAGAGAATGAACCTTATACAATGTAACCACAATAAACTCATTTCGCTCGGCTCGCCGCGATTATTATTGAGTGACCAGCCAAATCCACTCACACTTACATAGGATTCTGTAGACAAAAGCTCAGCGAAAGCGAATACACAGAGCCTTTTACATAGAGCTCCGTATGAGGAGTTGAACTCGCGGTGCGTTTTGCCGCAGTTGAAACGTTAATGCGTCGTTCTTTACCGAAAAAACACTGTGTCTCTTCTCATACTTGCAGACAGTATGCACAGACGCTATGCGGATTTAACTCTATGTTTTGGCATATGGCATGTTTATGGCATTATAACCACTTAAAAATGCAGACTTATGCGTTATCATGTTCACACTTTCCAACCGAGGTTACAACTTGACGTCTGCACAGCGATATAAAATAAACTAATATACATTGAGCTAGTATACTCTTGTATCTATGCTTATAAATATCTTATTCAATCAAAAAACTTGGACCAAGCGTTTAGTTGATCTCAATTCAGTAGAATTTAACCAAAGATATAATTAATGAGCTGACCAGCCCGCAACTTCGTATGCGTGTACTTGCGTACTTGATTATGATTATTTGACGTGGAAGTAGTTTTTGCGTTTATCCATTACAAAAAAACAAACATAATTAAAAATATCAAATCTTTCCTCTGTATAATAATAGTGTAGATGTAGATGACTCCATCTCCAATACTTATATATGTAGGATACGATTTTTTAACACGGTTAGCACGTTTTCGCAAGTTTTTTCAACGCTAACTTTCACATAGACCAAACTCTAAGTACGTTTGTCTTGAATCTCAGCAGGGCTATGTTACCACAAATCCTTCTAAGTGCTTGTCAGCAGGGATTCCAGTGAACGACGCAAGTAAGCTGGATACATTAGTTGCTGAAATAATACGTATTATCGGTAAAGCGTTTTTGCGGTTTAGTGAGATTTGCGGATTTGCTATTCTGGAATTTGATTTAACATTTTTATTGTTAAACTAAAATAGACAAAATATTTTGTACAAACTCCGCTAACTTTCTCTGACAAGTTTTACAAAATACCAACAGAAATTCTGTTCTGAATTTTAATTTCTGTTGGGAACTTGGGAGTTAGCAGAATGAACAGAATTTCTGCTGGGTTTTTGTTAAACTCGTCAGAAAAAGCTATACTCAGCAGTGCGTGAAGTCGGGATGCGGATGATGATGATGATGCTGGTACTAGTAATAAATTCTGTTGTTAATTCGACTGCCTTTCATTGAGTCATGGCTATAGTAGACTTTGTACTTACTATACTTACTATAGTAGAAGTTTGGCAACTATATCATCATACATTTTTTCAACATCTTTGATAAAACTTAATGTAACAAGTCTGTGCAATCACATAATAAAGGCAAAAATTATAACTGGTAAACAATCTGGCAAAGAAGTACATATACCAAGGATAACCTTTGACTCATCAAAATGACAATTGAGATGCACCATTCAGGATTATTATATTATTAAATTATTCATTCCGGGTAGGAAGTATTAGGATTTCATAAATAATATGATAAAAATATACTTACGAAATTAATTGATTAACTGTAAAAAAGTAAGTACTTGTTTTTATTAAAATGTTAAACAAAAATGCACTTGTGATTTTTTATTAGGTAACCAGATCATATTTTCTTATCAATGTGAAAAAAAAATATTCAAATTTTATCAGTAAGTAATTCGTATTATAATTTCCAAAAACACGATTAAAAAGAAAACCGAGCAAAGCTCGGTCGTCCAGGTACTTTTAAGTTTAAGTAAAATACCGATAACCGATAACCATTGGGGGTAGGCGAGTTCTAGAATAGAGACCGCGGCTTGGCAAACGTAGTGTAGGGGGCCTCCCGGCCAGGTGGAGCGATGACTTGCGGAAGGTGGCTGGCAGAAGGTGGAAGCGGAAAGCCGAAAATCGGGCTCAGTGGCGCTTACTGGGAGAGGCCTATGTCCAGCAGTGGACGAATACAGGCTGAAGAAGAAGAAGAATAAGAAGTATATATTTTTGGCAGTTTTCACTTGAAGACTCTATAGAGTTCTTTATAATTATCTCGATGTTCTGGACACTATCACACAACAATAATGTAGCCCCAAACTAAGCAGAGCCTGTATGAGGCCTATATTATGGGGACCTTAAGACTGATAATACAAATATACTTTTTTTATACATACATAAATTATTATACATATGAATCACCCAGACCCAAGATAAATATTTGCAGAACATACAAACATTTGTCTCGCGACGGGAATCGAACCCGCAACCTTCTCCGTCTCAGGCTGGCCTTAGCCCACTGCGCCACAGAGGTCGTCATCATATATTATGCGACCACACACCTTATCTAAAACTAACAGACACATTATATTAATTAATGTTGGTTTTGATTAAATTTTCGCTGAAGCAAATAAATGTGATGATAGGTAATGTTGCCAGGATTTCCGGGGTTCACGTTTAGAGGGCCTTTATTAGTTGTTTACACCGTAATAATTGCCCACCGCCTGTAAAGCGGGTGTTTATTGCGTACGGAAGGGCTGCGCTATTGCCTCATACCTACCTCGTACCTACTTAAAATAGGGTACACATTGGTACAAGTGTATTTTTTTTTGTGGGATTATCAAGAAGTTTCATATTTGATCTACGTTATAAGTATTATTGCATTTATGACAACAAAAAAAACCATTAATACTCTTTGCCTGCCCAGGGCCTAGCCTGGGCCGTCGATTAAATAATCAAGAGTAAGACAAAAGTATATTTACTACAGTTCAACTTATAAACAGGTATGTAATGTTTGTACTTGAGTGCTCTTATCTCAAAGGAGAATGCCGTCTGATGTATGGCGCTCGGTACCAAGACTAAAGTGAGTGCGTGAGAAAAATCTCCACTAAGTTTTTAGACGATTCTGCTGTCAAAATATTTAAAAATGAGCGTTATTGCCATAGTAACACTTTACATCAATGTGTGCTGGCATAATAACGTATATATCATTGGTTGTTGCAGTCTAATGGTAGTGTGCGGCGGAAACCAAATCAACAAAATATTTTTTACTTGATTATTAATCCCGTCGGCGTCGGTGTGTAAAACTAAAGAAACTGTTAATGTAATTTATAAAATATAATACATTTTATGGGATACGTTCGGTTTTGACGCAATTGGTACGGGTTCTCGGCATTCTCCTTTGCATACAATATTTGAAAATGTAATGGTTCGTGTAAGATCGAGCTGAGGACAGGGCGTAAGTGCGCTCATTGTAGGAGGCCTTTGTCCAGCATTGGACTGCTATAGGCTGATTATAATGATGATGTGTTAGGATGCCTGGAAAAGATCGCTTTTAGCGGGCCGCCCTTTGCACAACAGCAGATCAGTTTTATAGTTTAGGTAATTAATATATGTAATTTTTCTTAGTGTACAATAAATCTCCTGGCCGCCGACAGGGAGCAGCGTTGGGGGTGCAAGAAGCTGCGATTCCCAAGCATGCCCAGCTTGGGGATTGTGGGCATATCCCCCTTCTTGTTAGGTACAATAAAGAGTTATCTATCTATCTAAAACTGCTAAAACCAAAAATATTACTATTTCGTTTTTCCTAAGTATGCTATTTGCACCTTTCATAGAGCGAACTTTACTATACAGTTTTCATCGAATTATGGCATAGGTTCAACTCTCGTTACAATGTATCTGAACCAGCCATCCAACTCACACAAAATGAACTGTACAACACGGAGATAGAGACTTAATTTGCGTGCCAACTTGCAGATGGCCGACCTTGTTGGTAGAATGTGTCATGTATTTGTGTTTATAGCGACGGAAGTTCAAATTGTTTGCGAAACGGAGACGCTTGGCTAGGGCGGGAATTAGTGGCTCAAACTCAAATATGATGGTTTGTTTGTTGTACTTATACTGATACAGCTCTTATTACAAGGGAATAAGGTCCACAGTCACACGCTCGGGTGCTCTGGCACTTACACACACCGCGAGAAAACAAATCTTTTTCTTTCAGCGTTGGCGTGATGTGACCATGGGCTTGATTCTAACGAGTCAATATATTTGATTCTTTGTCGAGATATATCGCGAGAACTGTCAAATTTCATACAGCTTTGACAGTTTCCGCGATATATATCTAATAGAATCAAATATATCGAATCGTCAGAATCAGGCCCCAGGTTCTTGGCTTGGATATTTATTGAGATTTATAAGCTAAACTTGCTTTTAGCACAAATACCTGGTAGGCAAGTTTTTGTCCATAAACTTAAACCGATTTAAGAATTTTGAGTAGTCATCATTTTATCATAAATTAATCAGGGATCAAAATTAGTATTTTTTTAACCGACTTCAAAAAGGAGTAGGTTCTCAGTTCGACTGTAATCACGTATTAGGATGTTACTCATAAAACCAATATGAATTAACTCATTAATATTGAAAAACTAGAATTTTTACGCACCGTTACGTTGGTGAAGGCACCGACGCCGTTTCGACACGCTCAGAGAGCCTTCATCATGGTAAGTGAATACCACGCTCTCCACGCCCCGTCTCGCACTCAACTCTGTTGTCGGTTGTCAGTGCCTGGTGGAATACAAACATGTATAGCGTGCTACGAATCGCGATGATTTCGTAGCGTTGCGTAGCATTAGCTACGATAATTGCAATTTATTATCCCCATTGAGTTTGCCCCATTGATGGTGATTGCTTGTTTGTTTATCAATTATCTCCCTTCTACGCTATAGATACGCTACGGCGTATCATTGCGGATAATTGGATAGGAAAAAAATAAAAATACGTATTATTTTCAGAGAAGATTGAAAAAAATTTTGTTTATATATAAAGTAAGGTGTACGTACTTATATTAATATCTTAATCTAGCAATAAAATTGCACATTAGAATATCTACTAGATACTTATAGGGATTTCATTGGGGATAGTCTATGCATCAACTGTAACCAACTTAAATTACCTTTTCCTTTCTCAATTTGGTCAATAACTTAATATTATTAATGATACATCACCAGGATTATAAGTCAGTACCTAGTCTGCGCCTGAACTATGTCTATGAAATTTTTGACACGGGAATCCCGCCCAACTTGTTTTACGAAACTCCGCTTCAAAGCAATTCTGAATGGAGCAAAAACTTTAATCATTTATAAAGTTTGCTGGGCAGCGTGGTACCTATCAAACGACGCACTCTTGTTTTGTTATTCACTCAAGTACAAATATCTGGAGAGAAGAGACGTCTATTGTTTGCGATTGCAAGGCTTTTGCAATACAAAGATTGAGGAAATATCAGGTTGATTCAGGTATTTTTAATGTTTGTAGGCTTCTATTATGCCTACGTGTTCTTTATTAGGCGTGGGACAAATACAACAGGCGTCGGGCGGTGGCGTGACGCGGCGCGGCGCGGGCGGGCCGCGGGTGCCGCTTCCTCGCCCTTGGCACACCTGCAGTCAGCAGTGGTATGCCGCACACTGGTTCTAATTCAACTAGGATCGACGAGGAGGTCATCGCGGACTGGCAGGCGCGTTGGGAGAATGACACCAAAGGTCGCGAATTGTTCCGGTTCTTCCCAGATGTGGGAGCGCGCATGGAGGCGCACTGGGTCGAACCAGATCACGAGACATCGCAGATCCTTACGGGTCACGGTTGCTTTCGAAAACGACTGTTCGATCTCGGTTTGAGCGAATCAGCCGCGTGCGCGTGCGGAGAGCCGGAGGAGACACGAGACCACATCCTATGGGAGTGCCCAAATTACGCCAACGAGCGTAAGGTACTCCTGAATGCATTAGTACGACCTGACGCAGTTGAGGGACTGATATACTACGAACATCTAGTCAACGGCGCGGCCAACTTCGGGCGTCTTAAACAATTCGCTCGAAGTTGGAATTACAATAGGCGAAAAGAGGAGTATTCGTTTTGGGACGGGGGGGAATCGGAACGGTACGGAGCTGGGGTTGAACTGCCAAGTCCGTTTTGTTGGTAGCATGCCCCAGAAGGGGGAGAGTGCCGGGACAGGAGCGTAGGTAATTTGTAGATGGATGAGCTACCCGAGTAGTGCATCCATTAGCGATTCGGTCCGTATAACCACACGGTTGGTAGGACCATGGGAAGGTTGGAGGGTTGGTCCTAATTCAACTCACTGAAGGATAGCTGGGTTACAAGTAAGCTATCCTTCAGTGGTAAGCGGGTAGTGAGCGACATAACAGCTCCGGTACCATTCATGGACAAATGGTAGTGCGCCCTCAGCGCACGAGTAACTCACCGAGTACCGTTGTGCACTTTGCATCTCGGCAGCAAGACCTACTGCAATAAGGTCCTGGTATTTGCCAGTTTAATCGTCGTCATAATGTACCGGTTGGTAAGGGTACGTTAAACATTTCGTAGATTTGATTGGGTTCTGGTCCCAATTCATGAAATCAGGGACTTAAGAGGTCGAAGTCCTAATTTTTAATGAATGAATGAAAATTCTTTATTGTAAGAAATAGTCAATACTCGCTGGAGGACGTTCTCTAGCTATATGGGTCAACGGTATTAGAAAGACCGTGGGTAGCTCCTTGCTCAGACTAGCGCAGCGAGACGATTGGCATAATCAAAGAAGAGAAATCTATGGGCAACAATGGGTTGAAAACGACTGAAATTGATGATAACAATCCTAGTCATATTCCACTAAGTGTACATTTTATTTAGTTTTATATGACCTCACTGTTATGATTAATACGGTGTTTGAGGGGTTCCAAGGGTGTTCCAAGGGTGTAGAGGTTCCAACCTCCATCTCCGGAACCCTGAACCCCGTGGTGCACCCTGTTGTATAACAAACGGGGCTCTGGTGACCGGCTGATTGCCGCATAGCGCAGCCTAACACTGGCATAGCTAAATCACCTGGCTGCCGACGGGCCAATCCCCAACCCGCATGCCCAGCGTGGAGATTATGGGCATGTCCCTCTTCTAATAGAGTAGGCCAAGTCCATCAGTGGACTGAATAGGCTTTTGTTGTTTGTTGTTGCTATGATTAGCAAGTAACTTAAATATCAACTACTTAAAAATGACATATTAAAAAATATAAGCCAAGCAGAGTTTCTTGCCAATTCTTCACTGTTTGGTTGCGTTACAATTGGTGTAAATTAAAAAATATATACGATTTAGAGTCTACTGTAATGTTCGTACTGAATAAAGAAATTTTCACTTCACTTGTTTAAAATATTAAAACCCCGCGTAAATGTTCGTTATTTATATTTTCACAATATTTTCGCTCCACAATATTGTAGCGATTAACAGGCATTACGCGCAAAACATAACTTTACAAGTTATTATTAATCGTAAATTCAGTTGGTTTCCGCTGTAATGGTCTGTAAAAGTTCTCAGCTCAGGTGGTCGTTTTAAGGTGGGCTATAAATCAGGGACCACAGGCGATCACCATTAATAAAGAGCCCCGTATTTTCTGGCACCCTTAATTTACAAAGGAATAATAGATTTGGTAAAAAAATGAAGGGATCATGGTAAAGTGGTCAGACCATATTTTTATTTCTCTTGGTACACCTTACTTATGTAGGTACCTATGTATAACTAAACCAATATTTTATTTATTCGATTAATAGCTTCCGCATGTTACTTCAGTCGCGTAGTACTTGGATAAAAAAAAGCCAATTTATATACGAGTATGTTGTCCTTAGAATACTAGAAACATACAGATTAAGTAAAATTTCCGTTCAGTGGTTTCTGGCGTGACGGAGAAAAAAACTTTTGACATCGTAATAACATTAAATTTTTGCCTTTAACATATTTGTAAGATCATTGATAACAACCAACATAGAAAAAACTGTATTGAAATTAGAAATTCCGTATTCAGACGCACCACGTCTTTTAAAAACTGATTATTTTACTGGCAAAAAGGTAAAAGGAGGAGCGACTAGAAAGCGTCAAAAAATAAATTACATTCAGTTTGATTCATTTTCAAAGAGTTCAGTAGTTTTGGCGTGTAGAAAAATCAAACATAGATCTACAAATGTTTTTCACATTTTAAAAACTTTCGCAATTTTTAATATTAGTAGACTGTTTCATGTTTTAATCCGATCAAACTGTTATAATGCTTGCAATCCATCGGATCTATGAATATAACGATACATCAGCCAATATAATCCCTCTATACAATTTAACACGCAATATAGGTTACTATTTTACCACCACAAGTACACTCGAGAGCAATGAATCCGGGTCACTCAAAGAATCCAAAAAATCTCGGAAAGTAAGAATGCTAGGTTAATGCAATAAATTGTATTTAATAGACAATTTAATACTCCTTAAATGAAAGTTAAAAAAATATGAGTCACCATACATTTTATTTACACAAAATTACATAAAGAAAAAAAACTGCTGATCTCTCCTTAAAACAAAAATAGGAAACATGAAATTTTTGAACTTTATGACGATTTTCTTGAATTTCAATACTTCGTATTACCTCCTCGTGCTTCCATTACTGCGTTTACGCGGTTTGGCATGCTGTACACCAAGTTCCTTATACGATTTTGGGGAATATTCTCCCATTCCTCTGTGAGAGCAATTTTGAGCTCAGGAAGCGTGATTGGGGGAGGGTTTCGTTGTTTTACGCATCTCCCTAGCTCGTCCCAAGCATGCTCGATCGGGTTGATATCCGGGCTGCGCGCTGGCCACTCCATACAAGTAATGTTCATCTCTTGAAGGTAGTCATTCACAATCCTACCTGTATGAGGTCGGGCATTGTCATGCATAAATATAGCATCCTCACCCAAATTGACCATAAATGGACCAACGTGTTCGTTGAGGATTTCTTCCACATATCTTACGCTAGTTAAAGAGCCGTTTTCTATGTTCACCAGCTCTGTGCGACTTTCAGAGGAAATTCCGGCCCACACAAGTACAGACCCACCACCGTAGGCTACTTTTTCTTCGATGCATGCTTGCTTGAATCTTTCCCCTGGTCTTCTATACACTCTGTGTCTTCCATCGTGCTTGTAGAGCATAAATTTTGATTCGTCGGAGAACATAACTTTCGACCAATCTTCAATACTCCAATTTACGTGGTTCTGGGCATATCTTAGTCTTGAAATACGATGGCCACGCTCCAGTTTAGGGCCGTTTGCAGGTCTAAGGGGTTTTAAGTTAGATTCAGCAAACCGACGTCTTACTGTCCATGCACTTGGGTTACTTCCTCCGAGGCGTCGAAACTGATTTGTGAGTTCAGTTCCTGTGAGAAAGCGATTTTGAAGCATGGTGTTCACCAAGTATCGGTCTTCTCGTGCTGTGGTACACCTAGTTCTGCCCGTTCCTGGTCTGCGTAGGTTAGAACCAGTTTCTTCGTAACGTCGGAGAACTCTTTGTACTGTTGACAGCGACACACCGACAGTCCTGGCTGTATCGCGCTGACTCAGGCCGGTTTCCACCACTGTAAGTATTCTGTTGCATTCTTCAAGTGTAAGCGACATGATTTCAGCTTGAATAATGAATATTGAGCACTATCAACCTGGTTTATATACCAACATAAATGACAGATTACAAACAAAAGCAAAAACAAATCCTGTAATTTCGTAGTTCCATCTTCGACAGTGTTCCCTTTTCAAATTTGATTTTTTTATGATATAACTTTACAATAACTAAGAAGTTTTAATACTTTCATTTAAGGAGTATTAAATTGTCTATTAAATACAATTTATTGCATTAACCTAGCATTCTTACTTTCCGAGATTTTTTGGATTCTTTGAGTGACCCGGACTCATTGCTCTCGAGGGTATTTGAGATAATCTATACTTCAAGGAATTTATACCTTTGTTCACATTGTTATACGATATTTATCGTATACATATTGACTTAGTGAAATTCTTATCACATTAAAATTAATAATTTGTTATCAAAAGAGGCGATTTCTATAATATTCTGCAAATAATAGGTACAAAAATACTAATACTATTACGTCAAAATACCGTGAAGGTACACCGTGTGTGAAATTTACGTGAAACAAACATGCCAAACCTCAAGAATCTGAACGCAAACGTCGTTCGTCGTTCGATCCGTCAAAACTTTTCCGTTGTGCATCATCTAGCCCCAAACTAGACAGAGCTTGTGTCTTGGGAAATACGTGACTGATATACTCCTTTTTTTAAATACATAAACATTGTACATAGAAAACACCGAGACCAGAGACAAATATTTGCAAATCATACAAATATTTATCTCGCGGCGGGAAACTTCAGCCTTTTGCATCTCAGGCGAGCCTTCCTCCATTGCGACACAGAGGTTGTCGTTTATCGTCGTGTTGATAGGTGAAGAAAAGTTAAATGTCATTTAGAGAGTTGAGAAAGATTCAGTTGAGAGGTGACGATGTTTTTAAAAGACTGATAGTGTGAACAGAGTGTTCCAAGAGCTTATTTTGACTGATCGGTTAATGTCATTGTTCCGATACGGTAAATTTAGTTCCACATTATTGTGGTAGGTTAAAACCGTCACCTATGCGTACTTATTCATCTTCCTTCGGTATATAAATAAAACCGCAAGTCAAGCGTAACAATCCTCCATCTTACTCATTTACCATAATATTGATATTTAAATTGAAATAATAATTGAATACAATTTTGCGCGTGGGAGATGTGTCTAAAATTCTACAAATGAAACACGAACGAGATATAAATATGTATTATGTAGAGCAACTTCGAGTTACTTTTATTCAAATACATACAATAATATAGTAATACATAAAATATGAAATATATTATTACTATCATTTTCTATGATACCCGATGTAATGGAAACAAAGCCCATCTGCTGTTGAGTGGTAACCATTACCCGAAAAAAATCATAGTGTTATTGCTTTATTAATGCTTCGTAATTCACGCATTTTTAAAACGTGACATATGTTATGATATAATGAAAGTAGTATTTTTTAATAATTGTAAATTGCCCGGCATCCATCAGCTTGAGGCATGAAAGTACTAAGTCTCATGTGAATGTAATTTCACCGGATCCTACATATTTTAAACCAAAACACATCACGTCACACCTTTGCTTGACGTCAGCAAAAAAATTTACATTAATCATCATCATCGTCATCCACAGCTTGATTTCACCCACTGCCGGGTATTGGCCTCCCTCAACTTGTGCCATCTACCACGATCCTCCGCTGTAACCCAAGCACGGCACGCGACTTTGATAATGTTGTCTGCCGATCTTGCAGCCGGGTACCCCACTCTTCTTATTAAAAATAAATGTATTCTCTTTCTTTCTTTCTTCTTTTTTTTTCTCCTAAAACCACTCTGTAACTAACTTCTCCACCGGTCCTCACCTCGCCTCGCAATGTGTCCTGTTCAGCTTCATTTAAGTGACGTAATGCTTTCCCGACGTCCTGAACCCCAAGTACGAGTGGCACAATACGAAAAAAATTAATAGTTTTCATTATAGAGCTAAATTAATGTATGTTATGAGAAAATTACTGAATTGAATTCAAATCTAAACTGATCAAATGATAAAGGCAAAGTCATATTTTTAACCGACTTTAAAAAGGAGGAGGTTCTCAATTCGTCGGAACTTTTTTATTAAGACTTTTTTTATGTATGTTGACCGATAACTCCGTCAATTGTGGACCGATTTTCTAAAATCTCAACTCAAAAAACCCCATCCTCACTTGTAATTTTCGCCCGTCAATTGTGAACCGATTTTCAAGATTCATTTCAAAGGGAGAAGAAGTAAGAAGTGATTTATTTGAAGACGGTTTTTTTTAAAAGTCCTACTTGTTGAAGGTTGCAATGTTTTTCACTCAAAACTTTTAGGTAATTGCCGACGAAAGTAACTTTAAAATCAAGCTCGAAAAAGAAAACTATGAACATTTTCACATTGTGCAACTCGTAGTAAGGGTACTGGTGTTACTAAAACACTAATACAATCAAATACACTTTCATACTGAAACTCCTTGACCTTTTCATAACAAAAGTACTTACTATGTTCACAATGTGCACTTGATGAATCAGATGACACTTCAGAAGTTGGTGAAAACGCGCGGGCAACATCATTCAATTGTACCCAAGAAGCTTATATAATAGACATTTATATCGGTACACCATTATACTCAACTCCAAACACTTAATAGAAAGGAGGATACAAGAAGTTCGCTATGTAGAGTCGAATACAGTAAATTATAGTTACATAAATTATATTACATAAGGTGCTTCAGAATTAGGGTACTGTTCACAATAGATCGTTTTTCAAGACATTTCCTTTGTAAGGTTGTTTGAAAGGAAGTTGAATTGTTACATATTTGTAAGGTGTTTCAGAATATAGTGTACTGGTCTGTAATCGGGTTCTTTTATACGAAGGATCAACTTTTAAGTTATTTTTCTCTAATCTTGCTTGAAACCTTTAACATGGGTACGAAAGGTATCTGCCTACTTATATTGTTGTTTTTTTTTAATTTGACAACGTCACTTGTGGAATTAGTCTATATCTTGATTTGGAGAATGATCTTTATACTACTTCAATATTAAAATCATAGGTACCTAAGCATATAATTATGTAATTCTAATACAAAATTAGGGATTTATCTAGGAGGATGCTGACACTGCTACGCAGTTTTATCTATTCCTAGGGTTTTATCTGTAAACCTTGTTTGTTTTTTTTATAAAATACTTACATAGGTAGTAATCTAGTTTCTATCAGGATTTTAATAATTTTTGCAAAAAATCGTAATAATAAATATCTATTAAAAATGTTAAAAAATCACAAAGGGAACCTTTTGAACACATATCACTTGGTACTACATTAATAAATTATAAGCATAGAAGTAAAGTAACCTGTTCTAATGTAAATTCTTAGAAAGTTACTTGTATAATGTCTTTTGTTTCAAGTTACAAAACCGATGTCATAATAAAATTGAGAATACTCAGGTGGGTTTTATATTATTGCCTAAAAGCCCTGAGCTCTGCTTTATTCACTTACCTGAATAAAAAGTAAGTTGTACTTACTACTATTTTGATTCAGATGAAGTCCAATTTTACATGTTTAACAGCCTGCGCACATTATACGACAAACGTCAGCGATTAGACGCTACGACAAGCAGCGGGGGACAATTTTCATACAATTTGTTCAAAGCTCCGCACACACGGCGACAATCGCGACAGCAACATATGACAGACGCTCGCGACTAAGCGCGACGACAAAGCGTCGTGTTTGCGAGGTCTGTTAGAGTCATTACTAAGTTCACCCTTGCGGATATATAGTTTACTAGTTAGGATACTGCCTTCAATGGGATGAAAATCATCGTAAAAGCTATTTTTTAAACGAGATTCCGCTCGTGGTTTCGCTCGTGTGGTACCCTATAGAATGTAGCCATGTGAGAATAGGTATTCATTTAAAACACTTACCAAAATTGATGACGTATGAACATGATGATATATTGTGTTCTTTATAAAATAGCTTGCACTTTCATAAGAATAGTATTCCTATGAATAGGTAGATATAATATAAGCGCGCAGACTGAGCAAGATTACCTTCGAACTCAAGGAGCAATCTCAAGTTTATTTTTATTTTGTCTTTGAAATAGGAATTCCTTGAAATCTCTTCATACTCAGCGCACAAGAAAGAAATATCTACCTAAACATCCAGCACAGTTATATTAAGTACTTGATCTTGATGGATTACTAAGTTCTCTAGAAACTTTACCTATTTTCATTTTTCTAGCAGCCTTTAGAAAATATGAAGAACTTTAAGGTTCGGCCCATGTCTTAAAATTGGCTGCCGACTTACTACTAAATCGTTTTTGCCCTAAGTTTTGGTTCTTCCCCAAAGCTTGTGGAATTTGTACCTACGTTTCTCCATAAAAAGTCATCAAAATACATCCAGGGTTTTTTTAAAGCAGCATCATATTATAGCCCTAAACTTGGCAGAGCATATCAGCATATTATAGGAACCATATCACTGATATACAAGTATATAAATTTTGTTTTACTAGGTATGTAATATCAAAGATAGAAAGCAACCAGATCCGCGACAAACATTAGCAGTTGTCTCGCAGCGGGAATCGATCCCGCTACCTTCTGCGTCTCCGGCGAGCCTTCGCCACAGAAGTCGTCTAGTTATTTTATCGAATACAGTTAGCTATTAAGTGCACAATACACAACTTTTTTTATTTATCTTATTCATATAATGTTTGTCCCGCAGTATAGGCTTAAGAAGTTCTTGGAACTGATAATAATGAAATTTTCCTTACATTATTTGTTTTGCAACAGCTCATTAGCCATGTCAGAATTCAGAGAACTCATTCCTCATTGTAAGCTTGAAAATGAAAACTTTGTAACGCTGTACGTCACTTACAATGCGTAGAAGGCACTTCCCGAAGGTTTCCTCAACGAGCTCTTTTCATACGAACGGCGACGGGTAAAACTAATTAACAGAATCCATGGATACTTTGACATGTAATTTGTGTAATTTACACCAATTCGTAACGTGAAATAGAAAAGATTTGGCACGAAACTCTGCTAAGCTTAATATAACTTCTTTGGGCCGCCGCCACAAGAAAAGATTAGGGATCCTTACTTAAACCCGTGCGAAGCCAGGACGGGCCGCTAGTAAAATAGATATTGAAATCTTCTGTCAAAAATTGGATAAGATAAATAGGTACATAACCGTCTTACCATTCATCATCATCATCATCCACAGCCTGACTTCACCCACTGGGTATAGGCCTTCCTCAACTTGTGCCATCCACCACGATCCTGCGCTAGTCTAACCCACGTACGGCCCGTGACTTTGACAATGTCATCAGCAGCCGGACTCTCACTCTCACTCTCACTCTGTAATTTTCCTACTCCATCGGTCTTACTATTATTTTTTGTCAATGCACACGGACTTAAAAAGCCGATTAATCTATACATTTGATGTTGAAGAGCCGTCACCGTCACCGTGTTTCGAAACAAGTGCGCCCTTCGCACTGTTTCGTGTTCGCAACAAAAAGAGGTGCCCGCCAAAAGATCAATGGAAGTTTGCGAGGGATATTGAATTTTCTCTTAAAAGGCCACTAACAATGCTCCTGACGTGGGTCTGAACACTCTGAATGGACAACGGTGAAGTGGTTCGGTATTTAATGGAGACGGAGCGAAATCAATGCGAAGTGATGCTTCATATCATGTTTATTTTTTGTGATGAAAAATAGGTCAAGTTATAACGCCAATACTAATATAACGCTTATAGTATAGGGATGACGACTGGGTAAAAAATATATAATTCTAATTAGTCCGTCAGTTAGATCAATAAAAAATACTGAACACGTATTTTTTAATTTATCGAACCAATAGAAATTTGGGAGATAAAGAACGTGAAAGTTCGGGAGTGGGGGCTCGTGACGTCACGCCTAGGTAAAAAATGTACTATATCGTGACGTCACGCGGAACTTTAACGCACTATATCTTTGTTATTTTTTGTTTAATTGACAAAAGAAAAATACGTGTCTAATATTTTTTGGATATGTAAATAACGGACTAATTAGAATTTTTCAGTCATCTAGCCTTACCTCTACTTACAGTATAGGTCGGGACTTTCGTTTTTTGCATTTAGCAGTTTTGAATACCTATCCGTGTTACGGCCACACGAGTACCTACTTAATTGAGTAAATTTGCTTAAGAAGGCGGAAAAAAATATCAAAAGGCAATGCAAGTTTTACTTTGTCGGTCACCAAGAAACAAATACTTTTTGTGAAGTCATTTACCATACATTTATGGTATTTTGCTTATATTGCGCTATATGCATTAGCAAAGCTCTCATCCTTATTTTTATTGGCACCTCGGAACAACCAGCCATACCCCGGCTTTACTCTCATGTCTGCTTTTGGTAGCTGTCTGTCTTCAGCGTTCAGATACTGCACAAGGAACATACGTCGGTTTCTTTCAGAGGTGTTGAGAGTGCTTCCATGTACCAGCAGATATGAAAAGATAAGTATGTCACCCTTCTCTGCGATAACTGGAGTGGCGTTTTCGATGGGATACTTTTTCTGGAATTTGTTAAGAGTAAGTAATTGTAGGTCATATGATTTGTTTTAAGTGGATATGTAAATTAGCAGCTTGGATTATCTTACTTGATCGACCCAGTGAAATTCCCCTTCCTTAGCTCCCCAATCCTCAAGAGGTCCAAGTTTATGAGTTCCTGGATACACATGCAGGCCGCCGTTCCCAGGGTCACTTGCGTCTAAGTGTAGGAACACCGCGATTGGAGAGTCTAGTTCATAAGGGAAGTAGGGGTAGTCCTGGAATGCAAGTTTTGAGTTGTTGAGTATTAAATATGACCAACCGTTGGGGTAAGGCTGGGGTAAAGAAAGTTCTTGAGTGGAAACCGCGGCTTGGCAAACGCAGTGTAGGACGTCCTCAGGCCAGGTGGAGCGATGATGTGTGAAAGGCTGGTAGAAGCTGGATGCATCGAGCTGGTTACAGGGCGCAATGGCGCTCATTAGGGGAGGCCTATGCCCAGAAGAGGATGATAAGCTGCTCGATGATGATGATAAAATATTTCAACATTTATAAATTTGCTCTTACCTGGTGCATAGGATACATGGCACCCTTTTCTGGAGGCTTGAAGTGTGCTTTGGTGTGGTGCAACATAATGTTGGGGGTCCCCAATACGTCTTCAACTATATCAATTAGTTTCTCATTGCTTATAAACTTACTGAAACATGAGTGGAAATTTTGTAAGTTGTGGATGCCCTTTACCTGTTTAAATAAAAAACATGTTTAAATTGAAATCTATTCAGTTTTTTGAATGAGTTGAAACTTTGAAATTGGAATTGAAATACTCCAATAGTTGCCGTTTTATTTAGCTATCTTGAAGCACGCTATCTTAACTCCGATTTCTTCAATCTGTTCACTTGGATCCACTAGTTGGCGGAAAATGTTTCCTCGAATCCACATCTGGGAATCCGAGGCGAGGATATATTTTCCGCCAACCAATAACGGAATCTAATTTAATTTAACCGCAATCCTAAGTAACACTTAGCGTATAGTTAGGTGTAAATATTGATGTAGTTCTTTTTTTTTTACTAAAAATGCTAAATATATAAGTGTCTTACCGTGTGTGGTCTGTCCGTGGGCCTCAAATCAGCAAGTTTGCCAACCCACGAAGTTTCCATCATATTCTGGTTCGCCCTCTTAAATATATTGTCATACTCGTCGCTGATCTCTTGCAATTGCTCCGGACTTAGTAGGTTTTTGATTAAGATGTAGCCATTGTCCTTGTAGAAACGGATCTGATCGTCAGATAATCCCTTGCCCATTGTAGCAGCTTTGAGAGGCCGAACACTAGTATTGATTGGAAACGTAAGCGGGAGTATTTATAGCCAGATAAATCATCCATTAAACCAATAGATATACATGTTTATGTTTATGGTGACCTTTGTTGACCTACATCGTGAATATACAGTAGGAAAAAAAAAGGTGATGGGTTATCAGTGGATTCGCGATTCGATCAGGTTTTTGTCACTTTGAGTTTTATACATGAAGTGCATATCATCTTTAGTCGTACTACTAATGAAATGAACTGTCTTCAGCCTGTCCACTGCTTTATCCTAATAACAAGGCATAGCCTGTTTATATGTTTATGTTTTGATGACAATATTATCATGTCACGTTATCAATGTTATGAAATAAGAATAACTATACTTAATCATGTTTTGTTACGTAACTTATTCTTCGAGCAGAGTTTTTGTGATAAAACTAATGCTAACTATCTATGCTCCATGAAGGTGTAATATATCAGATACAAGCTTTGCTTAGTTTGGGTCTTTATGATGCAATGTGATAGAGTTCAGCATTATTAATTTTATTTCATACTAGCTGACCCGCCCGCAACTTCGTTTGCGTGTATATATGCTTTTTTAAATTACATGTAACCCTAAGTATGGAATAAAAAGTACCAACTTACGAAATCTACATTACCAGGTTAGGTCCGGGTAGGTATCCGGCTGCGTTCCCGTTCCCGTTTCCGTTCCCACTCCCACTTCTACTACCTTTTCCCAGCCCGTTCTTGCTCCCTTTTCTTTCCGTTGGCGACCCATCGCCAAGTCAACAGCCAGTTAAAAGTAACATAATATAGTATAGTAAATCTACAGTACCTATAGGTATCATAAGTTTTTATATCCCTACTCGTAACTTGAGATAGAGTCACAGTCTTCAAGTGAAAACTGACAAAACTCGTCCAAGCGTATTGATATAAATAAACTTCATCATGCCAAATTTGCACTAATGTAGCCATATGTCGCTTGAAAAGTGTTCAATGTCAGCACAATCGACAGCATGCGCCGAGTTTTGGTGCCGATACTTTTTTCCACTTTTGTGTCTCTAGAGTATAATATATCGATCTGATTCTTTGACTGAACGTGTCCAAATAACGTTTCATTGAAATAAAAATCCACTAAGGAGTATTGATATCAACTTCGATGCAAATCACTCCTAAAATAATGTTCTACCCCTTGTTAACCCCGTTAGGCATTAGGTTTAAATAAAATACGAGCATCAACTTTCATCAATTCTGTTAAAGAATGTTTATTTAAAATTTAAAGTAGATTGGGCCAAGGAATCACGTTGTCATATACAAACTTTGCTCCCGTTTTTCACTCCCTTAGTGGTAGAATTTTGGAAAATCCTTTCTTATCGGATGCCTACGTCATACAAAGAACACAAACTCCAAGTTTCAGGTCTCTACGATCAGTGATTTAGGCTGTGCGTTGATCCGTCAGTCATTCAGGACAAAGGATTTTATAAGTATAGATAGATAGAAAATCGATAGATATATAGATTACCACATGACCCAAAACAAATATTTGCAGATCATACAAACATTTTTCTCACATATAATGAACTCACCTAACACATGCCTTTCGAATTTATAAGACATACCAGTTTTCTCGCGATGTTTTCAAACATCGATCGTTTCGAGCACGTCCAAATACCTAAAAATTTAAGTATGTAAATTTCAATCAAATAGGGATAATAAAATTCCTCGTGTGTGTATTCCTTCAGATAAAAGAAAAAATACAAATAAATCAAATCAAATCAAATCAAATTGTTTATTTGCAACCAATAAAAACATTTAACACACAAGGTAGGTAACAATTTATAATTAGCATAGTTGCAAAAGGTCCCAACTCAGCATATGCAGGCTAGGCTAGCCTGCGCTGGTCTTCCAGCGCATAAATAGATACATCATTTATTTTCCACATATCACACACAATACAGAATACTTAGTTGAAGTTAATAAATGTATGTAAGACCATACTAAAACACCCGATATCTTTTGTTACAAGCTTTATGAGTACACTCCAAAACAAACGGGATGTAGCGTTATCCGAAAAACAAGAACCGCAGTTCTGGGTCAGTGATGTTTGTTTGTAACAGAATTAGGGTGTTACATGAAACGTGTTGGATTAAATGTGTACAATAAAAGCCGACGAATTAAAGTCATGTTATAACAGCGGTTTAAGTGGTATTTCAATCACTCGATTCCAATAGAAGCTAGCAAATCTCTGGTGGATAATCTTAGCAACTTTATTAAATAAAATATCTTTATTCAGACACGAGATCCATTCTTACAAATATTTAAATAATAAATACACACACAAAATAAGATACTTAAAATAAGGCGCAACACAAAGCTGTTAAAGAGAATGCATGTCATGGATAACCTGCTGCTAAAGGAAGAAAAGGAAATGACTGATGAGTCTGGATCCCAAACGCCACCGCTATACCACTCATCAGCATATAGTCCACCAACTGATTGCGAATTTAAAATAGAAAAAAATCTATTTTGGGTCATCAAGGGTTTGCTTTTATCACCATGCTTGTTGGGTTGCTGAATCTAGATTGTATTGAGTAAACTGGTGGAGTTGCTTTACCCTAGTATAATCCCTTAGAGAAAGATGTTCTTGTTGGGAAATAGAGTCGATTTAAACTAATTTTTCTTTATAAATGTAATTTGAATAAATACGAAAATGCGATTGTTTTTTCTTCAAAATAAACTTATGCGCTGCTGATATACCTGTGGACTGCAAGTCATATATGATGATGATGAAACCCATACTTACTAAGAACAAAATCTTCTAACTATAAAATAAAAATAAGCTCTCTCAATGCGGTAAAATTTTGCCCCGATCCTAACTATGTTGGTAGGGTTTAATAAGAAACCTACAACCAAACTCTGCAGCTTCCTATGTACTTTTATGTAATACCGTATCATGCAGAGTAAAAATTATCTTCTTTATTACTTGCCAAATAGCTTCATGTGCCGGAAATCTAAGAATAAACCAACGGATGTTAGATGGCGACAATAATAATGTATGTTCTGTTTAATTATTGATGTCCTAATTGGAAACATTTTGTTTCAGATCTTCATTTGTTATGAGAAGACAATGTACTGGTAAGTTATTTATAGGTGTTATTTGATTTTATTAAGAAATTAATGATAATAAGAAAATAATGAATCAATAAATAATTTATTTTATTTATAATACTAAAACGGCTGTTTAGTTGGGTACCTACAGGTAGGTTGGATCCGTTACCTATCCAAGGTTATACACGAGAGTAAAATTTTTGCACCTACCTACCTCCAGATATAAAATTCAGAAAACCAAGAAAACACATAAAGATATTCATTAATCGAATTCTTAATTTGTAAGACATTTTTGTTGCTAGCAGAGCACACTAATGCTTATATATTTTTAATGGCCATGTACGTACATGGGACACTTTTAGGATATTTTATTGTTTTTTTAAGAATAAAAAATCTTTCAACCGAAATGAGATATCCAGTAAACTATGTAGTTCATATATAGTGAAAACTAGTTCGCAACTTCATTCTCTTTGCTTACGCTATCACAACATAGTATTACAGCAGTCATAAATAAAGTCATGACCAGGATTCTCTATATTATTAAGAGCATGGTACTATAACATCACATGTGGGACCACGAGTACTTAAAAATCATCTTGACCCTCTAGCGGAACCAAGCAATGGCTGATTCCACTGCTATTTGTCCCACAGTGGACAAAAGGTGGCTAGAAGGTAGTAGAGTTCTTTGTAGAGGGCTCGTCCGGGGAGGTACTGCCACCATGCCTATTTCTGCCGTGAAGCAGCTGAGCTATGTTTCGGTTTGAAGGGTGTGGGTGCCGGTGAAATTACAGACACAAGAGGCTTATCATCTTCATGCCTCAAGTAGATGGACGTAGGGCGTTGCATCGTAGAGCACGTTCCGGAAAAACATGATCTACGATGCAATGCTTTGTGATAGGTAATGGTTACCACTTAACATAAGGTGGGCCATGTGCTTGTTCCATCTTCAAATAGTATAAAAAAAGTGGGAATTGAACGTTATTCTCTTGCGTCTCAGCCATCTATCCGCTCCTTAAGCCAATGAGGTCGATTACGCTGTGAGTCTGGGCCAAATTGTACGTGAAAAGAACATTTGTCACCCACAAGGCGGTCCGTGATCGAAAACCTCTTCGTGAGTTTGGTACAAAGCTCTGTATTGAAAGTTCAATCTTCAAAGTAGCTATAGTTCTTTACAACAGACGATTTTATAACTGAATACCAGTTTCTGACGCCAATCTTTATAAAAATCAACTATTTTATTCATGCTTCAAAAACCACTACAGATTGAAACCACTTTACAGAAATTGTTTGAGACTTACTTACTCAGGAGAGCTTTTGTATACCAGGATAAACAAGACAATAGCGATCATATTGAAACAGGGTTGATTTTAGAAATTTTCACTTTGCTTCAAGGGTTATTAGCATTATTAACTAAGTATTACCTACTAATTAATAGCGTAGGTATTAGTGCTATTAATATGTGGCGTACGTAGGCAAGCTGATTTCTAGATAGGAGAGCTAATGAGTTTGTATTAGTACCTATATGTATCAGATGTGATATGAATAATAATACCAAATTGGGAATAATAAGTACCTATTTAGTGCAATATTCGATGCAGAGAACGTGGTGAAAAACAATGAACAAAAACATTTTATTCTTATGTATTTGCCACTGAGAACCAGCGGTGCAGTTGCTTCCATGCTTCTGCAGGATACGCTGAGTGACCTTTTTGTGTCACGATTTCTGTTAAGATTTAGCACTCACCTATTGTTTGTTTTGTGACTCAAATAAAATATGTAGGTAACTAGGAGACGCTCCGCGAATTCGTCCGTGTTGAGGTTTCTTTTCTCTCCCTCATCCTTTTACGAGCAAAATCTCAGAAATAAATTAATCACAAAAAACAGTCAAATCGGTCGGGCGGTTTATACACCATACTTCGTTACCTATTATGAACAAATACGCTATATAGGAAAAATTGTGGAAATAATGATATCCCAAACGTCACCGAATAAAAAATAAATGATAGAACACGTTCTGAAGTCATGCTAATTCATACATTGCAATAATTTTATTAAAAACGCCAACTTACCGATTGTCGCTAGAATTTCGTTCTGATATAGATGCCAGTAGTTTATGTATAGCGGCCGTGGTGGCCTAGTAGGATGTACCCCAACTTAAGATCTGGAGGTCGTGGGTTCGAATCCCAGCCATGCACCAATGGATTTATCGTTTCGTAAAATTTATGTGCGCATTACAACGAGGTCGAAACGGTGAAGGAAAACATCGTGAGGAAACCGGCATGCCCTCGAACTAAAAAGTTCGAAAGGTATGTGCGAGGTTAGTGTTCCAATAAAAAAGCGGCGATGGGCTTGCAACCTGTCACGTGGAACTAGCATTCCTTCCTACTTGCATAAAGTGGGCATGTATCGAACGTACTGTTTGGACTTGCCTCTGACTACCCCCTTTAGGGTATCCTCAATAAATTTACGTACTGAGCAATATCTGAAGATATCCATAATGGGGAAAAAGTCGTGTATAGTATAAGTATATACCTATTAAGTATCATAAGATCAATATTAGATATTAGGTAGGACTTGTATAGGATAATTATATTCTAAGAATAGATTTATGCATTTTTGTCGATTTGAATTTCATCATTTTTTTTATTTTAAGAGAAACAGACAGATCATTATTCAATTATTTACAATTTTTAAATAACACCGAATCAAATAAAGTTTTTACTGATAAAACATAGACTATATGCACGTCAAAATGAAATGGTGGACAAACATGTGTTTGTTGTAAACAATTAAAAAGTTAAATATTTCAAACTTATATATTTTTGTGAAGGTGCTCCATAAAAAAAACATTAAAATGCATATAATTTAAAAAAATTGCGTATATTAATATTTTTAAATATTCTTTACTCTCAGTAAACATCAAATATCAAATAAATATCAGTTATTTTGGGACCACTTTCACAAAACCCACGCGTGTTTGGCAAAATAATACTATTAATAATAATATCGGTACCACGACACAAATATGATCCAGTTATACTTACGCCAGCACCGCCCTCGAAGGTAATTGCTGTGAAGGTTAAACTCATAGGATAGGAAAGTCCATTTTTAGCATAGTATTACAACCTTCAATTTGATGCAGCGTATGAGGACTTTCATTTCTAGATTTAAAAAAATGTTTCACACAATGAGTTTTATTATGGAAGTGCGCGCTTTTAGCAAAAATCTGTCCATTACACATTGTGTACATTACACGTTTCAGAAACTAAAGAGAACCCTTTTTTGGGAAATTTTATTGAGAAAAATCAGGCACAAATTTTTCAAAGAGTGCCCTTGTCTATAAAACTCCTTGAGACTCTGCCTTCGGAAGTTATTCAAGAATCTCTGCAGCCTCCAAGAAAAGCTAGTTCAAACTTTGAATCAGTAAATTATTTTTTCACTTATTTTGCTCATTAAATGTATCATAATAGTGTAGCTTAGCGGGCCTAAAACTCGAGTTTAATACCTCGGGCTAAAAAGTATTATTTCTTTTTAATTTTTGTCTAAAATCATCAGCCCGTACAAAGCATTCGTTCTCTTACATAAAAACTCGACTTCTTGGTGCTCCGTCAATCTTTTTTTTTTTGAAAATAGAACCGTCTTGGTGATGTTTTATGAAGGTTGATTAATTTTTAATAAAATTTCTGAAAATTGTCTAATTTTGAATTGTTTTATTTTCTCGCAATCGAAGTGAAAAGTAGAGTGTTTTACAAAACCACCAATTATAACTCGGTCTTGTCATCCTCCCTCGCTACGCTCGGGAGTATAACAACCTCGTATATAATGGGATGGTTTAGTCCCTTGTAAAACAATCTACTATTGTATGGTCTCTGTGGTACCGAGGTATTTTTCAAATCTTGATACAAATTTTTAAATTCCAAATTTAATAATGAAATCCAAATTTAATAGGGAAATTTTAAAATACAGTGTATGAACATTATTTATCTTGGAAGAATGATTTACTTTCCGTGAAGGTTACATGACTTGCATGGCATGAAAAAGGCATGAGAAATGTAGGTATTTTTATCATATATATTACCAAAAAACTGCTCATATCTATTTTTGTATATACAAATTTTATAATAAGTGCAAGGGTCCTGACCTATAAAATTAATTTAGGCAATAATACCATTTTTGTGCTATTTAGGTTTGAGAGAAGATTTTTTTCTGAAAACGTTACAAATTCAAAAATATTTGTTAGCCTTGAAATCTCAATTTAAAAAAAAGTAACTTCAAACATCAACCCTACTGAAGTTAACAAAATAAACGAGTTGGCCAACAAGCGACCGCAATGCACTTGACCCAATGCATTAGCTCCCGATAACTCGTTTAGGTGACCCGTGACCCTGACCTCACCCTCGTCCCAGTTACAACATGGATTGTCAAGTTGTGGTTACAGTAAGATAAAATATTTTTTGCATACTAACTGCACACTAACTATCTACATCTTGTCAATATTATAGAACGAGCTAATCCGCCCGCAACTTCGTTTATACGTGTACCTGTTTATAATTTTGGTTGATTACGCGGAAAGTATGTACGGAACGAAAAATAGGCAAGAAGGCCAGTACGATACATAATATTTCAAATCGGGTACTAACAGATTGTGTTTCCTGTTAATTTCATGCACACCAAACTTTTAAACAATAAATTGACTTATTTTTTTATATATATTGACTTTTATGGGCAAATTTTTGATACCCTAAGAAATTGCCTGTATTTTAAATGTAACCCAGAGGGGGTTACATTAAATATGTATTTTAATGTAACCCAGATGGCGTTACATTAGATATGTATTTTAATGTAACCCAGAGGCGGTTACATTAAAATGCAATTATCGTAATGATCTCTTTGTAAACAAAATACAGACTAAGTTAAACGTTGATGATGTAGCATTATAGTATACTTAGATGAAATAATTTGTTAATTCGGTAATTGAAAGAATATTTCGGTTATGAATATTTTACAGATTAGTCCGACTTTTCATATTCATATTCATTTATTCATGCTTCAATGTCCTACATTACAGTGGTATAGCTTAGGTCTAGTTTAGCTTATGAGTAGGTTGGTAGCTACATTGACCCTGTCAGGACACTGCGGATAACTAATTTACAGAAATGTAATGTGTTTTCCTTCGAGGGTCACAAAACTTATTGTTTAGATTTTAATGAATAAAGATAACTTTAGGATATAGTTAAGTCAAATTAAAGACAGAGACACAATTAGTTAAGCGTCTAGATGGAGGCGAAGAACGGGTCTTCTTCTTTCGAGTCAATGTTAAAAATATTAGTTAGATTTGTTTCGACCAGAAAGTTGCCACCGCTATTGCGGCGTCCGAAGCAATATTGAGATTGGCTCTTGTACAGGTACTGGGGCAAGTGGGGCAATCCAGTAGATGCGACATAGTTTGGGACGAAGCACCACAGCCCCATTAACGCGTGAGTCAGTAATACAGACTGACCTTTGTACGAAAGTGTAAGAATTGGTAGCCATATTTCAATAAGATATTCTGGACCCCTATGATTCCTACTTATTCAAGGTAAAATTGTGATGATACATAAAATGTTTAGGAACCTCCATCCATAGATAATTGACTTCGGTGCTTCACAAACAACGTTATCCTACTCGTACACGACTTGGAGGCAAATATTGGACCTTCGGTTTATTGGTGGCCTTAATGCTGACGGTCGACTGGTTTTCAGCAAACTACGGGCTTTAAAATAAATTGAATGTTGGATACTTTTGAATAAACGAGTTTTTGAATATAAATAACCGACGCAAATGTATTGCCCTATCTATTTTTTTACATTAAAACAAAGTGGTAAATTTCACTAATAGCACAGTATAAAGACCTACTTATTGTTTTATTATAAAGGAGATTGCCGAGAACTCGTACCAATTGCGTCAAAGCCGTATCCCATAAAATTTATTAAATTTTTTAAATGACATTTTCTTTAGTTTTACACACCGACGGGATTATTATTCAAGTAAAAAATATTTTGTTTGTTTGGTTTCCGCTGCACGCCGCCATTAGAATGCTACAACCAATGATGTATAAGTTACTATGGCAACAAACATTGATGTAAAGTGTTACTATGGCAATTACCCTCATTTTTAATTATTTTGACGGTAGAATCGACTAAAAACTTATTGGAAATCTTTTTGACGCACTCACTTTAGTCTTGGTACCGAGCGCCATACATCAGACGGCATTCTCCTTTCTAGGATATGAACTTACATTTTATTGGCTACTTACATAAAACTAGTTATTAGCTTTTTCATCATTATCATCACCATTTAAGTAATTTTTGACTCCCTTTGACTATGCCACTCGCTTCAATCCATGATTTAGCTTCTTAGATAACATAAAGTATAAACCGCTTATAAAAAGTAACCAATGAATAGCTACGCACTTACTCGTAGATTTATAAAATATGACCTACTTAATACCTAGTGAATGATTTCCAAAACCAATTTATAACCAATTATGTTTGATTCAAACGATTATTAACGGTAATATGATTATCCAAACATTCGTTATCTTTGTGTGAACTTAGTTCACAGTTCTTAGTTGTGTTCGTACTTCTTCTTCTTCTTTAGTATGAGCTAGTGACCAACTCTGGTATCAGAGTTTTTAGGCCACATGAAGGCCTCCGACATGGCTTAACGACTGTTTGTACTAAGTTCACTAGTCACAATTTTTATGATATAAAAAATAAGTATTTTTCATTACCGAAAACAATGCATGGTGCCCTATCAAGTGAATAGGTTGCTTGATCACTTAATAAATAATTTTCTAGAACATTTTCAATATAAATTAAAGTAAAACTTGAATTCACTATGAAACCGATAACCGTTGGGGTAAACGAGTTCTTGAGTGGAGACCGCGGCTCGGCAAACGTAGTCTAGGACGCTCTCCAGCCAGGTGGAGTGACAATCTGCGAAAGGCTGCTGGTAGAAGCTGGATGCGTTGCTGAGGACAGGGCTCAATGGCTATGGAGACCTATGTCCATCAGTGAACTGCTATAGACTGATGATGATGATGTACCTACTAAGTTTCAAAGTCACAAATGTTAAAAATATAAAAAATAAGTCTAGGTATTTGATTTCCGATACTGACGCATGGTGTTTTTGATCACTCTTACGTGACTAGGTTGCTTGATCACTTACACAGTAGGTAATATTCTAGAACATTTTCAATATAAATTCAAGTACCTATTAATGCTTGAATTCACTATGCAAGCATCATAAATGGAATAGAAGCTAGTGGAGTGCTTCGAATATTTTCATTAGCTGTCTCGCTGCGATGTTTCTGTAGCTTAGTTACATACCAATTAGTAATTGGAAACTCTTGGCTCAAATCTATTCGCTGCATTCAGAGATATTTTGTTAATTAGTAGATTCTGGATCGAGATTCTTTGTGGCGAAATGTTCTTTGCAAGCTCATGGATTTTTATTAGCATCGAGTTGCAAAACACAAACGTGAAAAAAATAATGTCCGCAGCAAAACTCTGCGTACGCTGCCTATTGCGCTAAAATTGAACACTATTCAAGCGTCATTACGTCTAAATTTGAGCAAATGTGGCTTATTGATGTTTTATTACCTTTTTTCATATTTATGCATGACAACGAGGCTCGGGCAGTTTTGTAACAGTTTTTACATGGAGACTGACCACACTATAACCCTATAGTGTACTTATATGGTAATTAGACAAATTACACTGAAAAAACAAAAAGATACCCATGATTAAATTGTTAACATGAGTAGTCATTGTAATATTAGAATGGCGAAAGTTTGGGGTGTTCAAAAAGGGAAGTAAAAAAGGGGTTTCAACCTTCATTTTCGTAATTCGTAATGCTAACCTCATCTGTCCGTGGTACACCATGTTAACTAACAAACGGGACTTTGGCGGCCGGCTGAATGCGGCATAGCGCAGCCTAACACTGGCATAGCTAAATTCCCGGACCAAAGGGCAGCAGCGTCGGCAGTGCGAGAAGCTGTATCCTGCGATCAACCCGCATGCCCAGCATGGGGATTATGTGTTAATCCCCCTTTATTGGGCCTATGTCCAGCAGTGGACTGATATTTTAGAACGGTGTGGTGGTGTGAGGTGTGGTGACCTGGATTAACACTTAGGCTACTTTTTATCCCGTTACCACGCGAGTAGAGCCGCGGGCAAAAGCTAGTACTCTATAAAGCCAGGAGTAAACTAAAGAGTGGTTTATTTAGTCTATTCAAAAGTTCTCTGTAAGCCTCCATTAACAAAGCATTATATATTCAGCATCAGTGCTATTAAGCACCAATAGGTACATTGCCAGAATTCATTGAGACAAATAGCTACCTATAGTTGGACGTTTCAAACAGCTGTTCATTCAAACTTTTTTATTTTTAACTTTATGGTGTAGCCTAACATTTTTGGGTAGTTTTATTTCAACTGCACCTGAATTTTTGATCCAATTTCAATAACATCGAGTTTTGTTTTCATTTTTGCTGTTCGCTCTGTATGCAAAGCCTTGTATTATACGCGTGGACCAGGGCTGCTCGCTGACAATGGAATTTTTACAGCAAATATTTTTATCTCAATATGCAAGGAATTCACAAGCCTAGTTCGTCAAATTCAGGTTTCTAAACTACGCAGTCGGACAGATAGGAATTATTTTGACAATTCATTCCCAGGCACTCCGAGGTAGTACATTTTAAAATAGTTATACGATTTACGTTGCCATTTAATGATTAACTGAGGAATGTTATGTAACGTTTTATGAAGCTATTTCAATATTTACGAGAAAAATTAATGGTTTTTATTCATATTTTTATACCCTTGTCAACTTAGAAGATGACAAGTATTTCCGCCACCTGCCGTGGCCAAAGAAAGGAACATGAGTTTACATCTCAATATACAAATGATATACTCACTTACTTTTATACTATGTTATGTCATGTGCTACCGAAAAATATCTTTTATGGAAATTAGGGATGGTTGTAGCCAAAGTGAGTCGTCCCTAGATTTACACAGATTTATTTCCACCACTTTCGTGGCTTTTATTAAACTAACCTCATAGCTTAGTAGGTAGTTCCTCTGGCCTATGAGCTGCTGGATCGATTCCCGCCCAGAACAAACATTTGTGTGGTAAACATGAATGTTTGTTCTGTGTCTTTATGTTAATAGTATGTATGTTTATTTATTTATTTATTTAATAGGAACGCCAACAGCTTAAATATCAATACATTGTAGAGTTATTTATTATTCATGTTTATCAGTTTCTGGTTCCCATAATTACAGGCTCTGCCTAGTTTTGGATAAGTTGACAGCGTGTAAATGAATGAATGAAAATTCTTCATTGTACACCTTAATTTTAGAAACAACAGACGGAAACTAACATAAAAGGTACATTGGAGGTCTTATCTCTTAGAAGCTATCTCTTCTAGACGACCGCCGACTTCCAATGTGTGAAAGGTCTTGTGTATTTATATTTATTTTATTTAGTTAACAATTTGATTCTCAGTACGTATAAATGAAATGTTTGGTTTAGTACCTATTAGTGTCTTGACAATTGAATGAAGGGTTTGGGACATGTTGGCACTAAGGATTAGTGGTATATAAGTGGTACAACAAGTTATTGTTGCCAAACAATTTATGTCAACAACTTTGTCTTACTTTTGTTTCCTTATCTCCCTGTCCTCATCCCTCTTCAAGTGGGGTTGTCACAACATCTTTTCCTCATTCATTTTCTTCTTAAGTAGTCATTATCTCAACATATTTCTTTCTTACACGTATCAGCTTTCCTGCATGAGCTTAAATTTTAAATCTTATAGTTTTTACTCATGAATCAAGCGCAAATTAACTTATTCATATTGAAAAATTGTAATTTTTACGTACCATTATATCGGTGAAGGCACTGATGCCGTTTTCACTCTTAAGTGGCTCTCTAAAAGAGTCGAACCGATATAACAGTACGTGATAATTCTCGTCTTACTAATTATTTACGGAATAAGAACTAAAAGAATGTGTGTTCTAGTTTAAAAAAAATTGAAAGAAGAAAGGTGTCTAGTTTCTATTTTTATGTAACCGTGAAACATTATAGGTATGTACGTAACAGGTGGGTTCAGGTGGCTACAAAACGCATAATTTATCACGCTGGTAACACTGACCGTCTCCCGTCCGGCCTTCTTTACACATTCCCTATGTGAGGCTTATTATGCATGTAAGATTTCTATGACGAGGGTCGCTCCCTAAATTATTTAGGAGTCGTGCATTAAATAATTTGTTTTTGGTTCAGTAATAATTCATAACAAAGTCCATTGTTCGCGGGATACGAAACTTGTGTATTTATTAGAATGGTTACTTTGAATTTCGTACCTATTATGGAGATAGGTATCTACTTTTTGTGTAGGCTTTGTCTTTAGTGTTCATATAAAAAAAATAGTGATTAGAATAGATATTTGTACCTAAATATAATCATGGATAAGACTCGGAGCCAAGTAAGGTCCTTGTTGCGGCACTATTTACCTACGAAAGACAATACTATATATTGTCATAAGACATCATCACCATCATTCTATACTGTCGCCAGCGAGGCGTCAACTATCGAGCAGTCTGATGGCGGAAAGCTTGCTGACACCGAGCTGTCTGCTAGTTTATGTTGTCAATATAAACTATATCGCAAGGCCACGACTTAAAGCCCATATTTGAATGATATATTATTAGTCGGGTGGTAGCAGAGTCGTGTAAATGGGCTATGACCTATAAGCAACACTGTACTCGTCACTACTAAAACTCTAACTCAAAATCCCATCTAAAGCCAACTATTGCTCTTATTCTCTATGACACAAATGATTCCTTGCCGATAACGTGTGAACGTCATAACATGCTTCAAACACAAACGCGTTGACCATGGCCATGGCGTTGACAAGGGCATAGAGAATATCATTACACGCAGATTCCACGCAGATATTACCGAGATTAAAAGTAGCTTATGTGTTAATCTAGGTTACAAACTGAAATCCGTTCAGTACTTTTTGAGTGAAAGAGTAACAAACATTCATACATCCATCCATACATCTATACTCACAAACTTTTGCATTTATAATATTAATTGGATAGTAGGATAGTAGGATGTGTCTGTAATTTCATCGGCACCCACACCTTGAAGACCAATACACAGCAATGCTACTTCACGGCAGAAATGGGCATAGTGGTAGTTCTTCCCCGGATGAGCCCTTCACAAAGAACTCTACTCTGTTTTCTAAATTTAACCAGTACTTAAGAACCTTCCTAGATGGGTGATTAGCTCGCGCGAGTTGGTCGCGCGATTGACATGCGTATCCAATCGGATTACCTGAATGTCACGTGGAATGTGAAGTGCGTGGATATACCACGTGACATTCAACAAGCCTGATTGGAGACGCATGTCAATCGAGCGCGAGCAAATCACCTATCATGGAAGGCTTCCAAGCGATATTTCCAGGTCAAAGTTTGTATGAAATTATGCAGAGCAAACAAAGTTGCGGGGGCTCCACTAGTCTCAGTTTAAACTTAGTCATCAGGATCGGCCACTCCATCTTATTTAATTAAAACTCGCTCTAGAACAGTACCAATATTACAAATTTCAGTACAAATTAATTACATTAGTGCTGGACTGTAACTCTGCAACGACTTTGCAACTCATTCAGTTTCTAGATGCAATTGAATTAATCAGTATTTATGATATTCATTAAATCAGTTACTAGAATTCGTGCCAGTTGAAAAACTTGATGAATATGCAATTTGATGAATTTGCCCTTAAAAAAAGCTGAATCGGTTCCAAATTTTAATTGTGCATTTCTAGCAAATTTTGTGTTAAAACGGATATAACTACTTTAGATTTATAAACTCTGTCTACATCTGCGCCTTCGGCAAAAGATTCGCTTTTTTTTGTCGACTCTGGATCCAGTTCTATTGGGCTAAGGCCCGCTTAAGAAGTAGAACGTTGCGGGGTCGTGTCGCGAAACAAATGCTTGTATGATCTGCAAATATTTGTCTAGAGCCTGGATGCTTAAGACACAGAAGGTTGCGGGGTCGTGTCGCGAAATAAATGTTTGTACGATCTGCAAATATTTGTCTCGGTCTGAATTCTTAAGACGCAGAACGTTGCGGGATCGTGTCGCGAAACAAATGTTTGTACGATCTGCAAATATTTATCTCGTGTCTGGATGCTTAAGACGCAGAACATTGCGGGGTCGTGTTGCGAAACAAATGCTTGTACGATCTGCAAATATTTATCTCAGGTCTGGATGCTTAAGACGCAGAACATTGCGGGGTCGTGTCGCGAAACAAATGTTTGTACGATCTGCAAATATTTGTCTCTGGTCTGAATGCCTAAGACGCAGAAGGTTGGGGGTCATGTCGCGAAACAAATGTTTTTACGATCTGCAAATATTTATCTCGGGTCTGGATACTTAAGACGCAGAACATTGCGGAGTCGTGTCGCGAAACAAATGTTTGTATGATCTGCAAATATTTGTCTATGGTCTGGATGCTTAAGACGCAGAAGGTTGGGGGTCATGTCGCGAAACAAATGTTTGTACGATCTGCAAATATTTGTCTCGGGTCTGGATGCTTAAGACGCAGAACATTGCGGGGTCGTGTCGCAAAACAAATGCTTGTACGATCTGCAAATATTTATCTCTGGTCTGGATGCTTAGGACGCAGAAGGTTGGGGGTCATGTCGCGAAACAAATGCTTGTACGATCTGCAAATATTTGTCTCTGGTCTGGATGTTAAACTTTTCACTAGAGAGAGAGAAAAACGCAGACACACAGAGAGAAAAATAATGCTGGATTTACTGTACCTACATTATCACAACATCATGTACTTAGCTTGTAAAAATGCGTATTTGCTATGAAATTTAAAACTCTCTTGTAAATCTCTTACAATAAATATATTGAATTGAATTGAAGCCTCAACTTAGTACTCCGGGTATTATTTATGGAAAGGTCGCGGGTAAGCTTGTATTATGGGGGACCATATGACTGATAAGTATACTATAATAATTGTCTTTGTCATTCAAAGAGAAAACACCCTGACCTAAGACAATTATTCACAGATCATACAAAAGTTTGTCTCGAGAGAGGACGTTTTTTTATACTACTGGAAGATGGAACAAGCACATGGCCCACCTGATGTTAAGTGGTAACCATTACCTATCACCAAGCATTGCATCGTAGATCGCGTTTTTCCGGAACGTGCTCTACGATGCAACGCTCTACGTCCATCAGCTTGAGGCATGAAGATGATAAGCGTCGTGTGCCTGTAATTTCACCGACAACCATACCCTTCAAACCGAAACACAGCTCAGCTGCTTCACAGCAGAAATAGGCATGGTGATAAACTCCCCGGACGAGCCCTCCACAAATAACTCTACCTTCAAAACGTACACTAGCAGTCAAACCCGAATTATCTGCGAAGACCCCAATCTAGATTTGTCAATGTCAAAATTGCGTCAAGTTTGACAGAATATTGAAATCGAGAATAGGATCGGAATCGAGCATCAAAGGTACCAATTTAATCGTGCAATCCGCCTTTCCCACGTAACTCAATCTAGTTCTAACTAGTTAAATTCATATTTTAATTAAAATGTCTACAATTATTTGAACATCTCAACTAATATTTGAACTCCCACGCACTTCAACTTTCAATTAAAATACTGTGTTGAAATTAATGTTACCTTTGATTTATATTGCTGAAGAAATTACTTCGGTTAACGGTCACCCTGACCTTACAGAATAGTAAAAGAGGTTAATCCCCTGCTTAATTTAAATCTTAGGCTACAACTTTTAAATACTATAAATGAATAAACAAGTGAACGTGATTTGCGGTTTTTCAATTGTCAGACTCGAGTATCTGTTAGATAATTTGAAAATAGAACGCATGAATAACAGACATACTTGTATTTTTAAAATTAATCCAATAGAAAAATTCGATCGTACTACATACCTAAGTACGAATAAATTGATTTTTATTATTTTGAGGGCTCCAATCGCAAACAGTAGGTAGATATATTTTTTACTTTTTCGATTTCAAAACTAGCTAACCCGTCTATTTGTACTTCTGCATTGAATAACTACTTATTCCCCTATCTAGGTATTGGTTTTGATTAAAATAGCTAAAGCAAAATTACTTCCTTTTCATTCAACATTTTCATTAGACAAGCATCAAAGAGCGCTAATGAGGTCATTTTTTCTCAGAAACAGCTGTGATGGAATAAGTTGGTTACACTACACTGCATTACTTTTAGCGACAACGGGAGAACTCATAATGTTCCAATATGAAATGATTACCGGTTTATTTACAATTATCTCTTAATATTCTACTTTAAAAGGTCACACAGGGTACAGTCAGCAACAAAAGTTGAGTAACACTAAGTTTTTAAGACTGCTATAACTATATATTTAGATATAGCCCTTGTGCTTCTTAGTCATACGGTTGGGCGCTGAAAATTGTGACAGAATAAACTACTGCAACTCTCAGAGTCTCTCAGTAGTTTATACTACTGCAACTCTCAGCGTTTCTCCGTAGTTTACTATAGAATAAGAATAACTTTATTAAATAAAAACAAAAAGCTTATGTAAACAGTTTTGGTAGGTACTCTCAACTCTCAGTGTCTCTCAGTAGTTTATACTACTGCAACGCTCAGCGTCTCTCAGTAGTTTATACTACACAACTCTCAGTGTCTCTCAGTAGTTTATACTACTGCAACTTTCAGCGTCTCTCAGAAGTTTATACTACATAACTCTCAGCGTCTCTCAGTAGTTATACTACTGCAACTCTCAGCGTCTCAGTAGTTTATACTACACAACTCTCAGTAGTTTATACTACTGCAACTCTCAGCGTCTCTCAGTAGCTTATACTACACAACTCTCAGTGTCTCTCAGTAGTTTATACTACTGCAACTCTCAGCGTCTCTCAGTAGTTTATTCTACATAATTCTCAGTGTCTCTCAGTGATTATACTACATAACTCTCAGTGTCTCTCAGTAGTATATATTCCTGCAACTCTCAGTATCTCTCAGTAGTTTATACTACTGCAACTCTCAGTGTCTTTCAGTAGTTAATAGGCAACCCTCAGCGTCTCTCAGTAGTTTATACTCTCAGGTTGAAATGTTCGTGGTCGCTCTACAGGCCCCAGGAACAA
The DNA here is from genome assembly GCA_951804965.1 of Horisme vitalbata. NCBI lineage: Eukaryota > Metazoa > Arthropoda > Insecta > Lepidoptera > Geometridae > Horisme > Horisme vitalbata. The sequence goes on from OX638102.1 coordinate 8,084,161, forward strand.
TGTATATACCTACCTAAGCATTTATTCCGCAGCGGGAATCGCACCCGCACCTAGCACCTAGCGCCGCCAAAGTCATATTCTATTCTATCATAAACTTACTACTACTAAAACTTAGGTCGCCTCTGAACTATTCCTTTTCACTTTTGATTGTCCTTCGTTTCTTTCTTTCGTCTTTCATCCTTCGTTCTCTTTTCACTTTTGATTGTCCTTCGTTTCAACTCAACTAATAATTGCACTGACAACTCAAGGGATTGTTGGAATAATTTCTGTTAAAATTGCATTTTTTAATAATGCAAAAAGGGACTAAGTAGTTGTGAATACTCGAGTAATTTTTACAAAAAGAATAAAATGTTAGAGCCGAGATTCAAGTTATTTGTAAAACAAAACATTTCCTGCCTAACGTTCCTTTAAATTCGTTGTTTGCAAACGAAACTTTTCAGAGGAATCGCTAACATTTTTGAGTTTCGTTGAGCGAGATTTTTTACTAAAAGCTTCCCTTTTAGTTTATTATTGGGATACCAGTTTCTTTGTGCAAATAAATACAAATACAAAATCATTTACTGACATAAAGAAATGACACAATTCTTAATAGTAAATCTAGAACTAGAGTTAACCGTATTTCAAGAGCCAGGGGCTTCTCCCATAACATTTATAATGAAGAAATTTTTGTCAATAGTTATATTTACGTATCTCCATATCACTATTTACTAAAGTACTTTACATAACTATAATTACGCTGGTCATCTTTATCAGCCTATAGCAGTCTACTGCTGGAGATAGGCCTACCCTAATGAGCGCTAATACGTCCTTCCCTGGGCTCGATGTATCCAGCTTATACCATCAGCCTTTCGCAGGTAGTCACTACACCTGTTCGGGGGCGTCCTATTATATTTTAGTTGAGCCGCGTTCTCCACTCAAGAACTCGTTTATCTTAACTGTTATCGGTTGTTTGGCAGATTATATTCAGCAGATAGTTCTGTTATATCTAGGTTACATAGGTCCTGTTCTGTTTAGATAGATATAGGTATAGTTACTATGATATGGATATAATTACTGGTATAGACACATATCTATCGCTGTATTTGTTGACTACAGGAAAGCGTATTTAGAAACAAACGTAAAACGTTGTTTTAAAAACTAAAGTTACAAATGCAAGCGTGCTTAGACAAAGGTCCTCCCTATACGAACAGCGCTTAAAAAATAATCAAGGTAAAAGTGTAAGGTTTTTTTATATGTTCGCTTTAGAATTTATCTACTGGATTCTGTAACAATGAAAAATTAGTCAATGTAGGTATTGCTATATCAGTCGCTTTTTGCTTTCAAGGCTTCAAGCAGCGTTGACTGACGCAAGACTCTCTGTACCATACGTGAAACCTACTAAACTATATTAGGTAATTTCTAAATAATAATAAAAATTGTGCTGGACACTATAACATCGTGTAGTAGTCCCTAAGTAAGCAGAGCTTGTATTATGGGAACCACATGACTGTTAAACTACACAGATACATTTTTTTTGTAAATACATTACTTAATTATTATACAAAACACCCAAACCCGAAACAAATTTTTGCAGATCATACAAATATTTATCTCGCGGTAAGAATCGACCCGCAACCTTCTGCGTCTCAGGCCTAAGACCTACACCCTACACTGCGCCACCGAGGTCGTCGGAAATCTGTACGAAAAACGCTTGAAATTGATAACAAAGATAAGGATAGAACTTTACATTCTGATCATACATGACCGACTCGAATCTGAGAGATCTACAGTAGAATTACGCAACAATCAGCCGCAACTCTATGACTTCAGGTAGTCGTGTCTCTTTGACGTATTCATTTAGGTAAGAGTCTGTAAACAATACTCTCCCAATCTCGTCGTGTACACCGAATGATCCCCTTTGATGTGTCGTGTAACAAGGGCTGCGTGCCCGCGTTGTTTCAAACTTGGCACACCGTGAAATCGCGAACGACAGGTCAGTGCGTCCCTGCATCCATTCTCAGGCTGAATAACCTAGATTTTTACAATACGGCTTTATTTATAGTGGATTACGGCAGTGTTTAAAAAAACCAGCGGCTTAGTATATTGTCGAGAAGCAATATCTTTGAACTTATTTTTATGCTACGTTCAACAGATAGTGCTTTGTGTTGTCGCTGGGTTAATAAAATCGGTTTACCGTTAACAATCGATCGAGCGGCATAAAATTGTTTACTGGGATTTAGCGGTTTATTACGTTCATACATTAAATATTTTGTATGAATTATTTAATATACTTTTTGGTCAAAAAAACTTTTTGTAAATACCATCCTAAGATTTGATATAATTACAATATTATAAAGTTCACATTGTTGTCTGGAAGAAATCACATCCATAAAACCGCTCATTGTACCTTTTACCTTACCTTTGCCTACCTTTGATTCTGTATGTTGTTTCTCAAACTAAGGTGTCTAATAAATTATTTTCATTCATGAACTCCAAAATTTTACATTTAAGCAGTGTTGATTCGTAATTATCATTAATTTGAATCAAACATTAATAGATTACAAACCGCATCGTATTAGTAATAATGAAATGTAAATCACGCTCGGAATCATTGCCCTACAAACATGCCACAACTAATTTAAATGCTAGTCTAAATATAGGCTCATATTCTAACCTAACCTAAACATAGATTGATATTGTAATATACACCTATAATATATGTTGTATGTATTTATCTTATAGGCTTATCATCTCCATGCCTCAAGTTGATGGACGTAGGGTGTTGCATCGTAGAGCACGTTCCGGAAAAACGTGATCTACGGTGCAATACTTTGTTATAGGTAATGGTTACCACTTAATATCAGGTGGGCCATGTGCTTGTTCCATCTTCAAGTAGTATAAAAAAAAACTCAAACTCCGCCACATTAAGAAAGATGAAGAAACCTGCACAATTAGTTCTCTCGGGGCTCTGGCAGCCGGCTGATTGCGGCATAACGCAGCCTAACGGCACAGCTGTTTGTTGTGTGTGTGTGGCTGTTGTGCCCAGCGATCCTAAACCCAGCGTGGGGATTATGGGCATATCCCCCTATATTAGGGGAGGCCTATGTCCAGCAGTGCACTGGTACTTATAGGCTGGTGGGGTGGGATCCTGAAGAGGTGGTACATTCAGCCGTTACGGCCTATTGTGATGACATACATACAACCTGTAATAACTATGTTAGTTTGATGTGATGTGGTTAAAAAAGATTGACAATTTTCAACGACATTATTATCATATGATTCACAAAGTAGTTCTGAGATCTCGTGTAATACCAAGTTAGTCATTCTTAAACTTGTATACGGGTTGGGGCAAGATTTTACCTCATTGCGGGCCCTACCTTTTTTTTCTAGTTAGAAGTTTTTTTTTCTGAGGAAACTATAGGTTTATTTTGAAGAAAAACATTGGGCTTTTGAATTGTTGAAAAAATGTATAGTCGGCCTAGAAAATTACATTTAAAAAAAAACTGGTCTCAATCGGCTCTATTTCTCAACAGGAACACTTTTCCCAAAGTAACATACAAAATCAATTCGTATGATTTCGCTTAAATAAAAAAAAGAGTTCCATACAATTTCTATGAAACTTCATTCGCTATAACATTGAGTTCGTACATTCCGTAAATAATATTCAACATTATAATGTTTAAATTGCCAAATATTTGTCACTTCGCGCACCCTTATAATCCCGGTGGTGTCCAAAGATCCCGGGCCCACGAGCAAACGGGAATTCAATTTCCCCGGAAAACCACAAAGTGCTCGATTATGCGCAGATATTTGTATCCCAACCCCTTATAACCCCACTATTTACTATTATTCAAATTCATCTCAAGGGATTGACTTTATTTTACCTTGTTTCTCTGGTTTGTTGTTGAAACTTTTTGGTAAACAGGGAAGTTATGTTGAATGGCGAACCATCATTCAAGTTGAATAGATTGAATAACATTGTATTTTTATGATGGTTGTGATTCCATTTATTATTTATCTAAAATGCCTATCGGTGATTTTTGAAGAATTTAACAAGAACACCAGCCAATATCGGTCCACTGCTGGATACAGGCCTGGCATAATACCAGGCTTACCCACGCTGAACATGTGAGTTGGGTATAGTAGAGCACAGCTTCTCGCTGACGCTGCTGCCCATTCGACGGCCAGGGGATAAAGCTAGGCCGGTATCTATGTCGCTATCAGCCGGCCCCCAGAGCCCCGTTTGTTAGTTAGCAGAGTGCACCATGTGCAGGTTGTGGATAGCTTGGGTTCCGAAGATGAAGGTTGGAACCCCATACACCCCTAAAGATGTAAACAAATGAATAAAGCCCCAGTTACATATTCTGGTTCGCAGTATCGTGTGTATCGCAAACGAGAGTAGGTATGTGGTTGCAGTGGTACATTATGTATCACAACACTCAGAGAGAAGACTCAGTACCCAAATATAGGAACGACGCCTGGAGTTCTTAAAAAAACCGAAATTATTTTAACACTTTATTGAGTTCTACAAAGTTAAAGTATTACTAGAAAATGTTATGAACTAAATTTTATCTAAGTCGACGGGTTCGAGGTAGGAACCGAAGTGGCGAGCGGGGCAAGCCACGCAGTGCAGCCTCGTGGTGCTGGGTCAGCTTGCATTGACGTCAATGGTCTTTTGGTTATTGCCACATAATTGTTGAATCGCGTTGTAGGCAGATATGGTCGTAGCGTAGGTACAAAGGGTTGATATTCTTTGTACCTACTTGTTACTTATCACGAAAATATTCATAGTTCAATTTTCCATTCACATCAAAATTGACTTTGATGTATGGTTATATTTTTTTTTACATTTACTGAACTCGTTTTATATAAGTATAAACTGAACGAACGATATTGGTAAAATAAATTTCTTGCATAATAATGAATACTAGAATACTTTAATACAAAGATCCTAATAACGAAGAAACTTGCCCGGAGCATGAACCAAATCAGCAATTTTTGCGTCTTATTCAATTATCCACAGAGGTTGTTGCAAAATATAAAATGAAATTATTTATTTTAAAGAATAAAGTTTCGCTTATTTAATTTGAAATAGCTGAATCTGTAACTATACTCAGCTAGTTACATCTTGCCTGAAGCAACACGTGCATCAGAAGTCTCATTCAGTTCAACAAACTTTTGAAATAACTTATAAAATACCCTCTACGGCTCCTTTCGTAATACGCTGATAAAAGTAGCAATCAGCTGCCATGCCAGCGTCTGTTTTTTAATTGACTTAGGACACTAACGGCTTTAAAAAGATAGTTGATAGGCATCTCCTGGGAAAGCTCGCCCCATCATCAACCTCATCCTTGCCCAAGCAAGCCTCGCGGTCAAGAGCTTGCCCATAACTAAAAAAAAAGTACAAAAAACATGTTAAATAATTCTGTAATTCTTTACAGACGGAAATAATAAAAACAAAGTATATGGCAAAAAATACGAGTATGTACAGAGGCGAGCTTAACCCTTAATAATCGGCTCAGTTGTTTTACTTTGGAGTTAGAACAAAAAAACTCTCTTTTAAAAAGTTAAATTGAATTAATTTTTCCAGTAATCAAAGCACAGCCTAGACGTAGTTCTAGATATGTGAAAGTTGGAGGGTATGTATATTCCTTGTATAGTGAAGGGGTGCAGCGGGGAAAAAATTCTACGCAGACGAAGGTGCGTGACTAATTAGTGGATACAGGTTTACTAGCTTTCGCCAACGCCTTTGCTCGCTTAGTACCAGGATAAAAAGTAGAAAATATCTTATTCCTAGATTTCCTAGTCTATTAGAACTACATATTATGTGCAAATTTCAACTCAATCCGTTCAGTAGAAGAGTACTTAGTAGTTTTTCTTTTTTTTGGCTACTTGAAGATGGAACATGGCCCTCCTGATTTTAAGTGGTAACCATTACTTAACACAAAGCATTGCATTGTAGATCACGTTTTTTGGAACGTGCAACGATGCAACGCCCTGCATCTATCAACTATAGCAGGGATCACCAATTAGTTTCTTCAGGGGTCCGCTTTTTTAAATAAAATTATAATTGCGGTCCGTTTCTACTTAAGTTTATTAAATAAGCAAATAATAATGTGTAAGTGACAAGGATTTTTACATATCAATGTTGGTATTTGTACAAAAAAATATTTTTTAACTACTTGTTTGATGTTTGGAGTACTCTGAGAATTGCGTCTCTCTCTATTTCGGTTGGCGGTCCTGATTCGTACCGAAGTCCGCCATTTGATGACCCCTGAACTATAGTATGAAGAAGGAACAAACATTTCTTAAGTCACATCTTTTTTACAAACTTTCACTCTTATTAATACTAGCTTACGCACGCGACTTCGATCGCGTAGTACTCGGATAAAATGAATTCTTTAACCCGTTCTAGCGTGATTGAGTAATAAACATTCATCGATCCAAACTTTCGCTTTATTTAATATAATTTTGATTTTATGTAACAGTGAATTCTTAAAACCTACAATTATATAGTACCTACCTACATTATATTTTGTTATCTTTATATTTATACATACCTATTATTGTGCAATGAAGTACATGGCATTGTTTGTTTCTTAAGTTTTTATGAACAATATAAATTTATTATTTATTATTATTAATAATAATACTGTAACGGAACGTAACAAGTAAAAAATTTCACTGTCAGACTTCTGTCATACATCTCTAACCTAGAATTGCAATCTTTGTATCGTATGTACGTGTGGAAAATTAAAATCCATTTTTTAAGACGAAAAGCTGCTTTTATTTATCACAAATACTATCTTTCGCCCGCGGCTTCGCTCGATTGGTAACCGGTTAAAAAGTAACTAATGTGATAATCTAGGTCACAATCTATATTATACTAGCTTCCGCCCGCGGCTTCGTTCACGTTGTACCGGGATAATAAGTAGCCTATATGTTAATCCAAGTCACAAACTATGTATACTCGAAGTTTCATCCAAACCCGTTCAGTAGTTTTTGCGTGAAAGAGAAACAAACATTCATCCATACATCCATGCATCAGTACTCACAAAGGTTAGTATTTATTCAAGTTCGATTTCAAGTGTTATCCAAATCCATTAAGCCGTTTGGCGTAATGGAGTCACAAACATACAACCATTTGACGACCTCTGTGGCGCAGTGGGCGAAGGTCCGCCTGTGACGCAGAAGGTTGCGGGTTCGATTCCCGCTGCGGGACAAATGTTTGCATGTTCTGCAGATATTTGTCTCGGGTCTGGGTGTTTTCTATGTATGATATGTATGTATTTACAAAAAAAAAATATGTATCTATGTAGTATATCAATCATGTGGTTCCCATAATACAAGCTCTGCTTAGTTTGGGGCTACATGATACTGTGTGATAACGTCCAGGATTATTTATTTATTTATTTATTTATTTATTAAAAAAAATGTGTTTTTAATTTAGCAAACATACCTGTGTACTTACCCGTTTGTTTCTACATCCAACAACCTGTCTGTTTGTTCGCCCTATCTTCAAAGACCTGAACAGATAAGGACTTTGGTTCTTTACACCGACACTCACTGTACTGAACGAGGGAGATAGCGTTTTTAAATGGCTCACCCACATAGCGGCTTCCAGTCGGGAAAATAAAATACGACCGCATTATACGAAATAAATATTACCTTTTGGAAATGGTACCTGATTTTTCCTTGTTTTCTTACAGTTACGAATAGATCTGAGTATGATAATAACATCAAGAACAAAACTACTATTACAAGGATCTATATATTATGTATAGGTAATAATACCATCATCCTAATCATCAGCCTATAGCTGATTGCTGCTGGACATAGGCCTCCCCTAATGAGCGCCATTGCACACTGTCCTCGGTTCAATGCATCTAGCTTCTACCAGCAGCCTTTTGCAGATCATCACTCCACCTAGCCGGAGGGAGTCCTACAGAACGTTTGCCTAATAATACCGACCTACTTATTTTTTAATTGTTATTGAAAAAATAAACCTATTCAACATTTTATATAACTGTTTTAAAACTATGAACGAAAACATAGCAATCAGAATACTTATCGAGGATTATGGGGTTTCTATATCAATAACACAAGCGATTAAAATCTTTTACAATATTGAGCTTTGGAAAGTACACATACAGCCTTCTGCAGCCTACAGCACAACGAATGTTTCGACTTCATGTCTTCCTAAACATAAAAGAAAACCAAAACTATAGATTACTTCAGCTACCTGAAAAGGCAGAATTACTACGAATGGTATCCTCTTTCTCCTCGCATCGCACTCCGCATGACTGAGGATCGTTATCCCCCCGTAGCATCTTCTTTCTGACACTAGCTCACCATCTTTGTCCGTCTTTGGCTGCGTGGAGTGCATCACGAAGTTTAAGTAGAACGGATTTAGTCTGTCCAACGAAGTGGACTGCGTCCTCATGATATTTTGCCATTAACCTTCCCAAGTAGTATTAGATTAATTTTTGCAAATAGGTAGGATACATAAATTCAACACATAATAATTAGAAATACCTATTTAATGAAATGCTGTTCGTTGCGTATCACTTGAGAACGGTAGAAACTATTTGGCATTTTTTTTTTTTTAATGTTGTAGGGAAAGAAAATTTTGAAAAATTGCCTGGAAAATTAAACAAATGCGATAAACTAAAAATGATTATTCCTATATGATGTAAACCAACCCTGCATTAACTCTGAGCAAAATAGTGCTGACCGAATTCGAATTACCAATTTATTAGTTCTTTTTGTTTATTTTATTTTCGGTTCAGGAACAAAAAAGTTTCTGTTCCAACCTCTTTGGGTAATTTTTTTGCCAAATTTTTGACAAATTGGTTTTAATTCGATTTTTGTATGAACAAAGAATTTTAACAGGACCTCTGTTCAGTTAACTAGTACATAATAAGATTTAATGAAAACAATAATACATAAATAATGCTGGACACCATGTGACTGATAGGTACATTACTTAATATATACTTTTTTTTTGTAAATACATGCATACTATTTATAGAAAACACCCCAGATCCAAGACAAATTGCAAATCGTACGAACATTTGTCTCGCGGCAGGAATCGGACCCGCGACCTTTTGCGTCTCAAGCTTTCGCTCACTGCCTTCCCACTGCGCCAGAGAGTTCGTCAAAATAGCTAAAGGCTTAGCAAATTGGGTACGACTAAGTAATTGAGTATTGTTTGTTACTCACCTCGTAGTTGCGAAATCAGACACTGTAGACGCTTTAAAACTAATTCCCTGGCGGAAATTCAACACGAGGAGTTTCGTAGCAACCTCATTTTACTGGTTTACTTAAGAAGCCGTAAGTAACTTGTTACACGGCGGCACAAGTTTTCTGCACAGACAAGTAATCGTGTCTTCTTTCTATCAATTACTAGAATTTTTTTTCTGCAAATATTGCGTATTATAAGTATTTTACATCCCCAATATTTTAATGTAATTTTGTATAACCCAAGTCCTGTAATCAATAAGTACGGGTAAATGTAAAAAAAAATAAAAAAAAAAATATATTTTTATTTCGAACAACATGACCCATATGTTCTTAACACTACTTATTAACACAAAAAACTAAATATTAAAGAAACCACACACTTAAAACTAGTAATTGTTAGATCACGTTGGGGCTGTCAGGTACTCTGCGCATCAGGGATGCAGTCTTCTTACGGAGAATCGCTTTAAAACCGTCCGTCTCATATTCTGCAAACATCCCTGATGTACTGCAGAAACGTGACAGTCCCAACATCAGCCTAAAAATATTATTATATTGAACACGTAGGGTCTCCAGCGGCCGCTTGGTATAGCTGATCCATAGGTTGCCGGTGTAGAAGCTTTGGCAGCAAGCTTTAAAGAGTGTTATTTTAACTTCTTCTGTACACCGGGAAAACCTACCTAATGCAATGATCTTCACGATACAGGCTTGCCTAGTGTGAAGGCCACCGCAATATTTTATCAGGTGCTGTCCTCAGAGTCGGTCCTGATAATGTTAGGAATATTGTACCTACTCAGTAACTAAGTAGGTACTTACTCTGTACTAATTGCTAAGTTCTATCTACGTATTTTCTGAGCTTATAATTAGGTATGAACCGACATGTTATCGCTCGTTGTTTTCTACGCAAATCAATATTTTATTCATTTTCATTCTATTTTCACTATAATATTATTAACGCGTTAATGCGTATAAGTATGTATGAGAGTGTGTTAGTGTGGGGGTGTGAGTATGTTGTGTACTCAATCCCGTTACTGCTGAACGGATTTGGATGAAGCTGGCTGTTTTAATATTTTTTGACAAACTATCGCCTCTAAAATACTAAGAACGATAGAATGATGATCATTCTCAACTATTAACTTTACAATCAGTAGTATATGTAAGTATAATAATATGTCTCACGGTGGACCGAAGCCAAATTTATAATTTTACATGAACCTTATCTTCTATCTTAATGTAGGTTCATTTCAAATAGAACGAGTGTTGGGACAATAATATATATACATATATAGGGGTGTAAGAGGTTCCAACCTCCATCTTGGGAATCCAAGTCAACCTCACTGGCACGTAGTGCACCCTTCTAGTAAACGGGGCTCTGGCGGCTGCCTCATAGCGCAGCCTAACAACACCGGCACAGAAAAATTCCCTGCCACCGACGGGCAGTAGCGTCGGCGGTGCTAGAAACTGTGCCCTGCATTCGCCAACCAGCGTGGGGATTATGGGCATATCCCCCTTTATTAGAGGAGGCCTATATCCAGCAGTGGACTGATATAGGCTGGTGTAGTGTGCTTGGAATAGTAATAAACTATTCCAACGCTGGTTCTAAGTTATCATCGAACCATTAGAGAACTACGCCACCCTTTCTCTTATTAATCCTAATAATTAATCAAACAGTATTCTAGCTCCCAGCATTTTGCCTTTGGCATTATATTGAAAAATAAGTCATGGCCGATGGCTCGTTTTAATGTGAAAATATTTAATTAAAGCTCACTGCTGGTACTTCATTAATTAAGCTAATGGAGGACTGAAAATATACGCCGCTGATTTAACAACATGTCAATGATTTTCATAATTACAGGTTTGTTTTTTACTGAACATTGATTTTTTATTACATAGGCTTCACTGTAGCACTTCGGCGAAGGTTCGCGTATGTGAAGAGGATGCCCTTATAACATTTTCATTCGGTAGACGAGACAATCCCGGACCAATATTAGTGAAGCATTTGACCCTGCAATATAGAGTCTGATATGCTAATAAAGTGGAACTGATATTGAGTTCATCATCATCCACAACCCATTCACCTACTGCTGGGTATAAGCCTCCCTTTGTATGTACCAATCCAAACGGTTCAAAGCTCCTCTCATTCAGTTTTGGCCCACGATTGATGCAATATCGTCCGCACACCTTGCTGCTGCTGGATGACCGAGGTTTCTGTACCCTGTTCTTGGACCCCATTCGGTTATCACCTTACTCCATCGCATCACCTTGCTAGGTGTCCTACCCAACTACATTTTGGTTCCGTTATGCGATATTGAGTAAATTTCCTTAAACCTAGAAAAAAAATGACCTTTGTAACTTTTCTATCTGATTTATACAGCAACAAGTGGTAACTTGAGAGCTATGCTCGGAGTTACTCTGAAGGATAATATCTGTAACGACTAGGTATTTCCGACATAGAACTAAAGTTGTCGACATAGCTCAGAGAATTAGCAAACCGAAGTGGCAGTAGGCTGGCTATATCTGCCGAAGAACCGATAACCGTTGGGGTACGAGTTCTTGAGTGGAGACCGCGGCTCGGTAAACGTAGTGTAGGACGCCCTCCGGCCAAGTGGAGTGACGATCTGCGAAAGGCTGCTTGTAGAAGTTGGATACGTCGAGCTCAGGACAGGGCGCAATGGCGCTCATTAGGGGAGGCCTATGTCAAGCAGTGGACTGCTATAGGTTGATGATGATGATGATGAAGTGGTAACTTACTCACAGACCAGGACACTGTAGTGTCTGGGACATGGTTAGAGGGAGTTGACTTGCCCAGCACCTATACCATCCTCTCAGCCTAGTCGGTTACACATTGGAAATTGGAAATTGGAAAGACATGGTTAATACGAGTGGAGCTGACTAAGCCGCAGGTTTCCTCACGGTGTTATCCTTCACCGTTTTGAGCACGATGCACGATTATATTATTATTATTATTTATTTTCTGTTTTCAATCATCTCGGTTTTAAAGACCCGGGTAATACTAAAAAATACGAGCCCAAGGCAAGTGTGTTTCAGTTGGTTCGGTTGGTGTGTTGTTTTGCGATGTCAACACATCCAGAGAAGTATCAGTTTGTAGAACCTTCCGGACTATCCTACAATAGAAAAGGTATGTTTCGGAAGATTTTTCTAGTAATTTGTGCAATAGTTTTTATTATTATTCAAACATTTCTGTACTCATAGGTACTGTACGCAATGATAGGTAGAGGAAGCGCGTTCAACAGAATTTTAAATCCCCACAAAGAAAACACAACCAACGAGCAGTGTTCCATTCCTTCCTTTCAATTTTCCTAGAAATATAATTGCACAAAACGCAACAGATATCCCAGGGGGGATTCCATCAGCGGACTTATAAAAGCAAGGCTCCAATATCGCTCTACAAAAAACTTTGTTAGCGTACGATCCGGAGATTTTGCTTCAATAGATTCCAAACTGGATATACCTTAGGATTTTGGTATTAATTTCTAACTGATTCACGGTTTAGTTTAAACTGGGTACTACCTTAGGATTAGAATGTTGGTATTAATTTCGACTCATTCATGCACGGTTTAGTTTAAACTGAGTACCAATGTTTGTTCAATGTTCATCCAACTGAGCTGCTAACAAATTAGCTGAAGTGAGCCACCGCGGCTTCGGAGTATCACAAAGCTAATGACAGACCATTTGATACGCTATTTAAGCCACCTGTATGATGTATTGATTTGATTTGGATTCTGTTTTCGATATTGTATGAGGATATTGGACATTCGATGATTAAATTGTTTTGTTTTGTCTTTAGAACAGCATTAACTAGAATCCTAGAGTATCGGTTTTAAATATAATATCTATGAAACATAATAATAATAATAAGCTGTAGCTTTTCAATATTATCCTACTAATGACTACTTTTTTAATTACCAAACAATCCATCAGTTAACCATTGAATAAACACAAAATAAATGAAAATACGCGTTTAATTTTTTAAATATCTAGTTTAGTAGTAATTTTCTATTAAAAAATCGGTCCTAAATAAGATTGATACATAATAATTATGTTTAAGCCTACACTACATTATGCCAATTTTAAAATAACAATAGATAGGTATGGTGTACATAGCGTATACTTTTTATAAGAATTTTAACTTATACTAGCTAAAAAGTGAACCTTATGTAAGTAAGTAATTAAAATGTTCACACGACCAAGATTGTGAACAAGAACTTTTCAAGGAATCTTACACAGATCTCTCATGCCTTTGCATCTTTGAGATATTTTCCTCAGTTTTAAATTACAAACTTTCTTATTTTTCAAGGAATCCTACACAGATCTCTCTGCATTCTGAGATATTTTCCTCAGTTTTACATTACTTTCTTTTCAGCATAGGCTTTTGAACTTGCCATAAAAGTGAATTACTGTGCATTCAGAGCGCGTCTCCACATTTCAACGAGTAACTTCAACGCAAATGACACGTTTTCTCTTCACCACTGACACACTTTTTCGTCCTACCTAAGGTGCCATCTCCACGAGCGAGTGCATAGCGACGATATTACCGTCATGCCACGTATTTTTATACACTCTCATAGAACGTGTCTCCACACGGCGATGGCATCGCGACGATACGGTGGTCTAATGCGATTAAAATGTCAACGTAAGTATCGTTGCGCGCCTGTCGTCATACGCAGTGTCCTCGCAATGCGCTCGGAAACAATTGTACTATAGCAATTGCTACAATGAGTCGGCGCGATCACGTGTCGATTCGCTGACGGAATAATCGTCATCTCGTGGAGATTACCCGACTATAGAAGCGCAAACTTGTCGCGATGAACTCACTCGTGGAGGTGGCGCCTAAGGTGCCTACATGTCATACCTACCCCTTTTGTGTAATGTCTATAATCAACATAACATTATTTTAAAGGTTCCAAATTACTGTTAATCTATGATCGATTCACTTGCAAATTGAATCATGCATTTTTGATAATATCTGAAGGGAACAAGCTAGATCAGTTATAAAAATTTGGTTGAAAGACGCCGCGGGTGGAAGCTAATACATTATAATATTTTCTAATATGTTAATTAATGAATTATTTTTGCCTTGTTTCAGATAAAATCATCTTTGGAAAAATCTATAAGTAAGTATTGATATTTGTTGAAACCCACCTACATAAAATAAACAAACTTGGCTCGCGTAGAGCCTGGACTGGACGACTGGACCACCGTGGTGTACTAGTAGGAATGCCCGTGACTTTGACCGCGTTCCAACATCATTATTTGAAACCCAAGTCAACCTCACCTGCCCGTAGTGCACCCTGCACCTCCTGTTGCACAAAAGGGGCTCTAGTGGCCGGCTGAATGCGGAATAGTGCAGCCTTACCTTACACCGGAACAGTTGAACACCCAATCCACATGGCCAGCGTGGGGATTAGATGCCTATCCCTCGTCTTATATTCCATGTGCAGCAGTGAACTTAATAGTCTGGTGTTGTTGTTTTTGTTGTACACTGCGACTCTTCAGAGGCTGAATTACAGGAAATCCTTTGTGAGTGCACCCTTTAACAATTCGAGGAATATAACCTCAATTTCAAGTCTCTAGTACCTATACTTCAGTCAAATTCGATGAAGAATAAATATAAACAAACCACCCATACTTAACCTCAAAAGTACTTTTTTATTATTTATTTTATAAATATGTGCACTTCATTAATATCTTACCTATATAGTAAAAGTTTCATTTATGACATTAGTGAACTGAAATATTACGTATTTATGGAATAATTGCAAAAAGTGTTGAAATGTTTGTTTACAAACATTCTTCATCCAATATGGCTGAAGTATAGTTACTTATAGTTCAGACTGTGAGTTAATCTAACAGTCAGTTATAATAGAGTCCTTCTCCCGAACCCAAAACCAGTAGACGAAGACCTCACTGTGGACACTGGCACTATACACTTCAGCTCGACTCACTCAGCATGTGGTGGTTGAGTCGAGGACGAGCGGACGTGCGGCACTGATACAATTTTGAGCATTGTCATTCGACAACCCTTTGTATATGGTTCATTTACTACAGACACCAACAGCACAACCACCAATCTCCTGTGAGCTAGCAACTAGGATAGTACAGTTTTATCTAACTATAGCGTAGCGTAAAAATTGCAAATTGAATTTTAGGCACTCTAAAAACAGCCAAACGTTTTACGCCTATTGACATATCGAACGTGACCTTGCATAAACGTAATACTACCCAGCACCTCCATTTTATTCCATCGATATAACGTGATGTTCCCTGGAGCATATTTTTTCGATTTGGAATTTACCTCAATGACGATTTGATCTTACGGTGGAATTGAATTAAAATAGCAAAACTAATAACACAAACTGTGTTACCGGTGCAAACTAGCTCGATACTATACTGCTGTTTTTCTGTTTATCTGTCAGTTTAGAGGTTATAAGTAAAACTACGTTCGAATATGACAACGAGGATGACGTGGCGCTCTCGGTGCTCATTTGTGTATTCAGCACTCTAATGTGCTATCACTATATCAACTTTTTAATGAGTCAGCTTGCCAACATACTTGTAATTTCCTCTCAATGTTATTATTATAATGAAACATAACATTTAACATATCTACCTACTAACACTCTTAGAGATAAGGGTACATATCCCTAAAAATGAAAGTAATAACATAGAAACTATACTTAATTAAACATTATTATAGACAACATATGCCTTTCGAATAGAAAGGATATTTAAACAGAACGTCTTATTAGCAGAACGTCCTAAAAGCAAAACGGCATATTAGCATAACGTCCTAATAACAACATGACCTACTATAGTAGCAAATGGGCCGATACGATTTTCAATATTTTCTTGTTTAGAAAACATTCTGTCTCGCTCTGGCCTCTACGTCTAATCTTGTCTATAAAACATTCTATCAGCTTACTCTGACCTATACAGTAGAGTAGGACGGACTCAAATCCTCGTAATTGCAAGTCTCTCATATCAATCAAGGGGGGCTCAGGTGTATTTACAAATCGCCCTCGAGATGAGCTACTCGGAATATTGCCTGTTCATCATAATTATTGTCTTTTTCCACTTGATTAATAGTCGATCTTATTTGTCAACAGAAAGTTGTCGCTCAATTGCCGGTGACAGAAAGTAATTATCTTTTTCTAAATTACTTTCAGTCTTTATAGAAATCTGCAATAGAATCCGGCATCTGTCACTCAATGCCAAAATATACGACAACAACATCAACAACTGGTGTTTCCTCTAATGTAGTAATGAATTGAATTAGGCGTGACTTTGCGGAAATCCATTACAAGATATTTAAAAGATAAAATATTTAGTACATATTCCGCCAACTCTCTCTGACGAGTTTCATAAAAACTCAACAGAAATTCGACAATGTTTCGCCTTCCCCATATATGTAAACGATAATTATCTATCTCTATCTATTTATGAAAAACACAAATTTCTAATCTAACAACACACAAAATACTAAGACACTCGCAGGGGAATTTAAACTCCTAGTATTCAAAACTATTAAATAATGCTGGACAATATCACACAGCATCATGTAGCCCCAAACTAAGCAGAGCTTGTGTTATGGGAACCACATGACTGATAAACTATATAGATAATTTTTTTTGTAAATACATACTTATTATACATAGAAAACACCCAGACCCGAAACAAATATTTGCAAAAAGTACAAACATTTGTCTCGCGGCGGGAATCGAACACGCAACTTTCTGCGTCTCAGGCGGACGTTCGCTCACTGCGCCACTGAGGCTGTCTAAAATAATAAGTATTAAAATTAGTATAATTAGTATTAAAACATGTAGGGTACTCGATGAATTATGAAATTTGGCAAGAAGCAATTTCAAGGAAAAAACTTCGCAAAAGTGCAAAGGTAAAGGAAAAAAACGTAATTTATCAAGTTGTATTTTTTCAGTTTGCTATTCAGAGAACCTTTTGCTATATTTTTTCGAAAAACTCATTAACGTTAATCGATAACCTTAAATTACCGAGAAAATCTATTTTAATTAACCGATGAGCGTATAAAACAACATTAATGCCGAGAAGTTTGTTCACCATTCTGTGACATCATTTAACTTCGGAATTAACTTGTAATGAACTCCAGGTATTTCGAATATCAAACGTCGCTTATTTGAAGCTTTCTAATAGTATTTTGAAATATTTAAAAACTAGGTTCCGCCCGCGGCTTCTCTCGCGTGGTACCCGGATAAAAAGTAGCCTATGTATTCATTCCAGGTCAAAATCAAAATATGTTTATTCCAACTTTCATTCAAATCCGGTAAGCCGTTACGGACTTGAATAGGAACAAACTTACACACACACAAACTTTCGCATTTCTAATTTAGTACAGATAAAGAGTGAAGGGAAAAAAAACAACAAAAGAAAACAAAAAAAGAGTAAGCACAGGAAAGGAATTTTAAATATTAAGAATTTTTGTAAGAGTTGTGTTTCTCTCTCCACTCATTGGAAGCCCTAAATAAATAAACAAATAGGGCATCGAGATAATTATAAAGAACAGTATAGAGTGACTGTCTTCTAGTGAAAACTGTCAAAAATCGTCCAAGCCACAGATATAGAAGACAACTAAATAAAGCCTTAAAATTCACTATGCTCTGAACGTCAACTCATACGGCTGATCTCTACTTTCTTATGTCCATATATCATTTGCTAGAAAGGGATGCATACTTTTATCTCAATGTGATTTTTGCGACTGCGTACCAGCGGGGTGATCGGTTAACTCTGTTGCAAACAGAAATTATTGAGACCGATACTGTCTTAGCAAACTGTGACAGTAAGTCAATTGACGTTCATTGAATTTCGACGGATGAAATGTCAAAGTTTGTAAAAACAGGATCAGTATCAATAATTTCTGTTTGCAACAGAGTTAGCCGATCACCTCACAGGGCATTTGTATGAACCTGCATAGAATTTTGTTCGAGCGTCCTCACAGATTTAGAAAAGAACTAGATAAAGATAAACTATATAACACATACATACTTAGAAAACTAAACCAAAACAAATATTTGCAAATCATACATACACAAACCTACTGTATCGTAGGTAGATAAAAGCAACAACTAGGTATGCACTCATATTATATCTTACTGAATAGGTATACTCAACAATAGAGATAGGGTTTCTCCATCAGAGAGCATAGCTAATGGCTGCCAGCCTTAATTACACATATGCGGTGTATAATTCCATAACCGCAATAATTATGCATTCAGGTAGAATATGAGCCTTGAATCACTAATTACCCTGTATAGGTAAACTTATCATCTTTTTAGAAAAATATTGTACCATTTAAATAATTTTTAGTAATTTGACTATTTGTAGATCATATTGGGGTATACAGATTATTTTCATTACTTTAGCATCTTATATAGAAATAAAAAAGGTTGGAGATCACCAGGACACAGATTCTCGTGCCGCCGACACTGTTGCCCGTATTGGAAGACGGCCAAAGGGTAGTTGTGCCGATATAGGCTGCGCTATACCGCAAGCAGCCTCCCGTCAGAGCCCCGATGGTTATTCATCTGAATGGTTCTTGAGCCGGTTGGGTTAGCTTCGGTTCCAAAGATGCAGGTTGGGACTCCTTCGGGTTCCATTTGAAAATCAGCGCTGCTTAGCCCCCGTGGCAAAGCAGCTTCAAGCTGAGATGGAACCTTTTTAGTCCAGGTCTTTGCAGCGTAGACGACACCAGCACCTACCTTTTTATTAGTTATTTGCCTATGTAGTAGAATAGGTACCTAAACTTCTGTCCTTTCCTTATTCTGTGATATTGCCTAAATTGTACCTACAAGTCTTACAATTTACCTACCTACCATATTATTATGTGTTCTCTGTGCTGTATTTGTCTGTGTGCTAAATAAAGAGTTATCTTATCTCATCTTATCTTATCCGTACACCATACTCGAATAAAGTTCATAAAATCAAATCATTCGATCAAATATAACAGCATTATTTCGAAAACAACTTATTTTAATTGCTGGAGTTCTGTAACTCGCATTATTTATTCAAGAATTTATTTAGACTGGAGATAAAAGGTACATTTGCATGAATATTTCCAAGTCAAAGTCTAAATTGTTTGCTTGTTTCAAATCATGAAAATTTTCTTAAACGAACTCCTGTTCAAGGCGCATATAAATTTACCACCGCGCTTCTGCATTATCAGTGACATCACCTTACTTTAAACCTTACTTTAAAGGGACTACCCTTTTTAGGTCCCTAGAAAGTTTCATATGATAGTAAAATAAATAATAAATAAATAAATAATGCGGGACTTAATCACACAGCATCATGTAGCCCCAAACTAAGCAGAGCTTGTATTGGGAACCACATGATTGATATACTACACATATATATTTTTTTTGTAAATATATACATATCATACATAGAAACACCCAGACCCGAGACAAATATCCACAGAACATGCAAACATTTGTCCCGCAGCGGGAATCGAACCCGCAACCCTCTGCGTCTCAGGCGGACCTTCGCCCACTGCGAATAGTACATATGGAACTTTCATCAACATCATCATTAACTTATGGCATTCCACCAACCCTTATTAGTATCGTTATTCCCAATTTTTTCCTTAGACACGGCTGGTATAGTCTGTCTACTAAAATCATAATAGCTAAACTACTCACAGCATAGTTCTCACATGTTGGCTGTAACGACAAAGTTCTTATTTTGGGTCGGATTGTACTAAGATTAGTTAAATCTAACTTCATAACGCAAAGGTCTGTTGTGACGATTGTTCCTACTAGGTACCACTAACAGCCCATGACCTATTTTCTCTACATAACAATAAGAACGTACAAAGGATCATTCTACCTAATTAATGTGAGCACAACAAAATGCTACATCCATATTATCACGCCACGATGCGGATGTCATCTACTTCGTCTTTCATACCGGAACACAACTTGTGTGTCACTTTGTTTCTAGATAAATTGAGTCATATTCCGTAACAAAAGGATATACAGTTAGTAATTAGCATGTGGTATAAATCTTGGTTTATCCTTACTGTCAGAGGAGACAAGAAATTAACAAAATAAAAATAAAATTTATACACTTTAAAAATTACTTAGTCAATGATTACATAATAAAATAATGTTGATATTAAAAAGAGCAAGGCCCGCATGAGACACAGAAGGTTGTGGGTTCGATTACCGCTACGGGACAAATGTTTGTACGTTCTTCATAAAAATGTGTAATGTGTATGTACACATAATTATAATGTACGAGTATTGAAAAAAATTAGTGCCTATAGTAAATTATTATGTAGTTTATCAGGTAGGTCAGGTTCATAAACATAACCTCTGTTTACACAGGGATGGTAAATTATATTACGTGAAAATGTCCAGCCTTTTAAAATTGACACCAAAGAGAAAGCAACTACGAACACATAGGCAACCAAAACATAATAAATTGTAGGTATTTATTTGCACCTCATAAGTTGAAAATCATGCAAAAACTAAAAAGTCAAACGAAAAAATTATAGGAAATTGGCATGTGAGATCATGAAACATTCGAAACAGTTTGATACACTATAGCCGTGTAGCCCGACCCACACGCAATCCCATCAACAAATCAAAACACAATTATTTGTTCTCAATTCTCTCGGAGAATAAGGAAAAGTTTCCTCCAATGAGATGTTGGACACACACCTTCTCTAATTGACTCTTTACTTTTTGTTATTTTGGCTCTTAGGGCAAGGAAACACGTTATTGGAAACAGCTGTGAACTCGGCCAATATATCGCTTATCTGCTGCAATAACGAAGCATTTAACATTTTTTTCAAAATGTGCTCTGTTGCCACAATGTTCTGACTCTTGCAATCTTTGATTGCCTCTCATGTAAAATCATGTTTACTGTAATTGCTTCTTTATTGCACCGAATGAGCGATATATTCATCTTTGAAAACTTTATTATATAAACTACTTAACGAATTCAGTAGTAAAGTAGCCTAAATGTTATTCCAGGTCTAGAACTGCGTATGCCAAAACAAACTGCTCATCGCGTGTGGTAGTTTTGGCCTAAAGGAGAGACAAACCTTTTATATTTAACATGATCACATTTCATAAACTTTCGCCTGTATAATATTAAGGGATAATTAATTGAGTAAGATCAGTGTCAATAATGTTGCTTCTTGATAAGATAATGTTTATGGTGCTTCCCCCCACTGGTTCGCTCGCGTAGTGTCCGAATAAAAAGTAGCCTATGTGTTAATCCAGGTCGTAAACTACGTATATTTTTATTTTATTTTAATAAGATACACATTATTACAAAACACCAAATAGAATACAATCAAAATATTATATAACATTATACCCAAGTTTAGAACTAGATCGCATTCCAAAATATGTGAACACATAATGATTTTTAGCAGATATAACCTATGTGTGAAGGGAAGAAGAAAAGAGAAAAATATATAATATGAAATCCTGAATTTACAAAGTACATCACTCTTTTGTAAGAGTGACAAGAATTGCTTTTTTAAATTTATATAAATCATTATTGAATACGTCAACATAGTCACTATTACCAATTAGGAGATCGTTATACTGGCGTCACATTCTAACCAACGGATTGTAAAAAGAAGTGTTGTTCGTATAGACCCGAAGAGCAAAGGTGTTCGAAAATATGGAGCGAGTTCTCATTTTAGTATTAAAGTTGATAAGAGAGAGTAGATTTGGAGAGTCCAAATATGAGTGAATTATTTTAAAGAGACAAACCATGTCATTAAGTTTACGTCGAGTCTCTAGTGACGGAATATGAAACTTTGCAAGTTTATCAGAATAAGCCGGTAATGTTCTTTTGCAACCACAGCGGTAGCATAAGATGTTCAGAAGTTTCCTTTATGTACTCCTTCTATGTGATTAATATGAACGTTATAGAATGGAGACCAAATGACAAAGTTATACTCTAAAACGCTACGCAACAGGGAAAAGAAAAAGTGAATGAGACTGTGGATTTTAGAATTCTCTCATTGTTCTAGAGATAAAACCGAGTAACTTGTTGCCTCTTGATACTATGTTATCGTAATGAGCCCGGAAAGTATATTCCAAGTTTCAGCCAAATCTGTTCAGCCGTTACGGAGTGAAGCGACCACAATCATACTCACACACACACAAACTTACACATTTATAATATTAGTGTAATGTCATGTGATGTTTTGGATATGTGAACCCAATGAATATGCAGGGTCTCTGGTTATTTAGTATTTCATAATTAACAAACATTAACTAAATATTTCTGTTAAACTTAGATATAATGGGAGTGGTAAACGTACATACACACTAAACATTTAATTTATTGTTTAATTTGAATTTTTACATTGCCATTACAGTATAACATCAAAGCAACAATGAAAAACCTATCTACTACCACTTACTAGGACAAGTAAAGTCAATTGCTTTTCCTAATCCGTGCTACCTTCTAAACTATTACATACTGACGACTAAACTAGATCCAGGTCCTACTTAAAAAAATTAAGACATCAATTTCTTCAATGTAATATTGAATATATCAACATCCTCGGCATCGCATAAGCTGTTGATTACACGAAGCTCTCTTGAAAGGGGCTTTACTCTCGATATATCTAAGTCCTGCCCACGGGATCATAAGCAGCCTAGGTCGTCACCGCGGGTACGCTTAGACAGACCTAACCCATTTATTGTACATAAATACTTGTTCTATGCGAGAATCAATGCCGCAACAGTTGTCACAGATGACGTTTTGTCGGGATTCCAGACACAATATTAAATTTATTGCGTCTCGTATCGCGTTAGAAGTAAATTAAAATATTAAATTGTCTTTAATACAACAACAACAACACAAGCCCTATATATTTGTTCTTATAACTTTTGTTGAATAAACGATTTGTATCTGTATTCAGACCATTGCTTGAGATCTTCCCCTATTATTAAGGGGAATATGCCCATATCCCCAACCTGGGCATGTGGCTTGGGGATCGCAAGGCACAGCTACACGAACCGTTTTTTGTAAATTCATTTGAACTATCAGCATAATGTTTATTCACAGAATATTGATTCCCAGATCAACTTACAGAACGGAATGTTGAAAATAAAATGAGAAGTGAAATAAACTATTTTAGTTCATCGTGTATCCAATTATTTTAGCGAACGTTGGAAAAGTGGAAAAGCTATTTAAACAGAGAGCAAATATAGTGTCACTGCAAAATAAAACTAACCCTAGTTTTAGATTTCTCGTTATTTTCAAATGCTACTAATACCCATTTAAGCGAAATATATGAGATTTGAAATGTTCGTTCCTCCATACCAAAACTTCTGAACGGATTGAGCTAAAATTTTGCACATAAAGTAGGTAGTTCTTAACCAGGAATGACATATACTTTTTATCTGGGTACCACGCGAGCGAAGCCTACCGGTACCTAGATTATTGGAACGAAGGTCCTTATCGCGCGTTGCGAAAGGGGGTAGACGGAAAAAATTAAGACCAAAAGTTGTAACGACACTTTGTATTAATCGATGTTTGGGCTGCCGCGCCGCGACACCCAGTTCAAATCACTGTGGTGAATACGTCTTTTTGCATGTTTTGGAACGAAAAAGTTCATTATGGCGTGCCTGAGGTGCCGGAACTACGTTCCATCCGGGTGTCCTTGACACCTCTCAAGTTTTTTTTATTCAGTTTAAGAGCCTAGCTCTTGTCAATGTGGTCAATGTGTTAAGCGCTCGTGGTATGGTTAACTTCCGTGTTCTTAGCAGATCACCTTGGTTAAGCAACACTCCGCCCGGTCATTACTTGGATGGGTGACCGTTTAATGACATTTAGATTTGAGCGCTTCCGTGCTTCGGAAGGCACGTTAAGATGTTGGTCCCGGCTTTTCAGTCGCTAAGCCATGTCGGAGGCTGGTCGCCAGCTCATACGAAGAAGAAGAAGTCGGTGTGTTGTAATTTACTCCATTTTACTCTTTCCATTGCGATCTCTTTTACATGACTGTATACCGAAAAATATTTCCACCCTACACAGAAATCTGCATAAAAAACAGTTTGTGAACTAATTGAAACACGTCATCCACAAACTCAATTACAAAACAACAAAACAGCGTTAAAAAGTCCAGCCTAAAAACGGTAGGTTCAGACAAAGCATTTAGGTGCCTCCATTTCGCATGGTCTTATATACACTAGCACGTTGACAGCGGACCACGGACGTGATACTGTGCAGTGCCACGCAAGGTGTACTGCTGGGTGTACTCCACAGCATTTTTTATTTATTTACCTGCAATCTTGGCAATGTCGTTGGTCCA
The DNA here is from genome assembly GCA_951804965.1 of Horisme vitalbata. Taxonomy (NCBI): domain Eukaryota; kingdom Metazoa; phylum Arthropoda; class Insecta; order Lepidoptera; family Geometridae; genus Horisme; species Horisme vitalbata. Next base: position 8,108,717 of record OX638102.1, read on the forward strand.
TCTGGAGGTGGATCTACCTCTTCTTCGTCTCCCGATCGCGGTCACCATTCGAGAATGTTTATTCCCCTCGCCCGATTTAAATAATGTAAAGCCTATATTATGTTAGCAAATATTTATTTTTCTCAAACATGCATGGAAATTCGAGCATTACTTTGACAACCGTCTTGGAGATAAATCGAAATTGCTGTACTGGCCAAATATATGCGAGCAGCGGCCGGCAAAAGTTGTATGAAAATCCATATCTGTCGTATTTAGCGGCCAAATAAATTACTATGAAAACTCATATCTGTCGTGTTATTTAAAAATGGAACGATCTTTTACTCCGAAACATGGCAACCAAGGAGGTAGCTAATCAAAGGGTTCATTTAAATTTCGAACTGACTTCATGTGAATGTGAATGTGAAACTGAACTGACTTTGTAGAATGCTGTTTATTGAAAAATTTACAAGTTCTGTTTAGGAACTATTTTGTTTTAATTTCCGCGCATTAATTGAGAAAAGTACTATACAAGCCTTGACCACAACTAGGCATTGATGGACGAACGTGTAAATGTGGGCCGAGGTGAAGCCGAAGCACACCCGTGAGTCCTCTTGTGAATGCCTCTTTTCCTGGCCACTGCAGTATTTTGCGAGACTAACATTTACATAATTTGTCAAATTACAGTTTCATTTGAATAGTATACTATTTAGGTATTTAGCTACGTTCAATGCAGGTAATAAAATAAATGTTTTTGGTTAATAGAACCTTTTCTAATATATGTTCATCAGAAAAGGTTCTATTTCCGTGAGAGGCTTACAGGAAATTGGAAAGCCTATTTGAATTGTTCCGGTGAAGGGAGGTGTCACCGGTCCCGGCAGCCTGCAGACTGCTCTAATTTCACCATTGACGCGACACATTGTATGCTTTAGGAGTTTGTTTAAGCTTATTTGATTGGTTTTCAATTAAATTAAGTAGGCTTTGTGTTTTACGTGAGGATTTTATGGCAACTGTTTATTTAGTGTATCTTATACCTACCTATATAGACGTTTGTCAGGTTTAACATTTATTTAAATAAATATAATGAAGTAGTAGAGGCCTCATCTGGGCTATACTACCACCATGCCAACGTCTCCTTTTTTTAAATTTAATATGGGCCAGTTCTTGACCTCGAGGCTTGCATAGGCAAGGATGAGGTCGACGATGGGGCGAGATTTCCCAGACGATGCCTATTAACTCTCTTTTTGAAGCCGTTAGGCAGCTGATTCAATATTTTTGCAGTGCGCATTAAAAATGATGTTTGGAAGTGCTTAGTCCTGTTAAATGGAATATCAACTTGATGCGGATGGTAGTTAGCAGTGCGTCTGAAGCTCCTATGGAAGAAAGGTGAAGGCGGAATATGGTCATGTAGCTCCTACGCACACTCTCCGAAGCACAATCTCTAAAAGACTGACAAACACGCAATCTCGCGACGATGGCTCAAACTCTCGAGCCTTGCTTTAGCAAGATACTCTTGACCAATGAGCCTCTCCTCCTATCCTATCTCCTCTCTCCTCTCTATCTGCCGAAGAACCGATAACCGATAGGGTAACGAGTTCTTGGGCAGCACATAGGCTTAATACCTTTATGCCACGTGTCGATGGACGTAGGGCGTAGCATCGTAAACCACGTTAAAAATGCATGACCTACGAAGCAAAGTAATACTATGTTATAAGTAATGGTTATCAATTCACATCACGTGGGCCATATGTTAGTTTCCATGTTCAGGTGTCATAAAAACAACTCAAATCTGACTTCGATTGAGATAATTTGTATTTATTTTTTATTGCACTCTTACTTGACAGATAAACAATTACCTACGAGTACCTGTTTAGTTCAGGTTCTCAGATATTTTACATTGAAAGTCTTCTAGAAGCTGTCGATGATGATAATGAAACATGGTAGAGCTTCAGATGTTGATGTATTAATTGATTGATCGCAGACAGTAATTGAAAAGCATAATATGTAACATGTTCGAACGAACCAGACAGCTAGATAAATAAGCCTCCTTAGGAGTACACGGGCGCATTAAATATTTAGTATTACGTCATATATTCTGTGGCAAAACGTTTAACACAAAGGAATACCTCTTGAAGAAAGAAAGATATACCAAGATAGTAAAAATAAAAACTAGGGAGGTTGTTAAAATAACAAAGAGAAGACGAAATATTTGACCTTAAGAAAAGTTAGAAATAGATTTTGTGTGACTAGGTACGTCGCTGTGCTCAAATATGACGAAATATTTGACCGTAAGAAAAGTTAGAAATAGATTTTGTGTGACTAGGTACTTCGCTGCGCTCATATCGGGACCACTCTAATATTCCAGAGATTGAGTAGGTATTCCGCGATATCGGTTCCCATTATTTTGTTTAGTTTGGCAAAAATATGCAGACATAAAAGCTTTTTGACGCAGTGATGATGATTGATGAAAAAAGTGTTTCCATCCAACATGTCATTTATTATTTACGTCTATCTTGTCAATGCTCCTGAATCCTTAACAACTAAGGATTATGGCACACGTATCAACCCAGCATCGAATTGCCTCGCGTTCAACCGTCACCAAAATTAGCATCGGTCTGCGTCGCTTCGACTCGGTTCAGCATTTCCGATACTACAGTGTAGCCGCGCTTATGACTGAGTGAGAGCTCGTTCATATGACGCGATTTCAACGCGAGCTGATCGCGAATCGAACTTTATGTAAATGACATAAACTGTAAATTCAAAAGTTTCTCCAAAAAACTGACAGCTGCAAACCTTACTTCACTAAACTAAGAATTTTGACTTTGCCTTCTCTCTATATTTACGAACTATCTGTTTTTGTAAAATGTAATATGGACCTTTTTGTGAAATTAAAGAGCAGACGTAATAATAACAAAATAAGTCTACCCCGAAATAGGACTGCGTTGTTTAACAAGAGTATATTATGTATGGCTGTTCGTGTTAACAATCATCTACCTAGTTTTTCGTTAGATACCTCAGATATTGCAGTATTTAAAGTGAGCCTGAAGAAATGCTTATTGGAAAGGGCTTATTATTCTACCCGTGACTATTTAGATGATAAAAATATTGAATTGTAATTTGTATTTTATAGTTTTTGACATCTCTGTTGTACTGAAATAATTTAATTAAAAATGTAAATGTACATAGTGTTAAAATGTGTACATAAAAATATTGCATGCGTACTACGCTGAATATGGCTGCACTAACCTGTATCACATAAATATAACTGTTACTAACCCATATTACGCAATAAACAATTTTGACTTTTGACTTGACTTGACTTCTATGGAGCAAGCGACGCTTACGTGAATCGCGCGCGGTTTCGCGCCGACGAAAGTCGCGCTCGTGTCGCGCTCGTGTGAACGTACTCTGATGGCTGGCAGATGATGATAAGGAGTTTCATACAAAAATCGGTAAAACTAGCAAACCAGTGGTCACTATCAGATTACCTTTAACATTTGTCAACTTCTGGTGGAGGCTGGGTGCGTCGAGCTGAGGACAGGGTGCAAATGCACTCATAAGGATGGCCTATGTCTAGTAGTGGACATTTACAGGCTGATGGTGATGATGATGATGATGATGATGATTTGTCATCTCGATAAGCTGATTTAGCTATTTCGTTTTATGCTACCGATCTTCTCATATCATCGTTTTATTCATCGACTTTGTCTGCAAGAAGGACCTTCCCCGCTGCACCTTTTCAGGCGCTGGATTTCTTGTCGATCGGTTGATCCATTACTCGCAGTTTGGATCAAGTGACAAGTTGATATTATCAGATGCTTTAACAATTATGCGGGCTTTACAAGGGTGACTATAGCTGCCCGATATTTGCTGCGCACAGCGCAACAGCAATTCAGCTAGGCGGAATGTGACTAAAATAACAAGTTCTAAAGTAGAAGCACTAGCAAGCAAAGTAGAGTTACTAACAAACCACTAAGGGCATCTGACTTTCCCGCTACAGCTGTGTTGGCGACTAAAATCTACTGCGCAAATGCTTAATCGCAGGCGATTGCTTGCTGCGAACAGCTGGTTTGCGGTGCGTTTGCTCTCGTTGAGAACGAAAATCGAAACAATGAGTAATCACACACTAGCCACCTGGGAATTTATCAACCTGTGTAAATGGGGTGGCGATACGAATTACAAGCGAGGCAACTAATGACGCACAGTTGAAATCGACACGTGTAATTCAGCCATTGTCTTTTATGTATCGTGCCTCTTGCCAAGAACCACCCGGCTTTCCTCTATACAAAGTTTTTCCCTCCTATCCCTCTACACGTACGTTAGTTGTTGATTCCGAGTCGTTACTTTAGCTAACTGTAGCGTAATAACAAGATGTCCCAAAGTTAACGTTCCTTTCCTCACGAGGTATCCATAAAGTTTAATATGTGCTGTAAATTATTAAGTGTCGTTTGCAACAGATAACTAGGTTAACGAAGTGCTGAGAATCGTTGATAAACTGTAATATAAAATAGGGTAGTTCAAACGTCAATATAATAGTTATCACTATTTGTGTATCAAAATCATTTATTGCTTAAAAGGGTTAGTAATAGTAGAACTGTTCTTCCGCACTTTTACGCATTCTTCTTCTTCAGAAATACAGTATCACTTCATTTCATTTCTTTATTTAATGGCTTCTATGATATTTTCCACAATTTCGCCAGTATCAAGTATAATTATTGCTCTTGAAGTTCTGAAGCGCTCGTGGCGTGGCTTACTTCGGTGTTCTTAGCACATCACCTTGGTTAAGCAACGATCTGCCTAGTCACTACTTGGATGGGTGACCGTTTAAGTTGTGGCAATTAGATCTGAGCGCTTCCGTGCTTCAGAAGGTACGTTAAGATGTTGGTCCCGGCTTTTACAGTCGTTAAGCCATGTCGGAGGCCTTCGGGTGGCCTAAAAACTCCGACACCAGAGTTGGCCACTAGCTCATACGAAGAAAAAGAAGATTATTGTTCTTAATAATGAGGCAACCAACGTAGTAAGGTTTATAAGTCCAGTCGTCCAGTCTTCAGTCAGGTCCTGTTTTCTGCTATAGCAATGGCGATACAGGGTCGAGCTGAAATTTGCACATTATACAGGGTGCCTTGTGCGAGTTTTTTATCGCGTTTACGTTTACGCAAATTCATATGGAATCGAGGTAGCGCCATCTAGTGAAAAACACGTGCTCACTCTTTCCATACAAATTTCCGTAAACTCAAACGCGATCGAGCTGGTAAAAAAAAACTCGCACTAGGCACCCAGTTCTAGAATAACGTATACATACAGTCTACTTCTGGTACCACGCAAGCAAAGCGAAAGGGCGAAAGAAATTTATTTAAATTAAATCTGTTTATTAAGTCGTCAAGATTGCAGGTAATCGGTGGATGGAGAGTGCTCAAGAAAGTTCTTCGTGGAATTCCTTGGGGGAGACCTATGTTCAGCAGTGGACTTCTATAGGTTGTTGATGATGATGATGATGATGATGATGATTAATTAAGTAGGTTTATATATGAAACTTTACAAGACAATAGATTATATAGTCAGTTTTCTTAACATTTGAATAGTCAGTCTTTTATTTAATTTTAGTCAGTCCTTTATTTAACACTATTTTTCATCCTCATTTTTTATTTGAGGGGTTTGGCACAGTGCTTAGTAAGCTGGTTGGTGGTCACAGTATTGGTGCTAACCAGGATGTTTACTATTGGTGCTACCCATTTCACTTAATTATTACTTACGAAATTAATACTTAGTCACCTCTTAAAACTTCTACGTTTATTACTAATTTTTCTACTAGAAAATAAAGAGTTTAAATTCTTTATTGAAGCAGATCAGACCACAGACCAGACTCATAATTAAATAATTTTGTTTAAAAATTAATCAAATAAACTTCTCTTCTCAGTTAAGCTTTCCCAAAGCGTATTTTTATCAAAAATAATTTACTCTTTGAGACTTGCTCGCTAACAAACCAATTAGAAAAAACTGCAAGCCAAAGTGGCACCTTTTTTGCGACGTTATCCAAGCACGACAAAGTAGAAAATTAGATGTAATCTTGGCCTTGTAATTATGCCCAGTAGGCCCTACAATTAGGAGGGTTTACAGCCTACTTTGTTAGTCAACACCCACTTCAAAAATGGCTACCCTTCGTTATAGGCAACTTGACCGTCGAAACTTGAAATCAGTTTTCGGAGTTGCTTGGTTTCATGTTTAAAGTTAGTCTATCTATCTTCAAGGGAAACTTATAAACCACATAATTTATAACTAGCCAGCACTTGTATTACACTAAGATGGTAGATTTACTTCCATTACCTTCCATAGTAAACCTACCTACCTAACTTCAGATTATCTATTGCTTATGTATTGTACCGTACGTATATGTACCGAGATAAAAAGCCTATGTGTTAATCCAGGTCATAAACTGTGTATATTCCAAGTTTCATTCAAATCCGTTCATTAGTTTTTGCGTGAAAGAGTCACAAACATTTATCTATACCTATACTCACAAATTTTCGCATTTATAATGTTAGTAGGAAGGTCTAGCTGGATGGCCCTTGAAAAATCATGACACTTTTCATAATAGCAAATGTAGTTTAAAATGATCACCTGGGTACCCTTGATCAGCTCCTTCAATTCCTACATCGTTCCACCAAACAACCGCAAAAATACATAATTACTGATCTGTGAGTAGACCTCTTACTCAATAAAAAATTATCTACCAACTTTATCCAGCTAAAACAGTTGAAAGTTGCCAAGCTAACTAAACTAGCCAATAAACAAGCGTTCTAGTAGTTACTTCTAGGAAGTTCCTCAAGTTTTTCTTTGTTTGTTACAGATGCTGTTAGACAATACTCTAGAGGAAGGGAAACGGAAATCTACTGGTGATATTTTTTAGGAAATATTATGTAAGTATTCCACCTGTCCATACGTTTAAGATAGTTTTTGAAAACTTTCGGATATTCAAGTTACTATAGAAGTAAGACTTTCTAAAGTGAAAAATACTTTACAGGAAGTTAAGTGTTAAATAGGTAAAGGTTATTAACATTGGTGATGATGCTAGAGATGCATGATGATACGAGGAATGACGATGTCCAATTATGAAATATGACGAAAACAAAAATGAGTTTTCATTGGTTAATTGGTTTTCAACGTTCATCATCAGTCCTCATCACTAATTTTAATGTTTTCGTATCAACCTATGTTTAACAAACTGTTAGTGTTTATTTAAACAAATAAAAAAATCATTTAGATACTACTTATATTTGGAAATGATCACAAAAATAAATATTTATTGGAATGGTAAGTAATACCTACTTATGTAAATTTAAAACAGTTTCTCACCGATTTTCTAATGGAGGATATTTTGTTATTGGATTTGAGAATATAATAGTTAGTTTTTATCGACAAAGAATTTTCACTGAATCATCGCATTTTTATTTTTATTTTAAAAACATTATACTTTCATTTTAAAAAGATTTCATATTCACTATTACATTCACAATATTATTTTATATGAAAAATCGTTTCTTAATGCGTTTCTTCCGAATTATTGCAAACCTATTTTACTTTAAAAACATAATGATTCTGCGTTTATGGTCTACTCTACATAATAAAGCAACGCCTATCATGTAGGTATTGTTTAGCGGGTCCCGCATACAATAAAACTCACCTACTAAATGACTTGCGTATATTGCCCCATACAAGTAGCTAGTCACAGAGCCCATAACTTTTACCCGAAAAAAAACACGTGTAACAACACTAGCCCAGTCCACCACAACATAGGCCACCCCTAATCAGAAGAGGTTGCCCATAATCCCCTCGCTGGACTTGCGAGTTTGGAGAACACAGGGCCCAGCTTCTCGCACCACCGACGCTGCTGCCAGTCGGTCGGCGGCAATGGGATTTATCTGTGCCCTTTTTTTGTAATGGGCATCAATGTTGGCCATGACGTTACCAGACGGTGTCAGGGTGTGCTATAAACGAATTCAGCCGGACGCCAAAGCCCCGTTTATTATTTAGCAGGCTGTACCCCTGGCAGGTGAGCTGGGCTTGAATCTCTAAAAGCGCATAATTTGTACGTATTAATATACATTATGGGTTCAATGATATTCATTTTTACCCGCCGCCACAGCAACATGAATCCAAGGCAATCGATTCTCGATCCTAAAGCCCAAATTTTCTGACAGATTCTTCAGAAACTCACAGATTCTTATTCTGATTCAGATTCTGTTATTCTGACTTTGTTTTCACTTATGGCAGTAATAACTACATAGAAGTAGGTATTCAGAAATGGTTTATGTACCTCTTTTATACAATTTAGATATTCCCATCTACAACGTTTACTAGAAGGTAAAAAAATGCCTTCTCCTTCTCTATTTTACTTACTCGTATCCACGATAGTCATTAGCTCGACATAATTTGCATAAAATTCAATTAACGAGCATTACTTAGAGCAAAATCGTTTATGAAACTTTTGCTGGCGAAGAACAAACAGCATAAGTAGGTTGAGTTGGTTACTAAAGGAGTTGGTTACTAAGTAAGTGGTTAGTTGCGAGTCTCACTACAGCCTGTTGGGGTTTGTAATTATGTGGCTGGACTGTACTTCTAGGAAATTAAGATCTTAGTTTGTGGTTTTTATAGCGTGCGTTATATATTATAAGTTTGTGTATTAGAAAGGTTTGGAGGTATTTCTAGGACCTAAGTTTCCAGTATATCACCTAACATCACACTAATATCATAAATACGAAAGCTTGTGTGTGTGTGAGTATGTTTGTGGTCACTTCACTCCGTAACGGCTGAAGGGATTTTTTTTTTTAAATTTAGTATGGGCCAGCTCTTGACCTCGAGGCTTGCACAGGCAAGGATGAGGTCGATGATGATGATGATGTTGATGTCTATTATGACGAGCTTTATTTTTCTTTGTATTCATATGAAATAGGGCCAACACTGTTGGTAAAGTTTAAAGGCCTCTCGAAGGACATGACAAGACAAGACACATGACTTCAAAACTTGAGATCCTCCGAAGAACTAAGGCAACTTTCAGGTAGAATTTGCTTCGTCACTCATCTCAATGGTGACCAGTCAGTTTTTTGTTACTTTGTTTAAAATGTAAACAAGCATTCTACACGATGAACGTTTAATATCATTTTACATTGTTTTCTTCACTTTCCAAGAATGTTTGATATTGTTACAAACACTTGTAACCGTCACACATAAAACTGTTTATGTCCAATAAAACTGACGTTTATGAGTTCTTCAGTCTAGTCAGGAAGGATGTGTCTCTAATCGATTTCTAAGGTTCCAAAAGGGACAATACAATTATCTTTGAATTCATACTTGCAGTTACGGTTTTTAAGCTGTTCTAGAATATCTACCTACCTGCACGTAGTCTACGGCCAGGTGACCGGCCATCCTCAATTTCTTCTAAAATATAAAGGAGGCAAATTTCTTATTAAAAGAAGCAAATGGGAAGCAATTTTTGGATAGCATTTCAACGTTAAATACGACAGGTGACTCATCATTCTGATGGTAACTACTATCATCGTTGGAAGTTTGTTTACAAACTTGCTCTACCGTACGCGACTATTCAAATTGGTCCTAGGATCTTCACATAAATGCGAAAGTTTGTCAGTATGGGTGTGTGTATTCTTTTGTTACTCCTTCACGCTAAAATTACAAAACAGATATAGGAAGAACTTTTTCTTATCTTATCTTACAAGCTATAAGTGCTTCCAGTTCGGAAGCTCGCAGTACGGAATGTTTGTTACCACGTATCTCCGTAACCACTGAACCAATTTAGATGAATTTTTTGGTATGATTTTCATATTTCATATTCTTTATTGCAATAATTGTGATGGTTTACAATGTAAGGTGTAATTAAAGTTAAGTTAGTACATAATTACCACAATTAGTACAATTTGGGCGTAGCAACGATTAGAGAGGAGGTGGACCAATTTCGTTTTGAAAATAAGTATCGACGGCCTCTGTGGCGCAGTGGACGAAGGTCCACCTGCTGAAACGCAGAAGGTGGCGGGTTCGATTCCCGCTGCAGGACAAATGTTTGCATGTTCTGTAGATATAAGATACAAGATAGGGTTATTTATTTAACTTTATCTGTTTTCTTAAATAAATTGATAAATTCTTCGTTATCACAAACCTAATAATGATATCTCATGTACCAATAACAATGTACATAATTAGGCTGTTTAGGCATATTAGGCCTCCAACATTGAAATAACACTATATAATTGGACAGAATATGATCAAATAAACCATTAAAAGCTCGAAATACCTACTATTTATTTTCGATTTTAAAGTTTTAACCTACTCTCAAATAGGAAGTGATTTAAATCTCTTTTTACCATTTACCACTCAGCCCTCCGAGCGATAATTATCTCTTCCTTTTTAACTCGAATTATAAATTCAAATCGGCCATTGATTTTAACCCTTGGAAAAGGAAACAGTTAAAACAACCGTAGACTTTGTTTCACAGTATTTATCCTTCTTTTTAAATTAAGTACTTCAAATGACTTAAAGATTTAAACGTAAATACAGCCGTAGATGATCCTTTTTTGGGGATTAAGAAACAAGAATTAATTAGTTATTCGCTTTTATAATAGTTATAAAAGCTAATAACTAAGCGGAAAATACTTTTATAATAGTTAAAGAAGATACATCTACTCCCCATTAACTGGAAAATTAAATTTAGTAGATAAAATACAATAGATTTTTTTTTACAAAGGGGTGGGGTGCACCCAGCAGTGGGTGATTCCTTGTTGAGACAAAACTAAAATAAGAATAAGTATTTATTTTTGACCGAAATTATCGTCATCATCAGCCTATAGCAGTCCAATGCTGGACATAAGCCCCCCCTCATGATTACCATTGCGCCCTGTCTTCAAATCATACACAGGACTGAAATAGGCTCATACAGAAAAAAAAAAGCCAGCAACAGGTAAAACAGGAATATAAAAAAAAGTACAAAAAATACCACCACATCAAAAAAGAAAAAATGCTTGTAAGTAATAAGTGGTCCTATCTCTTTCTCCTTATCAATATGTTAGAAAAAAATGAAACCAAGTAGTAGGCAACACTACAAATCATGAGATATCCAACTTCAATAAATAATGCTGTATATTTTTCATTATTAATAATACTACGGAATAGGAAAGGGTGTAAGAGGTTCCAACCCCCATCTTCGGAACCCAAGCCAACGTCACCTGCACGAGGTGCACCCTGCTAACTAACTAACTCTGGCGGTCGGCTGATTGCGGCATAGCGCAGCCTAATCCAGGCACAGCTAAATCCCCTGACCGCGGACGGGCAGCACCGTTGACGGTGCTAGAAGTTGTGCCCTGCGATCCCCAACCCACATGCACAGCGTGGGGATTATGGGCATATCCCCCTTTATTAGGAGAAGTCTATGTCCAGCAGTGGACTGATATAGGCTGGTGTGGTGTGGTGGAAAAGAAAAAGGTACAGAAAAAGATACAGGGTACCTTTCATCCAGATAAAAGAACCTACTGTTCCCGAGTGCAACAAACAAAACATTTACAAATGCGCGGGCTAGTAAATAAATAATAATTCCTCTAAAAGCACCTGTCTGTAGAGCTTCATTAGAAACCGTCTGCGATTTAATAGCATTCGTAATCATCTATTGTCTGGATGCTGTTTGTATTCACTACACAAAGAGCATAAAGCAATATTATCTGTACTCCAATCTAAAACAATTCTTTGAGAAATAAGCTACTCAAAGATTTTTCATTGTAAGTTCTATAATACATTATTAAAATCCAATAGAATAGATTTTGGTTGGGGTTGTGAGGATGATTTAAAAAAAGTTGCAGGTCCAGAATGGATACGGACCGCTAAGGACAGGACAAGATGGAAAGCTCTCTCAGCCTTTGTCGAAAGACAAGCTGTAAAATAAAAACCGGTTTCATAACAGTTTAAATATTAAAAACAGCTATGATAGAAAATTAATAATTAGGTAGATAATTTAAACATTTGTACTAGTTTTAGTTACAAGTAATAAAGGTTTATTTTATTTTATTTTTAGAATAGATTTACATTTATATGTACACTAGCATAATATCTGCGGGCATGCCCGAGGAGCACGTCCTGCAGCAGGTACGGGGCGGTGTGTTATTCGGCAATCTAAGCTATATGTACGATTCAAATCTACCGGCGCGCGTCGGAGAGCATCGAAGCGCATTTTGAAACATGCTAGAGGAAATTGTAACATCCACAAAGCGGTTAAGTTCCTTATTTGCATGCAATATCTACTTACGGATCTATTTATGTCAGAGTTTGACAAAGCTCAAAGCTGCGTAAATTGCATACAAATAAGTAACTTAACTGCTTTGTGGATGTTTCAGTTTCCTTTATCATGTTATAAAATGTTCTCCGATGCTCTCCGATGCGCGCCGTTGGCTGTGAATCGTACATTAAGGTACCCGTCGCTGACTGCAGGCAGTATAAGGCGACTGACCGTGTAGCCGCGACACTACTGATTTCTATGTATTTCTATGAAATATGTACATTCCGTTGCAAAACGTCAGCTGTATAGAAACCAGTAGTATATCAGCGACACGGGTCGCCTGGTGCTGCCCTGCAGTCAACTACGGCAACACCTATACTTTTTCTGTAAAGTCAAATATCAGATTCAATATTCACTTTATTCATGTGTAAATTCTGGTATTTACATACTTCGACCGCCTTTCGCAAATCGTCACTCCACCTGACCGGAGAGCGTCCTACACTTCTATGAGGATTTCTATGTATTTCTATGAAATACATTACGTAACGAAACGTCGGCTGTACGTCGGCTACGTAAAAATACATAGTTTCGCAGTTACCAGTAGTTTCGCAGCGACACGTCGCCTGGTGCTGCCCTGCAGTCAACTACGTTTACACCTATACTTTCTCTGTAAAGTCATATAACAGATTCAATATTCACTTTATTCATGTGTAAATTCTGATATTTACATATTTCGACAGATATTTCGTATTGCATTACAAGCATTCACCTATACGGATCGCAATAATGCAATTTCGAAAATACTCAATACAATTCCTACATTTAATAATATCTGAAATTTTCATAAAGCAAATAAGTTACATATTTCGCGGTGAAACATAAATGCAATAGCACTTAAACCTCAATTAGTGGTTTGTGCAGCTTCAAAATGTAATAAAGCTTTTATTTTGTTTGAAATCATTAATCGGAGTTCACTTGAACTTAGTACTTTGACGGAGAAAAATGACCTATAACACACCTAATAAGGTACATACAGTTTTGACTGAAATAGGTATGTTCTGTTAAAAGTCGTAAAAATAAACCTATCGAACTATGTAATTTTTTTCGCTTATCTATCGCAATTTTTCCGCCTTGAGAGGATATCCTCGGATCGTAATTTTTCTTGTTAGTTTAAATCTAAACCTAGAAGAGGTAGCTTACTTTGATTTTCTTAGCAGATCACCTTGATTAAGCAACACTCCGCGCGGTCACTACTTGGATGAGTGACCGTTTAGTTTCATTTAGATCAGTACCCCTAGTACTTTCGTGACTTACCACATCGAGCTCAATTTTAATGTATGTTTTTTAAAATTACGCAACTGGTTTTAAGTAGAAACTAATCCAACAACGAAGGTAATATTATAATCTTCTTGCAGATGGCAATAATTATCACTCAAAACGGTGAGGTAATTAACGAAAAAAGGTATTTTAAAATTGAGCTCGATATAGTCTCGCTTCTTCTTTTATCTTACTAATCCTACTAATAATATAAATTCGAAGGTTTGTGAGTATGCATGTATTGATGAATGTATGAATGTGTGTTACTCAATGGATGATTTTTTGTTACTCTTTCACGCAAAAACTACAAAACGGATTTGGATGAAACTTGGAATACACATAGTTTGTGACCTGGATTAACAAATAGGCTACTTTTTATCCCGGTACCACGCGAGCGAAGTCGCGAGCAGAAGCTAGTATACCATAAAAGTTTTCGAATTTTGCAACTCATACTAGGCCCTCTGAGCGCTTCCGTGCTTCAGCAGGCACTTTAAGATGTTGCTATGTCGGAGGTCATCGGGCGGCCTAAAAATCCGACACCAGAGTGGACTACTAGTTCATACGAAGAAGGATGGAAGTCGAAACCTCATTTAACTTGGTACCCCCAAAATTAACTTCCCTCTACAATTACCACGCAGAGTCTACATAGTAATTAGAGATATTCACACATTATATTTAAAATTTTAAAAAAATTAAGACTGTTTTATTCTGCCAGCCTGAATTTCACCAAAAAAATAACAAAATGAAGTCGTCATAATAAAATCCTTTTATTAACAGAACATTTCAATATCATCAATCAATTAATGAAAATAAACGAAGGGCGATATTGAAGAATGGGGTATTTTTCCAAGTTAGATCGGATTCCAAGGTTTCCCCGGATTTTAAGAGACCTTCCGGTAAATGAATAATGATCTTTCAATCTTTTGTTCAAATACGCAAGTCATTAGATTGAAATTGGTTTAAAATAATAATGGTCATCGTTACGTCGAAATTTTGCCGATGAAGTATTCTTTATTGAGCAGGGTCATCTGCATTCCTTTATCTACGTGGCTAGGGTCACCTGCATTCCTTTTCTACGTAGCTAGAGTCACCTGCATTCCTGCACTATCTTGTACCATCCAACATATTAGGGACTTCTTTATGAATATTGCTTGGCAATGGTACCTATCTGTACAAAACAAAAAGACTCATTGATGGAATGTATTGTTTAATCATTTTATGATCTGTAGAAAATATTATGATCTTATGTACCGTTCACTCTTCACATTACCAAAAATAACAGAAGTTAATTAGTTGGCTTCGGCTTAGCCTGGAGCATTTTAATATAAGGTAGGTAAGCTGGGTAAAAACTATGGGTGTGGCGGTGGGGCCTCATGCCTACATGACGCTCCGGTCTGTGCACGAAGAGGATTGAGCAGTACGTATACAACACCAGTCCATTCAGTCCACTGCTGGACATAGGCCTCAGACATAAGAAAAGGGATATACCTTTAAGAGTCTGTTCACAGTTGACAGTGGGAGCGATCCATCAAAATGGGACTCCCAGTGGCCCCAGTGGCGACCGCGATGTTTACATTGCACCGCTTCCAGACTAACAAATTTTGATACTATAGCCTGATTTCAAATTTATAACTGCAATTTATTTTAGATTTTAAAAAAAATCTTGCTATTAATCTCCATTCTAACATTAGTTTTATTCAAAAAGAAGGAACTTATTTAATGATAAAATGATATTTTTTTACACGAACACGTGATACAATAAAGATCTTAATAATTAATCAGTCCAGTTAATCCAGTTCTACCAAAATCTTTGGCATGCAAATTTAAATAATGGGGACGTAATCACACAGCATCATGTAGCCCTAAACGAAGCAGAGATTGTATTATGGGAACCACATATTGATAACACATATATATTTTTGTAAATACATACATATCATACATTGAAAACACCCAGACCCAAGACAAATATCTACAGAACATTCAAATATTTGTCCCGCAGCGGGAATCGAACCCGCAACCTTCTGCATCTCAGGTGGACCTTCGCCCACTGTGCCACAGAGGCCGTCTTTTTCTAACATAATACATACATAAATAATCACACCTTCCCTAATAAATAGGTATCTAGAATTTACCCTACTAGAAATAAACAATTGATCCCTATGTCGTGTTCTTGAAACTTAAAGATTCGCATAGAGAATAAAAGCATTTTTCTGTAAGCCATTTTTTTATGTAAAAAAATTTACCCTTCAAATCTTTTAAATCTGGTAGCTTTTGTGAATTTTAAAACTCATGTAATAAGCTTGACGTTGATTTTGTCTCAATTTATATTTAGTAGGAAGATGCAGTTTGTTGTTGGATGTATCCCCTAGTACTCTTGTGCGGAAGTCATGATTTAAAAAAACCGAATTGTGCCTTACAAACTCCACTGCCTGTTTGATATATAGATCCCAAGCCAACCTCACCTGCACGTGGTGCACCCTGCTAAACAACGAACGGGGCTCTGGCGGCCGGCTGATTGCGGCATAGCACAGCCTACATCGGCACATCTAAATCCCCTGGCCACCGATGGGCAGCAGCGTCAGTGGTACGAGAAGCTGTGCCCTGCGATCCCTAACCTGCATGCCCAGCGTGGGGATTATGGGTATATCCCCCTTTATTAGAGGAGGCCTATGTCCAGCAGTGGACTGATATAGGCTGGTGTGGTGGCGGTGAAGGTTCCAGAAAGTGAGCACTGCATAGTGATCGACTGCCTCTCTTTTGGGCTCTAAACGCTCTGTCAATATCTACACTGTTGCTTCATAATAAATGACCATATTGCAGAGATGAGCCAACATTACCATGGTGGGCATTGAGAGCCACTTTAATTGGGGCAATTTCACGAAGCCTCTTAAGCACATATGAAAGTCTACTAAGTTCGGTACATACTTTCTCAATTTAAAGTTTTCAGATAATGTTTTGATATTATTTGATTAGGTACACCATATCTATTTAGTTTATACTCAGATTCATATGTATATTTCACAGATATTAAAGAAGCATATAAAAAAATCTCAAACACATGTATTATTAATTCATTATTATCACATTTTACATGTACAAATTGAAAGTACAAATTCAATACATTTCTTTAGTGTGTAATAAATTATTATGAATAAACCACCTGTAAATTGGTTTGGCACTTAGAGTAATAAGTCGCGCCAGAGCTCTACTCAGGTCTGTGTAGGCGCGATCACACCATCATGATCATGGGGAATCTGCCCCAGACAGATCTGGGACAACTTTTGATTTCACCTGCACAGTGTAAGAGCCCCCAGAGCTAAGCTTCTATGCCGGTACCTGTACATTTTTCGAGATTGTCCGCCGTTTTTTTTTATTATACGTGAAGATGAAACAAGCACATGGCCCATCTGATATTAAAGGGATTGCTTGCGGTCAACTTGCCACAGTAGCACACATAAATGGCGTTAAATATCAAAAATCAAAGTATTATGTTTCGTTTAATTATTCACTATTACCAAGTGAATAATTTTCTATATACTCAGCTATATATTTTTTTGGTCAAAAATTTACTTGAGATTGTAATAAATCTAAACTATGAGCTGAATAATATAAAGGTTGGACCAGTGACTCGTAAGAAGTCTCGACACTTAAGCCACGATACCGAGTACGATTCCAGACTATGATCCGTCTTTACTTTTATGCCAATATGAAGTGAATATTTATATTAGAACAAACCAAACCTTACAAAAATTTGCCGTCGAAACTATTTTGTATAGAAATATGTTGAACCCTACTTAGTCACTGTCACTCTACTAACTGAAACTCAAACTAAAACTGAAACATAAACTTAAAACTCAACTTAAATTACCATTCAAAGCTTCACTCAAAGCTCCAATAAAACTCATTCTACAACAAATTTCAAACGATCATATCTCGGGAACTACTTATTCTCGACTTGCCGTACCTCAAATGATAGGTGTCAAACGGTAAGTCTAGGATGAGAAGTTCCCAAGATATGACCGATTGAAATATGACAGCGGTCTTCTGATTAGAAAAATGAAGATCTCTTTAAAAGCTATAATTTAAGTGGCAAATTAAAAAGACAGCGCAACTGCACTCATCAGGGGATGCCTATGTCCAGCAGTAGACTGCTACTAGGCTGATAATGATAATAATGACGAGTGAAAAATGGCAAGCCTAGGATGAGTACTGAAACTGGGGACGCAGCCACAATTGCATATGCGTCATCTCATATGAGGTCGTCATCGTGGTCGCCGTCGCAGTTTTACACCTGGCACTCTATTTTTAGCTCAAAGAATTAGCAAGCTGAAGTGGCAGTGCGCTGGCCAAATCTGCCGATGAACCGATAACCGTTGGGGAAAACAAGGCCGTGAGCGGAGTTCGTGCCTCGGCAAACGTAGTGTAGGACGCCCTCCAGCCAGGTGAAGTGACGATTTGCGAAAGGCTGCTGGTAGAAGCTGGATGCGTCGTGCTCAGGACAGGGCTTAATGGTGATCATAAGGTGAGGCCTATATCCAGCATTGGATTGCTATAGGCTGATGATGATGATGATGACTCTATTTTTGGTGAATGTTTCAATGACAGCTATATTTATGTATTTATACACGGATAAGGATACATATATTTATGGTCACATGGAATTAATTTTGTTTTCGCAAAGAGCCATTTTTATAACATTCCGTTAAAAAAAATGTTTACATTATACTAAAAACATTGTCCATCACTATGATCCTATACATAATATCATGATGCAGGTAAACATTATTTACATTAATGACCATGTAAAAACTCATTAGGTAATTATGGTGTAGATAGTATATAAAATATTTGACTTGACAGTATGGTTACTTGATAAAATGTGTTCCGCACTATGATAAGTTTAAGAAGATATAGAATATGAAAATTGTTTGCTGGTATTATTTTTTTTTTGTAAAAAATATGAGAAATCTATAATCTCTATCTCTATAAATAGATAATTACATACATTTAGAATCTCTTTGTGTAAAACATATTAGTGCGCATGATAGTACCTACCGACAAAGTTATAGGCTAGATAAATGTAGGACTTCTTTAGACTGTTGAGAATGATGATACCGACAAAAAATACTCACTTTATAGTATCATAACCTGTGATCATGATGAAACAGCGGCTAGCAGTGAGTGCGAGAGAGATGCCAGATTCGAGAGAAAGGAAGGTTCTGCCTGAAAAAATTTGATATTTGTCCAGTCTTGACAAGCGCTAGCGCGCGACTCATAGAGGAATTAAACGCTACGCTAGAGCGCGCTTGGTTTGATTGATTCGATCTGCCGAATTGTATAGCCAAATTTTCAAGTTTTCTAAATAATTTTTGTAATGAAAAATAATATCAAAAGTAATTTTAAATAATACACAGACCTATTATTATATTTGTGTATTTTCTGAAATCTTTCGTATTTTTAAGATAGCCTGAGATATCAAAGATATTTAAAAGAAATATAGAAAGTAATGTGTCAATGGGAATATATCAGACTATTTTTAACTGTTCATAGCCAATGGTAGCCGAGATCCAGGCCTTTGAAATTACTCTTCCGAGCGTAAATCATGAAAACCAGGCGGCGGAAAACAGTTATTGTAAGACTTACAAGCAATAAATTTATATTCTACAAAGTAATATGACGACAATATGAATAAAACTATCATATAACACTAACAAAGTTACACTACACATTACCATTACTGAGAACTACTTCGACAAAAAACAGTAAAAACGAAATTTTGCTTTAAAAGAGGCAGGTTGGGAATCGCAGGGCATAGTTTCTCGCACCACTGACGCTGCTGCCCGTCGGCAGCCAGGGGTTTTAGCTGTACCAGTGTTAAGCTGCGTTATGCCGCGATCAGCAGGCCGCTAGAGGCCCATTTGTTAGTTAGCAGGGTGCACCACGTGCAGGTGAGGTTGGTTTGGGTTCAAAAGATGAAGGTTGGAACCCGCCCCCACCCGTAAATATAGTACGTATAGCTATGCAATATTTACAATGTGAGTTAGAGTAGGTCATATGAGTTGGTAAGTGCTAAAATAAAATACTATCGAGAAAAATATTAAATATAAGGATAAATTTATTTCATACAAAAACTGAATACAGTTTCATAGGACATTAATTATTGTACAAAATTAGTAAGGTTAGAAATATCTAAAAGCTACTTAAACCACGTTAACTATAAAAGGAAAAAAATAGCGCAGGCAATATGTGGTTCTTACCTCCAATGCCAGTTGAAAACTGTGTTACGGCGAGGAAAATATGCACTTCACCCCATTTATTACCCGAAGTGTGCTAATTGCTACAGTAGGTACCTACAAAGTCAAAGTCAAAGGGCATATATTCAGTTAGAACACTAGGATCATTTTGAATCGTCTGAACAGGTTTCTGATAAATCTACTTAAATCCTTAAATCTACTTACTATATAATCGCATAGACATTGCAAATATTATAGATAGAAATAGAATAATTCAAATTGTTCACTGGTTTCTAATAATCGTGTGTGTGATATTAGCGAAGAGTAAACCTTGAATTTCAGATAAACCAACAGCCACCAGCTGCATAGTTTAACCAGCTCAATAACTGTGTCTATAGTTGAAGCCAGCTCAGACTTTGAGAGCTGCGGTTAGCACATAATCAGCGACCCGATACCCCTTGTTAAAACTCTGAGATTTGCTCGTAGTTGTTACCAACAATGTGGTGAGCAATGTACAATGTTCATAGTTGACTTTCAGATTGAAAGCCTTTACAGACCAAATATAAAGACCGGCTAGCAACACCAGCACACAAATTGGCTAAGTCAGGCAGATCAGTGTACATTATGGGACCCGCTGTATATAACCGAATTCCCAGCACAATACGCAATGCACCTTCCACCGGAGCTTTCAAATCCAGATTAAAGCAATGGCTGCTCGAATATGTCTTTTATGACATAGATGAACTATATTTATTACCCGAAGTGTAATCTGTATTACATTGTAGTAATATTGTTATATACCCTACCTGACCTGTAACATGTGTTGCCAATAAATGATCTTGTGTCTTGTATATTGTAACTTGTATCTTGACCTCGCAAACACGACGCTTTTTCGCCGCGCTTAGTCGCGAGCGTCTGTCAGATCTTGCTGTGAAAAGAATGTATGATAATTGTCCCCCGCAGCTTGTCGTAGCGTCTAATCGCTGACGTTTGTCGTCCAATGTGCGCTGGCTGTTAATTGCATCGAAAGGGTAAAAAGTTGGTTGAGTTGTTTGTATTTGTAGTTTTCCCTGTTACTAAGAAATACCGATTAGCGTTACCTATAGTCAATCTGAATTATATAACCGCAACTATTACATTAGGCCAATTAAAATATATAATAAACTGCCCAGTCATGTGAAAAAGCTCAAGGGTAATTTATTTAATAGAACTCTTTAATTACTAAATGAGCAGTGTTTCTATTCTTTAGAACTATTTATTGTTTAAATTTTGATGTTTTTGACTGTGTGAAATTAATCTATGTTCTGTAGTTTTATTTTTCTTATACATTGACATTGAAATTAGACGAAATAGTTTGTAGTTTGCTTTTTTTTTGTTTAGATAAATTGACACTTACTTTAATTTAATAATTTGGACATAGATAATTTGATTTTTTTTTTGTATTTTATGATTAAACATTCACATGCCTATATGTCCAGCAGTGAACTGCTATAGGCTAATGATGATGCATATATGCTGGCGAAATGTGCAGCACTATTATTATAATTTAATTGTCTTTTGTTAATAAATTATCTTTTATCTTTATCTTTAAGACTCCACTATACGTCTGTCTATCTGTCTGTCACCAGGCTGTATCTCAAGAACCGTGATAGCTAACGTCTAGTTGAAATTTTCACAGATAATGTAATTCTGTTGCCGCTATAACAACAAATAGAAATTGTTAATGACCAGAATATAATAATGTAGTTTTTTGACATTGTCTTTTGATACATTTGTTATTGATTTTTTGATTATTTTATTATTTGTTATTATTCAGGTATGTTAATGACATTTTATCGTATAATTTTATTTTAATGGATCGACTGCAAATTGCTTCACCCTATCCGGGTACATAATTATGATACCTACCACTTAAGTAGAAGATAAATTGGCATGTACATAATTATGGAAGCAATAAATAATCTGAACCTGAATCTGAAATACTAAAAATAGAATAAAATAAATATTTAAGTAGGGCTCCAATACAACAATACGGAACCTACGGAAGCTCGAGTCCGACTTGCACTTGCTGGATTTATTCTACTGACTTGCCTCATAGCTCTAATAAAAACACAGTTGTCCTCGTAATTTTTTGTAGAATTTGTTGGCATATATAACAAAACTGGTTTTCTTCTTCATTGGTAGTAGTGGATGTAGCTCTACCTTCTGTACTGCAGATTGCGTGTTCGAATCCCGCCCAAGACAAACATTGACAAATACAAATATGTTTTCACTTCTCTTGCTCAAAAAGTGTATCATAATAGTGTAGCTTAGCGGGCCTAAAACTCGAGTTTAATACCTCGGGCTAAAAAGTATTTTTTCTTTTTAATTTTTGTCTAAAATCATCAGCCCGTACAAAGCATTCGTTCTCTTACATAAAAACTCGGCTTCTTGGTGCTCCGTCAATCTTTTTTTTTGAAAATAGAACCGTCTTGGTGATGTTTTATGAAGGTTGATTAATTTTCAATAAAATTTCTGAAAATTGTCTAATTTTGAATTGTTTTATTTTCTCGCAATCGAAGTGAAAAGTAGAGTGTTTTACTCGGGCCAAAACCACCCATTTTAACTCGGTCTTGTCATCCGCCCTCGCTACGCTCGGGAGTATAACAACCTCGTATATAATGGGATGGTTTAGTCCCTTGTAAAACAATCTACTATTATTTCGAGACCAATATGTAGATACCTGCCTATTAACATAAAAAACTTTGATATAAAATTTTATATTTTGACACAGTTAGAAAACTTATAAAATAGGTAGGTACTTACTAACAAAGAGTATATCACTAGCCACCCACCATAAGTTAACATCTATGTTGTGGTAGTCTCCTTCGTCAATTTTTTTATAATTTGAAGAGGGTAAGTATGAGACTTGTTAGTTAAAGTTAAACAAGGGTGTACATAATTAGTAATTATGAAAATTGAGCCAATAATTTATAGGTAAGTTAAGTAAGATTTGTCTGCTAAACCCATGTTTAGCTTTATGTTTATTCTGTGTCTGGGTTTTTTATGAGTACCCGTGTATATTTATCAGTCTCTGGTACCCATAGTATAAGGTTTGCCTAGTTTGGGGTCAGTGTATGAGTTCTTTCGTTTATTTATGTATTTATTAGTCACTGCTTCATTTTCGACAGCTTTTATGTGAACCTTGATTTTTTACAGCAAACTTTAACATGCAATTAATCATGAACGTAAATAAAACTATATTCACAAATTAATAGAAAATTTTGCTGTATACAGTTCAGTAAAAACAGGTATTTAGGGTTTTAGGCAGCACCAGTCAAGTAGTAAAATGTTAAAGCATCGTAGTAACAATGAAAATACAAAATGCAAATTGGTAATTAAATTCCCGACAATATACGGATAATAAGCTCTAAATACCGATAACAAGTTAGTCGGTGTATGCAACTATGCATGTGTGACCTTATAATATATACAGCGTTTTTTAAGATTGA
Source organism: Horisme vitalbata (assembly GCA_951804965.1). NCBI lineage: Eukaryota > Metazoa > Arthropoda > Insecta > Lepidoptera > Geometridae > Horisme > Horisme vitalbata. Next base: position 8,132,008 of record OX638102.1, read on the forward strand.
AAATGTTTGTTTTTCCTGATAGATTATAGTGCCCAGATTTATGAAATTGTGACTTTGGCCCGTAGTTTCGCTGATATGAGAGGTATGCGAATGGGCTTTATGACAAAAGCGCACTGCACACACAAAGTTCGGACCGCGGGAAACAGCACGCCACATTCCAACCCGCACTTGTAACGTACGTGTAGATGCGCGGGGCTGACAGTCCGATCTGGCATGTCGACGCGAAGACAAATCTCACAGTTTTCCGCGCATCACCTCAGTGATCAGGGTGCCTAGTGCGAGTTTTTTACCAGTTCGATCGCGTTTGCGTTTACTCAATTTTTTATGGAATCGAGGTAGCGCCTAGTGAAAAACGCGCGGGACTAACTTCTCACGCGTTTTTCACTAGATGGCCTACCTTTCCATACAAATTTCCGTAAACGCAAACGCGATCGAGCTGGTAAAAAACTCGCACTAGGCACCCACCCTGTCCCAGATGCGCGGTCCGATCTTTACGCGCCATTAGCACGACAGTTTGATCCGCAGTCCAATACGCACAGATCGGACTGCGGTTTGGAACGCAGTCCCAATGCAGGGCGCTATAATGTGCATCTCCGAAGAGCTATAAAGTGCAATTTGAATTCCCAACATCGGTCGGTAACTTAATGAGATTTACCAGAATCAGACAACATTTCAAATTTTTTTTTTCACTGAGTTTGGTCGGGTATTTTCCAGCTCGCTATTCAAGAAACGGAAAAATTGAATCTCGCGATTGAATTATGTTTGAGCTATTAACTAACAAACAGATTGCGACATAATACATAAGACACTGCTCCCTGGCTACCGACGGACATCAGCATCGGCAGTGCGAGAAGCTATGCTTCACGATTTCCAACCTGCATGCCATGATTATGGGCATATCTTGGGGGCCTAAGGGGAGGAAGGGTCTTATTAGACTCCCCTTAGCCTTAACCCTCCACTTATGTCCAACTGTGGACCAAATTCTAGGGTAACTTTATTATTAAATCTTTTCTTTTATACTACTTGAAGATGGAACATGCATATGGCCCACCTGATGTTAAGTGGTAACCATTACCTATCACAAAGCATTGCATCGTAGATCAAATTTTTCCGGAACGTGCTCTACGATGCAACGCCCTACGTCCATCAACTTGAGGCAAGAAGATGATAAGCCTCTTGTGCCTGTAATTTCACCGGTACCCATACCCTTCAAACCGAAACACAGCTCAGCTGCTTCACGGCAGAAATAGGCATGGTGGCAGTACTTCCCGGACCCTCCACAAAGAACTCTACTACCTTCAAAATACGTTACATCTGAATACGTAGCTTTAATAAACGAACTTAAAAGTACCTGTTTTAGATTAACAATACTCGTAGAAAGAAAATGCACGTTGGGATGAAATTTCAATTAGGTTTAAAACATGCTCGCCCGAGGCTGTCGATACCTAGCTCGTATGGAGATAGGAGACGTCGAAAGCTTTTACTGTCTGTTTTTGTTTTTGTTAGAGACGTACCATACATTTTCGAGTGATTGGATTTCGTTTATATTGGATATTTTTATTCAGGTTCAAAGGACTTTGGTGTCTTCTAGATATGTTTATAAAATGGCTTTCATGGATACAACTACATCACCAGCATATTCAGTCCTAATAAGAAGGGGAAAATAATAATCCCAACGCTGGGCATGCAGGTTGGGGATCGCAGGGCACAGCTTTTTGCACCACCGACGCTGCTGCCGGTCGGTGGCCAGGGGAATGATTTGTGTCGATGTAAGACTGCGCTAAGCTACAACCAGCCGGCCACCAGAGCCCTGTTTGTTATGCAGCAGTGTGCACCGTGTGCAGATGAGGTTGGCTTGAGTTCCAAAGATGGGGGTTGGAACCGTCAGAAGTACTTCATGAATACAATAAATGAATATTAAAAGTAACATAATATAACTATTCGTAAAAATAAGAGAATGTAGCTGAGGTGTTCGTTGTGATATATTGAGTCAGTTTAGCTTCTAAGTAGGTCAACCCTTGCATAAGTTAGTATTAAAAAGCTATTATTTATTCAAGTCTAATTGAATGGATGGCAAGGGATGGGACCGAATGTGAGAAGTAGAGAAACCCGACGACTAATACATTTATAACTTCAGGTAGCTACTGGTCCATCGATCAAAAACCAATCTACTTCAAACATACCTTACTTATTCAGGGATAATTAACAAGTACGTTCAGGTACTTTGAGGGACTTACAGGGATTTTAATTCAAATTGTTTTTTACTAACTTCCGCCCGCGGCTTCGCTCACGTGGTATCCAGATAAAATGAGCCTATATATTAATCCAAGTCACAAACTATTTATATTCTAAGTTTCATTCAAATATTTTCAGCCGTTGCGGAGTTGAGTGCTAACAAATATACTTACACACTCACAAATTTCCACATGTATAATATTGTGTATATCACAATCTGATCAATAGTTTCGGAACGCATAAAGGAAAACATACAACATTGTTTTTCTTATATAGATAAATCGTAAATGACAACTAAAGATTTCTATTGTACATGTTTAAATCCGAAATTTATAAACCTCCGCTGTAAGTTTGTGAGGAGTTGAGTATCTTGCAGTTTCCATGTAATTCTAGAGCATGAAGTTTACCAAGTTCTTGCAAAATGATTGAAGTAACAGGTTGCCAAATTCTGAATCGATCAGGCATGTGGAAGTTGCTCACATTCCCTTATCCACAATAAAAGAGCTAATAATCTTCCAGCGACAATTCTTAACTCTTATGAAAAGAAAACTCTCAATAACCTTTGACAAAACCTATATCAAAGTCAGTTCATCCGTTTCGGAGCTACGATGCCGCAGACATACACACATACATATATTAAACTTATAACACCCCTCTTTTGAATTGGGGTTTATAAACGTAAATCACTGTTGAACTAATTTTTTTTAACCAAAAAACTTTTTTATAAAAATCTATACTAGCATACTACATTGCACTGCTGAGCAAAGGCCTCCCCTCCCACCTTTCTCTCCAAACATCACGATATAATATAAAAAATATATAATAATAATAGATATAGCCTCTTTATTTCCTGAATGAGAAATTTAAAATAAATTTTTATTAAAAAAAAAACAACATGTAATGTCATGCATGCACTAATTAAATTAATAATTTCATTTATCTACTTATGATTTTTATGTGTTTCATATTAAATATTGCTTGCGAAATGGAGAAGTCCTTTATAAAAATATATAAACAAATAAATGTACCTACTTGAATAAATTCGAATTGCAACATCAAATTTATTTTAACAAATATTACAATTTGCAGCTACAAGAGCAACAAAGGGAAACATAATCGCATTGCAAGAATTAATTGCAATACCTGCACATCTGAACGCAAACCTCTAATTGGGTTTCTACATTCAGATCTCTACATTGAATTCTCTTTGGTTGAACAGAGCTGTAATGAGGGCCATTTTGGCTGGCGGGTCTAGTGTATTCCACTTTTATCTATTGCTTTATTCATGGCTATTTTATTTGGGGGATATTAGAAATTCCACTTTATCATGCGATTTACACTATTATTATAAAGAGGAGAAGTTTGTTTGCTCCCACTCAACTGAACGGATTTGGAAAAAACTTGGGATATTTAAGAAGCATTTATGTATACTTTTTATAGTGTGTTGGAGTAATGGGTGATCTTCTTCTGATCACGCAAACAAAGATGTGACCGAGTTGGTACTTAGCAAAGTCAACTACAAATACATAGATATGTATATATTTCCAGTTGGGAAGGTTTGGCATACTTTGACTTATTCACAACTTGGCGATAAATAAATATATGTTTACATGATTGTAAAGATTTCTTTCATAAAATGAAAAATGTATAAATTATTTGCTAATTATTGTTAAAATCTCGATTTTTTGTTGAAATGGTTCTGCTGCTGCTGCAGACCATAATTTTAATGTATATATATGCCATAGCAAAATGGCGATATTCGTATCAATTGAGAATTAATCCAGAATGTCGATATGCGTGATAAAAATAAACAATTTGAACTTGTTCTACTAATGTTGATATGTTATTTATTAATACTTCTTATTAGAATATGAAAAGTAAAGAAAATATATATATGTATAAAAAATATTTTCTCTCTTATTTATTCATTTATGACTAACTTTTGCCCGCGGATCCGCTCGCATTTATATTTCTGACCCTCGAGAATAGTACTTTTTCTGGATGAAAAGTACATAGGGTTTCCACCTTTTCTGTAACCCTGACATGTGTATGTAAAATTTCATGATGATTTTAGCGTAACAAATGAATAAGCTCACTTTCACACTTATAATTTTAGTTAGGATTAGGATTACCCAAAAAAACGCTGGTTTCATTAAGAAAAAGTAATTGTCAGTAGTTTTTTTACGATACCAATCCGGCCTACGCATTACTGAAAACTATCTTTTAAACGCGGCTCACTTGGTACCATGGCGTGCTTTCAATGACCACTTAATAGTGGCATTTAAATCTGAGCGCTTCCCGCTTTGTACGCCCGTTATAACGTTGTTTCAGACTCGCTTAGTCACATCAGAGGCCTTCAAGGTTATAAAATTCCAGAGAAGGGGCTATTCGAAACGAAGCAAGATAACTATTTATATAAAAAAAATAACACTGGAAACTAGTCTAATATCCAAGAAGTGAACCCCTTTAGAGCCCCTTTAGATGACTTCATGTCTAAAGGGGCAGCACTTCATCTGTCTCTGGCCCAAAATTGTGTGGTCCTGGTACGGACTTAAAGTTGAATGCTTCATAGAATTATGGATCATTTTCACGTGAATAGCGATGTTGTACCTGTACCACGCAAATGACACAAAGAGGGCACCTACTTAGTATTCTATAGGGCTTTCGTCATAATAATAATTCTGTTGATTGTAATTTTGTAACGCGTCGAATAAATTCATCCATTTGAAATAGGGTTGACGACTAAAAAATCTAATAGGCTAAATGCCTAAAAAATTCTAATTAGTCCGTCATTTAAATTATCAAAAAATATTGGACAAAAAAAATTCTAATTAGTCCGTCAGATAGGTCAACAAAAAAATATTGGACACGTGTTTTTTATTTTGTCAATTATACTAAAAATGACAAAGATATAGCGTGTTGAAGTTCATCGTGACGTTACGGCTTAGTACACTTTTTACCTAGCCGTAACGTCACGAGCCCCCACTCCCGAACTTTGACGCTCTTTATCTCCGTCAATTTTTATTTATTTGATAAATAAAACAATACGTGTCCAATTTTTTTTTGTTGACCTATCTGACGGACTAATTAGAATTTTTTTTTACCCAGTCGTTATCACTATTTTCACATGATATGACTTGCGAGGGCTAGAGCGAATCTGTGCAGATAATCCAAGAGTGCATCAATGGACCCTTTGTAATATCAGCCTACTTCCTATTGGTAGGCATAATTAACATACATATTTACTTACCTATTTAACGTCTTTTTGGTCTTGATACGTTTATGTGACTCCAACAAATACGTATATGATTATTTTTGACTGCCACTGCATTCTGATAGTAATTATACCGACTCGCTACAGAATATTTTCAAATCCAATTATAAAATTGAAATAAAACCTCCAGAAGAAAAACGTTTTACGAATAGACATTGTAAACGCTACATTGTCTTAAAATCGTTTTACTCCTTTGTGAACACAATTTTCATAAGGAGAACAATGCTTCATTGTTATGAAAATCAGTTTTCCTTGGCGAACATGGTTATACAGCCTATTCGTAGGAAAACCATGAAAGCTTTGTGCAACGCCATCTATATTTCCCCTGGCAAACTACATAAGGTTTAGCTGCCGTGCTCCCATCTAACGGTGACTTTCGAACAAAAACCAGAAGAAAAAGAAGCTGTTCCTGCATGATTGTGTTGCGCAAAATTCTCGCTTAGCGGCGCTAGCTGTATCGAAGCTTTTCTAGTGTGCAGTATCCCAAAAATTGTAATAAAAATAAACTTACCAACTTAATTTTAGTTTTTGTTTATGTGTATTTTTTATTTTTGCTTTTAAATGTGCAATATTAAAATGTATTACAAATTAATTATTTTTTCCAATATGTACACAAACTAATAAACCACTTTTATCTAAATAAAATCAACAGTAGGTTAGGACAAAAATTATGTTAGTAGGTAGGTACTTTTCAAATTTTTTTCCTTACATTATTTATCTAAATATTTTAACCAATTACACATTTATTTTGATAATACACTTGATTTTTCAGTTAGTTTTAAGATTATATACCTACCTACACTATATATTTTAATTTTCCATATTTTAAAAACTAACGTTCGTATTATTGTTTCAGATTTACAAAGTGTTTGATGTGATATTATATGTGGGCATTTACCTCAGTTAGCGCCCTGTACCCCAATGACCCGGCTTTCGACATGCCTCAGTCCCCATCACCTCGGCTGCGCCATTACAGGTCCTCTACTCCTAGCATGAACCGCATGAATCAATACGGGCACATTTCCAGCATGTAAACTTATATATGCCCGAATACTAAAACGCTACTCAACGTCTCAAATGTTTGAGACGCTGGCTATTCTCTAGAATCCTTAATTAGATCACCAGTTAGAAGCTCAAATATTTGAGTACTAGGTTTCTGTATTCGGGTGTATCACTCAGTAATAGGAAGCAAGTTTATTTTTTAAGGCATAATGCTCAGTGAGTTACGAACCTAGACGTTGAGAGATGCCGAGGGGCGCAGTCTAGAAAGCCCAGCATTTCTATACAAGCCCTGATTTTCAGCAATAAAGATTAATATCGCATTAGATATATGTCGCGAGGTGTATGTCTCTAAGTCTTAGGGCTAAAACCATTCAAACTGACGTCTTTGAGGCAAAGGCGTTGCTGTTACTCTGTCTAGTTTGGGTCTTTGGAATGGTCCCAACTCTGGGCTTACAGAATACCTGCCAAAAAGGAATATTAACTAACTAGTAGACTTGCTTGTTATTACTTTGGATCAAATAACAGCATGAACGGACTACCGCTTTCAAACACAATTGTTCTTGCTTGCGTCCTTGCTTTGGCATTGTTAATTCTTTTTATTAATGCAAATATTTCAAACCTTAAAAAGGAACAACAACACGACTTAATTATTATTTTTTTAAAATTTAGTGTAGGTTGTGGTGTAGGTCGTTCACAAAACGGCACAAGTCAATCTTAAAGTAATGTAGCCTAGAAATAAAAGCACTGATAATTAATTAATCCACAGGTAGATAACACAAAGTAGTTGTAGCAAAAGAAATGGTTAGAATATCTAATTACATCATCAAATTAGCTACATATAGATTATTCCTAATGATCAATTCGAAATAGTTTTCAAACTTCAGTCCTTCAGTTCAGTCCGACCAAAAGCTTTAAATTAAGTAAACAATTTAATTTCCATAAGTAAATCGATTAAAACTGGCTTTAATTATGTCTGGATTATATTTAGTGTAGGTTATTTACATAATTGCACAGTAAACAGAAATTCAATCTAAAAATCGATATCAAAACCAGATGAGTGCTTTTCGTTTATCTCGAAATGCTCATTGTATTGTGACACATATCTAACGTTACTAGTAAATTGGTCGCTGTCAAACACATGTTTTCAAACCGAATGAGCACATTCCAAGTTTCCACTCCACCAAGTATTAGGACAGCGAAGTACAGATTCGTCCTCGTGTATCAAGGGTGCGCTAGTCGCTCATCCGAACAACCTGCAGATATGCCTTTATCTAAAAGGCCTTGTCACAAACGCCACCATGTAATAACAATCATACGATGATAACTGTTTAACACAGTAGCTGACAATGTGTCAAAGACTCGAGCCGCTATTGATAAAGTTTTATAGGGAAATTTATATTCTATTCATGTGTTTGCATTATTACAGTGCTATTAAATGTTTCAATCGACCAATATGGAAGAAAATATTGGGGGAGGAAATAGCTTTTAGCGTCAATTGTTATAGCATTATTCTTGTTGACGTTTATGGGAGCGGTTATTACTCAATACTTATGGGTAGTTCGTTTATCAGACTAGTGTTGCCGAGACCGCGATAATGTTACTTCACGCTTATTCACATCGCGTTATAAAACTGAAAAACCGTAACCACTTTAAAAATAACAAAGCGTGAGTTCAAAGTTCCGATAATTTACATAAATACGAAATATATTTTAACGTTTGTTTATTTTTGGCAGGACTATGACAGCAATATGTTTCGTTTGCAATCTTCCGATACTGTCGCATCAAGTGGGCCTGGTCTGGGCGGGCGGCAACGGCTGGGACGAGTTGACCAGGTCCACCTTAGAAGAGAACACTCTCCGACAAAGGCTCGGCAGTCGCCGGGACTCCGCTGCACAGGTCTCTTGCTTGTCTCCTCCGGAGTCCGACGCTCCAGATCAGCAAAGAGGTAAGCATTGGAAATAAAGATACTGTTGTTCCTGCTGACTATTATAGCCGCTAAACGTAACAGGTACTTTTGTCTATGTAGGAGCAACTCGCCGCCGTCGGTCTTCACTAGCCCAGCTCACCGACATACTTCGCGAGTGGGGTGGCGGAGGAAGCGCGCCTCGCCGGCAGAGAGCCCCGCTCTCTCGCCGGGAGACTCTGGCAGACCTTGCTCGATCACTGCCTTGGGCGCGTCACGAACCACCACCACGACGCAGACGCGACTCCTCTGCCGATTCCGGAATAAAATCAATGAACTCCAAGCGCCGAGACTCTAAAGCCCCTCAAGATTTCAAGGCAGATTTTCCAAACTGGGACCGGAAAGATTCCGTGACCGTAATGCCGACGCGGGAACGCCGCATCAAAAGACGGGGCTCTGAGGAAGATAAAAACAAAGATCGAAGAGATTCAGTAGACGGTCATCGACGGCGAGATTCCGTAGCAGCACCGCCGAGAATAGTTGCAACTCATAAAAAAAATCGACGCACTTCTCCCCCCACGCCAGGACCTCCAACTTTTGCTGACGTTGCGTCCGATCCTGGACCATCCACTCACGTGCATCATATGCCATCCGTGACAATAGTTGCCATTCATGAACCGAGTCGCTCCGACGGAGAATGTCAACCGATGATGACCATGCCAACCATAATAACATCTGCAGTGACTCCCTCGCCTACTTCGCCAACTATTCCGAGCGGTAGTGCTACACAAACTGTTCAAACATCTTCACAGTCAGCTCAGGGCACTCAAGTTACACCTGCAGGGAGATCACCGCCAAATTTAGGAGGAAGGCGAGACTCGACCACTCAATGTGGAAGAGCTAGGAGAGACTCTCGAGCCGCTGCTAGTCCTACTAGATTGGGGCGCCTGCAGCGCCAGGCCACGGCATTCGATGATCCTACTGGGCCGCCTGGTACAAAACGCCGTGACTCTGGTCCATCTCTGGGACCTGATGACGAAGGAAGAGCGCGAAGGGATTCTTTGAGCCCAGACTCAGCAGCGAGGCCACGTCGGGATAGATCGCCTGGAGCTGGAGGTGAGTTGAGTCCTTCCGCTGCAAGGCGACGTGGACGTTTGCGAAGACAAGCTTCATGTGCTAGGATGGGCCGTACAAGAAGCCCAGAGTCTAGTTCGTGTTCTAGTCGAGATCCCAGTCCAGGAGCTCGTCCGCCTGAAAGATCTGAGAGGATGATCAGACGACAGTCCACGACTGAGGAGATATTGATAGCCCGAGGTTTTCGGCGACAGTCGACGACTGAAGAGATGATCAGATGCCGGAACTTTAGGCGACAAAGTTCACAAAGTGATGATGCGTGTATGCGAGCTCGTGGCCGTCGTGACTCATCTACGCAAATTTTAGATGGCACCATAGGAACTATGACTGTGGAAACCACGAGTACTTTTTTCGACTCAAGCACACAAACTGGTAAGTTTGTTGTTTTCGAATATATGTTGGAAAGTTTTATAATGAATGTAAATACTTTGCGGTTAATATTTTTGTCTTGTCAATTTTTATACTTAGTCAATAATATCACCATCTTATTCGATACTATTGCATATTAAAACATCCATGCAATCAATTTTGATAAAAATCTGCATTGAAATCAGAGGCGCGAACAACTTTCAGTTAAGCACAAACCAACGATAAAAGCTATCCCGGAAAGTGAAGCGAATCCTCAATTATAACGCAATTCGCTTTCGCTTTCATACGGTGTTAACAATATATTTACTGATACTGGCATCGCCACGTGCTCGGGTCCCCTCCCCTTTTTATCAGCCAATCGATTCGCTCGGAGCTTTGCCGTCTCAGTTTGGCAACGCTACTTTACCGACAGGAGCTGGCGGGAATGAGGGAAAGGTTCGGGTTCGGTGAGGGAGAGGGCTCTGTAGGTTAGCGCGGGCGGCCTCGTAGAAAGGTGCCTTGGCCGGGAAATCGCACTTGAGTTTGGCAACGCGATCGCGCGGACCATGCCAGGATGAGATGAAGGGAGCAGCTATCGGCGCAGGCCCGCTCGCCAGCGCCCTGTCATCTGTTGCGGATAGCTGCCATGTTTACTAGAACGAATGTGACGTGCCGTACACAACGAATAACCTCAATAACAATACACTGACACCCCCCGATAAGGCACCAAAATAATATTTAAAAATATACGAGCCAACGTACTCGCTACAACGAATTATAATTTGTAAATAATAACGCCAAAATAGTTAATAAAATCACGGTTTTAATCTAATTTTACAAATATTGTACAAATCCAATTTTAGATGATCAAATATTTTTTTAATGAAAGTTTTTATCAGTGAAGTGAAGATATTTTTTTAAATAACTCCTGGACTAAAAGTGAAGGGGTGTGACTTTCAAGGACAACAATATTTACATGTACGTTTCTAACTATTGTGGTAGTTTATGAGACACTAATGTATATTGTGAATTTAGAAATAGTCAAATATTAATGTACTGTTTATTATAAAAGTGATTAATAATTAATAGCGATTGAACCGGTCCGCTATGGTAAGTATAATTTATTATTTACACAGTTTAATTTCTGTACTATAGTGCTTTTGATTAATAATGAGACATTTTTTACTTATTTGTCTGTACATAGTATATATAATTAATACATAAAATAACCTTCATAAAGGTAGGAAAGCTGGCGTAAAGTTCAGTTCCGAGCTTGAAAGTTTGTTGCTAAAAGTAATATTCTAACAAACTATCCATTTACACACGCTAATTGTAAAGTATAGTTACTATTTTTAAACTTAATATACAGATGCGTAGAACATGGTAAAGTTTAAGATAACATAGAATTTAAAATGTCGTAGACATCGTAGCATTAGCGTAGCAGCCTCGTAGACCCGCTTCGTTTTACTTAATGCAGTTAAAGATTAAGCTTATTGAATAGCTTTATTGAGAACAACGAATTATTCGCTTGAAATTATAATTTATAATGTAGCATTTTTTTAACCTTCTTACTTGACTGAGGAGGGTTATGTTTCCCGCGTATTTACGTTTTAGACGTATTTCTTTAACACATTGCAAAAGAGGTACGGAATTTGATAAATATAGTGCTAAAAAATTCAAAATAATGTATTGGTGTGGTCATACATTTTATAATTAGCTGGTTATTGAGTAAGTTCTTAAATAAACCGTTCGTAATTCACTATCATAATCAAATGTAAAAAAACGTGATTTAACAAACTATATATTGTACATATTATATAATTATTAATCATACTTCAATTCAGACGAGATTGTTCCAGATTTTTGCGAGTTAAAAGTTTTTCAATACCCGCCAAAGTACCTATAAACATTGCTGTAATAAAAAGTATCGTATCTTGTTACGCCGGTGTCCATAAACGAGAAGAATATTGAAACAATATTACTTATTTCCATGGCCCATAACACAATATTACCTATTACCTCTGAAATATACTTTTTTGCTATAAAGTTGAAAGAACCGACTTCTTTACCGTTCAATTTACCGAATCTTGTTCGAACACATTATTATCATGACTATGGATATTTTAAATGGTTCAGAAAAATTACCTACTTATTAAATAATTATCCTCTAGACAAATAAAAATGTTTTACTTGAATAACTAAATCTAACTTACATAAAAACTGTGGTCAAGACCTCCTTTAATGTAAATATTTACTTGTATTAGGAGATTTCGAAAAGTAGGCTCTTGCAGGCTCTTGTACTCTTGCAAAAGTAGGTACATCCTAAAATTATATTTAAAAAATCCTTGAGTATCATTTAAATACAAAACTATCATGAATTTATCTCCATTCCCAAAATTAGAAGTCGGACAAATTAAAATCACGGAGCGAATAATATCTTTGACGTTAATACTAAAATTGATAAAGCTACATTTAATATGTAAAATATTAATTTAAAAACTTACAAAACAAACAGCCTTGCTGACCAAAACGCTATTTTGACTATTTTAAGCAACTAGGAACTTGTGATACAGAGGTCTAGTTACACTTGAAATGAATCTAAAAGCTTAGATTCTTGGCTAGGTTTCAATTTGGCAGAAAGCCAAAGGAAAACGTGGCCTTTTGAATAAACAATTTCTCAATAATTTTATGGTAGGCCTTTTTTGAAAACGTGTATTGCTTGTATGAATATTTAAGAATATCATATACTAAATTTTGTGTAATACGTGCCTAACGTGAAGTAAACAATGTGTAAGTAAAGGAAATTCCATATAGTAAATTTTAGGAATGAAAAATCGACGTAACCCTTCTTGAAGTAGTTACGCAAATTCGTAGAATTTGAAAACGCCTCTAGAATTTATTTTTGAAAGTTGTTTTACGTTCAATATTTACTCGTAGTTTGCCTTTTCAGTGCAGATTTTTACTTTTTTAGCGTGGAACTTATCTTTTATAATTTATTCTATATCAAAATTAAGTAAATTATCTTAATAAAAAATACTAAGTGCCTTTTAAGGGAATTAAAACTAAACCTTTTTCATCATATTTTTACCGACTTTAAAAATGTTTAGCTATAGATTTTTGTCGCAATATCTATTAAGAAATTACTTTTATTTGGCGATTTTTTTTTTGTATTAAACAAAATGTATTTTCTTACGTATTTCTTATGTTCTAGAACCATCTCCATTGTACGACAACAACCACTACCACGAGGAATGTCTCCGCTGCAACTCGTGTGGCATGAATCTGACCGGACCCAACCAGGTGAGTCTTTTGATACAGCCTCAATAAACATAAAACACACAAAACCTAAGAGTTGATTGAAATCAATCACAAGCGTCGAGCTCAGAACAGGGCGCAACGGCGCTCATTAAGGGAGGCCTATGTCCAGCAGTGGACTGCTATAGACTGATGATGATGATGATGAATCACTTTTAGTATAAATTTGTTAGTTTGTCGTACTACAGCGCAATATAATTTCCTTTTGATCAAAATCCTTCTAGAAAATCATATTTTTAGGAGGCATTTGTCAGTAGTTTTACACCACAGTGTTTTTATTTGACTATGATGCGAGTAGCCAATTATAACTAAGTATAGTCATAAGGAAACCGTACCCCAATTCGAATCTTACAAACGTTTCCATCAATGATTTGTAAGAAGCATTTCCGCATCAGAAAATCTGTGTAACATCAAATACGCTCCTTTCCTAGTTACCTACTCGCCGCAAATACCTACATATATATTTCTTTGAATATCATGTACATAAAACGAAGTAAAGAATCTCTTCTTTGTTAAATAAGTAGGATGGAAGGAAGTTTACTTTCGTGTGTTATTAATAAATTGTAAAATTATTTTTTAAGCATTCAAATTAAGTTTTAATAGATGATTATAGCTTTATTTTTAAGTTTTAAAAGAAAGCCACAAAGACTCTATTAAAAACGAACCAGTAATAAAACGTAGAATAAAAGATATATATGTAGACTTCTCCAAAAATCGTTTATAGACTCATGTAGTTCTTGGTAAGTAATATTCCTAGGTAAATATACTTACACAAAGGATTTGGGCCAGACGGCCGCCCTATCTCGTATTGACATTTTTGTATATTAGGTTTTGGCTCTGTATTCTCAAGTAAAAATGTCATTCTCGAGATGACATCAATCAACAAGTATTGATTTAAAAAAACCCGACTGCATAGATAGGAAGTTTCTACTATTTACGCCGTATTTTATAAATCGATCTCAACTCAGAGTGCAAGCTTGAAAGTTGTAAAACAATTACTTATAGTTGTGTCATTTTGAAAATACTTCATCGTATCAGAGATAAGATCGTCCCCGGCAAACAACATTTTCTTTGGATTCAATGCCTTATTTACCTTTATGATAATATCTAATGTACCTAAATGAAATGATAATTTGAACTTCAATTTTATATTTTACATTATAAACAGTAAATAAATTATTAGGTAGCACGGGATAAATTTAAAATTAAATTGCGTGGTAGTTAAATAGTGTGTTTTATAAACAAAATCCACTATACTTAAGCAAATTAATGACATTATTATTTATCTACATAATTGAAACAAAAAGTGCCTATTACTAATAAGTAAAAATAATCGTTGATACATCAATCCTGTGTGAGATGACAGCGGAATTATGTATTATCTGAAGTATTTCTGAATGTTTTGACTACCTACCTACCTACTTTCTATGAAACAGAGTTTTTCTACTTGCTTGCAAAATTCAAGCCTACTTGGAGGGTGTGGGACAGCCTCCAAGGAGGTTGGTTCGAACTTCGAATCAGTAAATACTTTTTGGTCTTTATGGTAAAACCATGGAGTTATTAAATAGGTAGTTAAATAGTGAACCTCCTTGGGTAAAACAATCTGCCTTCGGAAGCTATGGAGTCTCCAAGAAGGTTAGTTCGAATTTCGAATCAGTAAATTATTGGTAGCAGGTCGTAACTTATCTCAATGAGGTAGGTGCGTGTGTTTTTTATGGTACCCCGAGGTCGATGGAACTCAACTCGAATCTTCATACCAATTTGAGGGAAATTGAAAATGGCTTCTCACGGAACCTAATTGATTCAACCTTGGAAATATCGTGATTTTGTTACTATAGGTATTAAATCCGAATGTAGTAGGTATGTATGAATTATTTACCCACTAATGAAGCGTTGGCAAGCAACAACAAACAGCATGGCAGAAATAAGGCAGGACAGTTCGAGTCATTCAAACTTGAATTTCGCCTGTATTGTAGATATCAGGAACTAAGAGTATTTGTACCACCATGTAATGTGTCTGAACTCGGAGAAAGTGCAAACATTTGTCGCGCAGGGGGCAGTCAGCATTTTTTCATTGTCAGCTTGGTTCTGGTCCATTGTGCTAAAGAGGTCGACAATGACAAAGGCGGTAGCATTTTTTAAGCTACAGTTAGGTAAGTAGGGAGGTAGCAGGTGTACATTACCTATAATTGCTATAATTGTAACAAAAACTACTTAGATATCGTTTATATAAATAAAAATTGTTGATCCATTGTGGAACAACAGCAGAATTACGAAGTATTTCTGAAGAAGTTATGATGTTAGTACGAATTTCAAATTAGTAAATACTCTCTGGTATGATATGATCTTTATTGTTAAAATTTTTCTGCCTTCGGAAGTAGTTCAGTGTAAAATCACTTCTTTCTGTAGCCATATTATATTGGATATTTTTGAAACTTCATGTGATTTATAAGTCAATTAACGCGACGATACATGTCAAACCTCCCTCTCGCTCGCACTATTCAACATTTTTGAAGATACAAAATCACTGAATGTAGTTCAGCAAGAATATCATGTTGAACCCAACACGTTTTCCTACCAAAAAAATTGCACCAAAATTGATCACATTGGTGCAAGTTTTTTGGTAAGAGCGAGAGGGAGGTTTGACATGTATCGTCGCCTTAAATGATTCAGTCAAATCCAATGACACCTAATTTGTAGAAATCAAGGAGTTTTTAATACCTTTTTAGGTCATCGTAAATTGAAAATGGCTTCTTACAGTCGCCATTTTTTATTTTTTGACATTTAATATAACCTATGGCACCCTCGTGATCTAGGCGAATCCAACATATTATTATGAACAATTATTATACTTGATACTGGCGAAATTGTGGATAACTATCCCAGAAGTGAAGTGAAGTGACACCTCATTTGTTAAAATCCGTCCAGCCGTTTGGGCTACAGTGACCGACAAATAATATTACAAACTTATTATACACACCACTAAAAACATAACCCGACCGAAGAGGACTTCAGTCGGGTAATAACGATCGAGAATAAAGTGTTAGTTATCCTACTAAATTTATAAATACGAAAGATGAAATGTACCTATATTTGTTATTTCACGCCAAATTGTTGTGTCACGCCAAAATGAACGGATTGAGCTAAAATATCACAAAGATCCGTTTTATTTCTAGACATAAAAATGTATTTTTGTAAATAAATAAATGAAATTTAAAAATTCTACTTTTTAATAGAGTATGAAGCGTGCTAAGCCGGGGATAAAAGCTTTTGTAATAATGAAGTTACCTGTGTCTATAAAACACAATAATATACAGTTGAAATCCATAGCACCTACTCACATAATTATATTTGTGTTTTTTGAGATTTCTCAAATAGCTATTATAATTAAACTTCAGTGGTTTTTTGTTGCTACTTATTAGTTAATTTTGGTATAAAGATCGATAAGACCTAGGAGAAGAAAATAAGCTACTCGAAGTACTAAACCTGTGCATACGAAGTCGCGGGCACCAGCTAGTACTAAATAAATGAAAAAAATGATGCCAGGCACATTTCTAAGGATAGCTATAGGTATGGTATATCTTAGGTAAGTCTAATTACCTATCTACACTATCGATTGAATTCAATAAATGTATTGCACATCGCGCTTATTCAAATACAAAAATACAGTTATCTGACAATTGAAAAATCTGCCATAAGTTGGCTATTTTAAAACATAAACGGATTTTTTTAAAAGATGTTAGAAAGTAAGAAAACGAATCTTTTTTAACGAAGGTAAAATTTTAATGAGTTTGTTACGACCCAACCTTTATTTGGCGTTAATCAATACCTCTTACCAACTAATAACAGACCGTTAGTGGTGATCGTGATAACATTATAGTTAAAATTTAAAACGAATGTAGGTACGGGACATTCCACACACGGTCAGCTGATTCCAAACTAGGCACATCTTATGTGTAGGTACTTGAGACTGATAAAACATTCATAATATTAATAAACGATACTCTTATAACTCTCAGACACATAACAAACATCCATGTTCTTATGTTGGTCGCGTTAAGAATTGGTGTAAATTAAAAAACTATGTATTTCATCTGAATAAATGAATTTTGACTTTGACTTTGAATGCATGTCTAAATATCTAAAAATCAATGTTTGTATGGTTGTCCTTTATGCGTTCCGAAACCATTGATCAGATTGTGATAAACAAGTATACCCGCAAACGATGCGGGCGGGTCAGCCGGTTACATACTAAAGGACAATATTTCAAAGTAATCGAACAAGTTATATAATAGAATGTATTTTGCCGAAACTTTTATAAGAAAAATGAACCGAAGCCGCCTTAGGTAAACAATAAACACAATACTGTCAATAACTAATTGATTTGTGAAATGGGAACAAAACAATTCGTTATGAGCCCTAGAGCAAGGTCACCTCGAGATTGATCGAAATTAATCAAAGCCGAATCACTAGGAAGCCGTAAGTGTATTACTGGAGGGGAATCAATCAACTAAACAACTCAAAGAGTATATTCGCAGTCTACTAAACGAAGATGTCCTCGCTCTGAAGGCCCCGGGGGCGTGGCTCTCACTATGGTTCTTTATGTGATCTTTTTACGTCTCTACATACATATACTTAAAAAGTAACTTAACTGGCTATTGACTTGGCGACGTGTCGCTAGCGGGAAAGAGTACCGAAAAGGGGGTGGGAACGGGAGCGGGAACAGAAACGAGAATAGGAACGGGAACGGGAACGTGAACGGAGACTGAAACGGAAACGGAATCGGATACGGGTATGTGTAGGTAGGGTTGGTGCTTTAAACCAACTTTTAATTAACTGGCTATTGACTTGGCGACGTGTCGCCAGCGGGAAAGGGTACCGAAAAGGGGGTGGGAACGGGAGCGGGAACAGAAACGAAAATAGGAACGGGAACGGGAACGTGAACGGAGACTGAAACGGAAACGGAATCGGATACGGGTATGTGTAGGTAGGGTTGGTGCTTTAAACCAACTTTTAATTAACTGGCTATTGACTTGGCGACGTGTCGCCAGCGGGAAAGGGTACCGAAAAGGGGGTGGGAACGGGAGCGGGAACAGAAACGAAAATAGGAACGGGAACGGGAACGTGAACGGAGACTGAAACGGAAACGGAATCGGATACGGGTATGTGTAGGTAGGGTTGGTGCTTTAAACCAACTTTTAATTAACTGGCTATTGACTTGGCGACGTGACGCCAGCGGGAAAGGGTACCAAAAAGGGGGTGGGAACGGGAGCGGGAACCGAAACGAGAATAGGAACGTGAACGGGAACGTGAACGGAAACTGAAACGGAAACGGATATGTGTAGGTAGGGTTGATGCTTTTAACCAACTTTTTCCTTACATATTTTGATTTTACAAAGTATTGCATCGTAGATTTGGAATGTGCCCTACGATACAAAGCCCTAGCGTCCATCAATTTGAGGCATGAATACAGAATACAGACATCCTGCACACACACCCTTGAAACCGAAACGCAGTAATGCTTCACGGCAAAAATAGTTATAGTGGTAGTACTTCCCCGGATGAGCCCTTCATATAGAGCTCTACAAACGAGACAACGCGCCCTTTCCAAACTAACCAACTTCAAAGTTTTAAAATCGTGTAACAAAAACAAGCAAACACCTCTCATTGGCGCACTCCGCTACAAAAATAGCATGGCTACTCATATATTTGTGATATAACTTTAGATTTTGAAGGACTTTAAATATGTATTGTTTTCACTGAAGGTAGATTAAAAAGGTACAGTTTACAACTAAAGGCAAATTTTTCTATATTCAGATAATCTCATGGAAATACTGCTAGTACATGGCTAGTACTAACGTAGGGAATGCGAACTTTGAACAAAAAATTGTGCCTAATGTATTCTCCTTGAGAGAGTCTCGTTTCCTCTTCAGTGTTACACACAAGAGTAAACGAGACGCAACCCTCTTTTGAGGATTTTTATTTAGAAAAATCAGAGAAAATACGAACTCCTTGGATACCTCAAATAGCGTATACATTGAACAAAATATTCGAAATGCTAAAAACGTGTTCTATTCTCAAATTATCTAACAGGTAACTTCTGAATGGAAGGATAGATAGATAGTATTTCCACAACAATACATTCCAACTTTACAATAATGCGAAATATTATATTTTTGCTTTGGCTTTTAAATAAATTTTCTGGCATAAAGTATCCCCTAGACGCATGGTTGAACATTACCCAATTGATGATTCCGATAAAAATAAAATGTTGTCGTCGGTTTGGATACCTGCCTTAATATCCGCTGGATATGGATAACAGCTTTTCACAATCTAAGTACCGATATTTAAAATATAAATTACGGAGAATTCAATATTAGAATTTTTTATAAAATTTATTTTATAAAATAAATTATGGCCAATTCATTATTTTAAATATTATTTTGGCATTTAATTTTTGTTCGGAATTAAAGGAAATATTACAATATTCAGACACTAAGCAAACATAATACAATATTGTAATTCAAATAATAAGGTTGAAATGCAAATATATTTCGTTTTTTTATTTTGATGTTTTTTTTTTGGTATTATATTCGTATTCTATTCCCTATCAACCCACTGCTGGGCAAAGGCCTTCCCAAAGTTGTCTATAATGTCCCTTGTCTTTGGTGTTCTCCCACTATGAGATCCATTCAATTTCATCCAAAATGAGACAACTCTTCAAACAATGTAGGGTTAAAATAATTGAGATTTCATTCGAACGGAACTGAATGTGCGATCTGTGAAATCAATAGGGTTCCTAAAATGCCAATGCCATTGTTCTACAATGAAAGCTCCGGAACCCGCGGCACAAAGCAGTGTGAATCACAAAGCTAATAAATCCAAAATAGGTTTGGGGAAATTGGTGCCGGTTCTGTGAAGCAATGGTAAAAAATATAGGCCACTTTGCGATAAAGAAAATTACGTGAACCTATTTAGATCTAATAAAAAAACCTTTGATTTGTCAAATCACTGACTAACATACAACGACCCAGCTACAGCTTAAAATTGGTGAGATAGATAATTACGAAAGAAAAGATTTTCAATAGTTCAACCTCAAATATACTCTTATTCATTTAGGAATTAATCTCTACATTGATGCCCTTATAAGTATATCCGAAAAACACATCAACATTTTTAGTTTGTCCCGTATGAATTTCAAGAAAAAGATACTCAATATTTAATTTAAACAATCGGTAGTAGGTACTTGCATCTCTAAACTATTTAGAACTTGTCGGATATCTATGAATGATATGGTTGTCTATGAAGAATCCTTCTATAAAGAACCACCTTTCCCAAAAAACTTAAAGTAAGACCAATAACTCCCCAGTTTCGATGGTAATCTCATCAATCACGGAACTTATTCAAAGCTCGATAGATCCTCCAACTTACTCCACTCGGATTTTATCTGGCATCTAATAGTAGATTGTTTTACAAGGGACTAAACCATCCCATTATATACGAGGTTGTTATACTCCCGAGCTTAGCGAGGGAGGATGACAAGACCGAGTTATAATGGGTGGTTTTGGCCCGAGTAAAACACTCTACTTTTCACTTCGATTGCGAGAAAATAAAACAATTCCAAATTAGTCAATTTTCAGAAATTTTATTAAAAATTAAATGTGCAGTTAGAGCAATTTTGAATGTTTAGTGATATGTTTTTCCCGGGCAATTTTATTTCGGTTCTCTGTGATTGGGATGTGATAATATTTTGAGTTGATTGTTGTGGAGTAAAAGTTGGAGAGACTCGAATCATGCTTGAGTTTCCTGCATTATTAAGATCTGAGTGCGGCTTCAGCTGAGTTGACATATTCATCCAATCCCGCGATGTAGATGCTTGGGGTTCTGTAATGTTTGGTAGAATATTGATTCCTTCCATAATCCGCTGCGTGACGTGATACTTGTTTTGTATAGAGTCCTCTATATAACCTTCAGCCACTTGATCGGACCTCCATCCACCGTGGCGTTTTAATGTCGTTATATTCGCACCAGAGTCCGCCAACAGAGTCGCGGATGTTCTGCGGAAACAATGGCCCGTGTAGAGTTCCGGATTTGGTAAATTTAGATAAGTGGCAATATCTTTAGGCATGTTACCAAATTTATTTTTGCCTATGACTTGCCTTGTGCATTTACCATTTTGATAATTTAGAAAAAATCTTCTCGTTGAAACATTAGTGGGACGTAACTCCTGATAGGCTTTAACTATATTAAGGTATTCTCCACTGATGACAAATTTACGCTCTTTGTTTGTTTTCGTGTTCGGCAGACTCACAGCTTGTAGGTTTGTATCCGTTTCTACGTCTTCTAGCGTTATATTGGCAAGCTCTATTCCTCTGCATGCACCGCTGATTCCATAAATTAAAGCAACCTGTTGAACAAAAAAATAAGTGTGTTAATAATCGTAATAACCTAGGTACATAATTTAGGTATGTAGGTAGGTATCTATTTATTTAGTTTGAGTAGAGTACATAAGTAGGTTACCTTTGTTGCCAAGTATTGTTTATTTGGAGCGTTATTTAAAAATGTTTCGATTTCTTGTGTCGTCAAGACTTTAGATTTTTTTGCCTTGTATCCAGTGGACAATTTCTTCAGTAAAGCCGTTAAATTTACATATTTTTTTAATATCGACGTCGTGTCTCGTTTTTAAGGTCATTCTTAACATTGAATATGTGCTCCAAAGAGTCGACGATTTGAATTTTTTCGATAATTCATCAAAATAAGTGAGAAAAACCCCTTCTGTAAAAGAATCCACACGTTTCTCATCACTCCATTTCATAAAATTTTCGTAACTCTTTAAATATATTTCACGTGATTTTGTCGGCAACAGATTCATAATTATTTCTTTGCCCTTTTCTTCCATTTGCATATTAGCATCTTCACTATCACTTGATGACATTTTTCACGTTCACAATTTGAAAGTTAAAGTCAGGAAGTTAAACGTAAAAGTTTGTGATTTGGAATGAAGAAAATTCTAGAGATTTAGCGCCAATACCATCTTTTTTTTTTTTAAATCTCTATACCTTCAATAACCCTCAACGAAACAGTTCGCATTCTACCGTGAAGGGAAGAATCAACCTTCATAAAACATCACCAAGACGGTTCTATTTTCAAAAAAAAAGATTGACGGAGCACCAAGAAGTCGAGTTTTTATATAAGAGAACGAATGCTTTGTACGGGCTGATGATTTTAGACAAAAATTAAAAAGAAAAAATACTTTTTAGCCCTAGGTATTAAACTCGAGTTTTAGGCCCGCTAAGCTACACTATTATGATACACTTTTTGAGCAAGAGAAGTGAAAATGAAAATTTGTCTACTCGAGATTGTGAAGACCTCAGTTTTACTGACTCGGAGATCTTTAATAGAGATTCTGCTTACAAAGACGTGGCAGGTAGTTATCAAATTGATCAAACTCAATGATCTTACGGCCTTTTAAGTAGCTTTAGGGCTGTTTCGCTTAGGTAAAGTTCTAGTTGAGTTTGTTACCTATCTAACTAGCGAAGAGCAAGCAATATAAACCCACCTACCCAGTCTACATATTTGCACGCTACTTATAACTCGGTGGACGAGCAATAATTAGCGAGCGCGCGCTTAAGTAATAATATGTATCAAAAACTATACATTCTAGAAATAAAATATTTCTAGAATGTATAGCTTTTCGAATGTAAAAACAAAACCCTTTCTCATGATACCTCACTCAATATATTTAAAAGGTGTTAAATTTTTTTTTTGCCCCTTTTGGAACCCCGTACCTTAATGGCGCCCTGTCGGATTTAACTCAAATGTTTCCTGGCAAATATTTCAAATACAAAACGACCAACCAAATTTCATGCAGATTGAATCACCGGTTCTAGAGTTATGCTCGGATAAACATAAATACAAACTTAGAATTCTACCTCTTTATTAGTAGTATAGATAAGATACTGCGAGGCCACCATACTGAGTTGCGACAACGCATCACAAAGATTAAGACGTCGCACAACACATCGTGGAAATTTCCGATGCGTTTCCGCAAACAGAAGTACTCGTACTATGCCGTATGCGATGACGCGTCGTATTTCAGTGCGACGTCGTATTTCAGTGCGACTTCGTATTTCAGTGCGACGTCGTATTCGCGATGCGTCGTCGTATGATGCAACACAGTGTTGTGCCTTCTTCTGCCTTAGCTTCGTTCGAATAGTACCCGGATAAAAATAGCCGTAATGTTTTTACTAACTACATAAGTGAAACATTTCAGCTCAATTCCGCCCAAACATTCTCCTTTATAATTATTTATAGTAGATAAAGTTATTTTTGTTTTCTATATTATGCAAGTAAGATAGGCAAAGTACACAAAGTACTTGCATATTATGCATTGATGTAAAAATTGTTGCATAAGGTTAATAGAAAACACCATATTTTAAATTGCCCGAGGCAAGATTGCATTAAACTCCGTCATCTCGTGTAAACAAAGGAATTATTCTCTACTTATTTTCCGCTGCGAGTGCCTTATAAAACTTCGTTTTCATAGAAAGCTCAACAAGGTATGCAAAATATCGCAATTTCAGTTGAAGACGACAAAATATTCCATCGTTTGTTGAAACAGGCAAGATTTTCATTTTAAATTCATAATAAAATTTCAAACTCTTTTTGTGATTACTTGAGTTTACTTCTCGGTATTTTATTAGACTAAACTGCCATTCATATCACACGTGTAAAAAATAGACCGTAATCTATGATCCAACTATGTACATCTGAATGTATTCTTCGTATTTAAACCCCACAAAAAGCAATATCATTTTTGCTAGGATAACAAATAACGTGTTATAAACTCTGTTTAAATTGGCTTACAGCTGCTAATTTGATTTCATCTAGATTTATACCTGAGTAATATACCTGAACTCCAAGGTAGAAAAGTTTCAAAACCACAAAGAAATATCCTCATTTCTCGTCAATAAAATATTACCTTAGAGCTATACTTGGTAACTTGTTCGATTGGGTATGAG
Organism: Horisme vitalbata; assembly: GCA_951804965.1. Classification (NCBI taxonomy): domain Eukaryota; kingdom Metazoa; phylum Arthropoda; class Insecta; order Lepidoptera; family Geometridae; genus Horisme; species Horisme vitalbata. The sequence continues at coordinate 8,156,240 of OX638102.1, forward strand.
AGAGGGCGATAAAGTAGAAAAATGGAGCACGTTCACCAGATGCTTGAAGATACTTCAGAGTACATTTCATGTTACTATCTTAGTATAAGCTCTTATATTTTATTGTTAAGCTTAGGCCTCACACAACTCATGTCAAGAAAACAAGAGTTTGCGCTTACAGCTATAAATTGGTTATTTCTACGTATTACCTCATCATCAGCCTATAGCAGTCCACTGCTGGACATAGGCCTCCCCTAATGAGCGCCATTGCGCCCTATCCTGAGCTCGATTCATCCAGCTTCTACCAGCAGCCTTTCGCAGATCGTCACTCCACCTGGCCGGAGGGCGTCCTACACTACATTTGCCGAGCCGCGGTCTCCACTCAAGAACTCGTTTACCCCAACGGTTATCGGTTCTTCGGCAGATATGGCCAGCCCATTGCCACTTCAGCTTGCTAATTCTCTGAGCTATGTCGACAACTTTAGTTCTATGTCGAATATACTCGTTACGGATTTTATTCTTCAGAGAAACTCCGAGCATAGCTCGTTCCATAGCTCGCTGAGCGACTTTAAACTGGTGGACTAGCCGTACTGTGAGTGTCCACGTTTTGGCTCCGTATGTCATGACGGGTAGGACGCACTGATTGAAAACTTTCGTCTTCAAACATTGTGGTATGGGTGACGAGAAAACTCGACGTAGTTTTCCAAATGCTGCCCAACCCAGCTGAATCCTCCTCTTGGCTTCCTTCTCGAAGTTGTTTCTATCCAACTGCAATATCTGCCCGACGTATGTATACTCCGAAACAACTTCAAAAGGGTGTCCATTAACGACGACAGGACTCGGATCAATTCGGTGATTGACTATGACTTTGGTCTTGTCCAAATTCATGCCGAGACCTATCTTTCGCGAGGCTGATACTAGGCCGTCCAGCATCTGTTGCAGCTCCTCCAGCGACTCCGCCTTTAGGACTATGTCATCAGCGAATCGCAAGTGTGAGATGTGCTCGCCGTTTATGTTAATGCCCATACCTTTCCAGTCCAGTGTCTTAAACATATCCTCCAACGCGCTCGTGAACAGTTTCGGAGATATGACATCTCCCTGTCTCACTCCGCGGCGCAGTTGGATGGGTTTAGACTGCTGGTCCTGTACTCGGACACTCATAGTGGCAGCTTCGTACAGACATCTTAACACTTCGATATAACGATAGTACACTTGGCATCGCTGTAAGGATTCCAGGACAGCCCAGGTTTCGACAGAGTCAAAGGCCTTCTCATAGTCCACAAAAGCCAGACACAGGGGCTGATTATACTCTTCGGACTTCTGTATAATCTGCCTCACTGTGTGAATGTGGTCTATGGTGCCATATCCTCCGCGAAACCCGGCCTGCTCCGGTGGCTGGAACTCGTCGAGTCTTCTGGCGAGACGATTCGTTATGACCCTAGAAAACAGCTTATAAACGTGGCTCAAGAGCGAAATAGGTCTGTAGTTTTTAAGAAGAGTCTTGTCACCCTTCTTAAAAAACAGAACCACCAAGCTCTCGTTCCACGCCTTTGGAGTTCTCCCACAGTGAAGGACGGAGTTGAAGAGGTTCTGCAGTTCCAGCACAACAGGAGCTCCTCCTGCCTTCAGAAGTTCTGAAGTGACTCCATCTTCACCGGGGGCTTTTCCATTTTTTAACTGTCTTTGGGCCAACACGATCTCGTCTTGGCTGATTTCCGGCAGGTCGTCGGTGTAGTGGCAACGTATTACCTGTTAGTTGCTAAATGGGCAATTAAAAAAATCTATGCAAAAAATCAATAAAACTGCTTTGAATCCATCCAAATGAAACAAACAACTAATAAAGATTGATTAATTGAGCTACTAAACAATCTAATAAAATACTTCTTTGTTCGCAAAACTAATCAAATAAAGATTACTGTGGATCCTAAGGCAATAATGTAATGTAATTTAATTAGTGAATGAATTGCTGTGATAATTAATGCCTAGACGTTTAATTTAAGTTTGACTAAATGACGACAACTTTACAAATACTTACACACTTATTAAAATAATAAAGGCAGTAATGAAATAGAAAGAAATGAAAAAATAACTAAATTTACATATTATTATTACTACTACTAAAGTAATTATTAAAATACTATGTATGTAACACTGTACTAAAAATAAAATATATTTATTTTTGCCATTTTTACAGAAACGTGCGCGCCGCTTCAAAAACCAAATCCTGTGCGATTTGCACTTCGCGGACGTTGCGCTCATGGAGTGCAGTGACTTCATGCAGCAGCTGCGAAGCTTCAAACCGCAGTCGCTGGGCTGCGCGGTCGCCAGGCGCAAATCTTCCACCACCCTCATATTCCCGCTGCCTCCGCAGGCTTGTTCAGGTAAAACTCTTTTATGCAGCAGCTGCGAAGCTTCAAACGGCAGTCACAGGACTGCGCGGTCGCCAGGCGCAAGTCTTTCACCACCCTCATATTCCCGCTGCCTCCACAGACTTTTTCAGGTAACACTCTTCATGCAGTAGCTGAGAAGATTCAATTCTCAGTCGCTGGGCTGCGCGGTCGCCAGGCGCAAGTCTTTCACCACCCTTATATTCCCACTGCCTCCGCAGGCTTTTTGAGGTAACACTCTTCATGCAGTAGCTGAGAAGATTCAATTCTCAGTCGCTGGGCTGCGCGGTCACCAGGCGCAAATCTTTAACTACCCTCAGATTCCCGCTGCCTCCGCAGGCTTGTTCAGGTAACACTATTTATGCAGCAGCTGCGAGCTTCAAACCACAGTCGCTGGGCTCCGCGGTCGCCAAGCGGAAGTCTTCCACCAACCCATATTCCCGCTGCCTCCACAGACTTGTTCAGGTAACACTCTTCATGCAGTAGCTGAGAAGATTCAATTCTCAGTGGCTGGGCTGCGCGGTCGCCAGGCGCAAGTCTTCCACGACCCTCATATTCCCGCTGCCTCCGCAGGCTTGTTCAGGTAACACTCTTTATGCAGCAACTGCGAAGCTTCAAACGGCAGTCACAGGACTGCGCGGTCGCCAGGCAGAAGTATTTCACCACCCTCATATTCCCGCTGCCTCTACAGACTTTTTCAGGTAACACTCTTCATGCAGTAGCTGAGAACCTTCAATTCGCAGTCGCTGGGCTGCGCGGTCCCCAGGCGCATCCCCATTACCCTCATATTTCCGCTGCCTCCACAGGCTTGTTCAGGTAACACTCTTCGTACAGCTGCTGCGAAGCCGCTGTAGTTGAGCTGCGCCGCCCTTCGCTAAGCTCAAGTCTTCCACCGTCCTCTTCGTATGAATACCACTGTAAAGCCACTATTTACTCCTCTTGTTCGGTATAATTTGCCATGTATTTCAGCAGTTTATCGCGTGTTCTCGCATAGAAAATTAAATTTTAATTCAACCGTGTCAAGCTCCTGAAAAGGATCTAAATACGAATGTTCACCAGTATTATTCATGAGTGCGTCCGTCCATATGATTCAAGTAATATGATTTTCGAATAGCAAGTATTCTTAGCATATCCTATTGAATAAATCATCCTATATATAGATGGACACGAGATCAAATAATGCGACACTTTCTTGCAAAGCTGCATTTTATATTAGTTCAGTGCCTTGAAATGAGCACGTGGTATGCAAATGAAGCAGGTTTACATAGTAAATAGTACTAAAGCTGAATGAAGTTTGCATTTGCACTGTATCTAAGCATGCAGACTTTGCAGCAGTCTTGTCTCGACTGAAACATTTCTTAGTCGAGAAGTCACCTACAATCAGTCTAGCAAGTCTCACAATGTCTATTAAATCTTGGTAACGGCGTGTCGCCTCTCGCTCCAATTTTCTAGATAATTGACAAGATTAAACACGCCAACCATTCGCTGCTCCTTTTAACTGCCCTAAAACTCACGGAATAATTTTCATTCGAATCAAGATCCGGTCGAAGTTTCCTCGAAATTCAAGTTTATTTTAATGGGTTTATTTCTCGAATACCACTAAGTGGTTTGGTTTAACAAAGAAGTGTTTAGCTTTATTGTCTTGAAAAAATAACCTGCAATAGATCTGATATGCATCTGTAAAAAAAATGTTTTGTATTTCACATCCTCATAACACAACTTCGTTTAATTGTGAAGTTGATCTACACTGAGAAAAAATTATTGTCAACTTAACAAAAAAACTTTGCCGCCACACAACCTACAAAGGGACGTTGTGGCTGAGTAAACGTTTTTATTGTCGCCAGGGCTTTGTCGATGTAACAAAACAACCGCAACAACTTCAATATTGTTACATATACAACGTTACCAACTTTGTTATAAAGTCAACGCAAACATTGTCAATATAACATATGTATCCGACCATGAATTGAGAAACATTTGTCACTCTAACAATATAAATATTGCCAATATAACAGCAAAACTTTGTCACTGGAGCAATGTATCTGACCATAAATTAAAAACCTTTGTCACTCCGACTACATAAATATTGTCAATGTAACAGCAGAGCTATGTCACTAGAGCAATGTATTAGACTATAAATTGATAAACCTTTGTCACTCCGACAACATAAATATTGTCAATACAACAGCAGAGCTGTCACTATAGCAATGTATCAGAGTATAAATTGATAAACCTTTGTCACTCCGACAACATAAATATTGTCAATATAACAGCAGATCTGTCACTGTAGCAACGTATTCGATAGCCTTCCATTTAGATGTTGTTAATGTAGCAATGTTTATTGTCATTTCAACAACAACAATATTGTTTAAACTTTGTCACTGTATTTACTTTCTTTCAGAAGTTTGTTGTTATATTTATTTTCACTTTGTTAGGAGAGCAAACTAATTGTTGTGGTTACGGCAAAAGTACTTTGCTAATCTATAAACATTTAGTTTGTCATTCCAACAAACCAGTTATTGCTACCCTACCAATAGCCGCTACTCCTTCAGGCCGTACGTATACGTCACGTATCACGTAATACGTTGTTGAACGTATACAATAAACGTTCAACGACATGACGATACACACGGCTTGAAGGTTTATTTTGCAGCTTACGGTAACAACTGGTTTGTAGGAATAACTAAATGCTGTGTTTACAGAGTAGCAACTTATAAATAATTTACCAAAACAAATTACATAATAATTAACTATTAACAAATGTAGTTAGCGAATAAAAAACAATAGTTTGCCCTCAGTATCTGATATGAGGGGTTCTAGAAATTAAATAAAAAATTGACTTGAATCATAATTATGTGCATTTATTGTCTAATAGATCGTATAGTTCCTTATTAGATAAACAAGTGTCGTTCGTTAAAGTAGTAAAGAGATAGATAATGAAATATGATTATTCCTGCACAAAAGCGTGCAAAAGCTCTAGGGTCTTAGACCACGAATCTGAACCACTTTTCCAAAGGAACATAAGAGATTTTTTTAATAGTATCATGCAAAATGCATAGGCATGCATAGAAATTCATAGACTGTTCTACAACAGTCTATGAATTTCTATGCATACTACGTAGGTCATGGTCTGAACATACCCTTGAGCTGTTGTACGATTTTTAATTAAGCTTCAATGGCACAATACTCACATTGATTTGAAGTAGTTACGTTACTTACATAATAACTAAAGTAGTAAGTAAATTAAACACTATAATTAGTAAATTACATTATTATGGAACTATTACACCATCTTCAATTCAGAGACTAATTCGGCATACATTGCTGGGAGGCTGGGTTCTGTTAATTCCAATAACATTACTTTAACCAGCAATGTTTGCCGAATTCGTCTCTGAATGTAGAATTGCGGAATAGATTCTTTATATCCTAATTAATCTAAACAAGTGTCGTTCGTTAAAGTAGTAAAGAGATAGATAATGAACTATGATTATTCACGCACAAAAGCGTGCAACAGCTCAAGGGTGTGCTTAGACCACGAATTTGAACCACTTTGCCAAAGAAACATGAGAATTTTTTTTATAGTATCATGCAAAATGCAATATAGACTGTTGAAGGTAGGTCATGTTTCATTGGAAAAGTTCTTCAGTTTTATGGTCTGAGCGTACCCTTGAGCTGTTGAACGATTTTGAATTTACAGAAAGCTTAAATGGCACAATACTAACATTGATTTGAAGTAGTTACGTTACTTACATAATAACTAAAGTAGTAAGTAAATTAAACACTATAATTAGTAAATTACATTATTATGGAACTATTACACCATCTTCAATTCAGAGACTAATTCGGATATTCTGTTCGTGCACTCACATAAAAAAATCACCGAGCGTAGTAGGTACAGTGCGCACGCACGCACCCGTTCACAACTAAAGTATGACGCCGAATGGAATCCGAATGATGCACGTACGACAAAATAAGCTTCCCCCCGCTACACACCGCACCGCGCGCCAAGTTTATGCTAACTTTGTTGCACCGCAGAGTTGTGCCTACCTCAAATTAAATTTTGTCAAATTGTTTATGTTGAAATTTTCGGTTTTCAACAAAGTTAAGATTTGTTGCTTCATTTAAGTATTTTTGTGACCGTAACAATATAATGTTGTCACATTGTCTACGTTGAACTTTGTTTATTTCGAACAAAATTACTTTAACAAATTCACAAAGTATTTTTGTGATCGTAACGATAAAGCTTTGTTATTTTGACAAAATGACAAATTTGACAAAACTAAAATTGTTAATTCCACAACAAACAGTCTCACAATAATGACATTGTATTTGTACATAAATGAACTTGAATGCATCGTTAAAGTATTTTGTTCCACAAACAATAAAAAATCGACAACGCTATTATTGTGCTTTGTGAGCCAAAATTTTTCTCAGTGTAACGTAAGGCTTTTAGGTAGCTCTTTCAACCTGCAGTGTTGCATTACCATAATAGTGTATTGAGTTGTCTTCATGTAATATACACGTTGTACTGAAATCAATTATCATAATCTAGATACAAATATTTCGATAGTTACCAACATATTTTTCTTTGTTTCCCAAAATAAATTCCGTTCTACAAAGTCTATTGTGTCTTATAAATCAATAGGTAAGCGAATTTATTCCTACTGTAATGGTATATCCAGAATTACCAAAGTGGTGCAGTTGCTGCCGACAGACCGGTACGGCTCAAACCTCCCCCAGTCAATAACTGTCAGCCAGAAATGGAGAATACATGTACGTTACCTGACCGTTGCCACACTTACGGAGGTCTGAGTTGCCTCGCAGTATTGACGTCGAATGTAACTTCATCACAATATTCAGTTTTATTTTTGTTTGAAACTGGCTTTAGAAAATCGAATTTTATTTTTTATTTTGTTTTCCTGTCTCATTAATGAAGTTTATGTATTCTACGTGTCTGTGAATCTCAAAAATAAATGCATATCTTATCTTATCTCAATATAAACTATTTTTCAAAAAGTAGATTATAGTTGAAAATGTTGTAGAGTCATGTAAAATGAAATTTTTAACGATCGAACGATTAAATACGGTTCCAACTTAACAAGCACTAAATAGAGTTCACATTAGTTTTAAGTATTAATTTAATTAAATGAGGTTTATTATGAAGTTTTTATGCATATAAGTATATTTTACAAGATAAAAGTGACGGGCCTTAAATAAAGCCTTTTTGTAAGTAACCTATATTTATATTTCTATATTTATTTTCCATAGCTTTTTAATGATAGCGAGCAATTTTCCTTCTTTTAGTCGAGGCGCGAAAGCCACTCTAAAGAAAAAAGTGAGTAAGTACCTAATTCATTGAAACCCTGGTTACATTTTCATTGGATCTTGAAATTATTTATCTTAAGTTATTTTCAAGTTTGAATGTAGCTTTTATTCACTACTTTATTGAGTTTAAATCTGACATTTTGTATACAAAATACCAGTTTTAAACCTAGACTATCTATAGTCTTCGTTTTGGAATAAGACAGAAAGAGTAGGTACATCACACAAAAATATTTGCATTGATCTCATTTCTATTCTTACAAAACACATCGACAATACCATATGACCCTTTTCTTTGAAACTATTTCAACAAAGTGAATATAACAATGGTGACACCGCAAAGGCACAGAGGGTTCGCAATCCTCAACAACCAGGCCCCGTGTAGACGAGTCCTTATATATTTATAACCGATCCGAGACGTCCATCAACCTGTCTCTATGGTTTGACAATGACGGTCCCTACTTTACCATCCATGAAATGAAATGCAAGGAAACTCAATTTCCGCCGGCCGCGCTCTGTTTATATAGAAATCGTGCGACGGACTTGGAAAAGGTAAAAACTTTCGTAATAATAACGCCCCGCGGTTGCCCGCAACCCAACACAAGAAGGGATCGCGTAAACATGAGCTTTACACATACAAGGGATCGTTTTTCGTGATTTACTGGAGACAAAGCTAATTTTAATGGTAGTGGAAAAGTTTTCGGGCCCGCCTAATTTGAAATTCGTGGTCAATTAGACTGGTGCGTTTCCAAGCACTTAATTTCGCTTTGACCTATATTTTCAACTCCAAGCCGAATTCTATCTCAGGCAATTTGTAGCCATACTCGTGTCTAGAGTAAATTCGCAAAAAAATGCGCATCAATTTATAACAGCCACCGTTGGCATACCTACATTTAATATTTATGCAGCGGGTCAGAAAATAAGGCCTAGATACACTGACATGATATGAGTCTGACTGTACCCTATAAGCCTTTTAATTTAATAGATAAATAAAGAATAAATTAATCCCCATTGATGAACATTTAATGTTTTTTTTTCGTTATCCCCATTCATACCGTAGACGCGCTACGGCGTAGCAATGACATACAAAACATGATATCCCCATCAATGCGGCGAACTCAACGGGGATAATTGTCATGATCCTAATTAACATTATTAAGTAAGCTTAAAATAGTCAGTTCTCTACTCTCTATAATATTAATAAGTGTTATTTTTGAAGAAGATATATTATTTTTGCGTTGTTTTTGTGTTATTTTTGCTTGTGAAGTAGAACCCTGATAGAACGCAACAGCATTCAGTTATATAGTAATTATTACAGAGGTGGGTAGTTTAAAACATTCTAAACGTGTCTGAGTCGAACCCATCAGTTTTTGTGCGAATACTTCGTAAATATTGGAGCTCTACTATAGTATTATTAAATACTAGCTTCCGCCCGCGGTTTCGCTCGTGTGGTACCGGGATAAAAAGTAGCCTATGTGTTAATCGAAGTCACAAACTATCTATTTTCCAAGTTTCATCCAAATCCGTTTAGTAGTTTTTGCGTGATGCGTCTTTCGCATTTATAATATTAGTAGGAGTAGGATAAGTTTTATTTAGCTATAGGAACAATCACGTGCAATAAAATGAAGGTATAAATTTTAGGACAGTGTCACTGTAAAGTTAAATCAGTCGAAGCGTTGTCATCTGTTAGCTAGCGCTTTCAAGTTTGACATAGTTCTAAATTGTATACATCTTAATGTATGAGACCTAGACTCCAAATCGCATCGTTGCCTTTATTGGGCTATTTTTTTTTTCCTTTTACTACTTTGATTAGATAAGATGATTATCTACTATAATTCATTTAATGTACGAGATCTAGACTTCATAAATCCATCGTTACCTTTATTGGGTTGAAAGTCTTTCCTTTTACTACTTTGATTAGATAAGATGATTATCTACTATAATTCATTTAATGTATGAGATCTAGACTTCATAAATCCATCGTTACCTTTATTGGGTTGAAAGTCTTTCCTTTTACTACTTTGAGTAGATAATCATCTTTTAAAACTCAAACAACCTTTCAACTGGATTGAATAATAAATTAAATATTTACTCAATAAAACTTTATAGTAATAGACCGCCTATGATATCTTGCTTGTGAATCTTGCTATAGAAAACACAGTGATATTATGAGGACCGGACCATGGATCCAGCTGGCACAAGTTGGCTAGGAGTGGCGTGATAGGGAATAGGCTTTAACTCAGCAGTGGGTATTACCGGCTAAATAGACAGATAGTTTCTTTTTAAACGGATAATACGCGAGCATCGCTGCGGGCGGAAGCTTATAGGTTATAAAACACACTTAAGAATTTCATGTTAAGCATTTTATTTTGTATGATACCTACTTAAAAGATACAAATAAATACCTTTTACGTACTTTACAGAACCTACCTGTGTATAAAAGGTGGGTAAACAAACAAACTCGGTCCCTGCGCACTGTTCCAACACAATACGAAATTAAAATCCCAAAAAAGATTACTTTGCAAATCTCTGTCTACCGAAAGCCAGAACAAACAGTAAAATATTAATTAAACCCGAAACCAGAGTGAATCCGACTGATAAAGCACGCATTTCATGAAAAACTCACATTTGCACCTGAGTTCGGTTCATTTAGCTGTTAAAAGTTTTACAGATTGAAAAACATACAGTGTTGAACATTGTTAATGACTGAAAAAGCCAGGACCAACATTTTAGAGTGTCCTTCGAAGCACGGAAGGGCTCTGAGGGCTTACCACAGGTTTTGATAGTTTTCGAAAACTTTATAAGTTTCGGTATCTTTCCATACATTTTCGTACAGCGCCTCTAGGGAAACGTGCATGAACTACGAAAATGTATGGAAAGATACTGAAACTTATAAAGTTTTCGAAAACTATCAAAACCTGTGGTAAGCCCTCAGATGTCAATGCCACTAAAAGGTCACCCATCCAAGTAGTGACCAGTCGAAGTGTTGCTTAACCAAGATTATCTCCTAAGAACACTGAATCAATAAACGCCACGAGCGCTTCATTTGATTAAATGTACCAGGAGAAGCAATAATCATATTGAATTAGGTATCATTATAAAAACAAAAAAACTAATATAACTCATTTATGTCCTGCTTGTGCTAAAATCTGCTCTGGCTCTATGTCTATGGACATTTACAATAAGGTCTATTTCAAGCTCCGCTTTCAAGAATGTACTAATATTTGCTCAGAAAACACGCTTGGAATAGGTTGATCTAAAATCAATTTTTATAAAGAAAGAATTTCTGGTTTACACATTTTATCTTCATAACAAAAAACGTAATCGGTCCACCTCCACTCCGATCGTTGCTACGCCCAAATTGGGTAATTATATACCTACTAACTTAACTTTAATAACACCTTACATTGTAACTAACATTATTATTGCAATAAATAATATGAATATGAATATGATCACTCGAGCCCTTCGTGTAATGAACAGCTTATGCGCTGCCGAGGATGTTGTTAAATTCAATATTAAATTTACGAAATTCACAGATTTGGTCTTACATTTTTTAAGTAGGACATATCTAGTTTAGATGTTAGGACAAATTAAAATTAAGTAGTGGATATTTAAATATTAAGGATTTACATTGTCGCCTTGATTTCATACTGTAATGGCAATGTAAAATTTAAATATAAAAAAAAAATTAATACATCCTCTGTATCTTGAATTTCCAGATACAGGGGAAGTTTTTTGCTTGTTATTGTGTGTTAAACCTGTTTGGAATTGAGTCTCTTGTAATGTCTGAGGGCTTACCACGAGTTTTGATAGTTTTCGAAAACTTTATAAGTTTCGGTATCTTTCCCAGTGTTGCTGTTTTAGCATTTTTAATGCTAAATTTAGCATATTTTCGGGTCTGTTAGCTTGAAAAATTCGCATTTAGCATATTTTTATGATTAACATTTTTTTGTACGTTACCTAAAAATTCAAAATTCCCAAGGAATTCAAAAGAAAAATATAGATTTTAGCATTTTATTTAGCATTTTTAAAAGTTATTTAGCATTTTTTGCAACATGTTTTAGCATTTTCTCCAAATAAAAAACAGCAACACTGATCTTTCCATACATTTTCGTAGTTCATGCACGTTTCCCTAGAGGCGCTGTACGAAAATGTATGGAAAGATACCAAAACCTAAAAAGTTTTCGAAAACTATCAAAACCCGTGGTAAGCCCTCTGGAGTTGAGAGACTCGAGTTGAGTCATGAGTTGAGTATCAAGTTGACACACCCATCATCATGTAGCCCCATACTAAGCGGGGCTTGTATTATGGGATCCACATGACTGATATACTTTTTTTTCGCTGATACATACATAATACATGGAAAAATACCCAGACCCGATACAAATATCTGCAGATAACGCGAACATTTGCCCTGTGGTGAGAATCGAACCCGCAACCTTTTACGTTTCAAGCAGACCTTTGCCCACTGCCCTATAGAGGTCGTTAGTTATAGATTTAAAATGGAAATTGTTAATAGTTAATCAAATTATGATTAACTTAATCAAATTAATTAATTGATTAAAAATGTAATTGATGAATGCCAACACTATCATTAAAATAACTTTTTCTTATTATAAATTATACCAACTTTGTTCTCTTTGTTAAACTGTCATATGTTTATAATACTTTTAGTGTACAATAGTTTGTAATAGTAACCAAGAAAATGGTTATGGAAGTGCGGAGCCCTCTGGCACAAGTACTCTGTACTTAAAAGAAGGTTTCAACCTTGTTTAAAAATTGTAATATTTGGCTACTGAAAATAAATAAACAAATAAACAAAATAAAGTGAGAGTCATAGTGCCAAACAATGCACTATTGTGAACATATTACATACAATGAATTCATCTGCGAGACAGGAATGACGTGTAACGGCTGACTACGATTGCCCTGGCACTATTACAAGATAGAATAAATTATTCACACCGTGTAACTGTCTGTCTGCAGGCTGGCAACATTTGAAAGCTGCTTGCTAGATACAGCTTCTCTTGCTAACGGTGGGGTTTTCATGTACTTGCAAATATATTTCGCCTTTGTTTTACCTAGTACTTGTATATTTGAAAGCTGGCAACATTTAAGCGCTGTTTCCTGGACATCTAGATAAAATGGGAGATATTCTGGCTCGTTATGTGCTTTATTTCCTTATGCTGGTTTTTAGGCTTTGCAGATCAAAAAGGTAGCTTATTTTATTAGAATCTAACTATTTTTATTTATATTTGAAAGATTTGTGACTAATAATAGTACATTACTGCGAGTGGCCAGCAAAAGAGACATCGATGGACGAACGTGTAAATGTGGGCTGAGGCGAAGCCGAGGCACAAATACGCGAGTCCATCAGTGCCTAGTTGTGGTCAAGGCTTGTATAGTACTTTTCTCAAATAATGCGCGGAAATTAAAACAAAATAGTTCCTAGACAGAACTTGTATACATTTTTCAATTTTCAACAGCATTCTATTTGCAAGCCAGTACGAAATTAAAATAAACCCTTTGATTAGTTACCTTCTTGGTTGCCATGTTTCAAAGTAAAAGATCGTTACATTTTTTAACACGACAAATATGAGTTTTCATAGTAATTTATTTGGCCGCTAAACATGACACATATGAATTTTCATACAACTTTTGCCAGCCGCTGCTCGCATGTATTGGGCCGGTATGGGGCCGGTACAGCAATTTCGATTTATCTCGAAGAAGGTTTATTTATTTATTTATTTAATAGGAACGCCAACAGCTTAAATATCAATACATTGTAGAGTTACACTGACAAAGTTTTCATTCTGATATAGAAACCAATTACAGGCGGACACAGCATTCATAATAATAATAATAACTAAGTAGTAGGTACTTATGGTAACTAGGAGATCAATAGGTACATATGTATTATTAGAAAGGTTGTCAAAATAATGCTCTAATTTCCAAGCATGTTTGAGAAAAGTTCTATAAACCGAAGATTTTGTGTAATTACTAGCATAAAGGTTTGTAACTTTTTTGTCATTCATCAAAAATCGAAGAAAGAAGAATGAAGATCTTTGGGAGATCTTGGCTCACTCTAAGTATGAACGCCAAGCGTATTAAATAAAGTTTGGTGTTCTACCTTACAGTGAACTGAGGCTCACACTTCGACGTGGGAATAAGAACATGGAGAGTGAAGAAAGTCAAGGAGATCAAGCAGCGTACTTTTCAATTGTATTAATGTAACTCATCAATTAGATAACCCATAAGAAAATTCCAATTTCGAAAAACTGTTTATGCCAGGCAGCAGCAGCAAGCGATTTATACTGTTTTTTCTGATTTCTACGAAAACCTTCATACTTGTAAAACATTATTTGAACCTATTTGCATAGATAAACTACTATTCGAAATTTAAAAAAAGATGTAAATTTAAATTATTTACATATGTAATTGATTTGATTTTGTTTTTATTTTTATTGACAGTGTAACGAACTTTCAAAATAATACTGAATACTACTATGGCTGTATGGTCATTGGGCAAATTAAAATAAATATTTTACCGGCATTTACTAATTAATTGAGTTTAGCAAGCAAATTAATGTCTAGTGAATGTTCTATAAGCAAAAATGCTACTATATACTAATACTAGCTATAAAATTAGTATTCTCCGAAATAAAGCGAACAGACATAGACGTTTCGAACCTTGAATGACAAGGGAATTTGAGTTTGGTTTGTTTGACATTCAATTAGGAGTTTGTAAAAAATCCGAAGAAACTCGTAACGAGATATTCGACCCAAGTCCATTCAATCCGCCCTTATCCTTTGTAACAACGTCCACGAAGGCGGTGCTAGCTTATCCTTTTTAGCTTTAATAGGTTAGGGCCATAATTGAACAAATTATTTTGGGTTCACTAATATTAGTTTAGAGAGTTTATTTCATAACTCCTTTTGCTTACATGGTTAATATTTACAGATGAATTCTGCGAAGAGTACCCGCACAGTCTCATACCAACCCCTGGCTATTGGATCGAATGTTCCAGGCAAAAGATTGCAACAGACACGATATGGGACGAGTCTGAGTCGGAACATGACAGCGGTCCAGACAGAGACATTGGAGATAATGGTGAGTGACCCTTCAATTAGTCTCCTTTAAAGTACACACTAGATCATTTACTTGTAAACATCAAACCGCTGTAATGTAACCCTTCTCACAAATGAACATCGAGCGCGCTCGACATAATACCCGACGTTTTGTTACGAGCAAAAACTTGATGTTGTTACATTACACATGAATGGCATAATAATAGGTGACTAGAACTTAGTTGCACACCGAAATGGTAAGCACCGGTCCCACAGATATAGAAGACAACTAGATGAGGCCTTAAAATTCACTATGCTCTGAACGTCAACTCATACGGCTGATCTCTACTTTCTTATGTCCATATATCATTTGCTAGAAAGAGATGCATCTCAATGTGATTGCTGCGACTTCGTGCCAAGGCATTTCTATGAAACTGTATAGAATTTTGTTCGATTGCCCTGGTACGATTAACGCTTGAGCTCTTGAAATCGCATTGACATATGTATGCGTCCCTTTCTAACTGATGATATTGGACATATGAAAGTAGAAATCAGCTGTATGAGTTGATGTTCAGAACATAGTGAATTTTAAGACTCCATCTAGTTCTCTTCTATCTCTGTGACTGGACACGTTTTTACAAACTTTGACATTTCATCCGTCATAATTCAGACAACGTCAATTGACAAATTGTCAAAGTTTATAAAAACAGGTCTACTACAATTCACCGAAGTACGAAATTACGTGTTTCGTTTCTTGCGATTGGTTGGTACCCATAATCAAACGAAAACCAAAATTTTGGCACGAAGTTAGTAATGGAACAGTCCGAACATTGCGTATCCTACTCTATTTCACAAAACATACGACCGCAATATTGGAATTGACCATATGAAATACGACCAATCGTACGAAACGAAACACGAAATTTCGTACTTTGGTGAATTGTAGTAGACTCCCTGTAACGGGAGCTTATCGTTTCAGTGTGCAACTGAGTTACTAAATGAGGCCTCAGGGCTTCACCCAGAAGTTAAGAAAAATTTGCTATTATCGTTTATCTCTCCCTAGTATTCCTCAACTAACTCTGGAATGAAGAAGATAACAAGGTTAAAATATTACACTTTTATGTACGTAGAATCAAAGTCTAGACCGTTCACATTATTCTAGTTTTTATTTCGCATCGATCGGTGCAATATTACCGAAGTTATAAGCATGGGAAGTTTACGTAGGTTTTTTAAATCTTGCTAGTGATCGCGAGTAGCGCGTGACGTCATCGCTCGTATACGGCGCCGCGCGGCGGGTGTCCGTAGTACATTTCGCTGCTAAGTTGTTTGCTCTCGTGCGCTCTGGTTATTTTTATTAATTTAAAAGAATGCTGATTGAGTGAGTGTATTGTGTAAATTATTGTTTTAGAACTAAAATGGAAGAAGGATTTAAAAAAGGCCAATCTAACAAACCTTCCCATAGTTCACGATATGATGGTGGCAGAATATTTTATAAAAATAGAGAAATCATTAACCTTGGAATGGTTCAATAAACTGCGAGTCGAGTACCCTACATACCTACTACTATATAAACGCATCGGGGAGCCCCCCTTAATTCATTTTAATTTAATTTAATTATTAAATTAAATTATAAATGAATTAATTTCCGCTTAGTTTGGGGCTACATGATGCTGTGTGATTACGTCCTGCATTATTTATTATTGTTATTATTTATTTTTGAAGTAAATATATAAACAAAATATTCTGTGCATATTTCAAGCGTCTACCTGTTGCTGTTATTAAAATCGAGCAAAAAAAAAACGGCAAAAAAGTGGCAACAGAAATACATCATCGGTGAACATTTCAACTGTCTAACTATCACGGTTCATGAGATACATCTTGGTGACAGATAGACGGACAGACAGACATACAGACGGACAGCGAAGTCTTAGTAATAGGGTTTCCGTTTTTACCCTTTGGGTATGGAACCCTAAAAAGCATATTACTAGCAAAAACAAGTACCTACCTAGTCTACCTACTAGGTACTTAGTTAGTATTTCACATGGAGAAAGAAAGCATTAAGAAAGCCTAACGTTCTTTTTGTACCTTTAGTTAGGACAAATTACAGATATAATTCATTTATTATAAGAGCCTCTAGATCATTTAACTGCTTAGCAAGGGCAAGTTCTGAAGTAGATATCTTTAACACTTCAACAAATAGACTTAAACACTTACTTAGCGACAGCTTCTTTAATAATACAGACATTGAGCACCTTTTCTCTGTTGTGTAAATGTTTGTGTGTGTGTGTGTGTGTGTTTATTATATACACTTTCCTTTATTATTCTTTGTATATGTCGTCTACTGTAACTGTTCATCAAAGTTAATTTGGTATTTACCTGTCTGCGGAAACTTATAATTGGCCTTCCTGTATGTGTAGCTTTAAGTACCTGCATATACCTATTTAACTACTTTTAGTATGTATCTAGCTGTTAGTTTTCCCAAAATTGAATAAATAAATAAATAAATAAATGGCAAGGTTAAGTACCTACTACTTAGTATCTCACATGGTATTTGAACAATTGACATCGAAATGATCCTCACAACAATATTTATGCTGTTGTTTTTGGCCCTAATGGATATGTCTTCTCATAGCATTTGTCCATTTTTCTGATTTTTGCATCCTTAGGAACGTAAAAAAACAACTTTTCGGGTGTTTTTGTGGCCCTATTTTTACACTGAGACACAATACAACATATTATATGAACTCATGTAGTTTTTATTGTTTCTTATTTAAAATAAACAAAGTAGTTCCGCGCGCGACGGGCACATTGGGATAAATGCTTCGAATCCCCCGAGTCACTCGCGCGGAGGCAGGATCCGTGACGTCATCAACGATATCGCGCTCGGTCCGCGGCTTAGAACGAAAATGTTAACTTTGCACTTTGATATCTTGGTCAGTTTTAGAGATAAAAAAATAATAAAAACACAGTTGTTCTCGTAATTTTTTGTAGATTTTTTTGGCATATATAACAAAAAATGGTTTTCTTCTTCATTCGATATAGCGCTCTTTTTAAACACCAAATATTTAAAAAAAAAGTCCACTTGAACCTTTCGCTAACAAGCGAAAACACACAAATTCTTAGGACGAGGCACGTTGCGCTAAGCTTCGGACGGGTGAGATTCTGCCCATCCCAATAATAAGTCTTACCCCTCCTTATGAATATTTTGGATGTTTTTATTTTTTGGATGTTAGTTTAGATAACAGAATCGCGAGCTTCAATACCACCGTGAAGGGATAGAATTAATTTTCCAGTTATTCCATCGCGGTTGACTGCGGTTAACAGTTGTAAAAAGCTTTTTTTTATCAAGTATCTAAGGCGTAGGCCTCACCTGTATGACCTGGCGCGGACATGGCGCGGGCGCTTTCCTATTCCATTGAAGTTTAATACAAAATGCACGGAAATAAAGCACAATTTAGCTCGACGACTTCGCGTCATAAGCACGTCCGATCAACGACATACCGTGAGTCCTAAATTGTGCTTTATTTCCATGCATTTTGTATGAAATTTGAATGGAATAAGAAACCGCCAGTGCCTTGTCTGCGTCCGACGAGGTCACATTCATCGGGCACGGACATGGCGCAGACATGGCACAGGCGGTTTCCTATTCCATTCAAATTTCATACAAAATGCATGGAAATAAAGCACAATTTAGGACACACGGTATGTCGTTGATCGGACGTATGACGCGTCATTTCGGCGCCCGCGCCCGATCGCCGCCAGATGGGCGTCAGATGGCCGCCAGTTCGTAGTATGTACTTGCTTGCGACATATGTCCGTTAGTGATGTAAAAATGCATGACGAATGACGATATCGAATTTAATATTGAATTTTTTGAATTGATTGTAAAATATGCAACGCTTTATGATCATTGTCGTTCCAATTATTGTAACTGAAATGTTCAAGATAAATTGTGGCTGGAAATCGGAGAGAGATTAAACCGGTACTAAGATTTTTTTATGTAATACCCATGGTAATACTAGCTGATCCTTGTGCAAATTCGTTTGCGCGTATTTTCTTCAACTGTATCAGGGCCCGATTTGGTAACCCGATGAAGAGGTTTTCGGCAGGGTTTTTCCAAAAGTTTAGTTAACCCTCTCCGTATGGTTTACACTATTATTTGATAGGTTAAACAATTCAAAACCCTTTTGATTAGGTTATCTGATTATGAGGGTTATCAATAGTATTATTCCAAAACCCATTCCTTAGGGTTACCCTTTTTATCATTGTAACACGGGTTATAAGTGGGTTATAGGAGATAATGGAGAAAAGAATTTCGGTCAAAAGATTAAAAATAATTGCGGTAATTGTGTTCTAAGCATTAAGGGTGGAAATGCAGACTACTAATTGTTTATTTTACGCAATAATAATTATATTATAATAAAATTGGAATAAATTTTCAATGACAGCTGTCAAACTTAAATCGACCATATCTCGAGAACTACTTATCTTAGACTTGCTTTTACTAGCTCAAATGATAGCTATTGACAAGACCTTAATTTTCGATGACAGCTGTCAAACTTAAATCGACTATATCTCGAGAACTACTTATCATAGACTTGCCTTTACTAGCTCAAATGATTGCTATTGACATGAACTTAATTTTCGATGACAGCTGTCAAACTTAAATCGACCATATCTCGAGAACTACTTATCTTAGACTTGCTTTTACTAGCTCAAATGATAGCTATTGACAAGACCTTAATTTTCGATGACAGCTGTCAAACTTAAATCGACCATATCTCGAGAACTACTCATCTTAGACTTGCCTTTACTAGCTCAAATGATAGCTATTGACAAGACCTTAATTTTCGATGACAGCTGTCAAACTTAAATCGACCATATCTCGATAACTACTCATCTTAGACTTGCCTTTAGTAGCTCAAATGATAGCTATTGACAAGACCTTAATTTTCGATGACAGCTGTCAAACTTAAATCGACCATATCTCGAGAACTACTCATCCTAGACTTGCTTTTACTAGCTCAAATGATAGCTATTGACAAGACCTTAATTTTCAATGACAGCTGTCAAACTTAAATCAACCATATCTCGAGAACTACTCATCCTAGACTTGCTTTTACTAGCTCAAATGATTGCTATTGACATGAACTTAATTTTCGATGACAGCTGTCAAACTTAAATCGACCATATCTCGAGAACTACTTATCTTAGACTTGCTTTTACTAGCTCAAATGATAGCTATTGACAAGACCTTAATTTTCGATGACAGCTGTCAAACTTAAATCAACCATATCTCGATAACTACTCATCTTAGACTTGCCTTTAGTAGCTCAAATGATAGCTATTGACAAGACCTTAAGTTTCAATGACAGCTGTCAAACTTAAATCGACCATATCTCGATAACTACTCATCTTAGACTTGCCTTTAGTAGCTCAAATGATAGCTATTGACAAGACCTTAATTTTCGATGACAGCTGTCAAACTTAAATCGACCATATCTCGAGAACTACTCATCCTTTACTTGCGTTCCGTTATCCGTTACTAGCTTACATGACAGTTTTTAGTTTCTTATTTTAATATCTTTAATGCAGTGACGCTCTTCCTTCAACCAAATAAAGCGATCCGAACTTATACCTAATGATTGACGACATAAATCAAGAGTCAAAATCTAAATTCCCCCACCCAGTGTCAGGCGTAATGATAACCATTGTGTAACATTCAAAAAAAACCTATCAAGAGGTAACTCCATTCATTCGTTTAACCTCATAACAGGTTACCCTGTTATGAGGTTGACTCACTGAAACTCAAACTGACTGAAAACCAAAAGGAACGGGTTACACTTTCGCTTGTGTTAGGAGGAGAATACCCAAACGAACTGTATAACCCAATGAAGGGGTTTCACTTTCGAAGCAACTAACTCGAAATCGGGGTTGTACGGGCCCTGATCTGATATTAATTTATTGTATGCACGAGAGCAAGAGCATCTTCGTCTTCTGAGGATGACATGCTGACACATCGATATCGGACAACAGACTGCACTACACATGTGCCTCTGTCACGTCATTTCTGCGTCATGTCCGAGCCATGTCCGCGCCATGCCCGTGCCATGTCCTCGCCACGTCCGTGCCACGTCCGCGCCATGTCCGCGCCATGTCCGCGCCCGATATGTGTGACCTACGCCTAAAAATGACTCGACGGGCAAACTGCTGAAGTGTTTTTGATGAGATTTGGTATAGCGAAAATGTAAGCTCTCGAAAATGCTGCTTTTTATTGGTTTATCATGCGATCGGGGTCGCAGGCAGAAAACAAAACTACCTACCTAAGTGCCTACATAAGGATACAATTTTTTTTCAATAAATAACTGTTTTTCGGTTAAACCACTCATTTTATTAAGTCACTTATTTTTACTTATTTTAATAATATTATTTCACAGTTTGTAATAAGTAAAGTAGTTGAGTAACTAATGTTCAATTGCACAGGGTACATACATAATTTTAGCTTAAAAAAACTCTGTGGAGTAGGATAGGATTGGATTCAGGGGAAAGTGTATAATTTACTATTTCACGACTAACATGGCACGGACAAGACAAGATGATGATTTTATAATTTTAGGTTAAATTTTCGTTGATTAAAAGGTAAAATGTATATATTTTGGCCTGGTTGCATTCTCAGAATAATGACAGTCATTATTATGGACTTAACTATGCTAACTAGATTGATAAACTTAAATGTACGTCCATAATAAGGCACAATAATAATAAATAATAAATAAATACAATAACTTACTTTTTATTTGATGTAAGCAAAAAAAGAGTAGAAATTTTCTAACAATCTCTTTGGAGCAGGTAGGTATGCCATTAATGTAAATAACACAAAAGTTTTACTTGTGAGTTCAGGTTGAATTCAATAAAATTGATAAACAAGGCACCTTTATGAAATTCTACCAACTTACTATTAATAATAAATCAAGACTGTCAATGCAGAGAAGCTTTTAAAGTTGCCTGTAAGTATTGAACTTACCTTTCAGACGGGTTGCGCCCTTACAACTTTTTACTGTAATAGGCTTACGCTATTTTGCACTTCGATTCTTTTTTGGCTTTTGCATTATTTATTATAACATATTCAAAGCAAATTTGCAGTCGAACTACAGGTGTTTTGTTTTTCGTGTACCAGTTGTACCTACCTACGTAAGACATGCCAAAAATCTCTTTTTATGATATGAACTAGGTACCTATTACCTAAGTTATCGCACTATGCCTTTAAAAATACAAATCCCTATCTTTATTAGCAAAAACGAAACCTGAATGGTTGTTGGATCTCTGCATCATAAACAGTTAGTTTTGGGCTGAATGAGGGCTAATTAAAATGGCAAATGCTTTCAAATCCATTGGGCGTGCTTCCGTTCAGTACATTTAGATTGCGAGCTAGTGAATGTATTTTAATTTAGATAAATGTTTATTTATTGAGATCAAAGGTGACCACCACTAAGTCACACTAATATTTTTTGAGAGATGTGAATTATTCTTTGAATATTTCGAAAATCAATGAATTTGTAAAATTATCAATGTAGGTACATAGATAATCCGGCCGAGAAATAGTATATTGGGTACTTACAAATGAAATTGGTGTTTTGCATAAAGAAAATTGATTTCTCAATACAAACATGGTATTATTTCTAGAACTACAAATCTTATTCCCCTAAAATTTTGTGTGTATAATTGGACAACATTGTGGAAAGTATGCGTAGCCTTATTAAAAAAGAAAACTAACACAAAAAATACACAGATTTAAACATTGAAAGCGACATCACATGAAATGAACTGTTTTTAAGTTCAATTTATTGAGGATGAACTAACTAACTCCAAACTTAGTTTTTATTAAATTTTCAATCTTTGCAATCTGTTACGTTCAGAATATAAATGGATTTTATAAATGACTGTTGAATTTAAAATAATTGCAACAACATACACACACACGTAATAATAACAACAATTTACAAAACTTATACAAGACAAAAAAAATATCTATGTGTGTGTTGCATTTTGACAAAAAGGTTCAGCGCATAATTTTGCTCAATGAACAAACACTGTTTTTAAGTTATAACCCACCGGTGTATTATTATTCATTGCGTGGCTTTTATATCATTGCGGCCATGAAGACCTATTGTGATGGCCACTTTAACCCACCAAGGTAACAAGGAGAACGAGATGCAACAACAATAACAGCATATTCAGTTCAAATTCAGTTCGCTCGTAGCATGGTCACGTGGACTTCGGTGTTCTTAGAAGATTACCTTGGTTAAGCAACACTTCGCCCGGTCATTACTTGGATGGGTGACCGTTTAGTGACATTTAGATTTGAGCGCTTCCGTTCTTTGGAAGGCACGTTAAGATGTTGGTCCCGGATTTTTAGTTGTATAGAATGAAACTTATGTAATTAATATTTACATTTCATATTGGAGGTGGAATATATATATATATCTCTCTCTCTCTCTCTCTCTGTCTCTCCCTCTCTCTCTCTCTTCCTGGCTATATATCCCACATGATGATAGGGTCAGCTTTCCTACAACTTTTCTTCAACTTTTTTTCCCACCGAGATGCAGTTCTCAACGTTTTATCAACGACATATTGTTTAATAAGGATTAATGTGACTACGAGACATTAAAACAACACCCGTAGCATGCATTCTGTACTCGCTGTACTACTATTCTGTACTACGCTGAGTCCTAACTAACGAGCAAGCGGGGTCCATAGACGATATCTCCGTAATTAAATTGAGATACAATCAAAGCTTCACATAGGGCTATACGAGATGCTTCTGAAAGTTGATTGCGAATTTTATAGAGGATCTTTTCTCGAGAACAAAGAGAAGAGGTCCAAGTATGGAGCCCTGAGAAACACCCACGATTAATTGGCAGTAGTTATGAATACAACTTCATATCTAAGGACCTATTATTTAGGTGCATTTTATTCTGGCCAGTGAAACTAGAATATAATAAATAATAGTAGATTGGGATTGCAGTATACTTACCACACCATCTTATTTACTTTTCCCTATTCAATCTTTGTTCCTCGGAATATTGATAATATCACTCAGCTTGATGGATTCTGTGTCGCAAAAACCATCCCTCTTACCTGAGGGTTCTAAGCCGAAAGAAATTCATATTAGAGTTCTCACTTCTGCGTTTATTTCAATCTTTTATTGGCTTTTCAAAAAATACAAGACTTTTATTGTAATTGCTAATTGAGGTAATATAGACTTTTGGAGGACATAACTTCTATCAATGTTTTAGCGTAGGTAATATAAATAATTATTATCGCAATAAATTGTTTTTCAGATCCATAAAATAAAGTTAACGAACTTTATTTTTAACTAATTCCTTTATTCTGATGAAAAAAAAAATACATCGCATAATAAATGTTCACCAGAATATCGAAACAGCAACCTTTCGTTCGTAAGAGATTTCATCTTCGGAATTAGAGCCTAGCTCAGCTGCCCGTGGTGTACCCTGCTAATTAACAAACGGGGCTCCGGCGGCCGGCTGATTGCGGCATAGCGCAGCAGCCTAACACCGGCACAACTAAATCCCCTGACCGCCAACGGGCAGCAGCGTCTGTGGTGCGTGAAGCTGTGCCCTGCAATCCCCAACCCGCACATCCAACTTCTGTATGTCTACTTCTTATGTGTCTATTTCCTGCAGTGGACTCATAAAAGCTGGTTTTATTGATAGATAGGCAGAAAAAATATTTATTTTACTTAAGATAAAAAAATAAATAAATAGGTAATTAAAAAGTTTAGGTAAAATTTAACCGTAATTATAATTACATTATCTTAAAATGAGATACATAGATACAAAGAAATTGATTAGAAAATTGGGTAAAATAGGACTTTTACTCAGCATTGGCAGCATCAGAGCTCAAGCTCGGATGCTGTGCTGGTTTACAGTTAGGGCCCTTAACAAGTGAAGTCATGAATATAAGATAAAAAAACTGACAAAAAAACCATAACTATTTATAAAGTAACCTATTACTGATTTTATAGTTTTTGTATCTTCCAAATAACAAACACGAGCCTTAGGCCGCGGTCACGAAGACAGCGGCGGCGGCGCAGGGTGCGGCGCGCCAACGCAAAGTTATGCATTGAAACGCGCCATTCCGTGCGCCGTACCGGCCGCCTCCGCCGCCCCGCTCCCGCTGACTTCGTGACCGCGGCCTTAAAACCTTGATGTTATACATTCTAGATTACAACTAGATATATGAACAGATGAATAACAGAATTGGCTAGATGCCTGAAAAATTCTAATTAGCCCGTCACATTATCAAAAAATATTGGACACGTATTTTTTCTTTTTTCAATTCAACTAAAAATGACAAAGATATAGTGCGTTGAAGTTCCGCATGACGTCACGGGTAAGTAAACTTTTTTACATACAAGTGACGTCACGAGCCCCCACTCCCGAACTTTGACGCTCTATAACTCTGTCGATTTCCATTGATTTTAAAAATAAAATATTACGTGTCCAATATTATTTGATAATCTTATTGACGGACTAATTAGAATTATTATTTTTCTACCCAGGCATCATCCCTATTTGCCCTACCCCATTCCTGTAACAATAGGGTATCTATGTAATATGACCGTACTCTCCACAAGCCTATCTTCGTAGAACATTGGCTTCTTTGTGTAGGATAGGCTTCACCGGCGTCTGTCAAAGGACGTATGGTTCGATACAGAGCACAGTTCAATTCAAATAGAAGCTGGTTTCGATTGGTGTGGATCGACATCGCCGAATGGCTCTTTGCTTAATGTACTGTTGGTATCATCGATCCGCTTGACTTCTCATTGAATTTCTGTTCTCTTCATATCCTAATGATTTAGAGATTTATTATCTGTTTCTAGGGTCGATCAAAAAAAACAACAATACTTATCCAAAATCTTTGACAAGAATAACTTAAATCTTTTAAATTCAACTAATACCTAACTAAAAATAAATTTAATATGATAATTTAAAACTTAAAACTTCAAAACTCAAACTCAAACTGTAAAAATATTCCCAATAAACAATAGTGCAGTAAGTTAAGAATAAAATTTTTAATATAAATAAATCATAAATCTTCACTTTATTTGCAACAAAAAGTTACCGTTTAAAAATATACGGACTGGCAATATCTTTCATATACCTAGGTGGGTAGAGCATTAAAATGTTTGACACCGCTTGACATCGACAGCCAAGCTTAACAAAATGAGGCTTCAAGGTCCTTTCTGCGAGTATTTTATCGTTTTATTGTAATTAGTTTAGCTTACCCATGCTCGTCGGTAATATTGACGGTGGTCTTCGAGTCCTTCGCCATGGCAACGCAGCTGCGAGCAAAGATGCCGTACGGAGCTGAAATAACATCATCTTTAAAAACGGATGTAGATTCTAAGCAAAAGAAAAATTATGTACAAAAGCGGTCGTAGCATTGTGATTTGTGGTACTATTGCACCAAGTTCTCTGGAGTCGTATTTGCGGCTTCTCATCCAAATATTTTATAAGGTAAGTTTAATGATAATTTTCGCCGGAACTTTCCTCGCGCTACACGCAGATGCAACTCCAGCATTATGCATTGCCATGAAACTTCATCAAAGGCCTTACTGTCTTCGGGTATTTCGATGCGGAAGGTAAGGCGGTCTCCAATACGGACGGTCTCGACTTCTCGTTGGCGGGCGTCCAAAATGCGGATGCGTGGAGCAGGCGCCTCTGGGGCAGCTGTGATGGAAATCATGTCCGGATCCCTGTAAATTTTATTTTATCTCACATCACATCTATTCTATTTACAATGTTAATTTTGGTTCCACATAGGTAAAATATAGGCAGACACAAATAAACCCAAAACTTATCTTACTTGTGTGAAGGTTTTAAAGGCGTCTGTATTAATTCAAACTGCACATTCAACTTATTTGTACGCATTTCAACAAAGATAGGTACCTACTATAAATAAAAGCTGTCTCTGATCGTAAATGCAGATGAATATCAGATCGATTAATTTTAATTTTTTTTCAATATTTTTTCAAAGTGTCTTATATACTTAGGTAGTAGGTACCTATTTAACTTTAATAAAATAATAGCTGACAAATCCCATACAAAGTTACCAAATTGGATTTTTGAAAATTTTCGACTTTTCTTTGTTTTTTTTTTATAATTTTTATTAAACCAATCCCTGATTCAAGACGAACAAAACAAATTTATTATTCTATTAAGAGATACCTACACGCACGGCAATTAATTTTCATTTAAGTAGATAGATAGATTGTAAATATTTTATAAATATTTATCAAGCCCTACCTATTTTGCAATATAAAATTTACATTAGCAAGCTGTCTGTACCTGATTCCTCTATAATATCTTAAGACGAGAACAAACTGCAAACAAGCTGAACAGCGAAGTTCGAAACGCATTGGTTATGCAAAGAGCTTTAGTCAAAGCACCCTCACACGACAACCCCATTTGCTTTTACTTGCTAAATTGCACTCAGACTTTAGTCCTCTCTTTGACTTAGGTACTTAGGTACCTAATATTGTGGGACCATAAGTTTAAGGCAATTTGATCATTTATCGTTTTCAAATAATAACTTGCATGTCTAATGTTGATGTAGTGTTTTGCAGCTATGAGGAAATTTATCAAATAACATGCTTTATTTGACACACATACATACACAAGAAAGCTTATTAAAATGTCAAATACACTTTTTTCTTTTCAAAATTGTTATTTTTGTAATACACAAGAAAGCTCATTAAAATGTCAAATATTTTTTTTTCTTTTCAAAATAGTTATTTTTGTAACTCTGTAATTCAAAAGTTCGCAGCTCACACATATTTTTGCAATCGATAAAATACTATAACATTTTTTTCACTTCTCTTGCTCAAAAAGTGTATCATAATAGTGTAGCTTAGCGGGCCTAAAACTCGAGTTTAATACCTCGGGCTAAAAAGTATTTTTCTTTTTAATTTTTGTCTCAAATCATCAGCCCGTACAAAGCATTCGTTCTCTTACATAAAAACTCGACTTCTTGGTGCTCCGTCAATCTTTTTTTTTGAAAATAGAACCGTCTTGGTTATGTTTTATGAAGGTTGATTAATTTTTAATAAAATTTCTGAAAATTGTCTAATTTTGAATTGTTTTATTTTCACGCAATCGAAGTGAAAAGTAGAGTGTCTAATCTACTATGACGTTATGCCGCTTGAATAATGTGCAATGTCGGTGCAAAAGGCAACACGCGCCGAGTTTTGGTGCAGATATTGTGTTCCACGTGTCCACTATCTTGATATCCACGCTCTAGTTTCTAAATTTCTGCGATGACGCTTCGTTTTCCTTGAAAAACTTTTGTAAACGTAAATCGTATTTTTTTCATAAAACGAGGCTACAAAAATTGTTTTATTTTTTAGGAAAAACGAGGCGTCAAAATACAGAATTTTAAAGGGAGAACGAGGTGTCATTATTTATCAACTTTGATTATAAGAATAAACAACATCTAGACAAGACTTTATCTGGAACACTATTTATGACTAGGTATTTTGTTAAAAACTCCCTTTTGTTAGAGTAGGATAAGGTTAGGTGTGGATGCTTACATTATTATATCATCTACTCTCAAGAGATTCATAGTAACTTTTGCACGTAATAAATCAACTCTTTGCCAAACTTTGGTCTTAGCTGTTGTTCAGAATTAAAGGAAATACCTACTCTCAGTAATCATACGAATGCCATTACACGAATTGTAATTGCCAATACAAGATTGTTACACGAATACCATTAGGGCATAACTAAAAATATTGCCAACATTTTTATTCCTAATTAGTACCTAAATTGATCACTATATAAATATTTGAAATTAAATTTGTAATAAATAAGTAAATAATTAATTCTGGACACCTTCACATATAGCCCAAAATAGAAAATATGATAATTATGAAAAACAACAAGAGATTTGTTATATAATATTTATAATAATTATTACAAATGTAATAAATAATTATGTGAAGCAAGGGTAAATACCTACCTAGTTTATTGTAGTCAATAAGTCTTATTAAAAAGCCCTCAAAGCAATTACGATGAGATGAACTGAAACTCACCATAATATACTTTACGCAACAATAAACTATCAAAATCATTTCCAAAAGTGCAAATTATATTATTTCGCTAAAAGACTACGGGCAAACAAGATAAGGCTGTGCAAACGGTGGCCATCGACGATGTCTCATTCGACACACGTTTTCAATTTATCGGGCGCACTCGTCATTGTCGGGGATCGGTGGCGGATCTCAGGCGCCCGCCACAGCGTCTCCTTATCGTCAGCCCTATTCAACAGTCACGTCATGTGGACTGTACCTACCCCGATACTGTAATGGCATGGTGACCCAGTCGTTTTGTCTCCACGATAACCGCCCATTCACACTGCGAAGCACAGTTATCTCACAGGTTGTTTCTACCAATGATCAAAACAAAGGCTCCACTGTGATTATTACTGTCATATTTTATGCCTCGAAAACCAAATAGTTACCCCATTGCAGGGAATTCTTTGATTTATATTACGGAGCTTATAAAATCACACTTTATTTGAAACTATTTTGAGTTTAATTAAAAGATTTCTAATGAATGTAAGCTTGTACTAATGGAACGGAATGCCAAGAACCTTGAAGCCTACAATCAATCTACGCTCATTCAGCGAAAACAAAGACTGGAATGGCTAGCAACTGTAATTCTAGTCATCGGAGAAAACTAGCGCAGAATATAGATTCCCTTTGCTATCACCATTTAATTCTATTTTTTATAGCGTAGTAAGAAGAGCTACTCTTAAAATTTATACCCATAGGAATGGAAATTCAAGAAGGTTGTGTTCCAGTTGAAGTTATTTCATAATTTTATTGTGAAGTCGTTGTCTCATTAAATGTCTTTGTCTACATTTAAGTCATAAATCACTGCCTGTTTGATGATGATATACTTACTGTACCTGCTTAAGTACTCATACATTTTCGGTCTTCCCAAAATAAATTTGTGCCCACCGAAGAAAGTAGCCTATTAAATATCATTATTCATAATTTGCTCTGACGGCCGTCGTTTCTCGACTGAAGACCCAAATTCAAAACTTATCGACTTTACATCTCCAATTTTATACACAGTCATAAATCTAATACCCGATAGGTATTTTAAAATAAAAATCAATTAAGAGCAGATTTATTGGATATAAAAACAATGGTTTTGCTATATTATTTCAAAAAGCTTCTGGCAAATACACGTGAAATTCGGATGACGTGAGCTTTGTATTTCGCATTCAGTCAGGTGCTGAAGGCAGCTTAAACACGATTATTTCTGAATATCTTGCCGACTGCTGGGAAGGCCTGCCTGCGAATGAAGGAGGATTAGACAGAAAGTGTTGCTCACTGATTATGAATTTAATAACCAACTGGAATGAAAGCCGTGATTAAAAGCTTAGATTTGTATACAAACTGCTACAGAATTATATCAAGGGAATTTTGAAAATGAAATAAGCTCTATTTCAATATTGAAGAAGTCGTTCGAACTTTTTACTTTTTAGGAATTTGTAATATTTTAGATTAATATCATGAAAGTCGTCACGATTTTCCTCGCACTATTATTATTTTAATAGACTGTACTGCTTTCACAATAAAACTTTTGAGCTTTTATCATCATCATCATTATTACCTTCAATTATTATTTGAGTTGAGTCAGTTTGAAATTTTATTATGTATCGAACCTAACCTCATAATATGATAAATATTTACACCTAAACTACTGGCAAACACACTAATAAACAACTTATCAATGTTATCGATGTTTGCAAATAAATTATCTGATTTCTAATTTCCCTAATGAGCGTCTATCGTCAGCTCAACGCATCTTTTACTACATTGAAAATGAGCCCATTCTAACTCAATATTATAGATATCTACATCAATTATGTAACTAACTTAAGTATTCAGGTAACTTAAACGGACCCTAATTTAATTAATAGTTTGTGGATTCAATTAACAAGATGGCTCTTTGATGGAGTCAATTGAAAATTTTAAATTTTCTGCAGTTAAATATTATTTGTCAAACAAGCTTGAAAATATGAGCATTATTTTACAACCTTCTTCGAGATAAATCGAAATTGCTGTACGACTGGCCGAATACATGCGAGCAGCGGACGGCAAAAACTGTATGAAAATCCATATGATCTGTCGTGCTTTAGCGGTAATAAATGAATAAGAAATAAAAATTACTATGTCAACCTTCGAGCAAAATATGTGAACTCATATATGTCATGTAATTTAAAAATGGAACGATCTTTTACTCTGAACCATGTAAACCAAGGACGTGACTAATCAACGGGTTTATTGAAAAAAAAAACAAATGAACACTGGTGCGTGAAAAATTATTGTTATTCGTCATTGATTTTGAAAAGTAATTGTATTAGTTTGAATTTCCGAGCATTATTTGCGAAAAATATAGGTACAAGCCTTGGCCGCAACCTGCCATTGATGAACTTAACTTACGTTTGAGTGCCTTGTTTTTGCCTCGGCTCACATTTACACGTTCGTCCATCAATGTCTCTTTTGCTGGCCGCTGCATTAATGTACTATATTAAGTATAAAATTTGCCGTCGCCCTGAGTAGCTACTATGGTCGTACAAAGCTCCATTGAAAATATCAAAGGATGCAAACTCAGTCAACAAATATCAAATATACACAACACACTACTTCATAATGTCTTCCGTGTCGCTGGAGACCAATATAAGTCTATGCTTACAATTACACAGGCTTCCAAGATAGTCCTCCTTAAGAATACTATAACTGTAACATGACTACAGTCTCAAAAGTTAATATATAACTTTCCTGAAGCGATCCCTGATTTTGAACTTTTTATTAACTCAATACAGAGAATGATAGTGACAGCGCCTATTAATACGGTGTAGGTATTATACGTAGCTGTCATTCCTGTCAACTAGATGGGTAATATTAGGCAGAATACCCATTACCTCTATACTGTGTTTGGCTGGGATTGTGTTTCACAGCAATTTGGTGTGACGTTGTCAACGCTTCCTACCTATGCTAACAGACGGCTGTTAGAAGGTTCGAATATGGGTGTTTGCGTAATGGCAATATTGTTTTTGATGACATGACACCTTTTAATTAGGGCAAATATTTGAAAGACTTACGTAACCATTTTGTCTGCAATTGTATTTTAGACAGATTCCTGATAAAATAATGGGAAAAGTTTGTTCATTTAACATGAAGAAGGGTGAAAGAAATACATCGTATGTAGACAACGTATTATGTTAGGTACCTACTTACGAGTAGGAGGAGTTAGACATATCATAATTATTATGAGTCTTTCAAGCAGTGTACTTAAAATGCCCACCTAAGGTACCTAGTGAGAAACCTTACATTGCTTACTCACCAGATTGATTTTGATTTGACTCTTTTTGTGGTTCATAAATATGCTAAAGGCCTAAACTATATTAGCCAGCGGTGCTAGCACAATCACTTAAAATTAGCATAATAATAACATAAAAAAAATTATAATCAAAATTCACTTCGTTAGGATCATCCATTTTTAAACTTTTAGTCACAGAGCTTGCGAAACATACAGTAATGCAAAGATGTACCCTTACGGGAAAACCAAATTTCATGCATAATATTCACTCGTGCAGGCAGGTACGAGCTTACGGCGGACGGGTTGGGTACAAAGCAAGTACCTATGTACCTATGATAACGGTGCAACTCCATGTTACTACCTACATTTGTCCAATAATAGCTTATATTATTAACAGTGATCGGAATTAGGTGAGCTAATTTACCTAAAGTTCAAAGAATAGAGTCAAAAAAAATGGAGACTTCCTTACCATTAACATTTTTTTCCGGGAAATCTTTCCCGGAAATTGGGAATTTGTTCCAAGTTTTAGGATATCAGTTAAGTACATTTAATATTAATGTTATTCATACAGAAAACTAACTGAATTAATTTTCCTTTTTAACAAACTTCAATAAGATTTATTTTGTTATTAACTCAGGTAAAAAACTGGATTCGCCTATGTTTTCGTTTCCCAGAATAGCCAAATCATGCTGTCCCTTTAAGTGTTTGTAGCAATACACAGCAAACCAGTGATAAACAACAACAACAAACGCTAAGAAAGGGACAGCATGCTTTGGCTATTCTGGGAAACGAATCATTGTTTAAGTAAACAATGACAAAAGGGTTGAAGGGTGAGGGTGTTTTGCATCCAAACGGCGTCATAACTTGTATGCGTGCGTGCATCACTTCTGTAGTTACCTCGGCAGCGTGTGTATCTTAGACTCGTGAATATTTTATTAACCTGTTTTCGTATCGATTATTGGATCTGCTTCACATAACTACCTTGGCTTGAATTTACGGACTGCGATTTATTGCAACCATATCACTACTTGTACCTATCTACCTTGGCTTGAATTTACGGACTACGATTTACTGCAACCAGAAATTTACTGCGCTTTACGGCAATCAAATTACTTGGTAAGTCTTTGATTTGTACTACACTTTTAAAACATTCTAAATATTAGACTGCTTTTGATAAATTTACCAAATTCAAACAATTTTATGCAACTATTTATTTATGGAATTTTATTCAGTGTTTTATATTTGAGTTCGTGCACAAATGTTGGAGCTACTGGCAATTCTATCATCAAACTATATTTTACGCGAAGACGTCCCTGGAAAAGTGTAGAAACTATATATTTGTCTCATTGTTTTCAGTAATTTTTCTGCCTCAACGCAACTAGCAAATAAATGGCGACCAAACCTACCGACGGGATTGTACAGTCGTGGATTAGAGATCACCCCGAATTGTACCACGACCCCGCTAGCAACACGATATTTTGTTCTAAATGTGAGAATTCTATTGTATGCAAAAAAAGCAATATACAGAGGCATATTGACGGACCAAAACATCAAGGTACTGCTAGGCAAGTGAACGAAGAATTTTATTTAGATTTAATACAATTTCTTATATTGTGTAACATACCCTGGTCACGAGTAAATCGACCAGAGTTTAAAACTTTTTTAATGAAATATATGTGTTGTAAATGTACAAATGTTAAAAGGATTCCCGATGAATCGTTATTGAGAAAGGTTTATTTAGACGTAGTTTTTAAAAAAAAAATTGCATTAATCCATGACCATGTTCTTAATCAGAAACTTTGGATATCTCTAGATGAAACTACCGACTATTTAGGTCGTTATATTGTAAATTTTCTTGTAAAACCTTTAAATCTCGCAACAAACAAACCATTTTTAATAGCTTGCAAAATGTTAGAAAAAGTAAATGGAGAGACAATAGCTCATTTTGTGATTGGATGCCTAGAAAATATGTGGGGAGACTCGTATGAAGACAAAGTAGGAGATGTTTTAGTTTTATGTTCTGATAGCGTAGCATATATGTTAAAAGCAGGAAGAATGTTAAAGAACTCCTTGCCAAATATGATACATGTTACCTGTTTAGCACACGCTCTTAACCGCGTTGCAGAAAAAATACGGACACAATATGCGGATGTGGATACTTTAATTTCAAATGTAAAAAAAATATTTTTAAAGGCTCCTAATAGAGTAAAATTGTTAAGGGAAAAATTTCCGAGCCTGCCATTGCCACCTGAACCTGTCATAACAAGGTGGGGTACATGGCTAGAAGCAGCTTCGTATTATGCTGAATATTACGAAGAAATAAAAACTATTGTAAGACTTCTAAGAAGTTCTGATTCTTTGTCTATCAGGCATGCTAAAACTGTCCTAGGAAAAGAAAGTTTAAAAACTGATTTAGATTACATTGACGAATATTTTAAAATAATTCAAATTTCATTAAAAAAATTGCAAAAGTCTAACTTATTGTTGACGGAATCTTTCCATATTTTTGATGAAGCAAGAATTGTTCTAAGCTGGTGTTCTTCTGAACCAGTAAAACAAAAATTAGAAAACGTTATGGACAGAAATCCCGATCTAGATGCATTAAGAGACATTTGTGAAAATATAGATAAAGGATTAGATAATGAAAATGAATTATTGTCATTCTATAAATATGTACCTGTAACTTCAGTTGATGTTGAAAGGTCCTTCTCTACGTATAAATGGATTTTAAGTACAAAAAGAAATCGTTTGAAAATAGATAATATGGAAAAACTCCTAATGATTTTCTTTAATTCTCCGGACGAAGATATTTCTTTATACTCCGTCCATGATGAAAACGTTAGCGATTCAGATTAAGGGACAAATTCAACATCAATGGAAATAATGTTTAGAGTTCCGACTGTGTATCTTAGGTAGGACTGGTTACTTTCTTAATTATTGATTTTGAGTTCCATTATCTGTACAAAATGAATAAATGGTACAAAAACTATAAAATGGCTTTTTTATTCCCTTGCTTAAATAAATGTTTTTATTACTATAGCTATTTACTAAAGCTGGTTTATAAATCACATTAGCTTCCGCGCTTACTTACATCGTTCATTTTATTTGTTGAAAACAATAAAAATCGTGCTTACCGTTTTTTACAACAATCGAATTCGTTTCCTCTTCTTGTTATCAATAATAAGAAGAGGAAATTAATTCGATTGTTATTTTACTGTATTAATTTTAGATGGACCTAAGTAATTTCTCGAAACCCGGGAAAATTTTCCCGGAAAAATATTTAGTCGCAAGGCGTCTCCACTTAGTCTCTGTTATTTTTCGAACTTTAGGTATTTTAGCTCACCTAATTCCGATCACTGATTATTAATATTGAATTGAAAGTGATTAAAACACTGAAATTACAAATAACTAAAACTATTAATCAACATAGTTTAAAAAAAAAACTTTGTTCGACGATTCTTTAATAATTTTTAAAACTTTTGAGTATGTATTTCAACTAACTAAAACTTTCACCAAACATCAGTTGATAAGATTAGGTAGATAAGTATTTTAAACGAAGGAAAAAACTTCATAATAACAATATCGTTTCTCGTAAAATTCAGAAAAATGATGGTTGAAAAAAATTATACGTAATTGGAGACCTTGGCCGTGTTAAGTGCCAAATGAAATGAGTGTCGCCATAAACCGCAAAAATATGATAAAACTCAGCTAAAAATATTTTTGCGCAAAGTTGTGTTAGTCTCATTTTCGCAATACACACTCAAAGCTATTGTTTATTTACCACCGAAAAACTGTAATGGAAAAACTCTGCTATCAGCATCTAAATTATGTATGGCAATGTCTCTAATAAACGGCGCTGACGGGTTCATGAATTATTTGAGACGTTATAAAACTTTATTTTCTTTTGCACTTCGAATGCGGATAATAAAGCTGAGTTTTAACTGGGGACCTTCCTGTTTTGATATTTTTATGAGGTGTTAGCATTAATTCGTGCGTGACTACCTCGTTCTAAGTCTACACAAAAGTGTACCTACGTAAGCTCGGTTGTGGTTAGGAGCCACAAAGGCCTAATTTTGCGTGATGCGGTCTTTTTCGAGAGAACTTCAATGAAAATTAAAGGCATACCTATCGTAAATAATTTTATGAGGACAGGTCAGCCAAAATTATTATTAACTTCATTTTGGTATATTAATAAAGACGGTATTTTTCTAAAAAATAGAAAGAATCTGCTAATATAAACCATAGAAAAAATAGAAATATTTAATGTAAATCAAATAAGAAACCCCATCTTTCAATGTCCTTATTATCCCAGACGTCTACATAAACATTTTAATAACAGATAAAAATCAATCAGGATCCCTGGACGAAGCTGCCGAGGACAGCAGTGAAAACGGAGGCAGCACGCCAAAGAAGAAAACAGCTATAGAGGAACAATGGGAGAGGTCTGGCGGCTTCGAACTGACATCCGTAGAACAAGAGACCTACGAGCGATACTTCTACGGTTCAGAACATTGGAACTACTTTACCAACGACGAAGACCTAGGCCCAGTAATCCTGTCCATAAAACAGGAAACCCTCAACGGAAGGGATCAGTTCAGGTAAGATTTTGCTTAACAACAAAACAGTATAAATGTTATAGGCGCTTTTATCTCACCATTAAAGGCACCTATTGATTATGGGTTTATTTAGGTGGACTTTATTGTATCGTAACTTCGGAAGATCCTGTATATTTAATAAGGAATCTGCTGAGTTTGTTTTTAGAGACGTCCTTACGACCCTTTGAACGTCGAATTATAGAGCTCACTAAACTTTCTTGTTTAGATAAACTTAATTATTACTTTGCATCGATGCTTTCTTTACTAAAATTAAGTCAGTATAATGGCATAATATATAGGTTTCATAATAACACAACGATGGCAAATCGCTTTGCAGATGCAAACAAACCATCAAGAGATAATCAAATAACTTACGCGACTCGAAATCAAACAGCATTCATGAAACTGTTTATCAAACCGTCGAAATATTCAGAATCGAATCTCACGTCTGCGGATAGGCGGCGATGGAATTTAATTAAATAAGATTAAATTAAACCGACCGTAACCAAGAAAATGATGATTGAAATTAAAAAGGATGAACCGATGCGGACTCTGGCATCGGTTGACCCAAAAACAATACAATTTCATTATGATCTACCTCTAAGGAACGCCGCCGTAGATCTTTTACGGTTGTAGTTATTTTAATTAAAAATGGCGAAATAGGGATGTGCCATTGTAAAACGGAATGGTCCACAGTAAACTGTTTGTGGTTGCCACAATTAACTGCCCTCTAACGGCGTGACCTCATCAAGCTTGTGTCGGCCCTCTAGTGTACCAAGGCTTAATTTACACTTCACCATGCAGGAAAGGTGTTTAGCATGCAGTCTATAATACGTGCTCGCTTTATTGAAAGTTATTTCCACTAAGAAATAAATAATTTGCCTACTAATATTTATGATGGCATTGATTACTTAACAATCAAGGTTAAGAAATAGTTCTGACTGTACAAAAAATTTTTAAAACAACATTTATCAGATAATTTATATAAAGGTTGGTCCCATTAGTCTCATCTCCACGCGAGATAAGCACAATTTCTCAAATAGCGATAATGCATAAGTCCTTTTATTGGCTCCGAAAGCCATAATTTAGCCCTGGTGATTTTAATATAAAAGGAATTGCATAGAATGACTACCTTTTGTTTTTAAGGTACCGCATAGGTATAGGTACTAACCGAGGACTGGGCGCAACGCAAGGGCGCTCATTAGGGGAGACTTAGGCTGATTATGATGATGAGTATATTCTCAATGTTCTACTAAACTTGAAAATTTGAGTTAATAATTTTTTTACTACTACAAAACTATAGTTATAACATTTTCATGATATTTTTTTTGCTAATAACCTTCATTGCCTTCTTGTATCCATATTCCTTTCTTGCCTTTTTTTTAACTTTTTCCTTTGACAAAAAAAACAAGTTATCTATTCAAAAGAATATATATAACTAGCTCCCGCGAATTCGCCCGCGCGGTACTCGGCTAAAAAAATTGCCTGAGTCAATCCAGGTCCAGGTGTTAACATCCAGCTTCATCCAGAGCCTTTACGGAGTTCAGTGGGCACAAACATGTTCACAAACTTTTGCATTTATAATTACTAGCTTCTGCTCGCGACTACGCTCGCGAGGTAACAAGATAAAAAGTAGCATAATTATATGTTACAATCCAGGTCTAGAACTACATAATGTATAAAAAATCAGCTCTATCCGTTCAGTTATTTTGACTTGAAGGAAGGACAAACATTTGACAAACTTCTCATTTATATATAAGTAGGTATTGTATGGTATTCATTTAAATCAGATAATTAGATAATCCATATCACACATACACAAAATTAAATTAATATACTTACAAATAAAATACTTAATAATAGATTACTTTAGAAATTCAAAGTATTAGAATAAATTACATCAAAAGTTGACATCTATCTTTGGATACCAAGTTACTTAAACCTACCTGTTATGATGTGATGGTGACATGGTGACAAACAGCAGTATCAGTCAGTTCTAGGAGAGGGTTACATGACACGCGCCCGTTAACCCTCTTCGTGGTCAACTCCGTCAAATGTCGATTGCGTTGAAATTAGCTGGAGGGCAATTCTCAAGCCAGAGACATTGACTTCTACTAGACTTAGGTAGAGTGATCCGCCATTTTGTCTCTCAAAGCAGAAAAACAGTATTCTCGTGAAATCACCAACAGACAAAAGTCGACTCAAATTAAGAGACATGCAACGAGTCCCGAGCACACGACATGGCTTGTCGTAGGATTTGTCGATGATATAGTTGATGAAAGCCGCCATATTTACATCGATGTTTCCAACATTGATATTTAATTTTGATATAACATTTTTTTTTTAAATGGGTGTTAATGAATAGGTGGCGAAATAACCACCGAATACAACTTAGGCAAGAATTAACAATGAGTAGATATACAGCAGACTAATTTAAAATGTATCTACGTTTTATTGTCGTTGGTACGTCCCACAAGAACTGACATAAACAAGGACATGTTATGTGTATTATTAATAAACCGATATACCGAGGTATATATTTTCTTCTTATTTTTATTTAAGTTTATTAAAAGTGTAGGTAGGTAAGTTGGTATTTATGTAGGTATGTATTTGAATGATGCTTATCTAAGTTGTATTCAGTCATGTAGTAGGTACCTACCTACCCTTCAAGCTCTTAGCTGATTAATAAACTAGGTAATATTTAGTACTAGTACAAGTTCTGATTACTTTTGGCACTTATAGGCTAAGATGTGTAAAAACGTCCGGCAATATCTACTTTTAAAGACTGACTCCGACTTAGTACCTACATACCTATTAATAAGTATTTGTTTAATTAGTATTTGTATTATATTTTATCATATCATTGGCATATTATGCAATGTGTACTTTTTTATGTAATACCTATGTACCTACCTTCCTGTCTAAATACTGAGCTACGCCTACATCCATATATATAGGTATTCGTTTGCTTACAATAATGCGCGGCGATCGTGCGGTTTTCTCTGAAAAACAGCGTTGCTACGCACGCTGAGTAGCATTAAGCTGAGAGAAAAACTAATTTGGCTTACACTTCTCAGCATGGACAAAATCAGCTCCATAGCATGAGGCATGAGCATGAGCGTGTGTTTGTGTTTTTTTTTTCACTGGTACTTAGATTTTCGTCAGTTCGAATATTCATGCAGAAACAGTATTACAATCGATACCTAATTATTATTCCTTATAAATTGATTAAATCTAATGAATCGACTTCAACGCTGAAATAATTTATTATTTGGGCCATGTAAAGTTTTTACTACATTTATAAAAAAATAAGTTTTTACCGACCACCGGCAACCCCCGCTTTGACTGACACTTGCTTGAGAGCTCGTAAACAAACAAACCAAGCATTTACGTTTCGTTTCAAGCTTATAAACTTGTCTTAGTACCTACCTAAAATAATCTTTTTTTTCTATCAGTAAAGCCCCAATAGTTGCATTTTAAGCATACTATGATTAATATAAATAAAATACATTTTTAATTACTATTTTTGCATGGTTTTAAGCCTAAAATTATGATGTATGAAATCGGCCTATTTTACCCCAACTACTGTAAATTTACCCGCGTAAAACGAAACGTATTTTAGCCATGTCACGGAAATGTCGCAAGCGACTTAAGTCGAGTGGCCGTAAGAATAGCTATTTATATGAATCGTGACTTTAGAGTAGACACAAACCATCGACCCAAGTTGGGAGACTCATAGTCGATACGACTCTGTATCGAGTAAACCCGTGAATTGCCCTCCTGAACGACTACAGGGATGATCTACAATTAATGTCCGACTGTAAAGCGAGTTGGCCATGACCTATTTTGAAATTATGGCCCTTCGATGATAAATGCAAAATTTATTTATATTTAAAAATACTTCCACACCACACCAACCTTATCAGTTCACTGCTGAACATAGGGGAGACCTATGTTCAGCAGTTCACCAATGAAGGGGGCTAAACCCATAATCCCCACGCTTGGCATACAGTTTGGGGATCGATTTTAAATGATACTCTAAAAATTATCAACTTACAACAGTCCTATCTACTATTACATCTTAACATACCACATACTATATAGAGTCCTATCTAGAAGTGAGCAGAAGTACATGAGTACAATGTGTTACAGACTCATATATTGTGGTAAGAGAAAACACATATACAAAAGCTTTTCTCAAATAACAATAAATGTTCCATTGCACTCTACATTACTTACTCTCGCAAACATATTCACAACCTCTACAAATTGTATCACTTTGCTCAAATACTCAGCGCAACATCTCAAACGCTTGCTATCATAGCTTTCATTCTCATTAAAGTTAGTGTAACTTAGCCCGCAAACTTCTCTGCGGTTTGTCTAAATATACATGATGTATACCTAGTCCAGGTTTATAATATCTTGTTCGGTATTTCTCATATTGAACACTGGGAAGCCTCTGAAATGCCGACTGCCAGGGTCAAAGCTTCAAATAACGAAATCGTTCCAAGAACACGATTATTAAATTTTACCTATCTATTATTTCAAAATGTACCTTTATATTTTTATCTTATCATATTTGATGAGTATAATGATGGGACCTTAGAGTTGAAACATGTTGATCGTTGGTGCTCGTTTGCTACGCAACTTGTTCAACGAACTGCTACCTACTATTCAAGAATCACACCCCAAGGATCAAGTCTATTATATTTGGCCTACTTATGCATTTGACAGAAAAAACTTGCCATTATCGTTACCATAACGAACCGTAGAAAATAAAACGAGTTTATAACCTTGGCTAATGATGCCTTCTAAAAAGACAAATTGCCTTTTAACCTAACTTCCGTTAAATTAATTGGAACCCGTCATTATGGTAATGAAATGGTTAAGCTTTTACTTCTCCAAATGAAGACGACACACCTCCAAAAAGTACTTTGTTCTCTTTGTCACTTTGGTAACGAAGGAAAACCGATTGAAAAGAAAAATTGCTAAATATATTTTTACAATAGCAGGTGATTTAGGTAAGTATTCCCTTTCGATTGTGAGTTTTGTCGGCCGTTGAAGATAAGTAAATAAGATAAACACTGGTCAAAGTATATAAATATAGTTAAAAATAACTCCACCTCACGTTTCCCATCACAAACATAATGATTTTAATGTCACGGATGTAAACCAAAACGATTTTGTTCTTTTACATTTTTATCTTTATGTTTTAATTCTAAATTCGAAAAAGCTATAATGGCCTATGTAGTCTCTGAATCTAATTAAAACGCTGGAGGGACAAATTTTTATCTTTTTCTTACAAATTTCTTAACGAATTCTACACCGACTTTATACGAAGCACACGCGAAAGATAATTGAATGAAATGGCGTCCATTTCGTTGTCAGGATTTCTCTTTGAGTTGGTGTTCAACTGTCCACTTTGGGAGAAACAATAAAAGTACCTACTTAAAGTGAATTTTGATTATTTAGCGAATGTGCATTATATGAGAGAATAGGCTAGACTGAAAAATTCTAATTAGTTCGTTATTTACATATCCAAAAAATATTGGACACGTATTTTTTCTTTTGTCAATTAAACAAAAAATAACAAAGATATAGTGAGTTAAAGTTCCGCGCGACGTCACGATATAGTACATTTTTTACCTAGGCGTGACGTCACGAGCCCCCACTCCCGAACTTTCACGTTCTTTATCTCCGTCAATTTCTATTGATACGATAAATAAAAAAATACGTGTCCAGAATTTTTTCTTGATCTAACTGACGGACTAATTAGAATTATTATTTTTTAACCCAGTCGTCATACCTATTAATGTTTATTGATATGGATAAATAGACATACCAACTTATTTATCATGTAACAGGTAGGTAAGTGGTTTTGAATATTTTTAAATTGTGTATAACATATAAAATTACGTTTTATCATAAATACAAAAGATAACAAAAAGCCGAAACAAAACAAAAAGGGATCTTAATCAACCTGAATGAAAGACCATTGAACTGGCAATGATATTAATTGACTATTTACCCAGTTCCAGTCGGTTCTTTACATTTGAGGTGTTCCCGATTCAATTACCGAAATGCCCACCTCGGTTGAATGTCTATCTGACCCTTATTTCGTTTGTTGACTTTAACCCGCGGCGCACTCGTTTCGTACTCGAAGGTTTGCCGAAATGTTTCAGAAATACATAGTTATTCTTATTCTAAAGTACATATACTATAATTTCAACCAAGTCTGGTTTGATGATTTGAATTGCATGCCTTATTGATTTTGAGAATTTGTTTGTATCCTTTTTGCATTTAGCTTTATATGATTTCTACCTAAACATAGGTAATGTAATGTATTTTATTAATGTTAAGTAAATTCTTCTAATAATTTATACAGAGTAGTCTTTAAACCTAAACCTAAATCCACTATTCAGTTGTTCAATGTTTATCTTGGCACCTAACTAACCCCCAAGTGCTCAGAAAAATATTAAGGGGGGTTATAGACAGTTTAAATCAAAAGGAACAATAATGTACGATTCACACTTACCGGCGCGGGTCGGAGAGCATTGGAGCGTATTTACAACATGCAATTTACGCAGCTTTGAGCTTTGTCAAACACTGACATAAAGAGATCCGTAAGTAGATAAAGTAGTAATTAATGCGTAAATTGCATGCAAATAAGGAACTTAACTGATTTGTGGATGTTTCAATTTCCTTTAGCATGTTATAAAAAGCGCTCTGACGCGCTCCAACGCGCGCCGGTAAGTGAGAATCGTTCATTAGTCAATTCATATGCTATTCAGAATTCCGTACCCAGAAAGGTTTGTTGGAGCCAACTCATTTTACGTCCGTTTGCTGTCAAGTTTAATGTTATCTTAGACCTATCACTTTGTGCTGACGTGCAT
Organism: Horisme vitalbata; assembly: GCA_951804965.1. Taxonomy (NCBI): domain Eukaryota; kingdom Metazoa; phylum Arthropoda; class Insecta; order Lepidoptera; family Geometridae; genus Horisme; species Horisme vitalbata. Next base: position 8,199,904 of record OX638102.1, read on the forward strand.
TTGTTCACAGGATTCTGGTGCGAGCAATAAGTTACACGGTCCATGGTCTTATCCCGGCCTCGTGTGTATTCGCGGATCGGTACAATCGGGAAGAGGTGGTTCGTTCGCTCGGCAAGGAGGTGAACATCAACCCACCACTGATGCTGGGCCAATTACCAGACACGCCCGAGGAACTGCTGAAACTGGACCAAGTTAGTTTTATTAATACTTATCATATTATTCGCTTTACATAATAGTACTTATAGGGAAGATCTCTGATATCTTGCATCGCGATATTCACGATACACGCGCGGAATAAATTTTTTAAGCATTCACTTGTAACTAAATGAAACAATAAAAATGAGAAACCCTTTTCGAAGGTAATGCAGTAAAAATCCTAACTTATTTGGGCATGGCAAATATCTTAACAGTAACGTTATGTGTATTCGGGTAAAGAATGGTTTATCGCTGGAAACGGGGAAAAACGAACCAAACCTAAACGAATTTTGCGATCTTATCTAATTTAGCATTCGTTCTGTCCGGGAATAGGTAGGTACCAGTGAATTTACGTCTCCTTGACGCTGCGATTATATCTTCAGTTCATAATTAGGGGGAGCTATCTAACGCTCTTGCCGTGAAACATTGATGGGGTCTACAAGTCTCTAGAAGAGTTCCTTTTGTATTCCTTCTGAGACCGAATCTTCTTCCCCGGATACTACACATCGCGAGTGCCGCAAAGTAATCACAGTAATGGACTAATGACAAGTTTAATGCTAAACTACTCCATTTAGAAAGTTGCCGCTCGCATGAAATCTCGCTCAGCGTGGCGTATTAAAGTATCGCCTAATGGCTTCGCGGGGACTTCAGATATAATTACCCCATCCCGGCGTACCCAAGCATGAATAACTTACAATGTGATTTCAAAGTAATTCAACTGCTTCTTGAACACGGAATATGGCAACAACATTCGTCACCGCTACAAATTGTGTCTTTGGCTTATTAAATTTTCGACCCAATCCAAGTTAAATTTTATTAATTTAACTTTTGTTATCAGAAAACTTTCTTGAACAAAACTAATTCCCTGATGTTTCACGCAAGAACACTTCTTACTAATATTGATAAAAAAAGTCTTATAACGTTCTAGGTTGGGATTAACAGTCGTAAGTACGTTCATAGCTTGAATAAATTGAATTAATTGAACCAGGCATCATTCCTTATGAACTATGAATATCGTTGTTATTATTTATAGTGTTAAAAACTCTACTTTAAATGATATAAAGTAACATATTCGTAACAAAAGACTTACTCCCAACGACTTCATTTTCATATGTCTGAATTCGGAGCACATTGCTTTTATAAGGAAGTTTATTCGATTCAGCTAGCTGCCAATTTTCATTAGGAGCCGTCAGAGGTACTTCGCTATACCTAAGTCGGAACTTTGTTGAGAGCCCGTCCTGTCCGTCCTTTGCATTTCGAATTCAGAGAAAATGTCTGATTTCATGAATACAATGCTAGCGGGTTGGCACATGTGTGAATTAATCCGCTGAAATGGAATTTGGCTTACAATTCAACAAGAGCCATAATATAAACATACACGAACTTTAATACTGAAAAAGTGTTTGTGCTACTAGTTTTATTTATATTTAGTTTTGTAGGTATTCAAGTTTAAGTAGTACATTGCGTCTACAACACTTCGCTCACCAAATTAACACACGTGAAACTTATCTACACATGACTTCGTGTGTAATTGTTTTCAGCTATGGCTCGTTTGAACGTCTCCCTTCGTCTTGTACGGTTTTCGAATTCGTCAGACACCATCTCACTCAACTGAATTCCCTGTAGAATAGTAACATTTAGAGGATTAGATCAAATCCCAATAGACTCGAAAGAGTGACAGATCTTGCAACTATTAATAACAGGGCAATCTTTCCAACTTTTTCGAACTCCACTCCGCTTGATTAAATTCTGAAAACGCGATGGCCTATTTTCTGTTTACTTTGACAGTAACGTCTTATGACCGCTGTGTATTATGTTCTGAGGAAATATATTTTGACACAGGTGGTTTGCTAGCTTCGCAAGTTCTACGAAAAATGTTGTCTCCATCGATATATATAAACTGTTACTAGGTTGGCCCCAACTTTTTCCATTCGAATAGTTATCGACAATTATTTCGACAGAACGGCAATCGTGATTATTTTCAATCCTAAATACTTATTACTTTTGCACTCGTTTTTTTTTATTCATCGGTCCTCTTTCACTGTATATTCTAATACACAGACTTAAACCATAGTGGAATCAATATAGATATTGGGTTAAATAACTAATGTGGTACCTATAGCTATAATTTTTGGCTGAATCTCTTTTCTTGTCCTTTTCGTTATTGTAAGGCTGAGGAAGATCACAGGACGCGACACAAATAGGACTTGCATGACGGAATTATAAGAACTCCATTTTCGCCATTTAGCTTCAGAACCCTAATAAAAAAAAAATATAACCAGGTTAACCTGCCGTTAACATTTATACCTGTCTGTCTGTACTGTACATTTCCACGTTTTCCCGTACCTTATCGGCCGATTTCTCTCATCGTAAAAGTTAATGACGTAATAAACTGTTTTTATAATTGTCACAATCATTGCGAACGACAACATAAACGCCCACCTTCTCTTAAAACCGTATCTTTACTTTTCATTATTATTTAAGCTGAAAAGCTCTTCTATTTACTTATTCTACTAAATAAATTGGCTCTTATAGACAAAAGTTTCACAAAAAAAGTAGAGGCAAATAAAAGTATTATTAAGTCGGTATCTCCTCAGAAATATTGGACTAGCCGGGCTTAAGGGCTTTATATCCCCTTTATTGGGTAGTATGGTAGTAATAAACTCTGTTCTCTCTCATCACATTGAATGACCGTTTGCTATTTGTTTTCTTTTTGTAAAAGAAATATACCTAATGCCGGACGTGAAGAATACGATGATTTTTACTGCTCATAAATTCGCCGTTTTTGGTCTTCACAATATGTACGGTGGATATGTCATGTTTTCTTAGTAAGCCTAGATCGGCGATATTTTTAATTAGAGTACTTTTTAGGGTCTAATGAAAGGAACCAATAAGATGTGTCCGTCTGTCCGTCCGTCAGGCACGGCCAATTATTTCAGCATCGACTTGATTTTGAAATTTGCGGTAAATGCGGTAATGTGAAAAATCTAGCACATTATTACCTATATAATGTTTCTGACTGAATAGGTTTGTGCAAACTCATCCCACGTGAGACTAAGCTCTCTATTTTGATCAGAACTGGGAGTGGATTGTTGTGTCGTTCCAATTTTGTTTCTGACGTGATGTCGATTGAATATTCTAGTTACTCTATGCAGTTATTAAACTTAAATAGGTACATATAAAAACGTGAAAACGATGGATGGGATGTAGGTTCAATGATATTATTTATGTTAATGTAATTGATTTATTAATTTATTAATGTACGTCAATCAAGGACTAAGCGATAAAGACAGCATTCTGGAAAAGGAAGTTTTAATAATAATCTGAATAACATTTAACTACGTACGCCCTATCCAAAACTATCGGTTTACGACATCAAACATTGACTTGATAAAATGCAAGTTGTTGACTGAACTATGCGTTTATTTATTTATTGACCCGGCTTTATATTTTTGTATTAAAGTAGGCAAGGTTACATTTAGTTAATTCATATATCAGCCTGGGCCGTTTCATATCCGAAAGCTAAACACGCTTGCGATGTTATAAATTTCTACTAGATGTCGCCACGATAAAAAATAGAACACGCTATCGAAGCGTTTTGATTACAAGTAGGCAAGAATCCTTTGTCCTGTTTTTGAACTTGTTATATTGTCATTAAACTACAACAACGGCTGCGCATAGGCCTACCTATACTATTTTTGGAGCGAGTTAACACGATAAGTGATGACCGCTGACTGAGAAACTATTTAGCATTAGCACATATAATTCTACTATTTTATTTTCAATCAAATCGATTTACAATATAAATATAATGCCTGCATTATTTTGAGAATAAAACAGTAGAATTATATGTGCTAATACTAAATAGTTTCTCAGTCAGCGGTCATCACTTATCGTGTTAACTCTGTAGTGTACGTGAAACGTCCATCCCATACTTTCTTCATTATCATCATCAGCCTATAGCAGTCCACTGCTGGACATAGGCCTCCTCTAACGAGCGCCATTGTGCATACTTCCTTATTAAACGTAAATATCGAATGTACTAGCGGTTAGTTAATAATAGTACCCTTACCTAACCAGATAAATTATATTATTACGTTATAACGTACCCAAAAGAAATTATCCCAGAACAAAGCATATCATATCTTCTGCAACAAATTCAGGTCAAAATGCCGTTTTGTAAATCAAACGACATATTAAGTATCTAAAAGGAGCGACCTTGATTTGGGCGATCCTCCTATATAAATATAAAAATAATAAAAAGCATGTTGTTTTCCTTTGTTAATTACATCAAAAAGGTGGTTATTTAAATAGTTGAATAATTGATACTCAGGCATATTTGAGTACTTAGTGTGTCTTAGTTGTGTTTTTTTTGTGGTAACTTATGGTTTTAATGTACTTACTAAGTTAACAATTTCCTTTAATTTACATATTTGACCTAATCTATTTATGCAAATATGCATTATGTGGTCGGTCACCCATGATTAATGGAACACTAGTCTATAAGAATATCAGCTATTATATTAGGTATAATATTTTGTTTATCCGTGTATCTCTTGTCGGCGACCCAATAAAAAAATTAATTAATTAATAAGAAATAAAAATCTGACATAACATGAATAATTTGTTTTACATTCTATGAACCTACTAACAACGTCATTCTTGAATATAATGAGTATAGTAGGGTCGATCGGCAAACTCGTGCTCATTATGAATGTATTTTTGTTAACTAGCCCATTTCGTCCCACTGCTGGGCAAGGCCTCCTTATTATTATTAATGAATGTAATATGGAGTATTTTTTGCGAGCAACCGACATGCAGTATTTTCATGTTGTACTTTCTTTCTACTAGATGTCGCCACTAGAAAAAATAGAACACACTATCGAAGCGTTTTGAGTACGAGTAGGCAAGAAATTTATAGCAAATTTTGTTCATCATCATTAAGTCCAAAAACTGCTGGACATAGGTCTCCCTATGATATTTTTAAAGCGCATTAGCACAGTATGTGATAATCGCTAAATTTAAACAATATCCTATATTCTAAGAACTCCATATTTCATAATGGGAAGGTTAAAACATCCTAAACTTCATTTAAATCATCAAGATAAGATATTCCGTCGATCACGCTTCTCCCTATTAATTTTTTTAAGTGAGTTAATTAGCAGGATATGTAATGATGGCTGTAAGAAAACCAGTATGATAAGATCATTAGATACGATTAGTATCCAAACTAAACAACTAAACTTCATTAAATTGAAAACTAATGAAATTAAGATGTTATTGTGTAGACGTATTTGATGGTTCTAATGGTTTCCCATATAAATTAAAGGAAGAGAGCATCTGACAGATCGTGAATAAAAATGTAATGAATTTATTTCTTATTATTATATTAGTAACTTTTTATCTCTATGTCTTATTAGTAGTTTTCTTTTTATATTAATATTCTTTTTGTTATTTAGTTTTCTCTTGTCATACCAAAGTTTTTATCTACCGACCGACATGTTATTTTTTTTCTCGGTTACACATACAATAATTAGTTTATACTTAGTGACATATGCATGTTGTGTTTATCTTTAAGTGAAATTATATGTAACTCCTTTTCCGTACATTTATTAATTAAGCACGATTTAATGTAAATTTCGTTGATAAACCTTTAAAATAAAATAAAATAAACTACTAACAACGTCATTCATAAAAAAGATATTGAACTTCGAAGATAATGGGAAGCGGAGCATAGACTTAAAGGTGAATAGCAAAGCCCCTAGAGCCCCGACTGGCAAATTCGTGCACTAGAAAGAATACATTCATGCAAGTATTTGTTTGTACTTTCTTTCTACTAGATGTCGCCACTAGAAAAAATAGAACACACTATCGAAGCGTTTTGAGTACGAGTAGGCAAGAAATTTATAGCAAATTTTGTTCATCATCATTAAGTCCAAAAACTGCTGGACATAGGTCTCCCTATGATATTTTTAAAGCGATTTAGCACTGTATGTGATAATCGCCGTAAGAAAACAAGTTGGTTTCATGAAATTAACCCTGAACATGAACAGTTTTATGTTGTCTGTGCCTGAACTGAAAAATATTTGCGAGCAACAAACTTTAAAGTGTTTGCATGCATGCAAGTACTTTTTCTATAGGCGTAAGTGTTCTTAGTCAAAAATAAATAAATAATGCTGGACTATCACACAGCATCATGTAGCCCCAAACTATGCAGAGCTTGTATTATAGGAACCACATGCCTGATATACTACATAGATACTTATTATACATAGAAAACACCCAGACCCGAAACAAATATTTGCAGAACGTACAAACATTTGTCTCGCGGCGGGAATCGAACCCGCAACCTTCTGCGTCTCAGGCGAGCATTCGCCCACTGCGCCACAGAGGTCGTCAAAAAAGGAGTTTTCAGGAACTGGTCCTTGGAACCTTCTGTTAATTACTAGAATTTGCATTACTTACAGAAGAGTTCAGTCACAAATAAAATAAAAATGTGACTCACAAAATATAATATACTTGGAAAATATTTCGTTGTCCTCCGTTATTCTTGTCCCTATCCTTCGTACGATCCTGTCTGTCATTCTAGGATTGGATTGGTTTCCTAATACCATTATAACGCGATGGATATGAGGGAAATATACCGGTGCCTATATGGTTTTTGTCGTCATTACACGATAAATTGGTTTCACGGGCGTTAATAGGCAATATATTGGAAAATAATGAGACTTAATATTATTTATCAACTACTGATAGTTACCTACTAGAAGGCTTCGCTCAAGTTTTATCCGGATAAAATGAATAATATCAGTATTTATTCTTAAGTTCAAAATTTTAGCTCAATCCGTTCAGTAGTGAAGCGTAAAGGAGAAACAAAAATTCACATTTTTTACCAGCTTTCGCCTTATAATATCAATAGCGTAACTCAGAAATGGAATATAAAGTAAAATAACTCATTTATTATACTTTATATTAAATTTGTTTGTTTTGTGCCTGAATTAGAGGTAGCTAACACTGTAATTGGATTAAGTAGATTCTCGCTCACCTATAACAAATGTGTATCATCTTGGGAACAAAATAGCGTGTTACACAAAGGCATACCACAAACCCCTCTCATTTATTAAACTTCTACTCAGGTATACATATCCTTCAATCTTACTCACTTTCAACGAGGGTTCCTCGGATAAGTGTACCTACATATACTTAAATGACCTTTTTTTAGTTATAATTAGGTGTATCAAAATATCATTAGTACCTACTCAGTAGGGTTCTTTAAAAAGTGCTGGTAATGTTGGCTTATTAAGTTCTAACAACAAATACCGTGCCTATATCTACCGCCAAGCAATGCGGTGTACGGTTTGAAGAGCGTAGGTGCTGGTAAAATGCCAGGTCAATGAGGCTTAACAGCTGTATGCCTCAAGTTGATGTAGTTGATCAGCATCGGTCGCTTGAGTGTGAAAACTTACCTTACTACAAAGTTCGCAATTTTGTATGAAAAATGGAGCAGCGCCCCTAGCGGGAAGTTTGCAAAACTTTGACATCTTTACACTTTTAAAAATTGTAGATACTAAGGTATGTTTTTCGCACTCAAGCTTTAGTTTCTCGGATCAGTTTTTGTGGGTGTGGTAGGATACCCCTGGGTGGCGTTGACCACTTTCCATCAGGAACTTTGAACTTTTATTTCAGGTGTTCATCAAATCAGAACTGAAGGTCGGTGTGATATACGTGAAAGAGAATCAGTACACGGAAGAAGAGATTTTGGACAATAACGAGAACTCGCCGATGTTCGACGAATTTCTACAGGTCATGGGAGAGAAAGTGAGACTAAAAGGTATGTAGGTATATATATTTTTCTTGTGATGATATAGGTTAGGTACTTTTCGAACGCCTTTAAATAAAATTATTAATCTCCCTACCAGTGAGTAAAGCCTACAAACAGGCTCAACTTTACAATCAAGGTAGCCTACTTTTAAAATTTTAAAACTGATTCGACAAACAAATCAACAACCCCAATTAAAAACATTAGAAACAATTATCAAAACAAAGTTTACGAATCCTTTGCAGAACTCCTGAATACTGACTGATTTGCTATGCACGTAATAGAAAAACTGGGTTTAATAAGTACCTCATAGTTACGACACAGCACCAAAATCAATGGATACCTAATCTAAATCGTAATTAGAAATTGTTTTGTTCAGGCTTCGACAAATACAAAGGCGGTTTGGATACTGTACACGACCTCACCGGCTTATACTCAGTTTACACAAACTGGCGTGGGATCGAGATCATGTTCCACGTATCCACCCTCCTGCCTTATGAGAGGCACGATCCTCAGAAACTTCAAAGGAAACGGCATATTGGCAACGACATTGTTTGCGTCGTGTTTCTAGAAGCGGACAACACTGCTTTCTCACCAGCTTGCATCAAGAGTCATTTTCTACATACTTTTATTTTAGGTTAGTAAAATTTCATAGATACTTATGATCTTAGATTTGCTCAAAGTTATTCTAAGCTTATTTATCTAAGTAACTTGTAATTTATAATGTCTTATTAAAAGACCACGTAAATCTAATAGCATACCTATGAAATGGGAAGGAACTGACTCCTGACATACAGCTAACGCTAGTTTAGGAGCCAGGGCTTCAATCTGAACTGTACTTATGTTGGTTATTTCAATAAAAACATTATCTTATCTATCTTATCTTATCTTAGCTACCCGACTAAAACATTACCTTTGTAGATACAACTTGATACAAGTATCTTTTAAGCTCTTGTGTCTACATAAATACATTTTTTCCACATTGTAGAAGGTAAATAAGCAACAGTTCAAAGTTAATAAGAAACAATAATTATTTAAGTGCTTCTACACTTTGTTTGCGATGCAACTACAAAGTCTGAGAAAGCTCTCATTCAGTTTTATTTGCAGTTTGCAGTAAAATTAAGTTCAAATAACTTCCTCGAGTTTTCATTAAATTGTGTCACAGAGATGTTGCTTAAGTAATGGCAAATAAAATTTCTAATAGTACGAAACGCTGAAAGCTTTTAGTAAACGACGTCATGTTAAGAGCCTTCCCAGTTGGGCGTTTTGCTCGCGCGATTGACATGCGTAACGAATCAGGCTTGCAGAATATCACGTGGAATGTGACGTGCATTCATATATTAGCAAGTCTGATTGGATACGCATGTCAATCGAGCTAGTATCACGCGCGAGCAAAACGCCCATCTGGGAAGGCTTAGAGCCATGACAATGTATTTTAAACTTTTCCAGTTCGGGTATCAGCGAAAATCAAACGAAGACCAACACGGTACGAAGTGTCTGTTGTCACAAGAGATGAAGTTGGTGCTTACAAACCCTACCTTTGGGAGCAAAGTGTTTTCGACAAAGGTCCTATGTTTAGGTAAGTTTACAATCAAAAACATAAGTCCGATGTTGTTGATAATCATCATCAGCCTATAGCAGTCTCTGCTTTAGGAGGACATAGGCCTCCTCTGATGAGCGCCATTGATGAATGATGATGATAAAGGCTATAATGTTTTTAACTACATATTTGACTTCTCATATAATATTCCCATAGCATTACTGTCCTCAATCTTATTACCAATCAAAAGCTAATTAACTATCACTTCAATCTAACCAAATCCTAATTGAAAATCGCTTATTTGCGAACTCGTGTGTTCAAAGTGGTAGTTAACGCAACCGCAGCGACTAACTTTGTGTACTCAAGGGGCGTCTATTAGCACGGAGATACAAGAGAGAGAAACTTACTGATACAGCGAAGGTAAGAGCAACATCTACTATGTAATAACTGTTGCTCACGCTGTGGCCTGAACATACAAAACGTGGAGGAATTCGAAACTTTGAAATGTAAGCAGACTTACTAGACGTTTTGTCTAAATATTCGACGTTGAAAATAGCCGTAAGATAGTTGAATTAGTTTTATGTATCATTGCTATTAATAATAAAAACGCAAATCTATTGAGGATACCTTAACGGGGGTAGTCAGAGGCAAGTCCAAACATTGCGTTCGATATATGCTCACTTTTTTTGCAAGCAGATAGCATTCCACGTGACAGGTTGCAAGTCCATCGCCGCTTTTTATTTGAACACTAACCTAGCACATAACTATCGAACTTTTTAGTTCGAGGGCATGGCGGTTTCCTCACGATGTTTTCCATCACCGTTTCGAGCTCGTCGAGCTCAGGGCAGGGCGCAATGGCGCTCATTAGGGGAGACCTATGTCCAGCAGTGGACTGCTATAGGCTGATGATGATGATGATGATGATGATGATGATGATGTTTCGAGCTCGTGGTAATGCGCACATAATTTATCGTAACGAAAAATCCATTGGTGTCTGGGATTCGAATCCACGATCTCCAGATCTTAAGTCGGGGTACATCCCGCTTAGGCCACCACGGCTCACTCATCAATGATAAAGGAGGTATAAATAGATAGAAAATTCTTTACTGTACTCAAAACGGAGAATAATAATAATGAAAGTACAATGGGAAGGGTTCATAAAATTAGGGTGCCGTTAAAAAAGCTGATATAAACTTGTATTCTCAGAGAATGGCTGCTGACAAAGATCGTGAACGGCGAGAGGGCATCATACTCCGCACCGAAATTTGCTAGAATGCAAGAAAGAACAAGAAGCCAGATGCTGGAAGATATAGTAGCCAATCTCCAGAACCACGCTGAGACTGGACAAATACCGAAACCATATCGAAGAGGTAGGTTTAGCTTTTAATTTAAAAAATAATTCGGTTGTCAATAGAACGCTTACAAATTTTACAAACTGACCAATCGTAAGAGTACCTGACGAAAAATTATGAATAGCTATGTCCATACTGTGTCCTTTTTCTTTCATCAAGGGCAGACATCACAACACATTCAAAAGCGCACGTGATGCTTGCCCGTGACGCATGCCTCGAATCTAGCGTGCGCTGTGAGGAACGTGTTCCCGCGACTGGTGGATTTCTGTACAACCAAGCGTTCAACATCAAGATGGCCAAGTCAAATACTTACCTAGCACATGTTATCAAACTGACTAACGACTCTGAAATAATATCTCCTGATGCTGATGCAAGCAACATTTCTTTTTTGAAAACGAAAGTAAAAAATCTCTTAAAGTACACTTTGAATGGTCATTTTTTTTAATTTACCGCCAATTCGTAACGCGACCAAACAGAGAAGAATTGGCAAGAAAATCTGCTTGGCTTATATTTTTTAACGTCATTGTTCTTAATAACTTGTTTTTGAGGAAGTTGGAGGCAGTTTCATCCCAAGCTTTTTTGTCATCTAAATAATCAGATATTTTTTAATAAGCTTTATTACAGAGATTACGTTTAACAACATTTTTGAATTTATTTACAGATAAATTAATCACGTCATTTGGGATTTTGTTAAAAAATCATAAAAATCATAAAAAATCAATCACCCTTTTAAAAGATTGACTAACTTTATGGTGTCTTACAGTAAGAACAGCTAGTTTATCTTTGTTTCTAGTTTTAACATTATGATTATCGCTATTTTATTTGAACAGATTTATATGTTTTCGGACATACCTACATTAAGGTTCAGTCATAATATTTATTTCTTTAAACTTAGTTCGAAGTGATTCTCTGGGGCCCATATTATAAATTGCACGAACAGCCCTCTTATACAGCACAAATATGGTGTTGTAATCTGCAGCATTCCCCCACAAAAACATGCCGTACGACATAGTGCTATCGAAGTAGCTGCAATAAACTAGTCTAGCCGTTTCTATGTCAGTAAGTTGACGGATTCTTTTAACTGCGTATGCTGCAGAACTGAGTATGTTCGACAACCCATCTATGTGAGCGCCCCATTGAAGCTTGAACTCGAATTGAATGCGCCAACATAGTATATAATATCTCAATTTGCGACAAACGAAAATTGAATAGAAAAGTGAAACGATCGTTGAAGATTAATGGGGCACAGTGTGGACCTAGCTAATGAATTTTCAATGACAAAACGTTATTTGTAATATCACGTCGTACTTAATCTACGTACGCTTTCTGATTGGCCAAAATTTTACGTCTATGATACGAATAGTTTTTCGCTAGTCTTCGTGATCGAACCTCTGTTATATTTATCTTATGAAATTAAAGGTCAACGTTCTCTTTGCCAAGAAATCAATCATTTATTTTAAGAACTTAGTTATTTCTAGAAACAGGATAATGTTTACATTAGACATGTGAGCACAAAACAAATTTGTTTTGTGATACGAGGGAGCAAATCTGAAAATATTTTTGTGTGTGTGTATGTTTGTAATGAATAAACTCAAAAACTACGGTGCCGATTTCCAAAATTCTTTCACCATTGGAAAGCTACATTCACCGTGAGTAACATAGGCTAGCTAGAAAATATTAGGGATCCTTACTAAAACTTAAGTAACGTAACCCAAGGTGTAAAAAAAGTGCGCTAACCCGTGCGAAGCCGGGATGGGCCGCTAGTTATACATAAAAAACACACATACCTGAGTCAAATAGGTTCTTGCAGAATACAAACATTTGTCTCACGGCGGGAAAGATCTACATCACGCAGCAAATAAAGCTAATTTCTCTTCAGTTAGTTAAATAACGCGCTGTTATTACGTTACTTCTTTTCTAGGATCATGGCGTCCCATTGGACACATGAGACCGTCCTCGCCCCTGCTGGACTCAGTCAGAGACCAGTTCGAAGACTACGACCAATTAGCCAAAGACTTTACCCGTGTGTTCTTGAACAACGAGCTAAATATTGCCACAAACGCTCAGCTGTTCGATGTCGTCTTCCTCGTCGGGCAATCCAAGCAGAAGACCAAGTTTATTGGTGTCCGTGCCATACTGGGCGTTAGAAGCAGGTAAGCCTGTTAACTCTTATGTTATCCCAAAAGGGGGTGATTTGTCAACCATGGACCATGTTTGTCAAGTTTTGAGAAGCTCAGTTAAAAATACGTGATGCAAAACTTGTCACCAAAAACTTTGACGTTATCATTATGTTGTGTGTTGCCCTAAAATGTAAAGCAGAGCTACAATTTTCTTCAATCAAAAACTACAAAGTTCGAAAAGTCCTTGAACAAATGTTGTATACCTTCAGGAGTACGTACATCAACCTCTTTTCGGGAATTAAAACTCACTCTATATCATCTGTTCATAATTTCTCACATAACCTGGCATAGCGGCAGGAATTTGTTAATGAGCCGTAAGAAGAGAGCGGCTTAGAAATCACATCATAAAATTTTATTAGGGATAGCAAACTATCATGAAATGGGAGATGTCCAGCAGTATACTTCTACATGATAAAGATAAATATTTATTATTCGTGGCATTTAGGCACATTGATGTCATAGTTAAAAATAAATTAAGTTAGTATCACTACACAAATCGCAGACGTTGGGCAACAAGTCGGCAAATTAAAATGGGACTGGGCAGGCCATATCTGCCGCATGTCGGATGAGTTCTGGGCAAAGGCTGCCACTGATTGGACCCCACATGGCATCAGACGACCACATGGCAGACCGCGGCGAAGATGGAGAGACGAACTGGACTCCTATATGGAAGACTGGCAAAATACAGCACTCAATAGAGAGGAGTGGAAGGAGGGAAGGGAGGCCTTTGCCCTGCAGTGGGACAACTCAGGCTTATAATAAATAATAGTATCACTAGTCTTGCCTAAAAAAGCGTACAAAGATTAACCTACATGGAAGGACAGAAAAAAGGCCGACGAAGAAATGAGTTCCATGAACTAAAAATGGCGCTTCCATGACAGCCCCAGTGAAATTCCTCCAATATGTTCGTCGTAAGAGTGACTTAGAAATCACACCTTAAAATGTTAGTATAGCAAACCCTCATGAAATGGAAGATGTCCGGCAGTAGACCTGTAAAGGTCAAACATTAAATGAGTTAACTAAAAATGCAATGGCGCCCAACGTGGGATTCGATGCAGACTCATATAAATGTATTAAAAACACAACAAGTCAGTTTTGATGGGAATACACTAAGTAGCCAAGCTTTTTAGGCCTAATAGGCTCATTAGGGCTCATACGGGGGAAAGGAACCTACGCTTTGAAACTTTGACAATATCCATACATCAACACAGTGATTTTTATTTGATTTACAGAGTTTTCCAAGAAATGCTTTACGGTATTCAGTCGGGATTCGGCTCACCACAAGTACCAGTTGCGGAATTACTGGCACGACCAGCGCCAACACTTCTATCCCCAACCCCAAAGCAGAAGAGTAGCAACTTCTTGCAAGTGCCAGATATTGAATCACCGAGGTAAAACCACGTATACATTAAAAAATAGCTTACAAGTATGTTTTAGTTGAACTCTTTCTTCATCATAAATATCATCAGCCTATAGCAGTCCCTTGCTGGACATAAATAAATAAATATTTTTTTATTCCAGAATTAAACATGGTACATAAAATAAACACAAGATCACGTTTAAACATAACACATGAGCCTGAACTATGTAATACTGTTTCAGGCGAAAAGAACTAAAATAAAAATAAAATAATCACCTCGTGTTTAATGTACAACAAATACAATTATGAAAAATCTTAGTATAACTTAACTTATATTAATCTAAATTATTGCTAACAATAAAACATGTTATTTTACTTTATTATGTACGGTTAATAATTTAATAACATAGGCCCTTCTCTAATGAGCGCCATTGCGCCCTGTCCTCAGCTCGAGCTACACATTTAACACTTTATTCAAAAAAACAAAAGAATTGTACGAAAGGAGGATTTAATGCTAAAGCATTTTCTGCCAGTCAACCTTTCCTGGTAGAAAACAAGGTGACAGGAAACTAAAAATATTTTGCAGGAAACCGATATGAGAACAAACAAAACTGTCTTGTCACTTCAAATCACTTTGACACCAAACAGTAGGTCAGTGTGTGAAATTGTTTTAGTACCTACTAAAAAGAGGTCAGGCAAAATTTTGGCACGTGCAGAAAATGTGTCACTGTCGACTAGAAATCATACAAATATAATGTTTGCCTGCTTATACAACTAAACCTATAATTTCTCGTACATTATGTCCTACTGCACCTACACAACCGCGTTATGAAGAACTCATATAAACACGATGGAAATAAACATATGTTTTTGCATCATTCAAATTCTTGTCTTATCAAGTCTTACCTAAACATCATCTAGTCCTATTAGTCCTATACTATATACCTACCTTGTCTTTAAACACTTTGCCCAACCTTAGTAAAAATTATATGAATCAATACCAACCGTTTTTGACATTCGTCAAGAGTGCAGGTGGCCTGAGAGGCTTTTGCTCAACGGTGGGAGAGTTTAGGCTAATAATAGTAAACAGGTCTACCTAAAATTTATTTTAGACCAAAAAGCGTGCCTAGTTCTCCGATGGTGAAGCGAGCATTCTCTCGACTGGGGACCATAACCGCCGGTTGGGGGCGCTCCATCCGCAAGCAACACTCGCAACTCAATGCGGATGACAAGAAGAAGTGGGCCAGCTCTCAAGATTGCTCGAGTAAGTTTCAAAAGAATACAGCGAAAATAACCTATTCATATTATAAAGCCATATTTTTAAATTTTACGGTCGTTATTACTTTTAGAATATACGCATTTTCATACATTTTTGATTGGTTGTATTTATATTGACGGTCTGTTAGCATTGATCAACGCAAGATGGCGCTGAATGTGTTTCCAAAAAAGTTAATGCAATAATGGTTTGTCGGACCATCATACAAAATCCGATATAGTAAAGTTGGTCGGTAATTTGCCAAAATCTTGATTCCCAAATGAATTCATAACAATTTAGGACGTTAGAAGTTATAAAGTTGTGTTGTGTGCCTTACTAAAACCGTTGAGCAATTTTTAAATAACTAAGATTGCTATAAAAAAATGTAATATCACCTTCTCAACATAGTTTCATGTAATTTCAGATAAAGAAGGCAAGGATAAGGAAAAAGAGAAGAACGCAGCTCTAGCCGTGCCAAGATTGTCAGTGTGTGCTGATGCTCAGAAAGTAGACCGTGCCAAACTTGCTCAGACTGAGGTAAAAAAGCGTCAGGATTACAGGCGATTTCATAAGCAAATGATGATTTGACAATAGACAGACATTAGTTACCACTTGGCACACAAGAACTAAAGAAGGAAATAGTTAAATAGTAAGCAATATCGTCCCGGCTTGTAGTTGTGACGTGTAGAGCTGAGCACAGGGCGCAATGGCGCTCATCAGGTAGGCCTATGTCCAGCAGTGAACTGATATAAGCTGATAATGATGTAGTATTAATGCCTTGCCACGAAGTATCTAGGCGCTGGTATTCTGCCTATTGCAAACCAGTGAATAACTAGGATCCTAACAAAATATATTCTAAATACGACCCTAAACAATGTAAACATATTTTATTCCAAGGTTTTATTTAATATCCTTGCAAATTATATCCAAATATCAAGAGGATTGCAAGGGATCAAGTCTTGCCTGTGTCGTTTTTTAGTTTATGAATCTTAGAAATTCCCAAGTGAGGTAAAAATAATTCAAAAACCAAATAATACTTGTGTAATCCATACCTAGTTTTTTTTCCCTGTATTTTTTTTTGTACTCTTTAATTATACAAACCGCGATACAGGCATGCCTTGTTCGGGGACTATCAGTACCTCTTCCGATTTATTTTGATAAAAACAATTTGTATTGTATGGTGTCTATTTCAGTTCTCAATAATTGAGTTCGACCCTGAGACCTTCCGCATTCTACTGGACTATCTTCACACGGGTAGCTGTCCGCTTACTTGCGCGTCCATCCCGGGACTCATCTGTGCCGCGGAACACTACGATCTACCCGAACTGCTGCAGGCTTGCTTCCACCATGCCAAGCAGTTCCTCAGAATAGAAGTGGTGAGGAATCCTATTTGCATATCCATTTAATTATTGCATAACCTCAACAGCCCATTCAGTCTACCGTTAGACATAGGCTACCCTTCTAAAAAAGGAGATAATTATGCCCTAATCTTAGCGGGTCTTAGGACCTGCTTGTGGGGATTAGGGAATTTAAGTAGTGAGCAATCCTATTTGCATATCCGTATAATTATTGCACAACAGCCTATTCAGTATACCGCTGCACATAGGCTTATAAAAAAGGTGATATACCCTAATTCCCACAAGCAGGTCCTTAGAATAGAAGTGGTGAGCAATCTTCTTTGAATATCCATTTAATAATTGCTAGTAAAATACAACCAAAACCTCAGCCTAGTTAGTCTTCTGTTGGATATAGACCTCTCTATACTAACCAAAATATTCCCATAATCGTTACGCTGCACATGTGGGTTAGGGAGTTGCAAGGCACAGCTTCTCGCATCGCTAACGCTGCTGCCCGCCAGCGGACAAGTGATTTTGTTGTCCTGTGTTAGGCTATGCCGCAAATAGCCTGACGTCAGAGCCCCGGTTTAGGCTTGGGCGAGGTTGGCTTGGGTTCCAAAGATAGAGGTTGGAGAACCCCTTACATGTTATGAGGCAACATTAGGTAAAACACAAAATACTTTGTTTTTCAGGCATGCACCATGCTGATCGCTTTAGAGAACTACTACTGGCGGTATACCTCTGCCTCGGAATTAGTAAACATGATACTAGCCTTTATAGAACAGCGAGCCAACGCCCTCTTCCAAACACCGGAGTTCCTCAACCTTTCAGAATCTATGGTTCAAATGATTATGTGCAGGAGTTTGGAGATCTCTGAAGTGAAGAAGTTTGAGGCGATGCTTCTTTGGGCCAGGAACAAAATAAAATCAAACAAATCCACCGCCAACAAAACTGATGCGAAAACTGAATTCAGATGTACTATGGAGAGATTGGCGAGAGATCTCAAATTGCACAGGATCACGCCTCAGGAATTGATCAAGGTAGTGCTTCCGACAAAGGCGATTAAAAACGAGCTAATATTGGAGACGCTGACGTACCAGGCCCAGTCAGGGATGTACCGTGTGCAGGACGACTACATCGAGGAGTGCCATCAGCGACTCCTGCAGAAACAAGACTCGCGTTTCTCCGAGTTCGAGAGCTTCGACTACGGAATATGAAGAGAGCTGTGAGGTATATCAGTGTATTAGATCAGGCCCGTAGCCAGCTAGTGTTCGGGATTCATGAGCTTTTAGGAGGCCAAAATTCGGAGGGATGGTAAACTAGGTGTGATTTCCATTTTCAAAAAAATATCCAAGGAGTTATCTTGGTACCTCTCCCCCTGGCTACGTTCCTGCATTAGATAGATTATGAAGAAGAGATCGAACTGGGCCCTTCTTAGCGTGGGATGTTGAGCCTTCATAAAGTATTATTGTTATAGATGAACTGGATGGTAGTTGTTTCGAGAAATATTTGTACACTTCTCGGATATCTTATCTATCCTTTGTTGTTGTTCATTGATATCTATATTTTTTAAATCTAGCTAAAGGTGTTCAATAATCATCTATTTTTGGTACCAAAGCGTTTGAACGCGCTTTATATTCATGTTAGTTGTTCAAATATATTTATTTCATCATGTCTTACCCCTTTCTATATAATGGTTTTTGACAAACGAACCTCAAAAAACATACTACTTACCTATATTTAAACTTAACAATCGTCTGCTTGCAAAATTACATTTCACAGAAGTGACACCTGCATTATATCATACTATTTTTCTGTTGACTTAAATAAAAGTCACGTTTAAAGAAAACGACTGATACATTAATCTGTTACATATAAAATTCTAAAATATAATATTTAAGGTTATAAAAATATATGTAATATAAATTAAACATCAATATATATATATATGAAAAGTTTGTCTCTAAAATTTGTACAAACCTGAAGATATTTATATTATATTGTAGTAAGATGTTTAAAAAATATATATGAAATTGACGATATTTAAAAACAAATCTCTTTCTTGAGATTTGTCAATGCCTTCTAAGTATAATACATTTGTAGGCGCATTTAGTTATGATATAACATTAACAACAGATTATTGCAGTTTCAACTTTCCTATAATATGCAAATATTAAACCTATGTATAAATAAATGTACCTATGTGTGTGCTCAATTTTACGTTCCAAACTGACAGATCTACCCACTTTGTAATCTTGTTGTTATAGATGTTACAATAAACTAAGCTAAAACCGTAGATATTAACCAAAATAAATATATTAATAATGTAATGTTTCTATGTTTCTTACCCAAAGTTGTTGTGCGTCCAAGACATTTACTAGTTCAATATTTACTCAATAAAATGTCTTATCATAATTTGTATGAATTTATTTTATTTCAGTTTCCCCAAATACTGATAAAATTAAAGAAAATGTAGTAGTTAAGAAAACTCTTAAAGAAAATGTCTTTGTTTAGGTACGCCCTATTTATTCAGTGTAAGAAAACTCTTTAAGAAAATGTCTTTCTTTAGGTACACCCTATTTATTCAGTGTGTGTTTTTCTTAAATGTGATTATTATAAGTGGATTTGATGTCTTTAAGTATTTGATTATTAGTAAGTGGATTTGATTCTTTTTTTAAAGGAAAGAATTCATACCTGATTCCGAATAGTGTAGAAAATACTACCCTATTTTGTTCAATCAGTGAAATTAAAATTACCTGTTCAATGTTACATAGAATCAATTTGTAGGACTAGGCGTTAGGCACGTATCGTTTATATTTTAGCTAACGGTCCTTGAAAATTGATGAGATTAAATGCACTCTATTTAATATCATTTAAAAACGTGTAGCTCTAAATATCTGTCGATGTTTTATAAGTATATTATCCTTTTTGTATTTAGGAAACTTCCTTAAGTTTAGATGAATAAATAGTTTTCGATCCCATAAATATATTCTTAGGAAATAAATAACAGTCTATAATTTTTTTTACCATATAAAAAGTGTATTTTCACTCAAAATGTATTGAATTGTCAGTAACGTTTTGATTCTATACAAAATTGATGTAATAATCATGATGAAATAAGTTTATATTTGTTAAAATAAAAATTTACTACAACTTTGCTCAAAGCTTAGATGGAACACTGTTGACCGTTACAATTAGAACTTTTCAATGGATGTTAATAAAATGTGTAGATAGTACTAGGTACTTCAATGTTTACCTTATGTAAGTACCTATATCAACTTCGTACGTCTTGACTTGAGTTAACAAAATATAATACTCGATTGTATGTATGTAAGTATGTATGTAGATTTAATTTGTAGAACACCAAGTATATTTACGTATCAACTCTTTATGATTATTTATAATTTTTCTATTCCAAAATTTTAACCTTCCTGTGATCGTGAATATTGCTATAAGTATGTTATCAAATATGAGATCTTCAGAGAATAGAATTATATACCTACTGTTATTTTGCAAGGGCAAGATTATAATTATACCCAATGAAATTTTACGTGGTAAATAAATTTTTGTGTATTTTACTGGTGTGTGTATTAATTTCATTCATTTCCAAAACCTTTTCCAATCTATTATGTTTAAATATCTCCTACAGATCATCGTAGAAAACTTATGTATTTCAAATGAAGGCGATATTAAATCAATGAGATCCATTGAAAAGCAAAGTGTAGGTGTCTAATACAGCCTTCACCCCAACTTTCAAGAACATCTTTTTTATTGAATTATAAAGTAGTCGTCAGAGGTTTTGCTCAATTATACGACTGTTTAAGATGATTTTTAGAAGTGATTGTGACCCGACAGTTGTCCTGTCCAAATTCCAGATTTCAATACCAAAATCCCATACAAAATTCCCCAATTGGATATTTCTTACAATGTTTCGGCTCTTCCTTTGGATTTTTTCTAATTTTCTTTTTTCCTAAACCACCCCTGACACAAAGGCAAACAATTTCAAATCGGTAAGAAGATGTGATTAGATTAAGAAACTGTTTAGTAACCATATTCAATAAATCTTACACTGAACATGTACAGCAAACTGAAATGACAGTGGGCTGACCATATCTGCCGAACCGACGACTGTTGGGGTAAAGAGTTCTTGAGTGGAGATCGCGGATCTGCAAACGTAGTGTGGGATCAATGTGGGTTATTATTGGTCAGTGTCAGTGGTGTATCGAAATTGCTTCATCTGTCAATCGACATTGACAAGTCTATTGTACACGTGAAACGGAACGTAAAGCAAAAGTTCCCCGTAAGTCCGCTAGCAGCGCTTGTGCGCCAGTGTTCTCGCAGCGGGCGCGCGGCCGGCTGCCTGTTGCAGTGCGCGGTACGAACCAACACACGCGAGCTCGCGGTCACAGGCTCGAACGAACATCGACCGACGGTCAGTGCGGTGACCATGATGATGGACAACGGGGTGATGAATAGCTATGAGTATAACGACGGATATATGGAACAGGAAGAGGAGTGGGAGCGCGAGGGTCTGCTAGACCCGGCTTGGGAAAAGCAGCAGAAAAAGGTCAGTTCCACATGACACACCTTACATCTGTTGATACTTTGGTTCCTGAAGGTAGGTAAACCAGAGAAATTAAATAAAATATTTTACTGCAAACAACCGACAATATATACCCATCAGGAAAGCCTTATCGTCGTGAAGTGACTCATGTTTTTATATTTACATTTTTTTTTATCTACAAATCAATAATGCTGAAACAGTTGTACTGTCCTAATCAAACACGGTACGTTACTACATCTGATAATATGCTCCCGGTTAATACTGGCAGCGCTGATATAATTATCAGACTATTGATCTAACTGTGGAGCCAACGCTTTAGCCGTAATAATTCTTTTTTAATTGTACTTTATGACTATTTTTCAATTTATTTTAATAATCAGGTACATTTATATTTATGGGATATTGTAAAAAATCCCATAGTCTTGCACATTTCCCGCCGCTAGTTGAAAGTAGATCGCGGCCGTGGACACTATTAAAAGATTTCTTGAAGCTTTTCGCGCGAGCGAGACAGCAGCACGCCGCTTCCCGCGGGAGAGAACGGGCCAGAGAGAGGAGTCGAATTTCCGTTAGTCATGTCCTAAAATGGGTTCAGCGCAGGCGCCGCTGAAAGCGCGGGCGTCCGACTTTGCGTCACCATGAAAACCGTATTTCAGGAAATTTCTGAGCCTCTTGCGTCTACGCAAAATGCATCCATGTAGGATCTATTTACGCGGCGACCTGGTGAACGATAGCCGGTGACGACCGTCTGACGCACCCCGTCAGCCCAACCTGCGGAATGTCATTAACGTCTTACGACACTCCACTCGAGCGAGAACTTTTATTTTGTCCTGCTGGGTTTGCATCTAGGTTTTAAAATCAAAAGGACATCCATTAAATTGCATCATTTTAAGACAGGTCAAGTTGTGTTGCTTTTTCAGAAATAATAATTAAAACAATTATATAAAATCTATCTACAAAACACAATTAATAATTGTGTTATTATAAATATAATTAATAATTGTATACAAGACATATTAAGTCTTTATTATTTTTAAAAATATATTTTGTTTAACTACTATATTAATTGTGTAATTAATAATGAAGAGTAAAAACAAAGCATGTCTTTTAGAGGCTTATTAAATAAACCAACCGGGTAGATTTATAGATATATACTTAGTTTTATTGCTCACCATACAAATGACAATCTAAGGCAAATGATGCACATATTTTGTTAAAGACCATTCTCTGTCTATGGTGGCTAGATGAGTAGTAGTCGCAGTGAGGACAATGAACGTAGGAGGGTCGCACGGTAGGCCTCGCAGGATATAAACAAAGAGCCTGCGACACCCGGTGCAATGGCCGATCATGTATGGCGGGTCAATGTCGCGGCCGAACGGCTTGAGATGGGTCTGCTCGGAAAAGTCGCGAAACAACCGCTGGAATCACTCTTCCGCAAGGAGGTCACTAGCTCACTTGTATTGTATGCCAAAGAAGCGATCCCAACATCCTCATACACAGACAGTTGATGGACGCAGGGCGTTGCATCGTAGAGCACGTTCCAAAAAACGTGATCTATGTTGCAATGCTTTGTGATAGGTAATGGTTACCACTCAACATCAGGTGGGCCATGTGCTTGTTCCATCTTCAAGTATCATAAAAAAAAAATAAAAAAAAATTGCTTACCGATCGCTTTCTAATCTTAATTAATTTACGCTCATCGATCCATGAGGCTTACGTCACTTTTTTATAAAAACAAAGTCGAAAACACCACGGACAGCGCGGCGTTGCTTTGGGTTTACCTTTTAATTTATCAAAAGTAAGATCAGCCAGCATCTGGTCACACTAGAAATCGTGCGTGAAAGTGGTGAGGACGAGCTCTAAACTGGTTATCAAATCGTAATTTACATAAAACTACAAATTTATTCAATCATCGTTATTATAAGCGCTCTCGTTTTGAGTGCAATAATTCGCAATTCGCAGGCATTCCATACAGGACAAATGACTTAAAAACCTAGATATCCTTACTGTAAATCAACTCAACATGGAAAGGTATTTTGTCATTTCGATGGATGTAGAAACGTTATAAAGTATTGAAAGATACTGGTGCCTATCAACTTGTTTACGAGGCTTTAAACGTTTGTCCCAATTTCCAGTTTTTAAATAATCTATAACGTTCGCCTTGGTTCTGTTACCTTGGCATACCTTTCGCGCACCTAATTCCTGTGACCCGAGGACATTGACACCCGATAAGCTCAAACGTTTTGTAGCGGTAGGTACCTACAGGTACTTTATCAGTATTGGTATTTAAATTTAAATAATGAAACACATTCCTAAATTTTCCTCTTCCATCGATTGCTGCGAATTGATTAATGTTCAGTTTACAATTATTGTTATAACACCTTGAATTTTATATCGAGGTTTGTTTGGTTTTGTATACACAGCTGAACGGTTTTTACAAAGCTTATTATTATACATCTCTGCCAAATTCGTATGATGGAATTTTATTTCATAAGAAACTTAGCGTGTTGGTAGGTAATTGAATGCTTAACCTACACAAAAAAATAAATGTAAAAGGATAGCAGCATTAATATATATTAATCAAAATAATATAATATCTATCTTTTTTTATCCTATTATAATATTAGTTGCATAACATTTGACAAGGTCATTTTTTAGCCGTCGTTGTTCGCTTGCTTTTGGCAAGGAGTCAAGAATTGAGGCATAGAAGTGTCGCCTTGCAACCCTCAGTTCACAAATATTTTTATAATCGAATTATTGATGATAAAAAAAATTAACTATAGCACTCGGGTAGATTAAAAGTGCCTCCAAAGTCTGGCATGTCTACATCCGTGATGTCATACCAAAATTATGTAGATCCAAAATAATGTTTTACTACGGATGTCCGTGTGGTCAAGGGAGACCCACATTTTTAAGTCTTCTTTGTGATCATATTTCCGAGTATCAATTAGCTTTTATGTGTATGTTATGCTGACTATAGCAATTCAAAAAATTAAGGCCAAACTTATCAGATGAGAGTAATTTACTGATTCGACAATCATTTTGCAAGATTAGATGCAATTTTCTATTTAAATTCCTACGAAAACAAGTTTACAAAAAGGACAACAGGTGTGTCCTGTCATTTCTTGCTCCATTATTTTCAAAGAGGCAAAATGTAATAAATATTGGTATCTTAATGACACGCCCGCATATTCACTTGATATAAATGCAAAGTGGGTAGCGACGAACATTGTCCTTGAATATAACTCTCAATATATTAATAATGCGTGGAAAGAACATTAACCAGCTAGTGAACGTTGAACTGAAAGTAACTTTCTAAGCCGTGATAAGGTTTAAGTAATGGAATGGGACGTACCCACAGAACCTGCTTTTTACTCGTGAACTATGTGAAAAGAGTTCACTTATAGGGGGGACAAACGACTGAGAAGTGCATAAAGAAATGATATTAAGCATAATTCTTGACTTGGAACATTACTTCTCTAACGAACGATAACAGTTAAAATAAACCGTATGAAAAGAAAATGTTTACAAATCACCTTTTTAGAATGCAGTAGAGATTTTAAAAAAGTAACTTTTTAGACATAAGGTACCTACCTACATCTCAATATCAGAGTGAACCTTTCCCTCCAGTTATACGGCATAATGAATTAGCTTTACTTCTCACTGGTGTGTTAAACCGCACTTGAGGTTTAAATTTACTAATCAAAAATTATTTACATTTTTTCAAATTATTTTTAAATATTATTATTTTCTTCGCTCGTCTGTGTAGCCTATATGTTATTCCTGGTCTAGAACCAGATAAAAGCAAAATTACAGCTCAATCTGTTAATTTGTTTTAGTGTGAAGGTCTCTTATATTTAACAAAATAATGTACTCAATTGTCTACAATACGATTGAGCCTAATCACTAGGTGCGAGAAAGAGGATCATCTTCTATTTTCTCATAAAATAGTAACTGTGATAGATGTAGGTATAACACCATACCACTATAACACCATGGTATTACTGTGATCATATAGAACTTAGTTCTTAGGTTAAAATCAGTAGTTAGTATGTTTCTAAATAAATATAGCGTAAATAAGACCAAATTGTTGGCAGTCGTAGGATAATGTCTCTGTGTACCAAACCGTAAAAACAATTACTGAATATTTATTGCAGCTCCATCCAATAATGTTTCGGTGCAATGCAATGAATGAGAATTCTTTGCTTCACTCATTTATCGAAAGTGCATTTTGTATTTGTCATTCAACTTTCAGTAAACAGTCTCATTATCATTGGTATTGTCATTGAGTTTGTTTAAAAGCTTTAGATAGTTGGTACAAACACAGATTTGGCGTAGCTTAAGCCCTGCTAAACATAGTTTAATGAGTTGATTTTTATCATTTAACTTTCTTCGCATTAATATTTAAGACATTTTGAAAAACACCTGTACCTGAATCTTTTGTAAAGGCTACATTACTTAATGCATTCCTCAGATCAGAACGCTATATCGGTTGGTAATTAAGACAGCTTGAGCTCTTTATGTTAGTGATCTGATATACTGTATATTTTGAATTCTTACTTTATAAGGTAAGTACAGGTATGTTGTATGTTCAGTTATGTAATTAATAAGAAATAAAAATGAGCTTTTCATTAATATTAACCCGTAGTAAAGTTAGCCTAAACTTAACATCATAGTCATTCATCCTTATCTTTAAATTCGTTATCGTGTGATGTCTCATTATTCCATGGTTGTCCAGCCTGGAGGTGCGTAGGTGTGACACTTCCACCCACACTGCACCCAGGTACTCCGTACCGGCCAGGTGTGTCGGCTTTATCACAATTACGCCTTTACTAGTTTCCTACACGGTTTCAATTTAAGTACGTCGTTAAAATCTGTATTCAAACCGCTCCGAGGAGACGATAGAAAACGGTATACGTTTGTTTATTTTGCGTGATGGTTCGTATAAAATGAATGCTTA
This sequence comes from Horisme vitalbata, assembly GCA_951804965.1. Classification (NCBI taxonomy): domain Eukaryota; kingdom Metazoa; phylum Arthropoda; class Insecta; order Lepidoptera; family Geometridae; genus Horisme; species Horisme vitalbata. The sequence goes on from OX638102.1 coordinate 8,226,463, forward strand.
AAAACGTTTCGTAAAAAGGAATTTGTTGTTGAAATAAATTATCGGGAAATTAACTTTGAAACAAGCGTGAAATAGACAATTTTTCTTTCTCGTCAAAGCTGAAAAAGTGAGATAAAGACAGACGGGTCGCTCGGGCCGGTCGGTCCTCTGACAGACTGCAGCCGAGCCGATGCCAACAACGTCTATTTTCGACTGTGTCCAGCCGCCCACGCGAAATGCTTACACTCACTTGCTATATAATTAGAAAAGCGTAGGTACTAAATTTATACTCGTATGTCGTTTTGCGTTCACTTTGGACCGCTAACGACCAATGCATACTTTCATCTTATTTATATCTTTTTCTCGAATTGATCTCCTTGGGAAATTGGCGGTTTGTCTTCATTATTATTATTCGATAGTTACAAATTCTCGTGTCAATATAAATCCAATTTATGTAAATTGCCAGACTGTTTAATTATACTATAACCAAAATTGATGTAGGTGTAATTACTATTAATATCAACGTACCTACCTACTCATCGAATAAGTACTCGTACGTAAACCACATGGTGTGATGGTACGCTCCACTATCAGCCAAGATTATCTCTTTAGATAAATCGAGTTTGTATACCAAGCTACATCAACAAGACAAGGGGACGGACGATGGCGGGCTCGGCTCTCAATTTACAACTATTATTCACTCGGACCCCACTCATTCACAATAGATATGAGGGTTGCAAACTGAGCAACTGCGACCTTCGTTCGACGCGCTGCCAGCTGCTTAGGCTTGGAACGCGGCTAAAATTAGCCCTCATTATTGTGGCAATTGGCTCCGGATATTATGTATGTCAGTAGCGTTACTAAGCTCACGGCACGGCATCTCATGTCCCATTCCAAGCGGTGTCAACGGTGTCAATAAAGAATACCTTTGCGTAGGACGCTTCCGCTCTTACATGGCATCACTGCACCAATAAATAAGTTGGCCAAATAAACCTACATTGTATTATATATATTCAAAGATTGACACCGAGTACGTCAAGCGACTGAATGATTGGACAAGAATGATACGCTTTTAGTCTTGTAGGTATCAATGGGTGATATTACCGTTGCAACTATAGCCTTTATAAGGCCATAGTGCAGTTATCGAGCTTCTTATGGATATGGAATCAAGATTCTAAGAAACCATAATCTTAAGTCGCCGCTCGTAAGCTGTGAAGATATCTCATATAATTGTATCACTACTATTATTTGATAGGTCGCTAACAGGATGTCTAGATCACCATATCTCTTCTCTTCCTTTATAAATCTGTTTCGTCCTGTCAGTGCCAATTGACTGGAGAGAAGGTACTCTCTGTACTCAGTAGTTTTGTTTGTCTTCTCTTTAATTCAAGTACAGGAATGATAAAATTGATTATCCGCTTTTTATCTATGACGTAAAACGCATCACCGGTATCAAAATTGTAATTTGTATGTAGTATCAAACCTAGCTACCTACACAATTTTTTAAGCGAATCTTTTGTTTTTAGTTTTGATTTTTTTAATATTGTGTAATATTGCGTTGTGTTTAACTGTGTACCAAGAACATTTGATCGTGCTAAGAAAAGTAAAGTACCTACTTATCGCCATGTCATTGTAAAATAATAAGTACAACGAGTAAAGCTTACATTATTTTGTTACTCAACCACACCTATTTAGAGAGCATTCTCATTCAGAGCTTGGTGTCGATGCATAAACGGATAGCCAACTCCGTAAGTTTAGTTCATTTATAATACATCGTAAAATAGCTTCTAGCTGAAAGCCTCAAAGCTTGATATCGCTAGCAAAGTAAAATGTAAGGCCCTTTGTGGTAAACACCTTTTGTTGTGACATAATACCTGCATATTGTAAGGCCTCAAAACAAAAAACACAACAATACACAGGTATGTCGCAGCGTCTAGGCACTGCCAAACGTTTATTCTAGGATATGTGGGTGGAGGCAGAATTGCTAATATGTTTGTTGTTGAGAATGCAATAATTACACTGCGAAGTATAGTATATAACACGACGAACAAAGGTTATATTTGGCTTTCAAATAAAACTTTCGAATCGGTGATAGGTACTTTTAACGTTTTGATTGCTGAAAACACAACTGTGGTACTGTAGCATCTCACTCTCAGATAATTTTGCATGTAAGTTTAAAAAAACTTGAGTTGGTGACAGGTACTTTAAGAACCAACAAACACAATTTTGCAAACAAGTAGTTAAGCTTTAGTATAAGTATATTAAATAATATTCACAAGCTCACAAGTCACAAGTAAAAAGATTGTATGAGAAGAAGCATTGTGACAGTCCAGTCCAAAACATGAGATTTTATTTTGCCAGTTTGTGTAAGTATATTTATGTGAGTAACACAATACCTTTGTTTCGTCCATAAAAAGCAGCGCAGTATAGTCAACATAAGTCGTAGGTAATTTAAGCCACAGACCGTTTTGTCATTAAAAACGTGTACCGAGGCATTTCGTTATCGCCTCCATATTATTTTAAGGTCTTCTAAAAGTATTCGTTTATGGTCTCACTAGTTATTTATTATCACCCTGTCCGAGTCAGTAAATTTTAAATTTTGCAGGCACAGAATAGAGACTGAAAGCAAATTTCCTCTAAAGTGTATTTTTAAGTACGGATTGTGCCCAGGGGTTGTCTGCTATTTACACTTACAGTTTTGACGATTTCGTAAATGTAAAAATGGAATTCTCTGCACCTAAATCTAACCAGACAGCTTAGCAACACGCGGCGCTTAGAACAGATCGATCGCGTCTGGGGTACTGTCATATCTCCACGTCTGCCTTCAAATATACGAAGGAAATGCAAACAATGGATGTAAATCGTTTTCAATTAGCATGGGGCATGGCGGGTCGATGCCACCGAAACAATGGACCAATATTATACGCCGTTTGGTTGACTTCGGTCAAGTTATATCATAAACTTTGTGATTCCTATATACTTAGGTACATAATTTAAATCTAAAGTTTCCAATATGGTTTTTGTATTTTTAATTTCTTTGCGTCTTAACTCTGTTAAATGATTATACAATATCAATGTCAACTGATTTGACAAAGGCCTAAAACATGTAAAGGTGTTTGCGCCTAAAGTGAAAGAATGTGTTAAATTTTTGAAATTAATTATGATGTTACATCATAAATAGTTACTATTAATAGTCTCGGAAGTATGTAATACCGAGACTTCATAAATTATGAGAAGCCCAATAATAAAAATTATTTAGAAGCTAAATGAGACAGAACCGAAACCTCGATAGTGTACCGTTATTGTTATCCTTCGTGCGTGACGTGCTGATGAACTCTAAAAAAATATATCTTCAAATGTCGAATTAAACAGTAAATTGTCCAACAAGACGGACGACCTCGCTGTTTCTGAAAGTTTTAAGAATATCCATTGTTACAAATTGAATTAGGTAGCTAAGCTTTATTAGTCTAGCTAGTGAGATGGTAATATAAAAATGCCCACAAGCTTACCACATCAGACGCATAGGTGATGGCACGAAGACTAGCGAAAAAGTATTTTCGAAAAAATTTGGCCAATGAGGAAGCTCAAATCCAAATTAACCATTTATCAGTGGCCAAAATTTTTCGTAAGGCTTACGATAAGTCAGTTTGAAATATTCGTGATCGCGCTACAGACTTATGTATTCAGAGTACCTACTAACTTATAGTAATGGACATTGCATAAACTTGTTTTTTGTTTATCTCTAGTAGGTTTTGTTTACATCAACAACGTTTATTTGATTAGATATCCAAATGTTTTTTATTAGTCTCACATTCACTTCTATTGTTTTTTTCAAACTCAATCTTTGGAACCCAAGCCAACGTCACTGGCCCATAGTGCACCCTGCGGCATAGCGCAGCCTAACACGGGTACAACTAAATCCTCTGGACGCCAACAGGCAGCAGCGTCGGAGGTGCATGACGCTGTGCCCTGCGATCCCAAAGGGCATATCTTCTTTCTTATAGGGGAGGCCTATGCCAGCAGTCGACTGAATAGGCTGGTGTTGTTGTTGTTATAGACATTTTTTATCAATGGTGCAACAATTTTTACCACTTACTTATCAATCAAGTCTTGAAATTGCTAGTGTCGAAGTGAAACGTCGAACTAATCGTATAAATGACATCGACTTTCCACAACTCATTCACACGACCAAGCTAACAATATGGAATAACAAGTGATTAGCGAGCTTCGTGTTACAAAACATACTGCTATCATAGATGGTGATGGATAACATAAGATAATGAGGCAGGATAATGAAATCAATGGAAAAAATAAGAAGTACAGAAAAAGTTACTAATAAAAAAGTTTTGAGTATGTAGTCTCCGAAGAATTGTTAAAAAATATAAAAAACAAAAGAAGAAAGATGTTTGGACTCCTTATATGACAGCTTTATAAGCAACATCATAGAGGCACTAGTAGAAGGAAAGAGAGTTAGGGGAAGACCGAGGATAAATTACATGAGCTAATAAAGAGAAAGTACATTTCATGTCGTATAGGGAAGAAAAAGAGACTGCTTTGGAGAGAGGCAGATTGAAGGAGCTGCATCAGTTGCGCCGACAAGAGCACAGCTCTTAAATAAAAAGACTGATGATTGAAATCAACAACAACACCAGCATATTCAGTCCATTGCTGAAAATAGGCCTTATCTATAAGAAGAGGGATATGACCACAATCCCCACGCTGGGCATGCGGTTGGGGATCGCACTGTACAGCTTCTCGCACTACGAATCTGCTGTCCGTCGGTGGCCAGGGGATTCAATTTTACCGATGAAAGACAGCCGAACCTCGTTTTTAGTTAGCAAGGGCAGGCGAGGTTGGCTTTGGTTAAGTTGGAATTGGAACCCCTAGCACCCCGAAATGTACCTTAAAAATAATGACTTAAAAACTATGAAAAAAGAAAGACTACTGCGAAAGTAAATACTTTAGTGTTTAACTCAAGTGGCAGCAGGAACATTACCAAGAAGTACCTAAAATTATATTAGAACCTTTATATTTGTATCGTTCCTGAGCACTGCTCAGTGTTTTGCTGCAATAGCAATATCGCTTTTCCAAGAAAATAAAATCATTTTATAACACGACACGCACAGCACTCAAATGTACTAGTTAACGTATAGTGCACCTACTATAGTGTAGTATAACAACAACTACCTAATTTATAAATATAATTATAACCTAGGCACATAGATTCATATTAAGTATGAAACACATAGTACGAAACAAATACCTAGTGCAGCTTTATGCAAAGTGCTATAAGGTATTTTTTTTTATTATTAAACTCATGTGATGATAAGATTCTTACCTAAGTTTTTAGCAAAGTTAGTATTGAGTATTTAGTAGGTATAAATTATTTTTGACACTCTGGAATACTTAGTAGAAGCGAATCTAAACACGGAAGTACAACCTAGCTGTCACGTCACATCACTCAACCAGTCCTATATTTAACCGAAAGTTCAGATTAAAGCAACTAGGTTAGACGAATGTTACAGGCGACAAATGTAAATACATATTAGTGTTGGCATGATCCAATGATCCAGTTTCTATGTGATGATTAAACATTGCAATTCACACTATAAGAATAGCAATATTTTCGCAAAAAAGGTAAATAAACAAGAATTAGTGCGAAGCGATTCAAAGACTGCGATAGCCGTACGTAAAACTATTCATTATCAAATGTTTTAACGTAAACATTAATCGTACCCAACACAGGTATAAGATGCGTCAACATATCCAAAATCAGAATTGATAAACATTGACGATACTCTTACATCATTATTGACATAAGGAAGCGTCCGAACTAATCCAATGCTTGCGAAACTCGGGATTCTGTTCGATGTATTAATAGCAAAACAGTATGAGTAACTGGGTTTATTAGCTTTATTTTCAGCATGACGTTCAAATATTTTCACTGTCTCAGTTTCATTGATCTTTATTTTAACTTCTAGCTCACGCTCTGCTTCAGTACTTGACACTCCAAACAATCGTTAACTTTTGATTCGTGCGTTTGCGTTGGTTGCATGTCTACAAGATTAAAATATTTACTTTTTTATACCAGACCTTTGGAGGCCCAGAAAGATCAACAACAGAGTAGGCTACTAGCTCATAATGATTAAAGGAAAAGGCACTAGTTTTGCTATCATTATGGTCTCTATTTTATTGCCTTCTTCTGAGAATTATAATATTTTGGTATGCAACAGATAAAAATAACTTTGGCCGCAGAACCCACATTTGTCATTAGTCATTACTTATTTTAACTCATAGAAAAGCCGTTTCGATGGACTGAATTCTAAATCCGTCAATATTGTATAGATCTTAAAATAAAAAGGAAATTCTATGGTTCATTTACCTAACTGAATGTATCTTTTTTCCAGGTAATGAAACTGGGACAGTGACCAGGATTAACTTACAATAACACGTCATCCATAATGTGAGTGTTTCGAGGTATTGCCAGATTGACCGCAGGAAGTTTTTAGCAGCACTCCGCAAATTACTAAAGCGAACGCCCTGAATTTGCATTGCTTTTATTGTAATCGTCATCATCATTATCATCCTTATCAGCATCATGCTGATCATCTTCATCATCATCAACGTAGCCTATAGAATACAATGCTCTTCAAACATTGGTCTTCCAATGCCATCCTCTTCAGTAATAGCAGTAATCGGAAGGCATGACGATTGTCCGTGTGTACGAAACTGTGAATCATACGTTGATAGATTCTTTGTACTTTTGATTTAGTCATGCATAGTCAAGCTGAGGACAGGGCGCAATGGCGCTCATTAGGGGAGGCTTAGGTCCAGCAGTGGACTGCTTTAGGCTGATGATAACGATGATGATTCCTGTCTAGTTAAAGCTGTATAGTGAGTAGGTAAATGAACCATGTAACGGCATTGCATGTTTAGTATCAAATACTATAAATAATTCCTATTGTCAGTTGTCAATATATTTAGAAAGAAAAGATTATAGCTCGATGAGTAAACTTAAATTAAATATTAAGTTTTACTTACAGTGATACATACAATGAAAATGGGATGCGTATTTGGGGGTTAATGTGAATATAATAAGTACACTACAGTGATATACTTAAAATGGGGGGAGGGGTATATCCACAGTGTCATCTAAGTGAGCAACAATAGTAATAATATTTTTTTATTTACATGTATCTACTTTTACGAACTTTTTTCTCCAGACGCTTGACTTGTATCATCTCGTCTGTGTTTACTGAACATGAATGTGTGTCGGTTAACGGTCACGTTATTGTTTATCGAAATTAGTGGGCGGATTGGCACTGATCCCGACCAGCTACCTTCACAGGTGTGTCACTGAGTCTCGCTAGTTCCCGCTTCTGATAAAACATACCAAAATATGATATCATGAAGCGATTTACAGAGGCAATTACGTCTATAACTCGTTATTACCATAATCGGACGTCAATTGAACAAATACTCTTTGTTTGTATTAAACACTAGTTCATTTGGCATTGAACAGTAATTTATATTTTAATAATATAAAAATTGGCAGTTTATTACTCATATAGATGTTTTTGTACTTTTGGATATATACATACACATACATTATGAATGAATTTTAAACTTTGCTGTCTGTTTCTAAGAGTTACATGAATAAATTGGTAGGGTTTTCTAATTCTGTCATTATGATTAAACTATGTAGGTACCTCTAGACAGTTTGCTGCAAAAATATGTAGGTAATCACATTTTCATTTTCATATATCATAATCCATAAGCAATATTTAATGACCACGAACATTGTGGTAACTCATGCTAATCGCATCTAAACCGTTAAAACGAGTCGCCCACATAAACCTGCATCATCAATCAAAATAATCACCGATTGTCCTGTCACTGCACTAGATACTTAAAATTCCGATCTTGTTTACCTAGTTCGTGCCCACCTACTCACTTGTTACCAGCACCTCATTAACTTTACACTAAGCTTTAATATAGGTAGGTACACAGCCGATACCAAGCCTACAGCAGATACCAAATTGCAGGATGTCGGTGAATGAAAGGGCTTACGTCCGATCTTCGTGGCAGTGGATTTCTAGAAGTAATTGTTGAAGATGATGATGATGTCAATACTTGAGTACCTTTTTTAAACAGTGCTTCATAGAGATTATTTTTTAGAACATTTTTTAATAAAGAATCTGTTAGGATGGCACTCCGTGGGTCCTTTTTAAAAAAAACACTTTATTAGCTGCTACTTTGATTTATTAAAGCGACACACCAATTAGATGTTTCAATGAGTTTTACGCAAATGTTACTGCACAAAACCACGTGCCGAAGCCCTTATATAAACTCGGTGCAACGTGGAAGCGACGGGGTAAATCGCTGAATTGCAATTTTGTTAATACTGCAATTGAACATAACATCTCCCCCTTTTAGACTGAGCTTTATTTTATTTATTTTAATGAAGCGAAGGATTATCAGATTTTCGCATAATTTTTCTTTATATAATAAATTTTAATTTTAATTATTTTTTATAATTTCAAAAATAAAACTCAGTTTACACAAAAAAATATTAAAATTAACTAGATATTTAGCTTTTATAATTAGTATACAACAATTTAAATCAAAATTATTATTAAGTATTTATTACATTAATTATTCTTCCATTATTGTAATAATGGCTTTAAATCATAAGGTTAGAAAGTAAAAGTACATTTTAAGAAGTTATTTTATAATTGTTATCTAGAAATTACTGACATTTCTATTGGATCTTTCAAGGTTTCTAAACAGAGCATTAGTTTTCCCTAACACAGGATAGTGCACCAAAGACCATGAGTCCTTCAAACTGTGTTCAAAAATTTTCCCTAACACAGGATAGTGCACCAAAGACCATGAGTCCTTCAAACTGTGTTCCTAAATTTTCCCTAACACAGGATAGTGCACCAAAGACCATGAGTCCTTCAAACTGTGTTCAAAAGTTTTCCCTAACACAGGTTAGTGCACCAAAGACCATGAGTCCTTCAAACTGTGTTCAAAAGTTTTCCCTAACACAGGTTAGTGCACCAAAGACCTTTAGTCCTTCAAACTGTGTTCCTAAATTTTCTCCAACACAGGTTAGTGCACAAACAGAGACTTTTAAGTCTCCTTATAAAAAAATAAAAAAGTCAGATTTTATAGATGATTCCTCATCTCGTAAGAAATCGAGTCTTTCTTTAGAGGATCATTCACGTGAGAATACATTTACTATTAACAACATTAACAATAAAGTTTCTCTTCCTCACGTTTATTTAAAAACGAATTTTAATGACAAGCCTCTGTGCTTTTTGATTGACACTGGTTCCACAATTTCAATTGTCAAACATTCCAGTTTACAAAATAAACCAGTGCTTGACCCTGAAATCGTAAAACTTAAACTCAATCAAAGTAGCAGCTAATAAAGTGTTTTTTTTAAAAAGGACCCACGGAGTGCCATCCCACTTCTGACACCAATTTGTTAGGATGGCACTCCGTGGGTCCTTTTTAAAAAAAACACTTTATTAGCTGCTACTTTGATTTATTAAAGCGACACACCAATTAGATGTTTCAATGAGTTTTACGCAAATGTTACTGCACAAAACCACGTGCCGAAGCCCTTATATAAACTCGGTGCAACGTGGAAGCGACGGGGTAAATCGCTGAATTGCAATTTTGTTAATACTGCAATTGAACATAACAAATCGCAACGATCAGTCTAAAATCTCCATCATATTAGGTTGTTTAGTAAAAGATTTACCATACTACTCTAATTATGTGTAAATATTCAGCTCTTGATCATGAAACTGGGTCAATATCAACCTTTATTCTTGATTAAAGACCGACAACGGGACAGGTGAAGTTAAAAAGCTTGTAAAAACCACATTCTCGGTACGTGCCGTGGGCGCTGAACTTCTTGGTATCATTGTAAACAGACAAATTAATTTGATTGGGCCATCTGCCATTTAGGTAACTGTTATATTGACACACATAAAGTGCAAGTGAAGGAGGACATAGAGCTTTTGCTAACATGTTACCAAATATAAATATTAGTGTTTGTTTCATTGTTAGACTGTTTACGGCAAGCATTTTAGCCTAAGGCAAAAATAATATTGGGTTATATTAGAGTAGTTAATTACGATATGAAATCAGAATGAAAGATCCAACAATAGATTTGTGATACGAAGCAGTATTGCAAGAGCTGAACAGAACGAATGATAATGCAGCTTGAACTGCAGGTATTCACTACAAAGTGAAAGCCAAGCTTTTAGAAAACGTTTCTACAATATAACAGCTTAACAGCCATAGCCAAGGCTAAACTTATAGAAACTTATAGAATCTATAGACTTTATTATTTTACCTAACAGAAGTTAACGAAGTACCATAAAATATTGCAAAAAAAGACTGCAACGTAGTTTTGATTTTCGTTGTCTTGAATGTTGTAAGTATCTATAATATTGTGAAATCTATAAATCTATCTGAACGCCTATTATGTACCAACTTCTTATTATATTTGATGAGTGTTCGTTTAATTATAGGCATGTATATGGTATTGGCACACATTCTATAGTATTATCAATATCAATGTTTTACAAAATGCTCATTATGTGTACTGTTGGCTTTGCCTAATAAATAAAATAAATTAAAATAATTAATAAATAATAGAGCTTTTGATAATTTAAGCGTTACAGATGTCTAAAAATAATTATATCCACCAAAAATATCAAATTTTGAGCCACAAATTAGCTATTTCAATATTTTCTCTGTTGAATAATTCATCAACTATGCATGCATCCTTTATTATTTTAATCGAATGACTAAGTGATAAAATAAACTATAAACAAACCCATTTTTAAGAGTAGCTTTTTTTAATTCACGTTTTAGTGATCGCGACAGGCCATGTTGCGGATAATTGATGTCGTGACTACGAAGGAGCCTCTGGCCGAGAATGTTGATACTAAATCTTGGCAAATCCACTTTAAGTGGCATCCGATGTTGTAGGTATACTCTTTGGCAATCAGTAATGAATATTGCATTAATCATAACGCTGACGTTTTCTTATTTACTGAAGACAAATAGGACGGACGGAGAACTTATAGTTCCAAGGTACAGCTCGTGCTTGACAAAAAGTTATTGGCTTGCGGACACAGGGAGCTTTTATAACTGGATACAGCATTAATGCTACCTCATTAAAGTAAATGCAGCGGCAGGAAGATGAGTACGCATACGAAGAACTGGTTTAGAGACCCGTCTTGACATTAACAGACAACCTTGAATTGAATTTGCCTTCGATAAATGCACGCTAGAGAAAGTTTTTAAACGCAATCATTTTATTTTGGTTTGTGTCATGCATGATCTTATTTTTTGATATTTTTTTACAATGATTTTACAACTCTGGCTGATAAACCACGCTGCGCAGTTACAACCATGCATGAATGAAAATGATTGTCATCAATAAGATGATTGAAATAGAGCTCAACGTGAGCGAGTTCTTGTAATTGATCATGATTACTGATCAAGTGGCAAGGTTGTTTACGAACTAGAATGATCCATTTTATCATCCATCGAAATTTAATTATTTTTAGTAAACGAATAATAACTCAAAGTTCAGCAACAATATTCGTTGCTTTTAAACCTGTTTTATGAATCAGTATTCGATACGATGGATGTAACTATGCTACCATCTAGCCCAAAAAAGAAAGTGAAACATCGAACATTAAAATCATCGTGAACAAGAGTTTTTGAACAATAAATAGACCCGACCGATAAACAGCGCACGAGTCGCCTTGTTGTTGCCTTGAAATTTTACATTTGCAACCTTCCATACTTCACACGTTTTGTTTGAGTTGTTGACAGCGTAAAGGTGTGCAGCAGAGTACAAAATGATTTTACTACTCTTATTCTCATTCCAAGTAGTTCGCGCTCTTTGCTGTCCACACCTGCGTACCTTATTTTAGAACGGACTCGACCGTGGCGGTTGTCGCAAGGTGATTCTGGATTATTTTCATATTCTGGGTCACGAGATGAGTTTTGTCTCAGGGACATGCGTATTCCTGTATGCACGAGGCCTTTGTTGCATTTCTATTACGAGACTATAATATTTCAATTCAAATTTTATCAAAGATTATAAACAAGGCTGGCGTCAAAGCCACGCAAATTTAAAATTAACGTATTTGTATAATCATATAAAATTGTTATTTAGGCAAAGAAAGTCTATAAAATCGAAAATGAAAATTAACTGAAAGTTTGGTGTTGATGAAAGATCATGATCTGGACCTTCATCTTTAATACTCAGTTAGATTAAAGCACTTATCTTTCGACTTAAGAACCGATCCTACAGACATGCTTTCCCTTATAAATCATAAAGACTGTAATTTATTCACAACTTTCTTTAATCGTTAACATATGACGACCTTTATGGTTATCTCATATGCTTTCCGGATTCCGGTTGCAGATGAAATTGCATTAGCACCAATGTAATATGTAATGACACCTCAATAGACATTAGAAGGTACTAAAGTACTATATACGGCGGGGCATAAATTTATTGTCTTATGCCAAGATGCGGTTTGCAAAGATGATTCATGCGTTGATCTGAGAATGCAGTTTGGGCACTTTAATATTCCGTAAAGATATGCGCTAACCCTGGCACGACCCTAAAGGTAGACAGCAAAATATTTATGGCGTATAAACACAGAGTGACTAAGTATATAGAAATACCGTAACGCAATACCTAATGGGAATGTGCTTGCTTCTAGATTTTTTACTCATGTCTCACATTCTGTTAATGCCTACTGCGTCTGTGAACTGTTCAACAATGGCCTTAACTATGTCAGCATTTAATTAGGTTGTTCTGTTCATAGCGCTATATTTTCTAATCTAATTTCTTTTGCAGCGTTGAAAATTGAAATCAATTGATGACGCAATTTCTGTTCTTTCAAGTAATTGTTATCTATTTTAGAATGTACTATGATGGTCACGCAGGCTATTGAATAGACTACTTCTCAGTAGATACTGTTGTAAGGTACGGCCTTGGAGCCAACTCCGGAACCAATCCTTTATAGGAGTAGTTATAGGAACGCCGTTTGTACAAAGCGCCATTTGCGACAGTTGCATTTGTTTCATAAACGGTGAGATTCGCACTAAAACCTTTTGCAAACAGTTATTTGAATTCATAACAGTTAATTTAAACAAAGGCACGAGCGAATTCACAACCTATATCATATCAGCAGAACACAGGAAATGTCTCGGTCACAGTCAGGGAGATACGTTGACGAAGCTGTTTTAACTGTATGCTGATTTTTTATAAATTAGTCATCCTACTACGGAAAACGTTAAAAATGTTTTGCGAGTTTCTGCTTTATGCATTACAGGAACATTAAACTTTCTGTTGCAACAAATACTTCGGTAACATAAGATCTTACGTAACCATTATTATACTATTACCGAATCCAAAAGCTTTCCTATCCATTTTCAAAACTAATGAAATTTTCATACCTATTTCCGCCACCCAACACGGTATCTAACTTTTACAAAAGCTATTTGTACTTAGCAAAGGCATTCTATCAAATACTCAAACAATTTTAAATCTTATACTATTTAGATAAGATACAACATAGCAATACAAATTAAATGGTTCTCTCTTGCAAATTCGGCACAGAAGGGTCGGACCCTCGCTCCACTCCCCTACCTGATTGCAACTGCAGTATTGATTAACGGCACTTGTACTCGCTTTAAATTGTACTTTCGCTTACTATAACGTGATTTCCGTGCCACAAATCGAAGAATTGAAGGAACAAGCTAAAATAGCTGTGGTTTTAAATTTTTTCGATTACGAAATTAAGGTTTTCTTTGGCAAAACAAACGGAGATGAAACGCAATAGTTCGATGATTAAGAAAACCTGTTTTATGAAGTGATTTTGATACAGACCCAGAATACTTTTATTAGATAACTTTGAGAGGCGCTGGAAATTCCTAGAACTAACAAACCTACCTCAGATCACAAACTCGTTTTACCTAACTGAATACTTTGAACCACAATAAAAGAAGATTGTAATGCTGGTGTGATACAATAGTAACAGTAAATATCGATGGATGTAATGATGATACAAGAACAACTTATACTCAAGAAATGTACCTACCAGTAAAACCATTCTAAAACACTCTTTCTCTATTCCAGACCTTCACAGCATGGTGCAACAGCCACCTGAGGAAGGCCGGCACAGGCATCGAGAACATCGACGAAGACTTTCGCAATGGCCTTAAGCTGATGCTGCTGCTGGAAGTCATCTCCGGCGAAACACTGCCCAAGCCCGACCGCGGCAAAATGCGTTTCCACAAGATCGCTAACGTCAATAAGGCATTGGACTTCATTGCCTCCAAAGGTACTTAATTGTCTTTTTTCATATGCACATTATAACTATTTAGGCTGTAAGATAGTAAGTATATTTATATTCATGAATAGAGCTTTAAAAAGAAAGTTTGTATAAATAATAAAAAGAAAATTAGTGGACGGAAGAACTAGCAATGAACAAACGAAGTAAAGCCAAACTAATTGTAATATACCTACCTACACGCATTTACATAATGCATCATCAATAATAATTCACAATGATGTATGCGGTAAACTGATACGATATGGTAAACCTAAAACTACCTGACTTTCCTGAATGGCACACTGCATGTACCATTAATATTTATTTTACATGTACATACTTTCAGGCGTAAAGTTGGTATCCATTGGTGCCGAAGAAATCGTCGACGGCAACCTAAAGATGACCCTAGGTATGATCTGGACCATCATTCTGCGGTTCGCCATCCAGGACATCTCAGTCGAGGAAATGACCGCTAAGGTAAACAATCAAAGATTTGATTCCAAAAGATACTTCACCAACAATTTATACAAGTAGTGTCTGATGGCTTACAAATAAGGTATAAAGATCCGGTATAACCGTAAACCATTCTCAATTTCCAGGAAGGTCTGCTTCTCTGGTGCCAACGCAAGACAGCGCCTTACAAGAACGTGAACGTCCAGAACTTCCATCTTTCCTTCAAGGATGGTTTGGCTTTCTGCGCCCTCATCCACAGGCACAGGCCCGACCTCATCGACTACAGCAAGCTCTCCAAGGACAACCCTCTAGAGAACTTGAACACTGCCTTCGATGTTGCCGAGAAGTACCTGGACATCCCTCGCATGTTGGACCCCGACGGTAAGCAACAACTCTTGCTATGTTCACATTTTACTTTTTACTGATTATTTTCCAAATAATAATAATAAACAAGAGATGGTATTCTAGTAAAAGCTTCCGCGGAAGCTAAGAAGAATGTTCCATTGCTTCGATATCATTAAAGTTTTAGATGATATCCATCTAGGTCTAGACAACCAAATAAATTTTGAGATAAACACCAACAATTACTGAATATTACAGACCTAATAAACACACCAAAGCCGGACGAGCGCGCCATTATGACCTATGTGTCATGTTACTACCACGCCTTCCAAGGCGCGCAACAGGTACATTTCTATCGATGGCCGCCAAGCGATCGCTACCGAAGATTTTGCTCCAAAAACTTAACACCAGGCCTTTGTGTGTCACTTATAGCATGGTTGAGTGCCCCTTCTGCTTTTCAGAGTCTATTAGCTTTCCTGATTACGTTAGCCTCTCCTACAACTATGTCCTAGAGTTGTAAAAATCCAGCAGTCTTCGTATCACAAATAACGTGAAGCCAAATGGTTTTCTTTCATCGTAGCCAAGTATCGCCTCTCAAATCGGTGTTATAATAAGCCATGACATCCAGTTTTTTATTTATTGTAACCTGTAGATGTAAGCTTTATGTTATTAACGTACAATAAGTTAAATGTTAAAAAAAGAATGCTTGTGTTTCAGTCATACGCATAGCCAAAAATTAGGAAACATAATTGGCTTAATGCTTGCAATTAGGTTCACTAATTTCCACTAGGTTCCATTCAGATATTCAAAAGTATAATGCTTTACCTATATGTTGTGTTGTTTTGTCATGCTACTAAATTATCTGCTTAATAAAAAGACGCAGATGGAAGCCTTCATAGCCAAATCATGTTCCTATAAAACACAAGCATTCTCCGATTGATAATAAAACATCGCATGAGAACTAACAACGTTGCTTGCGTACCGCTTGTCAGATCTGCAGAACACTGCGATGCCGGACGAGCGAGCTGTCATGACATACGTGTCGTCATACTACCATTGCTTCTCTGGTGCTCAGAAGGTTTGTATGAAACAAACGTTCTTTTTCAACTAACACCATCATAGTTTGATTTCTGAGAGTAAAAACTAACGACAAGGGTCAAGTTATACCGCTTTCTTTTTCAAAAAAAATTGGTATGATTTATATTATGAAAAAAAGAAACAAATGAAAAGTTAAACGAAATAAAACTCAGCAATTTGTTAGTTCACTTTTTCACAAGCAATAACTTCTATATTTTCCTCAGTCAGTATAGAAATCACCTAGATACTTGTAAGTGCTGAATATGCTGATGTTGATTTTATGTTGTTAGGCTGAAACGGCCGCGAACCGCATCTGCAAAGTTCTCAAAGTCAACCAGGAGAATGAACGCCTCATGGAAGAGTACGAGCGTCTGGCCAGCGACGTAAGTAGACCACATTTTATTGAATTAAGTAATGAAACGTAGTATCTGGAAACACGTTTCTCAATGTTCTTATGAATTTATAGCTCCTGGAATGGATTCGCCGCACAATGCCCTGGCTGAACAGCCGCCAGACCGACAACTCGCTTGCCGGTTGCCAGAAAAAGCTGGAAGACTACCGTACTTACAGGCGTAAGCACAAACCACCACGTGTGGAGCAGAAGGCAAAACTAGAGACCAACTTCAACACTCTGCAGACCAAACTGCGCCTTAGCAACCGCCCCGCTTACATGCCCACCGAAGGCAAGATGGTCTCTGTAAGTAACTATTCCAAAATGTATTGAATATTGACATTTAATAAAACTTCGTGACAACCATTCATGCATAAGGCAATGAAACTGGACAACTTATAATGCATTAGTCACGAGCATATTAAGGTCAACATTACAGTTATGTTATGATATGAGCAATGGAGACGACAACTTCGCAAGCAGCAAAAAAAGCTAGTCAAAGTTAATCAATGCTCAAAGTTAGCCCCGTCACTGTTTGTCATTATTGAACGGTCAGAGATGGCAATAGTTTAAGCATCTTTTATCTTTTAGAAGATGTTCATAAGTAAGGCCAATAATGTTTAATACAAGGGACGCATAAGAACAATGTTTATATTTTTATTTTCCAGGACATCGCTGGAGCATGGAAGGGTCTAGAAATTGCCGAGAAAGCCTTCGAAGAATGGCTTCTCAGCGAAATGATGCGCCTTGAGCGTCTTGAATACCTTGCCCAGAAGTTCAAGCACAAAGCCGACATCCACGAAGACTGGACTAGAGGTAAACAAAACTCTTAAACAGTCATAAAATGTAATTTAGGTTCTTAACTGAAAAGCAAACTTCATGGTAATAAAATATAAATAGCAACTGCTACCATGGTAGCAGTATTGTGGTCATCATACCTGCCGTAAATAGATCGAATCAAGATAAGATAAATACAAGTGTTTCTGGTTATCTCCAGGCAAGGAGGAAATGCTCCAATCACAAGATTTCCGTCAGTGCAAGCTCTACGACATCAAGGCGCTGAAAAAGAAGCACGAAGCTTTCGAATCAGACCTCGCCGCGCACCAGGACCGCGTTGAGCAGATCGCCGCCATTGCTCAGGAGCTCAAGTAAGTTTAATAATCTCTTCCTTTTTAAATTGTGTCTTTAAAAAAACTCTACTTAAAAGCTATGTCTAAAGGCGAGCTTAACCCTGTTAATTTCTTAGTAAGCTAATACCATCAATGCATGAAACAATTTTCTGATCTCATTTATTGAAACAGAACTTGGCGATCGGATAGCATGAACTTGTTTTAACAAATTGTAATGTAAATTTTACAGCACTCTGGAGTACCACGAAGTCGCCAGCGTGAACGCGAGATGTCAACGCATCTGCTCGCAGTGGGACAGGCTAGGCGCGCTTACGCAGCGCCGCCGTCACGCGCTGGACGACGCTGAGCGCGTTCTCGAGCAAATCGACCTGCTTCACCTCGAGTTCGCCAAGCGCGCTGCTCCCTTCAACAACTGGTGTGTAATTCGGGGTTCGCCATTAAAGGCAGATAATAATAAAGAGGCAGATAGGAATGCTATGAAAATGAAGCCATGTCGGAGGCCTTCGGGCGGCCTAAAAACTCAGCCACCAGATTAAGCTACTAGCTCATACGAAGAAGGAAAGAAGGAGGCCTGTCCTTTTGTCATGCATGAGATCAAAATGACAGTACGCAATGCTTTTTCAGCACGTCAGAATTCTATATAAAAATTATAGATCAAAAATTGCCAGTTTAAATAAGTTAGTGCTAGTAGTAGATATTGAGCATTAGCGAGAGATTACTGTAAATTTTGTTCAGGTTGGACGGAACCCGCGAGGACCTCGTGGACATGTTCATCGTCCACACCATCGAAGAAATCTCAGGCCTCATGGACGCACACTCTCGCTTCAAGGCCACCCTTGGTGAAGCTGACAAGGAATATCAGGCAAGTAAAATAAAATACGAAGACGCTAAAAAATCTTTAGAATAATGTTCATTCATACTCCTTTATTTTGTAGGCGATAGTCAACCTGGTCCACCAGGTTGAGGCCATCGTGAAGCAACACCAGATCCCTGGAGGTTTGGAGAACCCCTACACCACATTAACTGCTCATGTAAGTATTAAAAAATGCATGCATACTGTTTTACAATTTATTCCTTATACCTTTTTAATAAGGCGGTAACTTGCTTATACGTCATTAAAATACGTTGTCGTCCTGTAGCAAGTACTTACCTTCAATTCTTTTACAGGAGCTGAACCGCAAATGGTCGGACGTAAGGCAGTTGGTGCCACAACGTGACGGCACGTTGGCCGCGGAACTTCGCAAACAACAGAACAACGAGAACCTCAGGCGTCAATTCGCCGAGAAGGCCAACGCCGTTGGACCTTGGATCGAGAGGCAGATGGATGCCGTCACCGCTATTGGCATGGGTCTCCAGGTAAAACTTTTAGAAGTTACCATAGACTCAAAGCTTTTGCCCAAATTGAAGTCTTTGAACGTCGCGTCTAACAATATTTTTATTTCTTCCAGGGATCTCTAGAAGACCAGCTCCGTCGTCTCAAAGAGTACGAAGCTGGAGTCTACGCTTACAAACCACACATTGAAGAACTTGAGCGTATCCACCAGGCCGTCCAGGAAGGCATGATCTTCGAGAACAGGTAACCAAACAGTTTGAACTGTGCTTACAAGTCTAATGAACGAAGAACTGCAACATCCATTGTGAAGTACATCAAGTTCTTTGACATTATATTTTACGAGTATAACCGTGGCTAAAGTACTCATGGCTTTGCTTACTTCGGTGTTCTCAGCAGATCATCTTGGTTAAGCAATAATCCGCCCAGTCACTACTTGAATGGGTGACCGTTTAGTGGCATTTCGATCTGAGCGCTTCCGTGCTTCAGAAGACACTATAAGATAATGGCTTTTTCAGTCGTTAAGTCATATCAGAGGCCTTCAAAAAAACTCCGACACCAGAGTTAGCTAGCTTAGATAACTAGCTCATAGGAAGAATGAAAAACGCGTATTACCACTTATTACATAGGAATTCTTTCTCCAAATATATAGACTAAAATCTTGAAACTATCTTCCAGATATTCACAATACACAATGGAGACCCTCCGCGTGGGCTGGGAACAGCTGCTCACCTCCATCAACCGCACAATCAACGAGGTCGAGAACCAGATCCTCACGCGCGACTCCAAAGGCATCACACAGGAACAACTCACCGAGTTCAGGGCCTCATTCAACCACTTCGACAAGAACCGCACCGGTAAGAAACGACTACTTTATCTGAATCAGAAGTTCTACATGTATACAAACAGTCACGCCTTTTTCCCAAATGGGGTAGACAGAGACCACGGATCTCCACTTGCTACAATCCTGGCACCTCCTACCTCTTTTGCTTAATTCACTCTCATCAGAAGTTCGGGAGGTTACTTTTAAACATTCGAAACCTTTTGGTTTCGACCGCGCTGAAAACCAGCGCTGTTCCATTCCTATTTAGGTTTGGTGCAGTACATGCTGAGACGGGACCATTTCGAACCCACGCAATACTAAATAACAACACGAATACGCAATACGAATTAACAAAATCCCAAATTACGTGTTTAATTTATCTGTAAATAAATTCAAAAATGTTGATAGACATAATCTCTCTACAAAAGCCTATTATAAAATAACTGATTATGTAGAAGACAAAAAAGTTTGAGATGAAACTGCCTCTAACGCCCTCAAAAACAATGTAATAGTTAATAAGAACAAAGACGTTAAAAAAATATAAGCCAAGCAGAGTTTCTTGCCTTCTTCTTTCTTTCTTCTTTCTTTCCGAGTCGAATCCGAAAGGGACGATGGAGCCAGTATTAGCTTATTGTGTCGGGGTTTGTTCCGTTGTGATGCGTTATCGTGTCATGGCATTCTTTAAAATCACCAACAGCAGCTTTAACACCCTGAGTGCTCAAAACTGCGCTGACCAGAGTCCAGCTCATTAGTCCTCCTTCTCAGTCAACATGTTAAGATCCCAGAAATCCATCGAAATAGAAAAACAATTTTAAAAAATTCACGGATTCGATTCGTATTTTTTTTAAACCATCAGATCCATAAAAAACAAACAAAATAAACACGATCTAATCCATAATGCAAATAAAAACATAACAATACTCCTGACCAATGACAGCAAATTTACCTAACCCAAATCACTTCAAATTAAATTGTCCCGAGTTGGTTACATAAAATATTTTTGTATTTGCACTGACAAAGGCATTGAATTTGTTTTACAAATTAAATTTAACTTTTAGCCATCTATAGTATCGAAAATAATATATAACCTTTACCTACCTTTGTCTGTAAGAAGACGACTATTTAAAAATATTGTTTACCTACATAGTATGAATCTATTATTGGCATTAAGTTTAGTATACATTATTCATGAATTTTATATAATCAAAGTGCTGTTGATTCTGTGATTATAAATAAATAATAAAAATTACAGGCCGCTTAGCACCAGAAGAGCTGAAATCCTGTCTGGTATCAGTTGGATACAGCATTGGCAAGGACAGGCAAGGAGAACTCGACTTCCAACGTATCCTCGCCGTCGTCGACCCCAACAACACAGGTACCTATAAATATTCTAGTATTTTTAACAAAACCCTGTAATTACAATAAACGTCAAAGAGGACGAATGGATTAAACAGAGCATGGCATTCAACCTACTTCCCCAAGAAACTAGCTAAATTAGGATAATAAATAGGTGGAACGCTTTGCACTCATTACGTACAGTCAGCTACTAAACTCAAAATTGAAAGCAATTCAAATGAGGCTTGTAAATGAATTTGATAGTTTCAAAATTTTGTGCTGAGCCTATCAATTGCCAATCAATTGTTAGTTTTTCTGTTATGTTATTCATGTTTAAGTATTTGAAAATTATAGCAGTCTAAATAAATCAAGTGTTAATCTCTTGTGGCTGACTATCTTAAGATTATCAGTAAACAATCATAGAAGCAGATAGATATACGCTAAAATATGTATATAGATATATCTTCTAAGAAATATATTATGTATGTGAACTCAAAATAAATTAACAATAACCTTGAGCGCACCGTCATCAATTAAAATTGGTCTGTTAGTTCACGAACATACATAACCAGGAAAGTCAAGAATGTTCAGATAAAATAAAATGGTTTTTTTTTCGTTTTCCAGGCTTTGTATCATTCGATGCGTTCTTGGACTTCATGACAAGGGAATCCACAGACACAGACACCGCTGAACAAGTCATCGACAGCTTTAGGATTTTGGCTGGTGACAAGGTAACTTTTTAATATTTTTACGAATTATATCTATTTTTTCGAACAAGCTTTACGGCTGTGTTAAAGAGGAAGTCAGTGCCTTATAACCAGCAAATAAAAATCTTGTTGGTCTCTATCACAATAGTTATATTAAACCTAGCCATGCAAAAACGATATGAACAATGGCGCGAGCTTTTCCTTTCACAAGACTGGTATAGTATAGATCAAAGAACTATGACTAAAGCGTAGAAGAACCCTTAAAATTCCCAATATCATCAGCTAGAAAGGGATACATACTTCTCTCAAAGCGACTTCAAATGAGTTCAAAAAGAAAATCGTAACAGGGCGCTCGAATAAAATGTTATGCAGTTTCATAGAAATGCCCTGGTACGAAGTCGCAGCAATCGCATTGAGATAAAGTATGGGATGCATTTCTAGCAAATAATTTATGGACATAAGAAAGTAGAGATCAGCCGTATGAGTTGACGTTCAGAGCATAGTGAATGTTAAGACTTCATTTATTTCTCTTCTATATGTGTGGTGAATAGGTATTACAACGGATCTGTCCCTCTGAAGATAGGCTCAGCAAACGATTCGACCAATCCTAGTACAATCCGAACCAAAAATAAGAACCACGTTACTACTTGCAACAGTTGTAACCAATTTCAAAGGGACATCGATCCGTTGCGACTAGTATATGTACGCATGAAAAGAGTGGTTTCAATTTCAAATAGAAGTTAACAATCATCATGCTATCTCTTTCCAGCCTTACATCACCGCGGACGAGCTGAGACGCGAGCTGCCTCCCGATCAGGCGGAGTACTGCGTAGCACGCATGCCTCCATTCCGCGGCCCCGGCGCGCCCGCTGGAGCCCTCGACTATATGGCCTTCTCCACCGCGCTATACGGCGAGACCGACCTCTAAGGTAAGACTTCGTCCCTAAACACAACACCTAAAAGTCGCGTAATAGCTTAGCTTTGATAGCTTTGACCCAAAACAAGTTTCCTGACAGGCTACTTCTGGATGAAGCGTCCAGCGGGGTACGGCGAACTCTGTTTGTCAATTGACGTTCATTGATCATTGAATTTCGTCGGATGAAATGTCAAAGTTTGTAAAAACAGGATCGGTGTCAATAATTTCTGTTTGCAACAAAGTTAGCCGATCACCCCGCTGATGATTAAGGGCGACTCGAGTTCCATGTAGATCATTTTAGATCACATGGACAGGCTCAGATGAAGCGATCTACATGTGATCTAAGAATTCACTGGATGCCTGTTAAAAACAAATTGTAACCTTAAAATTTTGTATTCATGTATGATTTCTAACATTTCTTCAAAGCAACGCCCAGAAGTCGCACATAGCTTTGACCCTCCCAACCCCCCCTAGATTCCTGTGAATTATGCATGACCTACGATAAGCGATTAAGACAAATTGTAACCTTAACATTTTGTAGTCAGCTAAAACCTATTTCTAATTTAGGTAGCTATATCGCTTTAGGATCGATAATTTATTGATGTCAGTAACACTGATAAATGATACTTTTAAATAGCTATTTTTAACTGGTAAAATAGGTGTTCTGATACTAAAACCGTAATATCTTTCAGCTAGATGATTAACAGACCTGTCCACTAAATTATTTTAGTTTATCACCTTGCAAAGTGTTAAGGTGTACGAAAAAATATTTGTATGTTTGGCTAATCTCCAACTTGTCACATTGGCCTTCTGCCCACATTATTTTTCTATCTATTATTAGATGGCAATTAGTGTTACTGAATTACAGTTTACTCAGATACAGGTTGCAGGATGCTCGTCACGGGACATCATCAATGAGTCATCAGTGGGGGAAGGTACTGAGAACAATACCGGTCCTGCCATCATCTAACCACCACGGGGCCAGTGATATCAAGCAGTATCGACGCACGAAAATTATTTCCCTTACATTGATCTCGCCCTAAACTTAGGTCAATGTAAGCCAAACAATTTTTGTCTAAAGATTAGTATATAAAACAGTAATATTTATGTGCAATTATCAAACCAAAAATGCCATTAACTATCATACAATAAATTTTCTTCTCCCTAATTAGTAACATTTGGCTCAAATCAGACAAACCATGTTTACAACACTATTTATATTAGACATTAGGTATTTGTAATTTTTATATAAAATTCTCAGGGAAGTCACAAAAATATTATTTGTAAGATAAACGGTGCTAATGTTAGGCTTCACTAATGTCTGACACCAAATTAAGACTCATTCAGTATGAGAATGTTTTTGTTATATTTTTTTTATTTTTAAGCATATTTATAATAGAGTTCAATTTTAATTACTGCCAATAGTAATTATAGTTCTTCAGGTAGTTTAAGATTTTTCTATCAAAATTATGTTTGTTGCAGGAAAGTATCATTAAATTATTTCTATCATAGATTGCCATAACTTGCCTGCATCTATTTATTTATCATTTTTATATCGTTTGTAGAGTATTTTGGAATGAGTACTCAAAATAAATGATCTGCCATATTTTGTCTTTTAATATTGACTGTGTTGTTAATTCAACCATTACGATGAGGAGAGCCGTATGTAGCATAAGCATAGGCATGTGCCCAAAAAGTATAATATACTAACTCGAATGTACAGCTAATTTAATAAAGAGCTCTTTAAATTAAACAATTGTTTTTATTTCATAAATATCCTATAGCTACTTTGGATTTGAAACAACAACAGCCTTTAGGCAAACATATAAATACATTAAAAATCATGATGGATATGAGTAATATCTCACTCAGTTTTAAAGAGTGGCACAAATCCTGACATCCACCTGACATTACCAAAAGATCTTACATTGATTTGAGTCACAGATCAAACAATTTCATATATAATTCAGAAGCCAATTAATATATTTTTAAAACAACTAACCAGTGACTACTTCTCTTCTTTCTTTTCTTCTGCTGCTGTTAAAAGTGCACTTGTAATTCCAACCTTCTTCAACTCTTCAACTAGTTCACCTGACTGGTGCATTTGTAACATGATATCGCAGCCACCAACAAATTCTCCATTTATGAAAACTTGTGGTATCGTTGGCCAGTTTGAATAGTCTTTGATACCTGTAAAAATTAATTGAAGCTGAATTTTCTAGAAACTTCTAGGTATGAAGGCATATACTAAATAAAAAGTACATAGCCAAGGAAGAATAAAAAAAATCTTGGATTATAAATGAATAATCAATTGTATGTATGTTGTATGTACTGGACATGGACTGGACAGGGCAGATTAGCCTGTGTGCGAGTCTAGGGATTAAAATATCTTAGTTTTTGCTTAAAGGGGACCTCAATAAAGAAGTTGCAAACAAAAATAGTTTTTGATGTCAATTCAACATTTATATATAATTTGAATGCTGAATGAAGACTGGAGGATTGGACTTATACGCCGTATAAATCATTTATATGGCAGCGAGGCATCACCCTCTATATTATAATGAACAATAAACATGATATTGGCTAAATTGTGGAATTCCAGATGCAATTGAATAAATAAAAATATTAATGAATGAAAAGAATGATCAACCTACTTTATTTGAATTGAATGGGATGCTGGCTGCATTGCCACATTGCTTCATTGCTCTGTTTGTTGCTAGTATGCAACATACACTAGCAGTAGCACTTCTAATGAAATTACTTTAGTCTATGGAAATCCACTGCAGGATAAATGTCTCTCTCTCTCTAATTTTGGATTATTCTCTTTAAAAAGGGCTGCCTGTTATTTAGATTTAGTAACTTAGTTCACTTATGGGATCTGCAGGCTGGACTGAACAACCAAAATACTTAAGCGCAAGTTAGAGAAAAATTGTACATTGACTGTGGGACTTGGAGGTCGCCGGAACACTGTTCTGTTTTCAGCTTTCAAAATATACAATAGAAAATACTGAATATAATTATTTAAATAAGTAATGTAATTCATGTTAAACTGGTTATCTTTACCTACTTTTTCGTGTATTTATTTCGAAAAGTTAAGCCTATAAAAATGAAAATGACTGTTGATTTTTTTCTGTGCTCAAATCTCTGGGGCTCCTATTTTTGAAAGTTGACAGCTTCAGCTGTCCATGCTCAGCAAGCGGATTGATGATCGTGTGAAGTACTTAGTGGTATTGAGTTATCATGTGGGGTCCCCTGGACGTGGAGCCAATCAACAGGGAAGGAAACTAACCTTGTCTGATAGCTTCATCCGATAAAACATCGTGACTTTCGTATGGGACTGCATGCATTCTCATTATTTGAACCACGGCATTACTAAATCCACATCTAGGGGCATCAGGAACTCCTTTCATGAACACTACCACCTTGTTATTCTTCACTAGTGTGTCAATTTTCTCCTTGACCGGAACATCGGCAAAAGAGCGGCATGTTTTACTGAATGTGTTATGGCAAATAGGATATAAGGTTCTTCTTATTAGAACATTCATTTTATTTGTTGCTAATTCGATTTTTATCTAAAGTAATTTTGGTAATTTTCTTGAAAATTTTCGTTCGACGAAATAAGTTGACTGATTGACTGAACTGACTGACTGACGTACGGCGGTGTATCACTAGTCAGTTTAGTTGTCAGTGTCACTACGCTACGTCAGTCAGTCAGTTCAGTCAATCATTACTGCACACCACCGTACTGGCACGCCAGCGACACTAGTCAGTTCAGTTGTCACTGTCACTTCGCGACGTCAGTCAGTCACAGTGTTGCAGTTTTAGCTTTTTTAATGCTAAATCTAGCAAATTTCGTGGCCCATTAGCATGAAAAATGTTCATTTATCATATTTCATGATTAGCATTCTTTGAACGTTACCGAAGTACATATTTAGGAATTCAAAAGATTTTATAGAAACCAGAGACATCAAAGTAAATGCTGACTGACCGTGTCCGTGTGACACGGTCTGTCAGCATGGCAGCTCCGCGTAAAATTGTTCGTGGTCAAGCATTTATTTTTATAATATTTAATTATGAAATTAGAGTATATATTTATTTTTATTATATTTAATTATGAACATAATAACATTGTTTACTTTTCCTTGAAAAAGGTTTATTTTTAATTTACTGTATTACACGCAGAGCCTAACTATGATTTTTCTCACCTCGGAAAAATTACCCAGTGTACAACAAAAGCTACGGGCTAACACCCGTAACTAACGCGTAAGAACTGTGTAACGGATTTTAAAAGATGAGAAACATTTACCATACGCTTCTTCAAAGTTAAGTTATGCTATGAAAAAAAGAGGAAGAGAGTAAATAAGACATAATCTTTAGCTTCTCAATCGATGTTGTAAATGTGCAATGCAAAAAATTCAAATAGAAAATTATGAAAATCCAAGGCTTGCAAAATTAAAAATGCATATGAATGAAAATATTGTCTTTGACGGTGGTCTCAAAACACTTCACAGGTATTACTGAAATTAGGATGCAAATGGAGGACCCTCCCCCTAAAAGGGGGAGTGCAGAATCCCTAGTATCCGAGAAAAAATTAAGGTTGAGGTTATGTATAGAAAAAAATTGCGCGAATACTCAAAATCGAGAGAGGGGGGATGTGTGAGTACTAGAGTGGAGAAACCTCCGACCTATGACTACTCTAACATACCTACCAATTGTCTATGTGTATCAGTTTTGCTGCGGAAGAATTTTGAAAAATTTGTCAAATTAGCTAAAATAGCCGAGGAAAAAACGAAATGTCATTCTCATTATCAGATTATGGCAATTTTTGCGTTTGGCCATGTCAAAATAACATCAGAAATGTCAATAACGCTATCAAATGTGCAAAAAAGACATAGTTAGACAAAATACGTGAAAAATTTCACAAATCACAATCGGAATTTTTCACAAAATTAATACCTTATAAAATGTTTATTTCCGCAGAACACCAATTTAGATATATGGGCTTCCTAGTTATAGACCTATCTGAGAAATAAGTTTCAGCCACCGCCTAGCTCATTCATTACACCTAAAGGAAAGTTGAATACTAATTTTAATACTAGATAGCCTCCTCCTGTTTGAAGTCGGTTAAAAGATATTTTAATTTTTTTGCGAACGGCATTTTTATACTGCGTCAATATTGACGTTACGCACACAAATACACCTATCGATACACTTCACTACTACAAACAAGGCAAACCCGCCTTCGCGAAATAGAATAAATATAGCAATAACTAACATCGTTGCCGGCATGGTGGCGCGGACTTTTTGGTCCTTTTTACTTTAGTTATATTTTTGTACTTTTAGAAGATGAAATTCAACTTTTTTGTTTTATTTACCTTGCGACCGGATCTTTTTTGTTTGACTACCGGCAACACTGCAAATTAAATTCTCTTTGGTTGAGTGACCGACAAAGGCGACCATGCGATGCGTTAGCATCCTAGTAGTCTGTGAAGGCGACTAACAAATCGAAACTTTTTTGATTTTATTGCAGTAATGGAGAACGCTGAAGAAATATTTCATTTCCTCGATGATTTCTCAAAGCGAAAACCAAAAACTATTCCTCAAGAACTCAATGAGTACTTGGCGTACGTAGCACGTACCGGTGACCCCGTCTACCAATGGCCACTTGTGAAGAGTTTATTCAAAGAAAAGCTGCTCAACGTAATCACAGACTTTTACGAAACCACGCCAGGTATCGAAATTCCACCATATCCTAATGTAGATCCATTCAATTATGATATAATGAAAAACAGTTTGTTAGAGCGTCTTGACTCGTTCACCTCGGCACCTTTCACAGTGCAGAGGCTATGCGAACTCCTTACATTCCCTCGGAAGCAATACAATCGTATAGACAAGTTCATGCGAGCTATAGAAAAGAACATCTTAGTTGTAAGTACAAGAGAACCGGGCATACAGCGACATTCCGAAACAGAAAATGGAGAAGCGAACGAACCTATTATCAATGGATCAGACAGTTCCGAATACCATGTTGACGTGGAGATGGAAGATATGTCACGGAAAGAAAACAATGAACAATGGGCCAATGAACCGCAGCCTGGCTCTTCTGACACGCACATATCTGTTGATGATATTGAAGCCCGTCTAAAAGCTAAAGAAAATACCCCATTGGACTCTCAGGACAAAAAAACAACAGAATATGAATCTGTGACCCCTCCTGAGTTAAACGTAACCACAGATGAACCAGAACAAAAGCCTGAAGAAAAATCTCCTTTGAAATCAGATAATGAAACGGTAGATAAAAACGAAGCTGAATCTTCTAATGTGGTGCTAGATACACTGGCTGAAAATGAAGAAAAGAAAGATGTAGAAATGAAGGCTGCATGTCCAAGTCCACTTATTATACCTGAGATTAGAGTTGATGATGCTGAGATGACTGAACAAAAACTCTTGGAACAAGCAAATACAGAAAAACTGACGGAACCGGTACCAGAACCTGATAATTCAAGCTCCGATTCCAAGGTATCAGAAACAGTTGATACTCCACAAGTTATTGACGAGAGCAGCTCAGATTCTAGAGATGAGACTGAAACCAAACTTATATCTGAAGTGTCAACATCAAGTGAAGAAAGTTCATCGAGTGACAACACCGATGGCAGTAGTAATTCTCCTAAGACTGATGAAGGTCACATAGACATACAGGAAGAATCTAATCAGTCTGATGCTACTGAACCTGCTGAAACTCCAGAAGTGCCAAAAGAGGTTACAAAAGAAACCTCTACGGATCTTGAAGAAACTTTACCCCCCAAAATTGAAGCGGAGAATTACTCAATCTCAGATGTTCAATCTAAACTACCTGCAATTGATATACAAATAGATGTTCCTGCTGTTGCTGAAACTCCAGAAAAAGCAGAAGAGAAAGTAGAACCTAAAGTGATAGAAGAGAAGACAGTTGAAGAAATACCTAAAGAATCAGAGCCAGAGAAAGAAGAATCATAATTTTCTGGCATACAAATCAGGTAGATCAATTTCAAGTATGCATTAACTGTGGTATGCCGAGATTTGGACACAACATAAAATACAAAATGACTCTGAGATCTACCTTGGCATACCAGAGGATCGAGTGGTGTTTCAGAATGAATATCATTCTAGTATTAATTATAGTGTCAGCATTTATCTCAATTTTAGATTAAGTAGTAGGTTGTGCAAGTACTTATCAGACAGCTTTTTTAGACACTACAAGGAATTTAAAATGTGTTTTAACTTGATACTTGAACTTTGAGTGCTTAATTACACTGTGCTGCACTCCCTGGACGTCCTGTCTGAGGCCCACAGTCAACGTGTTAAAAAGGTTATGATTATCCTTTGAATTAATTATAATTAAACTTAATTTAGTTTGTAATAATTTTGTAATGGTATGCCAAAATAAAAACGCAATGAATTTCAAACTTTGTTTTATATTTAATCAAACCTTATGTACTACCAATAGCAAATAGCATCTAACTAAATAACAAAAGTATTGTACTTAAAATAAAAAATTAAGATGTTCAAAATTACAAAGTATTTAGTACAAACTCAGCACTCTCAAAGAGCATACTTTGATTAACTTCCTATTATATTTAGGGCATTTCACCAACCTCAAATAATGTCAAAGTAAGCTATTTGTTGATTAAAGTCACATCTCTGAGGGAACTTGCCACTCTTACCGGCAATTATCATACTTTGATATTACTTGAGGATGGTAAAAGGCACTTCTAAGTCTAAACATCTTGTATTTCATAGATTTTTGCAAAGTCACGCCTCCTGAGATAATTAACTATAAAAAATATAAAATTGCCTAACTATACTAATAAAAATATCACAATCAATTTTACATACTTCTAAAATATATTATTTCTATGTACAAATTATCTATGGTTATTTATGTACAAAGCTCAAATTATATTAATACATTTCAAGTATCATTCCATCTATCACTCTATTTTATGCATCCATAATCATCATCATCATCATCATCATCAGCCTATAGCAGTCCACTGCTAGACACAGGCCTCACTTAATGAGCGCCATTGCGCCCTGTCCCTCGACGCGTCCATTATATGTGCATATGCAGCAATTAGCGCTAAACAAACTATCATCAAAATTACTTCATTTGTATCTTAAATAATCCTTATGTGTAATGTCTGATGATCTACGAAAGGCTGCTGGTTGAGGATGGATGCATCAAGCTGAGGACATGGCGCAATGGCGCTTATTATGGGAGACCTATGTCCAGTAGTGGACTGCTATAGGTTGACGACGATGTGCTTATATGCAAAGCTTTCTTAATCTTTTCTTTTTCATTTAAAAATCAATAGAATTCGTGTCCCACTCATTTGTTTGGAATACAGCAACCTAGTTTTGTGACCTCCAGATTAAATTCAATGCTTTTTGGGACGCGCGAGAACCTTAAGCTCATTCCTCATGATCTTTCCAGCTGCATTCCTTGGAATAGTGTCTACAAAGACCACGCCACCTTCCAGATGTTTGTATTTGGTCAGTTTTGTGGCTACTGCATCATAGATATCTTTTTCGGTTAGTTTGTGCGAGGGTTTCAGGACGACGAATGCTTTGGGTAGTTCGCCCGCCAATGCATCGGGTACCCCTACCACTGCCACATCAGCTACTTCTGGCCGCTCCATTATGACGCTCTCCACCTCTGTTGGTGATACCTGAGCAAAAAATAACTATTAATCCTGGTTCCTCTTTTACGAGTACACAAATTATGAGCAAAGTTTGTTTTCTAAAAATGTTTTTTGACGTTGATAATTTATTTGCTGTGCAACATTTGAAATGGTTATACACAAAAATAATTGTAGCTTTAAAACCTTGCTAGCCTAGACTATGCAAACGTTTTCCCTGCAGCGGGAATCGAACACACAACCTCTTGCGTCCCAACCGTCTTTTCGGCCATTGCGTTAAAAGAATCGTCAAAAGGACATTGTCACAGTATTCAGTACCTACTAGCTTCCCCCAGCTTCGCTCGGCTTGGAACTTGGAACCCAGATTAAAACTAACCTGCATGTTATTCCTAATTATGAATATCAACAGGATATTTACCATGATTTGTGAGTTCTGTCGACAACTTTAGTTCTATGTCGGATAAACTCATTGCGGATTTTATCCTTCAGAGAAACCCCGAGCATAGCTCGTTCCATAGCTCGCTGAGCGACTTTAAACTGGTGGACTGCCGTACTGTGAGTGTCCACGTTTCGGCTCCGTATGTCATGACGGGTAGGACGCACTGATTGAAAACTTTCGTTTTCAAACATTGCGGTATGGGTGACGAGAAAACTCGACGTAGTTTTCCAAATGCTGCCCAACCCAGCTGAATCCTCCTCTTGGCCTCCTTCTCGAAGTTGTTTCTACCCAACTGCAATATCTGCCCGAGGTATGTATACTCCGAAACAACTTCAAGAAGGTGTCCATTAACGATGACAGGTCTCGGATCAATTCGGTCATTGACCATGACTTTGGTCTTGTCCAAATTCATGCCGAGACCTATCTTTCGCGAGGCTGATGCTAGGCCGTCCAGCATCTGTTGCAGCTCGTCCTGCGACTCCGCCAGTAGGACTATGTCATCAGCGAATCGTAGTGTAGGACGCCCTCCGGCCAGATGGGGTGACGATCTGCGAAAGGCTGCTGGTAGAAGCTGGATGCGTCGACCTCAGGACAGGGCGCAATGGCGCTCATTAGGGGAGGCCTATGTCCAGCAGTGGACTGCTATAGGCTGATGATGATGATGATGATGTGAGTTCTGTTGTTTTCCGATATTTCGACGCAACTCACAAATCATGGTAAATATCCCGTTGATATTCATAATTATGTTCATATGATAGTTTCCAAATGTATTTTATTCCTAATCTAGAACTACATTATGTGCCAAATTTCATCTCAATCCGTACAGTAGTGAGAAGGGGGAACACAGATTTTTCACATCTCATTTTTTTTTTGTAATCTTTCTCCCTTTTTTATACTTGCGATAATTTAGTGTTATGATCACGTCATTATACGAAACTAGGTCAAACAGTCTGTTTATCTGTACCTACGTGGCTCAGACAGCGCTACCGACTGCTGGTATCGCGCAGCATCCGATTTGCTATCTTCCCTGGCATGCACTAATATTAGCAATCTATTTCGATCATCGTACCTGGTTACCCTTAACCTTTATGAGTTCTTTAGTGCGGTCCACAATGTAGAAATAGAACTCATCGTCGTAGTAAGCTACATCTCCAGTGTGGAGCCACCCTTCGCTGTCGACCGTCTCCTTGGTGGCTGCCTCGTTGTTCCAGTAGCCTTTCATTACCTGGAAGTTTACAAAGGTTATTGAATTAGTGCCACTGGTGATATAATTTCCTAGGGTACAATTTTGGCCTCGTTGTATTGTCACGCTCGAATAATTATTGAAGCGCTCGTGGCGTGGCTTAAATTGGTTGTTCTTAACAGATCACCTTGGTTAAGCAACATTCCACCTTTTTACAAGGTAGTAGAGTTCTTTGTGGAGGGCTCGTCCGGGGAAGGCTGCCTTGACAGCTATGTTTCGGTTTGAAGGGTGTGGGTGCCGGTGAAATTACAGGCACAAGAAGCTTATCATCTTCATGCCTCAAGATGATGGACGCAGGGCGTTGCATTGTAGAGCACATTCCGGAAAAACGTGATCTACGATGCAATGCTTTGTGATAGGTTATGGTTACTACTTAACTTTAGATTGGCCATGTGCTTGTTTCATCTTCTAGTAGTATTAGAAAAAAAACTGGTCAGTACATGGACGGGTGACCGCTTAGCAGCATTTAGATCAGAGCGCTTCCGTGCTTCGGAAGGCATGTAAACATGTTGGTCCTGGCTTTTTCAGTCGTTAAGCCCTGTCGGAGGCTTTCGGGCGGCCAAAAAACTCCGACATCAGAGTTGGCCACTAACTCATACGTAAGATGAAGACAGGAAAAGTTGACCTGAAGATACTAATAGAAGAGTCATCTTCTATGTATTAGTGTCTCGGGAAAAAACTTCCCACAGTGTAGTGTGGGTTCTCATCTCAGTTCAGTTGTTTCACGTGTCCCCCACTCGTAGACGGATATAATGTAGGTACCTACCTATGACCATGGCATTGCCCTATTATTTTAGTCTTACCGCGCATTTCCACTAGCCATTACACAATGTTTACGAATCAAAGGAGCAGTCGCACGACTGTCATATTCGTCTACTTCTCACATAGTGAGAACCAGAGCTTGGATTTTTTTTACTTTACTAAATCTATGGTGAAAACACGACGACAAAACGTTAAAAATCAAACAAACGGGTTAACATGTCAGGTAATTCAGTGGAAACACACGATAGGGTTTAGGTATCCTGTTTGATTTGCGGAGAACCAAAGAGGTTGGATTTTTTTTCTTTACTAAATCTACGGTGAGAACAACGAAAAATCGGGTTAACATGTCGGGTAATTCAGTGAAAACACACGATAGGGTTTAGGTACTATTTAATTCGCCGACTGCCAACAAGATAATTATACACACTTCTTAAGTACTGCCTTCCTCAAGTTTAATTTTCCTCAAGTAGGTGATCTTTGAACCGGAAAACTTTTTTTAGATTACCTACTGGCAGAAGTAGAACATTATTAGTTTGCTAGCTTCATCCGTGTTCCATAATATTTTAGTTTGGCGAGTTATCGGCGAATGGCTATTTATTTAATTAGAGAAGTCCAACATTCAGTACGTATTAGGTATTAACTTGACTGTCGGAATATGGTTATTTATACAGGTTGTTGTTAAAATTTTACCTCGACTAGAAATTGTACCTTATGAAAAACTTTTTTTTAATTTTCTCGAACTCTTACGATTTGATTTAGTATGTTACTTGGAAAAAAGGGGTTTCAACCCCCATCTTCGGAACCCAAGCCAACCCCACCTGCACGTGGTGCACCCTGCTAAACAACGAACGCGGCTCTGGCGGCCGGCTGATTGCGGCATAGCACAGCCTACATCGGCACGGCTAAATCCCCCTGGCCACCGACGGGTAGCAGCGTCGGTGGTGCGAGAAGCTGTGCCCTGCGATCCCCAACCCGCATGCCCAGCGTGGGGATTATGGGCATATCCCCCTTTATTAGGGGAGGCCTATGTCCAGCAGTGGACTGATATAGGCTGGTGTGGTGTGGTGTGGTTGGAAAAAAGTGCTCTTGTTGGGAAATAGAGTTGATTGAGATCAACTTGTTTATTTTTTTGTCAAAAATCATGTTCTGGGCTGACTGTAAATTTTTTCTTAAATCCAAATTTCTATAGTTTCTTCAGAACAAACCCTTCTAACTACAAAATAAAAGGTAACTGCCCTCAATGTGGTAAAAAATTGCCCCTGTATACTAACGAAATATAACCATATACCCATGAATGTTATGTTTACCTGAGGCCCCCTCAACAGAAGCTCTCCAGACTTGTGTGGTCCCAGCATTTCTCCCGTAGTCAGAGACAGGACCCTAGCTTGCGTGCCAGGCACCAATTGGCCGACTGAGCCAATTTTGTTGAACGGATAGATATATGGGGTCATCAGGGTGACCGGGGAACTTTCGGTCATCCCGTAACCTGAAATAACACAAAGAGATATTTGCATTATCCAATCGTACCTACTTTGATTATACATAAGCTAACGGCCGATCTTCTTACGAATCTTCATGGAAAAAAGTGCAAGACTGTCAAATAGCAATGAGGCTTGCCAAAGTGGCCTAATGTACATTATTTTAGTACATAGGTAGCCTACAGTTAAATACAGTAGGTAAGGCCGATTAGGCTGAGAAGATGGTACCTATAGGTGCTAGAATAGCCATAAACATGTAACCATATCCCAGGCATTACAGCTTCCCGATAATTTCGTCCCAAACATTAGAATTTAGGTAATGGTAGATTCTTTAAAACACCTGAGGGCTTACCACGAGTTTTGATAGTTTTCGAAAACTTTATAAGTTTCGGTATCTTTCCCAGGGTTGCTGTTTTAGCATTTTTAATGCTAAATTTAGCATATTTTCGGGTCTGTTAGCTTGAAAAATTCGCATTTAGCATATTTTTATGATTAACATTTTTTTGTACGTTACCTAAAAATTCAAAATTCCTAAGGAATTCAAAAGAAAAATATAGATTTTAGCATTTTATTTAGCATTTTTAAAAGTTATTTAGCATTTTTTGCAACATGTTTTAGCATTTTCTCCAATTAAAAAACGGCAGCACTGATCTTTCCATACATTTTCGTAGTTCATGCACGTTTCCCTAGAGGCGCTGTACGAAAATGTATGGAAAGATACCAAAACCTAAAAAGTTTTCGAAAACTATCAAAACCCGTGGTAAGCCCTCAGGTTATACTGAATTCTTAAAAAAATTGAAGTTATGGCTAAAAGAAAAATGTTTTTATTCTTTAAATGATTTATTAGATTCTTAGGTTAACGTACAAAGTAACGTATTAGGTATGATAATGTTAATTAGTTAATGTCTATTATTTCAATTTGACTTTGTATTTTATTAAATTGAATGTTATGTTTTATTATGTATCGATTGCATGTTTAATATTAAACATTTTTAAATTCAAATGAATGAATAATTAAAATTGACTGCATGTTTAATAAATTTTACCTACAAATTATTGTAAACCCATTAAGTTGGTAACATAGAGATACAACTAATATTAAGTAAGACCTGTATTTAAAACCTATGTTAAACAATAAATAAATTATCTTATCTTATCACTAAGTAAAAATTTACCACTTGGCGCCCTATAAATGATCTAGAACAGATGCAAAGGCCTCAAGAAGAGGGTAAGTAGGTACCTACAATAACAATAGTTATGGCCACATATTTTATAGTGTTTTTATTCTGCACTGGCATGATTAGCCTTATACACAACAAAGCAAAATGTCATGTCTATCGTGCAAAATAATAACTCGAGCATCCTATTAGTCGTAATCACACGCAATTTCATTGTAACCTTTGACTGAGAAGGCTAAATGCTGGTTATTTGCATTTAAGTTAATTGCAGGATTTGCAGGGCTGAAACCGGTGTACCTAATCTACCATAAAGGTACTGCCACAATTTGTCTAAGATCTCGTAATTCGCTTGGTAAAATATTGTCCCTGTTTTTAGCACGTAGTAGTTATTTTGCTAACTACAAACTACCTAGTAGTTATTTTGCTGAAATGTACTTCTATTTCGATTTCTAGGATCTAAAATTACTGTTTTATACCGTAAACTTTAATTCACCGTTTTGGTAAAGATAGAGAACGAGTTTTTAATTCCATGGGCCTCAAAGATTCTTACCTATAAGTATAAACAACAGAGCAGTTCAGATAATGAGCAAGCTGAAGTGGCAGCGGGCTGGCCATATCTACCGGAGAACCATTGGGGTAAGCGAGTTCTTAAGTTAGGACCGCGGCTCGGTAAACGTAGTTTATGACCTCCTCCGGCCAGGTGGGGTGACGATCTGCGAAAGGCTGCTGGTAGAAGCTGGATGCGTCGAGCTCAGGACAGGGCGCAATGGCGCTCATTAGGGGAGGCGTATGTCCAGCAGTGGACTGCGATAGGCTGATGATGATGATGATGAAAATAACTGATTTGTGATTCTGAAAAACCCTACGATACGATTACAGATCACAACACAGCACAATAATGTAGGTAGGTAATTCTGGCTCAATAGCCACGTCGCATTCGTCTCGAAACGTTTCGAATGTATGAAAAACACCCTGCAGGTGAATTTTACTTTAACTGAAACAAATTAGGTATCTAGTCTAGAGTAATTAAAGGGACAGGGTAACTTTTAAAGGGATGTCTGTACGATTTTTTAACAAAATCCCAAATGATGTGATTAATCTATCTGTAAATAAATTCAAAAATGTTGTTAAACGTAATCTATGTAATAAAGCTTATTATAAAATATCTGATTATTTAGATGACAAAAAAGCTTGGGATGAAACTGCCTCCAACTCCATCAAAAACAATGTAATAGATATTAAGTACAATGACGTTAAAAAAATATAAGCCAAGCAGAGTTTCTTGCCAATTCTTCTCTGTTTGGTCACGTTACGAATTGGTGGTAAATTAAAAAAATGACGTTTCAAAGTGTACTATTATACAGTTCCTACTGAATAAATGAATTTTGACTTGACTTAATTAGTACCTACCTACACTCATTGAGATGGGAATAGTGAGGAGAAATAAATATAATTTGTTTCTTTAGTCATTGCCTACACTACACCATAATTTGCCTTTTCAGCCCTATAAATGACTATTGGCCTTACTTATGAACATCTTTCAAAAGATAAACGATGCTTAAACTATTGTCATCTCTATCCGTTGGATAATGACAAACAGTGACAGGGCTAACTTTGAGCATTGATTAACTTTTAGTAGCGTTCATAAGTAAGGGGGTATATGTCACTTCTTTATTAAATGGCTTCTGGGACAGTTATCCACAATTTCGCCAGTATCAAGTATAATAATTGTTCATAATAATATGAGGCAACGTAGTACGGTTTATAAGTCCAGTCGTCCAGTCTTCGGTCAGGTCCTGTTTTCTGCTATAGCCATGGCGACTATAACAAAAAACGATCGGCGCACAATTTTCTTCATCAGAGAATTCCCGTTCAATCTTCTTTTATTCCATTTCACTAATACTTGTGTCTTTTATCTAACATTTATCGGTTATAATACCATGAATATTAATCGACATACATTAGAAAAACACTAGAAAATAAAATTTAATAAAATTGACAACCGTCGTTCAAGATGAAAAAAATGGTGTCCTGTGGTATATGTCGTATTCTCAAACGTGTCTAAGAACATAACGGCAGGTAGGTAATCTACTTGCATATATTACTTTGCTTCAAGATCTAGGTTTACCTTGCAAAAGTCTTATTTCCTCCTTAGTCTTATCGCATTTTAGTAGGAACTTCTCGAAGATGCTGTCGGTAGTTGGTGCAGCTCCCACCATGATGGTATCCACTGACTGGAGGTGCTCCTTCTTAACTAAAGGATGGGTTGCTAAGAATGCGAGCAGAGACGGAACCACGAATAAGGTGGTAGGCTGGTATTCTACCAAGCATTTCAAATAGTCTTCTGGTGTGAATCTGAAATTTTAATTGAATTTAGATAAGATGTCAGGTTACGGTCCTGTTGGTAAAATAGTCTGTAATAGGTAGGTACATTTCCATGTTGCATTATGTCTATGTGAAAGACACGTCCAGGGAAGTACTATAATCATGCCTATTTCTGCCGTGAAGCAGCATTGGTGTGTCAAGAAATTACATTCATAATGAGGCTCATCATCTTCATGCCTCAAGCTTTGCATCGTATGGCACATTCCAAATATGCATGACCTACGATAGGTACAATGCTTTGTTATGGGACGCGGTTGCCACTTAATATCAGGTGGGCCATGTGCTTGTTCCATCTTCAAGTAAAAATTAAAATGCCAGGGGCTGGATTACTTACCTAGGCATTGTCACGACATGATAACCAAGGCAGAGGTTGTAATTAAGGATTCCGTTGAATCCGTAGATGTGGAAGAAAGGTGGGACAGTCAGAATTGTGTCACATTTACCTGAAAACGTAAATAACTAAAACAATCAGCCTGCCTTTAACTGCATCGGTTTGATTAATCCATTTTCAGGCTCTTAGAATATTATTTACATCAAATAATCATGTATTAATCTTAAACATTATTGCTTATGTAAACAGGATTAACAAACACCTAAACAAATAGTCACCTTTCTCTCCCTCATATTTCATAATCTTCGGACATTGGACCTGCTTCAGATTACAAACAAGGTTCTTATGAGTCAGCATCACGCCTTTAGGCATCCCCGTGGTTCCGCTGGAGTACGGAATTAGGCAAACATCTTCGGGGCTGACTTTTGGGAGATCGGCTTTATGGTCCTCCATCAAGAGAGATTGCAAGCCATAGACATCTGTAGGCAAAAATATAAGATTATTGAGAGATTGCAAGCCGTAGACATTATTTATACTAACACAGCATTCCAAAAACTGGGAATTGAACTGTTTTTACAGAAAATTTAATCCGTAACCCCTAAGTTTAAAGTAAAAACTAAATAGTTAAAGTAACTAAATAGTTATTACTTTAAAGAAAAAACTAAATAGCGGTACCCCGACGCAAATTACTCAATCGAATTTGATGGCTCAACGTTGGTATTATTTTTGACTTTTTAAATGTTTGCTTTTAGTTACGCTGCGTTCCGTAGAAACCTAAGCATTGCAGCCCCCGCCACCAACAAAGACTTTGTGTCATTGTAGAGCCACCCCTTTTTTTATCTTACTTTGTTTGTTTTTGTTTTTGCTGTAGTCCTACTTGTAATTATATTCATCAAGAGTTATAACTTTGTACCTACCTAAGTCTGTTCACTCGTTTTTGTGTTTAATAATGTTTATGGTGGAAACTTCACAGGTGTAACATTTATTCATGTGTATTTTTATTATCATCACTTTGCAACGTTTGTTTCCCAAATAAAATAAAAAAATTATGAAAGTCGTTCGATATACTGCCGGATTTTCTAGACCTTAGATCAGAAGCAGGTTACCTACTTTAGGTAAGTTCCGACACAAAACTGGTTACAAATTGCAATGATTTCCTTCTTAATCGAGCCTAGTCTATCAAACTCTATTGGAAAGCTTACCCTGTGCCTTATCATGGTTCCCTCCCACCCAGATAGTTCCGTGGTAGTCCTTTAGTGCTTTCCCGACTTCTTGTGCAATCGGCATGAACATCTCTATAGTTGCGATGCATTTTACGTTGCAGTCCGCGAATTGACGCCTCACTTCCTCTGTGAACAGAAATAGCTTTTTAATCACTAACTGTTACAAGTGATTATCTACGTAGATCGTTGACGTACATAGGTATAAAACAGTACATTGTGAGTACCTAGATATTGTTTTTAAGCCCAGCATCAATGAGTCTTAAAGATAAGGAAATATTTATTTGAGTCATGGTAATAGAGAAACAGTGATATAATCATAATCGGACCTCTTCGGGAGTATAACCTTTCGAACTAAAAAATTCTTTTTTTTTTAAATTAGTTCACAATTGGCGATGTCGATGAACATACACAAAAAAAATACATAGACCCGAATTAATTATTAATTCGAAAACCATTTTGGAAGTCGGTTAAAAAGGTCGTCACTCAGCGTATACTGCATAAGCATGGTTGCAACTGAAGCGCTGGTTTCCAATGGTCTTAGGTTCGTTGATACCGTAAACTTTAATTCACCGTTTTGGTAAAGGTAGAGTACGAGTTTATAATTCCATGGGCCTCAAAGATGCTTACCTAAAAGTATAAACAACAGAGCAATTCAGATAATGAGCAAGCTGAAGTGGCAGATGGCTGGCCATATCTACCAGAGAACCATTGGGGTAAACGAGTTCTTGAGTTGGGACCGAGGCTCGGTAAACGTAGTTTAGGACCTCCTCTGGCCAGGTGGAGTGACGATTTGCGAAAGGCGATGCAGGCAATGGCGCTCATTAGAGGAGGCGTATATCCAGCAGTGGACTGCTAACTAATTATGCCACCTATGTATTATCTTATGCCCTTGACCTTATTGTGATAAGTAAATAGCATGCTTTCTCCGATGTTTACCGGACCTTTTCTCAAAAGATACGGATTGTAGGTG
Source organism: Horisme vitalbata (assembly GCA_951804965.1). Lineage (NCBI taxonomy): Eukaryota > Metazoa > Arthropoda > Insecta > Lepidoptera > Geometridae > Horisme > Horisme vitalbata. The sequence continues at coordinate 8,268,020 of OX638102.1, forward strand.
ATTTTTATGGTAACCAACATTTACTTGAAACATATTATGAATAAATTAAATAGGTAAGTACGAAAAATATTCAGTTTAAATTCAAAGAAATTACTTTTTAGCACAAAGACTGAATCAAACAGATTTATTTATCTAGGTAACGTTTTCCTTATTCTGTAGTAACGTGTTAGTACCTACTGAGACAACTGTTAGTACTAATACTAAGTGATTGAGCACTAGTTAAAGCTTGTTTCATGCAAACACGGTTGCACCAACCTGCTTAGGTACCTAAATTATATGTAGTTACAGCCATTATGATGGATACGGGGTGCAGGGGCGGATTTCCTAATAGGCCAAGTAGGCCCGGGCCTAGGGCGGCAAAATTTAGGGAGCAACAAAACTTGGTGGGTTTGTTTTATTGAAGTATGTACCGAAAAGTCGACCCTCACTCCATATATGCCGGAACGCGAGGTGTATATTCACCTCGCGAGGAGGTATCCAGGCTTAACACAGGTAATGCTCGCATGGTAATGCGCTTGACTTCACTAGAGTTGTAAACTTTTTTGAGAACCCAAAAAAGTTTACAACTCTAGTGAAGTCAAGCGCACCTTTCGAAAAGCCAAAGGAAAGGCAAAGAGTGGGCTCGGGCGTTGGTTTTTTTTTCGTGCTTGACAGCGAGTAGGGGGGCGACAATCTTTCCTAAGCTTAGGGCGACCAGTGGATCAAATCCGCACCTGAGGGGGTGGGGTAAAATTTTACCGCATTAAGGGCAGCTACCTTTTATTTTGCAGTTAGAATGTTTTGTTCTTATAAAACTATAGGTTTATTTTAAAGAAAAAAACACACAACACCTTAGCACTGATGAGCTTAAATTATCATTATCAAGGTCTTCGGTAAACACAATATAACAAGTTAGATACCTATCGATCTTTGTCAGTCTAAGCTCTAAGCAAGATCTAACACTTGGATTTTAATGCCTTGAATAAATAGGGTTTTTGTGTTATGTAAAGTAAGTAGGTATTTACATAGAGAAAAATAAAATGCTCTACCTACACTATCATATCACACATAATCAAGCCCCCAACGCAGGCAGACGCTACAAGAACGGATGGGGGCGCCCCAAACGCATTACGCAGACCTTGTATTATGGGAACCACATGACATGACTGAAAAATATTTTTTGAAGTAAATAAATAACTAACGAAATAAATAAAACTCACCAAAAAAAATATTTGGCTTGGGCACACAGGTCACCTTTGAAATTTTGAATTAAAATGTTGAATAAGAAGAAAATTAAGATAACCGCACAAAAACAATAGCTTACATTTGATAGTTCATCTATCCAAGAGAACTTTGCAAAAATCAGACTTAGGAAATACCTTGATTTGTGATCATGCCATATAAAATAGTTACCAAGGTTGTATTTTTTATGTAATTTTGAAAATGGTCAATAACTTGAAAACCATGATACTTTTACTGAACACAATTTTTGATTATCTGATCAGTCATGACATGAGACACCCCACCCACAGGTGACGGCTTGACTACTCACTACGCCACACCCAGGCCAGAGACTTTTTTACAGTTTAGGCTTCAACTGTTGGTAAGTGGTGATGCGGTCGACTTGCCTAGAATAAACGTAAGTATGTACTCTTCGCTTGAAGACCATTCATACGAACATTGCTCTCGCAGCGGGAATCGAACCAACCTTCTGCGTCTCAGGTGGGCCTTCGCCACACTGTGCCACTGAGGTTGTCACTTACTTTATATTTGCCATAAATTGCCTACCTTTAGTCTCTCCACCAATAGGTACTTGAATTGTATTAGGTAGGTACAGTGGCTCTAAAATTCAGTAGATATTGCAAATTAGTCTCATGTAAACCCGACACCATTTTCAGCACGGTTGTCAAGAAGATGTCCCGTATTTCTTATAGCCTATATCAGCATAAAGTACTGTACTGTACTGTTGGCCATTGCCTCCCTTAGGTAATCTCTAATTATAATATGTTGCGATTCCAGACACAATAGAAAATATATTATGTCTCGTTCAGATGTTAAAGCATAAACAAGACGTTAATGAGCCTCACTACTACTATCTTCAGCTTGCTTCTACCACCACTCCACACGGTACGACATGGGCAGTATATTCCCATTCATCATCATCATCATCATCATAAACAGCCCCATTTCACCCACTGCTGGGTATAGGCCTCCCTCAACTTGTGCCATCCACCACGATCCTGCGCTAGTCTAACCCACGTACGGCCGCGACTTTGACAATGTCATCTGCCCATCTTGCAACCGGACGTCCCACACTCCGAAAGCAATCCCTAGGCCACCACTCTGTAATTTTCCTACTCCATCGGTCATCACCTCGCCTCGCAATGTGTCCTGCCCAACTCCATTTGACATTCCTATTACAACACTTCAATTTGGGGTCGAACTTTAAATAAGTATTCAATTACAGGAAGAGTGGGATGAATCTTATCCGCTTTAATTTGAGGGTCCGACCGCACCTGCTATTCACATCAGACCCAAAGACATCAGACACGACATCAATCATCATCAAGACATCAGATACGAGTACCTAATCTACCCAATTAATTACCCTAACGGCTTCAAAAAATAATTATAAGGCATCTCCTGGGAAAACTAGCCCCATCGTCGACCTCATCCTTGACCACGCAAGCCTCGATGTCAAAAGCTGGTCCATAACATTAAAAAAAATCCGAGACTAGTCTAAAAATGTTACCTAACCTATTTTCTATGAAGATCTTTCAGTTCCATTGATATGTCTAGTGTATGTCTAAGACCCAAAGAAAGGGCAATGCTGCAAAGCATACATGCTCAGGATCACATTACAATAGTCTTGGAAGTGTATCTTACCTGCGGTGTACAGCGGATTGGCGAACGTGACAGTGAGTCCTGCTCGCATTGCCCCGTGTACTAGCACCGTGAATTCAGGAAGATTCGGCAGGATGAGGCCTATTCGCTCGCCGGGTTTCAGTCGGAGGGGTCCCGCTAGCGAAGCGGCGCAACGCTCGATCATCAGCCGCATCATACCGTAATCGTAACCACGGCCTGATGAGCCACAAGTCTACAGGAATGACAGTAAACATAAAGAACATCGTTACCATCAATCTTTTAAAATTTGAATAAATAAATCATGCTGGACTGGACATAATCGCACAGCATAATCAAAAAAGACCTACCATTAGCTTCTTAAACTTCTAAAAATATGTTTTACCGCTTTTATGAGGTTAAACCTTATTTTATTTATGTTCTATCACTTATGTAGGCAATACCTACGTACTTGCAAGGGTGGGGAGGGTATCTGTTAGGTATACTGTTGGCTATTAAAGGTCGCGAAGCGTCAAAAGTAAAAATCTTGGGGAACAAAAAATATTATGTAAAGACTTAGGTAATGAAAGTGTCAACAATTCTGCACATTACCAACTGGTTTGAGAGTTCAATCAACCCATTGCATATTATATTCCTTGAAATATATTAAAATACCAGTCTACTCGCTCAGTCAGGTGAAAGTAAAAGTACTTGCAAACAGGTGTTCAAAGTCCAAGCGATGGACTTTGGTCAAACACTTAACTTGTTTATTGTCCATCTTATTTGATTAAAGGAGGAAAACCAATAGGCAGTTTTGCAACCGTTCGTTAGAATTATGGTCTATGGCACAAAATACAGTCTATGGTGACCCGATTCGAATATGATAAGTATCTACCTATTGAACTATTTTTGCTAATGCAACAAATTTTCACAAGTCTACGTGTTGTAACTGAATAATCTAACAGCTAGCAGCTATATTATGATTCATTGATAATGATAAGTAAATCTAGCTCAGAGGCTGGATCAAAAGAAAATTTCAAGGTCTAGCTGTCTAGCTATGGCTTTGGGCTTAGGGAACTGTGACTGAATTAGTGACAATCTTTAAGTTTATATGGTAGGTAGCTAAAGTAGCTATGCTGGTTAGGGACCTATCTTACATTTTAATCCGGGAAAGGAGCCGTCCATTGACCGAGCTTTGTTATAAAAATATTAACTGACCGAAGTCCAGTGTTTGTTATTGAAATATCTGTAAACTTGACGACGATAAAATATTTGGCACGTAGACGATACTCGAAATTAGACGTAGGTAGGCAAATAATAATAAATAACTGATTAAATAACACATTTTCAGCGATAATTAGAGCCCAAGCAATGTCTGGCAAGTTTTTTGAGTTTATGTGATTGATAGTTTACGCCCCGTCACAGAAATCGTTAGTAAAGGGACATTTTATAGATAATTTAATAAGTAGGAGTAAAGGACAAAATCGAATGATATCTTAGTAGGTTATTAGTCCAATTTAGTCCAATTGGACTAATAACCTACTTATGCTAGTTAGATCAATTTTTATTTTTTAGCTGCTTATAAGAGCAGCTAAAAAAAGTTAATAAACTTGAAAGTTAGTAAACTTGAATATTCTAACTAGCTAAGCTAACTTTTTTTAGCTGTTCTTAACCTTTATAGACAACATAAGATAACACAAAATTTTGTCCTTACTAATATAAATAATTAAATCAAAATTACTTTTATTTCCTTTCAGAGTAATTTTAATAAATGGGTTGGGATCTCCTCTTTATGGTGGTCAGTCTTAACTAAACTAGGTGACTAAGTATTAAAGTATTTCAATCACATTACGGTAGAGTTTACATATATTATAATATATATTATATATACCTATACACACATCGACAGACATATTGATATATTTTGCGTAACAAGTAGATGATAGTAAATATAAGAAAGGTTCTATTATTAAGATTAAAAATTAGTAAATATTTAGTTGTTTTAAAAATATATTTATAATGAAAAGATAAGCTCATATTATAAATGCGAAAGTTTGAGTAAACGTATCTAACTATAGCATAATTTGTGAGTACTTATAATAAAATGCTCAGTAATAGTACCTATTCATTTTGTGTTGGCCACGAAGGTTAGGTAAAATTAGGTATAAGTGTTCTAAAAGTGATAAAATATATTTATTCCTAACATCTTTGTACATAGAAGGGAATTCGAATAATAACTCTTGGCAGCATTGTGTAACATACCTACCTACCATAAAACAACTATGTCAGATATCTATAAACCCACAAGGTAATCTGGTCTAAATAGATTCAAATGTTTTACGAAACACCATTATGTTGATTTTATGAAGGGTTCGAAGCTCGTGGCGTGGTTTACTTCGGTTTTCTTAGTAGATCACCTTAGATAAGCACAAAACACTCCACGCAGTCGCTACTTGGATGGGTGACCGTTTAATGGCATTTAGATCTCACCGCTTCCGTGCTTCGGAAGGCACGATAAGATATTGGTCTCGGCTTTTTCGGAGGCCTTCGGGCCGCCTTTAAACATCGACACTAAAGTTTCAAAGTTCTTATTACCTACTTCGTATAAATTTTCAATTATCCGGGTAGGTAACTTACTTTATGTTTATAGCCTAAAACAATAAACATTCCTGATTGGTCACGCTAAAGTTATCGCTATTTTCTGTTTTCAGAAGGGAAATGGATAAACAGAGAGAAATCGAGACGTGTCCTTGATTAAATATTCATGCATAAGAAGATTTAGAGATACATTCATGACTTGGAAATAGGTTTTCATTCACTATTGCGGCTGAATAGAGGATAGTATAATAGCAAGATTTTGTACCTACATGAGATTGAAAATCCTGCTTTTACGGCAGCCTGTTGGAAATAAATAAGACAACAGTGACTAACATCCCTAAACTAAGCTAAAATATACAAAACCAGCTGACCCACTTCGCTTGCGTTTGAGTTTTCCCTTTCTTTTTTCCTAAGCCAACCCATTTGCCATTACTGAGGGTAACAAATCAAAAAAATCAAATACGCTCGAGACATTTTGGAGTATTTGCTAGACTGACGCGCGCCGCATTTATATGCTTAGGTATAGTTAAGGCCTCCCTACTATCCCTCCAGTCATTTCGATCTTGAGGTATACTTATGTATAATTATACATTTATATGATCCTATCAAAAATGAGTGGCGTATATGTATTTATTAGAGCAATTCTTCCCTTAGGACCCAAGGAATTCCCACTTCAGAAATACATGATTGCTTAACTGAAAACATATTATTTCCTGTCAAGTCACAAGCCTTTTTGTAACTTCCCCATATTATCTCGGCTTCAGTGCCAAGCATCCATGACAGCTAGCCTCGCCCTTCAAATAGATAGAACTATTTATACGCCCTAGTATCACATCCGTATAAAATAATAGCGAACTGAACTTTGTACCCGTAATTGTACTGCACTATTCAATCGTTTTTAATTGATTACTGCAGATTGTAAGGAAGATTAGTTATTGCTTTGTTTACATTAGTTCCGAACGTAATTATAGGTAAGTAATATCTAACACAATAGATACATTAAATCTGTAAGCCACAAGCAGTGTTTCTTGTCAATTCTTCTCTGCTTCCATTCCATTCGTGGATATATAAATGCATAAGTGTGAGTGTGAATATCATGCATACGCCTAATCAAGTAGGTATACTTGGATGGTATGTTTAGGATTTCGTATTATATTGATGTTTGGGCTAGTTAGAAACCATCTCGGTTTCTGACTAGCCTAAGTATCTATATTAATGCAGGTTTAATTGTGTTAACTACAGTTTAATCAGTTTATGTTAAATAGGTGAGAACTTAGTGCTTAGTTAAACCTAACATAGGCTTTAAAGCACGGTTAACCAAACTATGTAACCTACGTTTACTGAATAAATGATATGTCTATGTCTGTCTTAAACAATTGGTTGCTTTCGGTATCTGAATCTAATCTATGCATTCAATTTGAGTGCAGTGCATTCATTGGAAATGGAAATTACGAATAGTCCAAAGGTTATTTATTGTGTCCTCATTAAATGTACATAGACAGAAGATAGGCTTTTAGGAAGCCTATCTGAGGAGTTGTATTTATAAAAATATTTAATTAGGTATAAAAAGGAAAAGAACATCATAATAATTAAGGAAATAAAAGGTGAATATAATTTTCAATTAAAAAACTTACCACTGAAGGCTTGTCTGCCCATAATTCGAGGTCTGAAAACACGTAGTCAGTCAAAGATTCATTCCCAACTTGTATTTCACCCCATGGCGAGTTCAGCAGCTTACAATCATGGGCTGGGGCAGTTTGAGTTGCCAGACATCTACTAAAAATACTGTTAGAAACACTAGATTTCTTCTTTCCATTTTTAACGGTATTTAAAATTTGCCGCGCAACGTTCCCGCGTAAAACTTTCAGCGACATGTTGGTTGTATGCTCTAGCGCACGATAATGACGCGCGGGCACCGCCTCCGCTCCGGTTTTGTTTTGGCGCGCTCTCTGCGTGAGGGCAAGGTCCACTCACTATTTAAATAGTAAATACGAAAAGCACCAACAAACAAGATTAGACGCTGTTCTGTTATCAGCGTAGTAATGAATGAGACACGTGCCCCGGAGGCCGGACTTGTTTATACAGACGAAGGGCTAACCTCGATTTCATAAAGAATATTAATTTGACCCACACTAATAGTCAACTGTTTGAAGCAACTTGTAAGCGTTTTATGAGTTTTAAAGTTTTGTAATCCAAAAATGATGAAGTTTTGTTTTAGTTTAGAGAAAGGGGTGTAAGGGGTTCCAACCCCCATCTCCGGAACCCAAGCCAACCTCACCTGCACGTAGTACACCCTGCTAACTAACAAACGGGGCTCTGGCGGCCGGCTGATTGCGGCATAGCGCAGCCTAACACCGGCACAGCTAAATCCCCTGGCCGCCGACGGGCAGCAGCGTCGGCGGTGTGAGAAGCTGTAGCCTGCGATCCCCAACCCGCATGCCCAGCGTGGGGATTATGGGCATATCCCCCTTCTTATAGGGGAGGCCTCCCCCAGTGTGTCCAGCAGTGGACTGAATAGGCTGTTGTTGTTGTTGTTGTTAGAGAAAATGTCACATTGAAACAAATAAACATAAACATTAATCAAATTTGTTTTTAGCCAATTAAAATAATGATAGTGTAGGTGAAAATATTGTAAAAAATAAAGTCATATTTACAATAATTCTCCTAGTCTAGCGATAACAAACTATCTCGTGGGTTAAATGATAACCTTTGTTTGAAAATAACACTGTACTTAGGTAGATAAATAAATAAAAATACAATTTAAATAAAATAACAACAAGTATATTGTGTCACGAATCCTTTACCCGTTCTCACTTCTTGATTTAACTTATTTCTAAAAGTTTGTCCTGTATTACTTAACAATTTAACATTATTTTGCTCGTAAATAGTCCATGGCAACGTCATCTATCACAAATATATTTATGTATCCAAAAATGTACAAATAAAATTGGTAATTGTTCTCGAACGCAAACATAACAGGAAATTGTTTGTATTCAGAGTGATTTATAATTACTTCCGAACATTGTTTGTCCAATGTATGTAAACGAAGCCGAAATCTGAAAGACCAATAAAAAAATAGAGGTCGCGATTAAAAAACCCTAAATTGTCCTAAAAACCCAAATAAAATATTCAACAATAATTTAAATAAAATCAACAAATGTCAACAATAATTCACTATGTGGCTTGAACGTCCCTTTTTTTCTTGGCGAAAGTTTGATGCGTTATCAATTCTCTGAAGAAACCGTCCTGTTTCGCCATGAGGTCTGGATAAGCTCCTTTCTCAATGACGACTCCGTTCTCCAGAACTGCCACTTCGTCGGCGGACTGTATGGTGCTGAGTCTGTGGGCTATCGTGAGAACAGTTCGATCCTTGCTGATTTCTTTAAGCGCTTTGTCTACAAGGAACTCCGAATATGCGTCCAACGCTGAGGTAGCCTCGTCTAGTATTAGGATCTTTGGATTCTGTAACAACGTAAAATTTTACTTAAAATATCTCTGAGAATAGGCTAGACGACTGAAAAATCCTAATTAGTCCGTTATTTACATATCCAAAAAATAGTGGACACGTATTTTTTATTTTGTTAATTAAACAAAAAATAACAAATATATAGTGCGTTAAAGTTCCGCGTGACGTCACGATATAGTACATTTTTTACGTCACGAGCTGGGGGCTCGTGAACTGTCACGTTCTTTATTCTCCGTAAATTTCTATAGATTCGATTATTAAAAAAATACGTCCAGTATTTTTTGTTGTACTATCTGGCGGACTAATAAGAATTATTATTTATTTACCCAGCCATTTACAGTACTACATACTATTAAAGTTCCACCATCATCTGGCTCCGTCAGCATCATCAGCCATTACTGGACATAGCCTCCCCTAATGAGTGCCATTGCACCCTATCCTGAGCTTGACGCATCCAGTTTCTACTAGCAGCCTTTCGTAAATCGTCAATACACCTGGCCGGAGGGCTCGCTCCGCAATTTTTTAAAATTTGATATTTATTTATTGGAACAATAACAATATTCACAAAAACGCAGGTGAAAACGTAGGAGTCTGCAATATTTAATAACCGTGTAGGAAATTCAGCGCCCTCCTAGTTAGTATTAACTCCTATTATTGTAATTGATTACTGCCTGAGTTCATTAAAGTAAAATAAATAAATCTAAATCTTAGAAATGGAACAAAGTTCCAGACAATAATAATATGTAATTATGCCCCTCCGCTTCGTCCGGAACGAAGATGAGAGAGCGTCGTTTCCTTGCTATTTTCTTCCAGTTCTACGTAATTTTTTCAATGTTTTATTTCATTACGAAATACAAATCAATAATTTCTACCTACTTTTCTGTTTGAGCATTATCATTTCGTCTAGAAAATTATTTTTATTATCACTAGGCAGCCCGAGGTTATAAAATTGTCTACCCTCAGGTTTTGAATCATTGCGTCGTCTACATCGGTTGGAGTTACATCTTTTGGAAGTTTAATCAAAGTGAATTATTGCTAAAATTGTGCTAAAAAGTGCTCTAATATGAGTCAGAGTGAGAACTAGAGTTCTGGTGCAGAGGTAAGTGTACCATATAGTGATATATCATCTTCTAAATCAGTTGATTCAACTGACTCACAAAGCAGTACAGAATTCAAATATAATAGGCGAAAGCTACGGCGTCGCCATGCTAGACGCAAAAGACGTCAGTCTTCAGCGTTAAAAGACCTATTAAAAAGAGTGAACGTTATCAGTGACATACTCATTAAACCCAAAAATAGCGAAGACTGTTTCAGGGGCCCTGACATCCAGTACGCTTTACCTGAAACTGGGGGACCTAGTTTTCAGTATTATCTCGCTGAGACGGAAGTACCCACTACAGATGGTATGAATAATGATATTGGGGGCCCCAATGTTCATTATGTTCAAGCTGAGATTCATGCACCCTATGAGGGAAATTGTAACCACACAGTACTGGAAGTACCTGTAGGTCAACAGGAGACGTTGTCAAGCAACGCTCCTGAACCTTTTCAAAATGAAGTCACCTGGCAAGGCTTGCCAGAGGTTGAAAATGTATGTACTGACACATCTTTACCTCAAAATTCTCAAACGCTTTGTTGGGAGCCTTCAGTGCAACTGAAAGAACCTACAATCAAAGAAGCGGTTGCTTCAGAACTTGATCTGTTGAGCAAGCTCCAGAAATTTGGTCGTTCTGATTGGATGAATATACCGTTTTTTGAGACTCAAAAAACTCATAGAGCAACACCTGGGTTTTGTGCGCTCAAGACTAATCCAGAATTGAAACCATTTGATACGTCGGCGACGTTTCAACCAGATTTTGAGAACACGCTCGCCGCTATAACACATGCTGCCATCATCCAAAATAATGCAGTTCAAGAGCGATTGCAAGGTATCGTAGACTGGAGCTATTCGACTGATAGTCTTTCACCAGACTCTTTAACTGAAAAAATTAGAGATTTGTTTATCAACGACAAACAATTTGCGAAAGCAAATGACGATATTCTGCAACTGTCTTGCGGTAAAAGAGCAAGTATCTTACAACATAGACGCTCTAACATAATAAGCCACTGCTCAAATTCTGTGGTGGTAGAAAGGTTAAAAGAGATACCTCCGTCAGATACTCATCTGTTCGACAACACCCAACTGCAAACAGTTTTGACTGATTATGGTGGTACAAACAAAACCTTCATCAAACCTAACAGGACCGGAGGTTCTGAACAAAAACCCCAGAGGTCTTATCACCGCAATACCTCTAAACCGAAACAAAGATTTAACACAAGTATTCCCAAACCTTTCGTGAGGATGGGAATTACCGACAAATTAAAAATGGCCCGGCGGGCCAAGAGACCAAAAAGAGACACCACGACCATTCGTATCCAAACCAATCCAATAACGATGCGAAAAGAAGGCGGTACAAATGACGCGAGGCGGCCGTTTCAAGGAGGGTGCCTGATGAATTTCCATTCGGTATGGAGGACAATGGGTGCTCCAGAATATTGCCTAAAAATAATATCAGGTATAAAAATACCGTTTTACAAAAAGCCTCCATTACTGAAAAACCAGTCTCTTCTCTAAACTTATGCCACACCAGTAACCTTGGATATGACAAAGGAAATATCACAAATGATATCCACTCGTGTTTTGGAAAAAGCAGACAACTCGGCGAGTTTTGTCTCCCCTATGTTCCTTGTCCCGAAACAGGACGGTACCCAGCGACCCATATTAAATCTGAAGAGGTTAAACGAGTTCATCAAGCCGTCCGAATTCCACCTGATATCTCATGTAAGTGTTCTAAAATTTCTTCAACCTGGGGACTGGGTTGCAAAAATAGACCTCTCTCAGGCATACTTCCATCTTCCAATATCGCCTGTTCATCGGAGATTTCTGCGGGTGCTATATCAAGGAACAATGTTTCAGATGACAGCCTTACCTTTCGGCCTAGCTTGTGCGCCAAAAATCTTCGCGTCTGTAACCAATTGGTTGGCCGAACAATTAAGAAGGACGAAAATAAGAATAATTGTATACTTGGACGATTTCCTCCTAGCATCACAATCCGAACACCTGTTACGGTTGCACATCCAAGAAACTCTAAGCTTACTACAAAATTTGGGATGGTCAGTCAATTTTGCCAAGTCGATGGTTATACCGACCAAGCATCTCGAATATCTAGGAGTAGACTGGGATTTACGCCTAAACATGAAAGGCATTCCTTTACAGAAAGAATGAAGAGACTAATACATCAACTGAATCAGTTTTTAGAGAAGCGGAAGTGGTCCCTCCGCCAAGTTCAGGTCCTATTAGGTTGCCTCAACTTCATATGCTTCGTTGTCCCGTTGGGTCGACTTCATTGCAGATTGATCCAAATTCACTGCAACCGCGAACTTCGGAAAGATCCCAAGTCAACAGTTCGCATCCCACAAAATGTTCTAGAAGAACTTCGCTGGTGGAAAAAGGCAATTTACCAGAGATCCCCGATCCATACACCAAAAATCAAAAACTTTTTAGTCACCGATGCCTCAGACTACGGATGGGGAGCATTTCTGAACAACAAAGTCATTTCAGGGCGTTGGAAACCAGCACAAAGGAACTGGCATTCGAACCAGAAAGAACTTCATGCCATTTTCGAGGCGATTGTATCCAACAAGAAGATCTTGTCAAACGGAACACTTCTTGTGCAATCGGACAATCGTACAGCCCTAGCCTATCTAAGGAATCAAGGGGGCACAAAATCGACCTGCCTCCTTTACGAGGCAAAGCAATTATTGGAATTGACTCAAGCCTACAAAATATCGATTGTACCACAACATCTCCCAGGCTACCTAAATGGGATGGCAGATTGCCTATCGCGAGGACGTCAGCCTTCGGAATGGCATCTTCTGAAGGAGGCCGCTCTACCACTATTTCAGAAACTGGGGCATCCACAAATCGACCTGTTTGCCTCAAAGACAACTTATGTTCTGAAGAAGTATTGCAGCCTGGATTACTTGGACAAAAATGCTCAGTTTTGCAAAGCATTCAGCCAAACCTGGCACTTCAAATTAGCATGGATTTTCCCACTTCCATGTCTAATACCGCAAGTCCTAAATCACCTAAATTCGGCGACGGGACGTTATATAATCATAGTTCCTCGGTGGGACAAGACTTTCTGGAGACCAGACCTCATGGCGAGAGCCCTAGCAGATCCCTTGCAAATAGCGAACTTGCCCAAAGTACTCATAGATACGACCACGAACCGGCCCCCACTGAATGTGAAGAATCTAACTTTGGAGGCTTGGTTGGTACGGGGTGGAATAACCTGCTAAAAGATTGGTCTCCCTGCGAGGTTGATTTATTAAGCAGATGTTGGAGAAAATCATCTTTATCTGTGTATAAAAGAGTATGGAAAAGTTGGTTGGATTGGGCTAAAATTAATCAGGTTACACCACAAAAACCTACAGGCCAAATCGTTGCCAGATACCTGGCCCACTTACATATTAATCGTCATCTTTCATTTAGTACTATTTTAGTTCATAAATCAGCTATTTCTACTATTTGTGAGCCTCACCTCCAAACAAAACTTAGTTCTGATCCATTTATCAAAAAGATTTTAAAATCAGTTGCATTGGAAAATCCTAGAAAAGTCCAGTGTCCTACGTGGGATCCATCTATTCTTGTGGATTGGTTACAAAACTATACTCTGAACAATATATCATTATTTGTAGCAAATAGGCGGTGTGCTTTAATTCTTTTATTGGCGTCTGGACGAAGGGTCCATGATCTAACTCTATTATGTATAGATACTAATAATTTTTCAGATCATTCTAATTACATGATTTTTTGGCCGAAATTCGGGTCAAAGACTGATACCGCAAATTTTCAACAATCAGGTTGGAAGCTGATACAAAATACTGATTCTAATAAGGTCTGCCCTATTTTTTGGGTACGCAAAGTCTTGGAACTAAGTAAACCGTTTAGAGGTAAGCTTTCTGAATTGTTTTTAACAGGTGTCTCACAAAACAAACCAGCTTCTAGGACAGTTATTGCTTCTTGGATTAAGACTGTACTGAAAGATGCTGATGTTAAAGCAACTCCAGGTAGTACTAGAGCTGCAGTTGCATCTTATAACTGGCTAAAATGTATTCCTATTGATGAAATTTTGTCCAAAGGTAATTGGCGCCAGAGTAATACATTTATAAAGTTTTATAAAAAAGAAATCAAAGAAAAAGATAATAGTAATCTACTATTAACACAATGTTTTCAGCCAATTTTATGATTTGTATGTAATATTAATCCATTATCATTCTATTTACTTGAATATTAGGTACCTATCGAAAGAAAAGTTACCTATTTTGTTAAGTTATTGATTTCTGTATTGAGATAAGTTAATGTCATACATAACTCATATGTGGTAAAACTTAATCCTGAATAATTTGATTTACTCTGTTGATTTTTCTCAAATATATGACTTGTACCGATTCTCATTTCATACTTTCTCTCACTACCTGATTTTACCTATAAAAATAATACCTAACTATTATTATTATTATTATCACCAGGCGAAAACAAACACGTCTCATCTTCGTTCCGGACGAAGCGAAGAGGGGCATAATAGAACAATTTAACATAAAATGAAATTGTTATTATGCTCCTGAAGCTTCGTCCGGAGTACTTAAATGCTGCCTGATGAAGATGAGTCGCAATGATTCAAAACCTGAGGGTAGACAATTTTATAACCTCGGGCTGCCTAGTGATAATAAAAAGACGTGTGGCTCTCGGGGACTGCCGCGGTAAAGCTATTGCATAGCATTTTGTATCAACTTATGCAATTATAATTATTTATTTATTTTATTTATGCAGTATTTCTTTTTCTTTGATATTAATTCAAGTTACACTTTTTGAGCGTGGTGACCGATAAGAAAACAATTTTTTTTCTTTTATTAAATAAACGAGCTTCGTAGAGTCGTACAATACGTCTAGTTGCACGCACACAAACACCGTGCCGAAAAGAAACGACGTTAGACAATGCACGGCCTTCAAGCCACACCTCCGTGCCCGTCGAAGTGGGGAGCGTGAGGTTTTTTTTCGTTACGGCATTTCTGGATTCGGTCCCCGCGCTCGAGGCCCTCGATAGAAGCTATGCAATAGCTTAGTAATCCGAGTATGTAGTAGGTATCTAACTTATACGCATACACACCTTTCGTCCATAGATGTTTGTCAAAACATCGATAGTCGATAAAATGTAGTTGATAGGTGTTTTACACAGCCCTATTCTTACCTACATAATTTTTTAATATTCAAAAACGAATGAAATTGATGAATTCGTTTCGTACGATGCTTATTTTACTATGTTTGAAATAGTATATTAAAAGTACATGGGAATCTACTCACTTTGTCTATCTTTTGGAATCCCACTGCAAATTTCTGCCGCCGTAAACAGAGTTGGTCGCGCAATAATTATGCCTAAAAGACGACCGTTTTCGTAAAATTTACGCACGAAATGTTTGGAACAAACTTTTTTTCCATTAGTTTATTAATTTTAGGTGAATTCAAAAATGTAGAGTTTATTTGACTAAGCCACAAACTTTGCTTAAAGGGCGTTTGCAGAAAACAGTGTATTATGATACCACTATCATTTTTTGATTCACACGCAGGGACACTACATTTAGTAGCACCCATTTTATACGATTTCACTTATAATTGAAACACATAAACATCTAAAAGCAATAAAAATTCCAAAGAAAAGATTGTGATGACAGAAATTTCAAAATTAAATCTGAAATTAGATTCAGGTGAAAAACGTCAGACGTCAGTTAGTGTCAGAGGCCAATCATGGATGTGTAGCTTATCTTTACTGTGTTGAACACTAGCGCTGCGACGTTGCGACGAAGAACTAATAGAATACAAAAGTTTGAATATGAACTCTATTTCCAAGCAATATATTATAAAATTAAGTAAAAGTGGGGAGCGTGAGGTTTTTTTTCGTTACGGAATTTCTGGATTCGGTCCCCGCGCTCAAGGCCCTCGATAGAAGCTATGCAATAGCTTAATAATTTTCTAGACGAAATGATAATGCTCAAACAGAAAAAGTAGGTAGAAATTATTGATTTGTATTTCGTAATGAAATAAAACATTGAAAAAATTACGTAGAACTGGAAGAAAATAGCAAGGAAACGACGCTCTCTCATCTTCGTTCCGGACGAAGCTTCAGGAGCATAATAACAATTAAATTTTATGTTAAATTGTTCTATTATCTGCTGCTGGGTATATTAGGTCTTCCTTTAAATATTAAGACAGTTCCGTGCCAATACATTATATGAAAATTTAATGCATGTGCGATGTGTGTGAAAACATTAATTTGTTCGTTTAAAATAGCGACAATCGTAATATTAACACTAGAAATAAGGATAAACTTCCTATTCCTACTGTTAGGCTCCATGAAGTTAGTCGATCTTTTAAAGGGATAAGTGTACGATTTTTTAACAAAATCCGAAATGACCTGATTAATTAATCTGTAAATCAATTCAAAAAAGTTGCTAAACGTAATCTTTGTAATAAAGCTTATTATAAAATTTCTGATTATTTAGATGACAAAAAAGCTTTGCATGAAACTGCCTCCAAAAACAATGTAATAGGTATTAAGAACAATGACGTTAAAAAAATATAAGCCAAGTAGTTTCTTGCCAATTCTTCTCTGTTTGGTCGCGTTACGAATTGGAGGTAAATTTAAAAAAAAAGATTCAAAGTGTACTTTAAATGCCTTATGAATAAAGAGATTTTTTACTTTTTGTTCAAGCGAGCCTCCTCTGTTTTGTACTTTTCTCCCCAGCTACTTTCGTTATGTCGTCGAACTAATATTAATAACTTCAAATATAAAAAATCCTACAGCTCTCTGACTAGTGTATTACATTTTGTTCCGTCTGGTTGACACAAATTAGTCTGACCTAATTAATTATCTTCGAAGAATTATTTCCTACTAAACAAATGCGACCTTAAACAGCTATTTGATTATTTTTCTAAAGACAGAGAGAAGAAATGTTTTTTTCTTCTTAGAATGGTTTGTGAATTTGCCATTTTATGTTATTATTATTTTTTAATAAAAAAATTGTCAAACATGTATCTACAAAAAATTATGAGTTTAAAGGAAAAGGATCAGGAGGATAAATAGGAAATTATTATAATAATGTACTTACATAATATTTACAAAAGACATGGCTATATATATTTATATTATTCGTTGTATTGTAAAGAAATGTGTTGTTTATTCGATTTTAACCTTTCATTCGCTTTAATGTAGGTCGCATTTCCGCATGCATTTTAATAGAAAAGGAAAAAATACCAATAAGTTCCAATAAAAAATAATCAAAGAGGTTTGGGTTTAGATTTTTTTTTCTAAAAGAAACAATTGATGGGTATCGAAATTATTGAGAGAGTTATAAAGGATGTTTGGTGAAACGATATGGGGATTGAAAAAGCTGATCAAGGGTACCCATGTTATCATTTTAAACCACATGTGCTATTACGAAAAGTGTCATGGTTTTTAAGTTAGCAAACGTTGTTTATTTCTTTTAGTACGGGTTTCTTTTTCGTTCAAAGGTTGCCGTCGCATACAGCTTTCTACAATATTTTCTATCTCTATAGTATTTTAAACGAACCGTCTGTTGAAACATGGACATGGTCCATTTTGATACAAAATAAAAACAAACTTAATATAAAATAAATAATGAAAAACCACATACAAATACACATGAAAAAATACAGAATATAAAAATACGCGTATGCATTTTGTGAAACTCGTCAGAGAAAGTTAGCGGAATTTGTACTAAATATTTTGCCTTGTAGAATCTATTATAGTAATGGATTTTCACAAAGGCACCCCTGAGTAGAATAATTATTAATAAGAAGCAGTATACCTTGACAATAGCCCTGGCTATAGCGACTCGCTGTTTCTGCCCCCCGCTCAACTGACTCCCCCTGGCTCCCACTTCTCTATTCCAACCATCATGAGTGGAGACGACTAGCTCATGCAAATGCGCGGTGCGAGCTGCCTTTATCCAGTCCGGTTCTTTCTGTTCAATACACAAAATGAATACATATAAAGTCAAAACAACAATGGCTTAATATTAGTCCGCTGTTGAACATAGGCGTCCCCTAATAAGGGGAAGGGGGATATCCCCATGCTGGGATTGCGAATTGGGGATCGCAGAGCATGGCCTCTCGCATTGCCGACGGTGCTGCTGTGTTAGGCTGCGCTATGCCGCAATCAGCCGCCGCCAGAGCCTCGTTTGTTTGTTATCGGGCTGCAATACGGGCAGGTGAGGTCGGCTTAAGGCGACTATACTTGTCAAACTCCCTCTCGCTCGCACTATTCAACATTTTTGAAGATATAAAATCATCATTTGTTTGTTTGAAAACTTTATTGCACATACTTAAAATATGTTACAAAAGGTGGGCTTAATGCCATAGGCATTATCTACCTGCCAACCAGTAACAGGTTTAGATAAGAGGTTGGCGTGCTAACCTTAAACTACTAAAAAGATCAATGATGCTAATAATATAGGTACTAATAATATACATATCAACACTAAACCAAAACTATATAAATATAATATAAACTGTCGATACAATATTCAGATATACCGAAAGCAGCGTACAACTTTGCGTGGAAAAAGATCTATGAGTATAAATAACCTCTTCAAATAGCCTTCACATTCAAGAGAATAACAATTCAAAGGTTCAGCAATGATATCATTTTAATTCTATTATGTTTTCTTACCAAAAAACTTGTACCAATGTGATCAATTTTGGTACAAATTTTTTGGTAGGAAAACGTGTTGGGTTCAACATGATATTCTTGCTGAACCTTTGTATTGTTATTTTCTAGACCGTGAAGGTTTGCTATTTTGCATAACTACATTCAGTGATTTTATATCTTCAAAAATGTTGCATAGTGCGAGCGAGAGGGAGGATTGACATGTATAGTCGCCTTAAATTCCAAAGATGGGTGATATGGTGGTAAAAGAGGATCAGCGGTGGGAGGTCTACATATTCGGACTTGGGGCAAGGTTCGGGTTTTGCCTCTCTGTCTGACGAGTGAAATGTCTATAGTTGGTCTTCTAACCGACTTTTTCACACCGTGCGAACCTTCGCAAATAAGAAACTTACTTTAGAATCCTCTGTCTCTTCATAGTCATCGAGAGCTCCGTACAAAATATTATCTTTGATCGAACCACTAAATAAAACAGGCTCCTGAAACAAAAATGTAGAATGTTTAAAATAAAGTCAATAAAAATCTTAAACAAATTTGTAGGCAGTGAATATCTACAGAAGACAGGGTAGTCACTGTTTAGACATTGACGATCACTTAGACTGGTGGCACAATAGGGATGACGCTAAATGGCTAAAAAAAAATGTAATCAGTCCGTCAGATAGATCAACAAAAAATATTGGACACGTATTTTTTTATTTATCAAATAAATAATAATTAACAGAGTTAAAGAGTTGAAGTTGAAGTTCGGGAGTGGGGGCTCGTGACGTCACGGCTAGGTAAAAAGTGTACTAAGCCGTGAGGTCACGCGGAACTTCAATGCACTATAAATAAATAAATAAATAATGCTGAACTATCACACAGCATCATGCAGCCCCAAACTAAGGAGAGCTTGTGTTATAGGAACCACATGATTGATGTATTACATTTTTTTTTATACTATATCTTTGTCATTTTGTGTTTAATTGACAAAAGAAAATTTACGTGTCCAATATTTTTTGTTGATCTATCTGACGGACTAATTAGAATTGTTCAGTTGTCATCCCTATTGGATAGTGCACAGCTGCCTTTAGTAGAGATGCAAGTTCAAGTCCCGTCTGGGCCAAAAACATTGGATAGCATTTTAACGCTTTGAATGCTAAAAACACAACTGAGCTGCATACGCAGGCCGCCCTCCAAGGTTCGCAGTTAACGTGTTTTGAAAAAAGTTTAATTTGTTTGTAAAAAGTGATTTATGATAAGTTTTATAATTTTTTAAGATATCAATGGATTCAATTGTATTTTCACACAAATAATTAATGTTAATGCGAAAGTTTGTGTTAGTGTGTTTGTATGTTTATTCCTAGCTCCGTAACGGCTGAACGGATTTGGATAAAACTAGGAATTTACCTCATTGATAGCAGTATCTTTTTATTTTGTGGTTAGTAGATTTTTTTCTTAGGAAACTATAGGTCAATTTAAAAGAAAACATCAACGGCATTTTCGGATTCTTGAAAAAAATGTACAGTCAGGCTAGAAAATGACATTTGTCAAAAAAACAAGTGGTCTCAAATCAATAGACTCCATTTCCCAACAGGAACACATTTCCCAAAGTAACTTACCAACTAAATATTAAGATTTTGCAAAAATAAAAAACCCCAGCCTGTATATCATATTACTCAGGCGAAATAAAAATATGGCCATGTCACTTATGACGTCATCCGCAAAATGGCTGCTGTCAGATAAACAGATATGTACGATTCACATGTAACGGCGCGCGTCGGAGAGCATTTTGGTGCAACATGCTAAAAGAAATTGAAACATCCACAAGGAGTTAAGTTCGTTATTTGCATGCAATTTACGCAGCTTTGAGCTTGACAAAGCTCTGACATAAATAGATCCGTAAGTAGATATTGCATGCAAATAAGGAACTTAATTGCTTTATGGATGTTTCGATTTCCTCTAGCATGTTTTAAAGTGCGCTTCGATGCTCTCCGACGCGCGTGAGAATCGTACATTACAAAAACATGAACATACCTGACTAACATAACCGACATGGCTTCTCAACCAGACAGGATCAAGCTCTTTTATATCCACACCATCAAGCAGTATCCTCCCTTGTTCTGGATCATAAAGCCTCAGGATAAGTGCCGCCACAGTACTCTTGCCACATCCAGACCTTCCGACAAGCGCTATCGACTTCCCAGGGTGGAGATGTAAACTCAACCCCTTTATAAGAGGCTGATCGTTGTACGAATAGTGGATATTCTCTAAGATTATCTCGCCTTTTGGCCTTTCTGACGGTCTTAGTCCACCTGGAAAAAATATACTGATGACGATAGGTAGAAATCCTAACTTATTTTTCTTTTCACGCCATGTATAAAATTCGCATACACGTCGGGGTACAGAATGCGAGAAGCATACATTATAAGTAGTGGGTAGGTACTAAGGGTTGGCCGAAGGGTGAATACATAAATAAAAAAAGTGCGAAAACATTGGACTATTCGAAGGTAGAGTTCTTTGTGGAGGGCTCGTCCGGGGAGGTACTGCCATCATGCCTATCTCTGCCGTGAAGCAACTGAGCTGTGTTTCGGTTTGAAGGGTATGGTTGCCGGTGAAATTACAGGCACAAGAGGCTCATCATCTTCATGCCTCAAGTTGATGGACGTAGGGCGTTATATTGTAGAGCACGTTCCAAAACGTGATTTACTACGTAATGCTTTGTGATAGGTAATGGTTACCATTTAACATCAGGTGGGCCATGTGCTTGTTCCATCTTCTAGTAGTATAAAAAAATATATATTTAGAGTGTACATTTAACTTTGCAAAGTTCTTGCCACACTTATTTCATTTCACATCCACATGCTTCACCGCTGGTCGGATCAAGATTCTTTTGGCCTAGATCACTCCACCACAAGCCTATATTACTCCAGGTCCTATATTAGGTCCAGCAGTAAGGACGCAGCTGCCCATCGGCGGCGTCGGAATGTAGCTGTGCCGGTGTTGGGCTGCGCTATGCTGCTATCAGCCGGCCGCCAAAGCCCCGTTTATTAGTTTGCAGGGTGCACTACGTGTCGGTGAGGATTGCTTGGCCACCGAAAATAGACGTTGGAATTGGAACCACGTAGGTACGAACACCCCACTTACACACTTTTTTAAAAATTGGGTATATGTTTTTCCTACTGTCATAATTAATTTAATTTAATTAAGTACTAAGTTCTTTTACTTAGAGTAAGTAGTATTTTTTTGGCCGTTCTAATTAATTTAAAAATAAACTAATTATCTTGACACACTTCATTCATTCACTAACATCTTCACGCTCAGCTATTCATCATGATTCTCTTGGCCTAGATTCCGTCTAGACTTACCTATAACTGGAATGGTAGGATCCCTATCAATGATATCCCATAACCTAGTTGCAGCACCAATGCCCTTGTTTAATTCTGTATAGAAACTGCTCAGGCCTCCAATGCTTATGCCGACGTACGCTGCGTAGAGAAGAAACGACGTTAGATTCCCAACGGTTAATTGTTCGGTGGCTACCATACCGCCTCCGTAGTAGAGTACTAGGATTATTATTGTGTTGCCAGCTAAGCCAGTCTGTAAAAGAAAAATAGGACGTTGGACTTTTTCACATGGCCAATTAGCTAACCCCGAAGTAACTTCAAGCATTTTTTTTTTAAATACTTACATATATTATATTATAAATAGAAAACACCCAGATTACAGAAAAATATTTGCAGATTATGAAAGACTAAAGATAGTCTTCGTTTAAATTTGACAGTTTGTATACAAAATACCAGTTTTAAACCAGTATTTTTTGGTAGGAAAACGTGTTGGGTTCAACATGATATTCTTGCTGAACCTTTGTATTGTAATTTCTAGGCCGTGAAGGTTTGCTATTTTGCACAACTATGTACATTCAGTGATTTTATATCTTCAAAAATGTTGAATAGTGCGAGCGAGAGGGAGGTTTGACATGTACCGTCGTCGCCTTAATGTCTGCGACGTGAGACGCACTTGCGCTGTGTCACACAGTCCACAGTCAGTCTATATCAGTCCACTGCTGGACAGAGTCCTAAAGAGCGCCATTATGCCCTGTCCTGATCTCATCTCGTAGTGACAGTAATTCGCAAAAATTGTGTTGGTTCCGTTTGGATTCACGTTTTTGCCGGCAAGTGAAAGTGAGGTTATGGTGCAAGTTTGGATGTTTTAGTGATAATTCTAAGTTTTCCCAACAAGTGCTCACGTCCATAGTTGCGTCGTAGGCCACTACCTACTATTTTATTATAAAATGTGCAGTGTAGTGACAATTTTGTGAAAACCTTGGCTCCTTCACTTACCTACCTACCGACTGGCCGCGGCCAAACCGCATAGCAAAGTAGGTACTCTAGTAGGAACCGGCAAAAACAACCTCATCACGAGAGCAAGAGAAAGAGAAAGATGTCCGAACGTGGCAAAATGCCTCCCCGTAAACCCCCGGACCGTTCGAATGATTGCCAAGAAGCGGTCGTTGAGCCGTCCATTCCACCATCGGCGACTGTACCCCACGCAGAAGGCGCGCATGAATTCAGTGCAGGCGGAAATGTTGCTCCGCTCCATGTTGAAATCGATCGCCCTCCTGGTGAGCGAGTTGTACAGCCCAGGCGCCGTGGCTCTTCTGATGAAGAACACGGAGACGAGAAGCGTCAGAAACTAAAGTCGCTCTCACCCTCAACACCACCAACCCCGAAGACCCCCTCCCCGCCGCCACCAACAAGGATCCCGCTGCTAGTACGCTCTGTGAGATCCGCGCCAATGTGGCCGTTAATGGGAAACGACGAAGTCGTCAGACTCTCGCAGCCGCGGTCCCCCTCCCCGAAAACGACTCCCCCGTCACACGACGGCGGCGAATCGCCGGTCGACCCAGCGGGCAGGAGTCCCCTGTCGACCGCAGCAGCGAGCGATGCGTCTGAATATTCAGACTGCGAGCGCACCGACACTGCCTCACCCCAAGGTACCCCACACGATTCCACATCATATGTTGGAATCGCATCCTTCCAAGTGGACCAGGCACAGAACCCTGCCCACGTATCGCCAACATTGAGTCTGGCAGCCTCATATGCAGCGGCCCTCGTAAAATCGCCGTCGCATAGACTCCCCTCCAACCTGGAGCTAATGCAAGAAGCCACGGCGACCAACACCATAGGTCTGCCCACGCCCGCAGGACAAACAGGCGCTTGCCCTTCCAACACAGGTGATCGAACCCCGCCAGCCGCATCCGCATCAGCAACTGCTAAACCAACACAGCCCACAGCAGTGCCCACCAAAGCCTACCCACCTATAGTGGTTGAACATCTTCCCAACTGGACTTCCCACTTCGCCGCACTAGCGCGAAAATTAGGACATGCTCCGAACGCGCGCCCTCTGGGCAAAGGGGTGCGCTTCATACCACGCTCTCCAGAAGAGTACAGAGTAGTGCAACGCCACCTTGTAGATGCAATGGAGACAGAACCTGGACTCTCTTGGTTTTGTTACAGCATGACCACAGAAATACCTACAAAAGTGGCTATTCGCGGCCTCCCGGCAGACACACCGCCAGACGATATCCAGACTGCCCTTGAGGAACCAAATTTTAGAGTTCGGTTCATCAGGCCCATACCACCAGTAAGGGGCAGGCCCGGATGCCTGTTTCATGCACAACTCGACCACCTAAATCAGGTAGAGCTAGCCCGACTCTATAATATAAGAGAGCTTCTCTACATGCCCGGAATTACTATTGAAGCTTGGCGAGGAGCCGCGGGAGGAGTGGCACAGTGCCACCGCTGCCAAGCCTTTGGACACTCCTCTGCAAACTGCCACCGCCCACAGCGATGTGTACGCTGTGGCGGTGGGCACCGAGCAGCGGACTGCCCCCGCCCAGACAGTGAAAAACCAACGTGCGCGAACTGCGACAAACCGCACACGGCCAACGACGGCCGCTGCGCTTTCTTTAAGCGAGAAGCTCGGAAGCGTGGAGTCAAAACTCCTGCTCCACGGCCCATTCCACCCATACCAAGAGTGCGTGAAGCTTCTCCTCCAGCTCGTCCTGGAGCACGATCAGAAGCGCCAATCCGCGACCCACAACAATTCTATGTAGAATCGCTGCATCCACCGGCAAATCCGCCAACCGACCGCGGAACTCCCCTCAAAAATAAAAAGAGAAGAGGAGGAAAAAGGAAAAGAAAACCAGTCACCAACTCGACACCACAGGTACAAACCGTAGCCGCCCAAAATGGGCCGATGCACCACCAACAGCCAGTGCTTCCTGCGCCCGAGACGCAATTAGCATCGTCTACAGCCGCAATCCATATCGTCTCCCGGTCTCTTGTACTTCCAGAAATGACTCCGCCAGACCGCGCCACGAAAGTACAATTTGCTCCCGCGGCTCATTCAACCACTGAGGTTCGTCTGGATCCTGCTCCAGCTCCAGGCCAGCCACCCCGCCGTGAGCAGAACCGTCGACAACCCACACCGTCCCAACCATCGACGGAGAGCGCATCAATAGCTCAACCACAGACAGCAACCAATACAATGGCGGGCAGCGCCGGGGACCCGATGCGAATTATGCTCGGGATCTTGGCGGATCTGCTTACCACCATCGTCGCGGGGGGTGACCTCAAAGACGCAGCGATGCGAGGACTGGCCGTAATAAACGCGAGTCAGTATGGATAGTCACAACCATTTAAGACTCATTTACTGGAATCCCGGGGGGGTCAGGGAAAAAGTCTCGCCCCTCCGCCTACTGGCCCAGTCGCAAAACGCACACATTTTGCTGCTGGGGGAGACAAAACTACACCCTAACTTCGTGATCCGGGTGCCAAATTACTTCTGTTACCGACGAGACGAGACCTCCCCACAAGGCACAGCATACCGTGGAACGGCGGTTCTAGTGAGGAAAGACCTAGTCCACGAAGAGTTGAGTCACCCACCCTTCAAAAACCTGCGTTCAAACGGAGTCCTGGTGAATGCAAATCGTAAAGAGCTGAGAATCTTTGCTGGCTACCGCCCGCCTGGCCCTGTCTACTCTCGTAGTGACACGGCGGCAATATTCGATAGGAACACCCCTACACTCATCGCAGGCGACTTCAACGCTAAGCATACAGCATGGGGTTCAAGAACCATAAACCCAGCGGGACGTATGTTGTATGACGACGCAGAAGCCAACAACTTCGAGGTACTAGGGCCAGACGCGCCAACACACATACCCACCTGTACTCAACACGCTGCAGATGTTCTCGACGTAATTCTCCAAAAACATCTCCACTGCCCGATCCACATTGAAGTTCTATACGATATGGATACACAACATCTACCAATCCTCATAACACTTGCTTTAACGGCTAACTTCACTCCGCTGCGCCCTTTTAAAGAAAAAGTGGACTGGGTAGCATATGGTAAGAAGCTCGAAGACATCACCATAGGTCGTCTTACCACACCGGAAGAGGTAGAGGCCAATGCTATCTTCCTTATGAAAAGGATGGTCCAAGCGAAATCGGAGGCTTCCAAACCCTCACCTCGGAGATCACCGCGCCAGGACGAACTCCCACAGACGATAAAAGAGCTACTTCGCAAGAAGAGGGCTACCTACCGCCTGTGGGCTTACACCCGGTGCCCAAGAGTTAAGACAGTACTTAACAAACTTACATCAGAAGTCAACCTAGCCGTGGACACGTGGCGTGGTAAAACCTGGGAAAAAAGAATAGATGAAGCCGCAGAACGAGACACAAATCTCCATGCCCTCAACCGGCAGCTGACCAACGCTCCGACTCCCACATATCCGCTACTGAACGCACAAGGGCAGCGTAAGTTCGCGCCAGCAGACCGGGCTGAAATACTGGCGGACCATCTGGCGGTGCAATTCTCTCCGCACCCCGTTGCAGCAAACACTCCGGGCAATATCACCTCCCATCACGCTACTGTCGAAGCAACGGTAGAGGAATTTCTGTCGCACCCTATTCCACCACTCAGGGGCGCCGAATTTATTTCTCCCGCTGAAGTACGGCGAGCAGTCCTTCGTTTACCTAGGCGTAAAGCCCCAGGCAGTGATGAACTCCCTAACTCAGCGCTTCAAAATCTACCTCGAAGATGCATGGTTGCCCTTACCATGCTTTTCAACGGAATACTGCGAACGGGGCACTTTCCCGACGTCTGGAAACTAGGCAAGGTGATAATGCCTCCAAAACCAGGGAAAGACCGACGCTACCCAGCAAGCTACCGGCCTATTACCCTGCTATCGACAACCGCTAAACTCTTTGAACGTCTCCTACTCCGGAGGCTTGCTCCGTGCATTGAGCCCAGGCCCGAACAGTTCGGTTTTCGTAATCAGCACTCCACAACACTTCAGCTCACAAGGATCCTCCATCATCTAACGCACGAGCTCAACAATGGCCGCTCTACCGTCGGAGTATTCCTAGATGTAGAAAAGGCATTCGACCGAGTTTGGCACGCGGGACTTATCTTAAAACTAATAGCCTCCACCGCACCACCGGCCATCATCCAGATCGTGGCATCCTTTCTGCGTGGTCGAAGTTTCTACATCTCGGTCGACCAAGCTCAATCTCGACCCCGACCCATCACCGCTGGAGTGCCCCAAGGCAGCTGCCTGTCACCTGCACTCTACGCCTTGTACACAGATGATATTCCGACACTAGGAAACCAACTATTGCCCGGAGAGAAGGACATTACCTTAGCACTCTTCGCAGACGATAGTGCCTATTTTGCGTCTTCCGTCTACCCCGACATGGCCGCCCGACAAATGCAACACCTGCTTGACCGATTGCCGGCGTGGCTAGATAGTTGGCGCATTGCCGTGAACGTCGGAAAAACGGCCGCTCTACTCGTCACCCGCCGTCGCACATTGCTACCACAACTACAGTTGCGAGGACAAGCCATAGAATGGCAAAGCTCTGTCCGGTATCTCGGCGTAGATATAGATAGATCCCTAACGATGAATGCCCAGGTAGAGCGTACTCTGCGTCTTACGCGCGCTTCACGAGCTATGCTACGCCCAGTCCTTGCCTCAAGAATACCACTGAGAACAAAGATGGGGGTATACAAAACTTACATCCGCTCACGGCTCACATACGCAGGACCAGCGTGGTACGCGTTATGCTCTACCACAAACCGCAAACGAATCCAAGCTCAACAAAACATAGCTCTCCGTGTGTGCACAGGAGCTGGGCGGTATGTTAGGAATGACGTCATCGCCCGCGACGTACAAATGCCCAGCGTCAAGGACTTTGTGGCATTCCTAGCGCGAAGGATGTATGACCGCGCAGACAACAGTCGCCACGTACACCTTAACGGCATCGCGCCTCTACACGCCCGACCTCCTGATATTAACTTCCCATGGCGACCTCTACCTCGCGAACTCCTGGAGACACCCAACTCTCCGGACCAGTATCCACTTCCGTAGCCAGAAATTGGACAACGTAACGCCTTTGGGAAGCCAACCCACGAGCTAGGGTGGCACTCAGAGCAAAACCAAAAGACTCGAGAGTAGTTGCTCTCGAAGTTGACGCCAGAGCAAAGAACTAACGTTCGATTCTTACCCGCACTTCCTAACCAAGATGGTAGAGTCGAAGTGTTGACGACCTTGATGATGAAAAATTGTGCACGCGTCACCCATTTATTTATTTACTCACCATAGCATAGAAGCTCCCAACAGCCATAGACTCTTTGTAGGCGAGCTGTAACACGTTTTCTATCCTCTGCCCGTACGATTCACACTCTTTAGCTTCTTTACTAAATGCTTTCACGGTCTTTATGTTTGATATTTTTTCTTCTGCCAGCTGTAAAATAAAAATAAGGTTTTTTTGACAACTGGATAAGTCTGGATAATTCTGATCATTATAGGTTAAATAATTCAAAAAGTTATCATTCCATATTTAACTATTAACTATTTATTAGAAATCATCATCATCAGCCAATAGCAGTCCACTGCTGGACATAGGGCACCCCTAAAGTCTCCTAAGGATTTATTGGTTGCATTGGGCGATTTGCCGGCATGACATGACATACCGAATCTTTCTAAATTGCTGTGCTAACGTAATACGTCAACGTCGCTGATAACGTTTTGCATATCCTCTGTTTTTTGCAAAGTATTTTATAAAGACCTATATGTAGAAAAGAACTCTTTTGGGCGACCGCAGGCGGTCTGCAAAACAGCTGTCCGATATTTGATTTTATTCAAGCAAGCCGTGTGCGGACTGTGCGGGGCTAGGTTGGTGCTAGAACATTTTGTATGAAGGGAACCCCTCCCCTCCCTCCGACGTTTGTCTAGCAAAAATGTTTTTAAGGTATGCGACAGCCCTTTATCTGCAATAAATATACTTCACTAATTAGGCACATCACGGGTTGTATAATGCGGGACGTCAATGCAGAACCTTTTCCTCCCACCTCCAGCATTCATAAAAAAATATGATTAAAAAAATATATTTATTTGATTTAAATCAGTTTTTTTTTAACATTCTGATCTTTTTTTAATTTGGAAGCAAGTTATAAATAGAAAAAAAACCACTTTTTTTATTATAACTATTAATTGAGCTTTTTGTCGCAGTAACAAGTGTATTATTTCAGAATTTTAACTATGCAATAGTTTAAAAACCCGGCTGCTATTATAATAGCGATGTACCCAGTCTCACTCTCACAATCAAAACTAATTTACCGACACCTCGCAAGCTAAAATTCGTCCAGCCGTTTGGGCTGTAGGGCGTGCCAAAGAAATTGACATACATAAAGACACTCGAAAAACATAACCCACCTTCCGACGCAGTCGGGTAAAAAAGTATTGATTTAAATCATTGATTTTTATAAAAAAAAAATTACTTGATTTTAATCTTGATTTAAATCATATCAACTCTGCCCACCTCAAATTAATATTACCTCACTAGTTTCCGCGAGTGAATCCTGTAGTTGCCTTGTGATACCCCGCACGAATCGCCCGTATATGACGGCCAACATCGACACAGGTGGCACCACACACAGCCCGATCATAGCTAGATTTGGCGACATGTAAAACTGGAACAAAAATATTTTTAAATTTTCACTTTTTCATATTATATCACATTTTTCATTAGCCATTGCAACAACTTTGGAACATTCGGGTTCGTATAATTCACACATTTTTGAGACTTAATCATCATAACGCCCTAAAGTAAGCAGAGCTTGCGTTAAGGCTCCCCCACATAGGCGCGTTATTATCGGTCGAAAATACCGGATGCGTTATTGCGATAATGTGGGAACGCAAGCGTCCCAATACAAATGTTCTAAGAACTATAGCGGAATGTCGCACAGCGGAGGAAGGCAAGCGTCCTACTTCTATTGCGATGACAGCAGTGACTGTGTTTAACTTCGTAGCTGTTCATGTCGGAATACCGCAGGACGGGGGGAAGCAAGCATCCTACTTCTATTGCGTCGTTATTATGGCAGCAGTGTGTAATATATAATAAACTAAAAACAGATAATGCAATAACGCATCCGGTATTATCGGCCGATAATAACGCGCCTATTTGGAGGAGCCTTTATGGGAATAACATGACATTTTTTTCGTATATACATAAATAAAAAACGTCAGAAGAAATAGACAGATCACAGACAAGAGAGCCAGGGCCAGGATAAATTTACAGATCTTACAAACATTTGTCATGTGGTGAGAATTGAACCAGTTACCTTCTGCGTCGTAGTAAACCTCCTAAATTAGGGAGAGACTTCTGTTTAGTAGGCGAATACAGTCATATTGTATAATGTATACATTTTAGGACTGCGTCGCGCGTCGCTCATTTGACGAGCGTGCGTATTTTCTCTGATCAAGCGCTTTCTAGTTGGACATACATAGTACTAAATTGTATGAATCTTATTGCACGTAACTGTACGCTGGACATCTAGAAAAACCATTAGCACCTGCTTACCATCATGCCAGTCCCAGCACCAACCATGAAGAGAGACCTCAAACCATCGCTGACGTTCTGACTTAAGTTACGACCGACCAGCTGTGTGTCTGCCGAAAGCCTGTTAACCAGCTCGCCTGTCGACGTCTTGCCGAACCACGCTGCTTCTTGACGTAGTATAGCACCATAGACTTGCTTGCGAAGGTTCTGGGTCATCCGTTGACCTATAAGTTATGTTGTTGTTGACAATAAATTGAAACAAAGACGTTAAGCAAATATAAACCAAGCAGAGTTTCTTGCCCAATTCTTTTCTGTTTGGTTGTGTTATAATTTATGAAAAAATACTATTGAAGGTCAAATGGTTCTTTCTAAATATAGAGCTGAGGACAGGTCGTAACGACGCTCATTAGGGCAGGCTTATGTCCAGCAGTGGACTGCCATAGGCGGATGATGATGATGAAAGGGGTTTTGTATTTGTATAATAATGGGATAGGGTTCAGTTTGTTAAACCTAATGATGCACTAATCCTTTCAGATTTCATGGAATTTAGACAAACAGGTAAAATCCTATGTCTGTTTGTTTTAGGTATTATAGAAAGATCAGTTTTCTATCTGACGACTGTGGTGCAGTGGGTGGCCCGCCTGAGACGCAGAAGGTTGCGGATTCGATTCCCCCTGCGGGACAAATGTTTGCATTTTCTGCAAATATTTGTCTCTGGCACATCTCAGGTCTGGGTGTTTTCCATACAATGATATGTAGGAATTTACAAAACAAAATATAAATTATGTAAGTAGAAATATCAGTCGTGTCGTATCCATAATACAAGCTCTGCTTAGTTAGTTGATGTAGCAACTACAGCTGTGTGATAACGTCCAGCATATTTTTATTATCTATCTTTACAGACGAAAACTGGTTCTCCAATACTTTGTAAGATCGCACTTCAACAATCAGATTATGTGTAAATTTAAAGTGATAAGACACATCAAAACTGCTTATGAACTCTTATATGAATTTATCTGCAACAGTCATGTGATAAAGATTACAGATATTAAAGCAAGTAATGTGTTGTAAAAAGGAAATAATTACTCAGGTCACTTATAATTAATTAATTCATCAGAATTACAAGACAGAATTGGAAAACGCAGTGTGTGACGCCCTCCGGGCTGGTGGAGTGACGATTTGCGAAAGGCGGCTGGATGCGTCGAGCTCAGGACAGAGCGCAATGGCGCCTATTAGGGGAGGCTATGTCTAGCAGTGGACTGCTATAGGCCCATGATGATGATGACATGACAGAATCTAGTATTATTTCATTAACTTCGGCAGCTTTATTTGCATGGCACTTGGATAAAAAGTAGCCTATATTCCTGGAACTACTCCTAATGCATTTAAGAATTATTATCGATAAACTAGCAGAACGTCGAATAGTGCGAACCATAGCGAAACCTACCTATTTTAGGGTTCCGTACCTCATAAGGATAAAAGGAACTCATTTCAGTGTCAAAATATGTTGCATTGACCTAAAAGCTTGGTTTTATACAGTTCTATGCTTAGCAGACATATTTGATATTAATTTGAACTTGATACCTCCACACATTCGTGAGAAAAAGGGTCTTGATAAATGAGAAATAAATCTATTTCTAATTCTAATTTGATAGGAGAAATTTTCCCCCCCACTGCCCCCCTGCTAACCCGACCCCAGTCAGCCCAACTCCTTGAAAGTAATGGAGAAGGACTCTGGAATGGTGGCAACATTGCTCTAGAATTACCCATGCTGCCTGTCTGTGAGTTTTGTTCAAGCAGCTTTTGTAACCCGGATTTTGCTTTAGTTTCATTTGTGGCAGAGTGCAATTGATCCTATCAAGGGTTCCTATTTTCCTCTTAAAGAATGGTACCCTAAAAATACTTTATATTGCTAAACCTTACCTGATATTGACATCAGGTAGACCCGTCCAAAGTTGCACAGTCCTCCAATCAAGAACACTCCGCACAACATTAGACATAAGGAGTCTAGTTTTTCCCGAGCAGCACCCAAGTCACCTGTGCTGCCGTAAATAATGTCTAGCACTTTCCCAAGTGAGAAGGGAACCGCCATAGTCACACTCGATGATACTATTAGGAAACCAATTGCACCTGGAACATTTTATGCAGAGTTACAACGCATATTTAACTGACTCATTGTTTAGTTTTTGCATTAGCATAAATTCTCGCTGGCAATTCTGTTATTTGTCTAACAGTTTCCTGGACTGTGAAAGGCTAGTTTGAAATTAGAATTGTAACAAAATATAAGGTAGTTTTAAAATTTGATGTAGTATTTTGTTAACCCTTGAATTAACATTGCAAACGTTTGTTGTCGTGTCGGTCACGCGAAGAGAGCAATTTCTTATAATTTATTGTATCGTCAAAATTCTCTCCATTTTCAGTAGTTTATCTTCATCTGATAGCTTAAGTGTGAGCAAACAGCAGAGTTTTGCCGGCCAGTCTTCGACATCCTAGATGCAGTGTTTGTTGGTTAAATCTAGGCAGACTTGCTAGGATATCGGACCCATTTTCTAGCTGAGATGAGCCCGCATCACTTGCTGAAGGTTAGTGAAATTCAGTTGTATTGCTCACAATCTGTTGACAAGCTGTTGTTTAACCCTTGTTTCGTATTGTATTGTTTTCTCATCAAAAATACAGTCCACTTTGTTGTTCACTCATAATACTAACAATATTGAGGTGAAGAATTGTTTCGCTGGGTACTTATCCCTCATCTTCATCATCATCAGCCTATAGCAGTCCACTGCTGGACATGGGCATCCCCCAATATGCGCTATTGCATCCAGTCTTCAGCTCAACACATCCAGCCTCTACCAGCAGCCTTTCGAAGATTGTCACTCTACTCCGGAGGGCGTCCTACACTTAATATGTTTGCCGAGCCGCAGTCTCCATTCAAGAACACATTTACCCCATTGGTTATCGGTTCATCAGCAGATATATACAGCGCACTGCCATTTCAGCTTGCTAATTCTCTAAGCTATGTCGACCACTTTAGTTCTATGTTGGATAGTCTCGTTGCTGATTATATCCTTCAGGGAAACTCCGAGCATAGCTCGTTCCATACCTTGCCGAGTGCTTATATCCACAAGTGATTGTTATAGATACTTACTTGTTAAAGTCCATTTCTCAGGCTCTGCTAAACTAAAGAGTCTTCTCAATTCTGTGGGCTTTAATTTTACATTTATCTTTTTAGATGTAGTTAACGTTGGTTTATCTTTTACACTCTCAACGTGGTCATTTTTCTTCTGTGCGTCTACTTGGCTGGTGTAATACCTTAGTTTGATATTAAATAAACCATTTCTTAAAGGAATACTTCTTTCGTAATAGTGGAGGAAGGATGGGAGCCTGGAACGGGAGTAAAACCTACTGCCACATTGAAAACACAGATTAGTCTTTGTCGGAACTCTCATTAGGAAATTAGATTTTATACTACATATTTTAAATTCAAAACTGCTGTGAATTACGCGTTGTAACATTTTAAAATAATTTTTCAAACTTTCATTTCAATCAAATCAAAATAAAAAGGTGCTGCGTGAAATGCATGACGTGCGTGACAGTGTTTCCACCTTGGTTTTTGAAAAGCGGCATTTTTAGGGCTAGAGTTGCTAATTTTGTCATGAAAAAGGCTAAAAGATCGGAGCCTTTTATCGGAATCTTCCAAAATCATTGAATCTTTATTTAATTTCTCGTTCTTCTGGTTCTTTGTAATAATCTGACAAATCTTTTGTTTTTTTTTCTCCCCTTGGTCTTTGTTTTATATTTTGTCTTTGTCTTGGTCTTTGTTTTTGTAAAAATCCAAAACACAAGATCCAGTATCTTGTGTTTTGGTTTTTTCTTGGTTTACTTTGTTTATAAAATTCACCTTTTCTGCTTTTTCATATGGCTAATTTTGTCTTTAAAAGAGATGATGAGTGTAACTGATGAAATCTATGTTACGACACGCGCGCATTGTTTAAGACATGGCGCGAATTTTCGAAGTTTTGTATCGCAAAACGAAAACTTACAGTAAAAAATGCTAGATCTAGCCCGAAAAGGGCAAAGGTGGCAACTGGCTGCGTGCGTGATTGATTGATTAACTGACTGACAGCGACTTACACAAGGCTGCCAGATGAAAAAAAGGTGTGATCGTACGCCAACTAAAAAATCGTATAGCAAGGAAAAAATGGTACAACATAGAAGTAGAAAGTCTTTTAGAAAAATTACTAAAATTCGTTAAGTGTTAGAAAAGAAATGCGATATAACTATTTATTAGACTTAGTATACAAACCTATCCCTGAATTGGTTATTACCAGGCCACAACCAGTCTTTAAATATATAATTTTTTCATAATCAGGACTATACTTCTGTGCTCTGGGGATGTCCCTCTCTGATGCAGAACGCTCTCCTCTTTTAATTTTGAGTACATGGCAAAGGTCGCTCTTCTTGCGAACCAGTATTGCACATGCTGATTATGCACAGCCTGATTATCCATTTACACGATTGTACATGGATGATCAGGTTGTAAATGTTTGGCACGTGCTGATTATTCACACCCATGGAATACACAGCCTGAAGATCCGTGTACACACAGTAGACAAGACTTATACTTCGTTTACAGTACTTACCCGGGGTGCCAAGAATATATTAGGGCAGTAATAGTTTCTTGTCCGTACTATACTTGCACTCGGACTTGAGTAGAATAGCTTCTAAATATATCATAGAACCGACGCAAAGCACCCCGATGCCATCTAGTCTTGTGGTCCCTATCCCTAGAGTGTATATGAAAAAAATATCCATTTTTATTTACATTTTAGTGATTTGATTAGTGATTTATTGTCTATGGACGTTTTTACTTAATACTCTCAAACGAGTGATAGCTGCCAAAAAAAATCGACCAATCATAAGCCATGTACGTACATCCATAATCAGGCTATGTTTACTTGGGGTGTGCATAATCGTCATGTGAAGATTATTCACAGCCAGGTGGTGGACTTTTTGCTGTGTATTATTTGTACATGGATGATCAGCCTGTACAAATCAAGATGTGCAAAATTAGGACCCGCTCTTCTTCACTTTCATCACTAATTTTGGTTTGAACGTAGGTATTGAATAATCACAAAAAAAAAACAATCAAAACAATACATAATACAGATCCAAAGAGTATCACTACGTAGTACGTACAGATCAAGAATGGTTAGAAAAACTGGTTTTAATTTTGACAAGTTGTAATCATTATGTACTGGAAGAGAAAAATAATAACTTTGAAAAAGCAAACAAATACAGCCTTTAAATGATTGTATAAAGGGTCTTCATTCAATTAAAAGATCTAGGCACGCGTTAGGTTGTTGGGGACTTCCCCGAAATTCATACTTACCGGTGGCGCACGTTCGTTTCATTATGAAATTTTGCCAGATATATAAAAATCGTACATTTTCCGTATTATGACAGTAAAAATGACAAAAAATCGTAGGAGTACGATCTAAATTGTACATCTGGCAGCCCTGGCTAACATGACGTAATTGTCATCAGTCATCACCCTTGACATTGACAGTCGGTAACAGCATATCTGTGGTCATCATCATCAAGGTCGTCAACTCGTCAACACTTCGACTCTACCATCTTGGTTAAGAAGTGCGGGTAAGAATCGAACGTTAGTTCTTTGCTCTGGCGTCAACTTCGACTATACTACTGGTCCTGAGAGTTGGGTGTCTCCAGGAGCTCGCAAGGTAGATGTCGCCATGGGAAGTTAATATCGGGAGGTCGGGCGTGTAAGGTGTATCTGTGGTAACAGTAGTTTTGTTTCACTGACAGTCATCGCATCAAACTTAGGCCAACTTAGGCCTACCACAAAGCCTCATCCATCGCATCAACATCATCCTATAAACAGTACTCTATCACCACGTTTAATTTCTCTATGTCTATCACTGTCTACTTTCATCAATCATACATAGTACTTACGTACCTAACCTCACAGAGAAATAAATACCAAGTTTACCAAACCTAGTATCGGAGACAAACGCTTAGAAACTGACCTACCTGACTTGGCCTGAGTGACCCAAGGAACTGAAGTAGGTACTAATAGTAAATCCAAGAATCTGCTTAATCCAAGAGTGCTTGTCAGAATAAGGCCTATCCATACCTATAAATTATGGCTCACAAAAACTTGGATTAATGTATGCAATTGATTGATTACTTACATAAACCCATAATCGTTTCAATTTAGAATTTTCGATATGAAAACTAAAAATATATTTTCCAGTATATTTATTTACCATAGGTAGTAAGACGTGTAGCTAGGTACATTCAATAATAAATAATAACAGAGACAACAAGCTCATAATTAAGTATTTAATTATTAAAAACATACTTTACTTAATCATGAATAGGGAGCCATTCAAGTATTACGTAACCACTATAGGGGGGGGGGGGGGGGTTTATTTGCTTTGCTTATTTTTGATGGCATAGGGGCTAGGTGTAGACGGTGACTACGTCAGCAGTAGTTATTTATTACACATTTTCAACCCAGACCAGATGCCTTATTTACTAACTCAGTTGTACACTGAAATGATCGGCACCGGACCTTTATTTGCAAACTTTGACATTTCATATGTGGAAATTCTAAGAACATCAATTGACAAACTGTCAACGTTCGTAAACAGAGGACCGGTGCTTATAATTAGTATTATTTAGTAAATGAGGCCTCAGACCCGCAAACCAGAATACATTAAAAGAAAAATGCAAAAAGTTACCAATGTTTCCGTAAGCACGGAGAGCATGGGGGGGGGGGGGGGGTTAAGAGCTTTGCTTACTTTTGCTGACAAGGGGGGAGAGGGGGGTTAAAAACTGTAAAAAACTGGTTACGTAATACTTGAACGGACCCTATGTATTAAAACTATTTTAATTTGCTAAGGAAGGTAAATAAAAAGTTCTTCAGCTTTAAGACTTTTCTAAACCTAGATATTACTTTTCTTTTGCTTACTTACTGTTTGGTCATATTCTTACCAATGGAAACATAATAAATAATAATATAATACTTCCATTGCATTACAAAAATGCATTGTGCTATCTACATGAATTTGATATATTTGGTCATAAAATTACATTACAAAAATGTATACAAGTAAGTAGGAACAGGTACTTAGGTCCTACCTTCCTAATTTAATTAAAAAAAGTAATTTACAATAATAAACTCATAACGTAAATGCTATCGATAATACTCTTATTATGAACATAGGATCACATTTATTACTCTCATACAAAATTATATAAAACTACTACTAACCTACTGTGCAAAAGATCCTATCCTGCGCAGGTTTTAATGAACAAAATAGATTTTTTTGTATATATTAATAAATCTTAAAATACTGTGAAAGTGAAAACAGTTGTACTGAAAATTTAAGACAAACTCGCGCCACGAAGGGCTGCGAAAGCTATGAAACGCGAGTATAGATGGTACCGCGCCTACGCGTTCGCGCTTTGCGCCGTGATCGGTGTCAGTTTTTTTTCGCGAGACAAAGTGTACGCTCATGGATCGCGGCAACAACAGTTACATTTGTGACCCATTTTCTTTGAGATCACGAGCGAAACTGCGAAACGAGAACACGATTTTACGCGGAGTTATAGCGCAAACCGCGGCGTAAATTGACGGCGAGAACCACGCTCAAGTGTAGATCACGCTTTAGATCTACAAACCATAGGTTGGTTATAAATAATATAATATGAAGTATCCCAGTTTATTTTATACAAAAAATAGGTAATAATGAAATACCGACTTTCTACAAAATACATCGGTTATACCTACCTTTACCTCAAGACATATCAGTAGGTATTTCCGTTAATCTAAGATACCTTACCAAGTACGTAGCCTACGGATAAGACATTTTAGCATCAGGTAGGTACAATACTAACAATCTTAATCTCTCTGAAGTAGCGATGTAGTTTCTATTTTTATGTACGATTCTCACTTTCCGGCGCGCGTCGGAGCTCGTCGGAGCGCATTTTATAACACGCTAAAGGAAATTGAAACATCCACAAAGCAGTCGAGTTCCTTATTTGCATGCAATTTATGCAGCTTTGTCAAACACTGACATAAATAGATCCGGTGCGTAAAGCTGCGGTAAGTGTGAATCATACATTAGTCGGATTGTACCTACTAGGATTAGTCGATTCGTTTGGAGGTCTTCAGTGGAACAAAGATTAGTAGAGAGTACTGTACTTACATTATGAGAACTTTTTTCCGTACTTAAAATAGAAACAGGGTCTTTGACAACGTTATAAAATGTACAGTATGTAATAAATAATATAATTTATAGTAATAATATAAACTACAAACAAGACAACAATGATAAACATGTATTCCAAACACTGGGCATAGTAAGAATTAAATTCATTAAGTACATAAACAAATTAATGGCACAGTAAATATTTTAAATGAAACAAGATTTAAATCTATGATTTTAAATCAATAGACAAAGAGAGGTAAATTGAATACGTGATTTTAAATTAAACTGTTATAAAACATTCCTCATAACATTTTTTTACACATAAATTTACATGAAACATCTCTAAACATTTATGTACTCTTGTCCGAAAACCCCATCAATTTGTTTTAAACTATTCAAATGCTAAAACGAAACAAAAATTTATTGATGTCCAGAAGTTTGATCAAAGAAAAATTGCAGATAGATTTGTTTAACCAACCATTGGCAAGAAAGGCAAGACAAATCATTTCAGAAATAACCGTTTTTAATCCAATAGGTACATTTTCACAAAAGCATTCTATTAGCATATTTATTAGTTGTTAAGTTACCTATATTATATGTAAAAAAGTGTTTCCTGTTTGTTTAATTTTTTTGTATTTTTTTGCATAATGCATAATATATGTAACGTGGAAGAAAATGTCCATACCAAAACTCGGCGCACGCTGCCTATTATTGCGCCGGCATTAAACACTTTTTAAGAGACATAAAGTTTAAATTAGTGTAAATGTGGCATTTTGATGTTTATGTATGTCAATGACGCTCGGACAATTTTTGACAGTTTCCAGTAGGAGACTGTGACTATGTATAGCGTACTAGATCGATAGTTATTGGGTAAAATTAAATGTATCTTCTGTCTTTAATTTCGCTTCGGTAGGTACTATTTGCTAGTGCTATACAAATTAGACTATGGTGTGATAAATTATTTGACAAGAAGTTTATAGGTACCCCATAGGTGGATGGTGAGTGAATAGTTAATTGACTCAGGCGTCAGGTTAAAAGATTTTCAAAAGACAAAATATTTAGAAGAGAAAAAAAACAAAGTTGACTTTCTGTTTAGAGCTCGGCGAAGCAACACGTCTTCGAAGCTGTGGAGTGCCAAAAGCAGACAGCGAGTCGATCATTTCTTTAGGATGTCTTATGGGGAAGCCGAAAAATTGATGAATTTCAATTAAGTTTTTGTGAAACTCGTCAGAGAAGGTTAGCGACACTGGAAAAAAGTATTTTGTCTTTTGAATAAAGTCATTGAAGTAAAAATTCTCGTGAACGCTTGAACCCAGGTGAGTTTATCATAACTACAACATACAAATCATCCGAATAGCTTCAATACTTCATGATCAGCTAAGTGACTAACAAACAATAAATATAAGATTTATTCTATATACAGTCAATCTATAAATATTGAATAATACATTCATTTTGTCATGAATTTCTTTATAATTCACGGCCCGTTTCTACCATAGCATGACAGTGTAACATTTTGTTTATCAAAACATATTGTTTATGCATGTGATTTTTTCTACGTATACCGAAGCATCCTGCTAAATGGCAACAAAACACAAATGTCCATACTATAGTCGGCGCTGGGCCGTGGAATTACTGTGTATAATAAACTTTGTAGTAAAGAGATTTAGATCGCCAAAGGCTGTATGTGTTGTCGAATTTCAGTAGATATACTCCCTCACCCGGGTAAGTATGTGATCCTGCGTAAACCTGTCGAAAAAAAATATGTATTGTTGGCGAAATGAAGAGCATAAATCACAATCATCATTATCAGCATTTATCGATCAACTGCTGGGCAAAGGCCTTCTTATGATCATGCCGCTTGCCTCAATCCTGGGTTAGTCTGAACCAGGTACCGGCCACAGTCATTCTAATATCTTTGATCTAAATCATAATCATTTATTTATTTGCATAAACTGGTCTACTACAATGCGTATTAACATAATGTCAATTAAAAAACAAATTATCCTATAAATAGGTGAATAAAAAGAGGTGACCTGATATTTTAACGCTATTTTAGCTTTCTGAGGTTTAGGATTTAGTTTAGGGATAGTTTAGGTTAATATCTATATTAGTAGAATCTTAGGCCACGGTCACGAAGACAGCGGTGCGGGGAGAATCGATGCATTGAAACGCGCCATTCCTTCGCGCCGCACCGCCGCCGCCCCGCTACCGCTGACTTCGTGACTGCGGCCTGAGGGCAAAAACCACCACCAGACGGCGACGTGGAAGATCCAGAAAACGATGGCGAGATGAGCTTTACGCGCATTTAAGATATAAGAGGAGTAGAAGGAGGGAAGCGAGGCTTTTGCCCTGTAGTTGGATCAGAACGGAATAATAATAATAAGTAGACACTTACTTCATTGTGACTGTCGCGCCGGTAGATAGGAACCACTTGACTGAGCGGAGGGCGGGGAGACTTGAGCGCTCGTGTTGCGTCGCCTATCTCTGGATCGGAGCTGCTGTGTATAGCTTCTGAAAGGAATAAAGTGATTAATAACACTACAACAACGACGCCAGCTCATATCAGTCCACTGCTAGACATAGGCCTCTCCTAACAAGAAGGCTGATATGCCCATAATCCGACGAAGCTGTTGCCCATCCGCGCTCAAGGAATTCAGGTGTACCGGTATAAGGCTGTGCTATGCCGCAATCAGCCAGCCGCCAGAGCCCCGTTTGTTAAGAAAAGGCATTCACGGGCAGGTGAGGTTGATGTAGATTCCAAAGATGGAAGTTGAACCCTTCACACACCATAATCATTTCGATTCGATCGTCCCTGATCGATTTGACTCGGAAATATTTGAAAATACTCTGTAGTACTCTGAAAATATTCTGATACACCAGGCTTGTAGTAAAATGCCTTATTCTACAATCTACCAAACAGTTTCTTACCGTCGTTTTCCGTATCGTCTTCATTTTCGTCTTCCTCGTCGCTTTCAGCCACCACCACCGTCACCTCTGTTGTCGGTGACTTGCTCCACTCGAAATATAATCCGAATCCTAGAACAGAGTTAAGTTAGGTATTGTAACAGTACAGAAGGAGACAGCGGAGCGGGTGAGGGAGGAAGATCCATTTACTGACCCGCTTCGCCGGCGGAAGACCGGTAAAAGGCGGCGACAATTCAACCGCCTTCTCCCGCTCGATGGAGACCTGCGGGGTATGGGTGTGGGGAGCCCCAGCTCTGCATTTCAGAGGTCTCCAATGATGGGGGGTGTCCCTGATGTTCCGGGACTTCCCCTGTCCCCAATAAGGGAAATCTGAGGGGTTCTCAGGCGAACAATCACCGCCGGGGCCGTGGTAGAATCCTACCGGGACCCCATGACCCCGTCAGGTGCTACTGCAGCGTCGAACCCTTCATCATACGATGAATGGTTCTATGATGCACTAATGACGGAAAACGGGGTGTTTTTAGTAGGTAGGCATCCGAGCTAGTCGCTGGTGGAGAGCCCGACAGACCCCTCCAACTCTCCTCAAGTTGAAGGACATGCGTATAGCATTTTCACATCGACAAAAAAAGTATTGTAACAGTGACCCTATAACGACAATAGGGTTGTTAACATAAATTTAATAATACAAGGGTCGTAGGTTATATGGCTTGCCTAACATTCACTCTGCAAGTAAACGCCAAGGAAGTGCCCTGTAGTAGACTGGGCTTCAGGTACATAACATGAGCAATGATTGATTAATCCTCTTCAATATCCTTTTTGATTGTTTTTTCCGTTTCGATATCTTTTTTGAATGTTTCTTTGAGACAGGACAACGTCAGTTGGGTCAGTTAGTATTATATTATAGTGTTCTTTTGATCGCGCTTATTGGAAAAAACCTATGTAGAAAACGTTACCTATATCGTAGTTATCAGTTGCGAACTCCCAGCATAAACAGCGTGCTCTATGATGCGTGGGTACTCTCACTGTAACCGTTTCGCCATGTCCGACATGTAGCTTGCCTCCCGACGCCTGCGCAGAGTCTTTAAACGCTTGTATGTCGGGCCGAGTCCACATGCGAGCGTCCTCTACTATTGGGAATACATCTGTAACAAGATCAATAGTACCGTAAACTTTGACATAGTTTGGAAGGTTTTTGAAATGGATTTTTACCAAATTATAATAAATCTCTTGACTACGTGTCTGGCAATAAAACAGGGGTTTTGCCTCATTTATCACCTATTTTTTACCTATTTTGTAATATTATTTGTCGGTCGCTGTAGCCCAAACGGCTGTACGGATTTTGACTAATGAGGTTTCGTTGGATTCGTCTAGATTACAAGGGTGACATTGGCAATATGAAATTTAAATAAAATCCAATATGGCGCCTGTAAGAAGCCATTTTCAATTTAAAAACTAAAATGACTAAGTACTAAAAACTTCCTGTACATGCAGTCGGGTTTTTTTTATAAACTCTTGTTTACTTTCATAGTATAATGAAAATTACCTACTTAATTCTTTATAACATCTTTTTTTTTATACTACTTGAAGATGGAACAAGCACAAGGCCCACCTGATGTTAAGTGGTAACCATTACCTATCATAAAGCATTGCATCGTAGATCACGTTTTGGAACGTGCTCTACGATGCAACGCCCTACGTCCATCAACTTGAGGCATGAAGATGATAAGCCTCTTGTGCCTTTAATTTCACCGGCACCCACACCCTTCAAACCGAAACACAGCTCATCTGTTTCACGGCAGAAATAGGCATGGTGGCAGTACCTCCCCGGACGAGCCCTCCACAAAGAACTTTACTATCTTAAAAATCTTACTTTACTGTAGGTTACTCACCTTCACTTTCTGATTCATCTTCTACTTTGGATTCTTCATTGCTAA
Source organism: Horisme vitalbata (assembly GCA_951804965.1). NCBI lineage: Eukaryota > Metazoa > Arthropoda > Insecta > Lepidoptera > Geometridae > Horisme > Horisme vitalbata. The sequence continues at coordinate 8,311,673 of OX638102.1, forward strand.
TTTCTGGATCTGCTTTCTCTGATGTCTGCATTGACCTGGAATTATTTAGCTAAAGTTAATATTTGAACTCTTATGTATATGTATAGTACCTACTATAACTAAATGGTTTAGTATAAATCCTACTAATACTATAAATGTGAAAGTTTGTAAGGATGGATGGATGTTTGTTACCCTGTTGATGTAAATTTGGAATAAACATAGTTTGTAAGGCGACGATACATGTCAAACCTCCCTCTCGCTTGCACTATTTAACATTTTTGAAGATATAAAATCACTGAATGTAGTTATGCAAAAAAGCAAACCTTCACGGCCTAGAAAATAACAATACAAAGGTTCAGCAATAATATCATGTTGAACCCAACAAGTTTTCCTACCAAAAAATTTGCACCAAAATTGATCACATTGGTACCAATTTTTTGATAAGAAAACGTGATAGAATCAAAATGATATTATTGCTGAACCTTTGTATTGTTATTTTCTAGGCCGTGAAGGTTTGCTATTTTGCCTACATTCAGTGATTTTATATCTTCAAAAATGTTGAATAGTGCGAGCGAGAGGGAGGTTTGACCTGTAGTCGCCTTAACACATTATGGAAACCATAGCAGAGCTTGTATTATGGGAACCATATGACATAAGTACAGTTTACGTAAACTTGCACATTGTGTTTTTGCATGCAGTGCACATTTTGTAGAACGCGATTCAGTACGCGTTCTACCGCTGTGACGGTATTATTATTATTATCAATAAATCAGTTACCAGTTTATCCTACCAGGTCCTTCGAACCGGATCATAAAGATGTAGGGTTATTACCCTACAACTTAAGATGATGGTTTTAAATGATAATTGATTGATAAACTATAAACATTACTTATAAACATTGTTTTTTGTAAATTCACATATTATACAGGAGGACGGACATTAGGGGAGGCCTATGTCCAGCAATAGACTGCTATAGGCTGACGATGATGACATCATACATAGAAGACCAGAGAAACATTATAAGCACATCATACAAACCTTTGACTCGCTGCGAGAATCGAACCCGCAACGATTTGCGTCTGAGGCAGGCTTTTTCCCTCTACGCCATAGAAGTGGTCAAAATAAAACAGGTCAGTCATAATAAAATAAAAACTCCGGATCAACAAAATGGCCGCCCCGGACGTTTCAAACTCACTTATTATCCACAACAGCAATCTCAGTCTCATTCAGGTTACAATCGGTCACCACTTCTTCTTTTTTATCAATTTCCTTCGGCTCCTCTTCTGTATGTATAGTGGAGTTCGCTAGCCGCTTATCTACAGCTAGCTGCTGTATATACTGCTGGTAATGCTGGTCTTGTAATTGACGGATAAGTATCGCCTGCTGGTCGAAGTTGCCCGGATACTGCTGCTGGGCGTATTGTAGGAACTGGTCGTAGGTTTGCGCGTTCAATGCGTCTTTTATTCGTTGCCTGTAATTTTAGATGATAATAATAGTAATAAAATAGTCTAATCAAACTTTAGCAAACTAATCTGGTAGCTGGTAGGTACATAACTTTAGTAGCTACGGACACGGTAGGTACCCTATAGTATAAACCTGCTAATGTCATGACATGACATCAATTTGATATACCTGTACCCTACCCGATAAGTTCATACCTTTCTTCTTCGTATGAGTTAATGGCCAACTCTGGTGTCGGAGTTTTTAGGACGGTTGAAGGCCTTCGACATGGCTTAGCGACTGAAGAAGCCGGGACCAACAGCTTAACGTGTCATCAGAAGAACGGAAGCGCTCAGATGCCAATTAACGGTCACCCATCCAAGTAGTGACAGGCAGTAGTGTTGCTTAAGGCGTCTATACATGTCAAATCTCCCTCTCGCTCGCAAAAATGTTGAATAATTTTTGAAGATATAAAATCACTGACTATAGTTATGCAATAATAGCAAACCTTCACATTCTAGAGAAAAACAATTCAAAGGTTCAGCAATAATATAATTTGTGATCAATTTTAGTACAAATTTGTTGGTGTTGGGTTCAACATGATATTGTTATTTTCTAGGCCGTGAAGGTTTGCTATTTTGCATAACTACATTCAGTTATTTTATATCTTCTAAATTGTGCGAGCGACAGGGAGGTTTGACATGTATCGTCACCTTAAACAAAATGGCTAAGCACGCAAGCCTCGAAACGAGCGCTTCATAATCATATTTAATGAAAACAACAACACACGAACAGGCTATATCAGTCCACTGCTGGACATATGCTTGCTTATTAAGAAGGGGGATAAGCCCATAATCATCACACTGAGCAAGCGAATTTGAGATCGCAAGATACAGCTTCTCGCAATATGATTAAAATAAAGTATTCGTTTTATTGTGAATGCCCTCCTTTTTTACAGAAAATCCTCCTTTTTAAACCCATCTGGCCTCCTTTATCAAATTTACGTCTGGCAACCCTACCTTCAGGGGATTAAGCTACGTCGGTGTTAGGCTGAACCAAAGAAATAGGACTAAAGCGTAGAAGAAGTCTTAAAATTCATTTATGCTCTGAACATTAACTCATATGTTAGCTAGAAAGAGATGCATACTTTATCTCAATGCGATTTCTGCGACTTCGTACCAGGGCATTTGTATGAACCTGCATAGAAATTTGTTCGGGCGCCCTGGTACGATTAACTTTTTGAAGTCGCATTGATATATGTATGAATCCCTTTCTAACTGATGATATTGGACATAAGAAAGTAGATATCAGCCGTATTGAATTTTAAGACTTTATGTAGTTGTTCTCCTATATCTGTGGGCTGAACTATGCCGCAGTCAGCTGGCCACCAAAACAATGTTAGTAAGCAGGGTGGACCAAGGGCAGGTGAGGTTAGCTAGGATTCCGAAGATAGTAGATAGATAAATAGATAGAATGCAATGGTAATGGAACCTCTTCATTCTTATTTCATAATTATTAATTAGTGATTTGAACTATCCTACACTAAATCTCGCAATGAAAAGGTCAAAGTCTAAGTCAAGACTAATCTATACCAAAATAAAAAACCTATCTATATGTATAAAAACTTCATAGCTTAAAATTACAGAACATTTAAAACTCTAGCAAGCCTCGGCCTCACCTAGTTTGCCATGCTGACCTGACTGTATGCATCAAATATTAACTCTAACTAAGGTGCTTTATAATTCAACCTTAAGAATAAATCAATACTAGCCTTGCCGGTTGTCATATTGATCAATGTTGTTCTATCCACGACCTATTTTATCTTCAGGTAATGTCAAAGTGCCTATATGCCGGTTAAAATGACAATTTTGCCCAGAGATTTGTCACTTTGACTGGCAAATAGCTTACTTTCATGTAAGTTGAAAGCGGTAAAATAGACATTTAGTGTAATCATTTACATCATCTTATGATATCAATATAGATAGTATATACCTATGTATGTACTATCTATATTGAATAAGATGATGTAAATGATATATGATGTCAATAAGTAGCTACAAGAATTCAATATCATGACCAATGTGGGTAGGGATGGTGCGAAGTTGCATTCCCGAATTGACCAGGCATTTACAAGTAACTTACAAAAAACTAGGACCCTACTACCACTATAATGGTAACCAATTATAATTGGCACTTAAATTAATCACATTGATACAAGTTTTTTGGTAAGGTCCTTAAATTAATCACATTGATACAAGTTTTTTGGTAAGAAAACATGATAGAATAAAAATGATATTATTGCTGAACCTTTGAATTGCTTTTTTCTAGGCGGTGAAGGTTTGCTATTTTGCATAACTAATTTAGTGATTTTATATCTTCAAAAATGTAGAATAGTGCGAGCGAGAGGAAGGTTTTGACATGTATAGCCTCAATTTGCTAATAGGTCCATAACTCAGCGTAATTCTGGTTGTCTTCGTAATTAAAAAATTTGAAAACTTTAAAATGTCTTTGTTTTTCTTTTAGTACTGTCTTCGTAAGAAAAAATGTATCAAATATATATGTCACTTACACTTGCTGTTCCTCTGACAGTTTATTGCTTTGCTGCTTCTGTTTCTCTTCAATTATTCTGTTCTGTAATTCCAAATGGGACCTCTCTTCTTCTGCTTTCTTTAGCCTGTAGTTCCAAAATGCCCCTTATTAAGTAACCGGTTATTATAATTAACCCCTTGAATTGCACGACCAATTCGAGTTTAGCCTAGATCGGGCTTTATGTAAGCCAAGATAAATGACACAATTTCCAAAAAATACTTTGGCTATTCGATTTGAGTGATAGGATAAGATTAAGAATTGAAGAGCCAGATACTGTAACACATCATCAGAGACAAGAAGGTACATTATATCTCTGTGATAAAATGCTGTACATATTCTTGATCTAGTTTACAAATATCTTGTATACAGGGTGGCACTGTGTGGGAGACATTAAATGAACACACGGGTAGTGCTACTTGTCAGTAATCATAAAAAAATCAATGATAAAAATAAAGTCCATTTTTCAAAATTTTATTTTTTCAAACAAACTATATCACAATTAGGTTAAGGAAATTTGAATCGTGCTGTATACCATACGCGCGCTTCTAAACAGAATGGCATAGTTTGAAAAAATGGCCTTTAGTTTTAGGATTTCATTTTTTATCATTACTGACACATAGCACTACCCATGTCTTCCCTTAAGAGCGCCATTGCGCCCTGTTCTGAGCTATAATAGGGATATTACTAATTATTAGAACAAAAGATGCATTGGAAATATTCTATTCAGTAACAATGTAGTTGTTTTTTTTCTAAAATTCTAAAAACAGAATGTACTGTCTATTTTAAATGCAGATTGAAACTACCACTAAGTTTATATTAAAAACAACATCACACTAATCCTACTTCCTACTATAATATTATAAATTGGAAACTATGTGAGGATGGATGGGATACATGGATCTTTGTTACTCCATCACCCAAAAAAAAAGACGTGTGGCACTCGGGGACTGCCGCGGTAAAGCTATTGCATAGCATTTTGTATCAACTTATGCAATTATAATTATTTATTTATTTTATTTATGCAGTATTTCTTTTTCTTTGATATTAATTCAAGTTACAGTTTTTGAGCGTGGTGACCGATAAGAAAACAATTTTTTTTCTTTTATTAAATAAAAATACGTCTAGTTGCACGCACACAAACACCGTGTCGAAGACTGCCGAAAAGAAACGACGTTAGACAATGCACGGCCTTCAAGCCACACCTCCGTGCCCGTCGGAGTGGGGAGCGTGAGGTTTTTTTTCGTTACGGAATTTCTGGATTCGGTCCCCGCGCTCAAGGCCCTCGATAGAAGCTATGCAATAGCTTAAAAACTGAACGGATTTGGATGAAACTTAGATTATACATAGCTTATGACATGGATCAAGACATAGGCTACATTTTACCCAGTATGACGTGAGCGAAGCCACTTTTTTTTGGAACATGCTCTATGATGCAACACCCTGTGTCGATCAACTTGAGGCATCAAGATGATAAGCCTCTTGTGCCTGTAATTTCACCGGCGCCCACACCCTTCAAATCAAAAAACAGTACAACTGCTTCACGGCAGAAATAGGCATGTGAGATGAGGGCTTTATTGTTCTGCCCTCTGATGCACTCTTAATGTGACTTGCGTACCTGATCTTGTTGATCAACTTGCACTACTTGCAGCCAACTTCACAGGTACAAAAGATAATATGTTGATTAATGTAAATGATCCTAACATAACTATTAAGCTGGGTACGGATAGCGCGTATATTGGTACGCGTAGTCGGATTACGCGTATCTTAGAACGCTATGTCTGTACTTGCAGCTATGCGTACACTTTGGGGAACTTTTGGGGAACTATCCTTCAGTGGTTAGCGGGTAGTGAGCGACATAACTGCTCTGGTACCATTCATAGACAAATGGTAGTGCGTCCTTAGCGCACGAGTAACTCACCTGAGTACCGTGGTGCAATTTGCATCTCGGCAGCAAGACCTACTGTTCGCAGGTCCTGGTATTTGCCAGTTTAATCGTCTGCTTCATAACCTATTGGTTGGTATGGGGTCGTTAAACATTTCGTAGATTTGATTGGGTACTGTACGCTTATCCAATATACGCGTGAACAGCGTACCCCGACTACGCGTATACGAGATCGCGCTGTCCGTAACCAGCTTTAGAACATTTGAGTAAATCAACTTACTGTTGTTGCTTTTTATCCTCATAATCTTTTATGATCGCCTCCAAATATGGTTTGAATAATGGGCATAGCCTGAAAAAGGTAGATTAATATAATTTATTGTAAATTAAATAAATCTAAAAATATATGTACAGGCTCAGTATGAATTTGTAAGTTATAACAAAAGGGGGTCTAGGGTCAATCTACTCCCGAAGGTTATTTTTTTTAAATTAAATAATGGCTTGTAAGGTCTACATCTAATTGTAACTCAACCCTAGAGTCAACATTCTAGCAATTGTTTTGATATTTTATGCACTTTACAGCATAAGTTTCAGGCAAACAAATAAAAACTCCGCATGATGGCCTCTGTGGCACATTGGGCAAAGGTTCACCAGAGATGCAGAAACTTGCGGGTTCAATTCCTGCTGCAGGACATATGTTTGCATTACTTGCAGATATTTGTCCCAGGTCTGGGTGTTTTCCATGTATAGTAAGTAATTCCAAAAATATATATATTTATGTAGTTATATCCATAATGTGGTTCCCGTAATACAAGCTCTACTTGTATTACGGGGATTTATTTAACACTATGTATTACCTATCCAATGTGTGTACAAATCCAGCCATGGCCTGTATTTGTGTCATTTGTCCCAGTGCCTGCCAAGCTGCCCTCCTGTCTCTGCCTATGACATCCAAAACTCCCAACGGCTGTGCGGAATTCACATCTAGAGGACCATGCGCAGTCTGCTGTGTGTATGCCACCAACGTCAGCCTGTCCTCGTAGCTTAGATGAATTGCTTTGCCTTCTTTCTCTGTGAACAGTTGTGATATGTATTAATAATAACTTCTTCTTCTTCTTGAATGAGCTAAGTGATTCGGACACCTGAAGTTGGTAGCTTATTCAAAGAAGATAAAATCAATTCTCTAGAGTGTTGAGTTCTCTAGAGACTAGAGTCATGAGTAAATGGGTGGTAGGTAACAAGTACCGACACTCACTCACTCTCTCACAGAAGAAGCTCACTGCTTCTTCTTCTTTGTATGAGCTAGTGGGCAGCTTTGGTGTCGGAGTTTTTAGACCGCCAGAAGGTCTCCGACATGGCTTAACGATTGAAAAAGCCGGTACCAACATATTAACGTACCTTCGGAAGCATAGAAGCGCTCAGATCTAAATGCCACTAAACGGTCACCCATCCAAGTAGTGACCAGGCAGAATGTTGCTTAACCAAGGTGGTCTGCTAAGAACACCGAAGTAAGCCACACCACGAGCACTAAGAAGTTGTTAATCAATTTATTTAAGCAACATTAAATTACAAAATTGTTCAGCCTTGTGATATATATATTTATGTAATTTAGGTAGGTTGGTACCCCGTCAGATACCATAATTAATCATTAGCTTGTAATTTTGAATTATCAGCTTATTTTAAACGAGAATTACCAGCAAAACATACCTTTGTAAAAAGCGAATCCGTGCTTGTACACTTCTTTGAGTGGCAAACCCCATTTTCTCTCTTCGCTCTCAATAATACCTTGGTCAGTTTCTAAGCGGACTTTTTCAGGGTTAACTTTCATATTATTTTCAGTTTTGTTGGCCATTTCTAAATATAATGAAAAACAATAAATAACGCTTTAGGTACTTCCCGAAAATGGTCGATGAATTTCTCGGATTTTCCCGACACAAAATCACAATCGCACACACACAACACAAAAATGCCAAAACGTCAAACTAAAATCTGACAGTGAAAACTGACAAACACAAAAGGTGGGCTGTAAAATAAAAAAAAGAAAATAGAGTTGTCTTAGACGGTCATTGATCGATTAGTTAGGTCGTTTAGTCGATTACCGATGGCCTGCGGCTTTCACTCTACTCAACTCTACTCAATCATTCATTTTTATTTTCTTCAATTTAAAGCCGCCAATTTCGCTAGAAGTCGCTAGAAATGGCGACTATTGCATAAGTGAGCTACAAGAAAATATTTGAAAACGAAACTTATCTAAAATAGTGACTTGACACAATCTTCTCTTCTTTCTCCTGGATTTATCCCATGATATTTGGGGTTAGCCCTCCTAGTACCCACTTCTGCGCCACACCCACCGTACGGTTGTGGGTTGTCTCTGTTGTTGTGTTGCTCACTAGCATGTCATTTTTTATTGCTCGTAGCCAGGTCACTGGTGGTCGTCCACGCTCTCTTTTTCCCTCCTCTATATTCATAACTCTTTTAGTCATATGCTCATCTTCTCGCCTCATCATATGTCCGTAGCAGCGTAAGCAGTAATTCTCGCTAAGTTTATTATGTATCTTAGCGACGTTAAAAGTGCCACGGATATATTCGTTTCTTTTTCTGTCAGTTTTCGAAACTCCACCAGACCAGCGTAGCATCTTCATCTCTGTGGTATGCATTTTCTGTTCATCCATCTTCCTGATCGGCCAGCACTCAGATCCATATGGTAGGGCTGGTCTTACTGCCCTTTTGTATTTATTTGTAACAAATGCAACAAAATGTAACAAAAAGGTGGCCTTATTGCTACGAGCATTTACTACCAGCCAAACCTGCGGTTTGTTTTTAGATGGTGGAAGCCGTGCTATAATTCTATCTTAAAATTACTTAAAACTACAACTGTATAACAAACTATTTTATAAACAAACTACACATAAAATTACATATACCTAGGTACATAAATACTTTTAATATACAAATAATATCAATAAAATACTTACATACCAAGATATATAATTTTATTTTATATAAAATAGTAGATACAAATAGAAAATATCAAAATATTTATTATAAAATATGATCAGAAATATAAAGAATATAAAGACCTATAAAGACCTACTTATGCAGATGATTACGAGTGCTAAGTACATAACATTTTAAGGTAGTGCCAGGCCTCTTTCACTCCGCAGAATAGGTATAAAAATATACCTACGCATCGCCGGCCTTCCTAGCGTGGTTCGTTACGTCGGTTGCCGAGTTCTGCCCGGAACGAACGTGTCCTTGAGCAGCCGCGGCATTTTAGTTTGTTTTTGGTAATGTACCTATATTTTTCGCCAAATGAAGGCAAAAAAAGTACTGCATAGCATTTGGTTGCCTGAATAATAATAAGGACCGGCATCTCACGTTTTTCAAACTACCTAATGACAGCGAAAGGTAAGAAAATGTAAATAATACCAATAGTAGGTACAGAACTGAAAGTTTTTCTACGAAAGTTTGTCTCCCGTATTTACTTAAGTAAGTAGGTACTTAGGTACAAGTTCTATTTGAATGCGGTACCTACCTACATAAATAAACGTAATATTATAATGTAGGTATTTTTTCATAGTCAATTTTTGTGCCATTGGTAGGTATCTACCTACATAGTGCTGCCTATGCCTAGGCATAAGCAGCACTTAAGTAGGTATTATGATTTTGATTATGTAGACTGAGAGCAATATTAGAAACCCAACCTAGGTACATTTTTATTTGATTTAACTTTAAGTAGGCAGTGTAGGTTAACTACTTAAAAACAGTCGGGTAAGTAGGTGTAGGTAGAAAAATCGATGTGGTAAGTTACCTAAAGGTAGGCGTACTAACAACTAAAACTAGATACCTAGGTTACCTACAAACCAAATGTTGTTTTTTTCTCTTGCAAATATCTAGGTAGATACCTACCTACTAAAATTTCTCTTATGATTTAGCATGATGTACCTACCTACCTTAAACAGTGATTATTCAGTTTTCGTACACAAGACACCTAAACACTTAAGTAGGTGTTAAGGACCCAAGTACCTACCTAGTAGGTATGCCTATTTTCTGAGTTCTTAATGCAGCCAGCCAGTGTAAAATAGTTTTCTGATTTAATACTAGGTAGGTAGATATTATTTGAATTATCATTGTTCCTTAAAATAAATAGGTGGCTAGGTAACTGGATAGTAAAAGGTTCAACAACAACAGCCTATTCAGTCCACTGTTGGACATAGGCCTCCCCTATAAGAAGGGGGATATGCCCATAATCCCCACGCTGGGCATGCGGGTTGGGGATCGCAGGGTACAGCTTCTCGCACCGCCGACGCTGCTGCCCGTCGGCGGCCAGGTTATTATTATTCGTCACAGAATAATTCTCAAGACAACCCTAACGTTACACGTGCCACGTCAGTAGAGATAGAGCTATACGATAGAAAGGGATGCAAGGTGTAGGTTAATATAAATGTTAGGCGCTGAGTTCGGTGCGAGCTGATTAGCACTTTATTGCGTAGCTACTAAAGTCGCTATTTATTTAAATGATTGCGCGGAGTGACGCTTCTGTCCTCTCTGTATTCTGTGGTAGTGCCCTCGGGTTAATCTTTTGAAACATTCCTTTGACTCTACTTTTCTAATATCGAATTTAAGATCGTTCCAAAGCCGGGCAGATTCAACTGAGAAAGATTCGCCTCGGAAGCGGGTGCTATGGAATATCAAGTAGGAGATATTGTATATTGCCTTTGATTTTAATCGGCATAAGGGAATCGCATAGGATGCCAGACAGTGATCTCCATTTCAGCCAGGCTGCTTGGATTCTGTTGTGTATGTCTCTCTCTACACTGGCTTGTGGTGCTAGGTACAATGGATCCGAGATACTTGAAGTGTTCAACTTTGGTGAGAGGCCTATTTTCGATGGATGGACATGGTATGGCACCCAACTTAGCTCCAGAAAAGTCGCAATACTATATGTATTGCGACTTTTCTTTTCGGTCTTCTGTCTACTGACTCTCAATCCTCTTCTCTCCAAAGACTTCTGACATGCTGTCTGACTTCACTTCTGCCAAAGATTCGGCTATAAGAACTACATCATCGGCGTATAGTAATGACTACTTTAGTACTAGACTTATAAATCTGTGGTATTGACTACGGCGCTGGTTTTTGGATGTTTTAAGTTATATAGTCCATTACCAGGTTGAACAGTAGAGGGCTTAGGGTCGAGCCCTGATGAATACCTACTCTGACGTCAAAAGCTTCACTTGTTCCGGCTGGACTGACTACTCTTGTAGATACATTGTGGTACCTAACTTTAGGAGCTCAATATTTGATATTGAGTCTAGCGATTCGGAATTATAGGAGTTGGCAGCACTGATTGAAAGTTTTAATTTTCATAGAATTGCATTATCTTTGGTTTTATAATTCTGTGGTCAAGTCTCAAACCATTCACAAACCATTCATTCATTTTTTATGTTTGTTGAATTTGATGTCTTGCGTGTTTTTCTTTTTCCAAGAATTTGCACAACAAAACTAAAATATTGTACACCTCATTGAAACAAACATAGAAATTTAATTGTATTGTCCTCCCAACCTTCCGGTATCTACCCCGACAAACGTAGGTACCGTAACCTGACAACAGTGAAAATACAAAGTGTGTCTTATTTCGCTTGAAAACATTGGAAGAAATTGTACCAGTATCAAAGACCTTGTGTATTTCAACATCTCAATGAAATCGTGTTATTTACCATTACAAATTGATAGGCTATGTGCGTATCATCATGGAAGTGAATCCTTTGAACATATTCTTTGTGAAATCAGATAGTAAGGGTGACAGGCTGCTATTCAGATATCCTTACACGACTGAGAATAAAGATGAAAATAAACAGAAAAAATGTGGACGACACAACCCATATGCAATCACCTCTACAGAGGACCTGTTACAGAACCCCCAGTCGCAGACATCAAACATCTGTAAAGGTCAGTTTTCAAAAGTGTTAAGAACCTGGGTGTGATAGAGGTTCAAACCGCCACTATTGGAACTCAAGCCAACGTCACCTCCCCTGGTGCACCCTGTTAACGAACAAACAAGTCTATGGCTGCCCACTGATTTCGGACTAACGCAACCTAACACCGGCACTGCTTAAGTCTCTACTTGGTGGCCGGGCAGCAGAGTATGTGGTGGGATAAGCTGTGCCCAGTGATCTCCAACCTGCATGCCCAATGTGGGGATTAGGGGCATATTTTTAGGAGAGGCTGTTGTTGTTGGTATTGTTATAAAACCATCATAATTTCATCTTGATGTGTTGCACCCTTTAAGGCCTGCCTTAGAGGGCCCTATATTCAGCAGTGGACTGCCATAAGTTGATGATAAGTTGGTGGTTTCGATTGTAGGAAGTTGATTTTATGCTCTAAAACTCATTGCTGGGCATTAGGAAACTTATAGTGGGTATGGAAATGAATTGGAATCCCTACCCTTGGGCTTGACATGCTCAAAACACTGTATATTATACCATTAAACTTGAGCGCTCAAGTGGAGTCATAAAACAAATATGTAGGTAAGCATTTCAAGTTTAGCATAGACAGCATAAAGTATATAAAGTTATGACCTTCATCGCCTTCTTGCCTCAAGTTGATGGATGCATTGCGGGGCATTCCAAATGCTTTGGTAATGGTTTCCACTTAACATCAGGTGGGCCATGAGCTTGTTTCATCTTCAGGTAACATAAAAAAAATAAGCATACAGAATAACAACAAAAAAGTCAATAATATTTCATCTTGTTTCCAGGTCAACTCAGTGGTTTCACTGACGAAATGCTGTCAACACTGTTTGCTGTTAAAGCCGAGCTTTGTAACAGAAAGTTTGAGCTCAAAGTGAATGATGTTAGGTTTGTCGGCCACCCAACTTTACTTCCCTACAGAACTAACAAGGATGACACGGCCGCCAGCATTGTGACCAATATTGTATTTGCATTGCAGGCTTCTGCAAGTCACTCTATTGGTAAGGATCTAGAGTAGAATCTCACTAGTCTAGCATTTCAATAAACCATTACATACATTACATTTACGTTTGTTGGTTGTTTTCCAGTAATCTGAAAATTCCAATACCCTCTAGTTCTTAATAGTGCCGGATAAGTGAGATTCCTCTGTATTATTTTTTCTTTTAAACAATCTTGAGGAATGCTATCTATTTTGACCAGACATGCAAAAACCTTGTAAATTATTATAACACTTTATTCTATCAAAAATACATTTTTTATTACAAAGTTTAAAACTTTATTTATCTACTATATACAAAAATAATATAACATTATATAAAAAATATAAATTAATTATTATTGTAAAGTACAATAATAAATTAATTATTATTGTAAAGTACAACTTTTAAACTATCCATCTTTAAAGCTCATTAAAAATATTTTTTTTCATTAAAGCTATAACAGCAACTTTATGAGCGAAACAAATTTAACATAGACAATTTAAAAGAACATTGACTTGAAAGAAGAAGAAGACTAAAGCTATAAATCTATCCCTTTACTTATAAACGCTACTTAAATTTAACCATTGCCTAAAGTTAGTCCTGTCACTGTTTGTCAATATCCAATGGTAAGAGATGGCATTACTTTAAGCATCGCTCATCTTTTGACAGATTTTTATAAGTAATAAGGCCTTTAATATGCTCTTATATCAATGAAAAACATTATATAAAATAGCATGCTCCATCTTAAACCACATCTTCACCTACTTAAGGTGTAATAGTGGTAAAACACTTGACTATTTTATGTGCATTTTCAGCGTGAATCAATGCACTGCACTAAATATTAATTGGATAGAAGTAGGTTTGTTCCAGAGTGTATTATCTGGCCCTACCTCAGAGGCAGCTAACATGCTCTACCACTCCATAAATGGGCTGGTTACCGATACATAATGTTATAACATTTATATAATGAACTCAGTATGGAACTGACATGATCAGAAACCAACAAAAGTTCCAAACAAAAAATAGATTTAAAAAAATGCACCATAGCAAAGGTATCCACAATCCCCTTTGACGTCTCACTGTCTTGAGCTTTTAAAGTCCAGTGCTTCATCAAGGTGTCAAGATTACCTTGCCATCTTTGTTGGCTGACCCAGCCGTGAGGCTGCTTCCCATTGTTACGCATTAACAAAATAGTCTCTTGGTTCAAGAACTTTTTGGTTACAAACTCTGTTGTTTTTACAGTAAAATGCTATTACGATCTTAGCAAAAGACTGGGAATTGCACTGAGACATGAGGAAAAAAGATGCTCATATTTGAATGAAGAAATGAAAATCATGGTAAATATTTATTTTTACTTCTTCTGCTAACGTATAGCTTTGGTTGTAACTGATTTGTTGGTGTAAACTACTATTTAAGTTCATTCAAGTAATACTACAGTGAATGTGAACACTGACAGTATTTTGAATACCATTGGGTTCATCACACTCATTTGTATTCAAAGGAATAGAAAGCTATTAAACTGTTGTCAGTCACATGGGCCCTTAAAAGCCTGGAGTTTAGAAAAACTGCCATATCTCTGTTTATTAATAATCAGCTTCCGCCCGTGATATCTGGATAAAAGATAGCCTATGTGTTAATCCAGGTCATAAACTATGTATATTCCAAGTTTCATACAAATCTGTTCAGTAGTTTTTGCATGAAAGAGTAACAAAGATACAACACAAACTTTCACATATAAAATAGCTTCCGCCCGCGGCTTCGCTCACGTGGTACCGGGATAAAAAGTAGCCTATGTGTTAATCCAGGTCATAAACTATTTATATTTCAAGTTTCATTCAAATCCGTTAGTAGTTTTCGCATGAAAGAGTAACAAACATTCATTTATAATATTAGTGTGATGTGATGTGATAGTGTAAAGAACAAAGTAAGAAAGATACAAGTTTTAAACTTAAACTTATCCTATAAATTAATGTATGGGAGGGAGTCAAATTAAAAAAAGTAGTACATATTTTTATTATTTTATTATTTATTATACAAAGCATAAAATGGACATAAAATCCTGTATCAGTATGAGAAATAGTAACATAAAAGAACATAGTTATTTGTAAACAATTCAATATCGGAGTGATAAAAATGGATGAATGGTATTGATCTTTACACTAAGGCAGGTCAGTGCAAGAAATACGAACTCTTAATAACACAAGGCCAAGTGCCAAGTTCCTATATTAACGAAATTGTATCACTTACAATAACATATTTATCAATCATACCGGTTAAGTGCCATCTTAGCCCTATTAAAACTCGATTTTATAATGCTAAGGTAACTGAAGCATTTTGGATTTGAAAGTCCGAAATAAATCATTTTATTTTATTTATTATGTAAGCACAGGAGAGGGATGAATCGAGATAGTGGTAGGAGGCCTTTGCCCAGCAGTTATGATGGCAGTGGGACATAAAGTAATAAATGGTGAAGTGTGTAGATTTAATAAATAATGTAAGATCTATTGTTAGTACGAAAATAAATGATTTTGATTATTATGACATCGAAGGTTGATAATGATGATGATGTATGTACTACAAGATATTCTGTGGCAGTAGTCAAATCTGAAATGAGATTTTATGGTCATTGTTAGCTTACAATTTCACTTCTATGTTATTCTATGTACTAGCTCCCACCCACGGCTTGTTAGTGGTAACTTAATAAACCTGCATTAATATATTATTACAGCTAGCCGCACATGATGAGGTCTCTTCTTTAGACAGTGAGATGAATGGTGATAACGACGATGATGAAGAAAACCTTCGGCATTCAGTCAGCTCGACGACCAACATGGAGGAACCCAAGTCTGCCTTCCACCTGATCCTACAGCGGAGCTCTTTGGCAAGGGAAATGAAAGCTGTCTTCGAAGAACTTAGTGGCACTGGTAAGAATCCATCATATTTGTGCTGGCCTAGGAAAGTTTATTTTGAAGGAAAAAATAATGGAATTTTCGGATTTTTGAAAAAATTTACAATCAGCCTAGAAAAATAACATTTGTCAAAGAAACAGGTTGGTCTTGATCGACTCTATTTCACAACAGGAACAATTTACTCAAAGTAACTACCCAAATCAAATCGTAAGATTTCGCGAAAATTAAAAAAGTTTTCCTTACATTTTTTATAAAGCGCCCTTCGCCACTACATTGAGTCCACGTATGCCATTCGGGTCGCTTCTGTCGCGATGTCTCGCGAATACTTTGCCGTAGATACTATAAAAATGAGAATGTCCAAAGTAGGAGGGTAGATAAGTAGGTATAAAAAAAGATTAGAGCGGGCGAAAAATGGCCGACCGCACCGCAGTAAAAAGTGAGTGCATCGACGACGTATTGTCGTCCACTATCACTAATTTGGTACTTGTGCTTTAAGATATGAGGCAAAGACGGGCAGGTTCGGCTAAGAGGTTAATAGCTGAACCTGATAATACAATAATCAAATATCAAATATATTTATTTCAAATAAATTTTTACATGGTTTCTTCCTATCCTAAATTTGATAAGTAGGAAGTAGAAAGTACTTTTTACTTATTTTAGCTTAGACTAGGTTAAAATATGTAGGTATATTCATTTCAAAAACATAAAAGTAAAGATAATTATGTATACGTAATGAAATCAGCTAAGAGGTTAATGGCCGATGATGGTATGACGATGTTAGTTAAGAATTAATAACTGACGCAGGATAGGCTAAGAGTTAATAGCCTATCATGGCGAAGGTTCGGTAATGGGCGAGGGGAGGGGGTAGGCCCAACGAGGGGCATAGCCCCGTAAGAGGAACAAAACGAAGCGGGTCGAAGTATAGACCCCGAGTTCACCGCGAGTACAAAAACTATAAGACATGTCGTACCGTGATCCAACGGCTCCATGAACTAAGCTCAAATTGACTGGGTGACGATTTATAACGAGATGCTTCGTACCACCTTCGCGGTGGCAAGAGCTACAACACACAACACAAGGTAGTTAACGAGATCGAGGCCGACGTACTGGCCAACGGAATCGACGGCATTCCATTCTCGTTACATGAGATCGAGGCCGACGTATTGGCCAGCGGAATCGTAGTATTTCACAACACTAATTCTCTTCTATCGCGAATATGAATAGGTAGATACGCAAATAAAATATTTGCCTTGAGTTACCCTCATACTAATCATTAACGTCGCGACATCTTCTTCTCCGTCGTCGCTAGTCAGGGGTGGATTTGATCCGTTGGTCGCCCTAGGCATATTAAAGTATGCCTCCCCCTTACTCGCTGTAAAGCGAAAACTTTATAAAAAACCCTCAAGACTGCTCTTTGTCTTTAGCTCTTCGAAACTCGTGATTCGATTTAAACCCACTCTGTGAGTGAAAAAACTGGTATTCAGTGCGAATACAAGTAGATGAAGATGATTTGCTAAAATAGTTATATTAATATCATGATATGCTTGATCTACTCATATTTTGGTAGTCTTAAAGTTTTTTTTCCATTCGTTACTTCACCAGGTTACCAGGCCTATTGGGAAATCCGCCCCTGTCGCCAGTAGAACTAGAGAAATCAAAGATTATTTATTGTAACAGCATATTTTCTTCTGCTTTTTCAGGAATAGTCCAAGTGCGGATAAACAACTGGGTCCTCCTATCATTCTGCTTGCCACACAAAGCGCATCAGATCCATAACAGGGGTCTGATCATCGAGCCGGAGACTATAGACAAGTGCTTGGGGAAACTCAGACCTTATCATGGAATTTTATTACTGGTACGTTCTCCATCATCCTTTTAGTCATTTTCGGCCCACTACTGTACCCCTAGCACGTGTTGAACAATACGAAAATGTTCAATAGTTTTCGTATTCGAGCTCTATTGTAATGTGTTATAGAACAAACTCTTTATTGAACTCACACCAACTTAAATATAAAGAACAAAACAGACAATAACTAATAATGAAAGTACATAACAATGTGCGGTCTGGTAATTGCTAAATTGGATTTACCTATAAACTGATCAAACGACATAGGTAAAGTATTCTTGCAGGTTGCAATGTTTGTCGTTCAAAATAGTCAAGTAATTGGCTATAAAAAGTAACTTTAAAATTTAGCTCGCAAACGAAAGCTATGAACACTTTCGTAATGTGCAACTAGTACAGACTCCCTTTGATTATGTCACTCGCCTCGATCGATCGGTAAGTTTTTATTCCAATAAAATTATTTCACTGCCTATAGGAGATAAGCATGAATTTCATTTTTGCTACTTTGGAAATGAAATGTTAAGTTATTATTCAAATCACACTAATTATTATAAATGCGAAAGTTTGTGTGTTTGTTTCCACTTAACTCCGTAACGGCTGATCGGATTATATTAAACTTGGAATACTTATACATAGTCTATGAGTTCTCTACTTTTTATACCGGTATTTGTTTGCCGTTTGTTTTTTAACTGTAATATAAAAAAGGAAAATTACATCACTTTAGTTACAGTCATCTCATTCCGGAATCAACTGCTGGGTATAGGCCTATTGCAGTTATTAGTATTTTCAGTAAACAGTGTTAATGTCTGCAGGTTAATCCGAACGAACTGCTGGCATCTATACCGCTGGACGGTAGCTCTGCGCTGCTAAGACTGATCAAACTGTACAGCCCGCTAAAGAGCTTGCAGACACTTGCTATCGAGACCGATTTAACATTAAAACAGGTAAATTTTCTTTTAACTTAAGCTGATGTGGCCAAAATACCAAGCAAACGGAGATATCCTAATCTAAACTATTACGAACAATGCGAAAATGCGAAAGTGTTTGTTACGCGTTCTCGCCTCGATCATCATTAAGTTTCGCATCCGCGTTGTCAGGGGAACAGTACTTTTACAATCCAGAAAAAAAGTACTTCACAATACTTTACAGCTGCGGGATACCTAGAACTAAATAATAGTCGCTTAGTTATTCTTGGTCACTACACCAGTGTATGGATCGGATTACCCATCCCTACGGAAAATAGGCCTTATACTAGAATAAGCAAAATAGACTATTTGCACGTGAAATCATATAAACTTTTACTTTTTCAGCTAGTTTCTGTGCAGAATAAAAATAGTTACTATTAGGTGCTTACCTATGAAATTAGCGTTTTGTATGGAGAATTTTGAGAAAATCGATTTCTCCATACATACGTTTATGTATTTTTTTCTGAAACTACTAATCCTATTCTCCTAAAATGTTGTGTGTATGATTGGACAACATCGTGAAAAGTATGCGTAGTCTTAATTAAGCAAGAAAACTAACACATAATACGACGAATTTTAGCATTGAAAGTGAGAACACGTGAAATGAACTGTTTTTAAGTTTAATTTTTTGCGGATGAACTTCCTCAAAAATAGTATTTTATTGAATTTTCAATTATTGCAATAATGTTACGTTCAGAAAATAAATATATTTGTATATGACTGTTGAATGAAATAAAATATGTGCAAAATTAAATAGAGAAAAAAAAAACGCCAATTTCATAAGTAAGGACCTAATATAATATTTTTGCCAGGTATTAGTGGTGGATATATACCTACATTCTCTATGACCACAGATAACGTGGGCTCGTTACGATATTGTTTTTGATTCCACACCAACTCATGTTTAGGAACCATGTTTGTATTTAAAGCCTTCGAGCATTTGAAGCACGTTATGACATTACATATCATTGGCAAAAACAATCTGTGTCATAGAGAATAACGGTTAAAATAATTTTGTTTAAATCCTATTCTGAGGCCTCATTTACTAAATCAGTTGCACACCGAAGTGATAAGCACCGGTCCTGTTTTTACAAATTTTGACAGTTTGTCAAATTGACGTTCTTTGAATTTCAACAGATGTATGTCAAAGTTTGCAAATAAAGGTCCGGTGCCGATAATTTCGGTGTGCAACTGAGTTAGTAAATGAGGCATCTGGTCTGTTTTTATTCAATTTGCTTGTACATACGCCTCAATTGTTTTTATTATGACGTGACACTGGCAGATATGTCCAGTTAGGACGATAGCCATTAAAAAAATATAGAAACAGTTTGGTGACTTGCTACGCTCACCAGTACTCATTATACTTTCAAATATTCCAGGTATCGCAACTTACTGGACACTTGGTGTACTGGGCCAAAGCAACTGTAATATTTCCCCTATGCGAAGGCAATGTTTATGTGGTCGCGCCTGGCGCAAATGTCCATATACACTCACCTCTAGTCGAAGAGTTCTCAAAGGAATTCCCGGGACTATGCTTACTGCAGGTAAAAACCTTTATTCAGGAAAATATAAAACCCTATAATGTAAATATTAATCCACACGACCACACTAGCTTATATCAGTCCAGTGCTGGAAATCCTCCTCTAATAAAGGTGGATATGCCCATAATCACCACGCTGAGCATGCGGGTTTGGGATCGCAGGGCAGAGCTTCTCGTACAGTGACGCTGCTGCCCGTCGGCGGCCAGGGAATTTAGTTGTGCTGGCGTTAGGCTGTGCCGTACCCGGTAGAAGATCTAGAGGGAGACTGAGACAACTTGGACAGAGGCTAGGCAGAGATAGATAGAAAAAAAGATAGATAAAACTCTTTATTGTACTCACACCAACATAGACAAATAGAACAATATACAATAACAATAATGAAAGTACAATGGGCGGTCTTATCGCTTAGAGCGATCTCTTCCAGACAACCTTTAGATGGACTGGATTTAAAAGACTGTAGCAGACGATGGTGTTAATATCAATAAACACATAAAGGAGAATGCCGAAAACCCGTACCAATTGCGTCAAAACCAAACGTATGCCATAAAATGTATTATATTTTATAAATGACATTAACATTTTCTTTACTTTTACACACCGACGGAATTAATAATCAAGTAAAAAAATATTTTGTTGATTTGGTTTCCGCCGCACGCCGCCATCAGACTGCAAGAACCAATGATATTCACGTTACTATAGCAACAAACATTGATCTAAAGTGTTACTATGGCAAATACCCTCATTTTTGATTATTTTGACAGTTGAATCGACTAAAAACTTATTGGATTTTTTTTGACGCACTCATTTTAGTCTTGGTACCGAGCGCCATACATCAGACGGCATTCTCCTTTTATAATCCATTGCGGACTAGGAAAAATGAAAGACATGGTGACATGCAATGTTTCTGACGCTGACGATTGATGATGATTGATTGATGATGCTGACGATGAGGATAGAGCGAAGTGGAAGAAAATTTGTAGGTTGGCTGACCCCATCAGCATGTGGGATATATAGCCAGGAACAGAGAGAGAGAGAGAGGTGTGAGGCTGTGCTATGCTGCATTCAGCCGGCCGCCAGAGCACCGTTTGTTATAAAGCAGGGTGCACCACAAGCAGGTGAGGTTTTTTAACATGGAACAAGCACATGGCCCTCCTGATGCTAAATAGTAACCATTACTTATTACAAAGCATTGCATCGTAGACCGCGTTTCTTTGGAACGCGCTCGATACGATACAACGCCCTGCGGCCATCAACTTAAGGCATGAATATGATGAACCTCTTGTGCCTGTAATTTCACCGGCGCCCACACCCTTCAAACCGAAACACAGCACAGCTGCTTCACGGCTGAAATAGGTTGGCTTGGATTCGAAAGATAGAGGTCCCTTACACCCTACAAAATCATCATCCTTACTAATTATTATAAATGAGAAATGAGTTGTGTTACGCTTCACGCCCCGAATATCATGAAAGGAGAATGCAGAGAACCCGTACCAATTGCGTCAAAACCAAACGTCCCATAAAATGTATTATATTTTATAAATGACATTAACACTTTCTTTTTTTTTACACAACGACGGGATTAATAATCAAGTAAAAAAATATTTTGTTGATTTGGTTTCCGCCGCACGCCGCCATTACACTACAACTACCAATGATATAAACGTTACTATGGCAACAAACATTGATGTAAAGTGTTAATATAGAAATAACCCTCATTTTTAATTATTTTGACAGTAGAATCGACTTAAAACTTATTGGAGATTTTTTTGACGCACTCTCTTTAGTCTTGGTACCGAGACCGAGCCGAGCGCCATACATCAGACGGCATTCTCCTTTCGCATTAAAAAAAAGCTATGTACATCATCAGATGCTGAGTGAGTTCTCTCTCCCCGCCCCGCTGTGGTACGTTTCTCGCGGGGCGTTCGGCGGTGGAGGCGCTGGAAGGCTCGCACGCTGCGTCGCCTGGCTGCTGCAGCGGAGATTGCTGCTACAGCTGCATACCTATGTGCAGTTCAACTCACCGCACTGGGGGCGGTCTCCAGGTAAACTATAATGATGTCTCCAACAAGCGTTAAAGGTATCGAACAAGCGCTTCAGGTATTCAACAACCGATAAGCGTTAATTTTCGCGAAATCTTACGATTTGACTTGTTAACTTAACAAGTCAAATAAACAAACAAAACAAACCCAAGTGAAAAGTGTTCCTGTTGGGAAATAGAGTCGATTGACACCCCACTTGTTTTTTTTTTTACAATTGTCATTTTCTAGGCCGGCTGTAATTTTTTCGAAAATCCGAAATGCAATATTTTTTTCCTTCACAATAAACCTAAAGTTTTCTCAAAACAAAATATTGTAACTACAAAAGAAAAGGTAGCTTGCTCTCAATGAGGTACAATTTTGTCCCACCCTGTATTTTTCAATTATTATTAATTAGTTATTAATTAGCTTGGTTCAGGTTTTGGTTAAAGGTTAACATGGTGTTAACTCATTTCGTTTCAAAGCAAACGCACTTTTCATTCTGACTTCAAACACATAGATGGCGCTGCTAATTTTGTCCGCATTGTAGATCGCGGTGACGAAAACGCCCGGCTCAGAATTAGGTTCCTTCGTAGGAATTCTTTCGGTATCGCTTCTCGGCCTTTTGGCTAAGATCAAAGTGTAGTATCTGTTCTTTTCAGCTTAATATCTGAAAGTTCCCTCACTGAGGGACCAGTATATTAAACTGATTTTTGTCAAGCGACGGGATGTTCGGAGCTCGCTCCACTCCCGTCACGGGTCGGCCCGGCATTGCAGTGCCGCCGGGATCGGCCCACAGAATTCTCCAGAAACTTCTAGTGATGAGACGTACTTGTAAAATCGCGTACCAGGGCTTCCAAGTACGTCCACGCATAAAAACCAGGGATAAAATACTTTCAAAGTATTTTTGATACGTACGTATCGGGCGGCGGGCGCGGCTCATGGCAGGTCAACTGCACCACGCACCTTGAAAGTAAAATACTTGCATAGGAAATTGATGCCAGTAAGCATGAGAATAAAGTTCATAATTGTATTTGCAGAAAAAATACTTGCAAGCCAAGCTATCGGCTAAAAATACTTTCATAGGAAATTGATCCGCGCTACCTTTGTTTTATGAATCAAAATCGTGTCAACGAAAAAATACTTTCAAAGTATTTTTGATATGTACCTATCGGGCGGCGGACGCGCGCGGCTCGTGGCAGGTCTTACTGCACCACGCACCTTGAAAGTAAAATACTTGCATAGGAAATTGATGCCAGTCAGCATGAGAATAAAGTTCATAACTGTGTTTGCAGAAAAAAATACTTGCAAGCCAAGCTAACGGCTAAAAATACTTTCATAGGAAATTAATCCGCGTTAGCTTTGTTATAAGAAACAAAATCGTGTCAACGAAAAAATATATGTACCAAATTACCTTTTGAATATATTGTCAGCACGATTAACCTATTAAAATTATACCTACTCAAATTATATCGTATTGGTATTTTTACAGATGAGATGAGATAATTCGATTTATCTTTTATGTTATTTATTGAATTATTACTTAATTAAATTGAAATAAGTAAGTACCTATAACTGTGTTACTACAATACCACACATAAAATAACGCTATCTAGGAACTGCTATTATATTTAAAAATATCTAAGTACCAATTCATTAGCTGGCAGATAACAGGTGCGACGTCTGCTCTTCATTATAAGTACATTTATCTATATATGTACCT
Organism: Horisme vitalbata; assembly: GCA_951804965.1. Lineage (NCBI taxonomy): Eukaryota > Metazoa > Arthropoda > Insecta > Lepidoptera > Geometridae > Horisme > Horisme vitalbata. The sequence goes on from OX638102.1 coordinate 8,335,505, forward strand.
ACGTACAACATACATAGGTAATTTGCTTAATAGGTCAAAAAATAATAGGCCTAATAGAATCAAATCCTAACGCCTACATAAAATTAATAGCAGACGTAGACGTATGTTAAAAAATACTATAATTTATTAGAGTTTTATGGAGTAGCGAAGGGGTCTCACGTTTTCTCTAGGTAGGGTAGGTATGACGTACCTATTCACAAAGTGTTTATGGGGTAAAAGGGGTTCCATCCACAATCTTCGGAACTCAAGCCAACCTCACCTGCCCGTAGTCCACCCTGCTAACTAACAAACGGGGCTCTGGCGGCCCGCTGATTGCGGCATAGCGCAGCCTAACACCAGCACAGCTAGATCCAAGGCCGCCGACGGGCAGCAGCGTCGGCGGTGCGAGAAGTTGTGGCCTGCGATCCCAAACTCACATGCCCAGTGTACTGGTGTTAGGCTGTAGTGCAGCCTAACACCGGTACAGCTAGATCCAAGGCCGCCGACGGGCAGCAGCGTCGGCGGTGCGAGAAGTTGCGGCCTGCGATCCCAAACTCACATGCCCAGTGTACCGGTATTAGGCTGTAGTGCAGCCTAGCACCAGACACACAGCATTGGTACAGCTAGATCCAAGGCCGCCGACGGGCAGCAGCGTCGGCGGTGCGAGAAGTTGTGGCCTGCGATCCCAAACCCGCATGCCCACTGTGGGGATTTTGGGCATATCCCAAACCAGAAACGTGGTCTCCAAGTTTTTTAGAGAGAACTAACCCAGGCACTATCTTTTTATGTACTGGGAGTAAGAATCTTGGAAGGTTCGGTGGCTAAATGAAAGTATATTGTTTAGCAATAAATAAATTTATTGTTGAACAATTCTGCTAGCCCCAAGCTAAGCAGAGCTTGTGTTATTTTAAAACTGATATACATCATCATCAATAACAACCTATAGAAGTCCACTGCTGGACATAGGCCTCCCCCAAGGAATTCCACGAAGAACGTCTTGAGCCCCAACTATTGTATTGATATACTTAATACATAGATATTTTTGATAAAACAGAAAAAAACCAGTACATCGGGAAGAAATGTCTAGAGATCGTACGTACATTTGTCCCGAGGCGGGAATCGAACCCGCAACCGTCTGCGTCGCAGGCGGACCTTCGGCTTCGCCCTCCGCTATACAGAAGAGGTCGAAGGTATTAGGTATAGGTTTGGTAGATAAGTAGAGTAAATTAGAGTAAGTACCTACCTTAGTAGAACTACAATTATTTAGATGTATGATTTCGGACTAAGATTAGGTAACTACATACCTACTCATCCCTGCCTGACGCTTGCTTTGTAAGGTATGTATGTAGGTCAAAGTACCTTTACGCGCGTTTTACTTCACGGCACTTTACTTTAGGCACGTAAATTTATAATTAATAACAAAACAAAAAATACGCGATAGTGAATCTTATTGCTACGTAAATAGATAGAGTTACACTCTTTAATAATAATTCACTTTGGTCAGTTCAGTTCTTTAATAATGTCCCAAAAATATTACTTATCCCTCGGACTGGCAAAGAGCTTGCTCCCGGAATGTTCGAAATTTCCCGCGTCTGGCAGGCGGCCTGCTCCCGGCCGCGCGCTCGGTCGCTGAACCGGCGCTCTGTTTTAGCACTTTTAACTGTATTAAACGGTTGCCACACTCTGATAAGAGATGTCGCTGCCTTCCTTGAAAACAAGGTCAGGTAATGAACGAAGAATCGAGTTTTTGTTCATAGAGTTTATGTTCAGAAATTCATTCAAGATTTCACAGATGGCTGTCAAGTGGTTTGTATTAAACGGTTGCCACACTCTGCTAAGAGATGTCGCTGCCTTCCTTGAAAACAAGGTCAGGTAATGAACGAAGAATCGAGTTTTTGTTCAGAAATTCATTCAAGATTTCACAGATGGCAGTCAAGTGGCAGTCAAGTGGTTGTTAAAATGTTAAATTTTAAGAACCCTTGTTTATTCTAATTATTTATTTATATTTATGTAATCATCTAAAATATGAAATATAACACTTTGGTTGAATTTACTCAACCAAAGTGTTATATTTCATCAAATAAAGTAATCACATCTGCCCCCCTCGCGCGGACTCATACTCTTACGTCATATCCACATTTAACACTCAAAGTCAAATACCTGCAAAGGAAATAGATCCGAATTCCTATAGCAATCAAATTCATAATTGTGTTTCCAGAAAAAATACTTGCAAGCCAAGAACACGGCTATCGGATAAAAATACTTTCATAGGAAATTGAACTGCGTTCACTTTGTTCTAGGGAACAAAATAGCGTGAACAGAAATATACCCGAATACTTTCGCTTCGCCTCGCAACGCAACTTCATACTAAAATACTTGCATAGGAGATTGATCTTCGGCTGTGTTGGAATAAGGAACAAAACAGTATCAACGAAAAATTATTTAGTATGTAGGTAAATTACTCTTGAATGATTTCGATTTATTAGCATGATTGATTAGTTTCAGTTTCAGAGTCCTTTAGCTAGGTTTCGGTTTCAAGACAAGATGTAAGTAAAATAACAAAATATTTCATGTACTTAGGTATTTTTACCTATTATATTATTTTAAGGGATAGATAGATATAATTTTATTGCACACCATACAAATAATTACAACATAATGTTATTGGTAATAAAAATAATGAATAAGATCAGAGAACCTACTACCTACGATACACGGTAGACAGGTAAATGTAATAGGTACCTACCTACCTACCTTGTCATAGACTAATAGGTTTAGGTTTATGAGATGGGTACCTATGTAGGTATTTGATTATATTGATGAGAATGCGTAAACTATTTTGATCTTCTTCTTCTTCTTGTGAGTTTGTGGCCAACTCCAGGTTCGGAGTTTTTAGACAGACACGAGTGGCCTCCGGTATGGATTTACGACTGAAAAATCCGGGACCAATATCTTAACGTGCCTTCCGAAGCACTGAAGCGCTCAAATCTAACTGACACTAAACTGTCACCCATCCAAGTAGTGACCGCACGGAATGTTGCTTAACCAAGGTGATCTGCTAAAGACCAACGAAAAACCAATCTGGATACCATTGAGATTGAGATAATATGCTAAACTCTTCTAAAATAGTCGCTGTCGGAAGTCAGTCATCGAGTCAGCCCCGTACGCCCCGAATACAAAAAATACTTGCAGAAAAAATACTTGCAAGCCAAGCCACACGGCTATTTTCTAAAAAATACTTTCATAGGAAATTGGTCCGTGCTAGATTCGTTTTAAGGAACAAAATGTGTCAACAAAAATATACCCGAATACTTTCACCTCGCACCTTCATACTAAAATACTTGCATAGAAGATTGATCCTCACATGTCTTGTAATAAGGAACAAAATAGTATAATAGTCATCGAGTCTGCCCCGAACGCCCCGAATAGCGAATACTTGCAAGACCTTCAAAGTATTTCGACGCGACGCATACTTGCAAGACCTTCAAAGTATTTCGACTCATACCAGGGTTCCGTACTTGCAAGCAAATACCTGGTATAAAAACCTGGTTGAGTAAATACGTCTCATCCCTAGAAACTTCCTGAAATACGAAGTCTTGTTCCATTCCAATAATGTTTGTGTGGGTGGACTAGTATGTCTTCAGTTTTGTATGTTCATAACAAATTCTTATGATGATCTTAATTTCATAGGAATGAATTTGAATATCAATTATTTACTTATTACATTTAAACTGAACCAGACAGAACATCAAGTTTTGTCATTTGTTTTGGTTTGGTTTTAGTAGTGTGTGCTTGTTCCATCTTCAAATCCCATTAAAAATAGGAGTTAGAATTTTTCATAAGTCGCGTAGAAATACAAATTATTTATTTGCACGAACATAATGTGAGTACAATCAGGTCTATTATTCCATTTTATGTCCTACCTTATTGTCTACCTTATTCTAGGCATGCAAATATTCAATCTTAATAAATAGGTGTAAAGTCACACTAATATTGGTAAGATTATTTCAGCTATCATAAATACGAAAATAATAATAATTAGGGTCTATTAGAATAGTTCATAAATTCATTCAAGTCATAGAAACAATTGTTAGCAAGCCATTTAGTTACGACGTAACTATGCGCCTAAGTCACGCAATATCATCGAAGTCATCAAACAAGTTTATGTTCTCTAACATGGGACGACGTACAAAATATAGTTACATAGTACCAAAAAGCTGAAAAATTACAAAATATTCTCCGAGCCTTGCTGATTTGTAACTGCCAATATCTAGTATATTTATTTATATCACTTACTCAAACGGTACTTAAATATTCGAGGTCATCTATAATGTTTGAAACTAGCCTACAAAGTTTTATATGGAAACGATAATTAGATCACAATTTATACAATTTGTTGGACAATAGGTTAGACGACTGAAAAATTCTAATTAGTCCGTTATTTACATATACAAAAAATATTGGACACGTATTTATTATTTTGTCATTAAACAAAAAATAACAAAGATTGTAACGCACTATGCGTTACAGTTCCGCGCGACGTCACAATATAGTACATTTTTTACCTAGGCGTGACGTCACGAGCCCCCACTCCCGAACTTTCACGTTCTTGATCTCCGTCAATTTCTATTGATTCGTTATATAAAAAAATACGTGTCCAGAATTTTTTGTTGATGTAACTGACGGACTAATTAGAATTATTATTTTTTGACCCAGTCGTCATGCCTATTGTACTAGCTAGTCAAATTAAAGACAGAATTTGTTTTATTTTGATAGGAAATCAGGATTTAAGAGTTTTATAAAAATTGTTTGAATATTTATTGAATTTAGTGCAGCGTCATAGTTGTGGTCTTAATTTGATAGGTGATTCACTATTGATGATACATTTATATATTTATTTAATTCTTTATTGATTTTCTGAAATATTATAAAAATAGTTTATTTTTATTGAATATACTGCTGCGCCAACAACATACCGCGCTCTTTTTGCTCGAGCATATTACAAAAAAATCGTACCCCTAGTACGAGTTGCAAAATACTGAAACGTTCATCGTTTTCGTTTTCGAGCTCAATTTCAATGTACATTTTTTGGAAATTACGCAACTGGATTTAAATAGAAACTGATCGAAAAACGTAGGTGAGTGTAATCTTCTTGCAAATTGCAATGTTTATCAATCAAAATAGTTAGGTAATTAACGGAAAAGGAACTTTAAAATTTAACTCGAATACGTAAACTATGAAGGTTTTCGAATTTTGCTACTCGTACTAGGGGTACTGATTATTTCGCTCGCTTCCTACTGTCGTCAATTTATTAATTAAAAATTTTTCTCTCTAGATGGTAAAGAGTACTACTGCGAGAAACACATCGACATCTACAACCAGTCGTGCAACGTGTCGTTCTCGTCTCTCAACCAAACTGGACTGAATGTACCCGAGCCGGTTGAACCGCGAGAAAACACGAACATCTTCCACGACTCCGACGAAGATTACCCAACAGAGAATAATCTCAACCAGACAGACTTTTCTCACACAAAACCGATAGTCATCGAGTCTGACTACCCGAAATTAGACAAGTTTCACGAAGTCGACTCCGCGAATCATTCGTTCGACGATGGTGTCGATGTTGTGGACGGTATAGCAAAAACTAACGGCGTTAACGACTACGAAAAGAGTGATAAGAAAAAATTGCACGCCAATTCAGTGGATAGTGGTATTTCTAATAATATTAACAACAGTGAAAATGGTACACATAATAACGGTGAATCTGATAAAGAGATAAAGGTTAAAACTCTCCCGTCGAGGTTGTCGGATTTGTCGTTGAAAGAGAGTGAGAATTCTTCTAATAGGGACACTAATAGTGACGACGATAAGTTCGAGAGTGATCAGGACGTGTCGCCGCGCGCCAAAACTAATGGAATGATGAACGGGATTGAGAAGAAAAATGGAGTATCACTTAATTTGAAATTGCAGAGTGAGATGAGGTACTTATGGGATTTGACTTATTTGTATCGTGCTTTTCATAAACCTAAGAAAAAATATTGTCTTATGTTAAAAATTATGCTAAATGGCCCAAAGTATAATTCCTTTATGGAATAGGTTGACTGAATAATCAATCACCTTTTTTTTTTTTTTTTATTTATGTTACTTTTTTCTTATTAATTAAATAATTAAGGCTTGTATAAAATATGAGTTGTACAGCTATGTATCCTTGTTTAAATAAAATAATAAATAACAATAATATCAACTTTCGGCCGCGGCAAATTCAAATATCTTATTCCAGGTCACTATGTATAATCAGAGAACAAACATATTAATACACACAAAATTTGACAGTGTTTATTAAACCACTTTTCATTTTAAAACTCATCAAAAATACATTTTTCTTATTATAATAGCCGAGGCTAAGCTGCCCCACTGCTGAGCAAAAGCCTCCCCTGCCACCCTCCACTTTTGCCACTATTCTTAATATTAGACTGATAATATTATAGATAAATGAAGATTCTGTGTCTGAGGTTTATGATATTGTTTTATTTATTCTTGTTACTAATTGACTATTGAGGCATGTATAAAAGATAAGAAAACTCACATCTACTAATATTATAAATGCGAAAGTTTGTGCGTATGTTTGTTACTCTTTCACGGAAAAAACTACAGAACTGACTTGGATGAAACTTCGAATATACACATTTTGTGACCTGGATTAACGCATAGGCTACTTTTTATCCAGATAAGCGAAGCCGCGAGCAGAAGCTAGTTTTATATTAATACAGATCTAAATATACCCACCACATGAAACAATAAAGATTAAGATTATGATATTATTATGAAGAGCCGTGGTGGCCTAGTGGGATGTACCCCGACTTCAGATCTGGAGGTCGTGGGTTCGAATCCTAGCCGTGCACCAATGAATGTTTCGTTTCGAAAAAATTATGTGCGCCTTACCACGAGCTCGAAACAGTGGAGGAAAACATCGTGAGGAAACCGCATGCCTTCGAACTAAAAAGTTCGAAAGGTATGTGCTAGGTTAGTGTTCCAATAAAAAGCGGTGATGGGCTTGCAACCTGTCACGTGGAATGCTAGCTGCTTGCAAAAAGTGGGCATGTATCGAACGTAATGTTTGGACTTGCCTCTGACAACCCCCGTTATCCTCAATAGATTTGCGTACCGAGCAATATCTGAAGTTATCCATAATGGAAAAAAAGTCGTGAAGATGTTTGTTTTGTTTTTTTTTTATATTAATATTAGATATTGATATTCCAGCTTCCAACCGCCTACTGTATGGAATGTGCCATCTAGCTGCGATGTGGTAGACGCGTGTAGAATCTCAATGGAGCCGCCTACAACAGAGTCTCTACTTGACACGTTCTCTGAAGAAGAACGCGCTGCCTTGGCCGGTATACCGGCCGCTAACAACCCGGATGATCTGCTATTACTTGCTCAGTTGCATAAAAAAGGTAAACAACACTAATCCCCTTGAATGGTCCTCTCTGACAGTCCATGCCTTATTATTAAGTTTTATTTATTTATTTATTTATCTTAAGAATGCGGCGAACGTCGCTCGCAACTTCAATTCGAGACGCGGGCAAAGGATCGCTCCGTATATCAGGCGGGATAGCAATACTGCCGTTTAAAATGTTCTAAGAATTTGGTTGTGTTACGTAATACCAAAATGATGACTGAAAATGTATTCTTTACAAAATATTGTTATTCTGTAGAATGATAATGAACTAGATAATAGTTTATGCTATGTTCCTAAATAAACGACACGTAAGATATTGTTTTTAATACGAAACAAAGAGGAAGAAAAGTAGTCAATTTTGTCATAAAAAAATTCAAAATACTTTTAATTCATTTTAGGTAAGTATTTTGTAAAAAAATAACCTATCCAGGAACCTAGATAAGTACTATTGGAATATAAATAATACAATAATATAGTGGAAATTTGCTTGAATTTTAAATCATTTTGGTATTACGTTTGTATCGGCAATTCGTCCTCCGGAGGCTCCTTAAATGGCGTTAAAAACAGCTTTTTTTGTTGACAGCTAAATGATAGGGTAAAACAAGGAGTTTTTATATCGAAAAGGCCACAAAAGGCCAAAAGCACCTTCAAACAAAAATCCCAGATCATTTTCAATAAAAATGCCCCGAGGTTTACCTAAAGATTCTGAATTCAGAATCATTCTTACAAGAAAACATGGACACTGACATGGAACATCCCTTTTTATTGTGGCCCTTAACAATAAGTATAAAGACATGTAATTTTCTCAGGCTACCTACGCGGCGAACAGCATTTAGAAGAGATAATGTTTATGGAAAACGTCAGCCGATCACAACTCATGCAGCTGTTAGACAAGTTCAAAGAAGTCCTCATCACATTTGAGACGGAAGATCCGGCTGTGGCTATGCTTTATCCTTACCAATAATCCTAGAAAGTATTTAAGTATATAAACCACCCGAATAATGAAACGACACTCAAATATTTAAGCTTAAGTGGTATACAAATTGACGTTTCAGTACAGAACATCATTACTTTATCAGTCGCAGACTTATAAGCTTTGAACAAAAATCTGTGCCTACCTCTTAATGAGTATCAAACATAATTATTATTGTTGCGGCAACTGCTTGCGTTTCTCGGCGGTAGCTCCAGTACTACAGTTATCCCGTGACCATCCGTTGCCCGTGATCGTTGCAACACGATTTAAACTTCGGGAAAATTAAAATAGGTAAAACGCGAGGAAGAACCGTTAAACAATAATAATTATACCTCTTAATGTACATATTCTCCCAAAGGGGGGGTTAAGTCTCGACTTTTTTTTATTAGAAAAATCAGGCAAAGATTTTTTTTCGAAGCGTGCACTACTTTATAAAACATCCTTGGTACATAGGCTCAATCACGAAAACTAGCGAAAACGGTATTCGCATCGTAGACGCAAAATTTTGGCCAGTGAGAAAGCGTAGATTCGAAATATTTTTGTATGAAAATAGAGCTACGCTCCTAGCGGGAAGTTTGTTAAACATTTCCATACAAAAATATAGATAACGCAAACTTTGTAGTAAGGTTTGTTTTTCGCACTCAAGCCACTGAAGGAAATCGGCGCGAATTGTTGAGTGGCGTTTAAGTATTCGGGTGTATATGTCTGACTCACTTGATCGGTTTTTATAATGTAAGGGCGCCTTCAAATTATCCGCTTAGAGAAGTGCTGCAGTGGCGTTCGTACAATATTGGAAGCGCAGTCGCAGCGTCACTGTGTGTCGTGATATGCGCATACATCTAGTCACAACTAGTGATGGTCAACAACACATCTGGTGTGGTGGTGTGGTAGTATGAAAATTTGCAGTAGGTTGCGGTACTGCATTGTTTCTACGAGCGTTTAATTTGAAGGCGCCCTAAGATTATGCCATAGTTAGTTACATTAAACATAACGGATATTCGTACCAATGTATGATGGGAAACGGGCTTCCCTAGTTAATATATCTCTATTCCCTGTTCCCTATAACAAAGATTACAGTTTTTACTGTAATCTTTGCTTTACGGCATAAAATCATCATCATCATCATCAGCCTATAGCAGTCCACTGCTGGACATAGGCCTCCCCTAATGAGCGCCATTGCGCCCTGTCCTGAGCTCGACGCATCCAGCTTCTACCAGCAGCCTTTCGCAGATCGTCACCCCACCTGGCCGGAGGGCGTCCTACACTACGTTTGCCGAGCCGCGGTCTCCACTCAAGAACTCGTTTACCCCAACGGTTATCGGTTCTTCGGCAGATATGGCCAGCCCACTGCCACTTCAGCTTGCTTATTCTCTGAGCTATGTCGACAACTTTAGTTCTATGTCGGATAAACTCGTTACGGATTTTATCCTTCAGAGAAACCCCGAGCATAGTTCGTTCCATAGCTCGCTGAGCGACTTTAAACTGGTGGAATAGCCGTACTGTGAGTGTCCACGTTTCGGCTCCGTATGTCATGACGGGTAGGACGCACTGATTGAAAACTTTTGTTCTCACATTGCTCAACATTGCGGTATGGGTGACGAGAAAACTCGACGTAGTTTTCCAAATGCTGCCCAGCCCAGCTGAATCCTCCTCTTGGCCTCCTTCTCGAAGTTGTTTCTACCCAACTGCAATATCTGCCCGAGGTATGTATACTCCGAAACAACTTCAAGAAGGTGTCCATTAACGACGACAGGACTCGGATCAATTCGGTCATTGACCATAACTTTGGTCTTGTCCAAATTCATGCCGAGACCTATCTTTCGCGAGGCTGATGCTTGGCCGTCCAGCATCTGTTGCAGCTCCTCCAGCGACTCCGCCATTAGGACTATGTCATCAGCGAATCGCAAGTGTGAGATGTGCTCGCCGTTTATGTTTATGCCCATACCTTTCCAGTCCAGCGTCTTAAACATATCCTCCAACGCGCTTGTGAACAGTTTCGGAGATATGACATCTCCCTGTCTCACTCCGCACACGGCATAAAATACGGTATCTAATCTAATGGATTTTGTTCATACGAATTTTCACAATTTATAGTTTTTCGTGATAGCCGGTAATAGGCCCACTGTGTTAAATGTTTTGTGGGCTTTATTTGTAAATAGCACTTGTGTTAATTCTGTTACATACTCTAATGTTATTTTATCTCACTCTTACAAAAATCTAGGAAGTATCTAATTGGTGGTACTGGTAAAAAACCGCATTATTTAATATTATTTTGTAACTATTTATGTTCTAAAATAAAGAAAAGTATTATACTATCGAGTCTTATTTTTTTAAAAGGTTTTCTAGTCCCTTGCAGAAAGTAGCGACTGACCGCATCAGGCCTACATTTGTCGCGTAATTTATTATTAGTCTTATTATTTTTATAAACTTAGCATAGTTCTAAAAGATAAGAAGATAAAAGAATACTACCTAGGCCTCTATGAAGCCTCAATACCGCTGTAATTGAAAGAGTAAAATTTGAGAATCCTAATAATAAATAAATAAATACATAATGCGGGACGTAATCACACAGCATCATGTAGCCCTTAACTAAGCAGAGCTTGTATTATGGGAACCACATGATTGATATACTACACAATAGTTTTTTTTTGTAAATACATACATATTATTCATAGAAAACGCCCAGACCCGAGACAAATATCTACAGAACATACAAACATTTGTCCCTCAGCGGGAATCGAACCCGCAACATATGAATGACTGCCATCTTACGGAGTGGAGAGAAAGAAGAGTAAATTAAATAAAATTGAACTTACTTCTATTCACCGTTAGATGTCGCTACTAAAATCGACTAAAGTAAGTTTATTCGGAGTGCAACTCTAATAGGACAGCTGTGATTGGTCGGTCTAAGTGTGATGTAAAGGAAGTTACTGTCAATGTCAAATCTCAATCAGCTGTCGAAAGTGCGCCTGCTGTGTAATTTGTTGTTGTTTTTCTATTGTCTGCTATTTTGCGAAAACACGCTAAAATGAAAAATTTTCCCGTATTCGTATTCCCTGTATCCTTGGAATTCTATTTAAACGCACGACATACTCATAAGCAGTTGCTAACAGTGTACAATCCCTACGATTTCTCTGTTAATTTCAAAGGTATATAAAATTCATTCGTGAACGTGGTGATGTCGAAATATTCCGAGATAATCAGGTTTTACTTTTTATTATAGTGTTGTGCACGTCTCCGAACAAGTTTACCGTGATCGACCCTGAAGGCGTGATTGCCCCACAGAGCTGTATTGATATTGTGGTTAGATACACGCAGCCATCTGCTACCCATTGTGATGCCATAGACAAGTTCAGAATCACTATGTTTGATAGTAACACCCAGCAGGTAATATCTAAAGTACCTACCACCATCTAATAGTAATAAAAAAACCACAGGTTTGGCTGGTAAAAATGCTTGTAGCGTTAAGCCTACCTTTTGTTACATTTATAGTGCTATGAAGTTTCAATAAATTGATTCAGCGCTTTTGTATGAGCTAGGAACCATCACTGATTTGAGAGTTTTTAAGCTTGAAGGCCTCCGATATGGATAAATGACAAAAACTCAGGACCAACAACTTAACGTTCCTTCTGAAGCACAGAAGTGCTCAGATGAAAATGCCATCCAATTAGTGATTGAGCGGAGTGTTGCTTAACTCAGATGATTAGCAAAGAACATCAAAGTAAGCCACACTTTGAGTGCTTCCATACCTCTAATTCATTCCATAGATCAGCTTTGCCTTCTGTACATTTTGTCTTATGTTTAATTCAACAGGTAAAACATTTTTGTGTTTAATATAACTGATAGTGTACCTAATAGTCTCTGGTATCCATAGCAAATTCATCATAATGATTTCAAAACTTTCAGGCCCTGGGTAAAAGGGACATACCAACAAAATTACTTGAAGGTGAACCATCGAGCATAAACTCTGAGAGTTACGGAGATAGTTTCCATCCCATAGTGTCCAGGGCTACTCCAGTGAGACCTACGGAGGAACATTCTAGAGTCACGTGCAACCACCCACATACATCACATTATAGGTAAGAAATCTTGACAAATAAAAACACCTGTATACTCAACTTATGAAACATTGATAAAAAATGTAGCATAAAAACACCTATAAACACCTATGTACATTCAACTAATGAAACATTGATAAAAATGTAGCAAGTAAAGTGGTAGGTACCACAAAAATTTATTGTACTTTGTACATAACAATAGGCATTCAAAGTTGATAATTAACATTGATTGTCAATTTTAAAGTAAGCATTAGCAGGATGGATTTTAATTTAATGCTTTTCAACCTGTACTGGCCAGCGGTGGAGTGATGATTTGGAAAAGGTTGCTGGTAGAAGCTGGAGGCGTCGAGCTCAGGACAAGGCACAATGGCGCTCATTAGGGGAGGCCTATTTCCAGCAGTGGACTGCTATAGGCCGATTATGATGATGATGAACCTGTACATACTGTATGGTAATCTATGAATAAACAAACCTGCGACAGCGGTTCTGATACAAATTCTCATGCATTGCCATCTATTGGGTATACTAAATGTAAATGTAAATGTTAACTCCCTTTCCCGCAATTAGACTCCTTGATGGTCCATTGTGCGTGTATTGGGTATACTCGTAGGTATACTTTTCTGTGGTAGGTATGTAACTAGGTACTAGGTGAATGAAGGTTAACATTTCATGCACCAATAAGTCTGTCAAGTATATAGAAAAACCTAAAGATAATTGGCGTTTGGTTTTTTATATTTATTTTTATCCTTCCAGGGAACCCCAACCAGTGAACATGGTGGCTGTAGCAGTAAGTGTATGCTGCATAACTGCTTTACTTCTACCAACGCAGCCTGAACAAGTGGTCAAGTCCCAGTTGCCCGAATGGGTCCACATTGGATCGAATCTGAAACTAGTGTTCGCATTTGTACTTGGTTTAGTGAGTATGCTTGTGTTGAGACCATGATGAAACTGTATGAAATGAGGCAAATTCTAGTGGACAATAAATATACTTACACACGCACATATAGCATAATGACGATTTGAGTGCAGCAAAGCTACAAGTAACTTTATTATTTTCTATTAAGACTGCAAGGAACGCAAACACTAAACGTATTCGGTTTAGAACAATAGTTCTAATTGGTTTTAAATTTGCAAGAGATAGATACTGAGGTTCGATAACGACGTCTAGCTAAAAAAATACTCTTATAGTAGATGTAACATTTTGGGCAATCAAAAAACGTAGATTTAAAATAACGTTTTGTGATTGGCTAAAACTTTTCGTTTAGTTACGATACAGTCGTAATCCTACAGTGACTTGAGCGCGAAAAACATACCTTTCTACAAAGTTTGCGTTAACTATATTTTTGTATGAAATGTCAAACTTCTCGCTATAAGCGCTGCCCCATTTTCATACAAAAATATAGTCATCGCAAACTTTGTAGTGTGTTTTTCGGATTCAAGCCAGATGTTCAATTTAGCTGTGCTGCATCCAAATCATGACAAATTTTATAACTTTGACTTTAAATTACAAATGTATCATAGTTTCTTACTTAAGTACCTCACAACTTCACAAGTAATTTATTCAATACTTATTTATTCCCACCAAATCTATTCCACATTTGTTGATATAGGCCTGTTCAGTGCCAGTTGTACTTGTTAATTCGCCTTCGCACCGACCGACGTGTGTTAGGCGTGCGTAGCGAAAAACGCTACGGGAAGTAGGATAGAATTACGGATTCTGCACCAATTAAAACAAAGTTAATTTGAGCTCTGTGGGATGTGTTTGAAGGGTAATTTTACATTGGTTTTGATGTGGAAAACGTTTAGTATGCGGTGATAGGTCTGTAAGTGTTGGTTTCTATCGTTTGCGCTTGTGATAACTCTCGATTTTGTTATCCTTATTAGATGACCTGCCGCATACTGCAATACAATACAACATACAGATAACCAGCGGAAACCCCTCCGTATTTTTCGCTGCCTAAAGCGGTACTTGAATATCGCTGATGTGAACTCATGAACCATTATTACTGTATGTACAGTCAGCGACAAATGTACGTACTCTAACCCTTGAGTTGCGCATGCAATTATTCGAAGGTTCAGTCGGGCCATATGCGGGCCAAGTTCTTACAAAAAACTTTTTTGATAATTTACTTTTGTCGCTGACAGTTCTCTTGTGGTTTTAATGAAACACAAATTCAGTTTGAGAGAATTTATTTCAGATTTTTAGTATTGTCATGCATTTCAAGGATAAGACTTACTTAACTAAGTGGTTGCTAATTTTTACTAAATAAAATAATAAATTCGTCTTGGTGATTGTCTAGCAAAGGCTAAGATAACATGAAATTTACACAATTTATGGTTTGTGTCGTTTTTAATTTTTAATATAACACATTGTGTTTAGGAACTTGATGTTTGGCGTGGTGCGATTCGCGAGAATTTTTGTTTTCAATTTTATACTTATTGAGTTTTAAAGGGTGCTATATTTAGGTACTTATAATGTATTTTATTTTGTTGTGTGGTTCATATCTATTTTTAAAGGCATCTACAACTACTAAACAGCAGATCTAATCCATCAGTATTCACTTGCAGGTAATTCTAAATAGGTAGATAGGTACTAATTTGAAATGCCTTTCTATAGCATTATTTAAGGTAAAAAACGGGAGTATTTCAATAATTCACAGCCTTAGAAATTGTATACTTAGCATAGCTATTTATATTGTAAATAGAGTTCTGGCTTCCTATTGTATTTATGGTTTTTTTCCAATATAACAGATGTATGAAGAAATGTTAGTAGAGAAGTTACAAATCAGTTGTAATATCACGTTTATTAATAATCAATTCCGTGATTTTTTGGGACCATTGCTGTGAAATATATGCCAAATACAATTTGTAAATAGAAAATACTTCTTTAATTGACCCAACCAAATAGATGCTACTCTCACTTTCGATATTTATCCTACTTTACTCTTGATATGTACATCTCAATTTGACAATTCCTTTCGTTTTAACATTAATTTATAAAGGTACTTAATTTTTTGAACTATAAAATTGCTTTCGATTCATCATAATTGTAAAGTACTTAGCATAGCTATTTTTATATTTATATCTATAAATATGGACAGGAGTAAGCTTATTGCAATGTATATAACCATTGAGATTAATTTGACTAAGCTTTTCTGCAATTTACGTCAAGCTTTGGCAGAACTTACTAAAGAAGACTTACTGATCGGTGACTAAGCTGAATCAGGTAATTTTGCATGTTGGTAAACATATTGTATAATTAAAAATAACTACAGATCCAACTAGCTTTGAATGCATAAAGTATTTGTGGAAGTTTTGAAAAAGTTAAATATGGAATGGTGGTCAACAAAATAATCTAGCATTAGAAGTTTCTTAACCAATTATTTGCTTCATAAACTGGACTATAAGAGTTAAGCTTATAAGAACACACCTTTCTGTATGTACTCACCTACCATTACTATCATTCATTACATCTAGTTAGATTAATCCGTTTGTTCTACTTACCTACTTCGCCTAAAGTTATTCTAATGATTTCTAACCATTACATAAAAAGGTGTTTTGAACACAAATTATTCTAATACACACCAGCAAAAATGGCATGTCTTTAGAAAAGCAATTGAAAATGTGATATGAGAAAAATCACTATAAAGACCTATTCATAAACGAGCGATATCCGCTGCGCGCGGTTTTCGCACACGCCGTTTCGCCCGCAATACTTCCTATGGTCAGTTATATTATTGATGAGTTGTAACAGCTAAAATAAGAAACCTGCTCCAGTTCCAGTAGCCTGTTCCAAATTAACAGCATATTATTATGCGATAGTTTTTTGTGATGTAACATAGTTTATATAGAACCAACAGTTCCTCACAAACAGTTCCATGGAATAACATGAGGTTGCTATGTCTTTCTATTAGTAGAGATAATAGAGCTTGTTTCAAACTATTCCAAAATATTCTTGTTTGCAGCTCTTTCTAACAAGGTAAACATTTCGTCAGAATTGAGAATAGCTGTTTCTGGAACTGTTGAACAGGCGAGGAACAGGAAATGTTTGTTTAGTTGAGAGGTATCTGTTCCAGCAAGTATGGGTAACAGTGAACTAATATCTCTCAACCAAGAGTTCCGTTTCTTATAAAAAAAACCTGTTATTTTTACCTGTTCCGATAAATATGCCACACTCCTAATTTCAACACTTTTCACTACCGTGGTGGTAGTACTCATACCTGATTAGGCCCTAAGTAAAATGATATGCTACAAGTCAACCATGATATGGGTGAATAGTGGATGGAGAACAGTTGCCACCTCTGTATACTTTAAGGTGCTCAGTCCATCTGCAGATATTCTTGTTTTGGCATCGGCCAAGTGGTTGATTCTTTTTTCCCTGGAAGAGAAAGTATTTATATGTCAATTTCTGTGTATTCTTTAATAGGGATGACGGCTAAAAAATTCTAATTAGTCTGTCATTTACAGTATCAAAAAATATTGGAAACATATTTTTTCTTTTGACAATTATGAAGATAAGCATTGAAGTGCACAATAGTACATTGTTCACCGAGAGGAGAAAGTGACCGATTACCGTCGAGGGTGTCGTTTGAGTTTTTAAAACACCCGAGATCGGGAATCGCACTTTCTCTCGAGTGATACATAGTGCTTTATACTACACCTACGAGGAAAATAAAAAACTAACTTGACTTTGACTTTGACTTTGACTAGCCAGTGCTTTTTTTTTAGCTAGTGGCCAGTGTCATTTTGCGAACTTGGAGATAAAAACTCACTGTAAAAACTTTTTGCCTGTTGATATTTAGGTTACCAGCGCATAGTCTTACCCAAAATTAAAAAAGAAAAACCACGTAAGAAATGGATTTTCATACACTTTTCTCCCGCTCAGATGCGTTTTCTCCCCGCATATTTGTTCGATATGCAATGACGTACTTTCTACCGTAAATTTGATAAAGTATCAAGGTACTTTCCGAGCAGGTGTAGTATAATATATCTTTGTCATTTTCCGCGTGACATCACGGCTTAGTACACTTTTTACATAACCGAGCCCCCACTTCCGAACTTTGAAGCATCCTTCAATTTTTATTTATTTGATAAATAAAAAAATAAGTGTCCAATATTTTTTGTTGATCTGTCTGACAGACTAATTAGATTTTTTTTTTTTACCCAGTCATCTCTATTGCAGTTAAGTTAAATTTGTAGAAAAGTAATATACCCTTTATGGGTCTTAATTACATTTGTGAATTGAAGTACTTATACTGTGTAGTTCATCATCATCATCGGAGCTGAGAACAGGGCGCAATGGCGTTCATTAGGGGATGCCTATGTCCAGCTGTGGACTGCTACTGGGCTACATAGTCAATAGTGTCAATTCTGAAAGAGCTTCATCAAACCTAATGTCGCTGTCCCTTTCTTTCAAGTGTAAAAGAGGTATGAAATTACTTTAAGTTAAAACTAGTTTTAGCTATAACAAGTGTTACTCAGAATCTCTACCAGTATCCTACTAAGATAATGAAGACGAAAGTTAGTTTAAAGTGACCATTTGAAGAGTATGTTCGTTCTTCATTCACACCACAACTACTAACGGCCGGTTCCTATATTATACCGATACCGATGACGCTTCGTTTTCCCTTTAAAAACTGTCAAATTTTCAACACCTTGTTAATTTTTGACAGTTTTTCAAAGGAAAACGAAGCGTTATCGGTTACGGTATAATATAGGATTCGTCAGTAAGTGGATTGAGCTGAATCTTTTGGGAGGAAGACTGATAAATATTTGAACTCACCCCTTCAGCTCGGTTCTGTGCGTGAACATATGATACTTGCTAGTGTCAGGCTCAAATCTACACAGTTTTAGTTCATATGCCTTGATTCTTGAGTACAAGTCATCATCTTCTCCATTCTGGCCAAAGTACTCATTGCTCATTCCATTTATAACTTGGTAATGCTTCGCTAATATCGCGATAGCTCCACCGAATAGGTTCAAGTATGGCAGCACGAACCTGTTACAAATTATTAGGTTATTTTCTAGGTATCTGAAGTTTTAAACTTTAAAGGCTGCAAAGCTAAGCGATTGTCCCAACAGAGCAAGGATTAACGGTTGGGGTTCTCTAAAACATGCATTCAGTTCTATTGTGCCATTATATTAATACTGATTTTATGGCTGAACATAATTGTGAAGTGAACTTCATTCACATTGTTCAGGTCTAGATTTTCATTGATGAATTGATTTGCGATTTGAGTATAGATATTTTGAAATGTTTTCATAAAACCTGTGGTTTGACGTCAAATAATGAAGCACTTCTTTTGAAATTCATTTGCTATTTGAGAATACATATTTTGAAAGATTTTCATTAAATCTGTGGTTTGACTCCAAATACTGAAACACTTTTGAATTTGAGACATCAATATCTTCAAGAATTTGTTTTGAAATGTCAACTTAACCAATTAAGCTCAAATATTAAAATAAAAATCAGTATTCAATCATTTTTGATCAAGTACAATTCTAGATTGGTCTAAAAGAGGTTCCAAAAGGAAACCTCGCTAGGTCCTAAAGGCAGCATAAAGCAGATATCAGATTACTTAACAGTTAAAACAACATTGAAAGCAAAAATTGGAATAAAGTATTGGTTGAGTTTAAAAAGACTTACCTGCAACCATTGTGATAGTGAGTGAGGCAGAAATTGAATCAACATGATCATGTACAGAATGTAGTGTGCCTAAGTCACTGGCATAACTAAAAATAAACAAAAACAAGCATCACACATCAGGTACAAGAAACAAGCTTACTGTGATGATATGAGTATTTCTTTGGTAAACACCTAAACATGTTGATGCATGAGGACATGTGCCTCGGATGGACAGTACAAGAGTACAGATTAGCCGGTCGCAGCGGTAGAAGGTCTACATCATGTAGCACAAGGCAAGGGTATCCTGCCTTCATGGCCGCTACAGCGCCAATATTCAATAGCTTAGCTCTGTTGAAAGGGCGCGAGTCCACTTGCTCGATCACGAAGATGCGGTAGTGGATTTTTTGCCGCCGAAAAAATGTGTGCATGTACACTAAGAAACCACGTAACTGCTCTGCTCTGTCTCTGTAAAACCCAGTAATTTATTAAGTGCTGGATTATGAGGATTATTCGATTCCCGCTGTGAGACAAATGTTTGCATTATTTGCAGATATTTATCTCAGGTCTGGGTGTTTTCTATGCATAATACTTATGTATTTACAAAATAATGTATGAGTACTATATCAGTCATTTATTTCCCTTAAAAACAAGCTCTGCTTAGTTTGGGGCTACATGATGCTGTGGGATAGTGTCCAGCATTATGTAGGTAGATTTATTTAGTAAACGTACTTACCGGTACGGTACAATGACGGCTGTACTAAATTTTGGTTTACAATCTTGAGGGGAGTACTCCCCACCTTCCCTTATTCGGTGACCTTCGACCAAATCGCCATCGACCAAGCTGATAGACAAGGTTGTATCATCGTAAATTACATCATGGTAGTCGCAATCGATTACGGCACTGCTGGTAAAATTATGCGCAGTCTCTTCGTGAAGATAATCCATAATGCTTTCTTTTTCTATGTATTCGTAGCTTCCTCGTGCATTCATGTCGGGGTGCAAAAATACCATCAAAGCTATGACCACAGCACCGATTAATATAATTTTCTTCTTGAATGCATAGCGCATTTTGGATTATTCATAGATGAAATGAGCAAAATAATTCTGCGAAAACGCGAACGAACTATCTTCGTTTCGTTTTCTTGCCTCCTTCATTGGCTTTCTTTTTCTTTCTTGCGTTGCTTCGCCATAGAGAAATTATGAATCTAAATGGCGTAGCGTATAATATAAATCTAAATGCTTCGCTTTTGCTTTTTTCAATTCAACTCAACACACACACAGACGTCACATCATCTTCTTGTTTTGTTTGTTTTCAAAGGCAAAGTGGCAACACAGATCCTGTTGCCAGTAGTCAAACTGAAAAAGTTCGAGACCCAAGGCAGGTATTTCGAAATAGTTGAAAAAAGCACGCATTTTAACTAAATCTATGTATGATGTGTATGTATTTACAAAAAAAAATTATATGTGTAGTATATAAATAATGTGGTTCCCATAATACAAGCTCTGCTTAGTTTGGGGCAACATGATGCTGTGTGATAGTGTCCAGCATTATTTATTTATTTATTTATTAAATCATAATGCCTAAAACACAAATCTTGTTAAATGAGCTGCTCATCGACACCCTGCAGAAGCATTATCATGGTAGAATGTCATGACAAAAATAAGCTTTCAGTTATCGTTAGTGCACAGCGGTTGCATCTGTCATCGGTCATCGCTCAAATTACTTATGAACAATTTAAATTAAATTCAGAGATTTAAAAAATCCAAAATGTTCGCACTAGATGGTACTTAAACACACTTCTCTGACAAGCAACGCACTTATCCATTAGTGCTAATTTGATACATGTATAAGTGACGTCATAGTCAAAAATCTTGGTTTATTTGTTTTGAGAATTTTATGGACTTCTTTTCCGAGAGTCTCCACCTTCGGGTTATCGTTGAAACAAACTCTTGATTCCTGTACTATTTACTTTACCTATTCTGCCTGCGAAAAAGTCCTAAAAATTGTCCAATTTTTTTTTATTCTGTTAATATTAAAGGTAAGGGTAGGGGTAGGGGTAGGGGTAGGGTGGTTGTTGTTGATGTTGTTATTGTTGTTGTTGTTTTATCCTTATTGATTGCTTTTTCCACTTCGCTAAACTCATTGAAAGCTTCTTCAACTTCAGTATTGCCTTTAAATAGTTTCTCCCACATCGATTTCCACTTAAATTGCTTATTTAACATCTATATCCTGTTTGATAGTATTTTCCACTTCGATATCCTCATTGATTGCTATATCCTCTTGAATAGGTATCCTTTTTGATTGCTTTTCCATATCTTTGACGGCCTCTGTGGCGCAGTGGGTGAAGGTCCGACTCAGACGCAGAAGGTTGCGGGTTCGATTCCCGCTGCGCGACAAAATGTTTGCATGTTCTGTAGATATTTGTCTCGGGTCTGGGTGGTTTCTATGTATGATATATATGTATTTACAAAAAAAATATATATATGTGTAGTATATCAATCATGTGGTTCGATAATAAAAGCTCTGCTTAGTTTGGGGCTACATGATGCTGTGTGATTACGTCCCGCATTATTTATTTATTTATCTTTTTTAAATATTTCTTTAACTTTAATACCCTCTTTGAGACAGGCCAACGTCCGGGTCAACTAGTTTTACATCATATAGATTTCTAAAAAGGAGACTGACATTTTGGCGATCTCAAAGGTGGCCAGATCTAGCACCACTTTGCACATCTGGCTAACTTTGCACCACTTTGCACTTTAATCAGTATGACAGACAGATAGCCAATCAGGTGAAGGTAGATATGACGTTTTGCTTCACTTCAATGCCATTGACCTAGTTGACCTCAACAGCGAAGTGACCTCAACAGCTGATTATGTTGCGTTCGGTAACGATAATCGATAACGTTATTTGGACGACCTCTGTGGCGCAGTGGGCGAAGGTCCACCTGAGACGCAGAAGGTTCGATACCCGCCGCGGGAATTTTTTTTGTATTATCTGAAAAAATTAGCTCAGGTCTGAATGTTATTTATGTATAATAAGTAGGTATGTTTTTACAAAAAAGTGTCAAGTAAGTATTACATCAGTCATGTAGTTCCCTTCCTAAGCTTTGCTTAGTTTGGGGCTCCGATTGTGTTTTAGGGCTACCTGATGAATTCATTTTTAAAATACTACTTCGTAGAATTGCATTATCTTTGAAATACTATTCAGTACCTACGCATGCATGCGCCGCGCTCGGCTGATTAGATATGTAGGTTGTTAGCATCTTGTAGTCTGTGGTTAGGCCCTTTTTACCCGACTGAGGAGGGTGATGTTTTTACTTACTTTCATTATTATATGAGGGTACTTCTATAAAATATGACACGACTACTTTCAGCAAACAGAAAGCAAAGTATAAAAATTTAGATGAAAAATAAAAGATTTTATTAATTAATATACAAGGAAAAGTATTGAAACTTTTTGTTTTAAAGTTAAGACAAGGCGTGACAAGATTAGACAAGCAAAATGTCTTTTTGTGATAAAATAGTAGCTACGCCTGAGGCTACGCCAATCAATATTTCTGAAGAATTAGAAAAATCTATTGAACTTTTAAGAAAATGCACCCATCAGAGTCCTATTAATACATCTTGGGATCACTATGGTGCATTCAATGACGACAAACAAATTAATAAGACACCTCCATTTGTGAGTATAATGATCACTGACAATAGCCCTAGCGGTGAAAACCTGATGAATACTTCCACTCAAACGGAAGAATTCGTGACAGTGCCAGTAAACTGCAGTATTAACGACGTGAGTCTGTCTTTTAGCAAAGACTTCAACGTACAAGATTCAGCTTCAGATAAGTGTGATCAGTTTTTGGGAAGCAAGCGTCAAAGACGAGACAGCATGCAAGACAACGGGGAACTAAGACCCTGGAAAAAGACGAAATGTACAGCATCAAGTACATCGAGCACTTCCGACCTGACAGACAATGAGAATAAAATAACATTAGGGAGATCTCTATCTCCAAGCTTGTTGGGGAGCAATTCAGAAACCTCCTTCAAATCAGTCAATAGCAACAGCTCGTTTAAAGTACGGAAGAGACGTATGAAATCTGATACAAATTTATTTCGAGATGCGGTCCAGCGTTCAAGGAAGAGCTTAAATCTTAGCAAACATATTAGCTGTTCTGAAAATAGCACACCAGGTAACAATACCAGCTTATTAAGTCCACTACTGGACATAGGCCTCCCCTATAAGAAGGGGGATAGGTATGCCCATAATCCCCACACTGGGAATACGAGTTGTGGATTCCACGTCACAGCTTCTCGTACCGCCGACGCTGCTGCCCGTGGTGGTGTTATGCTGTGCTATGCCGTAATCAGCCGGCCGCCAAAGACTCGTTTGTTAGTTAGAAGGGTGCACGATGGGCTGGTGAGGTTGGCTGGCTAATGATATATTTGGCTATAGATGGAGGTTCGACCTACCTGGTGTGGACTGTAACCCTCAACACACCAAGTGGATCAGATTAAAATTGACACTTTTCACTAGGCTTAATAAAATCTCACATTATTTAGAGACGCAGAAGGTTGCGGATGTGATTTCTGCCGTGAGACAAATGTTTGTACGTTCTACAAATTTACCTACGTATTCTGCAAGTGTACGCATGTTAATGTACGTATTTACAACAAAATGTTTTTTTTTTAATTTATTATGGGCCAGCTCTTGACCGAGGCTTGCATAGGCAAGGATGAGGTCGACAATGGGATGAGCTTTCCTAAAAGATGCCTATTTACTCTCTTTTTGAAGCCGTTAGGGTCTTAAGACAATGGAAAAACAGACGCTGGCAGCTGATTCCATATTTTAGCAGTGCGCATTATAAATGATTTTATATGATGTTTGTATCTAGTTGATAACATATACGGCATATAACATATATTGATAACATACATAAATGGTTTATGGACAGAACATTATTTAGGTATTTAGATCATATGAAGCGTTCGCGCCGAGGAGGCTTACTTCGTTGTTCTAAGCTGGATAGGTGACTGTTTAGTAGCATTTTGATCGGAGCGATTCTATGCTTGGGGGCACGTTATGATGTTGATCCCGTTAAAGCCGTGTAGACCTTCGGGCGGCCTAAAAAGAGTTACCAGAGTTACCAGAGTTGAGAGTTGGCAACTAGCTTCAATACGGATAAAGTAAACGATATACACCTACTTTAGTAACATTATAAAATAAAACTTCAAATAGTACGTGCAATCACGATGGTTTGGTCTTATCGATCGCTAGGAAAGTGCAGGTTCAAAAATACATAGAACAGAGTTCTTGTCTATAATAATAGGACAAGAAAAATAAATTCGAAGTTGCATAATTTCAATTGGTGTCATTTAGTTTAATGTAATTTAATAAGGTCATATGTGATTGTTGTTCATGCATTAAATGCATTTTTTTAGTTTAAAGCCTGACCTGCCTTAGTAGGATTTAGTATCCAGCCAAAAAGTAGACGAGCTTTCTCGTTTTACACTTCCTATGCAGCGTCTAGTCTCACCGAATCTTGTGACCTATATAGCCTTATGTTATTAAAGTAGTTAATAATTTGAACTCCATTATCATCATTGATAATACTTTTTATACAAAACATCTCGACTTGGCTTTACCAAGTCAATCGGCTAATATAGCTCATGACATCATTCTGGCACCCGTTGCAAGCCAAGTTAGGACCAGTTTCTCACACAAACGGTTAGACGTTTTAAAGTGTAATCAATACAAATGAAAAAGTTATGGGCTGTAAAGAAAATAGTCTGAAATTGGAAGTTGAAATAGAGTGTGGCTTAGATACTACATTGTTGAGTGATGTGGAATGGTTCATGTTATCAGGTGGGACACCACGAAAGGAAAGGAACCATCATCGGCGAGGCAACAAGTCGAAATCATGGAAGTTCGTTGATTTCTGTACTTGGATTGGTAAAAAGGTAAAGTTTGACTTCAATTTTATAAGTTCGAATATTTGCAATTCACGCCAAACTGTTGAAACATTTTGCTGAAATTTAAAACATAGAATTTAAGTACTTTAAAAGAGAAAGCACAGGAAAGGAATCTCAAATATTAATTAGGTATTTTTGTAAGAGTTGTGTAAGTACAAAATAAATAAAAACCCTGAATAAATAAATAAAAAAATCTGAATTTGCCCAGGCATTCAATTATTAAATTAAAAGCATGTGGCCCGGTTCAAGGTATATGTCCACTGTTGATGTATTTTACTATGAAAGCATTGCCAATTTAGTGGATCAAGTACCTAGTCATTCATAGTTTCCTAATCGTTTTTTCAGGGATTTCAGTCACTAGCAGGATTTTATGACCGTGAGCCTATCGCTCCGTGCGAAGGGCAAAATAATGTGTCTACCGAAGATATAAAAGAACTGAGAAAGTTTATTTTAGAAGTGGATCAAAAACAAGCAGCATTAGCACAAGAAAATGATGTCCTTAAAGAGAACATGAAAAAGATGATGACCAAGATCGAAGAACTCGAGGGTAAGGTCAGGTAAAGTGACGTCAGTTTTTAACAGAATTGTAGCAAAATTGTAGGAAGTACTATCCGTCAAAAATCTTGCAATCAATCAATCAATCCAACTTGGCAGAAATAAAATCTACAATATTGTAGGTACATTCACCCTCTCTCTCTCTCTCTCTGTCTCTCGCTTCCAGCCTCCTTATGATACCTTACTTTTGACTTCTGCGCAATAACGGTCATAAATACAAAAATTACCTCCAATTAATACAATGTCTAGTACCTAATGTATATTCCATACCTATGGATACCTGCCGACTCGCATAAATACTTATAAAATAGGTACCTACATATACTATAGCTCCCACCCTAGGTAAAAACCTTTGTTGTGGTGAGAAGTAGTCGCCTTTGTCCAGTTTTTAACTGACTTCAAAAAAAGGAGGAGATTCTCAATTCAATTTTATGGTTTTTTTTAAGTTTGTTACCTCATAATCATAACTCCGTCATTTATGAACAGATTTGGAATTTTTTTTTTGTTGTGTAGTTGTGTAGAGTATTCTTTCCAATTGGTCCCATATAAAATTGTATTGATGGGCTCAATTTTTTTGTATCCGAATTTTTACAAATAAACTATTTGTTTACCTCTCTCAATACATTTTTTCTTTTATTTCCTTCAGGAGTCAATCGATACAGCCTCAGCCGATGTGTGCTCCACCACCTCCACCACCTCCACCACCCCCGCCACCGCCACCGCCACCACCCCCGCCTGCATCCAAGCTCCCAGTGCGATCGAACACAATTCCACGATGTGGATCCGCACCGCCACGTATCACAACGCCAAGACTTACTATCACGCCGCAGGATATTGCTAACGTGAAACTGCGAAAAGCAAAGGTAATTGTATAATGGTGATGGTACTTGGTAGAGTTTAGAATTTGGGACAAAATGGGTGATGATTACGAATGGGTGATGGTGAAGGAAATTTTATTTTAAAAAAAAAACTGTGTAAATTCAGTCAAAACCTAGGTGGGCATCTATTAACCACATCAAGGTAGACAGGTGGCCATCTAGAAAAAAAAAAGAAAAATATATATATTCACTGGCCCCTGTACTAGAATTCCCTGTGTTGCGGGATACTTGTTTGGTTTAGAATTTAGGCTCAGACTACATCTGTGAATTTAGGATAGGAATATCTCAGAAACCGCGACCAGCTTCTGAATTGCGATTTATGATGCCATAATGATTACGAACGAAGTATTTATGTAACTAGGTGTATATAATTTTATATGTAGTTCAATTATAAAATTGTTTATACAGTTGTAGTTTTAAGTAATTTTAAGATAGAATTATAGCACGCCTACCACCATCTATAAACAAACCACAGGTTTGGCTGGTAGAAAATGCTCGTAGCATTAAGCCCACCTTTTTGTTACATTTATTGTGCAATAAAGTATAAATAAATGAAGTAAAATTCTTTATTATGTTTATCTAATCTCGCCCAGTTCCAGCCCACGATGGATGCAATATCGTCCGTCGATCTTATTGCCGACCGACGTTTCTGTACCCAGATCTTAGACGCCATTCAGTTAGTTATCGTCTTACTCCGTTACTCCACCTGTTAGGTATCGTGGGCCAAAACTTAATGAGATGAGCTTTGGACTGTGGAGATTACTACGTACACATAAAGGGAGGCCTATACCCATACCCAGCAGTAGGCGAAGTGGGGCTGCAGATGATGATGATGATACATAATCTCATGCGACATAGGTAAGTAAATGATCTCGTCTCCACCCCTTTAGCAGCTACAGTTTGTTAATTATAGGTTGTACCGTTTACGCGACACTGAAACGTTGACGAAAACCCAAAATGGCTTTTCATTGGTTTGACAAACTGAATTAATTGATTTACGGCATCTTTCATCATTGGTCGTCGTCATGACTAGTATCATTGTCCCGCGTATCAACCTTTATTTAACAAAGTGTAGCTGATAATAGCTACCAAGCTATCGACAGGCGATTGGTGGGTGTAGGTAAGTTCTAAAAACATTCGTCAAAATCGCGAAGTTGACTATAATTTTGCAATCAATCAAGGTCATCAACACTTCGACTCTACCATCTTGTAGGTCTGAAGTGCTCTGGCTTCAACTTTGAGAGTAACTACTCTCGAGTCTTTTGGTATTGCTCTGAGTACCATCCCTATACGGGTTGACTTCCTAGAGGCGTTACGCAGTCCAGTTACTTGGCTACGATGGTGTCGTCCCATGCTGGTCTGGAGAATTTGGTGTCTCCAAGAACTCGCGAGGTAGATGTCGCCATGGGGAGTTATTTTTAGGAGGCCGTGCGTGTAGTGGAGCGATGACGTTAAGATGGATGTGGCGGCTTGTTTTCGTTAGTTTATCTCATAAAATTATTTAATTCACAGGATAATCCAGTCAGAACAAAGTCTGCGACACAACAGCCGCTGGTGACGCAGCAGATGTTGCAGTCAACGCGCGCCAAGCTCGGCCGAGCGAGACCCGTAGCTGCGTCAACCCCCAAACAGCAATTGACCGAGTTGGAGAAGTAAGACTTTACCTTATTGCCATGTTTTTGTTTAAAAGCCATGTTGATAATGGTATGCCTCTGTTACTATTCCAAATGTTCCAATTATTTGTCGACTACTTGCATCTTGTCACGTGGAATGTAGCATTTGCGACACTGCTTGATTGAACTTGCATAAAAGTTATTCTCAATAGAATTGAGGACCTACTGAGCAATATCTGAGGATAATCATGGGGTACTATAGATTGGCGGTTTCTGTGGCGCAGTGGGCGAAGGTCTGCTTGAGGCGCAGAAGATTGGGAGTTCGATTCCCGCCGCGGGACAAATGTTTGCATTAGGTATCTGTAGATTTGTCTCCGATCTGTTCCCATAATACAAGCTCTGCTTACTTTGGTGCTACATGATGCTGTATGATAGTGTCTAGATATTTTGTTCTAGTAGGTACCATAATGTGGGGCAGTTAGTAACATAGAGTACATTTTCTGGCAGGTGTCTCCTGCAGGAGTCCACTGTGACATCGTTATACAGGCGTCGCGTGGCACGAACTACTTTTCGAAGTGCAGAGGAGCTACGCCCAAGGCCCTACCCAGCGACGCGCTGTCCCCGCTCACCGCATTCACCTCACTCACCCCGCGCTAATTCCCTGCCAAGGGTTAAAAACATCTCACCACTTAAGATTCCTAATAGTGTACTACCAACATAAGAGAGACTTAATTAGGTAGCCTTTTTTTGGCACTATGTCTTATGTATGCCATACCAAAATGACCTTAGAATGAGTCCTTCCTCCTTTTTTGAATCTTTTTCACGAAAGAATCTTTTCCCGTGGCAATCGGCGGAACTAAAACCGAATCTTCAGTATACGTAAAATCACCGAATGTTAATCAAGAAATTCTAGACAGAACAGGGTGCCTAGTGCGAGTTTTTTTACCAGCTCGATCGCGTTTGCGTTTACGGAAATTTGTATGGAAAGGAGTCAGTGCCACGCGTTTTTCACTAGATGGCGTTACCTCGATTTCATATAAATTTGCGTAAACGCAAACGCGATCGAGCTGGTAAAAAACTTGCACTAGGCACCCAGATTACTTGCATTAATTAGTTGGATACGAGTTGATTTTGCTTTTCTTTTGATTTTATTTTCATTCTACTTTAACTTTCATGCGACAGTGGCGACGCGTCTGCAGGATTATTTTCGTGAAAAGGACTCTATGGCAATGGCAACAACACTGCGTTGTGACAACCGATGCATTGTAAAAATTTATGACGACGGCGCACATCGCATGTGGTAAGCCAACGTTGTGTTGTGGCTTCACAGAGACAACTGCATGCGTTGTTAGCAATGCTATCTTTTGTACTCATAACATAAAATGTACAAACTTTATGCTATTTTTTATATAACAAATCTAATATTTTGTTTTATTCTGAAACACTTTTATATAAAAAAATATTCGTTCTTTCTGCTGTGTGGAAAGACATTGCTCAACAAAGTGCAGCACAGTGAACAATATACGGGAATAGGTACTCTTGGATTCCCATTCCCATTTGGGTAGGTAGATAATCAATTCTGTAGTGTTATTTTATACACCTACGCCTACCTACCTGGTATATTGCTTGCTAAAATATTTACTTGCCAGAATTAGGTAAATAAAATTATTTGAGACAGTACGGATATTACACACTATTATTTCTTGTAAAACCCTTTTTTCATACAGTAGGTACCTACCTACCTACTAGACCTAGGCTTATGTATAAAAGATTTTTTTTATATTAACAACCTACATATTTATATCAACCTTGGTCATCTTTTTGACAATATTTTACAACCCTACTTTAGAATTTAGATTCTGGTTTTCCAGTGGTTTTCAAGAAAACTTGATAGGGTTAATACTACCTATTAATTAGTTAAGCTAGGTTTCTTTCTAGTTAATTAATCCTAGCAAATAAATAATCTTAATAATGAATGATTCCCAATTAAATGTCATTATTTTAAATTATCAACGTATTTTTTTCTTTATTAAATCTATATTTTACATAATAATTATGCTTCTATTATTCATTAATAATGATGAGGAAAATATATGGGTTTTTAATAATAGTAGATTTTACACCAAGTGCACAAAACGAACCATTTGTATCCGAGACTTTTAGCAGCCCGAGCCAAAGGCGAGGGCTGATAGTAATGTTGAGAATATAATGGTTTTGTGGACGAGTTATAAACTCTGCTTTTCACTTCGATTGCGATGAAATATAACAGTAGTGTACATAATATTTGTTTAATTAAAATTCAAAGTAAAATTAGTATTGTTGCTTTATTTTTTTTTAAATCTTACGACATTGATATTAGGTTTGGGCTGCAGACTTAAAGAGCCTACTATTAAATTAATTTTCTAAAATTAATTAAATAACCTACCGTACTTGAATTTAAATTTTAGTATTTATCTTTTATGTCGTATCAAGGCAAATAAATTAAAGTAATTATTATATAATAACAAATTATATCTATGAACTTCTTATTGTGTTTGTGTGTATGGCTCATTTCTGCCTTAATATAGATACATTTATGAGTAGATATGTTAATGCACTTGTGCACAAATTCTATTTTGTGCAGCCTATATCCTGCACAAATAAGTACTTTCAGAGCATGAGAAGTGAAAAGTACGTATCATATTAGTGTTATAATAATTGGTTGGGACAAGGAACCAAAGCGTTTGCAAAAGCAACTCTTACGGACGAATTGTAACACTAAAAATGATTACTAATTCTAGTATGTTTCCACTTTATTGTATTATTTGTATTCCAATAGTATTTATTCTAGGTTCTTTTTTTAAATTACTTAACCTGAAATGAAATAAAAGCCAAAATAGCACTGGACATTTTTATGACAAAATTGACCATTTTTCTTCCTCTTTGTTTCGTATTAAAAACAACAATATCTTACGTGTTGTTTGGTAAGGAACATAGCTTATTTCATTTATTTACAGAATAACAATACTATGTAAAGAATACTTAAAGTTTTTAGTCATCATTTTTGGTATTACCTACGGAACCAACCAAATTCATATCAAATTTTGAACGGCTGATATTGCTATCGCGCACGCACTCCTAAATCATCCTTCGGCTAAACAGAGATCGCGATATCCGGAGCGATTTTTGCACGTGCCTCGAATTGAAGTTCCGAGCAAGGGTCACCAGATTCTTAAATGACTGAGTTAAGAATAACTTTTTTTATTATACCCATTGATGGAACTAACACATGCATGGCCCGCCTGATGTTTAGTGTTTAGTGGTAACCATTACTTCGTAGGTCACGGATGTTTACCCCTACGGTGCAACACCCTGCGTCCATCAACTTGAAGCATGAAGGTGTTAGCCCTATATTTCACCGGGACACCATGGCGGCGCAACCAGTCGCTGGTTACCAATAAAATGTATACAGCTCTATAGAGAGTTACTCACCTGGTTTCTGTTTGGTTGCGCCACCAAACGGACACCACCATACATTTTGTTGGTAGCCGGCGACTGGTTGCGCTGCCATGGTGTCCCGGTGAAATATAGCCCTTAAGCCTCATGTGCCTTGCCTGTAATCTCACCGGTACCAGGCCTCTTTCACTCCGCAGAATAGGTATAAAAATATACCTACGCATCGCCGGCCCTCCTAGCATGGTTCGTTACGTCGGTTGCCGAGTTCTGCCCGGAACGAAAGTGTCTTTGAGCAGCCGCGGCATTTTACTTTGTTTTTGTTAATGTACCTATATTTTACGCCAAATGAAGGCAAAAAAATACTGCATAGCATTTGGTTGCCTGAATAATAATAAGAAAATGTAAATAATACCAATAGTAGGTACAGAACTGAAAGTTTTTCTACCAAATAATGCGTTGTTTAGATATCAAAGTCTCCCGTATTTACTTAAGTAGATAGGTACTTAGGTACAAGTTCTATTTGAATGCGTTACCTACCTACATAAATAAACGTAATATTATAATGTAGGTATTTTTTCATAGACAATTTTTGTGCCATTGGTAGGTATCTACCTACATAGTGATGTAGTAAGTAGGTATTATGATTTTGATTATGTAGACTGAGAGCAAGATTAGAAACCCAACCTAGGTACATTTTTATTTGATTTAACTTTAAGTAGGCAGTGTAGGTTACCTACTTAAAAACAGTCGGGTAGGTAGGTGTAGGTAGACAAATCGATGTGGTAAGTTACCTAAAGGTAGGCGTACTAACAACTAAAACTAGATAACTAGGTTACCTACAAACCAAATGTTGTTTTTTTCTCTTGCAAATATCTAGGTAGGTACCTACCTACTAAAATTTTGGCCACGCTGGGCATGCGGGTTGGGGATCGCAGGGTACAGCTTCTCGCACCGCCGACGCTGCAGCCCGTCGGCGGCCAGGTTCTTATTATTCGTCACAGAATAATTCTCAAGACAACCCTAACGTTACACGTGCCACGTCAGTAGAGATAGAGCTATACGATAGAAAGGGATGCAAGGTGTAGGTTAGTATAAATGTTAGGCACTGAGTTCGGTACGAGCTGAATAGCACTTTATTGCGTAGCAGCTAAAGTCGCTATTTATTTAAATGATTGCGCGGAGTGACGCTTCTGTCCCTTCTGTATTCTGTGCCGGTACCCACACCCTTCAGACCGAAACACAGCAACGCTGCTTCACCGCAGAAATAGGCATGGTGGTAGTTACTTCACCGGATGAGACCTCACAAAGAACTCTTACTACTTACAAACTAAGCTCTATGCGCTCAAACCTAGGTATACTTAAACTAATTTGTGCTCAAACCTGGCTCAAACATTGATTGAGGGTCAGGGTCATAGGTGAGGGTTGACCCCTGACAGCAAAGGGGATAAAACTGAAAATAAAGCAGATTCCGCGCCACGACTCATGTCATGTCATGACCGACGGCAAAAGTTTTTGCTCGAAGGGTAAAAGGGGTACAACTCGAGCCCGATACTGAATTTTTGGATAACTACGAGCGATTTTTTCTGCTAAATGTCCGGACTCCGGAGTAAGACCTCAGTAGGTTTTTACTCTTCACCACAGACTACTAGGATGCTAACGCATCTCTTCACTTCACTTAGCTTCTTTACTGACTTACTGGCTTCTGAGATAGTTTCCACAATTTTCGCCAGTATCAAGTATAATGTTCATAATAATACGAGGCAACGTAGTACTGTTTATAAGTCCACGCGCCCAGTCTTCAGACAGGCATCGCAGATAGGTCCTGTTTTCTTCTATAGCCAAAAAGTAAAGAAGACTTATATAATAGACCATAAAAGAAGCTATAGCAATGGCGACTATAACAAAAAACGATCGGTGCACAATTTTCTTCTTCAGAGAATTCCCGTTCAATCTTCTTTTATTCAATTTCAATAATACTTGTCTTATCACTTATTACTAACGTATAACGGTTATAATACCATTTATAATAAACGACATACCTACATTAGAATAATACTAGAAAATAAAATTCAATAAAAATGACAACCCTCGTTCAAGATGAAAAAAATGGTGTCCCAGTCTTCGAGCAAATTATGATGTCCCAGACATGTACCTAAAATGTCTCAGTACCTCTTTAATCTTTCTTCTTCTTCTTCTTCTTTTGTGGCTATTTAATATTTCACTTCACTTCAGTTCCTTATTAATTGGCTTCTGGGATAGTTTCTACAATTTCGCTAGTTCTATACTAGCGAAATTGTATCATGGTAAGATTTTCGTCAGTGACATTGACATATTAGTAATGTGAACGACTGTCTGCTGATCGAAACTGAACAGTCAGTGTCATTGTCAATAGCAGGTTGATACCCGAGAGCCAATTTTGAACAACCTGATGATGTACAGCCTAATTATCCATGTACACTTTGTCACATGTCTTTGGTTTGTACATGAATGATCAGGCTGTACATGTTTGGCAAGTGCTGATTATTCACACCTATGGAAAGCACAGCCTGATTATCTATGTACACACCATAGAAAAGATGCTTCGCTTACAGTACTTACCCGAGGTGCCAAGAATAGATTGGGACAATAATAGGTTCTTGTCCGTAAATATATCACAGAACCTACGCAGAGCACCCCAATGCCACCTTGTCTTGTGATCCCTACCCCTAGTGTATGCAGAAGATGCGGAGCCAGAAGCGCGTATGGGGGATCCTGAGTGGAGCGAAGGACGAGTGTACGAAGCGACACTCATGAGTGACCGAGTCGCGAGAGTTCTGGCGATAGCCCATGCAGGAGTCAAATATCCATGTTTATTTACATTTTAGTGTGATAGTGGAATATAGTCCATGGACGTTTTTACTTGATGATTTAAAACGCTTATTCATGTAGTTTATTTCCACAAAACGGCACATAAAACGAGTGATGACTGCCAAAAATATCGACCAATGAGAAGCCACACCGATAATCAGGCTGTTTGCTCTGGGTGTGCATAATCGTCATGTGGCGATTATTCATAGCCAGGATTTGATGGACTTTTTGCTTTGTTTTATTTGTAAATGGATAATCGGGCCGTACGAAATCAGGATGAGCAATATCATTTGTTTTGTTTTACCCCCTTTTTACCAACAGATTTGTTATCACAGATTTATAAGTCTAGTACTAAAGTATTTGTTATGTTCTAGTTTTACCATCGAATGTGCCTTTAATTAGTGTGTGGTGTTTATTTTAGGTGGTGGTTTTCGGCTTGCGATAAATTATTTTTGCTGAAATTAAAAGTGCTACTGTTCTTTGTAAGATGGATTTTAGTTCCGATAATCCGGTAAATTCAAATTCTCTGAACCTGGCCGCAAGAAACAACGATGCATTAAATGTGCGTCGGTTACTGAAGAAAATAAATCCAAATTGTGTAGACCACAGAGGGTGGACATGTCTACACGAAGCGGCAAATAGCGATAGTTACAAATGCCTAGAGCTTATATTGAAGAACCCTCGTTGCAGGCCTTTAGCTGAAACCCACGAAGGACATACTGCTCTGTACCTTGCCTGTCGAAATCGGTGCTCTAGTAAAACTATCAAACTCCTTCTAAAAAAAGTAAAGGATATAGCCAACTACAGCAGCACAGAGGGTGTCACTCCACTGCATCTGGTCAGCGAACAAGGGAGAGTAAAGATGATTCAGTTGCTTTTGGATTACGGTGCAATCATTGATGTTCAAGACTTTGATGGTGACACACCATTACATGAAGCATGTCTGGCAAAACAACCAGAGGCAATACAATATTTACTCCATGCTGGAGCCAACCCTCAGATCGAAAATGAACAGCAATTCACTCCATTCCATTTAGCCTGCGTTAGCCCTTGCCTCGAAGCCATCACTAATTTGACTCAATTCATTGATGTCAATCAGAGGATTGGGGCAGGAGACACCCCTCTGATGATATCACTGCGATGTAGTAATAATGATGATATTATTAATTATTTATTAGATAATGGTGCTGATCCTAACTTGAAAAATAATGAAGATACTTTGGCACTAGATATTGCATTATACATAGGCTGCCACACAATCTTCGAGAGACTTCTATCAATGACAGACCATGATGTCATAAATTTGGATATATTGTGTAGAGCATGTAAGCCACATTATTTCACATTGGAAATACTTGGTGTTTTATTGACCAGTGATCTTGGCCCAGAGTTTTATGAGTATTCGGAAATTCGTCCAGAATCAATTAATGAGACACTTGAAGAATTAA
The DNA here is from genome assembly GCA_951804965.1 of Horisme vitalbata. NCBI lineage: Eukaryota > Metazoa > Arthropoda > Insecta > Lepidoptera > Geometridae > Horisme > Horisme vitalbata. Next base: position 8,371,345 of record OX638102.1, read on the forward strand.
AACCATATTATCTATTTCATGCACCTTTGAATCCTTTTTTGTCTGTTTGTGATTATGTCTATGGTATATCTCCTGAAAAATTCAAGGAGTTTTTATACCTGTATCTTATGAGAGGTGTCTCAGTGAATGCTCAGCATGCTACAGAATTCCCACCGTTAGCTTATATTCATTATTGCAACCATTCTACATGTTTTGCTGAAGTAAGTTGGTTTATTATAGTTGTGCCACCTACATGAAAACAACACATTAATAGTTTCCATTCCTTGAAAAGAAATTCGATAATCGCTGTTTACAGTTCACGCATTCGTCACAGATCTTCTTAGTTAAGCAAAACTCTGCCGATGGTCAGTACTCAGATGGGTGAATGTTTATTGGCATTTAGATCTGAACGCTTTCATGCTTCAGAAGGCATATTCTTGGGGCAACCTAAAAACTCGAGTTCGACACCAGAGTTTTTCAATAATTCATACATACAAGGAAGGAAGAGTTATGAAAGATTTTCTATCGTGTTGCCTATCGGCAACTTTGCTTTTTTGCTTTGATTGCTTGACAGCAATCCCAGGTTAAATCACCGTAAATATAAATAAAAATAATTTCAGTAAACAAATCCTATGTGCCTATAAATTTTTGTTTTAATGTGACAGAAGATGCAGCAAATTATTTTTTTATTTTAGCTTTTTGACATATTTATGAAACATGGATGCAATGTGGATTACTGCAGTTCCGGTGATAAAAGTCCAAGGATTACTGATGCTTTCTTGGCATCACTATGCTTTAACCCTATGACCATTGTACATATGATACCATACAGTCTTTACTGCGATCCAGGCTCTGTCATAGAGGTTGCAGCTAATAATGGAATGTTAGACAGAATACCTTTGAATGTAAGTCAAATTCACATTACCTTACCTATTTTGATGACAAAAAAAGCTTGTGATTGTCTCCTTCCTTTAAAAAACATGCATAATGGACCAACAAGGAGTCCCATTGCAGGAAAGGGAGTCCATTTATGTTTTTTACTTCCTTTAAAAACACAAATAGTTAGAAACAGTTTAAAAATAATAATGATTGTCTCAAAGACGCTAAAAAAATCTTGCTTGGTCACATTAGAAATTGGTTGTAAATAAAAAAAATACAGTATAGTGTTCCATATAGGTTAGGAACCTATGGTACACTTTTTTTAAAATAATTTTTATGGTAATTCCTGTTTCATTCACAACATTAGCCTTGTGTCTACATGTATGGGTGAGGGATATGAATAGTGCTAGAGAGAAATATCAGAATGGTCTTTTCAAATATGGCGTTTTTGCAGGTACAAATCAAATTGTTGAACATGATTGACTGTGGGATGTCAATGGCATACTATCGCTCCAGTTTTGTGCCATCATTGAAACACTTAAGCAGGCTTAAAGTAAGAGACATCATAAAAGATAAGGATGATGGAGTGGCGAAGACAACTCAACAGTTTCTACAAATACTCAATAATTTACCAGTACCACCATTAATCAAGAATTATTTACGATTTTCGTAAATAAAAAAACACTTGGTCATTTAATTGGTCATAATTTATTTTAAATTTAAAAAAAATAATATATTTTAAATAAAAAATATATTGTGACTCAAAGTATTGTATTATATGTTACTGTAACAACAGTTTCTAGAGATACTCAACTGTTACCAGGACTGCAATTAATTAAGGGTTGTTTACGATTTTAGTAGCTACAAACAAAACTTGTCATTTAAATAATCATAATTTATTTTAAACACAATATATGCTGGTAAATAAAATATATGCTGGCTCAAAATATTATGCTTATAAAAAATAAATATTAACTTACGACAATTTTTGTTAGGTTATTTTAGTATACTAAAATATGTATATATGTTACTTCTGATTGTTATTACATAAATTGTTATGTAAATAAATGAAAGGAATATTCTTAAACAAATTATTAGACTTCTTCTTAGGAACATATTTGGCTAACATAAATTGTATAATATATCATCGTCAGATTAGAACGATGATTTCAGCAAAACACTATGTTTTTGAAGTCTTTGAAGTTAGCTCCATTCGCCATGAATTCTTCAATTTCAGCCACTCTATAAACAAATAATTTGACTTTTTAACCCAGTTTTATTAAAAAACTATTAAGTTTTAGCTTATCAGGTTTTAACTTTGGTAAGAGGATCAGTTGTTATACATAAAATAAATTATAAGCTGAAAAATCAGTTGGCCCTTTTTTGTAAGTACTTAGAACGCTCTGCAGTCTGCAACACAGTTAATACTTGATAGTAAGTAAGACAAGGAATGGAATACATTTTATTGGGCTGGAAAAGATAAATCTTACACATATAATATAGATAGATAGATAAAACATTTATTTGTTTCTTCAATCACACACGTACATTTAAATAGGTAGGTATAGGTGGTAAACACAGTACAGACATAAGGCACTTAGTAGATATAATACAATAACAGAACAAAATATGGTTAAAATTATACATATTTATAAGTGAGTACCTACTTACCTACCTATAGTAGTTGTAGGTGGTAGGTACAAGAAAAACAATAACATTATTTACCTACTTACAGCTAAAAGCACGTGTGTGTTGCAGCGTTACAAATTGGTTAGAGCTCAGCGATGATATTGCTCATTGAGCAAACACTGATTTTCAGCTATGACCTTGAAGGTGACAAGTCGCGACGAGCGTAATACAAACTAAGTAGATTGAGTACGTAGAATATTAGTTAGGTACTTCAAAGTAATAACTTTGAGGTACCTTGGCTGGGTTATGAAATCTGTGATATTGCGTGTGGGTGAAGTATGCGCGAGAGGATGTGTATAGGGTGTGTGTATTTGTGATATTCCTTATAGCCCTACGACTTACGTCTTCATAAAAAAAACTGAATGTGTGTGAGATATGCCAGAAGAGATGTGTACCAAGGGTGGATAAATATATTTAAGAATATGACTATAATATTGCCAGGAACTTTTCATTACACCTACGCATTACAGTCTGTGAACGAAGTGTTTAGGAATACCTTGTTTTTGTTTTTCTAAAAGATAAGTTTTCAATTTTAATTTAAAGGTGAATTTAGAACCAAGGTTTCTTATGGGTGGAGGGATGTTATTCCAACACTTCGTTGCCAGATATCGGAAGCTACCAGTGAATGCCGCTGTTTTATGGCTGTGATAAAGGAGTGCTGACCTAATGGATCTCAAGTTCTTATTCTCATTGGCAAATTTAATCTTCGCGTGCAAATTCGTAATTATTAAACTTGTTTACGTCAAACATAAGGCCCGCCAAATGCAGTTCTCTACGTGAGTCCATATTGAGCATAGAAGCCAAGTTCAGAAAGGGAGTAATGTGGCTCCTGGGAGGCACATTAAAACAAAACCGGCATGCATTTTGCACACGCTGCACTAAGCGCTGCGTTTTACTGAGCAACCGAGGCCCATAAACAACATCTCCGTAATTAAGCCTAGACAAAACCAGTGACTCACACAAGGTGATACGTGACTGTTCAGAAAGTTGATTTCGAATCTTATATAAAACCTTGAGGCGGTAAAAACAATTTTTGACCATATTAAGCACATGATTATCAAATCTAAGATGACTATCGAATGTTATACCGAGGTTTCTAGCTTCATCTACACGAACCACTGGTTCATCATGAATCCTAACTTCCAGATCGCCACGAGTTTTATTTATTTGCATCTTAGTACCCATGACCATATACTTAGATTTCGTAGGATTTAATACAAGGGCATTTCGCAATGACCAATCTGCAATTCTATCTAAGTCCTCATTGAGCCGTGATACAGCTCGGGGCATACTAACTGGGGAGTCAGACACATATAATTGTACATCATCAGCGTAGCAATGGTATCTACAGTGGTTCATAACCTGGGTAAGATCAGCACTATAAATTATGAAAAGAAGTGGACCCAGTATTGAACCCTGAGGGACACCGCGAGTAATGAGCCTAGAATGAGACCTTAAGGTAGATCCATCTTTTACAGGGCTTTTCAGGACAAAGTGTAACAGGGTAACATACATTTAATTTGAAGAGACCTGAGGCCTCATTTACTAACTCAGTTGCACACCGAAATGATTAGCACCGGTCCTGTTTTTACAAACTTTGACAGTTTGTCAACTGATGTTCTTCGAATTTCGATAGATTAAATGTCAAAGTTGGCAAATAAAGGTCCGGTGCCGATCATTTCGGTGTGCAACTGAGTTAGTAAATAAGGCTTCTGTAAGTGATAAGTAACCTACCTACCCTAACTGATTCAATTAGATTCAATTAGAAATGCGATTGTCATGGATATTAAACTTACGTTCTGGGCACGAAGGTCATGTTTTCGACACCTTGTTCCGTGATAAGCACATCATCCTCTATTCTAACGCCTCCGAAGCCGCGGAACTTGTCAACTCGCTCCCAGTTGAAGAACTGTGACTGTGCTGGATTGTTTTTCGCAGCATCTAGCAACTGGAACAGAAATAATGAATCTATACAAGCTGGTATCTAGCGGGGTGTACGATTTTGCAGTATCATTTAGACCAACGACCCATAGTGTCTCCCTACTAACTAACAAGGTTATGAGGCTCTGATTGCGGCATTCGTAATAGCGTAGCATAAAATCGGCACAGTTAAACTCCCTGAGCGCCGCAACAGCATCCACGGTTCGAATACTCGAACACATATACATGTATCCTTGTAATGCCCAAACCGCTTAGTAATCTCGACCAGGGTTTATCTGTATATTCACCTTATTAGGGGAGGCCTATCTCCAGCAGTGCACTGGTAAAAGCTAGCTTGTTGTAGGTTACTATCGTAACCGCGAAAGGCGCGCGGGTGCCAGTGGGCCAGATTCACCAAACTTATTTTTTTTTTTTTTTTTTTTTTATTTTATTTATTTAAATTTTACATTGCCATTACAGTATGAAACCAAGGCGACAATGGAAATCCCTAATAATTTAAATATCCACTAATTAATTTTAATTTGACCTAACATCTAAACTAGATATGTCCTACTTAAAAAAATTAAGACAGCATCTGTGAATTTCATCAATGTAATATTGAATATATCAACATCCTCGGCAGCACATAGGCTGTTCATTATACGAAGGGCTCGAGTGAATGGCGCTTCACTCTGGAGATTAGTCCTTGCCCACGGGATCATAAGCAGCCTAGGTCGACGTCGCGCGTACACATAGTTGTCAGGTACGTACAAACCCACGCACATCAGTACTCGCGGATTGTGCACCATACCTCTCAAAAGTTTAAATATGTATGTTACTAGCATCATTTCCCGTCTGACTTCAAGTTTATAATATCCTACCATGCCTAATACAAATAGTGTAGGGTACATTAAAGGGTAAAAGGGGTAAACCCCATATAGTTTTAAATACAAAAACCTTGCGAACTTGTTCTGCATTTTTTCCACCACTTCATGACATAAATCCTTACCCTTGGTATGAAGTAGCAGCCAGGTTCTATAGTAAGCGCCATATTGGCCAGCAGAGGGCGCGCTGTACGTAGCCGAGAGAGGGCGCCACTGGCTGCGCGAGGAGGACAATGGGCCAGGTACCCTCCAACATCATGGACGTCTAGACCAAGCAGGTGACCCAATCCGTGCGGCTGTAGAATGCTGTTCACGCCGTGCTGAAAGTTTCATTCCAGAATCAAAATTCATTATTAAATAATATGAACTCTAATGTTGGCGTTTCATAGAAATTGTATGGAAATTTTATGTAATTATCGCACAATTTGGTTTGGTAAGTTACTTTGAGAAAAGTGTTCCCGTTGGGAAAAATATAGTCGATATAAACCTACTTCTTTTTCTAAACAAATATCATTTTCTAGGCTGACTACATTTTTCAAAAAATCCGAAAAAGCAATTGTTTTTTCCTTCGAAATAAACTTAAAGTTTCCACGGAACACCTTCTAATTACAAAATAAAAGGTAGCTACCCTCAATGAGGTATAATTTTGTCCCACTCTGTAGAGATGGACCCTGGTGAAGGTTCTGAGTTACACTCTATTTTATTCCTCTCTATTATCTCCACCTATAAGAAAGGGACAGATATAACAGTAAGTTTGGTGAAAACATTTCAGAATCGACACCGATTTGTAAACACGACAGTAAAGTCCTTAATGCTCTTTCACAAACAATTGTCTAAGTATGAATTAGGTTTGGTACAGCAGGGCAGTGTTAGAATTCAATCGCAATTATATTTTTTGACAATTTGCCCGTTTACCTACTTACCTTACCTAAGAAAACAAGGTAAAATATAATATAAGACCCTAACTAGTCGTTAAACATTTTTTAATAAGTTTTATTCTCTATGCAAAAGGTAAAACGTAGGTAATTTTTTTAGCGCATTTCAGCTCGCTCGCACAAGATATCATTTTTTAGTCACCATGTCAGTTCAATAATAAGTTCATTGTATAGGTGTATGTAATGTAATGCGGATTGGCAACAAACGTAATGTAGGACGGCATCCGGCCAGGTCGAGTGACGATTTGCTGGTAGAAGCTGGATGCGTCGAGCTCATTACAGGGCGCAATGGCGCTGTGAATGGCGCGCAATGATGATGATGATGATGATAGGTATATGTAATACAACCCATATATGGAGTAGTGGGGCATGTTAGCTGCCTCTGCAGTTGGCAAGGCAGATAATGTTCTAAGGAACAAATCTACATCCATCCAATTAAAATTATGTGACCTCTCTAGTCTTCCTTCATAGATGCGCTACAAGATGTCCCATAGAGAACCAGTGTAACATGATTATTTACCTCTATCATCTCTTCGACGTCTCCCTTCAGAAGGCCGCCTTTTTTAAGATGTTCTAGCATTACCCTGTTAGCGGTCAAGTGCATTTCAGTCCAGAGCACACCAGGTTTCGCCTCTCTGAAATAAGTATACATTAAAGTTAATATTTTTATTTTTATTCATACTATAGGAACACTGGGTACACTTAGTCACGGCGATTTACAAAAAAAATGGCAATACAAATAAAAAATCTTTGCAGCTGTACATGGGTTCACTTCCAAATAAAAAAACACAAGTATTTTTGTATATGATCTAATTGCTGGAGAGGAAACCCAGAATATTTTTTTGAAGAATTGAATTTGGGCCTTTGCCTAGCGCGCCACAGAGGTTTATTTATGACTAACTTCTGACAGCGGCATCACTCGTGTCGTACCCAGATAAAATAGCAACATAATGATAATAATCAAGATTGCACACTATGTATATTCCATTCATTCAGTACTTTTTGAGTGAAAGAGTAACAAATATCCATCCCAAAGAAATAGGACTAAAGCATAGAAGAAGTCTTAAAATTAATTTATGCTCTCAACATTAACTCATACGGCTGATCTCTACTTTCTTATGTCCATATATGTTAGCAAGAAAGAGATGCATACTTTATCTCAATGCGATTTCTGCGACTTCGTACCATTTGTATGAACCTGCATAGAAATTTGTTCGAGCGCCCTGGTACGATAAACTTTTTGAAGTCGCATTGATATATGTATGCATCCCTTTCTAACTGATGTTATTGGACATAAGAAAGTAGATATCAGCCGTATTGAATTTTAAGACTTTATCTAGTGGTCTTCCTATATCTGTGATCCATCCTCATAAAGATTCATATTAATAATATAACTAGAGGTCGTGACTTGTAAAACGAACGCCGGCGGTAGCCTGCGTATTAGGCAATTTATCAGTATTTACCCGTGCGCAAACAAACCCCTCCACTTCTGCCAGCGTTCTGTTTACGTGACGCCTACTATACCTAGCATTTATTCAATTTGAAAACAAAAGATTGTACCTGATAACCGCATCCCTAGCCGCCAGAACCGCCTCGTAAATAAGCCGTTGGTCGTCAGTAAACTTGCCGTTGGCGGGGAACGAGACAGTGATGTCTGCTGCGTACCCAGCGTAGTTTCCACCCATGTCGTACAAACTGCAAGTCATAATTACAATCAAATGTTACTCCCTACTAATATTACACAGTTATCACAGTACGGCTAATCTACCAGTTTAAAGTCGCTCAGCGAGCTATAGAACGAGCTATGTTCGGAGTTTCTCTGAAAGATATAGAATCCGTAACGAATCTATCCGACATAGAACTAAAATTGTCGACATAGCTCAGAGAATTACCACTTTTTTTTTTTACACAAAATATTCAAGCGTTTGCCAACTATCACACCTGAAACAGGTAAAGATGTGGTCTAAGATGGAGCACGCTTTCCTTGAAGGAACCGATTCACTCATAAAACTAACGTGAATTAACTCATTCATATTGAAAAACGGGAATTTTCACGTACCGTTACATCGGTGAAGGCACCGACGGCGTTTCGACTCGTTAAGAGAGTCTTCATCAAGGTGAGTGAACGCGACGCTCTCCCTCCGCGTCCCGTCTTGCACTGCGTGCGGCAGCTCTTGCTGCTCGGCTCGACACGCCTGTGGCCGGGGGGGAGGGCGCTTGTGTCCTTAACGATTCGAAACGCCGTCGGTGCCTTCACCGATGTAACGGTACGTGAAAATTCCCGTTTTTCAATATGAATGAGTTAATTCACGTTAGTTTTATGAGTGAATCGGTTCCTTCAAGGAAAGCGTGCTCCATCTTAGACCACATCTTTACCTGTTTCAGGTGTGATAGTTGGCAAACGCTTGAATATTTTGTGTAAAAAAAAAAAGTGGTAATTCTCTGAGCTATGTCGACAATTTTAGTTCTATGTCGGATAGATTCGTTACGGATTCTATATCTTTCAGAGAAACTCCGAACATAGCTCGTTCTATAGCTCGCTGAGCGACTTTAAACTGGTAGATTAGCCGTACTGTGATAACTGTGTAATATTAGTAGGGAGTAACATTTGATTGTAATTATGACTTGCAGTTTGTACGACATGGGTGGAAACTACGCTGGGTACGCAGCAGACATCACTGTCTCGTTCCCCGCCAACGGCAAGTTTACTGACGACCAACGGCTTATTTACGAGGCGGTTCTGGCGGCTAGGGATGCGGTTATCAGGTACAATCTTTTGTTTTCAAATTGAATAAATGCTAGGTATAGTAGGCGTCACGTAAACAGAACGCTGGCAGAAGTGGAGGGGTTTGTTTGCGCACGGGTAAATACTGATAAATTGCCTAATACGCAGGCTACCGCCGGCGTTCGTTTTACAAGTCACGACCTCTAGTTATATTATTAATATGAATCTTTATGAGGATGGATCACAGATATAGGAAGACCACTAGATAAAGTCTTAAAATTCAATACGGCTGATATCTACTTTCTTATGTCCAATAACATCAGTTAGAAAGGGATGCATACATATATCAATGCGACTTCAAAAAGTTTATCGTACCAGGGCGCTCGAACAAATTTCTATGCAGGTTCATACAAATGGTACGAAGTCGCAGAAATCGCATTGAGATAAAGTATGCATCTCTTTCTTGCTAACATATATGGACATAAGAAAGTAGAGATCAGCCGTATGAGTTAATGTTGAGAGCATAAATTAATTTTAAGACTTCTTCTATGCTTTAGTCCTATTTCTTTGGGATGGATATTTGTTACTCTTTCACTCAAAAAGTACTGAATGAATGGAATATACATAGTGTGCAATCTTGATTATTATCATTATGTTGCTATTTTATCTGGGTACGACACGAGTGATGCCGCTGTCAGAAGTTAGTCATAAATAAACCTCTGTGGCGCGCTAGGCAAAGGCCCAAATTCAATTCTTCAAAAAAATATTCTGGGTTTCCTCTCCAGCAATTAGATCATATACAAAAATACTTGTGTTTTTTTATTTGGAAGTGAACCCATGTACAGCTGCAAAGATTTTTTATTTGTATTGCCATTTTTTTTGTAAATCGCCGTGACTAAGTGTACCCAGTGTTCCTATAGTATGAATAAAAATAAAAATATTAACTTTAATGTATACTTATTTCAGAGAGGCGAAACCTGGTGTGCTCTGGACTGAAATGCACTTGACCGCTAACAGGGTAATGCTAGAACATCTTAAAAAAGGCGGCCTTCTGAAGGGAGACGTCGAAGAGATGATAGAGGTAAATAATCATGTTACACTGGTTCTCTATGGGACATCTTGTAGCGCATCTATGAAGGAAGACTAGAGAGGTCACATAATTTTAATTGGATGGATGTAGATTTGTACCTTAGAACATTATCTGCCTTGCCAACTGCAGAGGCAGCTAACATGCCCCACTACTCCATATATGGGTTGTATTACATATACCTATCATCATCATCATCATCATTGCGCGCCATTCACAGCGCCATTGCGCCCTGTAATGAGCTCGACGCATCCAGCTTCTACCAGCAAATCGTCACTCGACCTGGCCGGATGCCGTCCTACATTACGTTTGTTGCCAATCCGCATTACATTACATACACCTATACAATGAACTTATTATTGAACTGACATGGTGACTAAAAAATGATATCTTGTGCGAGCGAGCTGAAATGCGCTAAAAAAATTACCTACGTTTTACCTTTTGCATAGAGAATAAAACTTATTAAAAAATGTTTAACGACTAGTTAGGGTCTTATATTATATTTTCTTTCCTTGAAGGAACCGATTCACTCATAAAACTAACGTGAATTAACTCATTCATATTGAAAAACGGGAATTTTCACGTACCGTTACATCGGTGAAGGCACCGACGGCGTTTCGACTCGTTAAGAGAGTCTTCATCAAGGTGAGTGAACGCGACGCTCTCCCTCCGCGTCCCGTCTTGCACTGCGTGCGGCAGCTCTTGCTGCTCGGCTCGACACGCCTGTGGCCGGGGGGGAGGGCGCTTGTGTCCTTAACGATTCGAAACGCCGTCGGTGCCTTCACCGATGTAACGGTACGTGAAAATTCCCGTTTTTCAATATGAATGAACCGATTCACTCTGGATTTGAAGACTCCGAGATTGTACTGATCCGGGAACACAGACGCCGGAAGCAAGTTCCACTCCTTACTAGTACTAACAATAAATGTGGAAGCGAATCTTTTAGTACGACAAGGTGGGATAACGACCAGGTATGGGTGGTCATGTGGCAGAGGGCCATATCTGCCGAAGAATCGATAACCGTTGGGGTAAACGAGTTTTAGAGTGGAGACTGCGGCTCGGCAAACGTATAGGACGCACTCCGGCCAGGTGGAGTGACGATTTGTGAAAGGCTGCTGGTATAAGCTGGATGCGAAAATAACAAGTATAACTAACCACATATCTCCATCGTGGACTTGTTTGGCGTTGGGTGCGGCCGCGTGCCCATAGTGTAGCGTCGCACAATTGTCGCCGGATCCACAAATACAGGTGTAGGAGACGTGGCGACATCCGCCGACTCGGTAGCAGTAATCGAGGAATATTGACTCGCATTGGTATTCATGGCGGCCGGGCTTCGTGTAAAGCATCACCTGAAATTAGCAACAATTTAAAACCAAAAATCACCAGACTGGTATAAACAATACCCAGACCCGAGACATGGCTGCACTGAATGAGACTGCAGATAATGCAAACATTTTTGTCCCGCGGTGAGAATCGAACTCGTAACATTTTTCGTTTCAGGCAGACCTTCACCCACTGCCCCACAGAGAACGTCAGTTATAGATTTAAAATGGAAACTTATTAACGCGAGTAATAATGATCAAGGTTAATTTTTAATCATGATTAATTTAATCTGATTAAAATAATTCAAATTAATGAATTGATTAATGTCAATACTGGTTAAAACTATGGGACTGTTGGGACTACAGACTAAAAGTTTACTTATTAGTTCATTAGTAGTTGTAGAGTTCTTTATGTAGGGCTCGTCCGGGGAAGTACTGCCACCATGCCTATTTCTGCCGTGGAGCAGCATTACTGGGTTTCTGTTTGAAGGGTGTGGGTGCCAGTAATTTAATTTACTGATTTTCATGTCTCAAGTTGATGGACGCAGGGCGTTGCATTGTAGAGCATGTTTCAAACAAACGTGATTTACTATGCAATGCTTTGTGATAGGTAATGGTTACCACTTAACATCAGGTGGGCCATATGCGTGTTACATCTTCAACTATCTACCATAAAAAAACCGCACCCACACCTTCTACTTCGTGTGAGCTAGTAGCAGACTCTGGTCTCGGCTCCCTCCACAGTCGGTTAGCTTTACATAACTAGCTATAATAATTTAAGTTATTATTGAGTAATATTTAGAATAACAAATAGCTTTTTTTAAATCAGTGATAGCTTAGGCGAATTAAAGAAAAATGGCAGCGAATTTTTCTATTTAATCAACACAAATTTTTCGTTCCAATCTCCATATATTGTGTTATTTTCAAGGCCAAAACATTGAAAATAACATCTCGGAGGGCACGAAGTTGTTAAGCCACCATGTCGGAAGTCTAAAATCATGACACCACTGATGTAGAAAAAATAAATATGTACATCTAATCCAACTTTACTCACAAAATCATGGTAATGGTAGATTTTTTATTTTGCTGTTTATGATTTTTATTTTTTCCTTAGGTGAAAAAAATCCCTTGTTATTTTACTAGCTTCCGCCTGCGGCTTTTCTCGCGTTTATGATATTTTTCTATCCCTCGAAAACATTTTTCTGGATGAAGTCTACCTTATGTCCTTTTCTGTACCCCTGACAACGTGTTTACGCTTCGGAGAGTGCACAGGAGCTACATGACCTTATTCCGCCTTCACCTTTCTACCATAGGAGCTTTAGACTCACTGCTGACTACCATCCGCATCAAGTTGATATTCCATTTAACAGGACTAAGCGCTTTCAAACATTATTTATAATGCGCACTGCTAAAATATGGAATGAGCTGCCAGCGTCTGTTTTTCCATTGTCTTATGACCCTAACGGCTTCAAAAAGAGAGTTAATTTGGAGAGGCATCTTCTGGAAAAGCTCGTCTCATCGTCGACCTCATCCTTGCCCACGCAAGCCTCGAGGTCAAGAGCTGGCCCATAGTAAATAAAAAAAACGGAATTTCATGAGTATCTATTGAGTAGTTAAGGCGTGAAAGCGCAATAAACAAACATATATACTAACTGTTGCATTTATTATAATAGTTACTTCATCAAGAGTTACTTACGATTAATGATTAGTTAGAGGATAGGAGCATGCTATTGTATTTATTAGCTCGACACGCGTTTTTTAAAAGTTTAAAATCAGATCGCTACTCGACGCTAGATGGCGCTGCTACAAAAAAAGGTTGCAACTTTGCTAAAAATCGAGGTCAGTAGAACAAAATTTCTTTTTACGCAATCATTTACCTGTTTGTGTGCTTCTGAGGAAACTTTACAGACGTATCTCATAACTTCCACCTCCTCCGGCGTCTTGATGACACGCCTGTAAACAAAACAGCAATATACTATTTTGTTTACTTCCACATGACCTTTGTACATGCATGATTCATAGTTATTCAGTGATTGTTTTTGTTTTGTTTCCTTACTGTTGTTTATTGAATTTGTTTTTAGAATGTTAGATGTACTTACATATAAATACTTAAATATAAATAATAAATAAGTAGTACACATCATCATGTAGCCCAAAACTAAGCAGAGCTTGTATTATAGATAGGTAGGTAGTAAATTCTTTATTGCACAAGATAAAATACAAGTACACAGGCGAACTTAATGCTAAATAGCATTTTTTTCAGAACCCTTTAATATTATGGGAACCACATGACTGATATACTACATTTTGCTTGTATTCAGAACTCGTGGCGGAATTTGTACTAAATATTTTATCTTTTAAATATCTTGTAATGGATTTCCGCAAAGTCACGCCTGATTCAATTAATTATTCATTATTGTATTATAGATAGATAGAAAATTATATATTGCACAAGATAAAATACAAGAACACAGACGAACTTAATGCTAAATAGCATTTTCTTCCAGATAACTTTTATTATTATGGGAACCACATGATTGATATACAATTTTTTTTGTAAGTACATACATATTATACGTAGAAAATATCGATAGGCGAGACAATTATTTGCCGAACATACAAACATTTGTCCGTAACCTGCGTCTCAGGACCTTCGCCCGCTGCGCTTTAGAGGCTGTCAATAATGTCATAATATGGCAATAACAAATAATTTCCTCTAGTAATTGTGTCAAGATTTTGAGATAGAACTACGTAATAAAGTGGCTTATCAGTTGTTTGCTGTTTTGCAGCTTTGATATCATGCAGTATGAAGTCGTATAAATACTATACTCACAGTTCTGCAATAATCGGGAATAAAGTCTCATTGTCCACATTGAAACTGAAAAATAATATACATTTTGATTTTCATATCATAACATCAGTGGTAAGTACGTGAACACGTTACTTCATCATCATCATCATCAAAAATCTATAGAAGTCCACTGCTGAATTTAAGTCTCCCCAAGGAATTCCACAAAAAACGGTCTTGAGCCCTCTCCATCCACGCGTTATTTAATTTAATTTTTAAAACGGTCTTGGACACTTTAATTTGTTTAATATTATACAACAAAAATTAAAACAACTAAGTAACACAAAATAATTTCGACATAACATTAACAAGTTCATCATCATCATCATCATCATCATTCAGCCTGTTAACACCCATTGTTGGGTATAGGCCTCCTCTTTATCACGCTACTCTTTTCTGTCCCTTGCAAGCCTCATCCACAGATTCCCCGCGACATACGATGTCGATCGACCATCAGTCAGGTGGTCGCCCTCTTGGCCTTCGAGCATCTCTAGGCCACCACTCTGTGACTGTCTTTGTCCATCTTCCGTCTTCCCTTCTAGCCAAGTGTCCTTAAAGTGGAAATGCTTAGAAATCCCCATACCCACGTCTACAAAATTCGTGAAATCAAAATGGCTATTAAATCACTTATTAATCAGGATAATAATTGGTGCTGAACATGGAGGGTTGTGCTGTGTTATTCAGCACTCAAAGTGTAAAGTACTAAATACTCAATATATTTCCAGTCATCACATGGTTATTAAGGTAACAGAGTTAGCACAGTATAGTGTGGTGGTATCACATGTGGATCCCTTAGGTTACGCCATAGCAATATGTTGAAGGCAGATCGAGGCTCATCTAAAAGTGAATTATTTTGTTTTTTGTTGCTTATACCTAACTAGTACCCAATAGTCCTTATTTTAAATTTAATTCAGCTTTAACTTCTTCATCATCATGGTGGTGTGTACTACAATCGTCTCATGAATAGTTATACTGTTCCAGACGATTTAATAGTCCTACCCCATATTGTTTAATCGTTAATCAGATCTCCGCGATACAGGCTTGCCTAGTTTGGAGATCAGTAGATATTTTTTTTAATGGTCAACCAAAAGGTCTGTTTAAGTTACGTAAAATAATAATCTACTTTTAGTTTCAATCCACTTTGTTCATCTAGTTTTATTATGCTTATACAGAAATATATATATTTTTAATTTCATTTCATTTTGGTTTCACCAGGTTGACCTGCACAGGTAGAGGTATATCTTATTTATTTAAATGTATATAAATTTATGAACTTACTCATTGATTCCTTCATAAACAGCTTCTTTTGCAATCAGTCCACTGTCTGTGTTAAGACCACTCTGCAAAAAATAAACATCATTTAATTTTGTTCAAGGCTTTTGTCCAGCAGTGGACTGCTATTTAGGCTGATGAGATGGACCATATTCAAGAAGTTAAATAATTAATTATTACCACGAGCTTGAATCGGTGAAGGAAAACATCGTGAGGTAACCGGCATGCCGTCGAACTAAAAAGTTCGAAAGGTACGTGCTAGGTTAGTGTTCCAATAAAAAGCGGCGATGAGCTTGCAACCTGTCACGCGGAATGCTAGCTGCTTGCAAAAAGTGGGCATGTATCGAACGTAATGTTTGGACTTGCCTCTGACTACCCCCGTTAAGGTATCCTCAATAGATTTGCGTACTGAGCAATATCTGAAGATATCCATAATGGGGAAAAAGTCGTGAAAGTCGTGAAGATGTTAAATAATTGGGTAAAATTTATTATTTTTATAGCCTAATTGAATATTTAAATAATTAGTTATTAATGTTGTCATGTCACGCAGGCTGAATACATGTACTTTATAACATAGCTATAAGACCTAATTGTGAAAATAATCATGCATTCTAGCAAATAAATATTTCATGCTTGAATTTTAATGATGATGATATGTTACTGAAAACCTGGAAACCAATCAATTACAGTGCTAGGCTATTTTTATGCACCTGTGGAAAATCCCTATTTTGCAGGAAGTTTGTCACAGCCAGGAAAACCCCAGTGTAGTGGAAAGTTGAGTAATGCATTTACATCAATATTTATGCGTCACTAGCACAAGACCGAGGTGGATGGTACTTGGGAGGCCTATCAGCAGTGGATAAAGTCGGGATGATGATGATGATGATGTTGATTTATATTATGTGTTCTGCAAAGTCCTAGTACATTATTTTGTTCTATGATCAATCGTTTTCGCAGCACACGCGATGTAAGGAATTTTTTAGGTCAATTTTTTACACCTCGGGTTACATTACTGGAGTTTTAGTGAGAATCCTTAATTTTTTTGAAAATATAATATAGCCTAAGTCACCAGCGGATAGTGTAGCTTCCCAACGGCGAAAGAATTTTTTAAATCGGTCCAGTAGTTTCGGAGCCTATTCAATGTAAACAAACAAACAATCAAATCTTTGCTCTTTATAATATTAGTGTAGATTGTGTAGATGTAGATAAATATTTCCTTACCAACGTAAGCAGCGTCTCAGGTTTTAAACTTGTCAGTACTTCTTGTAACTGAAAAAAAAAGGAGTTTGGTACTAGAATATTCTCCATTATTTGTTTATTTGGTAGCCCAAAAACTAAGTAGGTAAAAAGGCATGTTCCAGACTGATGTAATCCAGCGTCCTAGCAGAGGTGACCTTGCTTTTTGCCATTCATCTAGACCAGTGGCTCCCAAACTCTTTTTTTTGTAGACCACTTTCATAATTTTACTGTTTTCGGTGGACCCCTGCTGATACATTTCTCCAATATCAAAACTGGTCAAAAAAAAATTGAATCTTAGTTTCTAAATGGTTTTTTTAGGGTGTCTGCCCACAACCGATAATCGATGACCAATTTTTTGTACTGGTTGCAATAGTGCAACGCACACGTCCTACAAAAAGTCGTTCAGATATACAATGCAGGAAAAATATGCAGGCGGGCCGCCTCAGTAGTTTATTATCTGCCTACCTAACTGTTTATAGGTAAAGCCAAGCCATTATTTATGTTCTTTACTAGCGAAATCAAATACATCGTCGTGGATCCACAACTATCAA
Source organism: Horisme vitalbata (assembly GCA_951804965.1). Classification (NCBI taxonomy): domain Eukaryota; kingdom Metazoa; phylum Arthropoda; class Insecta; order Lepidoptera; family Geometridae; genus Horisme; species Horisme vitalbata. The sequence goes on from OX638102.1 coordinate 8,388,675, forward strand.
GTTGTAAACCCCCATTATGTTTTCACACCAACGTAGACCCCCGGCGAGTCTCCCGTGGACCCCTGGGGGCCCACCTGGACCACTTTGGTAATCACTGATCTAGACGCTAGATGTTATACAAATGATTTATACTTTAACTTCTTTGCGCTCTCAAGGTCACCTCTGTTGGTAACCTGGATTACATCCGTCTAGAACATCCTTTTGTGAATGGGCCTGGGTGATGAAAAAATTATTAAGGTTTCATAACTAGAACTAGCTAGACCACAGCTTCGCTCACGTGGTACCGGAATAAAAAGAAGCCTCTGTTAGTCCAGTTCAGAAACTATATATTCCAGTTTCACCATAGTCACACTCACAGAAACTTTCGCATTTATAATATTAATATGATGCTATGGAGGTCCATTGCATTCTGAATGGAAAAAAAACTTTAGTACAGCGGCACGAAACTCTAGCACTGACCGTTATTGCGCAGAAGTCAAAAGTAAGGTATCATATTTTATTATGGGAGCTAGAGGCGAGTGAGAGTGAGCGAGAGACTCATGCGCAGAAGTTTCATTCCGCATTTCCGCTAAACTTATGTGCCGCTACTCGCTAGCTATGCCTATCTAGGTATTGAAAGTAGGTACTTTACATGTACAATCACAATAGCTAGATAGCTTATAAGAAAAGTTTTGTAATATTATTTTTGTACTAATCAGTTATTATGATAATAATATCTTATTGATCTTATTCACTTAGTAATGTAGCTAGGCAACTTTATCACAATAATTATTCACTTATCAGTTTAATGTAAGATAAGTATTAATGAACAAATAAGTATTAAATCATCACGCTTTTTGGATTGGATGGCGATCAGAAAATATTATAAATAACATATTTGAAATAACACAAGTATTGTTGCAAGAGTAACACACAAACTTGCAATTACTATTTAATACATCTTAATTATTACTAGCTTTCTCCTGCGGCTTCGCTCGCGAAGTACCCCGATAAAAAGAAGCCTATAGGTGTTAATCCAGATGCCTCATTTACTAAAAAAGAAATTGTTTAGAAATTGTTCTGCACCAACGTCCCGCATTGGGGTGTATTCTGCATTGCCCCCCTGTTAACCCGACCCCAACCAGCCCAACTCCTTAAAATAACGGAGAAGGACTCTGGGTTGTACTGGGTTGATGGCAACATTGCTCTAGGATTCCCGATACTGCGTGCGTTTGTGGGCCTTGATCAAGCAGTTTTTGTAACCTGAATGAATTATCTCACTGCAGGACAAAGGCCTCCCTTTCCTCCCTCCACTTCTCTCTATTGAGCATTATCGCCCGCCAACCCATCATAAAGGAGTCAAGTTCGTCATTTCATCTTCGGTGCGCTTTGCTGTGTGGCAACTTTTGCCCAGAACCGGTCCGGCACGCAGCAGATATGGCCCGCCCAGTCCCATACCAATTTTCAAACTAGTATGTAAATGTATTCAATGTCTAAAAATACATTGGTTTAGAACAATGCTACATAGCTAATATTTTTTAGTATTATTACATAGTTATCGTTGTTTTAGCTCCATTATTGTTTACCCATTGTGTTCTATGAAGGTTTTCTGATGAAATATAGAATGTACATTGTTTGTGACTTGGAATGGTATAATAGGCTACTTTTTATCCTGCTACCACTGCTAGCGAAAGGCTATTCTTTCATAATGCCAGTATTTCACACTTGCAGATTTCACAATATATCAGCAAATAGTTGTGTTTTTATTTGAATATTTATGTTGGTATGGTTGTACCTACTTTTCTAGGTTTGTTGCCTGTAAAGTTTTCAAAAAGGCTTTGATAGTTAGAACCCAATAAAGTTCTTACCTCATCCACATAGTGAACTTCATCAATTGCATAAATCTTTTTGAAGTCCCCACAGCTTAGCAGTTTTCCCATCCAGACCTCATACTCTTCAGGGAGTCGTGGTACAAATAGGTGTCCTTTTCGAGTGGCTACATCTAAAGCAAAATAACAGCCTGGCTCCCGAACTCCACATATCCAGGTGAAGTAGGATTCCTGGAAGTAGTCAATCATCATTGTTCCTATCGGTGTAAATAACACAAAATAAGATTTCAAGTGTCCTTTAAGGATGTAACTAAATAAAGAGATTTTGAAATTTGTTTTTTTACGATTTATTCATGTTTGAACATCCAACATAACTCTGTGCATTGTGAGTGTGGGCATTACAGTTAACAGTTTTATGAATAATAAATAAATTATAATGGACTATCACACAGCATCATGTAGTTAGTATATTTATACCAAATTAATTAAAATAACTGAGTTTTGTATTTCATAGTAAATATGAACTTCTCAATCTTGGCTAGTCCATCTTGATTAATCATTCTAGAAATGGGTAAATTGCGGGCCTAGGATCTTCATAATGAAAGTTAAAGTTTGTGAGAAAGATATAAAAGCTGATAATTTTGTTCCTCATTCACTCCAAAATATTGCACACATAGAAAGGTAGATAAAATTATTCAGTATAAATTTTCCACATTTGTCTTTTTACCAGCAAAGCCACGGAACAATGCTAGAATTGATTATGATAGTATTTTTCATGTAGAAGTAAGTTTAAACAGTTCAGTTGTTGGTGAGAGTGAAATTACATTGTGTAAGAAAGAGTAGGTATATTGCCTTCATTGTGCCTACGTAATTCAAATTAATCTTACTTACCTGTCTGAATGTATTATATTGCACGTCGGTGTCATAGAAACTAACTTCATCGCCTCCTTGGAGTACCACAACTTGGCCACTTTTCAATTTCTGAGACAATCGCTCTCTGTTCTTAGAAAATAAGGAAAGGGGCACTTGAAGTGTCCCAGGACCCATTGACCATGTCGCTGCCATGTCCTACGAATAAATGAAGGTTCGTATCGTTTCAACAGGTATTTAATGTATGTGAAAGATTGCTATCATAAAATGATAATGATAAGATGGTACCTACTCACATAAATGAGCTTGCCACAAATCAAATTTTGAATGTACTTTACCTTGTTTAGTAATAAAGTGCTGGACGATTTTTGTAATGAATCAGTAATTAAGCAGTGTAATATTTGCAAATATATGTTTGTGTTTGTGTTTTGATTTGTTTCGAGTCATCTGTTCCAAGAAGGGAGGGAGGTAGGGAGGGAGGAGGGATGGCAAAGAGTTGGACGTTGTCATTGTCAAAACTGACAGTTATTCAATAACGAAATTCCGGCTATTCACCACTAGATGGCTGTAGTCACTTTATATTCGAATGTGGACAGAGGTCTTATCACTCACAACAAAACGAAACCAAAAGAAAGGAAGGCTCTATTCATTTTCAAGACCAAGGTAAAAATAAATATCAGTAGGAAAACGATTTTTTTAGATAGCTGCACATACACACACACACCTACACTAGCTATGTGTGGTCGCAGGCCTACACTACTCCGGTATATGATTCTCCTATTTTTTTCACGGAACCCTTAGTTTTCTAGGTACCTACCTACTTGTCTATCACTAAGATGTTAAATAAACATCTCGAGTTTTTTGCGACTCAATTTAACTGTTTATGGGGACTTCGTTCCCCCCAGACTGAGTTAATTAAAATAGCTACATAATTTATATAGAGATTGAAATACATAATAACTATGTAGACTAATATAATGCAGAGGACAATAAAAACTATAAATTCAGTTTTATTTGTTTAATTCTTATCTAAATCACAAGATTGACAGTAAAATTAACTACCTAAAAATCACAAAATGCACTAAAACATGCACAGACGTATTTACCTATTACATTGATTTTTATACCAATTTGGTACTATTGAACATAATTACTACATTGATTTAAAAATCAAAGAATTACTTAAATATGTAGGAATTAAGTATCTAAGTAGGTAGGTACTTAAGAATTAAAATTAAAATTAAACTAGGTTATACCTACAAATTTGTCTTCGTTGCACAAAGTCAACCACGACGAGTAGGTACTTTTTGAAATCGCGTTGTGCATAGGTTAACGCTAAATCAGATTTTCCATCTATGTACTAAATGCGACGAAATAACTGTACGGTTTACTTGATATAGGTACCTAGTTTAGTATGTACGGTTAACATTACAATCACTTTTGACACGAGCTTAAAAGTAAGTTGCTAAAACAGTAAATTGGCTTACCTACAGTAAAGTTGAAATAGGTAAAGGAACTTATCTTTTATAGGAAAGTCATCATTATTTTATAAATTAAAGTTGAATATAGATATTTCATACATAATTCACAGTTTTAGAAGCCTGATTTCGATTAAAATAAGTATAAATGAATTCAGGTAAATTTCCATCTGTTTTCTGACGTAAATTTACCTGAATAATAGTTTTTTTTACAATATAGGTAGTAGGTATACTTTTAAATCATAAAGTAGGTACAGGGTACTTAACCTACGTATGTAGGCATCCTGTTTAAACAAACTAAGAACGGGTCTTAAAATGGTACCTAATTAAAGCTCAGTGTGAAATTTATGGAAATCTAGCTGATAATAAATAATAATATTGTGTGTCTTTGTTATTATGTACGATAGATAATAAATAATACATAATAGGTACACAAGTATGTGTTCAATCAGTAGTATAGGCTTGCTTGTTACGCAATTCAGTGTTTTAATCATGATCGGGGAAGGTCACCAATAGTCGAAAAATAAATATTATGATTGTAAAGTATGAGCGGCCATTTTGATTCGTTCTCGTGACTCGTATCGTCTAGACACGTCATAGCTGGCTGTCTCTGTCTTGCACGCTCGCCGCATATAGCACCATTGTAATCTGACACGTTTCTTACACACAAGCGATTTCACAACACGATCCACACTTTCACAACTAAAATGTTTTGTTTATAAATTATGAATCTACAGATATTTCTTGACACGGCTGTTTCTTTTCTTGCAACCTTCGTACTGCTTCAGCGACAAGGGCACGCTCTTCCAGCAACCTTTCAACAAGATCAACTGGTTCTTGCTTTCTAATATTGTAGTAAGGTGCAGCCCTGGCACGAGCCTGGAGGTGAAGCTTTTGTTTTAGGCCAAGGGTTAGTTCATCTATAGCAGGTAGTCTGTTCGAGGACAGTGGTCGTCCATCTCCTTGGGATGCGTGGCGTTGTTCGTATCTTGATTTTTCTTTCAACATTATAAACGATAACACTAATAGTCTGCAGTTAGGTAATTTCACAGAATCTCGATAATCAATTACACACACCGGTTTGAGGCGAGCCGATTGCGCGCAACAACGTTTGCGAATGCCGAATGAATGAGCGAGTGGCGGCTCGATCCAGCCAGCGCGTAGGAAATACGGGTCTCTGCAGGGGTATAGGGGGAGGGGGGACGACGTACTCCGCGATGCGCAGTCGTGCCGGGCTGTATACAAACAATACGATGGACGTAAATAAACACAAGAACGCGACGACCGACAGGCCAACCAACGGTGTTATCTTTGCATGTAGTAGTAGGTAGTTTGATTAGTCTGCAACCTCGCAGTTATTTTGCTTTTTAGATTAAATAATGTAAGCAAATGTACTTCTACCAACCTACTTAATACCTGTTGTTAAACGCTATGAATATTTCTTACCTAATGTCATTCCAAATTATTAATTAGAAATTGTTTTATAGTATTTCTTAGTATTTAGGTACCTTATATAAGTAAAGTACCTAAATTATCTACCTTCCTAACCTACCTTATAATTATAATAAAACAATGTGCTGCTCCAGATAAAAAAAAATGCGTAACATCTTATAGTAAAAAGAATTCATGAATGAAAAACTTAAAAAATAGGCAGGTTTACCTACCTATCCTACATAATATTTACAAATGCTAAAGTTATTAGTTTAGCAACTAAAGGTCACAGACAGGGCGTAAACACTAATATATGTAGTATCTTTGTATGGATGTACAAAAAGTATACCTACCTACCTGCTATGGTATGATGTAGTTATTAGGCAGGTATTTCGTTTCGTTGAACCAGCCAAACAAAAACGGACATTGCCCCTGTTTTTTTCCAGTCTGTATGACCGTTTTCTGCTTGTGGTTGGTGGAGGTAGATAAAAACATAGGTAAACTGATCTGATTAAATTGATTAGTCTATTTTGAAGTAGGTATATATTTTAATTTCATTTTATTAAGGATGAATAGCACATAACTTAAATAACACGAGGTATTTGTATTCCATGTTTTTTATTATAATAATAACCTCCAAATAAAGTCATCGACTTTTAAATAGTCCAATCGCTCTGGCTACTTGCTTTCATTGTAGCAAAAAAACATAGTTTGAGCCTCTCACTTGACTTTTTTATATCTTTATGTAGATAGGTAGGTACCTACATAGGTAAACTTACTATTGTAGTTCCCCAAAGGGGCTCACGTTTCGGACGCAACTTAAATTAAAAACACCTACCGTGTTACCTACCTATAGCAATAAAGAGAATGTGAATATTAATATGACTAGGTAGGTACTTATATCGGAATATTATGTATGTAGAGCATTTTATAAACTTTCCTTACACCACCATGTAGGTTAGGTAGGTAGGTATAGGTATATAAACTCTAATTTATTATTTAATCATGGTAGACAGGTTCTTTTTTACGAATAAAAGTCTGTAATCTTTATCATTGAATATGAAACTGTCAAATTATCTAAACACAAATATGGATCTACCTTGTTACAAATACATTATTTGTTTAAAATACCTACTATTGGTTTCCTCTTTCATGACCTTCAAATTAAGATAAGTAACTTTGGTAAATAGGTATGTAGGTAATTTTGATATAACCACGGTTGTTGGTATGAGCACAGTCAATCGAGATTAGTTAAATTTAAAAAAATAAAATAAAATATATCAGTTGATTTTGAGTAAAATGAGCCTTTTCTTTTATTTTTTTATGAATAATATGATATTATGTAGGTAATATTTTGCATTACGCTTTTTAAATGCATATATATACATGCTTATTAAAAAAAAATACAAATAAGTAGGTATTTACCTATTTATTTATTTATTTATACCTTATTGCACAATACATGTAACAAAAAGGTGGGTTTAATGCTATGAGCATTTATTGAGTATACATCAAAACAAAGCTTCATGCATTGGTACCTAAAACTAAAACGTATATTTATCGTACTGGTTGAAAAAAAATATGTACCTAGGTATTTTATAAATGTCACCAATGTCAATTACATACACCTGATTTATTTTTAGGACCCTTAATATTCATCTTGTACCTTAAATATTTTTGTTCACGTATTTAAAACAATTATGGGTGATACACAATTTTATGCATTGTAGACCAATAAGTAGTTAAGATCAATAAGTATGAATGTATGAATGGTTTTTAGTATTGGCTGGAGAAACCCTAGACTAAATTTGACAATGGCCAATACTAGCGGCATCTAGCGTGGAGTAGCGTAAACACAAAATAACAGTACTGCGTAATTTCCCATTTCCTCCTAGATGGCAGCAGTATCGGAAGATTTAATAACTTTGTCTAGCGTGGAGACGAGGAGTAGCCTCAGTAGGATAAATAAGAAAAAAAAACAACCTCTTTGGCCTAGGGCCACTAGGGCCTAGAATATGCGTACTTTAAAACTACCTCTAAATGACAACAGTATAAATTACCCCATAATTATAATCAAATTAATTTTACAACGCTCGATAAAGCAAGCTTGTCTCTGTCATTTTATGTATAAATAACATTTATAACGTAATTTTAGCTATAAGAGTTTATAAAATTATTATTTATTTATTATTATCAGTATTAATGGGTACTATGTTTAAGAACCTTATGCTAAACACATAAGAGCAATATATTATTTTCTACTTTGACTATCCTCTAACTTTTTCTGAGGTAAGAGGACTTAAACCTACAAAAAAAAAATGATAAAATTATTATTTAAAGCACTGAACACTTGCAACAGCTTTAAAGCTCCTAATTAGCACTTAACACTGAACTTATGTAGGGGAGAAGGAGGCACCTTTGAACAAACGAGTTTAAGACCGTTTGAATACAAATGTAGTAAAAAAAGTAAATAAATAACTATTTTAGATTTTAGATAGTACGAATGTAAAAAAAATTCAAAGGTGTCCCCCTCACCCCTACCTAATGAACTATTGTAAATGCTCGTTGCTACAGCAGCTTTGGTGAATTGAAATAAAGTTCCCTAGAGTAGAAAGGGCGGCCGCGCCGCTCTGGCCGGGCGCGTCCCGTTTTGAAATGTTGTATTGTAGGTACATACGTAACACAGCAGTCTTTTACGTTCTTAACTTTTGAATCAATGTTTAGGACCTCCCTAAAGACCTAGAGCAGCGGCTCACTCATTAAGTACCTAACTTTAAACTGTGCTGCGAGCATAGTTTTTAGAATACCTACTTAATAGACGATGTGCTTAAAACACAGATAACTGTTTACTATCCTGTAGTATCTATTCTTCATCATCATCAGCCTATAGGAGTCCACAGCTGGATAAAGACCTCCCCCCATAAACACCATTGCGCCCTGTCCTGAAACGAATCCAGCATCCAGCTCATACCAGCAGCCTTTCGTAGATCATCACCCCAGGGGAGGGCTGTGGCCATATCTGCCGCAGAACCGATAACCGTTGGATTAAATCCTGGACTAGCCCTATCTATTAAATGTATAGCTATTTTATGTATAACGCCTTGGATATTTTCAGTAATGTTAAGTGATATGAACAGATTAAAATTGAAATAGGTATAGGCTGGTCCAAACAAATGGGACCTGGAGGAAAAAAAAACGGTGGTTCCTTTATTATATTTTTTTTGTTGTAAAGAAAAACTGCATTCACAGAGAATCGAACTAGCCTGTACTAAGTTTGATTCCTCAAATTTTATTTACTTACTTCAATAAAAAGGTCAATGAGACATAACATAACTACTTACCGCTTTGAGTGCTGAATAACACAACTGCGCTGCACTCGCTGACCCGTAGTCAACGTGTTAATTATTCTAAGTTTATTTTTATAGATATAATAATCTTCTTTGACTATTTTTTCGTTTATTTTATGGGTTTGATCACGATTTGATTATTTTGATTTACACTATCTATTGGTAACATAAAAATTTAGTTAATTAGACATGGCTTATCGGCTTTTCAGTCGTTAAGTCATGTCAGAGGCCTTCAGGCGGCCTAAAAACTCCGACACCAGAGTTCGTCACTAGCTCATACGAAGAAGATAAATATAATAAAATAAAAATATAATAAAAATAGAGGGTTGCAATTTTTGGTACTTACTAGTTCATATTCTGTGACTTTCTGTACTTTCATTCATGTACCTTTTGTACCACAGACTGTACCTCTACTGGTACACTATTTAGGTAGGTCATTTCGATTCAACAGAGGGTGATTTGGGTGAATTCAGTTTTTCTTTACATAACAAAAGAAATTAAAGTGACCTCTGAGTAAAATCCTCTTTTTCTTGTATTATTTCTCCTGAATCTCCTGAAACTTTGGTAGTAAACCATATGATACAGTATTGTAGTGAGGAATAAATACTACGGTAGTACCTACATATTAATTCCATGCGCAGAGAAGTGGGCAAGCGCCAGCCAACCAACAACGTCTCGAAAGGCAGGGCAGGGATGAATGATGGCGATTACTGGCGGCATCGGCAGTATCCGCAAACGCTTTAGCCTCGCTAGTCGATCATAGCGTCAAACGTCAAAGTTGGAATGCGCGCGAACTCGAACGCTCGTTTAATCATTTCGGCAATGTTTTAAAATTGAAAATATTCTGTGAACATGGATACAGGTATTCAGTGAAGCAACAGTGACTGCAGGCTTCTAGCTGCCCCATACTGCCGACACATAGAATATATTTTGTAAATGAAGAAAAATACCATTTCGAATATGGATAACGCAGTTAACACCACCCTGTTGTGTTACAGTTATACCATTCAACCAGATTTCGGGACATATTTGGCAGGTAAAATAATTTTATTTATTGACTAGGCTTTATGCATAGGCCTAAGAGCCGATAATGTTATGATAGTCATAGTATTAATAGTATAATATTATGAGTATCTAAGAAGACAAGTAGGCCTTAAAAAAAATAAACCGACTTCAAATAAATCACTTGTTACTTCTTGCCCTAAAGAATTTTAGATATTGGTGATCATAGGGCGAAAAAATTACAAGTTAGGATGAGGTTTTTTGAGTTTTCCGGGAAAAGTACCAATCCCTGAGGAATAAAATTTATATGGGACCACCTGTGAAATAAACTCTTTGAAACAAAAAAAGAATGTTGAAAATCGGTCTACAATTGACGGAGTTATCGGTGAACATACATAAAAAAAGGTTCCGACGAATTGAGAACCTCCTCCTTTTTGAAGTCGGTTAAAAAATATAATGCTAGTAAAAAAAACGAAATAAAGGCTCTCTATAGTCTCAACTCTCTATGTAACGTAAGCTTGTCACGAGCCATTTGATTTCATCATCATAAACTTTCACACGAAACTTTTAGTTAACACATAATTTTTTTAGACATATACTTACCTACCTACTTATATTATGGTTATTATCTGTGTACTAAATTAAGTATGTATGGCAATATCCACGTAATATCTTCACAGCTAGCTTTTAGGAAAAGTTTACTTTACCTTCAGGATTTAACTACCCACCTTTTCCCAAGACCAAGAAACTGCACAACAATTCGTTCAAGAACGACAACTTTTTGTCATTTTGTCAGTATGAAACTGAGCTTTATGCTATTCAAAAAGGGCTTCTGTCTTGCCGACCTCGAACTCCGGAAAGACGAAGGGTTACTCAACTCATCCGATAATGTCAAGGGCGTTGTCTAGCTGCACCGCTTTCATAGCTTTGAGCGATTGAGATTTTTTACTTTTGCTGCACGACAGAAATAGAGCTGGTTGTAATAGGAACAAGTTCCTTGGTAATCAAGTTGAAGGTACTTATATAGGTAGGGTACCGGCCGGTCTGCGGGTTAGGTAAACCGGACTGGTAGCTGGTCTACAGGTTGCATTAGCAGCGTTTAACATACCTGGGTGGTTAGTTAAACTATTCCCCACATATGTACACTATCAGGCATGACTATTCGATTCACAACCTCCACCTCTGTGAAGAAAGTTGCGGGTTCGATTCCCGCCGCGAGACAATTATTTGTGTATTCTACAAATATTGGTCTCGGGTCTGGGTGATTGATTATATTGTATAGTATGTATGTATTTACAAAAAAATACTTAAATAGTATATCAGTCATGTAATTCCCATAATACAGGTTCAGCTTAGCTTGGGGCTACGTGATGCTGTGTGATAGTGTCCAGCATTATTTATTTAAAATAAACATCCATTTGCAGATCTACGCAGGCGGAAGTTTTCTGCAAATCGATAAAAAATCGATTGAAAATCATTTGACAATAGCTTCCGCCCGCGGCTTCGCTCTTGTGATACCGGGATAATAAGTAGCCCATGTGTTAATCCAACTTTTAAACTATGTATATTCCAAGTTTCATCCAAATCCGTTCAGCCGTTACGGAGTGAAGCGACCACAAAAATATTCACACACACAAACTTTCGTATATATATATTAGTGGGATTCAAGTTTGTCCGTTAAACTAAAACTACGATGAGGTAGGAGGTACCTACAACCGAATAAGCTCATATCTAAGTATTAAGTACTTAGGTATGTGAAATAGATGTCATCATTTCTAAAATGGGCGTAAGTTTGATAAAGACTAAATAAGGAAGGAAAATGATACCTACCTACGTACGTAATTAAATCAGCATCATGGATATTCCTGTTGAACCATGCAGACGTAGTTGGACTTCACGTAATCGAACGTCGTCAATTATATTATTGTATAGATGGATTCACACAAATTACACAAATTATAAAGTACTTAGTAGCACAAAGTAAGAAAAGGTATTAAGTAGCATGCGTATTCTATACATAGTAACACTCTTTGGGCTCGGGGTATGTACTAGGTACCACCAGTCCATTTCTGCCGCCAAGCTATGGCCAAGCAACATTGCTGCGGTCAACGGGTCTGCAAAACACATTTAAGCCATTTTATTTATGGCTTAAGATGATGTAGCACATGAGCATCGGTATGGTGTTCCAGTGCAGGTATCCAAGGCGGCAATGACCACTCTCCATAAAGAGATTCAGGTCTAACCGACCACCCATTTTATAAAATTTCTTCTTCTGGTAGTTCTCCACGTGCAGGTGAGGTTGGCTTGGGGGTTGGAAACTCTTACACCTTGCACCTTGCACGTATTGTACCCTCCTAACTAATAAACGGGGCTATGGCAGCCGGCTGATTGCGGCATAGCGCAGCTTAACACCGGCACAGCTAAATCCCCTGGCCGCAGACGGGCAGCAGCGTCGGCGCGGCGTTGCGAGTAGTTGTGCCCTGGGACCCTAACCCGCATGCCCAGCGTGGGGATTATGGGTATATCCCTCTTTATTAGGCGAGGCCTACGTCCAGCAGTGGACTGATATAGGCTGGTGTAGGGGTGGCTCTCCAGTACTGGAGGCCAGCGAATTTCTCTATATCTTGGGCCAAGCGAAAAATAATTTAAAGACAGAATATCTTAGTTTAAAGAAAGTTAAGAAAAATGCGACTTCACATAAGCCTAGTAAGCTACCTACACTATCTAGTAGATAGATACACAATACAACTCCCAGAACTGAAAGAAAATGCTATACCAACGCAAATAAAATTTAAGCATTATTGTTGCATTTCTAATGCATATTTTCAAGCTCTACTTCTTACACATAACGTGTTATATATCGATCGCAATCATGAAAGGTTACGGAATACTCGTTTTAATTATTCATAAGTATCATTTGTGTGTTGCGTTCGTTACACGTGGTTGGTGCATTTATTCCATTAGCATATTTACGTTTTCCTAAACGAAGGGTGTATTTATGTATGCGCAGCTGTGCCTGTGGGTCGATACCTTGAAAATGTAATGATTAAAAGAACGATAAGATTAGTCTATCATATTCATGAGTCACAACACCATGGAAATAATAAAGGGTAGATAAATTTAGCTCAAATCCCAAAATATGCATCAGGAACATTTTCACTATCAATTTCAAAATCAATTGATTATACAGGGTGAGTTCGAATTCGTATGGTATCCCGAAAGGAGGTGATTTGGACCAAGCTTCATCATGATCACAAGTTGTGAGAACCCCAGTTAAAAATACATGGTTCAAAATAATATCTTCAAAATCTTAAAGCTCATTTTTGTGTTGTGTGGGGTAGTTCTTAAATTAAGGCTTATCAAAAAGTCAAGAGCAAAGTTTAACAAAATCAACTGTTCAAGGGCTGCATCACAAGTTTTAAGTTCAATTATAGCATAACTTTACAAGCCATTTCTTCGATGAAAATTTACATAGCTCGAACAGTCTATGAACAAATGTTGATTTACCCCAAACAGTTTAGATTTTGTCTGTTTACTTACCCCTTTCCAGGAGGTCATACGATCTTTAAATATCACCTAGTAGACCGATAAGATTACCTACCTCACAAGTTAGGTTTGGATCAAAGGAAAATATTTTAGACCATGTAAGTATTAAAAAATAAAATGTAGAGCTCAATATCATAGCACGTTTGGACTTGAGGTAACAGAAGAGGTTTCTAAGTTTACATGCATTGAAAATCAGCTAACAATCGGCGACATATTATCAATGTAATAAAATAAATCAAATGACATGCTGTAAATAATTTGGTATTCATGCATTTAAATAACTAATGCTTAGAATAAAGTGTTTTCCTGTTTGCCACACCTATTTCCTTCTAGGAATCAAAGCCGATGACACATTCCGTCTCCGAGTCTATCGCACTGTGTGGTTGTGTCGATAGGTGGCTTTGATGTGTTGACTCCTTTCATCATCAGCTTAAAGCAGTCCACTGCTGGACATTGGCCTCCCCTAATGAGCGCCATTGCGCCCTGATCTGAGCTCAGCGCTCTCTCAGTTATTATAGATAAACTCCATGAGAAATGCCTAATTCCTAATATATTTGTATTTGTTGACAGCTCTGCAATCATACGCCTGGGCGTTATGGTCCGTCGAGCTGCTAGTTCTTCTGGGGACGTATGTCCTGTATATCTTCACACTGCGATCAGCACTTCGCAATTGGCCGCAATGCTCCCTCAACGTTGGTGTGGTGCTGGCTGTTTACCCTGTAAGTTTATATTCTACACTTAGAAAGTTTATCTTTGTCCCACTGAAGTTGGCTACAAGTACAATAACGTAGTTCCTATTTTTGGGGGGGCCTGTGATAGGATTGGTTAAATCGCATGCTGAGCCTAACTTCAGAAGGATAAAGATCCGTTGTGACACCTATACTCTGGTAGAGTCCGTCTAATATTCAATTCTTTCAAAAAAAAACAAGTGTTCAAATTATGTGACGAGATATCCTTTTTTTAATAAGTTATAGGCAAGCTCTTTTCCTATATCATATAAACATAATTAGAATTCTCGAAAGTGATATTGAGGATTCCTATAAGTAGTTTACAAGTAAACCTGGTGTGAAACATCAACGTAACATTTTTTAAAATTACGACAGGACATCCTATCTCACATAAAAATGTTAAGACAAAGGGTTGCCGTATAGGTACTACAAAACTGGTGGAAATTACATACACCTATCCAAGCAATTTATTTTATAGTACTTAGATAGGTAGGTACATAGTCAGCATTAAGCCGGCAACGAAGTTACGCGGTTCATTATTACGCAAACAGAACTCGGATCGTGATGCAATACGGCGACGAATGCAGCACCTCGCCCCACTATACTTTACCCAAGAATTTCCAAGGCGCTATGGTGCTAGTGAGAGGCTTCAACCACTTTCATAACGTACCCGGCACATTACCCTACTAAGCATGTACCCTCCTATTACATTATCTATTATGTGTTCTGGGCTATAAGGTATGTAGTAGAGCTGCTAGCACAGATAAAAGACAACTAGATAAAGCCTTAAAATTCACTATGTTCTGAACATATCTATTTACTTATGTCCAATATCATCAGTTAGAAAGGGACGCATACATATATATGTATGCGTCCAATTTGAAGTCGCATTGATATCAATGCGACTTCAAATTGGACCAAAAAGTTAATCGTACCAGGGTGCTCGAACAAAATTCTATGCAGGTTCATTCAAATGCCCTGGTACGAAGTCACCGAAATCGCATTGAGATAAAGTATGCATCTGTTTCTAGCAAATGATATATTGACATAGAAAGTAGAGATCAGCCGTATGAGTTGACGTTCAGAGCATAGTGAATTTTAAGGCTTCATCTAATTGTCTTCTATATCTGTGGCTGCTAGACTTTACCTACTATCTACATAAACTTGAAAATATTGTTAAAGTTAATTAAGGTCCTTATAATTATCCGACGGGGCCGTGGTAGAATCCTACCGGGACCCCATGACCCCGTGAAGTGCTGCTGCAGCGTCGAGCCCATTCATCAGGCGATGAAGGGTTTGATGATGCACTAGCACTACGGTGAGTGAAGGAACACGGTGTGTTTTTAGTCGGTAGGCCGCCGAACTAGCGAGAGCTAGTTGCCGTCCTGAGAGCCCGACAGACCCCTCCAACTCTCCCCGAGTTCAATTACACTTGTAAAGCATTTTCATATCGACAAAAAATAAAATAAAAAGTGCTTATAATCATGTTAGAGAACGTCCTGCATTCAAAGTTTTCAAAAACTTGAAATGGGTTTAGGTATGTTTTTATGCTAACTTAGCATTCTGCCTGCATTTAACCGACTTCAAAAAGGAGGAGGTTCTCAATTCTTCGGAATCTTTTTTAATGTAATAAATAATAATACATTAAAACAATGAGGATTCGCCATTAAAAATATGTTAAGGGAGTGTAAGTAAGTGGGTTAGCAAAAGCATTATGATAAGAGGAAACAATACCACGTGGACATAGCCTCAAAACACGCACTTACAATATTATTTTAACAATTAGTACGTTCACTAAGAAATATATCTATTTTTGGAAGTTAATTTCTTCCGTGTTCTGAGCACCCATTTGATCGAAGTTTGAAGGAAGTGGTTTAATAGTTCACTAGCAAACCACACGTCTCGCGTTTTAATCTCCTCCCCGTTTATTTTATGTGCTCTACTTAATACTCAATACTCAATCATTTATTGCGTTCCATAATGTAACTTAGGTAAGTAGGTTTCTTACTACTAATTTGTTATGCAATAAAATAATTCTGTGACCTCAAAATATTAAGCGTAAACTAAGGTGCCAAAAGGCACAAACCCGTTAAATTGTGAGGTATTTAGTAAGTAACCTAGTTTCATACTTTACCGAATTCAATTTTCACTAAAGGGTTTTCGCTAAGAAGCAATTTTCCGTTCCAATCGAATCATTAAAGTAAACAACGGTATCATTATCGCCTTTCTTTACTTATTAGTTAATTGGTCACAAGACAATGTTTTAGCTGCTATTTTTATAAAGGCTTGCAAGAAACTTCACGGTGTGTTAATTATTGTATTGATGTGTTTTTATTATTGCCGTCTGTTTCCCAAATAAAGTAAAATAAATACCTATGTGATCTAGAGTTTGCAGCTATTGCAAGGCCGATTCGTCTGCTAGGTAAATTAGTTACCTACGTATCATGCTATACCTAAGTTAAATACAGATAGCTATGGAAAAGACGCACGAATTTTTGTGTTTTCACGTTTTCCTATGATCTCCAAAGAAATAAGTGGGAAACATAATATGATATTGTGACAGAATTGGTTAATTAAAATTTTACATGATCTTTATATATAAAGTTTTTGTTGTATATTATCTGCATTTCGGTAGGTATCTAAGTTACCCTTCTAGAGCTGATAAAGTAAGAAAAAATCGGTAACAAAAAGTAACAAAAAGTAAGTAAAAAAGCTGATAAAGCAAGAAAAATCGGTAACAAAAAGTGTAGTAACAAAAGATATGGAGATAAAATAAGCATTTATCAGTCAGATATGATTGATCTTCCCTGTTGTATACTATGCCTTCATCGCCGTCTCGTCAGTCGTGTCGATCTTGAGGTTGGTAGATCTTTAGAACAGGGGGCCTAGTGCGAGTCTTTTTACCAGCTCGATCGCGTTTGCGTTTACGGAAATTTGCATGGAATTGAGTCAGTGCCACGCGTCTCTACTCACGTGGCGCTACTTCGATTCCATATAAATTTGTGTAAACGCAAACGCGATCGAGCTGGTAAAAAACTCGCACTAGGCACCCAGGATAGTAGACAGAAAAACGCAGAGAGAGTATCTACAACAATGTGATGTTAATGTTGCAAGCCGTCATCTTGTAACCACTTTGAATAAATTAATCTGTCATAATCAGCGTTTTCGCGTCGATTGTATTTTGCTCTTGACCAAAATGACTTTACTCCGTGAGAAGGGATTTTCTGTTTATTAAGCACAAATTAAGACAATGAGTCGCTGTCATCCCGTCACTAGAATTTGCGGATGAGTCACGTCCTTTACAATAAAAGCTCAACCCTATTGGTATTAATTTTGTACAGATTCTAAGAATAATAAAAGTAGGTGGGTCTGAGGTGGGAGGAATAGTAGAACAAATTTGATCCTGTCCTGCACGCCGAGAAAATAATGCGATGATGATACATCATTCCACAGAACAGGTTTCAACTAATTAAGACCAATAATGAATTTTTGAAAAACTGAATCAAACGAGTTGACTTCAATTTACGAAGTTAATTGATAACGGCATGGTTTCTCCACTTTAAAATATCCAAGTACTGAATCATCATCTGAATTAGAATTCTGCAAATAATTGTCTGCCTCGTCTATCAGTTACTAAGGGTGACCCTGACCTACATGGAAACAAAGAAAACAATAAAACAAGTTTATATAACAAGGAAAAATATTTCTCCTCAATAGAGAAGAAATAACAATTTATCGCATTTCCCATAGCTTGTAGGTACATAGTAGTGGTAATGGCTCCCGCCCGTAGCTTTACTCGCATGGTATCTGGATATTAAGCCTAAGATAGTTTCATCTAAAATCGTTCAGCCCTTACGGAGTTGGGTGGGAAAATAAATAATAAATAATGCGAGACGTAATCACACAGCATCACGTAGCCCCAAACTAAGCAGAGCTTGTATTATGGGAACCACATGATTGATTTAATACACATATTTATTTTTTTGTAAATACATACATATCATACATAGAAAACACCCAGACCCGAGACAAATATCTACAGATCATGCAAACATTTGTCCCGCAGCGGGAATCGAACCCGCAACCTTCTGCGTCTCAGGCGGACCTTCGCCCACTGCGCCACAGAGGCCGTCACATAAATACACACACAAACTTTCGCATTTATAATATAAGTGTTGTTTTTTTAGTAGTAGAGCTCTTTGTGAAAGGCTCGTCCGGGGAAGTACATACCTACTGCCACCACGTTCATTTCGGCAGCTTTGCTGTGTTTCAGTTTGAAGGGTGTGGGTGCCCGTGAAATTACAGGCATAAGAGGCTTATCACCTTCATACTTCTAGTTGATGGACGCAGGCTTTACATAGTAGAGCACGTTTCAAACAAGTGATCTACGATGCACTGCTTTGTGATATGTAATGGTTACCACTTAACATCAGGTGAGCCATGTGCTTGTTCCATCTTCAGTGAACATAAAAAAAAGTGTAACTGTTCGCGAATTTCTGTAGCCCCATAAAGATCAGGCGGGTACTTCTTTGTCTCGATGTCTTTAATATTGCGCACTTAACCCACCTAGTACCGACACCACACGATTAGTTTTATTTAGATTAGAAAGATACAAGTTTACACTTTGCATCATAAATTAAAACTTATTATTAGAACTATCATAGGTGATCTATGTTTCCCTCTTTTTATTTTTGGTAAATAAACCGTATTTTATTATATTATCTTCCTCTAAGTAATTAATTTAGAAAATGGGAAAGACTCTCTTTAGAGGTTCCTTTTATTTCAGCTTGTATCAACATCTGCGTTCCTCGCAGTAGTCCTGCCTAGAGCGAGACTGCTGGCTGAGGCAATTGCACAGGAGGTCGTGATGATAGCCATGTACCACCTCTACTCTATGATTGTCGCGGAGTGTGGGGGAGCGGACCAGTTTGTAAGGTTAGTCAAGCAAGAAAACACAAAAATCAGACATACACCTGAATAAATTATTAAAATCATTGGTATCAAACCACTTAAAGTCCAAGTTTCTTGATGTACGAGCGATATCACGATAAATTTGAGGAATCTTCATCTTCTTTCCATTTCCCCATCAGACTTCTTTTATCCAGCAAATCGATAGATAAATAGAAGATTCTATAGTCCACAAAACAAACATAGTATAACATAGCTGTAGGTATCTATGATTTTTTTAATGGAATATAGAATCGCAGATAATATAATACTAATACATAAAAAGGTTAGCTGGTAGTAGTAGGGGAGCCCAAGCGGGGATTTTGGGATTTACTAAAGCGCGGCAGATTAATATACAGGGGGATACCTTGTACCCGGTTAAGTACCTCCACAAAACATGAGGCCCATATATAAGGCCGCCCGTGAAGGATACAGGATCAGATTAGTAAAAAAAAATTGACCATCAGAAATTCTCGAGCGCGTCAGATTAAGGTAGGGTGAGTTAATTACATCCTACAAAATGTATATTCCACTAATCTGACAATTTGAGAGTGACGTAAAAAAAGGGGAGGGCAACAAAGTTGTAAAAAAAAAACGTCATCTCGACATTCTCGAGCGTAGCTAAATTTTTTTTTATTTTGAAGGAAATAATTCAAGAATAATGAAAAATATATAATCTGACGATTTCCTTAAGCCGAAATAACAAAAATTCGTCGATAAAGTTAAATGCGTGCAGCTGCGTGATGCCTACATTTCCTTCTCCGCGTTTCTATTCCTCTCTCTCTTTCTCTATCTATTACTCTCTCACTCCGTCCCCACTCTGGTTTCTGTTGCCATGACGCCATCACAGCACAGCTGATCATAAAGACTCGTTCGTGGCATACTGTTTACAACGTGTTTCCAACGTTTTGGCTTTTTTTGCTATTATAACCCTTCATCTGCGTCGAAAAGAAAATGGGAAATCTGCGGGGCCCCGCCCCCCGTCGGCCATCGTGGGTGGTCCGGGCCCCCCTTGTAATATATAATTAATAATTATTTTATATTTTACTATAAAACTATTTATAGTATCATACCTCCATGAAATCTGCTTGAAATCAGAAGCTCAGCGAGCTCAAAATATCACATAAATTATATTTTGAGCTCAAAAATGTCATAAGTACAATTTCAAGCGCCCAGGAATGGAATTAGCGGGAAGTTGCAGGGATGGCCTTTAAAGTGAACCGTTTTTCTAATTTTTTTTTGTCAGATCAGGCGAATCCCTCATTCATTTAGCCTCGTGGGCTCCCCTACTATAGATAACGCTATCTATAGGTGAGCTTAATTATGAAGCTTGCTTAAAAAAGGAGATTGTCACTGCATACTTTTCAAACTTCTATAATTCTGTAAATATTAGGTAAACTTCTTGCGAAACTTATAAGCATAATTCGAAGATTTTCCTTGAATTTTACCTTTTAACTGCCTTATAATTCTTAAATGGTTTGGTTTAAAATACATTTTCATGTTAATAACAATTTTGTAAACACATTCCGTTTACAACTTAAATTTTTTACGAAGCAATTAAGATCATCATCATGTCTTTGTTATTTCATATCATTTATTTATGAGGCATGTTTATGTGCGTGATTGCTCTATGTTTCAAAGCACTATTCTCAATTATTTTTATGATCAATCCTAGCCTAATAAATTTGATTTACGTTTAACTATTTCAGAACATCTGCTGGTGCTCGGCTAGAGACGCGAGTCTTACCGTGCTGTTGTTGGCCATGTTGCGTCATCCCAAGGCCCACTTTACAGAAGTAAGTAATTTTAACTTGCTTTTCTTTTGACTTCTGTCTTGCCAAAGAAGTCCGGCATAGAATCAATACCCCTCTATTTCTCCCGCGGATGTCGCAAGAGAATAATAAAGGATTACACCAAGGACGAGTCAAAAGCAGCATTCTCCCGTTTACCTAGTGTCTCTAGCTAGACAACTACTTAAAAACTTGTGTAAAACTACTTATTACTGGATTCACGATCAACGAGTCTAGTAAGCGTGGTGATTCAAAGTGATCCTAGGATCATAATTTAATAGAGTTATTGACTTTTGCCTTTTCCTGTAAATCTTTTCGTAAAGACGTCTTGCAGTAGAGGTACTAATAACCTAACCCAGTTGGAAAAGAACCTACCTCTTAGTATTAGGTATAGTAGGTTGATTTTTATCCCTAATCCGAGTGCTCCTACTAACGTACAAAGGAATTTGCGTTTTGACAAAAACCCTGTATCTAGTGTTCCTATTCTCCCTTCCTCAACCTTATAGGAAGAAAGCATTAGGTATAGATTTTAGTTCAAACCACAATAGAGGAAAGGGGACACAACACCTTTTAAGGAACTTTTAGGGAGAATTTTCAGACACATTATTTTTGCTCAAAGTGCGCACTGCACTGCATGGTAAAAGCTCCTTGCTGACCTTATTTATTGAATGCACATTAAATGTAACAATAGGTGGGCATTATCTACCAGCTTTAGAACTACATATACCAGAACTTTCTTGTCTTCTCTTTCTTCTAACTTGTTACTAGCTTTATAAGTTGAAATATAACCAACCACCTTGTAGAATTTGTGAATTAATGATCCAATCAGGAACTGGCCTTCATTGTCGAGCCCTGTTGCATTGCCAGTCATTTAACTTGCAAGATTTTTTGTACTTTTTAAGGTGGTGGTAACGCAGTTTTATTTTCCTACACTTAAGATTTTATGTTGCTTAACATTAATTAAACTGTTTTTTTTTCTGACTTGACTTGGTCTTGTCTTTTTTGGTCTGATACGAAAACAAGTGACACCTATCTATTACTTGGTCTTGTCTTTTTTGGTCTGATACGAAAACAAGTGACACCTATCTATTACTTGGTCTTGTCTTTTTTGGTCTGATACGAAAACAAGTGACTCCTATATAGGTACTATCACACACACCACACTACACCTGCCGATATCAGTCTACAGCTGGACATAGGCCTTATTTATTTATGGATTCACAGTTTTACAATGTTAAATTATAGGTTAGTTTAAGATAATTTGTACATAAACCAATTTGAATCCACATTCCACAAAGATATAGTGCGTTAAAGTTCCGCGCGACGTCACGATATTGTACATTTTTTACCTAGGCGTGACGTCACCAGCCCCCACTCCCGAACTTTCATGTTCTTTATCTCCGTAAATTTCTATTGATTCGATAAATAGAAAAATACGTGTCCAGTATTTTTTGTTGATCTAACTGACGGACTAATTAGAATTATTAGTTTTTGACCCAGTCGTCATGCCTATTAATGATAGCAAAAACACTTTAAAATATACGGAAATTAATAAATGAAAAAAGAGAATATCTTTGTATTACAAGTTTTACGACATGTAGGTAGTATTTATTTAAGACAGAGCAATATAAGTAGTGGAGTACTAAGTAATTATAGCCCTTTTATTTTTATTTTTGTTACTGGGCATTGTGTACCTATGTAGGTAGGTATTTTATATAATTGTCCTAGTAATCACAAGCTACTACGGTCACTATAGTAATTTAACGAATTAACAATTTCATTTCAACAATGCGCTGTGCCCCTTTTAATGGTTCTATTCTTTCTGATCGTCGAGATATCGTCATTTTTTTATTAAATTAGCTAAACTAGCTTTGGCTTGCGGATTCGCTTGCGTTAAAAGTTACTTTTCTATTCCTCGGGAACGGTACTTGTTTCTGGATGAAAGATCTGGCTGGACGTCCTTTCTTTATTCTATAGGTGTTCATGCAATTTTTATTATGGGCCCCAGGAGAATCACTTCAAATTAATTTTAATGAAATAAATATTAAGACAGTTCCGTGCCAATACATATATGAAAACTTAAATGTAAGGGTCCATAAAGTTAGTCCATCTTTTAAAGGGCAATGTGTACGTTTTTTAACAAAATCTCAAATGAACTACTTAATTTTTCTGTAAGATATTTTCTGTAATAAAGCTTATTTATACAAAATTTCTGATTGATGACAAAAAAGCTTGGAATGAAACTGCTCCAACTCCTTCAAAAACAATGATATAGTTAAGAATAATAATTGTAATAAAATCATTAAAAACTATAATAAAAGAATATTAACCATGCAAAGTTTCTCTCCAATTCTTATCTGTTTGGTCGTGTTAAGAATTGGACTAAATAAAAAAAAAAATTTAGAATGTTCCTGGTGGTTCAAACAAAATTTTGACTTTTTGATCCCTGACAACATCATTATCATCATCATTAGCTTCTAGCAGTCCACGACTGGACATATGCCTCGCCTAATGGGCGCCAGTGTCTCCTTACAACGTGTATGCGAAATTTAATGAAGATCCTTTTTATGGAGTAAAAGCGTAACAAACAAACAAACTCATTTTCGCATATAATATTAGTTGACAGGATTAGGATCTTCCACCTTGGCAAAGGCTTTGTTCGGTAATCTACTGGAAAAGTACTGCAAAAGTATTACGAAATTATTTACGGTGAACCTCCAATTATGCAATTTGTGAAAGTATCGACCTTGTTATTTGATTTTGAAGGAAACTATTTTGTCAATTTGAACTTTTGTATTTTTGGATAGGTAACCCATTGACATATATAACTAAAGTAAAAAAGTATAATATCGTTGAGGTAACCTACCTATGTAATGAATGAGCTTACATACTTCCACACCAGCCTATATATCAGTCCACTGCTGGACATAAGCCTCCCTAATAAAGGGGATATGCCCATAATTCCCACATCTATAGCTCTATTATTCTACTCTTCGATCTATACAATAATATATAAATAAAAATATGTATATTTATTCAAGTAGGACATCTTCCTTCCTACAACAAACACACAGACGGTGTACTGGAAGACTTTCGAAGTGCCTTAGTCTTTCTGTTGCACATACGTCGAAGGTATTTTGCTCGATTGAATCGCACATTATTGATCATGCACATCAGTTGCACTAAATCTAATCTGCAATACAAAAATAAATGAAATGAATTCTTTATAAAATGCCACTGCAAGACATATTTAGGCGTCTTCCTGTTCCTGTTGATTGGTCTAATAAGTGCGTCGAAAAAACAGAAACATCTTAAGCTTACTTATGAGGCGAATATGGAACATACCTAAGTATCAAATCAAATCATTTATTGCGTACATGTTGGTTACAGAGGTATTAAATTCTATGCATAGTTTCAACATGAACACTGTTAGGGCATAGCAAAATTTAGGCATCTTGCTAGGTGGCATAATATAATAAAAAAATCTTACAAACTAAAATACATTTTAACTAAAATTGCCCAAAAAAATCAAATAAGTAGGTAAGTAAATCAACATATACCATTTAACTTAAATCATAATTAACATTTTTGAATAATACTAATTATATTATTTTCTAATCAAAGAACTCTTGCAGTGAGTAAATCAGTTTTTCAGTAATTGTTTTTTTTGTAATAATAATTTAAATGTATTAATTTGGTAAACGACAAACGAATCAACAGCTTGCAATTTTGTACACTTATGTAGTATTTAATGTTTGACGCTGAAAACATACATACGTAGCTCAAATACGGGGCTTTACAAATCATTAAAATAAATATATGAAGCAGGAAGCCCTATTATTCTCTAGCCATTTATTTTATTGATACCTAGACAGTTTCCAATTCCCATATTGCTCTTCTATGGGCAGTTTTCATTACTTTCTCATCATCATTATCATCAGCCAGTAGCAGTCCACTGCTACATATGCATCCCCTAATGAGCGCCATGTTCATTGGGTTAGTTAATTCATCAATAGCTTATGGATATAGATGTCAATTTTTTTCCTCTTTGTTTCAGACGACATCTGAATTGGTTGCGGTATCTGGTTTTACAGATGCCTGTTATACAAGGCATTCTCTACACTCTCATTCTTGTTCTATCTGCTGAAGACATGGTAAGAACATAACATATTCAAATAAAACTTAGGTGTTTTGTTCAGTTTCGTTAGCAAAATGTTAGCTTTGGGTATGTAATGGCAAATCACATCACAGTAGTTAGTATGTTTGTCTTGTCCCCATTCAACTCCGTGACGGGTGAACGGACTTGGATGTAACTTAGAATGAAAAAACATGCTACTTGTTATCCCGGTAATACTCGAGCGAAGCTGCGAGCAGAAGCTTTGAAAAATCTAGCTAAAAATTCGAATATTTTTAATTAGGCTTAATTATTTATTAAGTTATATATCTTGTAGCAATACTAGCAATTCATGTTGCATGCATCCAATGCATTATTTCCAATAGCATAAAGCTATTCTTTTATACAATCTGAACAGTCAGTCACCCACTATATTAGAAGTATTACCAAATTGAACTGCAAAACCAGCATTTCAAATTTACACGTTATTTCAGCGCGTATACCTGGCGTGTTTCGCATACATCCAGCCTTTCATTGCCGCATCCATTCTCTCCGGAGTATGGGGTGTTATAATGACGGTCCGGGCCGCAACAACGGCCGGCTACAACATCCGACCACGGTTCTTTGCCGTGCAACTGGTGCTGTTGATTGTAAAACTGCAGTGCGGCTTCGCGAAAGTGCTTCCAGAGATCGCACATTTGCCTTGCATCTTGCCGTTGAATCCTTCAGTCTATACTAACAGTAAGTCAGTCTATTTGGTTAAGAGATCCATTTTTTTGGGTCGTAATGTAATATCTCTGTGACGACCTCTGTGTGGCGCAGTGAGTAATGGCCCACCTGAGTCGCAGAAGCTTGCGGGTTCGTTTCCAGATAAATATTTGTATGTATTACATTCTGATTCATTATTCATTATTCAAAAAGTAAAATTATGTTAGTAGTATATAATTCATCTGAATCCCTAATACAATAATCTGTTTAGATGTCTTGCATTAGTTATTTATCTGGAATTATGTATGCCTTTATCCGGATTCTGAACACTCCAAATTAAATTGAACGCAGGTCTCTCCATTAATGCATACTAATTTTTCAAGAAAGAAAACCTTTTACAATAGTAATATTTTTGAAAACACAAATAAAAATAAAATCTTGGCCCCATTAGTGGAATCAAGCAGGGACCAACAACAGTCCGTTACCGAAAAATATTACGGTTCCTGAAATATGGAGTTCAAGGAAAAAACTGATTGGATCTTAACGACTTATGGTAGGCCTAAAATAGATTTATGATTACACACACCCTCGACCACCTCAAGTTTGCTAACCTTGACATGGCATTTCTAGGAACCCCTTTAATTTATGACCCAGAGTCACCTCAGTACTTTAAATTTTGATTCTCTTCACAGTGATCCAAAACAGCGTGATGATGCTTGAAATGCTCTTCCTGTCAATATGGGCATTGTTCATATACAAGACACCACCTGGCAAAGACTTGGATAAGTCAAGGCAAGTGTCTGTAGCAGTGATGGAAGACAACTGTTCCAGAACCTTCGAGATCAAATCTGCGAAGGAAGGTGTGGAGAATAAATCTTACAAGTGATCTGTCGTACTTGCCTAGTTTAAGTTGGTTGTTCAAAGTGTTTATGGATAGTTGTTGCTGTAGAAATTAGGTTATGGAGTACTGAATCTTTAGAGGCTTATAACAGCTCTACCTGATTAGGACGTGTCAATGTCGCAGCCTAGCTCCCTCTGATGTCCGAAGGTGACCAGACATACAGACACTACGTAAGGAGTGAGTAATGACCCGCCTGAGTCGCAGAAGCTTGCAGGTTGGATTCCAGAGAAATATTTGTATGTAGGTACTACAAATATTTGTCTTTGATTCATTATTCAAAAAGTTAAAATATGTTAGTAGTATATCAGTCTAGTCCCTGTGGATCCCTAATACAACAATCTGCATTAGTTATTTGTCTGGAATTATGTATGTCTTTATCCGTATTCTGAACAGTGAACACAACACCTCTGATGTCCGAAGGTCTCCAGACATACAGACAGTAGGGAGCTTGTGGCCACGCTTAATAATTGGCGACATTGCCACACCGTGGCCAATAGCTGCATATCAATATAACTGTTTGGATATGTAGCCAGCGACGTCGCCATGGCGACCTAATGAGGCAGAGCTCTAAAGGTAAATTTAATGAAGTTTAGCAGTTTTGATTCAGACGCGTTATGATATGGATCCTCAAATAAAATAAAATTGATAGAATAAACTTATCTGACTAGACCTTATTTTAGAAAGGCTTGTTATCAATGTTAGATCATCCAGTAAATAGCCTATTGAATAACATGAATAAATTCAAAAAATGTTTGAAATAAATCGTTATATTTTCAAATGATCTAACAGATAGTGTAATATTATCTGACGTTTGTAAATTCAAATTGCTATTCTTAAGAATATTAATATAAAAAAATAATTTGATATTACACTTCGTTAAAAACTTTTACTTTTTACGTAAACAAAAATCAGGTGAACTGTGTTATGTCAGCGTTAATTAATATTTTCTTTGCATGTACCTAATGAAAATTAATTAATGCATGTAGAGGTATCTCGAATCTTGGAATTATGAGAATCTTGTGAATATCATAAATAAATTCCTAGCATTGAAATGACAATTGTTTATCAGAGCTTACAAATGATTTGCTGTACCTGATTAAATTAATTGTAATTAAATATTGGCTTCGATTAAAGTAATGAGTATTTATGTTGTATGCTGTTCTAACTTGACAGGCTCAAGAGCTACGCTGCAAAAAATCAGAGCCATTATTTTTATATTCAACTGTAAAATGTAAATCATGTAAATAAACAATTTTGTATTATGTCACATTTTTATTTCGTACATGAACAATATATAGGTTTACCTATTCATCAATTGTATCAGGATCTTCATCAATACTTTCGTTTTGATCATTATCCTCGTCATTACTTCTGTCAGCATTTTCTTCCGAAGGTGTCCCAGCCCGGGAGCTTTCAGAGCCGTAGATATTATGCAGTTCTTGAAGCTTGTAGTGTATCTTGACGCCTTTAGAGTTGGTTTTATTCATTTTGTTCACAAGTGATTTAGTTTGCTCTTCGAGTCTTTTCAGGCGAATGTCTCGGGCTGCAAACCTCGCTTCATGATCTACTTCAGTGGAAGTTGATGGTTCGGTTTCTTTGTCTTCACCGCTACTATCAAACTCTGTCCGGGAATTTGAACCTGATTGTTCAGGGTCGGTCTCATGGTTAAGAGTTTCGAGTTTTTCTGTATTGCTTTTGTCAATTATCGGTGCACATGATACAGTACTGACGAACTCAGAACCACTTTTTTCTGAACTATTGGGACTATCGTCTATCGCTAATAACTTATTCTGTTGTTCAATATTTTCTAAAGTTGTAATATCATGAACCGTTGGAGTTTCCGGTCTATTGCTGATTATGTTATTGTTGGGTTTGTCATCGCTTGCATTAGTAAGTTCATTTTCAGTTTTTGTTGCTGAACTCAATGCTTCTTCACTATCTTGTAAACGTGTTGTTTCAGTGTTTAGTGTACTGAAACTGGATGTGGGTCGGCTAAGTATATCATCTAATGTGCTATTTATGTCCTGACTTATTTGTGTGGTTTCCTGAGTTTTTTTCAAAAGTGCTGAACTATTTTTTTCTAATTGGTGTAACCTTTCATCTTTCCTAGCCAACATCTCATTTTGTTTTCGAATATTCATCAAGATTACTGCAGGGTCTATAAGAGGTACCTTTTCTGATGGCTCGTCGTTAAAAGAAGACGTGTTTGGTTCTGACTGTAAAGTAGAAGTTTCGGTATCGATCGTAATATTTCCAGATATGTCATCATTAGAAAGTTCTTCATTGGATACAGAAGGCTCTTGCACTAACGAATCGTCATGTGTTATTTCACATATTTCATCTTCAGTTTCACAAGTCTTCTCATTTTTAAGTAAATTCTCACTTTTACTGCATTCTGAAGTTGTAGCTCCATGGTTATCGCTTTCATGTGTGTCTAGTGGTAGATCAGCAACATCTAACATATCACTAACTGGGTCTTCTCGCTCTGCTGGACTATTTAAATCAGTGCTTGAATCTAAAATAGTTTCAAATGATTTCTTCATCTTTTTCTTACACCTAATAGGAGGTTCTGAAACATATTCACTTTCGTCGTTAGACTCTGATGATTCATCAGATGGTCGTTCGTCACTGTAGCCACTTTCACCAGAGTTGTTGAATGATGGTGACCCAGATTTGGTTTTTCTACTTGTGAATTCAGCTCTAAGCTTTTTCCAGTCTCTTTCCGACTGAGAATTTTTCTCTCGAGCTTCGTCCCATTTTTCTCGACAATATTCTAGTTCTTCTTTGAGTTCGTTAAGAAGTTTTCTTTTTTGTTGCAGCTCATATTTCAGTATTTTTTCATGGGTGTGTAACTGATAATGGTGTCTTCTCAGCTTGCCAACGACGTGCCAAGTTTTACCAAGCTCTGTGGTAACAAGACAAAGTCTCTTTTCCTGTTCTTGTAAACGATTTTCTAAGTGAGAATTCAGCTGCTTCATGCGATTCACTTCTTTGACCAGGCCCAATTTCTCTACAATGAGATCCTGTAATTAAACAAGAGTCGTAAATAATTTAGTTAATGTATTGCAATATCCTTGAACATTTCTTTTATCTCGGCGTAAAATTATTGGCACTCTACCAACTTTTTAAATTTGATAATATTGTGAAATGCAACAACAAACATTTCAAGATAATAAGTTATTAGGTACTTGATAAATACTATTTTTGCGAATTTAGTCACGACTTCTAGAACGTCTGCTGACTAATTTTGAGATGGTAAACATAAAAGGATTAATGACTAAGATTACAAATAAAATTTTGTTATTCAAAACACAGCGTAATGTAAGTGTAATTAGGTACTCACTTTCAGTCTGATATAAGTTTGACTAACGCTTGGCACTTCGACAGGTCCTGATTTGGTCTCTACTAATTTGTAACAAGTCGTAATCTTTTCTGCTGAATCCTCAACAACAGATTGGTGACTTAAAAGTTCCATGAGTACTCGCCAAACTTTAGGTAGGTTTTCAACTATTTCTTCCGCTGTGGATGTGCTAGGTAGCGCTTCTGAAATTATAATTTTGTAAAGTAGGTAGATATTAGAAGAACCGTGGGCGGCACCTGGCTCAGCCTAAGGCAGAATCGAGACAAGTAGCAAAATCAAAAGAAGGCCAGTGGGTCGATATTGATGATAAAAGTAGATTAGTCAGTACTACGTACTACCTAGAGTTAATGTCAAGAATTTGTTCATTTATGTATGACCTAAATTTATGTTTTCTTACCTGATGTTTGTATTACGTTGACGTTTTTCTTCTCCAATTCTCCATCAATTTCAGAATGATCCTCTTCTATTTCATCAACTTCACTCACTAATTCAAGTAAAAGTTTAGGCAAAGCTGAGGATGCCTCCGAATCATTTTCGTTCTCCGCCATATGTGTTAATAGTCCATGATTTTCTTCAAGGCGATGAACTAATTTGTCCAAATCTTGTTTGGTTTTGTAGCCAAGTAATACTTGAGAGAACAGCTAAAATCATATCAGAGAAATTCATTAGCCACTCGAACATTCGTGATAACTGTTAATGCAACAAATCTACGTATCTATGTTCTTACAGTAGTAATATGAATCCTTACTTGGGGTCTTAATTATATTACGCACCTTGTTGACGACTGCCATTTCCGCTTTCGTTCCATTTGTTTCATCATGGCATGTAGATATTTCCATATTTTTGGTCTCAATTATATTTTCAAGCTTTTCCACTTTTTCTTCGAGTGCTTCCACTGTTTCAGAGAGGTTTCTACTCCTGTAATAGTACACAATAGTACATAATACAGTTAGCAATATTTAGTAGGTATAAAATATCTTTTTGGTTTTTACATAAATTGTAGGTTAAACTTACTTCTGTACCTCAGCTTGAAGTAAAACCTTTTGTTCTGCAATATCACGGACGCGCGTTATTTCAGCAATCCTGGCTCTTTCTTCATAGAGTCCGCGCAGAGTTCGAATATTTTGAAGTTGTCGCTCGTACTCCTGCCTTAGATCATTAGACAACATATTCGCTTCTCGATCACCTAAAGATCTTTCTATTTCATTGAGCTTGTTTTTCAGCTGCAGAAGAAATTAACATGCAAGAATTAGATTAACTGGGGACAGTGGATTATTTTTACATCGATTGAGACTTGATCGTACTTCGTAGGCTAGTCGTTGTAGGTAATGCTACGTTTACGGCCTGTGTCGTCGTCAACATCACCGTCTGCGGGGTTATTTCACAGAAATAGGTACAAACTGGTCATACTTCCCCGAAGTACCTACTTAAGTCTAAAGTTGGCGTCAAGTCAAGATTCAGTGCCAAAAAATTTATAGGAGTGCGTTCCTGGAGCGCCCGTCGGTCTCTGACCGGGAAAGACAATGAGTATATTAATTATGCAGGTCGTTGGCTCAACAGAGCTATGGGAACATAAACACTACCTGCTTAGATCTAAGTGCGAATTGCATTAGTTGGTAGGTACCTACTTCAAAATTAATAATTCAACTTTAATTCAGAGAATTACTTAGGGCCTCCTTCATCATCTTCAAGTAACGTCAAACTAAAGTGCTTGCTAGTTAAAGTGAAACATCTTTGAGCAACTTTGTCACTAAAGACCGGCTTGACGTTATTTGAGAATGGCAAATGAACGGTCCTTTAGCCAAATAAATTAGCGTTTCTAGCATTTCAGTTCAAAAAACACAATTTAATAACCTCTTTAATTTTAAGATTCCGACAATTTCTGATCAATCAAGGTTGGTAGGTATATTATTTATATTTAGTTTTGTTTCGTATTAGAATTGGAGCCTACCTATAAGAAGTCTGTGGTTTATAGTCCCCGAGTCTTTACTTACCTCATTGAGCTGTCCTTCACGTAATCCAATCATGGTTTTACTGACCGCCACCACATCTTTAAGGGCATTGATATGTTTGATAGATTCAGTGTTTTGAGCATTAAGATCTGCCATATCAGCATAAGCATTTTGCAGAGAACTGTTTGCTTCAGCAAGATCCCTTCGTAGTTTATTATTGTCAGATTTCAGTTTTTCGAATCCTTCACGCATTTCATGAATAACACCTGTGAATTCTGAAGTATCTACGACAGACTGAAGGTTCTCGGGTATTTCAATATTATTTGCTCTCAGTAACTGTCGAAGCTGTTGATTGTTTTCATAAAGCTTATCTTTTGAAGCTCTTTCATCTTGTAGACACTTTTCTAGAGCCTCTTTTTCACTCCTGTGACGGATTAATATCTCTTTTCTTTGTGCACGTTTGATACCAAGTTGCCTTTTGAACTCATTCATTTCTTCTTCTTTGGCCCTTGCTCTAGCTTCATCTTCGTCATTGGCATCATGGAACTCTTCATTGCTATCAGTATCATGGATAGCGTCTGTGTTCATTGTTTCACTTTCACCCGTGACGTATTCCACGTCGCGTCCTCGCGGCGGATCTGATGAACTACTGAGAGCACTTCCCATTTTGCATTACTTTTATAAACAAGAGTCACTTACATCCGTGCAAAATTAAACGAACGGATACGTTTTTATGCAGGCAACGACCGATAACTTTTTAATAAGACAAAGGACTGCCGACTTGGATCGGCGCAAGCGTGAGGCGGTATCCCGAAATAGCACCCTCGTCAGCACCAGACGTGCGCTGGCGCAGTCATATAGCTAGTGTATTAGTAGGTAGGCACATTACGTACTGTAGCTATGATGTTCTTGATTGGTTCGGCGTACGCGAACAGCTTTCGACGAATCTCTGTCAATATTTTATTTTTACTGGGTTATTTTGGACGTGCCTAACTGTTGCGAAATATAAATTCATGCGTTTTGAGATTATATTTACTTAGCTAGACATGTTAAGAAGGTGAGGTAGGTAGATAATTAACACATTCAAATACTTAATCAATCAGCTGCTCAGCCTCCCTGCCCTAAATCCTAGTGCAGGGACTTTCAATTGTTTTTGAGATCAAGGCAGGCATTCAGAGATTAATAAAAACGGTAAATTAAGGTAAATGTATGGATAACAATAAGAAGTTTTTGGGTTTTTGTTTCTTTCTTTTCTAAAGTGTGGCGCGTAAAATAAGCAGAGGAATCTGTCAGGCGCTTGATTTAGTACGCGTTTATCTTCAAACGCGTCAGATGAGATAAGTAGGTATTGCTATTTTACTTAGACCGTTTTAATAATTTTATTTTATTGTTATTTATCACCCAACGATAACAACTTTAGAAAAGCTTCTTTGGTGGATATTAGTCACAACAAAATAGATAGAGCCAAAACAGGGCGTTACCAGCAAGTATCTAGCTAATAAAATAAATACTTCGATTTAGATATGATGACAACAATAACATTATACAATGTATACAAGCAGAAAGGAACTAGTCTGACAAGGAAGGAAAAGTCTGACTTGGTGCATAGGTGTAATACCTACTTGGAACATTTACTTTGACCTTATCATCACTGAGAATCTGGAGAGCGATCTAAAATCAAAATTGATGTTGAGGATGTACTTACTAGAGCTTTTGGTAGATGATAAACCATTTCTTGTTTTTTCTCAGTTTCCTATGTTTTATGGCAGCAGTGTAGATTTTTTTGCTGGTGTTACTTAATTTGCTTCGATTCAAGACACAATAGAAAACATATTGTCTTGTTCACATACAAGATGTGAAGGATCCTGTCAATAGGGATTTTTTCCTATGTGTATTTTTTGGATCGAAAACCGATTAATATTATTCTTCTTCAGCCTCAAGTGAATAATCGTGGTCACTGCACATGCTTTTTTGTCTGCTGGCTTTAGAAGTTAACTGAGTGGCATATCTCTGCCATGGTAATTTCCAATCACATTTTTCTACATTTTTTCCACTCTCTCGACTGGGATCAAAGGCAACCATTTCTAGAGATTTTTTGTTTGTTATATGGCTATTCGTGAAATTTATAATATGGGCCTCA
Source organism: Horisme vitalbata (assembly GCA_951804965.1). Classification (NCBI taxonomy): domain Eukaryota; kingdom Metazoa; phylum Arthropoda; class Insecta; order Lepidoptera; family Geometridae; genus Horisme; species Horisme vitalbata. The sequence continues at coordinate 8,422,798 of OX638102.1, forward strand.
GAGAATCACTTAGAACTAAGTTTACAGAAATAAATGTTATGACAGTGCCGTGCCAATTTATATATATGAAAACTTAATGTATGTCGGAAAACATATTAACTAGGTAAAAAAAAATAGCGACTATCATAATGATAACACCAGAAATAAAATAAATAAAATAATTTATTCAATTTTTTTTTAAATACCTAATAGATAAACTTGCTGTTCCTACTGTAAGGCTCCAAAAAGTTAAACAATCATTTAAAGGGCAAAACGTATCTTTCTTTAATAAAATCCCAAATGGCGTGGTTAATTTATCTACACATATAATAAAAATGTAACCATATCTGTCTGTACGTGGAAGATATATATGAGAAAAAATATATCTTCCATGTACAGACTATATATATATATATATATATATATATAAAAACGTGGCTCTCGCGGCCGTCTGTATTTGGCACAGCGCAGCGGAACATCAGCACAGCTGAACTCCTTGACCACCGGCACGGAGGTCCGAAACTGGCGTGATTCTTTAAATTGGCATAACTTTTTTATTTATGAATCGATGGAGAAAAACAAATAATACAAACACTAAATGTTAAGTGAAGCTCACCACAATATGTTAGCGAAAACCACATCTAAATCGGATAAGCCGTTTGCACAAACGCAATGACAAACTGATAAACAGACAAAAAATCTAACAATCATTGTTCTAGGTCCTATTTGCGATATATATATATATATATATATATATATTTATATATATATATTCACACACACGATTCATAAATAAAAAAGTTATGCCAATTTAAAGAATCACGCCAGTTTCGGACCTCCGTGCCGGTGGTCAAGGAGTTCAGCTGTGCTGATGTTCCGCTGCGCTGTGCCAAATACAGACGGCCGCGAGAGCCACGTTTTTTTGATAAGGGGTTCCCACTTGCATCTTCGGATCCCAAGCCAATCTCACCTGCCCTGTGGTGCACTCTGCTAGATAACAAACGGGGCTCTGGCGGCCGGCCGATTGCGGCATAGCGCAGCCTAACACCGGCACAGCTAAATACCCTGGCTGCCGACAGGCAGCAGCGTCGGTGGTGCGAAAAGCTGTGCGCTGCGATCCCCAACCCGCATGCCCAACGTGGGGATTATGGGCATATCCCCCTACTTATTAGGGGAGGCCTATGTCTAGCAGTGGACTAATATAAAGTGGTGTTGTTGTTAGTGTTGATGCAGTAGACTGTTAAGGCTGATGTTGTTGTACCTACATTATAAGAAAAACATAAATCTCCCATGTAAAAGTAATGTACATAGCAGAATCAAAAGTGACAAAAGTGACATCCAAAAATTATCCAAATGCTCAACCTGTCAACAACAAATGAATGTATGCCTTAGGAATGTATGAAGCATTGTATATACTGTTATGGTATGAAGGGTAGGCGAACGATTAGTTTTTCTTTTATAATTCTGCTTTTAGACATTGTAGACAAATAAAATGTAGCCTATTTAGTAAGTTGGATAGTAAGCTTTCTAATTTTTAAAGATCATCAAAATCTGTTCAGCGTTTTTCGCGGCAAACATCCAGACAAAGTCTTCCGATCCAAAATATTTATTCGGTTTTAGCTATTTTATGCTTTACTGAATACATTTTTGCTATAAAAACATAAACTTTACATATTTTTTTGCTCTTCTCTTTTATTGTTAGATATAGATTTTTGTGCAAAAATCTGAAAATACTTCCAATTAAGGGTTTGGAAAGTTCATAGTTAAAGGTTATGGTTTGTAAATACATATTGTAGGTTTGTATTCAGTTTAAAGATAAGTTTGTTTTCAAGTCAGGTTTTAAGCTATTGCATAGCTTCTATCGAGGGCCTTGAGCGCGGGGACCGAATCCAGAAATTCCGTAACGAAAAAAAACCTCACGCTCCCCACTCCGACGGGCACGGAGGTGTGGCTTGAAGGCCGTGCATTGTCTAACGTCGTTTCTTTTCGGCAGTCTTCGACACGGTGTTTGTGTGCGTGCAACTAGACGTATTGTACGACTCTACGAAGCTCGCACGAATCGAGACGAGCTGCTCCGAAATCGGCCGAATACATAAGCAGCTGTTTATGAGAAAGTATATCCCTTCATATAATTGCATAAATTGATACAAAATGCTATGCAATAGCTTTACGGCGGCAGTCCCCGAGTGCCACACGTCTTTTTTTTTAAAGCCCACGGTCAAACGCTAAAAGTTGTGGGTGTGGATCTAAGTATTAGTTGTTTTTCGGACAGTCAGCTTTATGTGGTTCTGTCACGTGTTAGTAATTCTAGCAGCCTGTAAGCTTTGATCCCCGATGGCTATACGTCTAACGTGTTAGAGAAGCATTACTGTGGTTTTTTGTTTATTACTTTAAAATAATAATAACATGAACTTTAAAAAAAATATAAGCTTAGCAGAGTTTCTTGCCAATTCTTCTCATTTTGGTCGCGCTAAGAATGAATTGGTGTAAATTAATTTTTTTTTTGTTTCTTAGCCCAATTTGGGCAGGCTAAAGTCTTTTGACCATACCACAGAATACAGAGAGGAGAGAGGTATATTTTTATACCTATTCTGCGGAGTGAAAGAGGCCTGCATACTACCAATTCTTCCGTATTTTTATTTCTTCCTTATAGCTTTTTAAGTTTCAAGTATTCCGTTTAATTTGTGAGTGTTTTTCTTCCTCTATTCCATTTCTTCCGTCTTTTAGTCCAGTCGTCAGTCTTCGGTCAAGTCATGTTCTGTTATAATTATGGCGGCTATAACAATTCTCTTCTGGGGTAAATTAAAAAAAAATGACGTTTCAAAGTGTACACGTGTACTTTACTGTTACAGTGAACAGTTATTACATAGATAAAATAAATTAAACGCTACGCTGTTACTACTGTACTGATTAAATAAATGTCAATTTTTTTTTAAATTCATAAGAATTCGGAGGCATCCTAAAGTTTCTTCTTCAGTACCAAAACCAAACCCAAGGAAGATCTGTCAGTTTCATACAACCTGTGACCTGAGACCTGACCATAAAATTTCGAGTCTAGAAATGAACTATGTCCTAATTGCAAGTTCTTATTGCAGGATATCATGTTCAATTAATCGTTTTTTTATTAAAGCCGGAGAAATTTTCTGGGTATTTATTTTATACCTTTAGGCAAGGTTACGATCGATTAGGACAATGGCGCCATTAAACAAAAACTAACCAAACGCGTGCTTTGTTAGTGGCAGTTTTGTTTTAGATGGTTGACATTGGGACGAGAGATGCACAATGTGAGTGCGTTCAATAACCATGATTCGTTATGATAAGGCGTATTGCGATCAATATTTATTATTAATTTACTAAGTACTCCGGCTTTAATAAATAAAGTTATTAATTATAATTTTAATACTCCATTATCAAGAATATTTATACATAATTCGCATATTTAGTCGCTTCCATTTAAGGTTAGGTCTGTAATGACCGGCCTTCTTTTTGATGCTTACAATCGAAACGTCGTCATTCGGCCACATCCCTAGACAGAGAAAGCTATAGACGACGAGATAATTCATCTCATTCTTTCAAGAAAGAGAACTACTTATGCGTGCTTCATGCAAATAAGGGAGACCGCACTATAGATTTGCTGTCCCTTATCGCGTGCCGGTTTTTTCGTTGTTTAGCGCAACATTGCGCTAAACAAACTTTGGCAGCTAGCAGCAGTTTCGGAAGATTTTGTGAAAAACTTGCTTGAAACTAAATTATTACCTGGAAAAATTATGTTTCATCTATTGTAAATCAATAATAACAAATGAATGTTATGGATTTCTCTATCAAAATGGATCGGTGTAGTGTATTTTGGTGCAAAAGTGGCAGTGATCAAAACATTCCGGATTTGTCTTTTCAAGCGTAAGTATCGTACTTTTGACGAGGTATTTATTCAAAAATGGATTGTTAACTAGACTTCCACAATAAATAACAACATTTAGAGCAGAAATCTGTAAGAAAATAAGCCAAAAAGTGAAATTCAATTTTGTTTTGTTTTGTTTGGTGTTGCCGGCATTTGAAATGAATTTTGCCCACTGCACATTAATTTTTGGCTCAACTTTCATTTATTGTTAGTGAGCTAGGCGGCTGGAACTTTTTTCACAGATAGGTCTATATCTAGGAAGCCTAAATCTAAAATGGCGTAGTGCGGAACCAAATAGTTTTTGAGATATGATTATATGAAAATTCAAATTTTTTACTTAATTTCGTCAAACTTGATGACACTGCGGGCAATTTTTTTTTCATCACTGAATATCAAAAATATGATCTTCTTCTTTTTATTTATGGCCTCTGTGGTATTTTTTGGTAATTTGACATTGACAATGATATTTCTCGTTGTTAATGTAATACATTGAATAGACAGTCGGTTATTAGATTTTTTACAACCACCTGGAAATCCTTCCCGCAGCAGTAGGTTCTAGGACACCCCAACTTGAGTAGCAAAGGTTCTAGATATATCACAGAACTGACGCAGATGCCACGTAGTCTTGTGGTCCCTATGCGTAGATTGCATATAAAAAATGTGGAACCAGAAATTCGCGTGGAAGATCCTGAGTGGAGCTAGCCCGCGAGGACGAGTGGACGAAGCGACACTCAGGGCCGACGAGGTCAAATACCCGAATCAAATATCCATTTTTATGATTTGAAACTGTTTTTAAACTGATCGTAGGTCATAGGTCCCTCTCCCGGAAGTGTGTTTTGACGTATATTGTTTAATTTTTTTTGTCTCGTTACCCTCAAAACTTAATTATTTTTTTCTCAGAAACTATGAGATTCCCCCTTTTAGAGGGAGAGTCCTCACTCCCTCCCTGCCCTTCCCCACCCCATAAGTTCATTACATATACAGGAAAGTCGTTTCATTTTTTATTAGAACTTTAAATTATATAATTTCTTTGGTTCATTATTATTTGCATAGCCCGGTTGAAAGATGACGTTTTAATTTCAGGATAAAAAACCAAAGGGCCACGTAATTCAATGGATGGTAACTGAAAATACACCTGTATGTCTCCAGTTATGTGAATCTTCGTAAGTATAAAAAACTTAAGTCTATTTTGATACTGATTTTATCGTTTAAAAGCCATGTGCTATATTTGGTCAACCTTGACCAACCGAGGTCTTAATGAATGTATAGGAAAATAGACCACGAAAACCAAAGAATTCATTATTTTTTTATATGTTATGCTATTAAATGTTAGGTTATTGTTATTATTATTATTATTATAACACTTTATTCATTTTAAAACACGTAAAAAATACATTTTTTACTATAAAATTTAAAACATTATTAATCTACTATGTACAAAAATAATATAAAAAAAACATTATAGTAAAAAATATATCCAAAATGGTGGACCACCGACCGCGGGGCAGGGCTCAAACGGTCGGTGGCTAGGCCTGCAGAGAGAGGAACCTCCGCACAATGCGTGCCGAGTCCAGGAGAGCCGCCTTCTGTATCTGACCCTTGATCCAGCTGCCTAGCGAGAGCCTCTTAAGGCTAGGTACTCTTCGCTATCAGACCGTTCACTGAAACGACTATCGGAACGATAATTGTTGAGTCGACATCCCACATAGCGGTAATCTCGTGTGCCAAGTCAAGGTACTTGCTAAGCTTGTCCTTCTCGGCCTTCACGAGATTAGCGTCATGTGGGATGGTGATGTCAACAAGTATCGCCCGGCGTTCCGACCGGTCTACCAAGACGATATCTGGTTTATTCGCAAGAATAGTCCTGTCCGTGATGATAGAGCGGTCCCAGTAGAGCGTAGCACGACCATTTTCGAGAACCGGTACCGGTGCGTACTTATAGTACGGAACCTCTGGACCGACAAGGTCGTATTGGAGAGCAAGCTGCTGATGGATGATCTTTGCTACTTGGTTATGTCTGTGCAAGTATTCAGTGTTAGCGAGGTGCGAACAACCCGAAAGTATATGTCTGAGGGATTATGTGAGATACCTTACCTAGAACCTGTAACACAATGCAATTTAACACCATGTAATTTACTCCGGTGATCTTCGCAGTTCATCTTGGTTAAGCAACACTCCGCCCGGACACTACTTATATGGGTGATCTGGATGGCATTTAGATCTGAGCGCTTCCGCCCTTCGGAAGGCACGTTAAGATGTTCTTCCCGGCTTTTTCAGTTGTTAGCCATGTCGGAGGCTTTCGGGTGGCCTAAAAATTCCGACATCAGAGTTGGCCACTACTTCATACGAAGAAGAAGAAGACCAATATGTTCCTTGCCTCAATTAATATGTTTCACCATTATCATCAGCAGCAGCATTAATAGCTTGTTATATTTCCCAGCCAGAACGATGAAGACCTTGTAAAAGCAATAAATTTATTGTATTGTATTGTATTTGTATCTAAATTTTGCGTGAGGGAGAAATAAACAATACTCAATACCTTTCGCCTTTATTATATTATTAAGATTGCTAGCCTTTTATGTACGTATTTTCTACAGATTACATTTGTTATGTTTAAATACCAAAATTAATTTTTGATCACTGTTTTTAGGGTAAATCACCATCATACACACCACGAAGGCTGCGGAAAAAAATTGCGTTGGACTGCTAAGCTATTAGAAGATACGCGCAAAACTGCGAGCTCTTGGGGAAAAAAGTTGGCGTTTTATAAAAAAGTAGGGAATTTAGAAAATATGATTGCAGAATCGAAAGCATATTTTCTAAATGTTGAAGTTTTGGAGAAATAAAAATATATTACCTATAATTCTATTCTTTTTTGTATGTAGGAATTTTGAAAGCGTATACAAGAAACATAAAGACATGCGTGAATGACAACTTAGGACACAAATAAATAATAGGATATTTTTGCCGTTCTGTAAAAAATCAATGCAAAATATATCTTTATTCATGTCCGTTAAAATATTCAATAGTCTCCCCGAAGACATGAAAGATTTGACACTTAGCCTTTTTAAAATAAGACTTTACAAATGGCTTGTAGGTAAATGCTTTTATACGATTAAATTGAATGTATTAAAACTAAATAATAATTTACTATTTTTATTTCTTCATTTGAATGGTAAGTTTTCATTTTGACATATATTTATTAAGTAATCTCGATTGTCAACTTAATTATTGTTAATTAAAATTAACCGATATTAATGATAATTAATGACATATATACATATAACAATTTAATATTTGCACGCTTCTGTAATGAAGTATAAGTATGCGATCCACATAGCCTTTAAGATTTTCCTTTGTAATTACCATACTTTTATGCAAATAAATATAATTTGATTTGATTTGATTTAAAAATTATATAGGTAGGTGCATTCAATCAAATTTGCTAAACATCCTTCCTTCCCTAACATATTATCAAAAGTCATTAAAACTTGTTAGTGAAGGTAGATTATAAACGAAAAAAAAATTCGTGTAAATGAAAAAATTGATAGATTAATACTTTACCTGCATGACATTAATTTCTTGTTGGATTTATATTTTACCCATTATCATCATCAGCCTATAGCAGTCCATTGCTGGACATAGGCCTTCCCTAATGAGCGCCTGAGTCCCTGTCCTGAGCTCGATGCATCCAGCTTCTACCAGCAGCATTTCGCAGATCGTTACCACCTGGCCGGAGGGCGTATTATCAGTATATTTTACCCAAATCTATGGAAATTTTAATTATGTGGCAACCCTGCAGTTGAAATGAGAAAGACTAGGGTGGCCACGCAAACTATAAATCTATATATATACTTAATCTATGGCCACATCAGTCTGATAGTTTTTTTTTCTCACCGTCGTGACATTTTCACGATCGTCGCTACTGATGCCAACTGTGTAACTTTATAGCTAGATCTAGCTTTTTTTCTATAACCGTCAGCTTTAACTCAGAAATTTTTGTAGCTAAATTGCTAAGCTACTTTTTCTAGCAACTTTAATTTATCTTATTTAATATTATTTGTTAGATCACCAACGCTGTGTATACCATTCCATTTTTTACAACATTACATGAAAATTTTCATAACATCTAACTATACTACTATATGACGACATCTGTGGCGCAGTTGGCGAAGGTCCGCCTGGGACGCAGAAGGTTGCGGGTTTGATTCAAATGTTTGCATGTTCTGCAGATACTTGTTTCGGGTCTGGGTGTTTTCTATGTATGATATGTAAGTATTTACAAAAAAAAATGTATACATGTAATATATCAATTATGCGGTTCCCATCACACAAGCTCTGCTTACTTTGGGGCTACATGATGCTGTGTGATAGTCCAGCATCATTTATTTATACTAATATTATAAAGAGGAAAGATTTGATTGTCTGTTTGCATTGAATAGACTTCGAAACTGCTGGACCGATTTAAAAAAAATATTTTACCGTTGGGAAGCTACACTATTCCCGAGTGACATAAGCTATTATATTTTCAAAAAAATTAGGGATCCTTACTAAAACAACGAGGTGTAAAAAATTACATAAACAATTCCTTACATCTCGTACTCTGCCAAAACTATTGATGATAGAACAAAATAATCTACTATAACTTTGCAGAACTATCTACTTATTATATACAAAAAATGTCGCAACAGCATATATCTAGCTATTGTAGGAATGCCACAATAAGGGTTCTTTTAATCTTTTTTTTATTGAAATGCTGGCGCTAGGAGAGTCTCTTTATTTGGCCCTTGGTATTAATCCTTATCAAAATAAATTACCTGATATTCAAGAATGATTCAAAAAATTCACATAACTTTTTAAATTATTCAATTCGGATATTCCATTCGAAAGATATTACGAGTTTAAAAATTTAGGTATTAGAAAAAAGTCACGTGGTCGCCGCTTACCCCGCTTGGCTATACATCTTAAATACGAGATGTAGGGTATTCATCACTGAGATACGGAAGGAGAGTCAACATCAAGAAATAAAGGGTGTATGTATGTGAGTGTGTATTTGTTAATTTTTTTGTTAACACCTCCGCTCGCTGCAATAGCGTTACCTATTTATATAATTATAGGCTAAATCGAGGAAAGCAACGAAAAAAATGAGATAGAGTCCTATCCTCTATCTATCTATCTATCCTCTATCTTTATCCCTAGGAAGCTAGAGAGGAAGGGGGACTACGCGGGCCTGATGTTACCCTGAGAGCTGAGGGGTTAAATACGCATGCAAAGCTGGGGCGGGCCGCTGACATTGACAGCAAGATTGTTACTGATCACGTGGATAGGTTTTGATTGTCCAACGCCATATTAGACATACATTTTAGAGTTGTGGAAGCTATTCCACACTAGCCACAAATAAAACAAAGAGAAAAATGTCATGAAGAGATTCCGTGACATGGCTGCCGAAAGTTTTAGCGCAAAAAATGGTTTTCACTCTCTCTCACTTTTTCCTAGAAAAGTAAATTAGTTTTTGGCTAAATAAGAAGAGAAACTCGATGAGTCTGATTACTCTAAATTTTTTTTTTTTTTTAAATAAATAATAAATAATCCTGGACGTCATCACACAGCATCATGTAGCCCCAAACTAAGCAGAGCTTGTATTATGGGAACCACATGATTGATATACTACATAGATACATTTTTTTTTGTAAATACATACATATCATACATAGAAAACACCCAGACCCGAGACAAATATCTACAGAACATGCAAACATTTGTCCCGCAGCGGGAATCGAACCCGCAACCTTCTGCGTCACAGGCGGGCCTTCGCCCACTATTCTATTAGTTATTTTACATTAATTATTATTTAATTCTACATCTATTAGTTAGACTCTCTCAGAAATTAAGGCAAATGTTGTTTTAACTATATTTTTTTAAAGTACACTTTGCCTCGTTTCTCAGAAGTCTTGGAACCGTTGAAAAATTTAAAAAGTCCGTGAACTCTCAGAGGGCCTAGTACGAGTTGCACAATTCTAAAACTTTTAATATAAGTTTTTTGGAAATAACGCGATTGGTTTTAAGTAGAAACTGAACGAACAGCGTGGGTAATGTAATCTTCTTCCAGATTGCAATAATTATCACTTATCACGGTGAAGTAATTAACGAAAAAAGGTACTTCAAAATTGAGCTCGATATAGTATTCTATAAAAGTTTTCGAATTGTGCAACTAGTACTAGGCCCTCAGGAATAACTATGTATGTAGCTCATGCATTGAATATTTTTTTTACTACAACTACATGCTTCTAAACCCTTATAAACAGTTATGGAGTTATTGGTTCAGTCAGTTGGCAGCACTGATCGTCGCGACGTGAAAGTGAATGAATGAATGAAAATAAACTTGTCTGTCTGTGGTGGTGGAGTGGAAATGAAATTGTGATTTGTGGAAGAAAGCAATTTTCTTTTTTGGGAAAACCCAGTTTCACAAACCAATTCAGTGTAGTAATTTTAGAGATAAAATCGAAATAGTAATTTCCGAATGAGTCATAACAATCGTTGGCAGTTGGCAAAGGCCTAGAAAATAAGTAAATATTTCACATTGTGTGTCGAGATTGATTTTTTATTTTATTTTGTTTCAACAGTGGCTTATTGATAATATAGCTAATAAAATCACTTTGTGTGCCGTCGTTTGCGATCAGACTTTCCATTATGTGAAATGTGAAGTAGAATAAGCTTACTGAGCTATGGATGAGAGTAATATGAACTCCCCTTGTAAGGTAATCTCTGGCGATATTATGCTACATTTTTATCAAAATATTTGTAGAAGGGTTATTGAGCAACATTTCTTAATTATATTTACTGTTATCCGTGTAATTTCGTCCCATAGAATGCTTGAAACCCCATATTTTCTTATTGGTACTTTTCCATGAACCCTTGTAATGTAGAGATGAAAGTTGATTTTGACTTTGTAGATTTATTTGTTTACCTTGCCTTGATAGTCACTTCAAGGGGAGATCCTTGCCATTGTTAATTTTAGCTTGTTCTAAAGATGGTTAATGCTTTACTATGTTGAAATGCTACAAGCAACGTAAAGGCAACAACCAGTTTTAGATTTTTTTGATCTGTTTTTTAATATGTTAATAAATGTCTACAGAATGCACTTTGCTTCTCATATATATTGTTTGCATTTTATTTTTTCACATGCTACAGTTTAGCCAGTATCAATAATTTATTACTGATTTAACACAGCTTTTTATAACATGCACAAATTCTGTAGGAGTGTGATGGAGGGGAGGAGTTGCAACTCCAGGCGGAAGTAGATCACTTGAGACAGCATCTTGCAGAGAGGGACTCTCATATAGTGGCCCTCGAGGAGGAGTATATCAAGAGTACCTCCAGGGCCAACAGCCTTGAGGAGCAAGTCGCCACTTGGAGAGAGAAATACGAACGGTAAGCTCCAATAATAGTAATAACTAGAAATAAGGTACATTAGTAACAACATATTTAGAACCTCTGAAGTTGGCTGCGAGTTGTGAAGTAGTTTATATACAGTGGACCCTGGTAATCCAGCCCCTGTCTAATCCGGTACCCCTGTAACCCAATGTGTCTATTATGCAACATATCTAGAACCTCTGAAGTTGGCTGCGAGTTGTGAAGTAGTTTATATACAGTGGACCCCCAATAATGTGACCGCTGTCTAATCCTGCATGTGTCTATTATTAAAGAACATTGACAATCTTCACTAAAGCACGACTGAACAGGTTATAACTTGTATGCGCCACCACTAATTGGACGGTGCTTAACGAAAATGTTCCAATCCACATGAAGTTACTTTTGAGTAATGAAGGATTGAAGTTTAAGCGATGTTTCTTTGTTTGTTTGCCATGCTCTGATCTTCACATCATATGTTATTTTATAGAACATTTATGTTATTCTTAGGTGTCAAAGTATGATTACGCGTAGTTTCATATTTTTTGAGATATCTAGGTAAATGTGAGTTTGGATCATTTTTGCTAAATACTATTTTGGCTGAGACCGGCACCTAGTTTAGTTCCACCGTAAGGTTCCATTTAATTAATTATTAGCTACTTACAAGAAAATCATTTTAATTTAGGTAAAACAATTATCTAAGAAACATAGTGTAAATTATTTAACCCGTGGAAATAAATACATAACTTTGTTAAATTATGTTTTATGAATAGAAATACTATGAGATCATTATACTGTTCACAAAAAAGTAGTCTTTCGAGAACAGTATAATGATCTCATAATAGGTTTTACCTATCATCACATTCATTTAAATGTGATCTATCTTTCTGTGTCATTTACAGCCAGGTCATCTTCTTTCTTGGGTTTCAACAATGTAAGCCATTGGTCCTCCGTACCCATCTATATCATCAGTTAGGCTGTCATTCTCCTTTAGAGACTTATAAAATCCTAGGCAGTCATACGTATTAGGTCAAACATAGATTTTAAATAGTCTAGTCTTGCTTGAGGTATTTCGTTGCCTTTTGGCCACAAAATGAATCCCCTTTTAGCGTCTTTTCAATATCGAGCTCTTGAAAGTGGCCTGCGTTTAACGTCGTTTCCGCAAGTATGGAATACGCCACTTCTTTCTCCAGCAAAATTTATTTTGTTTGTTGCCAATTAGTTTAAGTCATATTAACAAATTACTTTCTGTTGACGATTTACTTCTCTAAATTTTTGGTGCTCACGTCTTTTTTTTCCATTCGATATACCTACTTGAAGCGGAATATTTTTCTTACACCTTTTTATGATGTTAATGTATTCATCGGCTGTGTAAATTCGTTCGTGAAACTTTAAGTTTATATTTTGGAAAAATCTGTGTCATTAGTTAAAAATGTATGATCCCACTCTAGGTGTTTGAGTGTTATGGTCCTCAAAGTTAGGTGGGAGTTCAATACAACCTTCAGCATAAGTACGATTTTGATGTTGCGGTTTTGTCCCTCGCAGCACTCCACAATACGAGATGTTTTACATTAGGATCAAGTATATTTTTAATGAAATTGATTATACACGACCCTTCTTCTTGGTCTCGATACAAAACACTAGAACAGAAAAAGACGAATGATTCAATGAATATTTTAAAAGAAGACAAACAAAATCTCTTTGAAATGGCAGAAGATCTAAGGAATAAAATGAAAGGATTCGGTAAGGGCAAGACTAATGAACGTTTTGAGTGTCTACCTTTGATTTAGAGAAAACACTGCCACTGCCTTGTCAGTATATCCCAACCAGTATAGTTTTATAAAATAGAATCCCAACCAGTATGGTTTTATAAAAACGACAGCTCCATAGCTGCAGTTTACCACTGCGGTATTCAAGCAAGTTCAAATGATCACTAAGACTGTTAAGTGTAGATAGAAGGTGAAGCTAACCGAAAGGACCAAGAAGTAGCGTCGTGTATGGTATTGTGGAGTGACTACTGCGAGGGACAAAACCGCAACATCCAAATTGTAAATATGCTGAAAGTAGTATTGAACTCCCACCTAACTTTGAGAACAATAACACTCAAATACCTAGAGTGGGGACATACTTTTTTACCTAATGACACAGATTTTTCCAAAATATAAACTTAAAGTTTCACGAACGAATTAACACAGCCGATGAATACATCAACATCATAAAAAGATGTAAGAAAAATATTCCGCTTCAAGTAGGTAATCGAATGGAAAAAAAAAAGATGTGAGCACCAAACATTTTGAGGAGTAAATCGTCAGCAGAAAGTATTTTGTTAATATGACTTAAACTAATTGGCTACAAACAAAATAAATTTTGCTGGAGAAAGAAGTGGCGTTTTCCATATTTGTGGAAATGACGTTAAACGCAGGCCACTTTCAAGAGCTCGATATTGAAAAGACGCTTCTTCTTTGTGGCCAAAAAGCAACTAATACCTCAAGCAAAGTCTTGTCAAAATCGTTTAGTCAAACGATTTAAAATCTATGTTTGGCCTAATACCTAAAGACTGCCTAGGATTTTATAAGTCTCTCAGGGGGAATGCCAGCCTAACTGATGGTATATATGGGTACGGGGTACCAATGGATTACATAGTTAAAAACCCAAGAAAGAACATGACCTGGATGTAAATGACACAGAAACATTACAGTGATAGATCTCATTTATATTAATGTGATGATAGGTAAAACCTATTATGAGATCATTATACTGTTCTCGAAAGACTACTCTTTCGTGAACAGTATAATGATCTCCTAGTATTTCTATTCATAAAATATATTTGTAACAAAGTTAAGTATTTATTTATTTGGGTAAAATATTAATAATATATGTTTCTTAGATAATTGTTTTACTTATATTAAACAGATTTTCTTGTAAAAAGCTAATAATTAATGAAATGGAACCTTATGGTGGAACTAAACTAGTACCGGCGTCAACCAAAATCCAAACCCACATTTACCTAATTATCTCAAAAAATATGAAACTACGCGTAATCATACTTTGACACCTGAAAATAACATAAATGTTCTTTAAAATAACACATGATGTGAAGATCAAAGTAAGGCAAACAAACAAAGAAATATCGTTTAAACTTCAATCCTTCATTACTCAAAAGTAGCTTCATTTGGATTGGATCAATTTCGGAGTGTATACAAAATAAGTAAAATTAAATTTATCAAAATAGATCCATGCACTTTGAATAGTTTTAGTTTTTCAAGAAAGTATTGATTATGAGTAAAAATGAATTTAATAAAATAGATCCAAGCACTTTGGATCGTTTTAGTTTTTCAAGAGAGTATTGAACATAAGTAAAAATAAATTTATCAAAATAGATCCAAGAAGTTTGGATCGTTTCTGATAAAATAATTTTTGTCTGGTTTTATTATCTGTGATTTTTTATAAATGTTCCAAAAGGATTGGATTGTTTTTGTCGATTTAAAACTAATGCCTGCCATACATGTGGATTGGTATACTAGGCCAATAAACATGTCAAAACATTGTATTTTGCATGGTTTCTTTTTGTTGATCGATAGAATGGACCTTACCGACCCCTCTGGTATACTTAACTCATTTTCGACTGTTTGGTGGATTGGATCGTTTTCGCTAAGCGTCGTCCAATTGTGCTTGACGCATATGTATTGTTTTGATTCCATATGCTTAGTTTGAGTTTGACTTCATGTTATAGTAGTGCGGCCTAGAGTGCGTTCATTGTTTACTGTTTAAAAAAAACTGGACCACAGGAGGTCTTAGGCAGTACACTATAATACGACAATTTCGATAGACACTGCCTTGCAAAACGTTTGTCAGATTACCATGAGTTAACATGGGATTGATTATTATTATTTTTGTATTAATATGGTCCTTTCTCTGTTTTTCTCACACTTGGGATCTGAATACTTTATAGTTGACAGTGTACAGCTACTCTCAATGAGGTATGAAGTTCTATTGGGTTTTACATGTGGTAACGGTGTTTTACTTATAAGTGTTTACTTTACTAGCATCTGCCTGCTGCACTTGCACAGTACCTCGATAAAAAGTAGCCGATTCTTCTTCTTCGTATGAGCTAGTGACCAATTCTGGTGTCGAAGATTTTAGGCCGCCCGAAGGCCTCCGACATGACGACGAAAGCCGGAACCAACATCTTAACGTGCCTTCCGAAGCACGGAAGTGCTCACATCTAAATGTCACTAAACGGTCAGCCATTCAAGTAACCAGGTGGAGTGTTGCTTAACCAAGGTGACCTGCTAAGAACACCGAAGTTCACGCCACGAGCGCCTAAGCAAAGTAGCTGATGCCCTTCCTGAAAGCCAAATTTAATTAAAATTGGCTCTGTGGTTCAATTGTGAAGTCTTAACAAATGTTGCATACAGATGAAGTTACTTTCAACAATTGAAAATATTAATAAGCAGGCATTCTGTGTTTTTAAAACCAATTTGGTGCTCATTTGTGAGATTTTTATGTGTATAATAGGCTTTTCAATTATGTGGCATTCAATATCTATTTAAAAAACATTTTCTATGTATTTACAAAAAATAATTTAGTCTAACTAAAACCACATGGTTTTAGTTTATCATGCGGTTCCACCACCAGCCCTTCTTACTTTGGGGCTGCCATGATATTATGTGCTATGATATCTGTTTGTTGCCCCAATGCGCTAGAAGGAGGGTAATATTTTTCGAGCGTATGTATGTATGTCCACTTTATATATATATACTTTGTATATCCATTTTTTGGCACACCCTACAGCCCAAACCTCTGGACGGATTTTGACATAAGCGGTGTAGTTGTATTCATCAGAATTGTGGTAGTGACTTACTATATAAATTACCAAAATGGCGCCCGCAAAAGGGGGTGGGTTTTTTTCTTGCCTTAGTAATATGGATACCAAATGAAAGATTGTAAAAAGATTTTTTCAAAAATATATATATCATGTTTACAGTTTTAACACAAATTGTTAATAATAAAACTAAAAAGTCTGAAAAAAAATATTATCATATTTATTTTTATAATAATAAGTTGTAATCCTTATTGCAAATACTTAAAACTTGTGTAAAAGGTAGGTTCAATGCTTTAGGCATTTTCTACCTGCCGACCAGAAACAGGTCCAAAAAAAAGTTTGGCATAAAAGGTCCAGCATTTTTTATTTATTTAATTATTACAGGTTATATGACTCACACAAAAGAGTGCAGAAGCTAAACCAAGTTCTAGAAGATAAGTTACTACAGATGGTTGATAAGATGAAAGGTGAAAAAAGTCAGCTGACAAAAGATATAGCCACACTGTCTGTGAGGCTGGCAGAATCTAAGCATAACTACAGTATGCTGCAGAAAGAAAATGTAAGAAACCTTTTGTATTACTACCATTACTTTTGTATTACACATTTGAAAAATCCGGCCAAGTGACAAGTCGGACTCGTGCAAAATTTCAACTGTCTAGCTATCACGATTCATGCGATACAGCCTGGTGACAGACAGACAGATGGACAGTGGAGTCTTTGTAATAGGGTCTCGTTTTTACCATTGGGTTACGGAACCCTAACTAGAGGCCTTGCACATACAAACCTGTCAAATGATAAACAATGCTTGCCATCCCTTACTATTGGATAGTGAGAAACACTGATATGGATTACTTTATGCCATGGTTAACTTTGAGTAGCGTTTATAAGTATGATGGTAAGTGGTTAGTAGGAGCAGTTTTTGTTTAGACTAAAGAGTGCAAAAATTGTTGTATGTACCAACATTATTAATCTGAGATATTTCTGTTAAAGTGTAATTTATTTTTCAGGAAAGATACAAGAATGACATGAACTTGGCAATTCAACTTTTGCAGTGCAAGCCAGACCATTTTGTCTCACAAAAGTTGGATAATGTGAGTATTTACTATATTTATTGACTAATTATTATTCTAATGGCCCCACTCATAGACAGATTCACCCCCTGAGTTGCCAGTGCAATTACTTGGTTGTCCAGTCTACCTTACGCAAATGTTGGGATTTTAGTAAGGCATTTTATTTTGTGTTGCATAATCTTGATATTTTATGGTTTTACTATATCATAGGACAACCCAAGAAAGGGGGCCGAATTATAAATCTTGACTCAGTTTTATTATAATTTTTCAGCTACCCATTGACACTCAGGCGAGAGTATCTCAATATGTCATGTCCAAAACTTCCAAGCCATCAAGTACCACTCAGTCTAAAAACGGGAACATTGAACTTGATACATTCGACGCCAGTGAGTACGAATTTAATATTTCTGCTTCACTCATGTCCAAAATCCTAGAGGACAGCATTCAGGATACTGTCACCAAACATTGTGACACATGCTCCTGTAACAAGTCGCAGAATAAACCTTTCTGCTACAATGAAAGCTACTATTCCATTGCAACTCAAACATTCCTGAGTGGTGACATGAAAAATTCGCTATGTCTCCACTGCAACTCTGAAATCAAGTCGCTCAATTCCAATATGAGTATTGGAAGTGTATCTCCACACGGGATCAGAATTATCAACGAACGATCCCCGAACCACATTGTAAGTCCCCTCTATATCATTCCCCAAACTGTAGAACTCCCGAAAGACATTTACGTAGCTCCGATTGATAAATCAGTCAACGCTAGTGTCTCCGTGAAAGATGACTTTGAAATAGATGAAAAGAGCGTAAACTTGGAGCCTATCGTTGCACCACAACCCATTCCAAAGGATGTGATCAATATTGAGGATCTAAAACATATAAGAAAGAGTAACGGAATGAGCATGGAGCCAGCGGTGCATCATAAATTATGCGACCGCACAAGAACGCCTTTATCGAGCCACAAGGGTAGCATACTCAGTGTAGGGCAGGAGGATTTGCTCATATCCAAAGATGTGCCACCAACTGCTAAAGACAGTAAGTCGAAAAGCGAGAAGTGCGAAGACAACGCTAGCTTACGCAAGTACTCGCAAAGTTCCATGGGAGCGATGAGTAGGACCTCATCTATAGCCAAGTCTACTGTCAGCAATCACAAGACTAACACTGCAGTGGGGCCAGGACCTAGGTTCTGTCATTTACGTCTCCAAGCAGGCTCTAAGAACATACTGCTTGATAATGCCGAACCGGACGTTCCTCCGGTCTTATATCGACGACAAAGCAAATGCAATGACAGTTCTTTATTCAAAGAACTCACAGATGATGTTGATAACTTTGTATTGGAAAAACAACAAAATAACATTGAGGATGACATCAAAAATGACAACGTGGTCGTAGAAAGCACTCTTATCGATGTGCACGTGGACAGCACCTACAAAGAAGCTAATTCCAGCATCAAAAACGTTGCTATAAATCCTGTGTTGCTAAACGTATCATCCTCACCGCTTCAACCTCTTAAAACGCATAACTTTTCGAATAGCTCAGAAAATAATAACAATAAATCCCAAAGCTTGGGAAGTCATCACAACACTTCGGAGATAGAGAACCTGCTAACCGACTTCAACGCTGATATCACTAATGTTCAAAATAATAACAACGTTCAAGTTACTGACGTAATAGACGCACCAGCTGTCACCGAAACTCCAACAGATAAACATGATGTAAAAATATTCAACTTCGATCGCTACGAGCAAAACAAACTCTCTAGTCAGTACAGCAAGCCTTTGCGTAAAATCGAAATGGCGCAACTGCATTCTCTCGAGAACACACGGATTTCTAAAGATCTGCCACCGCAAGGCAACCTGCCAAAATTAGATAAGAAAGCACCGTCATCGAAGCCAACATTGCCGCCTATTGTCAATGTTTATCCGAATTTGACACAGACGCATTTGAAGGTGAACGAAAATAAAAAGGCGTTTACGAACGAACAAAGCACGAGTTCACTGTCGAGCGACGACAGCGCCGCTTTGCTGCAGAAACAGCAATTGCTTAGAGTCGCGGAGTGGGTCGAGAAAAACTTGGAGCAACATAATAACTTCAATGATCCCTTGGAAGAGGATGTCAACTTCGTAAACAGAGCAGCTAGAAGAGACAGTAAACTTTCCAGACTCACCGAGACTCTGAACGAATTAGCGCTGAATATGCCGCATCCGGTCAGCAAATTTTCGAAACAGTACTCCAAAGAAGTTATACATAAGCACAATACAACCGCGAATCTCGACAAAGGAACGAAGCAAGCACCTATCACTAAAATTGCAACTAACATCATCAAGGAGACGATTTTTCCTGTGGAATCGGGCGACGCTACAGTCACTGAGATATCCAATGACAACGCGAACAGTGGCAACGCAGCGTTCAAAGCCACGAAAGATTTGCGGGATACGTACAACGGAAAGAGTGAGAAGGAAATATCACCGGAGGACTTAGCAAGGATGGAATACAACGTGAAGAAGTTTTTGTTGAGTGGCCCTCACTGGGCGAATCCGGGGTCGGCTGCCAGGAGCCGCCGCACCAGCGGCAAAACCGAGACTGACGTGTGATTCTACAAAGTAGCTAGAGATACATTGCATTCCATTGGCTAAATCTGCTACTGCTATATGAATTCCACGATCGACATTAGCGTATTTGAGGGTGTCCATTCATTACGTGTGTCATTTAGGGGGGTCGAATCAAACCTCACCCAATCTCCCGTTCGGGGGGTCCGGCAAATATCACTTAATTAATTTTTCCGCAAGAATCAGTGTAAAATTACGAGAAAACTGGGTTAAATGAAGTAAAAAATGTATTCACACTAAAATATTGTTAAATCCTAAATAATAATATTGGCAAACTGTTTTTTCAAAAAAATTCAAAGAAGCCCACATTATTTACATTAAATTACTATTTACATTAAAAATACACATTTTGAAAAATATCACGTGAGATACATCTCACCAAGGGGGGAAGGAGGGAGTCGAAAAATCTCAAAAATAGCCTAACGTAATTAATGGATTTTTATTCTGGACACGTCACATAAAGTCTTTAGAAACCTATACCTACATTTATGAAGTTATTAAATACTCGAGGCTGAGAACCCTTGATATAATTTCCAACAAATTGTTTCGCCCTTTCTGTGCCATGTTCAAAAAATGTTACTCGTTGAACATTCCGATTTTTGACAGAGATTACCGTGGTTGTATATTTATTCGCATGTTCCTTTATAGAACGCAGTCTTGTTTCACGGATTTACGTATGCTAGTCTTTTCTTGGTTGTTTACATTTTAATGTCCTATTTAAACTAGCTTAGAATGACAATTTGTTACGTTATCCAATATAATGTACGCAAATATATGCAAATATATACAAATTAAGAAAAGCAGAAATTTAGTATTTACAGCAATTATATAAGGTTTTTTCACCAGCGGTGGATGGTGGAAATGGTTAAAAAATGTAACCGAATTCGGCAGCAATAAAATTCACAAATATTAGCACGTCTATTAAGATATGAATGAAAGGCTGGCACAAAATATCGTTTTGGCTTAAGAAAAGTAAAGATAGTAGAAGAGCGATGTAAAATATTGACAAAATCAAGGCTGCTGTTTGCTAGATTATTGTAGAAAACAAAAGTAATGCCAAGATTAAAACTAGTTAGCCGTATTTTAAGAATGTGTTTGATATTATTATTTTAGTAGTCGCAGTTCGTATTGTCTTAATCAGTGTTGTATAGTCGTGTGTTTTGTAAATGTTAATTCTCGATGTGCTTCGTAAAAATGTGATAAAATTAATTGTATTTAGCGTGCCCTTGCCCTCATCGTGTTTCGGGAATGCTAACGATCTAAATGCAACGCAATTTTTAAGACGTTAACGTATTAAATTGCGTAACAAAAAAACGCGAAGACGGCATGAGCCTATTTACGTATTTGTCGAATGTACAAATTCTTAGCAATGGAATTATAATCAGAGAAATAATGAGACGCATATTTAGGTCGCTACTCTTACCAAAGAAAAGGGCCATTATACTGAATCCATTCCGTCGATAGATATACTATAACAGAAAATGCATTATCCCTTCCTCAGATAATAATCAATTATATTGCCGGTTCAACCAAACTCTGCTAAAGACCAATAACAGAAAAAATGATTTCATTTATATTTGGGCATTGTTTTTATTTGAATCAACCCTAAAACAACAACCTTAAAGTTTTAGTTAACGCAAAGTTTGATCGAAATGGTTCGTAGACCTTTATTTCTAGGCTAATTTTAAATTTTACAGTGTCAGGTGGAAAGTAGGTTAAGCATATTAAGGTGAAGACGATGAATTGCAAAGCAAAGCAGGGCAGAGATATTTTATTTTGATGTGGCCCTCACCTGTCAGCGTCGGTTGCAAGTCGCAGCCTAGGCACAGAGTAATGTGCCTTTTTCTGTTCTTTAGATAACATACTACAGAGTGAGTATTGGCAAGATCAATTTTCTGAGGCTTGACCACGAGAACTAGCTTAAAACCGTAGACGTCAAATTGTGGCCAATGAAAAGGAAATTCTAAATAACGCTTTGCTATTGGCCAAACATTTTCGTTACGCGTACGATACGTCAGGTTGAAATATTCGTGATCGCCCTACTGGGTGCCTAGTGCGAGTTTTTTACCAGCTCGATCGCATTTGCGTTTACGCAAATTTATATGGAATCGAGGTAGCGCCAATCTAGTGAAAAACGCGTGGCACTGACTCTTTTCCATACAAATTTCCGTAAACGCAAACGCGATCGAGCTGGTAAAAAAACTCGCACTAGGCACCCTGTTAACGACTCGTAACTTCAGTGGAATGATAAAATTGCATGCCTGATAATCTTATAAGCTTGAATCGAGTTTTGAAGCCAATGGCGTCATCATACAATCTTATTTTTCCGCTGGTACAACGCTTCGCTAACAGAAAATTGAACATCATTTGTAATCTATTAATGCGCACTGATAAAATATGGAATCAGTTGCCAGCGTCTGTTTTTGACTTAGGACCCTAACGGCTTCAAAACGGCTGTTAATAGGCATCTTCTGAGAAAGCTCGCCATCGTCGACCTCATCCTTGCCCACGCAAGCCTCGAGGTCAAGAGCTAGCCCATAATAAATACAAAAAAATGATCTTGTCTTACCCCTCTCAAATACTGCTGACGGAAATGGTTCTTCTGTAGACTTCAAATTCTATGTTTGTGTGTTACATGATCTACATTGCTGTGTTCAGAGCAATGAGATATTATATCTACTACTATAGAGTGTCAGTCTTCAAGTGAAAACTGTTAAAAATAGTCCAAGCGTATTTGACATAAATAAACTTCATAATGCTAAATTTGCGCTAATTTAGACCTCATGTCGTTTGAAACTTGTTAAAAGTCCGCCCAATTGACAGCGTGCGCGTAGTTTTGGTGCAGAAACTTTTTTTCCACGTTTTCCACTCTAGAGTATATAATATCTCAATGGTTCAGAGGGCTCATTTATATCTCAGATGCACACCGAAATGATCGGCACCGGACCTTTATTTGCAAACTTTGACATTTCATCTGTCGAAATTCAAAAAACGTCAATTGACAAACTGTCAAAGTTTTTAAAAACAGTACCAGTGCTTATCATTTCGGTGTGCAACTGTGGTAAGTAAATGAGGGGTCTGCTCTGCCTAGCGTCAGTCGACGGTTCCCACTTACCGGCGCGTGTTGGAGCGCGTCGGAGCGCATTTATAACATGCTAAAGGAAATTGAAACATCCACAAAGCAGTTAAGTTCCTTATTTGCATGCAATTTACGCAGCGGATCTATTTATGTCAGTGTTTGACAAAGTTGCGTAAATTGCATGCAAATAACGAACTTATCTGCTTTGTGGCTTAATTTCCTCTTGCATGTTTTGAAATGCACTCCTACGCTCTCCGACGCGCGCCGTTAAGTGTGAATCGTATATTAGCCTTAATGCTCTTACAGGACGCTGTACCTGAGACAAAGCGAGACAAGACAACCCACGTCTTGCCTATGGATCTCATTGTATTGTTAGTACCTTGCACCAAATACTAAAGTTAATTATTTAATCCAATTCTATCACGCCTCCGCTTACACAGTACCTATTACTT
Organism: Horisme vitalbata; assembly: GCA_951804965.1. NCBI lineage: Eukaryota > Metazoa > Arthropoda > Insecta > Lepidoptera > Geometridae > Horisme > Horisme vitalbata. The sequence continues at coordinate 8,446,125 of OX638102.1, forward strand.
ATTTATACAAACGTACTCGTATATCAAAATATCTTTTGTGCATATTTTCCTAATCAAATGAAGTATATTTTTGAAATGTAGCTGTCTCGAGCGATATACTGTAGTTAGGATGAATGAATATTAGGCGTAGACGCTATGGAAAATGTCCTAGTATGGGAGCTTAGATTAGGTATTGAGCACAATTTTGATGTCTTTACGTGTTAGTGTCTTTAATTATGTTCAGGAAATCAAATACATTTGTATAGGCTGTATTGTTGTATTTTATATATTTTTGTTTTTTTTGTTTTAGTCCATGTGTCCGTTGAAACGGCTGTTATTTTAAATTGTAACTTTTTAACCCGGTCTGCGCCGGGCTTCGCGAGGCAGTAAAAAGTGAATTAAACTTCACTTTTTATTAAATCTTAGGCCGCGGTCCGCGGCCTTAACGATACCGAATAGCTTTAGAAGCACAAGTTGTTAGATACTTTACACTTTCTTTCACTTATTCCTTTTATTAAGTAGTTTTACTTACGTTTTAAAATAACAGCCGTTTTTCAAGCTCATATTATTATTAAAAAATTGCTCATTTATGTACAAATTAGGTTTATTATTTTCCTAAATGTTTCATTTACATTGACCTTAGTATAGATTGGACATAGTTCTGGTAATATTCACAACGCGAGGGCAGTATCATTGATTACAAGCTTCAGCAGCGTAAATATATAATAAGTGTTTTATTTATTGAATATATTACTTGTGAAACATATACGTAACCTGTTTTATTATCAAGGGTCGTACTCCTAAACAAAGATTAACTCACGATTCAGTTTTAGGTACGTTCTAAAGACTTTTTGATGGAGTCGTTGGTTATGTCGTGTAATAAATAAGGCGTGCGTTACATCAGCGGAATGTTGTCGCCGATTGATATTTGGTAAATGTCAATAATTAGTGCTCCGTCTCGTGTAAATGAGACGAGAATTTTAAAGAAGATCGGTCAGTTTCATACAACCTTTGACCTGAGCCTGACCATAAAATGTCGCGTCTAGAAATAACCTATATCTTAATTGATAGTTCTTATTGCAGGATATCATGTGCAATTAATAGTTTTTTTTATTAAAGCTGGAGAATTTTGCGGGGATTTATTTTATACTTTTAGGTTAGGATGCGTACTGCGATCAATAATTTATTAATAATTTACTAAATATTCCGGCTTTAATAGATAAAGTTATTAGTTATAATTTCAATACTCCATTATAAAGAATATTTTTACATAATTAGCATTTTTAGTCGCTTCCATTTATGGTCAGGTCTGAAATGACCGGCCTTCTTTATGCATCCAGGAATGAATTATCGAGTTATTCGCGAAAAACAGATTATTAAACAACTCTGTGTACTCGTGGCGTGGCTTATTTTATGGTTCTTTGTAGATCATCATGGTTAAGCGACACTCCGCTCGATCACTATAAGGATGGGTGACCGTTTAGCGCTATTATCCGTGCTTCCCAAGGCACGTTAAGATTTGGTGCCCTTCCCTGCTTTTTTAGTCGTTAAGCCATGTTGGAGGCCTTCGGGCGGCCTTTAATTTCCGACACCAGGGTTAGCCACTAGCTCATATTTTTATGGTACTTGAAGATGGAACTAGCAAATGACCCACCTGCTGTTAAGTGGTAACCATTACCTATCACAAAGCATTGCAGTGTAGATAGAGTTTTTCCAGAAAGTACTCTACGATGAAACGCCCACCGTCCATCAATTTGAGGCATGAAGATGATAAGCCTCTTGTTCCTGTAATTTCACCGGCACCCACACCCTTCAAACCGAAACACAGTAATGCTGCTTCACGGCAGAAATAGGCATTGTGGCAGTACTTCCCCGGACGAGCCCTCTATAAAGAAGTCTACTACTAATTCTTCGTAAGAAAGGAAGCAAGGATAACTATAGTAATAAAGGATAACTAATCACTAGTCAATCCTTTGGAATAGGTACCTGCTTGTCGGTCTATTTTTGTGGGTTGTGCCGTGTGCGTTACTCCAGCGGCATGTTGACTCGGATCGGGATGAAACTTACAGAAATATTAGAGCACTATGTCCTGTAAATGTGCCCCAAATATTAAATTTGTGCCTATTAAGGTTCCAGAGTTATTCGAGAAAATAAGATGCCGCTGTAGTAACGTCTGAAAACGTTACTGCAGCGGCATGGTTTTTACCCATTAGCCTTAGCCAAATTTAAAGTAGCTTAAAAGATAGCTTATATTTGTGCATGTCACTGGCCAAACAGCGGCATTTGTGCGACCTGTGGTTTTTGAGTTATTGCAGATGCCGCTGGAGTAACGTTTTGCAGATTTCCGGATCTTCGAAACGGCTGAACGCACAAATATGATTTTTTGTGAGCGAATGTGTTGTAATTTGTGCCTATTTGTGCGCTAGTTGCTTTTCAGAAAAAATGCACGACGTATGAATTAGACGAGTTTTTGTGAAAATCGAAAATTGCCTCTAGCTCTTGAACTACTAGTGGAAAACACTTTATGATTGCTTTGGCTGATGCCTATAAGGAATATACATCTTCTGACAACCATCTTGAAACCCTACATCTAATTTTCGACGAAATAAATCAATTTTACAACTGAAAATGGTTTACTAATTTCTAACCTCAATTAAGGGAGTTTTAACAAGTTATCGACTTTCATGATTAGCCAATAATTAGAGCGCATATCCAAATAGAAGCACGCTGAATTTCAGCTTTCTAGACCTTCAAATTAATGATTTACAACTGAAATTAACAAAACGAGGTCTCTTAGACTGTTATCCGACCAAATACGAAAGGTCATAAAAAAGCGGCCGTTCAGTACTTCGAGACTACATTTTTAAATAGGTAGCTTTGTCATGTTTAACGTTAGGTACACTTACGTAGACAAGTTTTAGTGTGGGATAAAGGCACCTGTAACATTGATGCTGGACAGCATTTATTTCAACCAATAACATGTTACATGTACGTACTAATAGCCCTACGCCCGTACAACAACAATTAGTTAGGGTTTTTTCAAGTACCTAGGTACACTAGGTTTTTTTACTACTAAAAGGTCCAATTACAACCATTTTAGCCCTTAAAACCTAATTTTCTGAATCCAGAAAAATATATTTTCATACATATTTGAAAGTGCCCTAACTCCAAAACTATGAACTTATGCGAAAAAAAGTAATAGAACATAAAATACTTACATCATTACGTACAATCTAATTCCAACCATTTTAACTGAAAACTGAATCGAAAAAAATAATTTTCATATATATTTGAAAGTGTCCTAACTCCTAAACTATGAACTTTACGAAAAAAAGTAATGGAATATAAAATACTGATATCAATACGTAGAATCCAATTCGATCCATTTAAGCCTATAAGGCCTTACTTTCTGAATCCAGAAAAATAAATTTTCATTGATAATTGAATGTGTCCTAACTCCTAAACTATGAACTTTACGAAAAAAAGTAATAGAACATAAAATACTTATATAATTACATACAATCCAATTCCAATCATTTGAGCTCTTATGGCGTTACTTCATTCGTCGATCCAACCTGGTTGGTAAACGCTCTATGCCTGAGGTTCCCCTCCCTAACTGTCCTACAAAAAATCGGTGGAAAAGTCGGTCGTGGGCGTTGAGCCTTATGGCGTTACTTCATTCGTCGATCCAACCTCGTTGGTATACACTCTGTGCATGAGGTTCCCCGCCCTAACTGTCCTACAAAAAATCGGTGGAAAAATCGGTCGTGGGAAAGATATTAAGATACATTGTCAACAAACATTCGTTCATTTCGTTGACGACAGACCACACATAGACATAGGTATATAAAATGCTGACGACGATAGAATGACTTTGGATAGATGCCCTCAGATTTTGCTTCACACTCACGTTATCGATTGACGAGTTCTTGTAAATGCAGACCGTATTAAGAATGCGTGATAGGCACAGGCAAGAACGAGGGAGGACAATAAATAAATGAAACTTGTAACTGGTTTCGTGTTTTAAAAGAGGTTTCAAACCTCTCCCCTATCACATTTTAGGATTTGCCATACGCCTGAATAAAAAGATTTTTATGAAACCGGTGCGGCGCCTTCCGCACTCAATTGGTTCAGTTTTCCCATGTTAGACATCAGCTCTCTTTCATATTGTCTGATCAAACAATCGAATCTAATACTCGTCCGATGAGACGAGAGTGAAGTAGTCAAAATCGATGACAAAACTATACAGTATTATTTAAACGAAAAAAAAGTCAGTAAGTTTTCAGTAGTAAAAAAACCTAGTGTACCTAGGTACTTGAAAAAACCCTAACTAATTGTTGTTGTACGGGCGTAGGGCTATTAGTACGTACATGTAACATGTTATTGGTTGAAATAAATGCTGTCCAGCATCAATGTTACAGGTGCCTTTATCCCACACTAAAACTTGTCTACGTAAATGTACCTAACGTTAAACATGACAAAGCTACCTATTTAAAAATGTAGTCTCGAAGTACTGAACGGCCGCTTTTTTATGACCTTTCGTATTTGGTCGGATAACAGTCTAAGAGACCTCGTTTTGTTAATTTCAGTTGTAAATCATTAATTTGAAGGTCTAGAAAGCTAAAATTCAGCGTGCTTCTATTTGGATATGCGCTCTAATTATTGGCAAATCATGAAAGTCGATAACTTGTTAAAACTCCCTTAATTGAGGTTAGAAATTAGTAAACCATTTTCAGTTGTAAAATTGATTTATTTCGTCGAAAATTAGATGTAGGGTTTCAAGATGGTTGTCAGAAGATGTATATTCCTTATAGGCATCAGCCAAAGCAATCATAAAGTGTTTTCCACTAGTAGTTCAAGAGCTAGAGGCAATTTTCGATTTTCACAAAAACTCGTCTAATTCATACGTCGTGCATTTTTTCTGAAAAGCAACTAGCGCACAAATAGGCACAAATTACAACACATTCGCTCACAAAAAATCATATTTGTGCGTTCAGCCGTTTCGAAGATCCGGAAATCTGCAAAACGTTACTCCAGCGGCATCTGCAATAACTCAAAAACCACAGGTCGCACAAATGCCGCTGTTTGGCCAGTGACATGCACAAATATAAGCTATCTTTTAAGCTACTTTAAATTTGGCTAAGGCTAATTAATGGGTAAAAACCATGCCGCTGCAGTAACGTTTTCAGACGTTACTACAGCGGCATCTTATTTTCTCGAATAACTCTGGAACCTTAATAGGCACAAATTTGATATTTGGGGCACATTTACAGGACATAGTGCTCTAATTTTTCTGTAAGTTTCATCCCGATCCGAGTCAACATGCCGCTGGAGTAACGCACACGGTTGTGCCTACTACCTACCTGATTTTTAAAGGAGATAGGTAGCTACCCACAACACAGGGTATCCTAGTGTGGGAGCTAGAATCTCTTATGTCAGCCCCCAATATTTGTAAGTAGGTAGGCACTATTTTAGCCATCCCCTTTTTTTATCTTATTCACTTCATAATAATGATCCTGTAAGATATGAGTACTTACTGAACTACCTTAATTATGTGCCTACTTAAATCTATTCTGTACTTAGTCTTATTGTTTATGTACTGCATGACTGTGTTTTTCTGGAGTAATAAATAAATATGAAATATGAAATAATAGGATAAGGGCATCGTTCATACTGTTACTGTCATTAATCTCGATGAGTGCTGGTAAATCATGATTCTTTGACGGACTCGGTGGCGCAGTGGGCGGAGGTCCGCCTGAGACGCAGAGGGCTGCGGGTTCGATTCCGCGCCCCGGGACAAATGTTAGCATTATTTGCAGATATTTGTCACGGGTCTGGGTGTTTTCTATGTATAATATGTATGTATCTACGAAAAAAAACCTATATCAGTCATGTGATGCTCATAATACAAGCTCTACTTAGTTCAACGTTCAACTGATCCAACTGCTGGCGTACGTAAACACGTTTCAAACCGCGAAAGATTAAACGCAGTGAGTTTCGATCCATTGAGTGACTTCGAATTTGGATTTAAGTATTTATAAGGTAGCTACTGAATCCAATCCAATTTAAGACACCTGCGTTACGTAAAGCGGAGTGTTCACCACCGTGAAATAGATATCGTTAACAAGGAAGGGCCTATCCATCGTCCATCGAAATAATCCTGACCTTCGCTTTTCCAAAATCACCGTAGGTATAGTCCATTGTGTACATGACCTTGTATTGTCCACCCATTGTTTGAAGAGTTCAATTTTTGATTCACGAAATTTTACCTTGGATAGTTATTAACAAGCGCAATTGTATATTCTTTATCGTATTTGTGCCTTCATATAGGTATGTGTGGAATTTGTATATGATGAAGTGGCCTAGTTTCAGTATTATGTTTTTTAATACGCTGCTTATGTTCTTCTATAGTTTTGTGTGTCATTTGTGCGTGACTTATTATCAAATCTATAACTACACTTCTACACTAATATTATAAAGAGGAAAAATAGTACATTGTTCACCGAGAGGAGAAAGTGACCGATTACCGTCGAGGGTGTCGTTTGAAGCCCGAGCCGTAGGCGAGGGCTTTAAAACACCCGAGATCGGGAATCGCACTTTCTCTCGAGTGATACATAGTGCTTTATACTACACCTACGAGGAAAATAAAAAACTAACTTGACTTTGAATTTGACTTTGACTTTGACTTTGACCTTGACTTTAACTTTGACTTTGACTTTGACTTTGACTTTGACTTTGACTTTGACTTTGACTTTGACTTTGACTTTGACTTTGACTTTGACTTTGACTTTGACTTTGACTAGCCAGTGCTTTTTTTTCAGCTAGTGGCCAGTGCCATTTTGCGAACTTGGAGATAAAAACTCACTGTAAAAACTTTTTGGCTTTTGATATTTAGGTTACCAGCGCATAGTCTTACCCAAAATTAAAAAAGAAAAACCACGTAAGAAATGGATTTTCATACACTTTTCTCTCCCGCTCAGATGCGTTTTCTCCCCGCATATTTGTTCGATATGCAATGACGTACTTTCTACCGGAAATTTGATAAAGTATCAAGGTACTTTCCGAGCAGGTCTAGTATAAATTGTATTTTTGTGTGTGTATGTTTGTAATAAATAAACACAAAAACTACTGTGCCGATTTCAAAAATTCTTTCACCATTGGAAAGCTACATTCACCCTGAGTAATATAGGCTATATTTATTGCTTGAAAAGATTAGGGATCCTTACTAAACTTAAGTCACGTAACCCAAGGTGTAAAAAAAGTGCCCTTACCCATGCGAAGCCGGGACGGGCCGCTAGTAAATAATGTTCGTTATCACAGCATCCTCTAGCCCCAAACTGTGTTACGGGAACCACATGGCTGATAAATATATACCTGTTATTTGTATTTAAGTAACTTAACTAGCTAGAATAATACGCTAACATAACATCGAAACAAAAATAAATAACTTAAACATTACAAGTACCTGCCTACCTACCTATTTTCATGCGATACAAAGCCAGACCCAAGACAAATATTTGTAGTTCATACATTTGTATTACATTTATCTTCGGCGAGGATCGAACCCGCAACCACAGAACACTATTACTCCTATTACCCGCAACGTTCGGCGCCACAGAGGCCGTCAAGTCAGTAAGTAGGTAGGTAAAGTATAAGTGGTACGACACAAAATGAACTGCAAATATCTAGTCTTTGAATGTATGATCCTGATCTTTCTATTCGTAAAGACCGTGGACTTTCAGATTGGAACAGGATCGGGGCAAGCAACATAAACATAGGGAGGCATGAAATGCAAACATGAAATGATGATAATAATCGTAATCTTCATTCATGGAATTTATATCATCATTTATTTAATAGCTGTGTTTTTGTCGGCGCAAATGATGCAGCTCCTTCCATCTGCCTCTATCCAAGCTTCCTTTCCTTCCCTATACGACATGACATCTACTTTCTCTTTAATGTGGCTAATGTAATTTATACTTACTCTTCCCCTACCTCTCTTTCATTTTTTTTTAACATAAGTCTCGGCGACTCTATACTCAAAACTTCTTTATTTATTATGGAATTTATACTTTTCCTCTTAATCTTTTTCCAAATTTTCTTGAACAGTTATTTATTATATTATATATTCAATGTAGTAGGTAATTATTATAGCGTAGTTATAAATCATTCCTATAGTAATGTCTCCGGGATCTCACGGCTCTGCAGTAATGAGATGAGGTAACCCGCCATTGTGAGTGAATGACCGCGATTCGCGATACGCTCCAGGTGGCCATCCCTACGATCAGGTATCCACCATCATGCTAGCTACACTTCTTCATCTAAATATATTTATAAACTGACTGATTGGGTAAATACACAGCTCAAACCGCTGGACCAAGTGACTTGATATTTTGCCAATAGATACCTTATATTGTGAAGGTATCCACTAAGGAAGGATTTTTAGATATTCCACCCCTAAAGGTGTAAAATAGAGGATAAAGTTTGTATGAAAAGCCGTCAGTTTCTGAGTAAAGATCTTCAATCTTTGTATTAAGCTGATGATTTGAAAATTTATTTGTACGTGTCTCAGCGTTTTTGATAATTCCACCCCCGAAGGTGTGCACCAACGCCCAACAAAGACACCAACCCACTGCAGCACAGATTCTCTCCTTTAGAAGAGTTTGCTTTACCATGCTTTGCCCTACATGTAGATTGTCGCAGTATTGGTTGAACAGCTGGAGGTTAATGATGGATAGATAGAAGATATTTTATTGCACAAAATTGAATGTCTACCTTACAATTCATTCTCTACCAGCGAACCTTTGTTTAATGTGGATTCCAACTTAATATGTGCAATGAAACGTGCGGATATAAAATTTTATTTTACGTCAAAGATAATTTACTTATAAAATAAGTACAAATTTAACTAGGTACATTCGATTGACGACCTATGTGGCGCAGTGGGCGAAGGCCGGCCTGTGACGCAGAAGGTTGCGGGTTCGGTTCCCGCTGCGGGACAAATGTTTGCATGTTCTGCAGATATTTGTCTGAGGTCGGGGTGTTTTCTATGTATGATAAGTATGACGTAAATGATGACGTATGATGTAAAAAGTATCTATGTAGTATATCAATCATGTGGTTCCCATAATACTCTGCTTAGTTTGGGGCTACATGATGTTGTGTGATAATGTCCAGGATTATTATTATTCAAAAAGTCGGGACCAACACCTTCCGAAGCACGGAAGCGCTCAAATCTAAATGCCACTAAACGGTCACCTATCCAGGTAGGGTGGAATATTGCTTACAAGATGATTCTAAAAACACCGGAATAAGCCACGCCATGAACGCCTCACAACTTCTAGCTAGTGGAAGAGATACTTTATAGAGAAGTATTATCAAGAATTCGCATAACGCGGCGTATTTCAATCTTCCCATTCATCACGGTCGCTTCCGGAAAATGTGTCTTACCAAAATGCAACTCTAATACACTCGTTACTAGGTCGACATTAACTTAATTTGTAAGTATTCCCAATATCTATAGATCCTCTCTAAGTTATAGATATAGCGAGGAAGATTATTACATAATATTATCAATGTGCCACTTCTGGGCTAGTTAAGAAGGCTGCAATGGCTCGGTAAGTCCCTTGCCCTTTTCAAAGCTCGAATCGAATATAGGTACCGGATAATTGCTCTCTTTGTTGCGAGGAAGTTGACCGTCGAATAAATCAACCTCAATGATTTCACGATAAGTACTCATTTACCCTACGGCTAGAATTTCACAGACTCGATGAAAATGTTAATTGACTTGTAATGGGTAGGTACTTTTTTGTATACTTTAACTAGCTGACCGGCCGGAACTTTGTTTGCGTGTATACTTGTATATCACTATCAGATCAATGGTTTCGGAACGCATAGAGGACATACAAACATTGATTTTTATTTACTACGTAGATTTTTAGGCCCTCGCGGGCGTCCTCAGAACCACAACTGATCCGTAATAACACCAGTTTACCACACCACACTGGACTATGGTTCATTTTATTTACCCGTAGTCACACCAATGGATTCGAAACACATAGAGGACAAACATAAAAACATTAATTTATACAGATAATCTCTAGGATTCAGTACATTTATTTAATTTTTATAATGCAGGTAAATGTAACTTCAACGTCTAAATGAAGTTTTATCGACATTACCGTGGTCCTAAAACATTGTGGCACCACAATCTTGCAATTCGTGACAGGCTGACTCAGATAAAAGTGATTCTGCGAATATTTGAACTCTAACTGGATCAGATATGGGCTTAACAACCCAAACAGCAGACCGTTTTCTATGTAGCTGCAATACCTATTACATTTTAGGTGATGGATGAAGTGATCAATTTGTGAAGAACCTGTAGTCGAGCCTACAGTTGACAGCTGGGTCGGTACCTATACGTAATAGTAATTATGCATGTGTATCCAGCAACTTTCTACGAAGACTTTCGAACAAATAACAACAATACCAGCCTGTATCAGTCCACTACTGGACATAGGCCTCCCCTAATAGGCGGATTGCCCGTGCGCGGTCAGGGAATATAGCTGTGCCGGTGTTAGGCTGCGCTATGCCGCAATCAGCTGCTGCCAGAGCCCCGTTTGTTAGTAAGCAGGGTGCACCATGGGCAGGTGAGGTTGGGTTGGTTTCCAAAGATGATAATGGAAGCCATTACACTCCCCAAGACTGTACGAAGATAAATTTTATGGGGTTCCATCTCACGGCTACCATGCAACGTTGCGCGACATGTGACAGTGAGCGAATTCTGTGTAATATACCGCTATTTCTGAATAATTGCGCCATAAATGGGAATTAGTCAAATTCACAACTCGAAATCACGCACGCCGCGCAAACCTTGTAATCGGTGTGTGCTTGTCCAATGTTGCTGTGTGTCCGATATTTTGTAATATTTGATCTCGTCCTTTCAAATAACTTTAAATTCACAGCTTTGTACAGAGTGCTACGTCGTAGCCCTGGCACTGGGCACTATTATCCTATTCAGTTTTAACAAGTTTTTTTTTTAAATTTTATTGATTCTGTTCCATTATGTTCGTTACGTAGTACGTAGGTATTATTTAATTTAATTTATTTTTGTTTTTATTAGTGTCCACCACACACACACCACACCAGCCTTTATCAGTCCACTGCTGTACATAGGCCTCCCCTTATAAAGGGGGACATGCCCATAATCCCCACGCTGGGCATGCGGGTTGGGGATCGCAGGGCACAGCTTCTCGCATCACCGACGCTGCTGTCCGTCGGTGGCCAGGGGATTTAGCTGTACCGATGTAGGCTGTGCTATGCCGCAATCAGCCGGCCGCCAGAGCTCTGTTGTTTAGCAGGGTGCACCACGTGCAGTTGGGGTTGGCTTGGGTTCCAAAGATAGGGGTTGGAACCCCTAACACCCAAGCAGTGTCATTTACTTAATAGATAAAAAATATATATACTCGTTTACAAAATTTCTTAAATTGGTAACATAAAAATATTAAAAGGTACATGATTCTTAAAAAAAACAAGATAGCTGATAAGTACATCTGAATAACATAATTTAGTTTATCTGAGATGTCATCATCATCATCAGCATTCCACTCCTAGAAATAGGCCTAATGATGGCCATTATAGTACAAACTTATGAAATTGGTCGTTTTTTTATTGAAAGAAAGAAAATTCATTTATTCGACCCCCAATGCACACAGAATATGTAGGAATATGAATGTATTGCGCATTTATGATGTGATACAGCGAGACGGGGCGTTGCGGCAGACCACGTAGAAGATGGCGTGACGAAATAGACTTCTTCAAAAAGACTGGGAAACTTTAGCGTAATAAAAGTAATTGCTCAAATATTAACGTCCATTGTCTAGTTCATAACCAAGAAAAGCTAAAAAGTTTACTTTTGATAACGGACGGAAAACACTTGTATCATTGCTTTCACTGATGACAAGGGAAACACTCTTAGCAAGAGCTTTACCAAAATACTACGACTCACACGAGCCCGCCGCAACGACAATAGCTGAACCTACGTCACAGCCACTATGACTTATCTATGGCAAAACGGTAAAGTACAAAATGGTGCTTTTACATAGTACGGTAACTTAGGACGGGAGTGAGTAGGTGCAAGTCACGCACCGGTAATTGTTATATTTGATGACTAACTTATAGTTTTGTTGCATGTCCCGAGACTAAAATTATTATTCAAGCCTTTCGCATATTAAATTGTCACTACTGGAACTCGGGATTTTCTTTTGTCTTCACTAGCGTGGACTGATGCTGCTCTTTGTTTACCTATTTTTATTTGGGGACTTATATTCGAGTAACATGGGAATTATGTCAGTCTCATAGGGATCTCTATAATATAAGGCATAACATAAGAACATTAATTCTAAACATTAATCGCCCTGAACGCCGAATTGTCAAGCACAATAGCGGCACTTGACTACTTTTAAAGTATGATAATATCGTAGTTGAAAAGTTGTAATTTATACATTAGTTATTATAAAGTAGTACTTATATTAAGTACGCAAAGTACGTGCAAAAGTTTTTAGAATCATTGTGTGTGCATTTTCTAGTAATAACTTTTAATAGGTAAAGAAAGAATTGGAATGAAGAGCTCCTGAAGAGGAATGAATACTTACCTCTCATGCATGTGGAATTACTGGCATATTAAGCTTAAAGATATTTTTTCTCAAAGATTTTATTTCAGCTTAATAGAGATGGTGCACATGTTACAGCCATAGTTAAGACACACAAAAAAAATAAAATAAAAGGTTACAAAATTAAAAAACAAAAAACACTAAAGACATATTAAAACACAATGAAAAGATATAGGTATCGATGAACCATAATACCTCAATGGAGCACTGGATCACGATTGCACAGTGTGCACTTTCGTACAGTGCCTCATGAAGGCACCATCCCCATCCATCCTCTCCGCTATAACATGCAGGTAGCTGTTGGCACTACCCCGCACCCGCCGCATCATAGACGCTGTTCTTTTGCGGATGATCGCGTAGAAGTCAAAACCTTCATGCCCCAAGTTGATGGACACAGGGCGTTGCATCGTAGAGTACGTCCCAAACATTTGACCACTCGCGAACAAATCATCTTTATTATGTGGTAACCGTGAAGCATCATGCTGCGATTTTTTTAAATTTTGTGTGCGTTATGGAGAAAAATGCATGTAGGTGAATGTGTTATGTGTTATGTGAGTATGGTTAAAGTATTCACATCGTGAAATGTTTTATCATAAGCTTGATACAGCTACGTAGAATGTTATATAGAGCGATAAGGTGTGAAATAAGAGTGGATAAGATTCGCACGGTTAACGTGGATTTGTACGTGCTTGTCACTGCTGCCTGTTGAGGTTGACTCACTAAGTTGGAAGCCTAGCCGACTAAAGTAATAGGTATTAGGTATGCTACTGAAAATGTAAAGGTCACTCACTTTATGACTATGAATAGTTAACTATATTAACAGGAAGTTGGGTTGAAAAAGCTTATGATTGTTCGTAGTGCTAATACTGGAATTTTACAATTTCTGTTCAGTTTCTTGCCAATTCTTCTCTGTTTGGTCGCGTTACGAATTGGTGGTAAATTAAAAAAATGACGTTTCAAAGTGTATTATACAGTTCCTACTGAATAATATAATAAATGAATTTAGAATTTTGATTTTTTTTTTAATTTTATATGATCTAGAGCCAAGTTTTCGGTTACTTTACAAAAAGCTTAAAAACTACCGAACAGAGGTAGATTACCTACCTCTGGTAATAAATAGAAGGTACCTTACAAAAGAATGGAGAAAGAGAGGGTTATGGTTTTCTGTAGCATTATAGCTTGGCTCGTAATAAGTTTTGAAAACAGTTTCCATCAAGCAGAAACTGAAAACGTTAATTGATTGTTTACTGTCTAGCGTAGCGTTTAATTTCTCTATGGTTTACTGTCATTCCTTTTTCGTTCACGTCACTATTGTCAGCGACTGTCATGGAATGTCAATTTGTTATGTCGATTTGGAAAATATTGCAGCAGCCTTGTTCTTAATTTACTTTTTAGATTTTATGTTAAGTTTTTAGAATAATTTACGAAATTGCGTGTGTTATGTAAGCTACCATACAGTATTTGATTTAAAAAGGGAAAACCAGAGCAGGCTAGTGAAAGGCACTAAAAATAAAGACATACCCAAGTAAGTTTGTTAATCAACCAGTAATCTACATTCCGTCCTAAAGTCATATTCTTCACTTCACTGCTTCTGTCCTGTTTATCTTAGTTTATTAGGCTATAGTCATCAGATTTATAAGAAACCTTTATTCGTACCAGAACATGTTGCTGAGGGTATCTGCGTCATGGGATATCCTCAGAGGCAAGTTGAGGCATGAGTCATGTCTCAAACTTAAATGTAGGTTATACTTATATGCTTTCATGGCCAGTTATTCAGAATTATTATCATCCAGTAATTCATTCCAGCCAGCTCAGTTGGAAGTAGGGCTTGCAAATATTCGAAAATATTCATATTCGAATATTCGAATTTTTTTCGGGTACTATTCGAATTATTCGAATATTATTCGAATAATAGAAAAACACTATGATTTTATTAAAATCACATCTTATTTTGTTATTTTGAGTGTTATTTTCATGAAGAAGTTTAAAATATCAACTTATATTATTCTTAAACGCGTTTTTTCCATGAACTAATTTAAAAAAAATTTCAAAAAGGTAAGTTACCGTAACGAGACATTGGTGATTTAAACGCACAATCAACCACAAATGAAAATTTTCTTCTTCGTATGAGCTAGTGGCCAACTCCGTGTCAAAGATTTTAGGCCGCCCGAAGGCCTCAGACATGGCTTAACGACTGAAAAGCCGGGACCAACATCTTAACGTGCCTTCCGAAGCACGGAAGTGGTCAAATCTAAATGTCACTAAACAGTCATCCATCCAAGTAATGACCACGCGGAGAGTTGCTTAACCAAGGTGATCTCTTAAGTACACCGAAGTAAACCACGTCAAGGACGGACGGACGGACAAAGTAGCACCAAAGGGTTCATTTGACCGGCTCGGTAATGTCACTCTAAAAACAGTCTTATAAATCTAGGTTAGTTGGTATTTTAACAAAATCATGAAAATAAACATTCACGTTAACGACAGAGACGAATGGACAGAACAGTCTCGTCAACTACGCGAATGCACTATGCGACACTTCCGAGTGTACCCGAACGGTGTTCTGAACCGGATAAAAGTTATTTTATCCGGTATTATAACCGGTTTGGATCGGATCGTTCGACATGTTGTTTACCCGAACGACGACGTAAACTTGTATAGTCTTGTATGGATATATCGCGCGAACTCTTAATTGGCATTTCATGCACATCTGAGTCCCGATTTCGGTGTTATTAATTTAAATCGAATATTCGAATATTCGAACAAAAATAATATTCGCATAATTCGAATATTCGAATATTCGAATGCAAGCCCTAGTCGGAAGCAACTCTTCCTTCTGCGCTGTAGGTTGCGGGTACGATCCCCGCCCAGGACAAATATTACGGGGTGAATATGGTTTGTCTGGGTGTTTTATGAGTATCTATGTATGTTAATCAGTTTCGTTAGTTTTCGTTTAGTACAGGATCTGCCTAGTTTAGGATCAGAAGAACGACGTCCCGTATTTGTCGATAAATACGGGACGCCGTTCTTCTGATCCTAAACTAGGCAGATCCTGTAGGTCTACTTACCTGCTCATCTCATCATCATAACCAGCTTTACAAACCCACTGATGGGCATAAGCCTCCTCCCTCATATGTCTTGCGAATGGTTTTACGCGTTTTGCATCCAAATCGTTCTCTGTACGGCAACGATGTCGTTCATTCACCTCGTACTTGGTTTACCAAGCCCTCTTTTATATCCTTTGGGACACCATTTCAGGACCATACTCCAATACTTACACTACACTTATCATGGGATTACTTACCAGTAGGTATAGGTACCTGATGTAGTCCATGTCGCCTTTGGATGTTATTAAAGCGCCTAATAATTTGAGACAACAGCTGAACGTTTTTTTGCAACCGCATCGATATTAGCCGATATTAAGCCGAAAAATCATAATTATTTTATTTTATTTTTAAAGTTTTGGGAAAACTTACAGCTAAGTGGGAGCACAATAGTATAATAATAAATACATGCAGCCACACATACATTGCTACATGTACGCTGATGGCCAATTACAAGTTTCCACAAATAATTAACAAGTTAAACAGCAAGTAGACGAGTAAATTAAACGAGGAATTTGTAAAATTGTATGAGGTGTTGAGCTTTATGTCTTTATTCTAAGTGAGTTACGAGCCCGACCCACTCCCTTCATCAAGCAAGGGATCGTGCAAGCATCAGCTATTGGATAAGTTCAACCCCCCACTGAAACTTCGTCGAGGATTTGATGGATCGGAAGAGGTTGTTAGTAATTGGCGGAGGCGGTGCGGATGCCTACGGACCAGGTAGGTACCAACTTTCTATTCAGTGCTATCAGAGTATACTCTTTGATCGTACAAACCCTTGCAATTGTATAACTATTTGGTTAAGTAGGCCTATTGCAAATAATTTATGAAATGTAGGTTTACCTTTACCTTATTATCTTCCAAACAAATATATTAAAAGCGCCTTCACACTCTCTTGCCCTTTCAATTGACCTTCTAGCTACAAGATTCTAGTCAGGAGATTCTTTTGTGACTGTGTTCCATCAATAAACTTAATAACTGTTTAACCGCTCTCCTGTGTTTGCGAATGACAACCCTAGTACCGCATAAGAGATAGCCAACCTTCTACAGTATTCAGATTTTTATTGCTACATGAAGCTTATTTGTTTCTATTCGTCCATCAAAATAAGGGTAGGTACACTGGTTACGCTTTCCGTCTGTAGGCTTACGGTCGGTTCCTAATATACCTATTATTACCGATGACGCTTCGTTTTCCCTTGAAAAACTGTCAAATTTTCGACACCTCGTTAATTTTTGATAGTTTTTCAAGGGAAAACGATACGTCATCGGCTACGGTAATCCATGGTTAATCAAAGAAGCAGTGAAGGGTGCTTCCCAAGAAGGTAGTTACCTAATTCCCTGCCCAAAGATTTTGGAAAAGTATGTAGAGATTTTAGGTTAATGTTATAGATAAGTACTTACTAAATTATAATTATTCATCACCAGTGAGAAGTTGAAGCAGATATTACAGTACTTTCCGTCGCCGCCACCGCCGTCTCTCCTGTCACCTAACACCACGCCTCCAAATGCACCAGTAAGTAGGAAAAAGTTGTCACAAACCAATACCCTTGTTTTACATTTACGGATTTCATATAAATATGTAATCCGTGAAATAAGGGGAAATTACCTAAGTCGTACTGGACTAGGTATAGCAGAGATGGCAATTTCATTAAAAAATAGGGGCTTAGTTTACAAAGGTTGTAAAGGCTTAGGAGAAGTAGATAAAGGTCGAGTGATTCCACTTCAGGAGGACCGACGAATATTGTCAATGTCGCACAAGAATTCGTGAAATGGAAAAGGTGACTCTACCTACGGTAAGGCTAAGGACTATTAAAGTTACTAAGTTGCTCAATGTTTCTCGACAATTATCGTCTGTCAAAGTTAGTTGCAAGTATGTAACATAAATAATCATTACAATTGATTTTTTGTACACTCAGTTTGAAAACACATGCATTTCGGCGTACTGCACACGGGTGCACCAGCCCTCCATCCCTACTCCGGAATATCGGTTGCTATCGGAAAAGCCAAGTGGAGGAATAGAGAATGATTCAACAGATAAGGTAAGATTTTCTACATACTACATGCACTCATTATTTCTAGTTCTATCATCCACCAAGCGTTATACAAAATTGCACATTATAGAAATCCAAAATACGTGCAGTTTTTAATTTAAAGCATTTTTTTCTTTAAATTACCTTTAAGTTGACCCATTCAATCGTGATGTCATCAAACGATTTTTACAAATGAGGCCATTAATCTATCGTAAATGTAATCTATCCAAATTATTAAGACGAGTCATCATTAATTTAAGAGCTGTGCGCTCTTGTCGGCAAAACTGATGCATTTCCTTACATCTGCTTCTCTCCAAATCAGGCTCCTTTACTTCCCTATTCGACATGACAACTACTTGTCGGCAAAACTGATGCATCTCCTTCCATCTGCTTCTCTCCAAATCAGGCTCTTTTACTTCCCTATTCGACATGACAACTACCTGTCGGTAAAACTGATGCATCTCCTTCCATCTGCTTCTCTTCAAATCAGGCTCTTTTACTTCCCTATTCGACATGACAACTACCTGTCGGTAAAACTGATGCATCTCCTTCCATCTGCTTCTCTCCAAATCAGGCTCTTTTACTTCCCTATTCGACATGACAACTACCTGTCGGTAAAACTGATGCATCTCCTTCCATCTGCTTCTCTTCAAATCAGGCTCCTTTACTTCCTTATTCGACATGACAACTACTTGTCGGCAAAACTGATGCATCTCCTTCCATCTGCTTCTCTCCAAATCAGGCTCTTTTACTTCCCTATTCGACATGACAACTACCTGTCGGCAAAACTGATGCATCTCCTTCCATCTGCTTCTCTTCAAATCAGGCTCCTTTACTTCCCTATTCGACATGACAACTACCTTCTCTTTAATTTGGCTCATATAATTTATCTTTGGTCTTCCCTTACCTCTTTTTCCTTCTACTTTTTCCTTTATAATGTTGCGTATAAAGTTGTCATGCCGTTTAAGGTTAAGACAAGTACTTACCTTTAAATTGGTTAAAAATGCGATGTTGCGTAACCGCAAGTCCGGACACCCTGTTCTGGGAAGGTCGTGTCGCAGGGCGCGGCCGGCGTCACGACCCGATCCCAGCTCGATGCAATCGTTACACGAGCCTCCGTTAGGGATACTTCACACAGAGTACATCCTTAAAAATGCAAATGAGAAGTTACTATTTCTACTCTTCTGCGGAACAATGCATGATCTGCAGATATTTGTGTAGGGTCTTTGGTTCCATTAGGATTATAAGGTACCATAGTTTATTCATAATTCTTAAACAGAAAAAAAAACAGTGCGCTCTGTGGAGTCCAGGCTACGTATGTGACTATTTAGTGGTATAATGTACCTACCTTAATCAATAAAATTAATGATTTTATGGGCATATGGTGATTTTAATTTTCGTACTTACCTGAACATTGAGCTAGTATACTCAAGTATAGTATCTCCATGTACATACCTGAAACATTAAACTTGCTGTCAAACAAACGGTCACTTAAATCAAAATGGTCCTGTACATCCATATTTTTAACTCGTTCAAAAATGCCTCTATGTGAAATATCCTTAACCATCAGTCATCTCATTCTAAAGTGCCTACAGGCGAATCGGTTTCTTTATGATTTTTTTATCGACATAAAAATCCAGGAAACAACGTGATTAAAATCTTGGACAAGGAAACTTTTATGGGGTCGCAGGTTGCCTAAGAACTATGTTTGGTTAACAACAATGAGTTACTTTTTCTTTGTGTACCTACGAACCAGAGGAAATTACCTATAGTTGGATCAGAAAATTTTCCGTTGTTTGAGCCACTCTGCTGTGGGAGTTTTTTTTTAGATAAAAGGGGGTCTTCAGGCGGTCTCCGATTATTTATAGCTTAACGGTTAGTGGGAGATAAAATAATCACCACGAGGAGATAAGAATTGAAAATCAGGAATGACTGCAAACCTAAATAAATAAATAAATATTCCTGGACGTTATCACACAGCATCATGTAGCCCCAAACTAAGCAGAGCTTGTATTATGGGAACCATATGATTGATATACTACATAGATACATTTTTTTTGTAAATACATACATATCATACATAGAAAAAAATTATATCTTGTGTAAGAATATTGTTATAAGCACAAAAGCCAATTGGAAAAAGTCAAGTTCATGGAAACTATTCGAAATTGTATGGGTGCCGGCCATTATACCGGCGCGGGCGCAGGATAAGGACAAGCAATGCATCAAGGAAGCGCCGCCGATGCCCGATAGTGCAGACACGACCCCTCAGTCACTGGTCACGACCCACCTAATGCCGAATGATGATATCGAATGCCAATTACAACTGAATACTGATATCGGAAAAAGACGCATCATCAGCTGGCAAAGGCCATTGCTTTCTTTGCAGAAGCAGCTGTGCAAATGACAAATGAGGCAATGAATGAGTATCTGCTGGTTGCATCTATCATCATCAGCCTATAGCATACACATAGTTTTTATTTTATTTTATTTAATTTTATTTTAAAAACAAAATCCACAGCTCTTGAGTATAATATAAATTAAACTTATCACCTTAACTGAAAGCCAAAGTCGGATTTACATTTTACGAGTATTACATAATGACATCGACAGTATCATAAAATATCTCGCCTAATTTTACTTATATTATTATAAATACAAGGTAGTACACCTAATAATAATACACTATACTATTGTAGTTAGATCCATAGAGACTCTCTCTGTGGTAGTTTTGGATCTTTTCGATTTGTTGTTGTATTCTCATTATTATGATGACTGATCTGACCACACGTCCTATTTTTTTGAACGTCTTAAAAAAGGAGGGTTTTCATATCGTTGTATTTTTTTTAAATATTTGTTACTTCATACTCCGTCATTAATTAAACGATTTGGAAAATTTTGTTTTCGTTTGGGAATGTACCTTTAGGTCCCATTTGGCTCCATTTCAATTTATAAAAAAATACCACCCCTAAAGGACCTGACGGTCGGTTTTTTTAAATCAGTAACTTTGTAAAAATGGTTTTCAAGTTTATTTGCAGCTACTGAATTATTATTTTATATGGTATCAATGTTAACATTGTTCAACGAAGTAATTGCTAGTACTCACGTATTGAGGAAACCTGCAATTACCTACTTATTTTATTCGTTAAATGTGTTTATTTGTTAAATAAAAACAAAAACGCAAATGAACCTCTTTAACGTGTCTGTTAATGTATGTAATTAACTTATTTAGATTGAGATCTCTCTAGGTTAAGACCGTGTACATTGCTATGTGTTATGCTAGTGGATTTAACTGATAGTGATTTATATATATTTTCTTAGTGGATTTTATTTTAGTGGTTTTTTTTTTGTGATAAGGGGTTACGGTCAGTAAGGTCTGCACTTTCCTATCACAATCACAAGACTGCAGCTTTTAGAGGAAGTTTTAGGTATTCGGCAACGAAGTGCTGGAACAATATTCCACCCCCCATCCGCAATGCTAACACCAAATATACATTTAAATTAAATTTCAAAAAGTTTTTGTTGCAAAAGCAAATAGAGGGTATTCCCAAGCACTTCGTATGCCAGAAATAAAATAAAACTCCCATAAATTATTTTGTTACACTATTGTCATTATTAAAAACACATATTATTATTACACACTTTAATCAAAATTCAAAATTTAGGAATGTTATTTGCTACACAACCTTCATATTTCATAGCTAGGTACGTAACCACACATTATTTTGCGGCTCGTTCTGCTCGCTCTCGATTAGGTCTTGACTGAAAATCAGTGTTTTTGCTTTAAAGCAAAAAATTTCACTGAGGCAAGGCCTTTTTGTCTTGCTGCAGCACACACAAACTTACATAAAAGTTCATATAATTCGTAGGTTCTTTAAAATGTTTGTGTTTTTTTTCTCTTTCTATTAATGTAATTTTTTTGTGCTTATATATATCTTGTTATTAATGTAAATTGTGTGCTTGTAGTAACAAATAAATGATTTATCTATCTATCTATCTATCTATCTATTTATATACTGTACCTAACATGATAAAGTTAATTTGATTTGGTTTTCAGTACTTTGTTCCGTCATACTTTCCTTTTTCACCGTTTTTTACTCGAGTTCTTTTTGTGAAGGTTTCGTGGGTCTCGTTTTAATTAAATTCTAGTTCTGATTATGGACCTACCTACTTTGTTCCTTTTATTTCAATATTCTAGAACAGCTATGTAAGTTATACTATAACGCTCTGAGTGCTGAAAACACAACGGCGTTGCCACTCAGGGCATAGCGCGTTGCGTGATTCGAGGCCCGCAGTCAACGTGTTTATGTATAATAAATGACCTCTTTAGAATAGTATGCATAGAGTCGCCATTGATAAGGCGGCTTTTTGTTGCATTTTTGATAAGATACATACGTGTTTGATTCCTGATGCAGGACTTAATAAAAAATAGTTTAGATTTTATGATCTGAAAGTAGGTACCTACTCAATATTTGCTCTAGCACTGAATGGGGGGTGTGGTATTTATGTGTATTATTTGGTACAAGGAAAATGTTGACTGTTTGTGGACGACCTCTGTGGCGCAGTGGGCGAACGAACAGGTCCCCCCTGAGACGCAAAAGTTGCGGATTCGTTTCCTGCCGCCTGCAATTTTTGTAACGGGTCTGAGTGTTTTCAATGTATAAAAAAAAGTATATTAGTATATCTAATGTGGCTCCCATAGCACAAGCTCTGTTTAGGGCTAGATGATGCTGTGTGATATTGTCCAGCATTATTTATTTATTTTTGACTGTTTGTAGTGTTGATACACTATATCTACATTAATATTATAAAGAGGAAAAAATTGTATTTTTGTGTGTGTTATTTTAACGTGATGTTTGTAATTAATAAACTTGTGCAACACTACTGTGCCGATTTCATAAATTCTTTCGCCATTGTAAAGCTACATTCACCCTGAGTAACATAGGCCTTAACCCGTGCGAAGCCGGGACCGGCCCTAGTACCTATATAATAATAAATAATAAATAACGCTGGACTATCACACAGCATCATATAGCCCCAAACTAAGCAGAGCTTGTATTATGGGAACCACATGATTGATACACTACACATATTTTTTTTTTGTAAATACGTACATATTATAGAAAACACCCAGATCCGAGACAAATATCTAACAGAACATGCAAACATTTGTCCCACAGCGGGAATCGAACCCGCAACCTTCTGCGTCTCAGGCGGACCTTCGCCCACTGCGCCACAGAGCAGTCTCTATACTCATTAAGGATATTTATTATTTTAGCAAACGCGAGTGCAACGCATGTTGTCTGACCTGGTGCAACTCGTTCAGCTCTCTGTGACAGCTACCGCCCTAGCTCTCTACTACCTCATCTACTGCTACATGCAGCTCATCTACTACACCCTGAAGAGTGCAATGTACTTCCACAACGCTGATGGGTAAGTATCATCGTCTTGTTTTTACAACGCAGGGTCACACAAATTACTAAAATACCAATGGACTATACAAACATGCTTATTTAGTATTTAGGTAGTAGATATAATGTCAGTGTGGTACTCAATACACTCAGCTTACGACACTAGCGTATATCAGTCGATTTCTGGATATAAAAAAAAACTGCTTCCCTGATCCGCAGAGTGCTAGTCAGAACAGCATCCTAAAACAACATCAGATAGGTGTGACTCCCCACTGTGGAGATGCTTTGTTATGAGGGGTGGCCACTTTAGCTTAGACTACATAATTATGTAAATCTTTTATTTATTCATTAGATTCTTATACCTAGACTACATATCAGATAGTATTTATTTAACTTAAAACAATTAGTCTTAAAATTAAAAATGAGAAAATCCAATTGGAATGGCTACCTAATCATACGCAGGCAGTGTAGTCCCGAGAGCCTCAGGTGGGTAGGAAATGATCTTTGGTTTCATCTGAGATGAAACCAAAAGGTTATAAAAGCTTACTTAGATTCTATTCAACAGGCCAATGAAAATTACGATCGGTGTGGTCACAGTGACGTCATTGGTGGTGGGATTTAATCTGTTACTACGGATAGAAAGACTAATCGGAATCGTCTACTGAGTTTCACTTCAAAAAATCTTTATAGACCCGTGATTTGCAAACAAGTGGATAATTACTAATGTGGTTTTAACGATTTGAAATTCAAGATGAGCATAACGGTTGTGAATCGTTAAATTATTAAATCTGTTCAGACATCAAATTGTTTTCTTTCACACCTCAGACTTGGAGGCTAATTGCTTTTGAACTTGAACCGCGACGGATTTGGCGTAACGACCGCTGTCCACCTGGACATTGTTGCCGCGAGTACCCTGACGTTCAATAGCGGACGCGACTTGCTGATGCAGTTTTCCGTCTCGGCTGAAACTGCCTTTGCTTACCAAAGTCTTGTGGAAATTAATTTATCTACTTATTAATGATTGAATAATCTGCAGGTAGATTTCTGCGAAACATAGGGTGTTATTACGGAAACTATTGTCATTACTTCGGTTAACGATTATTTTTCGTATTTCTTGATGCTTTAGCTTCTGATGGTCTACGGGCGGAAACTATCGTATCTCAGGAGTTGCTCAAAGGCAAGTAAATACATTTATTTATAACAAGATTTTTTCAGTAACTAGTTAAATCTCCAGAAATTCGCATCATTTAGTTTAATTAATAATTTCTCTTACCTATAAATATTTTTTAAAGGGTTGGTTACTACTTGCTGTGTCTAAAATTGAACTCATAGTCTTTTTGTACCTAACATTATGCCTGCAATAAATAAATGATGATATGAATTAAATAAATATTCATGTCCTGGAACAAAATATTGTTTCATATAAGTGAAATATTTGACATTATGTTAGGTCCGATAACCCTGATAGCCATACGTTAAACAATCTCAGAGACGCAATACAGCCTCATGGGCAAGTTGCGATCGACAGTCGCGTCCGATTACACTTTGCCAGATTTAGGAAGTAAAGTGATTATGCCCCCGCGCGGGCGAAGAGCTCTCAGCATTTCTCGGATGAAGAACCACAGCGGAGGTTCAACACTTGATGGTCAGACATCGTGGAGGTCGCGCGCGCTCCTCAATTGTTTCTTCGCTTCTTCTTTCGCGCGCTTACTGTGCTTCGCTCTACCTTATCATTTTTCAAAGTAAAACTTAAGTGGCAGTGTTGTTGAATGAACTTTTGTGACAGCAAAGTGCAACGCGAAAATGGTGCTAAGTGTGAGGTAAGTGGAGTATGGAGATAGTTTTATTGTTTTGACTTTAGATGAGCATTTAAACGCTACATAAGATAATTTGTTGTGTATAATGAGTGATTACCAAAGCAAATAGAATACATTAAAGACTCGGTGAATTTAAATAAAAAACAAGTATTCATTAAAATTCTCTTACAAATAGTGGTTTAGGTATTTATTGAGCTTTCCATAAAAAGTAGGTACTTAAGTATTTATTTTAGTGTTAACCCTCACTAATGGAATTTTTAAGATTAAAATATTTCTACCAATACACGGGTAGTACCTTAGATTTTTTAATACTAAGTCTAAAAAAAATGAACTCAGTCAGGACTTGAATGAGAAGGTGATGATCTTAAAAATATTGTAGATACCTACCTATACCTGGATAGGAGGACGTTAAATTAAACTCTGCCTTTTGATCTTTATTTCCTTTTATTATGGAGTTAACAGGGGAAAATAAGTCTAAATGTATAGCGTTTTGATGGATAAATGGCAATGATTCTATTTTTGCTTTCTCAATGATCCCTTTTATCCCTGTTGATTTGCCAATGAAGGTGGACCTACATTGGCAATTATGTAGATTCTTTCACTGAGTCTAAGGACGTTTAATCTGTTTGGCAAAAAATCAAGATATTTTTAAAATTACTAAGAGGTTTACATCTGCGAATGTCAAATCCGTCCGGAATTGTAAAGAAGATAATATTTAGGAATGCGATTAACCATTTTTGAAGATTTGCGAAAGGCTGCTGGTAGAAGCTGGATGCGTCGAGCTGAAGACAGGGCGCAATGGCGCTCATTAGGGGAGGCCTATGTCCAGCAGCAGACTGCTATAAGCTGATGAATGATGAAGATGCGATAAAACTCTGAATGTCATTTAAATAACGTGTTGAATATTTTAAAGCAATGTAATTCTGACAACAGATAAATGTTTAGTCAATATTCAATAAAAAAATCGTGAAAAAAATATGCGAATCAGAAGACAGCAAAATTATATTTGTACTAGTTCTGTGACCCCGCTACGCTTGAACGCTGTAGAAGGCGTGCTTTATCCATCTCTACGCTTTAGAGTTAACAATTTGAACAGCAGCTAAAACTTTTCCATTATAAAATAAATCTAAATCAAGAATTCGATTTTACTATTGAAATAAGTTTATTTTCAGAGCAGTAAAATACAATTATCTGAAACTTGCTTTCGCCCGTGGCTTCGCTCGAGTGGTGCGGCAATAAACAGTAGCATATGTGTTAATCCAGGTCAAAATCTATTTATATTCTACGTTTAGTTGAGTGGGAACGAACATACACACGCACGCACACAAAAACTTAATATTATTATGGTAACATTGTAACTTACTAAAATTTTGATTTATCTAACGCATTGTCTCTATCCGAAGTTCAGATTCTCTAAAAATCAATTCAAATTATAAACTAATCTGAGCGTATAAAAATCACAGCAAGTCAGTGATCTTTTTGAATAATATTTATATTATAGCAAGGAACTAAGCCCTAAGAGATAAACAAGCTTACTTAATTTGGTATTTTTTTAATTGATTATGAATAAAATTGTACTTCGTCTGCGTATCTAAGGCTGTGAGGATGATATAAGTGCAAGTGTTGTGTAGGTACAGTGTTGCGTACAGCGAGTAAAACTTTCCACTTGACACTGTAAGTATAAACTGCCTAGCTCAGATCCAAAAATATTAAAATACATCTGTAAGTGTAAATTCATAAAAAAATACGAATAAAAAATACAGGTATTGGAAAAAGTTTTTTTTTATTAATTTCAAAAATAAAACATTTGGTTACAGCATCTCATTCCGGGAACTCTATGTGTGTGAGGTCACGCGCACATTATCGCAAGACACCCGCGATGCGCGCCGGCCGTGGCGCGTGCTAACGGTGCGTTCCGCCGTTCCTCACCTACAGATCATACCCTTCATAATTGATTGATCCCTGACGATGACAAAGGCTAAATGATGCCTTTTTATCCAAAAAAGGAAAAAAAAAACTGGAAGTAATTTTATTCCGGGGTATTTTTTATTCTTTATCAACAACAAGCTTAGTACGTTGATCTTCTTCTAGCGATAAATAGATTTTATGTAATAGGTACCTAATTCAAATTTCGCTAACAGACTTCTAAAATATCATAGTGAATTGTGGCTTGAATAGGTACTTTTAGGTTACCTGTTAGTACTTGTTCTTCATAAGCTTTACTGATTGCCCAATTTGTACTGCTAATCATCATCATTATACTTATCATGCAAATCCATAAATTCTGGATATAATGTGAATTTTCTCGATCCAGCAAAATCCATACACATTTTGCTAAACAAGCCACCCAAGGAACCCGTAAAGTAACTTGAAATAAAAAAATTAAACGTTTGTACGGTAAAATTATGTCTAATCTCACGAATAACTTTGCTGCCGTAACTTTTGTTCAATCTACATAAACTTACATATCTTCTTCATCGCAACTTTGATGATACCACTAAGTATTTTGGTTTTGATAATAATATAACTAAGACATCCAAAAGGGAGAGATGAAATCAGTCCAAGAGCTAAGGTCATAGACATTGTTGATGTATGAACAATCTGTGTTATGGTATGAGGAAGAAAATAAGTCTCTTTCTGTAACTATAGCGAGACTAGTTCTGATTTTCCAAGTAATTGCACCCTTTCGTTTGACGTGTGGATTGTGAGGAATGCGATAAGTTGATTTGTGATTGCTTTACTCTCGCTTGAGCTTCCTTGTATGACAGGCAAGCTTAGGTGATACATTAGGCAAAGGACAGTGTATGTGTGGGTAGTGATAGTTTCATACTATTCTTTCTGATTTGCATAAGTAGCATTATATTTTTATACTCCAATGTAATTAATAAAATTGTCATCTTGTATAATCGATATAATTATAAATAATTGACAGCGTGCGCAGAATTTTGATGCAGACTTTTTTCCATGTTTTCCACTCTTAGAGTATAAATATCTCGATGTCTTGTATGTAAAATTATGATGGATGAGCCTTGATGTGTTTGCAATATTCCGATATTAAAACTGGTTTATAAACTCGAAAATGAGCGCGCGCGTGTTTGTGTGTGTGTGTGTGTCCTCCGCCTAACGGCTATAAGGATTTTGATGAAATTTAGTATATACATAGTTTCTGACGTGGAACACATAGGTTACTGTTTTATTCGGCTACGACGCGAGCGAAGCCACGGATGGCAGCTAATATTTTATAATTAAACTCAATTATTTTAATTTTTTTCAATAGATTAAAAAAAAATATTTTGTGTGTGTGTGTGTATGTTTATAATAAATAAACTCAAAAACTACTGTGCAGATTTCAAAAATTCTTTTACTATTGAAAAGCTACATTCACCCTGAGTAACATAGGCTATATTTATTGCAAGAAAAGATTAAGGATCCTTACTAAAAATTAGTAACGTAACCCATGGTGTAAATAAGTGCCCTAACCCGTGCGAAGCCGGGACGGGCTGCTAGTAAAAAATATAAGTAGACCAAATGCTACTAAATGTTATCATAGTTTCAAATTAATTCTCATTTGAGTCAAATATTATACAAGTAGACAATAAAAAGTAAATAAACATGTGTGGGGTGTACCGCCATCCTTGAATGATTATGACCTAGTTAAAAGTGTGGAAGGAAGTCGTAATGAGTGGAGAAGTAGGAAGGCGCGAGGCCACGCCGAAGTTCCGACTGGCGGGGCTGAGGCCTATTTCAAATGATGTATTAGCCAAATTATCTAACAGAATTGCTATAAGGGAAAGGAGGATGAAGCCTGTTTTCTTTGAAAAAATTATGATCAACTGATTGAAGGTGAGAAGTAGATATCAAAATATTCTTTTCATCATTTCCCTGCCCTTATCCCACTCTAGATGGGGTAGGCACAACATGTTTTCTTTCTCCATTCACTCCTATCGGCTGTCAACTCCGTGCTCATTTCTTTCACTCTCATATCCTATTTCACACAATCCATCCATCTTTTATTCGGCCTCCCTCTTACTCGTACATCCAGTTACATTCATACTCATCACTTTTTTAGTCACATAGTTTCCATCCCTCGTCATCACATGCCCATACCATGCTATTCTTCCACACCTCACCTTATCTGCCACAGGTGCTACTTTCAAGCTTCCCCTGATATAATCTTTTCTTATTTTTTCCATCCTTGTCACACCACACATCCATCCAGTAGCATGAACTCTTCTTTTATGTTCTTAGGTTGAAAAATTAATATTATCATCATCGTCAGTTCACTACTGGATTTTAAGCTTCTCCTAATGAGCCCCATTGCGCCCTGTCCTCATCCTGCTTAGATTATAAAACTTTCGTAGCATTTGCGCAGCATACAATTTTACAAATTGGTGATGTCAAAAGAAACTGAGTAAATAACAGTATTTTGATCTCAATAGTATTATTCAATTAGGTATGGATATTTAAAATCTGTTATAGTTTTTGCAAATTATCTCAAGTCATTGTCTCGGTCTGGATACAAAAGACATAAACGCGCTCACCGTGCTACGAGAAATGAAGTCAAAGTTCAATTTACCTGCAGTTAGAGTTCATTTTGCTTGCACTCAACTTTTTTGTGCTCAATCTTAGAAAAAAGTCTTAAAAGTAAGTACTAGTACTTAAGGTGTCTGGTTCAATATCATCAGTTTGAATACTACTGTTTGTAGCTTAAGTTAGCTATGGTTACATATTTTGATAATCACCCTAGTATAACTGTCCGGAACAGTTGCAGTAAATTCCTCAAGGTACATAACGCAGTTAATTAGTTTTTTCTCGCATAGATAATATCCCGTATACTCTCTCTCTCTCTCTTTCTCTGTAGGAGAGCACTACCATCCACGGGAAGAAACATAGATACGAATTCTTTCCTTCGCTATAGGGTCACTTTTCAATACAACAAATTTTAAAATTACCTACAACAAATTGAGATATAATATTAGAAACCGCGATGTTTCTGACAATATTTTTGAATGGGTGTCGTAGGGATGACTAAGGGATAACACCAGTGTAAGATAAAAGACAAAAATAAAGAAACATTTATTTGAGTTACAAATTATAAAAAAGTAAACAAAAGACCACATCACACCAGTCTATATCAGTCCACTGCTGGACATAGGCCTCCCCTAAAAAAGGGGTATATGCCTATAATGGCCACGCTGCTTGGCATACGAATTGGGTTTCGCAGGGCACAACTTTTCCCACCGCCAACGCTGCTGCCCGTTGGCGGCCAGGGGATTTAGCTGTGCTATGTTACAATCAGCTGGCCACCCCGTTTGTTAGTTAACAGGGTGTACCACATGCAGGTGAGGTTGGCTTAGATCCATCTTCACTCCCAGGTTGGAACCCCAAACAAAAGACAAGTGCTTAAAATCTAATGAGAGAAACAGTGACACCTGATAACTTAACGCCAACAATACTATCTTCGAACGGCTTTCTACGCTTAAGAAGAGAGAGATATAAGTACCTACTTATTCCTTTTTTAGAAGTCCGGTAAACGTAGATATACCTACTCGCCTATAATGCCGATTCAGATAACAGTTCTATTTCAATTGTTTCTCAGCCAAGTCAGAAGTTACTAGTCGTGGTCGTAACTAGTGGTTCCCGCAAACTATGACCCGCGGCAACGTAACCAAATTGAAGTTACGCTATGTCCCCGCTGGATGTAATGAGTAACGGAATCACGAGCTGAGATTAATAGGGTGTAGTTGGATAATAAGAGTACTTAGGTAGCAAAGAAAGACTACTAGATAAACTAGGCAGTTTTTTCAACAAAATTGTTAAAGTTAGGTAGGTACGGAGAAATTAACTTCTTTCTTATATCTTAGCGAAACCTATATCGAGATATTATACATCTCGATGGATACCTAGTATGGTTTTATATAGAAACGCATACATTGTAAAAAAATTAAATAGAAAAAATATACTTGGATACCATTATAGTTCGCCAGTCTGATTAATTTTTATGAGTACTTAAATATACACACATAATTAATTTTGGGATATCTTTAGATAAGAAATTAAATAAAGTTAGGGACGGGGTCATCTAGTTTAAAGTTTTCGAAACGTGAAGTCTCCAGGTTCACGATGGATTTTTAAGAGTACTTTGGAGGCATGGTCCTCCAAAGTGCTAATGCACATGGTCCTGCTTCATGAAGTTTCAGTAAAAGTGGTGGGCATCAATTAAATCAAACTTTATTTTTTGATTGAAGCTTGGATCACACATCGATTGACCTAAGCCTTGATCCTTTAATTTAGGCAGCGATCACAAAACAAACCGACTGCACTTTGATGCAGTAAACAGTAGCGAAAGTTAGTGCCTACAGAATAAGTGTCGGATTGACCGATTTAGAAATACCACCGCTACTCTACCAGGATGGACGAAGGACGTCCGCCCTCCCCCTCACCCCACACACAGTTTATATCCAGTAAATTTGTACGGATACATGACAGATACGTATTTCTTTCATCCATACTGGCATTTACATCAATTGGCAATTACATCAGCAGGCGTACTGCAAAGTACCATACCTGGTCAATATCCCACCTTGTCGTACCAAAAGATTCGCTTCCACGTTTATTGTTAGTACTAGTAAGGAGTGGAACTTGCTTCCGGCGTCTGTTTTCCCGGATCAGTACAATCTCGGAGTATTCAAATCCAGAGTGAATCGGTTCCTTCTAGGCAAGCGTGCACCATCTTAGACCACATCTTCACCTGTTTCAGGTATGATAGTTGTCAAACGCTTGACTCTTTTGTGTAAAAAAAAACAGTATTCGATGACAAAACGGAATGCCATAATTTAACGGACCGACATTTTTTACTGTATACTAAATACTGTGTCATATGTGAAGTAGCTCATACGCATAAAAAAAAAAACGTATCCGATAAAGATCATGTGTGAGCGGGCTTTAACCCAAGTCCTCGTACAAGGTCCAAGTCCTACTTGTAAAGTAGCTAGGGACTTAACAATTAGACGAGATCAAGCCAACTTTATATAATTCAGCTGAGCTCGATAAAGTTAAAATTTATCGCATGACCCGTTTTGACCAATACCGATCGATAGCCAACAAATCCATCTTTCATCCATCCGATTAGTCTTTAGTCTTTAGTCTTGCACTAAGGATGCTAGGTCACGCTCCGGCGGTAGCCTTTGGAAGGTCAACGACTTCCGAACTTCATTCACAATTAACTGATTGACGGAATTGATTAAATTATAATCTTGCACTTACTTATGTAATATGCAATAAGGTAGTTTACGCGGGTATGTAACTACATAATGAGTATATGGTATGCGCGCTAGATAAAATTGAAATGGTTGATGTTTGACAGGGATGCGCTTATTCCTTTTTTCGTCTTATGAGCTAGTTTGGCCAACTCACAACTCCCAAGAACCCCACAATGGCTTGATGACACATTTTAACGTGTCTTGCATTGCACAAAAGCGCTCAGATCTAAATGCCATTAAACGGTCACCCATCCAAGTAGTCATCGGGCGAGCTTGCTTGCTTAACCAAGATGATCTGCTAACTAATAATCCCCACTACCGCATCTATAATTTTAATTTATTTTATCTTATAGTTTATATAGTCTATATAGTTTAACACGAATAATTATGTCATTAAAGGTAAGGTAAGTAAATTAATAATATATAATTATATGCACGCCAATAAAATTTGCACATATGCGTGATTTGCCCCCGCAAATGGGACCAAAAACTTATCTATAGGTAGGTAAATGTATGTCCCAAGCTTGAACTTTCTCCAACTAAAATCAACACCATAATTTTAGGGGTTGAAAAGTCAATTTACTTAAAGTTTACCAATGTTACGTTAGAACAGAGTACCTGTGACAAGATTATGACACACAATGACTGTTGTACTGTACCTAATGACACCAAGAAACCCGAAAAGGTAAACGACCCCCGGGAACCATTCACCTCACCTATTTCGGTCCCGTTAAAATGAATTTAAATAAGAAAAATATCGATCAGAACTGAAAACAATGGGCCATGCACCTGATATAATTTTAGAAACAGTAGACCGTCAGTAATTGTTATTGATTCCACAGGAATGATTCAATTCCGCTCTCTGTTATTACTTCACCGTATCTTTGACCCCACATTAGTTATAGCAGAAAAATTACCATCCGAAATTTGAACCTTGCTACTTGAGAATAAGGATTTTCTTTGTGATATAATAGGACAAAGGTAAAGTAATATTGCTGATCACGAACAGGTCATGAGTTTGACTACGTTTATTCGCATTTATTTAATGATAGTTCAAACATTAGGATGCATCACGATTCATATTTGATTTGCTTTGGTAACATGCTATTTGATAAATTTCTTTATTCAACTAAACAAGTGAAATTGTAGAGGGTAACTTTGAGGAATAGAAACATACTCTTTACTAACGATATAAAACACGGATCCACTTACTTTGTTGTTGTTCTGTTTCAGATTATTTGTATGCAGTTTGCTTCTAGTCTCAAAAGTAAGTGTTCAAGAACTCTATGTGTTTTATTCTCTGAATAGAAATAAAAATAAATAGTCCTGTTTTCAGAACACTGTTTAAACACCACCAGGCCAAGTGTGTTACCATCTTTCTAAGCGCTGGTGTTTAAAATTTATGAGGCTGCAGTACCAACCAATCAGAACAGAATCAGAATTATAAATTCTAGGATTAAAGAATACAGAGTGGGGATTTTTTTTTAGTTTAGAGTTAAATACATGAGTCTAAGAGTTGACTATTAGATTACTTTAATCACTGCATGTAGCATATAATTTTGATTGTTAAATAGAACTAAGTATACAGGTTGGGGAAAAATTTTATGTCATTGAGAGCATTTGGCAAATGAAGCTTCATAAAAATTATATGAATTTTTTTTAATTTCATTTTTCAAATTCTTAGGATTTTATATGTTAAGTATCTTTTGGAAAATTGTTCCTCGTGAGTGAGAAATAGAGTCTATTGAGGCCGAACATTTTTTCTAAAAATATAAAAAGTGGTTGTTTTTTTTTCTACAAAATAAACCCATAGTTTCCTTAGAAGAAAAAAATTCTAACTACAAATAAGTGGTAGCTTCCCTCAATGAGGTAAAATTTTGCCCCACCCTGTATACTTAGTTCTATTGAACAATCAAAAAAATATGCTACAGGTGGGTATTAAAGTAATCTAATAGATAACTAATTGAGTTGTGTGGCGTATAACTAACTCTTAATATTTTTTCTTTAGCCAGCAAGCACAGCAGTGCCCCATTTGGACACTTCAGTCGAAGCAGACCTGGAATCAACGGAGGTGTCAGTGATATCAGTGTCAAGTTCATCTTCATCAGCGGAACTGCACGAGGGATCTGGAGATGATCCTCCCGACCCATTATCCAGTTTAAAAATAAAGGTATGTTTTATGTGTTTACTTATTCAATTTTGGGAAAATTAATAGTTCCTCTATCATCCGACAATAGAAAAACAATATTTCAAGTGATATTGCACCTGTTTTTGCATTATTTTAACGAAGAAATGGTAAGTATTACGTGGTATTAGTTATTAACATATTTAACAATACATAGTCGCTATTACATTAATGGGACCAAACGCGAAATATACCCTTCCCAACGAATAAAATATTTTCCAAATTGGTTCATAAATGACGAAGTAATGAGGTCATAAACATAAAAAATACATCTAAATTGAGAACCTCCTTTTTTTTAACCGACTTCAAACACAAGAGGAGGTTGTTTTTGATGTCGGGTAAAAATTGTCGTGAGCTGTTATCCTAAATCTTAGAATATCTCTACATCGGTACTACACACACACTACGGCGTAGAAGGCCTCTACGTTTGGCACATTGTTCGGTTATTTTATATTGATACCTACCTGTTAAAAGGATAAATAGAACCCAAGTCATATCCAAAGTGACAAATTAGAATTACTACTTCCGGCGTCGAAAGTATCAGTTTTAGGCTAAATACTGGGAGCGAGAGCTGTAACTATTAAAAACAAACAAAAAAAAAAACAAACAAACATCTTCACGACATTTTTCCCCATTATGGATATTTTCAAATATTGCTCAGTACGCAAATCTATTGAGGATACCTTAACGGGGGTAGTCAGAGGCAAGTCCAAACATTACGTTCGATACATGCCCACTTTTTGCAAGCAGCTAGCATTCCACGTGACAAGTTGCAAGCCCATCGCCGCTTTTTATTGGAACACTAACCTAGCACATACCTTTCGAACTTTTCAGTTCGAGGGCATGCCGGTTTCCTCACGATGTTTTCCTTCACCGTTTCGAGCGCGTGGTAATGCGCACAAAAATTTTTCGAATTGAAGAATTCATTGGTGCACGGCTGGGATTCGAACCTACGACCCCCAGATCTTAAGTCGGGGTACATCCCACTAGGCCACCATGGCTCCAAATCCATGTGATACATAAATTAATCTAATTAAAATGTCACACTTAAAAATAAAATTAAACCTTTTTAACGACACAAACGTTTTTAACACAAGTAATAAAATAAAATTAGTTCATTGAGCCCATGACAATTTTCATCCATTTATATTGAATGGGACAGTCATTGCGGGATACCATCATCTTTAGCTACCATCATCTTTATGCTGTTGCCGCTGCCTCGCACACGCTGAAGTATTGATGCGACTTTCTTTCGAATGACCGCATGAAAGCCATCCGTGCGCACCTCCAGGAACATCCCAGAGGCAGGGGCGGATTGCCCAATAGGCCAAGTAAGCCCGGGCCTAGAGCGGCAAAATTTAGAGGGCGGCAAAAATTGGTGTTTTTATTTAAGTATGTATCAAAAAGTCAACCATCACTTCATATATAGCGGAACGCGATGTGTTTATTCTATTGTGTCTGGTATCCAGGCTTAACAGAGGTAATGGTCGCACGGGTGGTAGTTTCGCGAAAAAGTTTGCAACCCTAGTGAAGTCAAGCGCACCTTTCGAAAAGCCAAAGGCAAAGAGTAGGAGGTGGTACTTTTTTCGTGCTTCAGTAGGGGGGCGGCAATCTTTCATGCTTTACAGCGAGTAGGGGGGCGGCAATATTTCATATGCCTAGGGCGACCAATGGATCAAATCCACCCCTGCCCAGAGGCACTGCAAAAACGGGGCAGCTGCATCATCATCCTAAATACATTGTTATATTGGACTCGCAGGGTACTGTAACGGCTACCTTGAGTTACATAAATTATTTATGTATGTATCATCGATACGACAAACAAGAAGTATATCTACCTCGAAAAACGCTCGGATTGGAGGAGAGTAGTCCAACAGAAGGTCTAGGTGTGACGAACTTAAAAATAAACCGCCTTCCAACATAGTGTTGGAATTACCCTTACGTACTGGGCACGGATTGGACACGTTACATACATTTTCCGTTCGTGCAACAACCGTGGTGTAGATGAACGTCGTCCGGGCCCAGACGGGACACGGATCATGCACTGTGTGGCATAAATTGTCTCATACAAATTTTCAAATCCGTGCCCCGTCCAGGCGACGTACACGTACACGGCACGCCCCGGGCACGGCCCAGTCTAATAAGAATCATCAGCTGGTCAAAAATATGTGCCTGAAATTTTCCCTTCAAAATGCCATAAAGTGTTGTGTCGTTTCTTCTTTTGTGTAACACGAAGAGTAGTTTAAAACTTAGTAAAGTTCTTTAGGCTCCAAGGGCTCATCCGGATATACTGCCACCAAGCCTATGCCTATTTCTGTCGTGATGCCTGCCGGTCTGAAGGGCTGCTGGTGAAATTGCAGGCACATGAGGCGTAACACCTTCATGCCTCAAGTTGATCTCTGATCGTACCCTAGCACGTTCCAAACTTGTGTGACCTATAGAACAATACTTAACCATTACTTTTTAGTATTGGTTACATCAGGTGGGCCATGTGCTATATCTTCCATCGGGATCGCATGCGTCCCAATACGATACGAATGTTTTATGAACTCTTATTGGAATAGCGCAGGAGGGACGGAGGAATGCAAGCGCCCTTCTTCTATTCCGGTTTATTATCACGGCAGTGTGTAACTACCGTCCGAATAAATAATGTACCTACTAAAAACAGATATAGCATCCAGTATTATCGACAATAACGCGCCTGTGTGGGGGAGCCTTTACACTCGGAACGACGTATAATAGGGATGATGCCTGGGTAGAAAAATAATAATTCTAATTAGTCCTTCAATTAGATTATCAAAAAATATTGGACACATATTTTTTTATTTTTAAAATCAATGGAAATCGACAATGTTATTGAGCGTCAAAGTACGGTAGTGGGGGCTCGTGACGTCACTTGTATGTAAAAAGTGTACTTACCCGTGACGTCACGCGGAACTTCAACGCACTATATCTTTGTCAGTTTAGTTTAATTGATAAAAGAAAAAATAAGTGTCCAATATTTTTTGATAATGTAAATGACGGACTAATTAGATTTTTTCAGGCATCTAACCTATTATCCGCTTCTTGATTGATTGATTGAGATTGTAATTAAATGTCTATTTTTCAGAATGAAACCAGAGAAGCCTTGAAAACAGATGGAAGTGAACAAGATCCCGTAAGTTTTATTTCCTAAATTACCTAGGTTATTGAATTTTCAGACACTAAAAATTAAAGCTACTTACCTATTACCTAATTGTGTATCCTACTACTTATTATTTTAAAGGCGAAAGTTTATGAAAAGGAAACGTATGTAAAATATGAATCTTTGTTCCTTCTTTACGCCAAATATACTGAACTGATTGGGCTAAAGTTTTACACATATATATGGAGTGCTAAACCTGGACGAGGTACTTTTTACTAGGGTACCGCGAGAGCGAAGCCGCGAGAGCGAAGCGCGGGTCATTTAAAATCAAAAAAAATATAATGCCTTTTAGAAAATAATATAAAGCCTTTTAGAGCACTAAAATATTTTTATAATCTTGTAAAATTCATAGCGTTCTTACAAACGTGATCTTATCATAATAAAATAAAACGTTCCACTGACCTCACTCTCACTTTTAATAAATAGTAAAAAACAAAGTTGATCTGAATGCTACTTCATCAAATTGTTTCGTGGTTAAAATGGGGCTTTACTAAACAAATTGATAAAATACCTACTTAAGGGTTCTATCAGACAGAAAGCGTTCAGGCGGTCGAGCGTTCCGCGTTCGCGTTTTGCGTTCGTTATGTTGGTTTACGTTACATAGACATTACATACAGCAGGCGTTCGGTACCACGCGAATTCGTACTTGAATTTTATGACATAGAATGCAGAACGCGAACGCGGAACGCTTGAACGCGTGAACGCTTTCTGTCTGATAGGACCCTAAGGTGCTCGCGCGATGACTTGTGCACGCTTCAATTAGGAAGAAATGTGTGTGTTTAATCTCGTCGTGCGACGAAAACGCATCGCTTCATTGTACGATCGCTGACAATTAGGACGCCGCCTAAGACTCGTACAAACCACGGTCATACATAATAATGGGTGGCCCGAAAACGGAAAATAAATATTTGTAGGTACATTTGCTTATTGTGCGCTTCTACCACTCAATAAACAATGGTGTGGATTTTATTATGCATTTCCCTAAACTAAACTAAATTTTGAAGCTCCAAAATTCCCGACCCGCCCCGGCTTCGTACGGGTACATAGTAAACCTAAATGTTGCCATGCCCTTCCTGGGCTCATGTTGTTACATACCAAACATTGGATTTAAGAACTTTTTGTACCTACACATGAACTGACTTTGACTACATGACTTTGACTACATATAAACCTTCCTTTTGAATCACTCTATCTATTAAAAAAACAGCATCGCAATCCGTTGCGAAGTTTTAAAGATCTAAGCATATATAGGGACAGACAGACACCGGGAAGCGACTTTGTTTTATACTATGTAGTGATAAATTATTTTATCGAAATGAACAACAGAATCAACACTAATATTTAATAAATAGGTTAAATGCTTATCAAACTAGTGAATCAAGCAGTCGCACAATGTTATTAATACGGATAGTTACTTAAACACATAGGTATTCCTATAACATAAGAATGGAACAATAGATGGATGGATAAACTCTTATTGGTACACTAGAAAAAAAACTGTCCAGAAAAGTTTTATAAAATAAGTATTTATTTAAAAAAAAAACCCGACTGCATGGACAGGATTAAGTTTTTAGTACTCAGTCAGTTTAATACTTTTTAGTTCAACGTAAATTGAAAATGGCTTCTTACAGTTGCCATAATGGACTTTTAGAAATTTCATATAGCAAATGTCACCTTCGTGATCTAGACGAAAAAACATAACCTGACTAAAGAGGACTTCAGAGGGTAAAAAGGCACAATTGGCAAAAAATAATTTAAATCACAATTTTATGGTTTTTACCTAATTTTTAGTAAAGTGATATGGGCAAAACAATCTAAGAACATAATTCGCCAAACGTGTGTAAGAAGCCTAACATATTTGTAAGGAATTGGGTGAAAGGCAGTAATGGCACCAATTTACACCCATTAGTGTGACCAATGAAATAAGTACTTGTTGATTGATTTCTTCGACAAAGAAGCGATTCGTCACAATTTGTGTTTTCCTTTCGTTTTGTAGTAGGTACCTATTGACTGTACTCGAAACCTCTGGTTTTACTTTCTTTTGGTACTTTCCTTAGAGTCAGTAGGAGTAGGTATTTTATGAGCAAATTCAGAAATAATTTTTATTCATAGCAATTTCAGCTTTTTATATTAATTTATTCCTAAAATTATTGTATACTTTTAACGACATAATATTGATGAAAAGTATACCTATATATGACGATATATGACCTTTTATAATGTTTTTAAAGTGCCTCACTTAGGGGAATTTTGTAATTGTTGTAATATGCCAAGTATATGGGGCTTGATACCGCGACTTTCGCATCAATACCGGGACGCGCTGTCAATTGCGGTACCTTGTTAACTGCTTACCTGGACAATATTTATATAGAAATAACTTCAAGGTTTTCACCATAAACAATGAAAGTGAATATTCTAAACGTACAATAGTTACCAAACTATCTTTTCACGCGTGAAAACGCCGGGGCAAGGTGGCGCGTACGCATGGTGTTGCCCAACCCTCTTGCTGACTCAATGGGGCACTTGTGCAATGCACCATCATATTGTATACTAACTTATCCTAGCCTTATTGAAATGTAGCACCTATTTTGTATCTGCTATAAAGTAAAATAAATGGATAAATTCTTTTGTTGAGCTTGAAAGTCGGAATGGCTTAACGATCGAGAAAGTCGGAACCAACATCCTTACTTGCCTTCCTAAGCACGGAAGCGTTCAGTTCTAAATACCACTAAACAGTCATCTATCCAAGTAGTGTCACTACTGAGTGTAGTTTAACCAAGATGTTATGCTCAGAATAACGAATGAAGCCAACAAATAATCAAAGCAAGTAAAGCAAGTACCTACGAGACTTCTTCAAGCTGAATTAACCATTCAGTATGGACTTTAGTTTTAGTTCCCATCACTGATCTGTTAATACCTACATATCAATGACTAGCGGCCCGTCCCGACTTCGCACGGGTTAGGGCACTTTTTTACACCTTGGGTTACGTTACTTAAATTTTTGTAAAGATCCCTAATCTTTTCTAGCAATAAATATAGCCTATGTTACTCAGGGTGAATGTAAATTTCCAATGGTTAAAGAATTTTTGAAATCGGCACAGTAGTTTTTGAGTTTATTCATTATAACACACATAAAAATAAAAAAGAGTCCTCTTTATAACATTAGTGTAGATATCAAGATTAAGCTAAATGACAGGGGCTTAGGGGGTGATGGCAACTCAAGTTATTGAAATTCAGTTTGGCTTTTCTTAGAATATATTTTGGTGGGAATCACCTCTATTAGTCCTTAGTTTCCTAATAGTCGATATTACTCCTTAAGATTTGTAGGCACATAATGTTACTTATCATTTATCATTGCAACGTTGTCATATGAATTACAAGATAGATTAATAGTGTTGATGAACCATTCTGTAGCGGAGCTTACAAAAGAATAAGGATTAAAGATGGTCACGTTAAAATCTTCATTTTACTAAGAAATACATTTTTAACCGTTGCATAAAATCGTGATTAAAATATTTTCTATAATTACATTGTAAGTGTTTGTTATTTAATATCATACCATCTCATTTGTTTACGTGTTTATGGACTGTCGATAACAAAGCGAGTAATATTCATGATTTCACATCGATTCATCAGTATGGTAAAAAACTGTGAACAATTTTACACATGTATGTACTGAAGCGCTAAAAACTGTTCGCTTCCTAGACTTTTCAACAATGAAGGAATTTCAATGTACAGTATGTTGCTACAGTTTTTATCGAATCTACATAACGTAACTGGATACCTACATCATACAGTTCAAGACATTGAGTTCCCTATTTGAGAATACTTAGTGTAACATTGAACTTTCTCATTCGCATAGGAAATTGATTATTTACTACATTAGGCATATACTGCATTAGATATCTAATAATATACTATGTAAAACTAGAGACTAGCCCAAACAATCTACAAGCAGGTATATTTTTAAATATTCGAAAAGATCTGAATCCGTAAATTTTTATTTGATTGTATTTCTATTCCGACGGGTTTTTATGATCTTAAAAGCTGCTGATGATGATTCTGAATAACGATACGGCATAACAGCGCATCACAACATAACAGATCCTGACACAATAATTCTGGCTTAAACGTAACTGTCGGATTGGACTCGGAAACATTTCGAACCCTGGAAAATATCCCTGCTGATGACATTTACGATTGTTATGATACGTTAGGGTCTATTCGATCATTTTGCGTCAGTTTGGAGGGCCGCTTTAAATCTATATCACTCCAAGAACCTTGGTGTTGGCAATGCCTATAGAATTAACGAAACAGAACGATATCGCATGAACAGCAGTTTCAAGTTCAGTTGTGGTTCAGTGTCAGTCAGTGTATGTACACAGCGTGATAGTCATCTGACCGGGTCGCCGTCTGTGGCGTGTGATGAAATAGCTGTAGTTCGACTCACATTGCGCGTAAACCATGAACTATTCGCATGCCCTATAAATGAGGTGTTGCTGTTTGGAACCTACTTAGATACCATGAAGTTTACTGCTTACACACTTCCTAATCATTAGCTGTAATTAAAGTAAGTAGGTAGGTATACCTAACCTTTTTCTGTATTTCATTTGAACCATTCCGAGTGTTAAATGAGGATTATTTATTTATTTATTTATACAATCATTACACTTTTGCTTAGATGAGAGATTAAATTACTTTCTGTCTTATTCCAAAACGAAAACTAAAGATAGTCCGAATTTAAATCTGACATTTTGTATACAAAATACCAATTTTAAACCTAGACTATCTGTATTCTTCGTTTTGGAATAAGACATTTTAGGTCTAGATAGTACTCTAAAACATGTGTACACAGCATGGGTAAGTAATATAATAAGCAGTATCAGCTAACGGTTGGCAGACATTATTATACAAGTAGAACAATATGAAAATAGCAATGATAAAAAAAGGTTTAATTTGAATCCTTCGACTGGTGACTCGAAGACTCATTATTGTGAGCATGAGGCGCACTCTAATGAGAAAGTGGCTAGGGTATCTTTATTGAATTTACTTAAATGATTGTCGTTAATATCAACTGTATCACTATGACATATTGGTATCGATTCTGT
Organism: Horisme vitalbata; assembly: GCA_951804965.1. NCBI lineage: Eukaryota > Metazoa > Arthropoda > Insecta > Lepidoptera > Geometridae > Horisme > Horisme vitalbata. Next base: position 8,488,876 of record OX638102.1, read on the forward strand.
TGTTCACTTTTCTAAATTTATCTTAATTTGTCAGCATTAAAGTTATAGCTATCCCTATCATTTTCACCTATAAGTAAGGGACAGCATCACTTTTAGGACAGTCTAATTAAATTTAGTTTAGGAAAGTGCACAACAGAAGGCGAAACATTCTGCAAATGCATTCAACATTATTTAACAAATATATGGTTGGCCTTGATAAAAAATCAAGGTTAACTAATTAAATATTTAATTGTACAAATTAAGCTTATCGAACAGAATGAGCGACTAAAATAAATTCAAACAGTTATGAATATTTGACCACGTTAATTCTGAATACATTTACGATATTTACTTTCTGAACTTATTTAGTTTTATTATTTTACATCAGAATCAATTTGTACAAGTGTTGTGGCGACAATGAGTGTCTGCTGGTACTCCACTAGCCCAATTTTATAATGCTGCGTAGACGCCTCGCCGGCCGGCGTGCGAACCGCCCTGACATACTTTGCCAGCTATTTGTGACTTTTTGTACAAAACTTTGAAGGGGTCGTGACTGTGAAATGGTGCATTACCGGTGGTCGTCGGCGTAATTCGATAGTTTGTTTTGAACTTTTTTTATTTTCACCATAATGGATGCAATCTAGATCGCTTTTATCAACCACAGCTGCAGATTCAGGTCTTCGCTCACTTTCATGTTTTCAATAACGCGAGGTTTTAGGTCAGCTTATCTGTTAAGTTGAAGTAAACAGTCTAGTCTAACAGCTAGGTAATTAGCGGAGGTTGTAAAACTCATAAGTGTTGAAGGCAGTCAAAAGTCGCGTGTGCCGGAAGGTGGTTGTTAGACTCATGTTATCCCAGGGCTATCACATGTTGGGCAATCTCCGCACACCACCCGCTTTAACGATGCCGTGTTCAGCATGTACAGGATTTTGTAAACAAAGCAACCTGCTATAATTTGATGTCATAATTGTTTGAACACGAATTACACGGTAGTTAATCCGGCAATGCCGTATCTAAATTTAATTATGCACCAAGATCACTGATAGATTGCTAAGTTGATGAACTGATCTCTATAGATCCAAATTCGGGATGAAATTATAATCTAACCGCTTTGTAAGCTTACAAGCGTTTAATTCTAACAGCATTTTGATGTTAATTTAGGTGGTGTTCTTATCAGACAAGAACAGCTACATACCAGTCAGCATCAAGCCGCGGTCTCCGCCCACTGACAGCAGTTGGAGAGAGCCGCCTGCCTGGGAGCGGGAGTACAGGAGACATCGAACTAATGGGAGCCGAGTTCAGTGTAAGTTCTCTTCTAATATCTTTCTTACCTCGTGATGAAAACTGCTATCACCACAAGACCCACGACTTCGACATCACGACTTGCGGGGACAATCAGTAACTCTATCTGTATTAGGCTTTTAGGTAAATAAACTATTTGTATTTGTACTTCAGATCTGGTCATTCACAGATTGCTGTTTATCATCAAACAAAACGTATTGTCAAACACGTTATCCCTATAAAAAATCTGAGTGCTGTTGTAGGTATGGGTGTTGTGAAACGCAAATTTAGATGTTATCCTAGGCTACAGTCTGGAAAGAAAGCAGATTAACAGCTCTTACTACCTTACTCGGAGCTTTCATAGTCAAAAGTTTTAGCGCCGAGAACAACTAAGCTAGGGATAGGGATAAATTATGGTCAAGGGACAACCAAAATTAACCAAGATACTGTATTATTTGTGTCTTAAAGTGAGTGCCACTAAAATAATCATGGTGTAGGTATTATGACATGCTGTTCAATCTAAATCACTTAAAGTCATAGAGATTTGAAATTTGAAGTACCGACCTAAATGTTACTTACCTACATATTATTCAATAAAAAGTGCAATAAGAAAGGATTTCCTGAAATTCCCCTCAGGGCAACAGGAAAAATATTCATGAGGACGAAGTCACGAGGTGTCTTCTATGGAGGGATATAATTTCTTGAAGGTTGTCTTTTAGCTTATACCTACTTACACTGATAAAACAATTCCGTTGTTGGTAGACTGCTTTCTATGTAAATGTGGTCATAACCGCATGGCGCCGTTTGCGCAACCCTTTGTTTGGCTTTTATTAGTTTTTATGAAACTATTCATGTATTTGCTTGATGCAGGATATGAAGATTATAAACGGAAAAATCTTTGCAGTGTGATCACTTGACTTCCTCCCTGTAAAGTGCTTTTGGCGAGATAAAGATCCTTCAAAATTCGCATATCGGGGTAATTCTTGTAGTTAACTACGTAATCAACCAAAATCTTGATGGTTTTTCTACGGCGCAGTGGGCGAATAGTAAATGTGTAATAGGTTCTTAATGACAGGCGCTATAATTGTAGAAACAGGTGGACCAAAGAGCTGACTAAGTGGTAGCCAAGAGTCGTCACTGGAATAGGCAACTTCCTCCAGCCAGATGGGTCGACGATATTAGAAAGACCGTGGAGGCACCTGTCACAGACTAGCGTAGGATCGAAGCGAGTAGGATAATTAAAAGAAGGCCTTTGCCCAGCAGTGGGTTAAAAACGCCTGATGATGATGAAGTTATACTTACACATAAAAATCTCAGCGCGCAAGTTTCCATCACCAGTTGCAAAAATTATAGCAAATTGGTAACAAAGGGTACCAAAAGGGTGTAAGCCTCGCCGATTCCTAAGTTATTTTTTTTTTGCAGATATCGAAGCTGAGTGTCAAGATGATTTTATGAAAATCAGAGTTGGCTTCAACGGCTCTTTTGCAGGACTGGTTTATTCAGCAGGTATGTTTTATCTGCGTAATCTTATTGACTCAATTGACTAAGTAATACGTGGTAATACTGCAAATTTTTCATGGAAAATCTAGTATATAGATGCCATGACGTACGATTGCCTTGCGTGTATCTCACTTTTGTTCGCGTTGATTTAGGGGTGGTTTAGAAAAAAAGAAAATTAGGAAAAACCCCGGGAAAAAGTGTTTTTTGGGATTTTTGTAAGAACTCTAGAATTTGAACAGGACAACGTCTTTCGGGTCAGCTTGTACTTATAACAATAAAATAAATATAAAACTGAAGACACTCATTTTAGATTTGCTGAAACTCGACAGTTTTTGGTGTCTGACATTGAAAGTGTGGAAATCGGCATCAAAAGAAGCACGCAATGTAGGTAATGTGTGTTGCATCTTTCTAAAGTTCAAAACCTCGGCTCGTTAGTTTTTAGTGTCACGGGCTCTTTTATGGCACACTGCTTCATGTTATCAACTTAGCTGAATCCACAGAGAACTTAGTTGCTTTTTGCCAAAAACGACGGGAGACACAATCGCCATGTACCCGTACAATTGATCTAAGTAACTGTTTCATAAAGAGAATTACGTTGGCGCCAACACTGATGTCATTAGATTATTGTTTTCATTTCCTAGAGTTAAAGGCACGGCCACACAAGCAGTACGAGTTCTCTGCTTCTAGCTATTTTATAAAGTTTGTAGATACTGTGAGCAAGTGATACCCAACCCTATCAGAGTTTTTAAGCGTCTGGTATATAGTCTGGTAGTTACAGTCAACATTTATTTATTCATTTGAATCCATAAACACTTTAAATCATCAATTTTTTTATTTACACTTATTCTTAATGCGACCAAACAGAGACGAGATAAGAAACTCTGCATGGCTTATATTTTTTCAACATCTTTCTTATAGTGTTTGAAATTATTCTTAACTATTACATTGTTTTTGATGGAGTTATTTGGTTTTGTTACATTATTGTCGGTTTTGTTCTATGTGTTTATGTTGATGTCAGTAGGTACAATAAAGAGTTTTCTATCCAGAAAAAAAATCAAGTGCTTTCGGAAAAGCGCTCAGCCTAATGTGCGGAAAAATCTATTGTTTAGTTAAAAACGTCTCGGCAATTTAAGGGCTAAATTATTTGCACGAACTCAAAGCTTTGTATCCGAACATTGCTCGTGGTTGAGTATTGCTCGCTCGCGAATGGTGTGAGGACTCCCATTCGGTAATTACGAGTACACTCTGACCCTACTCCCACAAGGCTCATACCAAGATTGAGTGATGTAGATACTTTCGGAAAAGCGCTCAGCCTAATGTGCGGAAAAATCTATTGTTTAGTTAAAAACGTCTCGGCAATTTAAGGGCTAAATTATTTGCACGAACTCAAAGCTTTGTATCCGAACATTGCTCGTGGTTGAGTATTGCTCGCTCGCGAATGGTGTGAGGACTCCGATTAGGTAATTACGAGTACACTCTGACCCTACTCCCACAGGGCTCATACCAAGATTGAGTGATGTAGATACTTACACAAAGCACAGTAGCGGTGCTGATGGCTATCTTAAGTTACCGCTTACAATTAGATTATGTTATCTTTCTCTGATGAAAGGTGTGAGAAGTTACTTGAATGGGAACTGACCTAGTGCAACTCTGATTGATAATCATTGCGGTAGGTAATGCGTAAGTTTTGTATTTTTAGCAGTTTAGCAATTGTTGTTCTTTTACAGAAAATAATATATAAATATACCATTGATGCATTTAGGTTCTATTGTTTTATGCAAGAAAAAATGTGTTGATGTGGATAAATTATCTTGTGAATATGACTGTGAACTAACAGGAATAGATATTGACCGTAGATTTGATAAACTAATAGTATTCGGTTTATACAGGACTGGTACACTGGTTTTTTTTTTAGTTCATAGATTTTAATGTCTTGTCGTAGAAAGCCTAGAATGAGCCATCTCATTCTAGGCTTTCTAGTGTAGGCCTTCTTGGACGAGCTTGATTCAATAAGTTGGTTAAATTGCAATAGTGTACGTAGTTGGGGTGTACGGGGTTCCAACCCCCCATCTTCGGAACCCAAGCCAACCTCACCTGCACGTGGTGCATCCTGCTAAACAACGAACGGGGCTCTGGCGGCCGGCTGATTGCGGCATAGCACAGCCTACATCGGCACAGCTAAATCCCCTGGCCACCGACGGGCAGCAGCGTCGGTGGTGCGAGAAGCTGTGCCCTGCGATCCCCAACCCGCATGCCCAGCGTGGGGATTATGGGTATATCACCCTTTATTAGGGGAGGCCTATGTCCAGCATGATATAGGCTGGTGTGGTGCTGTGGTGGAAGTAGGGAAGGGAAGCTTTTCCCCTGAAGTGCGACAGCGATGGCTAATTCATCATCAACATAATAATTTACTGAATAAAATATAACAACATTTGGATCATCTATGCAGGCATGCCTCGTGCGGGGACCACCCGTAATTCTATTTTCAGTAGGCTCTTTCGTTCATAAAACTATTTGCATTTGTAACCTAATCAATTTGTTCACAATCACGATTATTAGTTCAGTTCAGAGAATGACAAAGCAACGTGAATTGATTTTCATTGATTTTTTCAGCTATATAATTAATTGACCTAGGCGTGAATTTGCGGAAATCTATTACAAGATATTCTACAAGGAAAAATGTTTCGTAAAAATTCCACTAACTTTCTCGAGTTCCACAAGATGCATACCTACGTGTGCACCGCCCTCCCGCCCGCATATTCACATGCAAAGCAGAGAAAGAACAAGGAAACTTTACTCTTTCACCAAATAAAAAATACGTTAACCTGTCTTCTTCTTCTTCTCCTTCGCATGAGCTAGTGACCAACCTGTAATTAGCTTGGAGAAACATCACACACAAAAATACCAACAGAAATTCGACAATGTTTCGCTTTCCCCATATGACATGCTGAAGACATGATCGACTCGCTGTTGACCTTCGCACCTTCGACGTTGCTAAAAAAACGACGACGCATAACTCCGCAGACGTGTTTCTCCGCCGAGCGCTCACTTGTTTACCACTCGCTATGCATTTTGTGGAATTCGGCAGAAAAAGTTAGCGGAATTTGTACTTAATATTTTGCCTTGTAGAATATCTTATTTCTCAGCTATGTTAAGACCACCATCGCGCCCCTTTGCTGACACAATTAGTAGATAACCAGATATTAAGCGTACTGTACGTAAGTGCACGTCTTCCTCTTCAATTACGATTAGATTGTGAGATTAAGGTCTACATTGTGTAGTGATTCGTGAGACAAGCGATTATTCACAAGATGCCGTTAAATCAACACTGTTAGTTTTATCTCAACTTTATTAATATGTTACTTAAATCTATATAAAAAAAATAATGCTGGACATTATCACACAGCATCATGTAGCCTCAAACTAAGCTGAGCTTTTATTATGGTAACCACATGACTGATAAACCACATAGATACATTTTATTTTGTAAATACGTACTTATTATACATAGAAAACACCTAGACCCGAAATAAATATTTGCAGAACGTACAAATATTTGTCCCGCGGCGGGAATCGGACCCACAACCATCTACGTTTCGGGCCTTCGCCCATTGCGCCACAGAGGTCGTAAATATATTTATAAGTAGGTAGTAACCTAGTATAGATGCCACAGCTAAGGCTTAAGGTGGTAACCATTACTCATAACAAAGCATTGCTTCGTGGAGATCGTGGGTCGTGCATGTTTGGAACTTGGTCTACGATGCAACGCCCTTCCATCTATAAACTTAAGGCATGCCTCATGCGTTTGTAATTTCACCGGCACCCACACCCTTCAAACCGAAACACAGCAATGCTGCTTCAAGGTAGAATTAGCCATGGTGGTAGTACTTCCCCGGATGAGCTCTTTTTAAAGAACTCTACTAAGTTATATTTCTGTTTCTTCAACCACCCTCAATAATATAAACATACAAGGACTTAAGTACCTTCATCATCATCATCATCATCATCATCCACAGCCCGACGTTATCCACTGCTGGATATAGGCCTCCAGGAGTTTGTGCCATCCACCACGGTCTTGTGCTAGTCGCATCCACGATCACCCGGCGACGCGTACTATGTCGTCGACCCATCTCGCTACTGGTCTTCCGACGCTTCTTTTGCCTACCCTCGGACACCATTTCGTCAATGTCTTGTTCTACCTATCATCACCACGCCTCGCTGTGTGCCGCCCGTCCCCACTAGAGCTCCATAAGTCGATTTCCAATGTCCTGGACAATCCTGGACTTTTGTCCGTTTTCGTATCTTGACGTTAATCGTATCTTACTGATGTTGAATAGCATAGCAAAATGTAACTTGAAATGAAATGTGACTTGAAGCGACGTGTTGATTATCTCTTTGATGACCTGTTATAAATCCGAGATAAAATTCCTAAAAAAATGCATAGCTTCTACCGAAGGTGTTTTGGCCGATACGTGCCAAATCATCTCATCTCCGTTACTCTATTCCTATAAGCGTTGAAGAATCAATTAAATAAGCATTAGCACAGTGTAATGGCTGGGCCGGTTGATTGGCGCAGCAAATTGGACGACCTTGTTACTTGAATAAACATATCGTGTTAGGGCCCGGTTTTGGATTCGGGGGATAGGTAAGTGTCACAAAATCACAATAAAACGATTTGAGTTAATTCCATATAACTTTCATTGTGATTGAGGAGAGTGGCGGCGAAAGTATTCAATTCTTCTAGGATCTTAATTGGTGTAGTTATTGTGTGTTTTTGTTATTGTTATAGCTATATAGGTACAGACATCGATGTTTCTATCGGGTACGGAAGTGCAAGTGACTCGAAATACGATAAACAAGTCTAACGACTAAAAATACTTCGTCAAAGTTTGTGTCAACTATATTTTTGTATGGAGATGTGAAGTATAAGTTTACAAACTTCCCCGCTAGGGGCGCTGCTCTATTTTAATAACAGATATAGGAAGACAACTAGATAAAGTCTTAAAATGCAATACGGCTGATATCTACTTTCTTATGTCCAATATCATCAGTTAGAAAGGGATGCACCTCAGGTTTGTCTTGTAGAAAATGTTGCCAGCGCCTTTTATTACATTTATTGTTCAATAAAGAAACCCATGTTCGCAGAAAATGCAAACATTTGTTCATTCGCTACCTCAGACGGTTATTGACACAGATATAGGCATAAGACAACTAGATAAAGTCTTAAAATTCAATACGACTGATTTCAACTTTTTTATGTCCAATATCATCAGTTAGAAAGGGATGCATACATATATCAATGCGACTTCAAAAAGTTAATCGTACCAGGGCGCTCGAACAAATTTCTATGCAGGTTCATACAAATGCCCTGGTAGGAAGTCGTACGAAGTCGCAAAAATAGCATTGAGATAAAGTATACATCTCTTTCTAGCTAACATATATGGACATAAGATAGTAGAGATCAGCTGTATTAGTTAATGTTCAGAGCATAAATGAATTTTAAGACTTCTTCATGCTTTAGTCCTATTTCTTTTATTTTAATACAAAAATATAGATAACGCAAACTTTGACGTAAGGTATTTTCTTCGCACTCAAGCCAATGTAATATAGTTGAACTAGTTTAAATCACAACACTATAAATGTGTTGACGAGCTGAGGCCACGGTCAAGGGTTCACAGTCACCCCATGCAACTTATCCGTAAATGTAACGCTTTATGGAGCTTGAAACTTTGTAATCGGTCCAACAGTTATTACTACATGAGACTTCTGGTTCGTGCGATCACCCAACGAATCATTTCCTAACGCTAACGATTCAGGAAAACCCTTTAGAGATACCTTCCTGCCTTTGTCGTAATTTGGTATGAGTTAGTGGACAACTCTACTGTTGGAGTTTTGAGGAACCCGAAAGCCCACGTGTCTAATCGACTGAAAAAGCCGGGACCACCATTTTAACGTGCCGTCTGAAGTAAAGAAGCGCTTATACCGGTCTTCCTTACAAGTAGTTTCCAGGCGGAGTGTTGCTAGAAACTCTTATGTGAGGATCATAAATGGTTTGTTACAGGATATTCATACGACCCCGACTGTATGTACATAAACGGCACGGGCCGTGATTACTACGAGTTCTACATTCAGCTAAACAGGTGTGGCACCCTCGGAAGGAACGGCCAGCATGAGGACACTCGGAAACATCCTACTGTTAGTATCTGGAAATGTGTAAATGAACTTAGATGACTTGACACGTGGTTATTATTTAATGAAGTTGTTTTTATAAAATATCAAGTTTTCACCTTTACGCAATACCGAATTTCATTTTTTTTTTGGTGGTTCTGTTTAGGAAAAGTTGTTTTATATAATATAATTCTTTTAACATTTATTTGTGCCTCATTAAATATAATGTCACTATATTTAGAAAAGATATGAAGAAAGTCTTCTTTGCAAAATCATAGTTATGATTGGGTGTTTTTCCACCCTCATGTTAACTCGAATTACTTTTGTGTGTCTCATTTAAAATGTGCCATTATATTTAGAAAATTTTATCGAAGAATCTTTTGCAAAAGGACGAGAGATATATCTCGCGACAATAATCGTATTAAACCCTACTTTACGTTATAATATCGTCGACTATTGATTGAGGGAAAGAACGATATAACTCACCACCTACTTAATATAGTCTAGATAGGCCTACCTGATAGACCTAATAGCCTTAGTAGGCCTACATTTACAGATACACTAACTACAGAGAGTACGAACAACCATTATTTTTGAAGTCACATGTACAATTTGTCCTAAGCAGACTACAAATAACTAGACTTCATTTGATAGAAGAACCTGATGTGGAACACAATAACGGTGCAGTACAACCCGCTGATAGAGGAGGAGTTGGACGAGCATTTCAAGGTGACCTGCGAGTACGGATACGACTTCTGGAAGACTGTCACATTCCCCTTTCTAGATGTCGAGTGAGTACCTATTAAAGATTTAAATAAAATAAAAACGAAATATCAAAAATTGGCGAGTTATAACTAGCTTCCGCCCGAGCTTCGCTCCTGAGGCGTCCGTATAAAAAGTAACCCTTATCACAGAATAAGGAAGTACCTATTATGTTACTCGTAGTCTAGAAGTAACACAATAAATGTAGGTACAACATTATAGCTCAATCCTTTAACGCGTTGACTACGGGCCTCGGTCATGGTGCGGATTGTTGTGGTTTTTCAGCGCTCAAAGCGTTATACACAAAGAAATTTTGCAGTTTTTTAGTTTGTATATAAGTTAGACTCTAGCAACAGGGATCAAACTAATTTGCTTAGTACTAAATCTATAGCATTGTGATAGAGAGTCCGAGGTGAGTCACTGTGATCCCGCTGTACAGGCTCAAAGAGACCTAGTGCGGGGAAAAAGCTCATCTGGGTACATCTGGTCATACTATTAGTAAATTACTAATAGCTATAATCCATCTTCTGTATCTGACCATGGCTTTATCCAAATAAACATTTATGATTTATCATTATATTATTTAAGGAGAAACAAACACTTTACATTTAACATCAGACATCGGTGTATCAAAATTCTCACCTTTGTAATATTAAGTGGGATATAAAAACAAAAAACCCGACTGCATACATAGATATTGTGATACTTGTTTTTTCCTTTTCAGTTCATTAATTTTTAGCAGTCGGGTTTTCTGTTTTTATAATAATATTTTTTTCTGACTTTTTTGTGTTATTCACAAAGCCACTCCCCCATTTTTATTTGCGGGCGATGTCACTACCACAATTCTGATGAATTCAACGACACCTCATATGTCAAAATCCGTCTAGCAATTTGGGCTGAGGGCTAGCCAAAAAATGGACATAGGTACATACATACATACTCTTGAAAAACATTACCCTCCTTCTGGCGCAGTCGGGTAAAATAAACTATTTGTTATGCGCGCACCCTTTGCAACAATTACTTTTTTTTCAGTTTATTAAAACAACACATGGACATTTCAAATAAAAAAGAAACAAATAGACTGATTTAGCTTAGTAACAACTGTATAAAAAGCCCCCTAGGTCTTCATCCATTCAGCTGAGTAAAATGTTAATCAAAGTCCGTTAAATTCCTGAGAAAAATCCATCTCATTTCCCACGGCCGTTGATTGATTGAACACCTTCACTTTCTACTCAGCCGGCGTAAAAATAAACTTTTAATTATAGTGCAGTGTAGTACTGTTCTGGATTATCAGATAGGAAAGCCTGGATAGGAGATAAGTGGGTCGACTGATGTCAAAGATGGAATGGCTTTAGCACGTCGGAGGTCTTCAAGCGGCCTAAAAACTTCGACACGAGAGTTTGCCACCAGGGGCCTGATTCTCACGAACGTTAAACATATACCCATCGCAAGATCTGTCAAATTTACATTGAATTTTGACAGTTCTCGCGATATATAACTAATGTGATAAATTATGTCAATAAGGATGACGACTGAAAAATTCGAATTAGTCCGTCATTTAACATTATCAAAAAATATTGGACATTTATTTTTTTCTTTTGTCAATTTAACAAAAAATGACAATATACAATGTTTACTAAACAGAGTAATCAAACTAGTCAATAAAGCAGTCGCACAACTGTCAAATCCGTCAACTTCCTTCATACATAGTGAAAACACGACTCTTGACAAAACTTAAACGATCACCAAGTCGGGTTAACATGTTAATTCAGTAGAAAAGCAGGTAACACACACTTTGACAGCCCTGAAGATAAGCAGAAAGAACTTTACTAATCTTTCATACCATAAGTAATTAGTTTTGAGTTCAAGATCTGCAACGTTCTGGCAACGTTTGTTTTATTTTCCAGGGTAGCAACGGGCAATCCCGTAGTGTTCACGCTGCAACCCCCGGAATGCTACATGGAGATTAGATCAGGGTATGGCGCGGGAGGCGCCAGGGTCTCTGGGCCTGTACGGGTTGGGGATCCCCTGACCTTGCTGATTTACATGAGGAGTGCTTACGGTAAGAATTATTATTGCATGAGTGGATATTTAAAGGTGTGCCAAAATATCAACTTAATTAACTAATACAACGTTTATGTCTTCTTCCTCGTTTTCTTCATTGCTGAAGGTCATACCCGTCCTGAACTCTTTTATAGATAGATAGATAGAAAACTCTTATTGTACTCACACGAACTTAAACAAATATAATTATAAACAATAATTAAAGTACAATGCGCGGTCTTATCGCTTAGAGCGATCTCTTCCAGACACCCTTTGTATGGACTTGATTTTAAAAGACTGTAGCAGGCGATGGTGTAATATCAATAAACACATTAAATTGAGGTATTTAAGAGCTGCTTCCAATCTGTTCTCTCTTCGGCTTGCCTCAAGGCGTCGGTCAAAGGAAACTCTGTCAGCGCCTTGACTTGGTCAGATCCATGTCTCTCGTGACGAAGTGAACGCGTGATCGCGCGAACTCCAGCCCGAACTATTGCGGCGATAGTCAATAATGGGTGGTCTCATCTTCTTGTATCGTATCATTGCACGAAGCTTCTTTTCGGTAGATACAGCTGCGGCCCCAGCATTAAACAGCTCCGAAGAAGACTTGGTACCGACCGAGGTGTCTAACGTTTTGAGACGTATAAAATTTGACGTCTCATTTTTAACCAAAAACTACGATACTCGGAAGTAGTAGAGTTATTTGTGAAGGGCTCATCTGGGGAAGCACTATCATTAGGCCTATTGAAGAATAAAGTTTCGGTTTGAAGTGGGTGCCGATGACATTACATATACATGAGGCTTAACATTTACTTGCCTCAATTAGATGGACACAGAGCGTTGCATCGTAAAGCCCACGATCAAGTCCACCGTCAAGTTTCCAGCGCTGCAAACTTGATCAAGTCGGCAGAACGGAATTCTATTTTCGCTTCAAGTAGTCTTGTCATGCACACCCATAGCCATACACCGTCAAGTTTACTGGACGCCGTATCAAGTCCGCTGCAAACTTGACGGTGAACTTAATCGTGGGTGGCTGGCATAGGGCACATTCCAAACATCCGTGACCTAAGCAATACTTTGTCATAAGTAATGGTTACCACTTAACATCAGGTTTCATCTTAAGGAATCATAAAAAAACTCGCTATAAAATACCTATGTAGACAACAGTTAACCCAACCAGAACTTAAGGGCATAACGAATCGTCTTAGATTGAAGGCTAACAGTAACCTTTGCGTTTTGCCCAAATTGATAAACGATTATAAGCACCACTGAACTACATGTTTCAATTGAAACAGGCCCGTGAAGTACTTGTAATTATTGCACCTGAACCATAACTAAAGGCTGGAACGACGGAATTAGAAGTTTTATGAGGCTTGAAGATGGAACAAGCACATAGCCCACCTTTACCTATGATAAAAAGTTGCTTAGTAGACCACGCATGCTTGGAACTGCCCTACGATACAACGCCCTGCGTCCATCAAGTTAAGGCATGAAGGTCTTCTTCTTCTTCGTATGAGTTAGTGGCCATGAAGGTGTCCTACAGCCTTCAATTCGCAAAACAGCAATGCTACTTCTCGGCAGAAAGAGGCTTGTTGGAGTACTTCCGCGGAGGAGCCCTTCACAAAGACCTCGACTTCTATTGAAATTGCCACCACATGAACTTGGTATCGATTACGCCGCCATCGAGATAATTATAATGGTATCTAATATCTCGAAGCATTACGCAGATGTTGCGTGCGGGCCTCGGACTGAATTTGAAGTGAACAGTTGTGTTTCAGCACTCAAAGCTTTAAGTTTAGTTCTTGCTGACATAGTGGTGGCCGAGAGTAGGTTACATGAATAGGGTACGTCAACCGGCAAAATAGGTTTACGACATTAGGAAGACCGTGGGCAGCATCTGACCCAAAATACCAACCATCCAAGTAGTGATCGGGCTGTGTTGCTTAACCAAGCAACAGTACACGTCACGAGAGCAGCAGTACATAATATCATTGACGGAAAAGGGTATTTAGAGTGCCTTAACTACTTTGAAGAGCATATAAATGCATGTTTTACTCTCGTCTAATGGAAAAAACAAATTAAAATAAGTTAAGTGCGATACAATTGGCACTTAAGATTTGGCAGTCTCTTGAGTAAAGTCTGGAACATTGAAGATGTCTATATCATGACAGATTTGGTTGTAGGATGAGTACATGTAATTTAAAGGTAAATGTTTGCCATAATTAGAATGGTAAAGAAGAAGCTAGAATGTTTTTCGGTTACAAAGACGACTGGAATCTAAACATCTAAACGTGCAAAATATGTTACATGCCGTGACTAAGGGCTGTAACGGTCCAAGTAGCCATCGCGTGATTTGCATCAATCCAGTAATACATACATTTTGATTCTGAACTCACTCTGACCACTGCAAGGTCGATGATCTCCATTTTTATTGGGTTTCGCCGATTTGTAAATGTTTTGCAGACGATGTTATGGTTGCATGAAATACGTGCTAAAGTTGCATAACGACGTGTTACCTAGTGTTACTATTTTGTAACAGTAATCTGGAGCTTCAGAAGAAAAACATAACTTTTGTATTAATTTAAACGCGTGGGATCAGATCTTCAAAATCATCATCATCAGCCTTTACAGCTGGACATATCATCATTCTATAGCAGTCTACTCCTGGATATAGGTCTCTCCCAAGGTCACGCCATTGAGCCAGATCCTCGACTCTTCTCATCCATGCCAGCTAGATTATGCTGATCATCACTCCATCTAGCCACGAGGCGTCCTACGCTACGCTTTACCTAATCGCGGTCGTCAGTCAATCACGCGTTTAGCTCAACGGTTGTCAGTTCCGCAGCATAGGGCCGGCCCACTGCCACTTCAGCCTGCAAATTCACTGTCACTTTCGTTTTCTGTCGGGTAACTTCATTTCTTATTGAATGGACCTGCCTACTGGACATATACCCCTTATGAGCGCTATTGCGCCCTGTCTTCAGCTCAACGCATCCAGCTTCTACCAGCATCCTCACTCTGTTTGACCGGAGCCTCATCTTCAAAATGGTAGATCGCATTCCTAATTTTTTTGTTTACAATTTCAGATGGATTTGATATTGTCGTCAACGATTGCTTCGCTCACAATGGTGCCACGAAGAGAATACAGCTAATTGATGAATATGGGTAAGCAAACCTAATGATCATTTAATACATAGCATCTTTCAAACATATCGTTTTTAAACTATTTACGGGTTTTTATATTATATTATAATTTTGGACATTTTCAAACAACATCATACTGTCCCAAAGTAAGCAGAGCTTATGTTATGATAACTATGCATGATTGATAAACTACTCATATTTTTTTTTTGTGCATACACATATTATTAGATACATAGAAAAAACCCATACCCGAGTGAGTGTGTGAGTATATTGTTCCCACTCAACTCGACCTCTGTGGCGCAGTGAGCGAAGGTCCGCCTGAGACGCATAAGGTTACGGAATCGATTGCCGCCGCGAGACAAATGTTTGTACGTTCTGCAAATATTTGTTTCGGTTCCCATAATATAAGCTCTGCTTTGTTTGGGGCTACAAGATGCTGTGTGATAGTGTCCAGTTTTATTATTAGTATTAACTCTGTAACGGCTGAACGGTTTTGTATCAAACTTGGAAATGCATTGTTTGTGAGCTGGATTAACACATAGCTCATAGGCTACAGTTTTTATCCAGATACCACGCGAAGCCGCGTGTGGAGGAAAGAATATTTCTTCGTGCCACAGGTGACAGAATGGAAAAATCTTCAACATGTCTCTGCATTCAAAGCATTTTTCAAGGAACTGTCTGGTTTTCCATTAACTTACGACCCTAACGACTTTACAAAAAGAGTTAATAAGTCCGGTTAATACCATCGACTTCATCCTTGCCTAAGCAAACCTCGAGGTCAAGAGCAGTCCCATTATAAATAATCAAAAAAAACCTTATTTTCAGATGTCCAGTGGACGACAAGCTGATCTCTCGGTTCCGAGGTTCATGGTCGGAGTCGGGCGTGTTCGAGACACAAGTATACGCGTACATGAAGACTTTCCGCTTCACCGGCTCCCCAGCGCTTTACATCGAGTGCGATGTCAGGATGTGCCATGGAAGATGTCCTGTGAGTTAACTATTACTTATGAAAGAGACAACTGTAGGCCTACATATTCTGATTCAAAGAAGATGGATCAGAAAATTTCTCAAGTCTATCTTCTTTCCAGCTTTTTCAAGTCCAATCTTCCTAAAAACCGGACAAATCATTAACTGACACTTTTGCATTTATATGAATAAGCTCTAACATTTCCTTCGAACATAAAGTCACTCATCTTTATAGAGGCAGAAGCACGAATATTTTTACAAGTAGTAAAATGTTGTCCAAAGACAAAGAAGAATCTACACTTTTCATTGACCGACATTTCAAGATCCGCTTGCAATACTACAAGACAAAATATTCGTGCTTTTCGAAACGATTCTGAGTCGAATCCATCAGTAGCGATTGTGCCGTGTTGTAACGCGCCATCATGTATAGTTCTTCAGAATCACCATCAGAGAGCGCTTGAGATCTTTGAAATCCGTTGGAATTGAAATCGAAACAAACAAAAATTGACGGATTTGATTAAACTTTTTTAATACGATGCTACAAGTCAACAAATCCGTTCTCTTCGACTTACAGGGTATTTTTAAACATTCATAACGTTTCCGAGTCGAAATTTTGGAATACCCCTGGTGATGCGTTGCGAACATAAGACAATGTTCAAGTACAGTCTGTTTCGAGGCTTTTGAATAGAATTTTAATTTGTTATTTGTATTTTCCAGTCGCAGCCTTGCCACTGGCGTAACATGAAGAGTGTGCGACGTCGTTCAGTAGACTCGCTGCCCACGACAGCCAACACTCCAGCTCGCCTCTCGGAGAATATATCACTCTTTCAATCGTTGCGAGTGTTGCAAGAAGGAGAAGAAGATTCGGAGACGGCCGCTAGCACTGGTTGGTTTGCAAATACATTTTGCATTTTGTTATTATTTTTAATCAACTTCAAAAGAAAGGAGATTACCTCATAACTCCAACATTTATGATTAGGAAAAAAAAAATCGTTTGGGAGGATATACTTCCCGTTTCGTCTTATTTAAGAAGAAAAAATAACACCCAAAACCAATTTATTTAAAGTCTGATATATTAAAAAATAGTTAATATACAAGCATTTGATGGCGGCTTCGCTTCTTCAGCCCAAATTAAGGTAGATCCAGCTATCTTTTGCCATGGAAGACGTAGATAGGTACCCACTTTGTACTTTTTGATATAAGTTAATAATTTACAACTGTTTTTAATCTAAAAAAGTCTTTCGGTAGCTCAATTACGTCAACGTCTTTTGGCCAAGTCATTCACTGATCACATTGACACAGAAAGTAATCATACAACCCACCCATTTATCACCGCTTCAAAAAGCAAGGCTGGGTGAGCCATTAGCCATTGGATACCAATAAAATAAGCCAGTTTACGGTATGCACAACTAAATTAGTTATGGCCTATTTTTAGGACATAACGGAGACGCAAGCATTTCAATCGCCGTAACAATTATTTAATCATCCATTGTCCGTTTATTCGGACTAATTGTTATGCAAAATGTTGTAGATCTAAGATCTTCTTGTAAATTTCAATTTAAAATAAAATGTAGACGATAGGGCTGTCTCTCGATTTGTAGTCTTGCTTAGTTGCTCAATTTTACGAGCTATCTTAGGTTGATACTGTAGGCCTTATAGGCTATTATTGTTTTAGGTAGGTGGCACAGAACATGAGAGTGAGTGACATTGTGAAGGCAGTGGAGTACTTAGTGTCAAAAGACTAATATCATCATCATCATCATCATCATCCACTGATTTCACCCACTGCTCCCCTCAACTTGTGCCATCCACCACGATCCTGCGCTAGTCTAACCCACGTACGGCCGCGACTTTGAAAATGTCGTCTGCTCATCTTGCAGCCGGACGTCCCACACTCCGAAAGCCATCCCTAGGCAATAGGGATGACGAATGAAAAATCCTAATTAGTCCGTCATTTACATTATCAAAAAATACTGGACACGTATTTTTTCTTAAATCAAATAAACAAAAATGACAAAGATATAGTGCTTTAAAGTTCCGCGTGACGTCATGGTTTAGTAAAGTTTTTACCTAGCCGTGACGTCACGAGCGCCCACTCCCGAACTTTGACGCTCTTTATCTCCTACAATTTTTATTTATTTGGTAAATAAAAAAATACGTGTCCAATATTTTTTATCGATCTATCTGATGGAATAATTAGAATTATTATTTTTTGACCCAGACGTCATCCCTATTATCCTACTCCATCATTCAAAAAAGACTACAGATTGTAAATTTTCGTCAAACCCAGTGCAATTTGATGACCTCTCTGGCGTTGTACGCAAAGGCTCGCCTCAGACGCAGAAGGTTGTGAGTTCGATTCTCAGCGAGACTAACGTGATGATTTGCAAATATTTGTCTAGGGCCTGGATGTTTTCTATGTATTAAAAAAAAGTATACCAGTCAAGTGGTTCCCATAATACAAGCTGTGTGATAATTAATGTCCAAATTATTTATTCATTTGACTTTAATCTGCTGTGCCTTAGATGATTACAGATAGATAACTGCTACATAAATGAATTTATGGGTCAAACCTCCCTCTCGCTCGCACTATTCAACATTTTTGAAGATATAAAATCACTGAATGTAGTTATGCAAAATAGCAAACCTTCACGGCCTAGAAAATAACAATACAAAGGTTCAGCAAGAATATCATGTTGAACCCAACACGTTTTCCTACCAAAATTTTGCACCAAAATTGATCACATGGGTACAAGTTTTTTGGTAAGACAACGTGATAGAATCAATATTATATTATTGCTGAACCTTTGTATTGTTATTTTCTAGGCCGTGAAGGTTTGCTATTTAGCATAACTACATTCAGTGATTTTATATCTTCAAAAATGTTGATTATTGCGAGCGAGAGGGAGATTTGACCCTTATAGTCGCCTTTAGCTACTTTAATACGTGTTAATATTTGCTTTTTTGTCTCCAGCACCAAAGGAAGGCCAGACATGTATGAAGACAACAGCTCTATCAGCTATAATGGCGTCATGCGGAGTCCTCATAGCGGCGTTATTTGGTGCTATACTAGTGGCCGCACGCGGGTGTCGCCGTGAAGCCATTTCTAATCATAACGCCTACGTACCTCATAAGGGAAGAATCAAATAAAAGTATTCACAAGTTAGTTAATAGACACCAGAATAGCGTTAAAAGATGGAAGATACCATCTATCAAACCTTTGGAATCCACCGTCGCATCGGTGAAATGACACCTTTTTGGTAAGATCGCAGTTTCAGCCAAGGTTAACTTTCTCATATTAGTATAATGGAAAGAAATATGATCTGACCAAACAAAAAATGAGTTAAATTATGGAAGTTGCTCATCACTTCTTTATCTTATTTATTTCATGACATTTATAATGGTTATAAATACGGATACATCTAGTTATAATAACCCAAAAATAATATTGCATTATAACTAGATGTAATAAAATTATGGTGCGCATAATTTTTTTTTTATACTATATAGTGGTTATTATTGATGAATCATGATTGTTATCTGTTTACAAAGATATTATAGCCACTCGGACAAATTAGCGATTAATTTACCATATTCTTATCAAGCATTTCTTTCGAATTAGTGAACTGTGTCTTTCGAATTAGCCACCGCATTATCGGTGTAAATTTCAAGACAGTTTTTGAGTATCTCTTTGATTAACAAACTGGGCAGTGTAGTTACAATATACTGAAACACTACTCAAATATGAACTTGTAAGTATTGATAAAATTTACGTTTCAGTACATATTCTGAAGGATTGCGACGTCTCAAATGGTTGAGAGTGAGACGATTTCTAATATACGATACAAGATTAGTTATATTGAGGCATCATTCAGTGTATCATCAAAAGCTACGTAGACGCAGCTTCGTGATTGGTCGAGCGAGACAGATAGACGATATAATCTTAGATAGATGCTGATTATATAAAATGAAAACATAGGATTTTGTTGACAAAACTGCTACGGGAAAACAAAGCCGAGGCGAATAAGGCTGCTTTTCCACCAGAGATGTGCTATGCTACGTTGCTATGGATGCGTTTGATATCCACCAATCATATTCATTGGTGCACATAGCTTAGCACTGGTGGAAACGGATTCAACTAAGATATGTTTTTTATATGCGTGCTATGGATGTGTGCTATGGATGTGTGCTATGGATGCGCGCTATGGATGCCTGCGCCCTCGCCGCTTCCCTACTATCGGTACATCGCATAGCTCGAGCTGCGCATCTTCCACGCGCAGCTTTGCGGCGGCGCATCTTCATCTTACTCGTACCGCTACATAGCTTAGCATCAGTGGAAACGGTCACAAAGTTTCGTAGCTTAGCTTTTACATTCTCGCAGCATAGCTGCATAGCACATCTCTGGTGGAAAGGCACCCTAATGAGTTCCATAGCGTAGTATATCAGAGTATACCTTGCTAAAAACTCTTTATCAACCTTTTTATGTATCACATTTTCGTTAACATAATTAATGTGAATTTAAGGCTACCAAACTTTAACACTTTGAGTGCTGAAAACACACTTGCCCAAGGGCGCGAACTGCTGCTCTTCGTGCATCGCGAGCGTCATGAGCGAGGAGTCAACGTGTTAAAATGCTATCCAAAATTTTTAATGTTTTATTATCATAATTATTTTATTTAAACAATTAGAAAAGGATTGCTGAAATACAATCAATAAATTTGACTTAAATCTCACTAAAAATAAAGCATACAGACAAATTGAGAGGACATTTATTTTATTAGTAGAAAATATTTCTCCTCCGTTTGTCTATCAATTTGTTTCCTCAATAGGTTTGATTTGTGATAAAATAAATAAGTTATTAATATTGTTAGTTAGCTGTAGCTATTTATAATGTTAGTTAGATTTAGCTTTTTAGGTTATAGTGTGTAAGTTAAGATTATAATTAGCATACATTTTGTAAATACCTACTTTTAGTCTACAAACTAATTAAATAAAGAGATTATCTATAATCTGTGCAACTTTTTATCGAGAGCATATATGACGTCTTTAGAACGAACAATTATATTATCCTTTGTAATGTTAACTGCAGGTAGGTATATACCAGAGGGCTTAGTACGAGTTGCACAATTCTAAAACTTGTATAGTATACTATATCGAGCTCAAGTTTGAAGTACCTTTTTTCGTTTACGTTTTGAAATTATTGCAATCTGCGAGAATACAATCAGTTTCTATTTAAAACCAGCCGGGTGATTGTTTTTACAAACTTTGACATTTCATCTATAGAAATTCAATGAACGTCAATTGACAAACTATCACAGTTTATAAAAACAGGACCGACACCATTTTATTCATCTTGAACAACGGCTGTGTCATTTTTATAAAATTTTATTTTCTAGTGTTTTTCTGATGTATATCGATTTTTATTAATGGTATTTTAACCGTTATACGTAGTAATAAGACACAAGTATTAGTGAAATGGAATAAAGAAGATTTGGACGGAAACTCTCTGATGAAGAAAATTGTGCGCCGATCGTTTTTGTTATAGTCGCCATTGCTATAGCAGAAAACAGGACCTGACTGAAGACTGAACGACTGGACTTATAAACCGTACAACGTTGCCTCATATTATTATGAAAAAATACTTGATACTTGCGAAATTGTGGAAACTATCCCAGAAGTTTTTAAAGAAGTGAAGTGAAAAACAGGACCGGTTTCAATCATTTCTCTTTGCAACAGAGTTAGCCGATCACCCCGCAGTTGCGTGATTTCGAAAAAACGTACATTAAAATTTAGCTCGATATAGTATACTAAAGTTTTAGAATTGAGCAACTCGTACTAGGCCCTTTATTGGTTACTACTGATCTGCGATCGGGCGATAGTGTTTTCTGACGTTCGGCTCGTGGCGGCAGACAATGTGTCTAGCCTTAGGTATTTCATTGAAACAAACTAGTAATGTCGCAGCGACGATGCCTGCTGGTGCTGTTTGAAGTCGGCTATGAACTGGTATCTTAAAAGACTTGCCTTTGTTTATTTTTGTATGATTACACGTATTGTATGTATGATACTCAAATAGATGTTTCTTTCATGATCACCGTCATCCGCCCGATTTAACCCACTGCTGAGTATAGGCCTCCCTTTGCTCCTGCCTAAGCTTATTAATGCTATATTTGGGGCAAATGAACCACGTAAGCACTCATTAATAGTTAACTAAATATAAAGTATTAGTATAAGTTCCGCCAATGTATTTAATTTATATTCTCGTGTAAGATCTACCTTTCAATACAAAATTCATAAATATATGTTTGTATTTATTTTTATTTAACAAAAGACTTATGAAAACATAGTACGTATTTAAAAATTGCACACAATAACATCATTACGTATAGAAATAAAATTATGATAATAAATCACGCTTAGGAACTATAAACAAAATAATGATTTGTAAAATTCGTTGCATAAAAAAGCCTTTTACAATAATCATGGTATTAATATTCTTACATGGGAAATTAATCCTTTATTTGGTATTTTAATATTTCGAGTCTACACACAATAGTTGAGGACAATGCAACATGGTATTACACTATATAGATGCGAAAGTTTGTGTGTTTGTTCTCATTCAATTCCATAACGAGATTAAACTTGAAATGTACATTCAGATATAAAAGTACTATCTGACTAAACTAACACGCCTTATTTGTAGTTTTGGTTTGAATTTATCTTGTTTAATTCATAACTATAATTGAAAGGATTTTTTTAAGTTACAATTATTTTTAAAACATATTTTGTTACTCGACTTTCGTTGCTGTACCACAGTATAGAAAAAGGAACATAATTTTCACTCCGCAAAAACGATTAAACTAATAGCTTATAGCTACTTTAGTTGCGACGCAATAAAGTGTTATTCAGCTCGTACCTAACATTTTATATCCACCTACACCTTGCATCCCTTTCTATACGTCACTCTTATCTCTTCTGACGCGTACTAACGTAGATAGATAGATATATCGTTTATTTGAAACTACAATCACACACATAAACAACAATTTTAAGATTTAACAAGTAGGTGATTTGACATTAGGTATACATACAATATGAAAAGTGAAGACATTATATCTAGAAAAATATAAAAATTAAATTGGAAAAACAATATATACGACAAAATATTGTGAGAAAGTGTTCCATGACAGTGTATGTGTGTGTTGCAGTATGACAAAAAAGGCCAAAGCGCATAATTTTGCTCAAGGAGCAAACACTGATTTTCAGCTACTACCCTTTGAGGCCACAAGCGGAACGAGTCAGCAAACGTATGGAGCGAGCCCCGCAGACGGGGCCCAAAGATGTACTTATAGCTTCGTACCTAAAGTGCGGAGTAAGACTGGCCTGACTGTACATCGTTTGTGACCTAGATAACTAGATATATTGATGTGATAGGCTAACACGCTTTTTATCCAGGTAACCTGCAGAGCGGCAGGCGAAAGCATATATATGTATTATAACATAAATCTTCCGGTTCGCTAGCGTTAAAGTTATTTTTCTATCCCTCGGGAACTTTTTTATGGATGAAAGGTCTGTCCTTTTCCGTACCCCTAACAACGTGAATGCGGAATTTCAGGATGATCGGTTGAGAAGTTATGGCGTGAAAGCGTAACAAACAAACAAACAATCGCGTTATAATACTAGCTTACGCCCGCGGCTTCGCTTGCTTAGTACCCGGATAAAAAGTAGCCTAAGCGTTAATCCAGATCATAATCTATGTACATAACAAGTTTCATCCAAATCCGTTCCGTAGTTTTTGCATGAAAGAGTAACATTCATCCATCCATCAATATATCCTCAAACTTTTACATTTATAATATAACTAGCTTCCGCCCGCGGCTTCGCTCGCGTGGTACCGGGATAAAAAGTAGCGTATGTGTTAATCCACGTCACAAACTGTGTATATTCCAAGTTTCATCCAAATCCGTTCTGTAGTTTTTGCGTGTTACTCAAACAAACATTCATCCATCCATCCATATATATATACTCACAAACTTTCGCATTTATAATATTAGTAGGAAGTAGGAGAGGATTAGTAAGTTTAAGTTTTTAACACCATGTTTATTAATAACGGCGTCGGTAAATCAAACTCTAAATTAAAAACTCAAAATATAACTAAATTTTCACGTAAACAACTAATAAATAGTGTCATGATTTGTTCAGAATTAAAAATACGGTATAAATTAAATACTTACATAATATTAATATCTACTTTTCAACGGTGGGTAGTTTTTCTAAAGCTTCCTCAATTTTTCTTATGGCACCTTTCAATATTTGTACTTCGCATTCCTTTAGAAGCTTTATGTTTTTCCTGTAACAAATATAATCTTTTAAACTACTAAATATGTATATTTTTTTTGATAACCCGCATCGTCTCACTGCTGGGCAAATGTCTCCCCCAAATTCCGCCAACCATCTCAGCCCTTTGAGATATCTCACTATCCTCTCTCGAAGGTTTGGAGTTCGTCCCGTCTCGGTCTCCCTCTAGGGTCCCCAGTATCCCTTCCAGGCGTTATCGACTCGGCGACGGATTTCCTTGTCTTGCGTGTTTTCTAAGCTAACCCAAGTAAATGTACTCATAGACATATTGTAACCTGGTCATCTATCTAAACATAAATAACTTCAATGAGGGATTCTGTTACACGTTATAAAAATAAAATTCTGTGCCTCATTAATTAGGGACAGGCAGGCCTCATTTGTTTCATTTCCTCATTTCACGAAACACAACTCCTATTAGCTGGAAAAATTAGACAGAGAGTTTTGTCCATAGCATAAAAATCCAACCTCTTTGGTTCAAAGCGCGCAATGATAAAAACTCTTTGGGACATAATGATGCCTGACTGAAACTCCAAATTTGTGTTTATATTCATTAAACTATTTATATTTATAGAACAGTCACATCAAATCACACTAATATTATAAATGCGACTTTTTTATTTTATATAAAATAGTCAGCGTTTGACCACTATCACGCCTGAGACAGGGAAAGATGTGGTCTAAGATAGACCACGCTTGCCTAGAAGGAACCGATTCACTCTGGATTTGAATACCCCGAGATTGTACTGATCCGGGAAAACAGACGCCGGAACCAAGTTCCACTCCTTACTAGTACTAACAATAAACGTGGAAGCGAATAGTTTGGTACGACATTGGTGGCGATAGTTTGTTTGTGATTATTTTTCCTACTCAACTTTATAACGGTTGAACGGATTTGGATGAAACTTGGTATACAGTTTATGACCTGGATTAACACAAAACCTTTTATACGGGCACCATTTAAGCAATGTCGCAGGCGGGAGCTAGTATTTTATATTCTCACCTGTGAACATTCGTAGGTTCTTCCCCAGAATCCTTATACGAGGCTAGTATAAGCTTGCATCGAGTCAGCAGGTATGTATGCGCTCGTCGATCAATGTCAGCGCCGACAGCTAAAGAGCTAACCTCGTCAGCAGATACGAGGTCACCCGTGGAGCCTTCACTTGACCATTTTGTTAATTCCTCTGTTAAAAAAAAATGTTTTATAAGTAAATCTTGTTTTAAAAAAAGCATCCATTTTTATATATCTTAAAAATATTGCGAGCCAACGGCGCTTAGCCCTTTGTTCCCGGTATTTATGGTAGTATAGGAAGGTCGCGGCTTCAAATATATAAAATTCGACTCAGGCGGAGTCGAATTTTTTGGGATATATAAGTGTACATATAGAAACACAAAAAATGATAAAACAAGGCATGTTCTTGCAGAAGGGATGTTCTTGCAGAGGGGAGTATAAGCTTGCAGTATTTGCTTGAATTCATTATAATCAACATCATAAATGCGTCCACTGCTTGAGATAAGGCCTCCTCTAATAAAAAGGGGGATATGCCCGTAGTCCTTACACGCATGGGATTTGGGGATCGTGCACAGCTTTTTGCATGGCATTTCTCAGTGGCGATGGGAATATAGGGGTGCCGATGTTAGGCTTCGTTATGCCGCATCTCTTAGGATGCGTCGAGGTCAGGATAGGGCGCAATGGCGTTCGTTAGGGGAGGCCTGCTATAAGCCGATGATGATGAGAAGAGAGAGAGTTAATAGGCATCTTCTGGGAAAGCTCGTCCCATCGTCTACCGTCGTCGACCTCATCCTTGCCCACGCAAGCCACGAGGTCAAGAGCTGGCCCATACTAAATGGAAATGGAAATGGATCATGATGCCGCAGTGGGTGTATTGGGGTGTACGGGGTTCCAACCTCCATCTTTGGAACCCAAGCCAACCTCACCTGCACGTGGTGCACCCTGCTAAACAACGAACGGGGCTCTGGCGGCCGGCTGATTGCGGCATAGCACAGCCTTCATTGGCACAGCTAAATCCCCTGGCCACCGACGGGCAGCAGCGTCGGTGGTGCGAGAAGCTGTGCCCTGCGATCCCCAACCCGCATGCCCAGCGTGGGGATTAGGCATATCCCCCTTTATTAGGGGAGGCCTATGTCCAGCAGTGGACTGATATAGGCTGGTGTGGTGTGGTGTGGTGGATGATGCCGCAATCAGCCGGCTACCAGAACACTGTTTGTTACCAGGGTGCACCACGGGCAGGTGATTCGCTTGGATGCCAAAGATGTAGAATGAAATCCCTTACAGCCCAGCCCTCTGCTTGTACTACATTATGTAGTACGACTTACTACATAATATAGAAGAATCACCTTAGTTCATATTAAAAATCCTGATGAAAGTCATCAGTTATGTGCTGATAGGGTTATCATCATAGGCTACATCACTACTAGGCATAAGCCTCCTTCAAACGCCATTGCAAACGGTTTTGCGCGTTTTGCATCCAGGTCTTACAACCTGTCAACTTACCTTGGTTCATGTACAATATCCTGATGAAAGCGAGCAGTTCCGCGCTGATAGGGTTGTCATCATAGGTAATGAGTACTTTATGTGTTATCTCATAGTAGTGCCTGATCTACTAAAACATTACGGATAAACTTCTAACTTACCTTGGTTTATCTTAAATATCTTGATGAAAGCTAGCAGTTCCTCGGTGATAGGGTTGACACCGTAGTACTTATGCAGTTCCGCGCTGGGTTTTTACCAAGTACTGATGTGTTGTCTCATACCACTACCTGATCTACTCATTACGGAGAAAATTTTAACTTACCTTGGTTCATGTTAAATATCCTGATGAAAGCGAGCAGTTCCGCGCTGATAGGGTTGTCACCGCGGTACAAGTGATAGTGCGTCACGCCAGCCAGGCCGAGTTTGGTCAGCAAAGTCAGTTTCGTCTCACGTAGAGGATCGTTTGAACTAATGCCTAGAGTTAGGGATAGGCTGTCGTGTTGGTTCTTCGGGTACACGAAACTGGAAGTTAAAAGGACTAGTATAGATGTAAATAGCTTTAAAGCTTTTTTTTCTCATGGCACATTCATCCTATTCTACTATTAGTATATTAATCACACAATAGTGTCGATTCTGTTGTTCACTTTTCTAAACATAACTAAATTTGGCAGCTTTAAATTTATAGCTATTCTTGTCATTTACCCCTAAAAGAAAAGGATCGTATCACTTTCACGAATGTCAAATTAAGTTTAGTTTAGGAAAATGCACAACAGAATGGATATCAATAAGTATTATTTTAAATACGAAGATTTGTGTGTGTGTTGTATGTTTGTTCCCACTCAACTCCATAACAGCTGAAAGGATTTGGATGAAAGTTGAAATATACATACTTTGTGATCTCAATTATCACATAGTCTACTTTTTATCCGGGTACCACGCGAGTGAAACCGCGGATGGAAGCTAGTAGTTATATATATAATCATTTTCGATGAAGAGCTCCTGGCGTGTTTGATTTCGTCGTTCTTAGCAGATCACCTTGGTTAAGCAACACTCCGCCCGGTCATTACTTGGATGGGTGACCGTTTAGTGACATTTAGATTTGAGCGCTTCCGTGCTTCGGAAGGCACGTTAAGATGTTGGTCCCGGCTTTTCAGTCGTTAAGCCATGTCGGAGGCCTTCGGGCGGTCTAGAAACTCCGACACCAGAGTTGGTCACTAGCTCATACGAAGAAGAAGAAGAAGAAGAATCATTTTCTATGACGGCGACACTAGTTAGTGCCCTCATATGACTAGCCAGACCAAAGGTTTACCCTATAATGAATCATCATTGGAACGAGTAGTAGATATTGTAGTTATAAAGGCAAAAGTTTGCGTGAAATGTGAAATATTTGTCCCTCCTTCACACCAAAACTTCTAGATCTGGTATAACATATATGATACTTTTTATCCGGGTACCACGCAACGGGTGGAAGCTGTAATGAGCTGTGATAACTGACTGAAAATCAACGAACAACCCATTGTTAGTCCTAAGGCTGTAAAAAAGAGACAAAGGTTTTTTAGAAGAGATCGCTCTAAGCGATACGACCGCCAATTGTCCTTTCATGATTTGTTATTGTCTGATTTGTACTTAATGTTTAAGTTGGTGTGAGTACAATAAAGAGTTATCTATCTATCTATCTATGTTCCTTGCATAGTGTAGACACAATATGGTGTAGGGATGCACAAAGAATAAGGATTTCCTGAAATTCTGTTCCTGAAGGGATGTCGGAAAAAACTACATGGACAAAGATGCGAGGCCACTAGTCCCCTCATAAGATGTTATATTTATGGATGGTAAATACACGACGTGATGGTGATATCACGTACGAGTAGTTGATGCAAACGCAAATCGCGAGTCAATACTTACTAAGTATTTCCTCGCGATTTATCTTGTGAGATAAATGTTTTTTAGGGTTTTGCGGTAATTGTACTTAATTCGTCTTTCATACGAGCGTAGGGGCCAATTTTGGTGTTGGAGGCCACCGATATCTCGAGTCTGTTTAGGGCGTTCTGCCAGTCTTTTTATACGTGCAGTCTATGGGTCAATTAAACAGCGATGCTGGAATGCCCTGCGTGTCCAGTATAATAATGGATTCAGGGTGCTGATGGGGCAGCCGCGCTTCTGCAGCGCGTCTGGTATGTTTGCGGATTCACGAGTAGACGATTTCTACGCGATCATTCGCAGCAGAACAGCGTCTATGATGCTGCGGGTGAGCGGGAGCTACCTGCGCGTGATAGCGGAGAGGATGGACGCGGAAAGTGCCTTCATGAGGCACTGGACGAAAGTGCACACTCTGCACTTTTGATCTAGTGCTCTATTGAAGTACATTCTCCTTTTTATTGTGTGTATGTAGTATCTTTTTTTTGTGTCTATTAATATAGATAGATAGATACAAGTACACAGGCGAACTTAATGCTAATTAGGGGTCGCAATACCCCTAATTAGCATTAAGTTCGCCTTTACCGATATTCCGGTAGTTTCGGTATTTTCAATATAGTGAGAAAAATATTTGAATTATGTAATGGAATCGTAATTTTCGTAAGGAAATAGTCACCAGCCAAACAATAAAAGTGCGTTATGATAAGAAAATCACATTTATTTAAAAAAAAACAATCATTTATTACGAAAGTATTATAAATGACTCGCTGCTGCTGAGTTATTTTAATTGTTTATTGACATAATATTATTTAATATAGATTTATAGTGAAATAACGTAAATCCCGATTTCCGTTTTCTCAATGCCGGTATTTGAAAGCGTTATTTTCGGTCCGGTATTCCGGTATTTTCGGGATTCGGGATCCCGGTTTGCGACCCCTAATGCTAATTAGCATTTTCTTTCAGATAACCTATGTGTAGTGTGGAACTAGAATAGTAGTACTTACAAATATAAAATAAACATATACATATAATATGATTGTAACGTATCAACTGTGAAGCTGAAATAAAGAAAAAATGATTGATTGACTGATATGGCTTAACGACTGAAAATAACAAACGTCCTAACGCGCCTTCTGCACTCAGATCCAAATGCCACTAAACGGTCACCCATCTAAGTAGTGACCGGGCCACGCCACGAGCGCTCCACTGTACCTATCTTGTCTATTATGTAATGGTAATCATATTAAACCCAATATGTTTTAAAATTTTAGAAAATTGTTCAATAATAACATCAGATTAACGATTCTATGACTGCTATAAAAGGTTTTATTGGCATTAAGTATGACATTTGTGAATTAATAACTCCATGTATACATAAAATGTTACGTGTCTGTTACGTAGGGTCTTACGAGAGGTTATAGAAGAGGGCTTTACGCTTACACCTACAGGGTGTATGAAAACATAACTTTATATATAGAGACTAGCTTCCGCCCACGGCTTCGCTCGCGTGATACCGGAATAAAGAGTAGCCTATGTGTTTATAAATATAATAAATATATATAAATAAACGGGACATCTCGCACACGGTCAACTGATCCTAAGGCAGAGCCTGTACTATGGGTATCATATATTGATAAACATACATAGATACTCTTATAACACCCAGACACAGAACAAACATCTATGTTCACCACACAAATGTTTGTCCTGGCCGGGAATCGAACCCGCGACCAGAAGGCAGAGCTACTACCAACTGAGCTAAAAGGCCAGTCGTTAATCTAGGTTTTAAACTATGTATATTCCAAGTTTCAACGAAATCCGTTCAGCCGTTACAGAGTGAAGCGATCACAAACTTACACACACACACAATCTTTCGCATTTATAATATATATATATAATATATCACACTATGATATAAATAATCCTGGACGTCATCACACAGCATCATGTAGCCCCAAACTAAGCAGAACTTGTATTTTGGGAACCACATGATTAATATACTACATAGATACATTTTGTAAATACATACATATCATACATATAAAACACCCAGACCCGAGACAAATATCTGCAGAACATGCAAACATTTTTCCCGCTATCTACTATGGGTATCATAACTTGATAATAAACATATATGGCTAATTATAAAAGACCCAGACACATAACTAACATTCATATTCACCATATACAGGCTGTCCCAAAAATCAACGTCAACCCGGAGACGGGCAATAGACCAAGTCGTGGCAGTCAGTAGAAAAAAAAACTTCGTTATTTACTTTTCAAATTATAAGGATTCAAAAATAATTCTTAAGAACTCTTCTTCTTCGTATGAGCTTTTGACCAACTCTGGTGTTGGAGTTTTTAGGCCACCCGAAGGCCTCTGACATGGCTTAGCCACTGAAAAGTCGGGACCAACAACGTGCCTTCCGAAGCACGGAAGCGCTGAAATCTAAATGTCACTAAACGGTCACCCATCCAAGAAATATAGATATAGAGATAGGGCGGAGTGTTGCTTAACCAAGATGATCTGATGAACACCGAAGTTAACCACGCCATGAGCGCTTAAAAACCGACACCCCGTGACAATCTTTCAAGTCCTGTGACTGCAAATATTCACTTTTCGTCAGTTTTTTTCTATGATATAATATGAATAGCCCTTTTATAAAATACAGTTAAAAGTTGAAACATAACTGGCTCAGTTTTAAATACTTACTCACTCAGTTACTTAACTCTAGAGTGAATAGGTGTCTCCTGGACCTTTCTGCTCCATCTTAGACCACAACGTTACTTAACATCAGGTGAGTTCGTGGTCAATCAAAGGACCATCCGATGTAAAAAAAAGTTTTAAATAATAATTTACGTACGTACGGGCACGTACTAAATAACCATTTACTTTTTTGTTCAAGGCTTTGGTAACGAGGCACGAAGCGTATTAAACATACATGGAACATCCGCTTTTTGCTCGACTTTCGGTACATAAACACTTTCACAGACATTGAACACTGCCCAACAATTTGAGAACTCATACACCAGTGTGATATGATGCAACTATGCATAATGAGTTGTATAATGAAGTTATGATGTTACTTCACTGTTGTGTTGTTATAACTTGTTGACAACCATGGTCCAAAGCACCCCTTTTGGGATACCATACAAATTATATAATAAGACTAGAGGTTGGGAGGTTTTGGTGTTGCATTGTAAAGCTATCAGAGGATTTTGACGTGTAAGAAGCATTTAAAAAAGGTATAAAAGTAGGAGAAGCAATCTATGAAGATTTAAAAGTGGAAGAAGCAAGAAAGAGGATATTTAAATAGAAGATGAACTGAGGATTTTTATGTAAGAGAAGCAATCAAAGAAGATATTGATCTGATAGAAGCAATCAAAAATAATATCGATGTTAAAGAAACAATCAAAGAGGATATCGAAGAGGAAGAAGCTAACAAAGAGTATATCTATGAAGAATTGAAATCCAAATCGAAATCGAAATCGATACACAAAAAATCTACCTACTATCCGTTATAAAATTTGAAACCAACCAACCGATGTGCTCCAAACCGGTTTCATTCGAAAAATGCGAAGATGGTTTTAGCCAACGAAAACATTTTTAATTTTGCTTTTTTAGCTCACGCCACGCCGGGTATCCGCTAGTATATAAAAATACATGTTTGTTATTTTTGTCCTCTATGCGATAGCGAAACTATTGATTAGATTGTGATAAAACGATTGGTAGAGAACTGGGGACGCACGATTCCCGACCCAAAAATCTATCTCATTATGATTTTTCCCATTTTTAATGAGACTTTTAGGTTAAGACAAAATTAGAAAAAAATTGCATTGTAACGGATGCCGGGTACAGCTTGTTATACTTGATTGTATGCACTGTACTAGCATAGTCAGACATACGATAGTAAGATAGATCAATATGCTGGTTTACCCATTATGCAGAAAGAGATCAGCGTTTGGTCTTGAACCGTAGAATATGAAAATCTGCTCATCAGTTTTGAAGTCGCGGAGCGCATAACATTCCCCGCGGTCTAACTCCTTGTTGAAGTCAGTTGTTATCTGAAACAGACAGCCTGATTAATTATTCTTCTTCTTCATATGAGTTAGTGGCTTACTCTGATGTCGGAGTTTTAAGGATTTTAAATAATTAATGTGGGGGGTTGGACCATAGCCCACCACGCTGGTCCAGTGCGTGTTGGTGGGTGGAGCGCCAGAGCCTCGTTTGTTTGCCGGCAGGGTGTACCACGAGCAGGTAAGGTTGGCTTGAGTTCCGAAAGGTGTTGTGTGGAACCCCCTTACACCCTATTATTGTGCCCTGACACAGGGCGACGACGTCACGGCAGACCACGAACAAGATGGAGGGACGAGCTCGCTAAATTCGGTGCCGACTGGACCATTTTAGCACAGGAGAGGGATGAATGGAGAGAGTGGGGGGAGGTCTTTGCCCAGCAGTGGGATATTGAGGGCTCAATATCCCACTGCTGGGCACTAATAAATAGTGTCTAGTGTCTAGTGTAGTAAGATTAATTACATTTAGTACCTTACCTACCTAACGATAGTTTTACTAACTTACCACTTCAATTTAAATACATACTGAACTGCATCGCTATGCAGTTCAGTAGGTATTTCAGTAGGTATTTCAGTAGGTAGGATTGCCTCGAGCCACCCGCTGGTGAATCGATCTATTAAATGAACCCTGTTTACAGGGCGCGTCCGCTTTCGTACATAAAGTGCGGAGTGCACCTGGCCTGCTCAACCACAGAACAAACATCCATGTTCACCACACAAATATTTGACCAGGGCGGGAATCTAACCCGCGACCTGCAGTTCAGAAAGAAGAGCTACTGCCAACTGAGCTATAAGACCAGTCGAATTAATATTTAATATTAATACATCTTCACGACTTATTCGCCATTATGGATATCTTCAGATATTGCTCAGTACGCAAATCTATTGAGGATACCCTAAAGGGGGTAGTCAGAGGCAAGTCCAAACATTACGTTCGATACATGCCCACTTTTTGCAAGCAGCTAGCATTCCACGTGACAGGTTGCAAGCCCATCGCCGCTTTATTAGAATACTAACCAAGCACATACTTTTCGAACTTTTTAGTTCGAGGGCATGCCGGTTTCCTCACGATGTTTATTAATATTAAACAGAAAAAAATTAGATAACTTGATTTACCTTCCCATGTTCATGATTGCACATGTCCCAAAGTGGTATGAACGCTGTGACGTCACAGTTCGCTAACTGGATGTTGTTCTGCCTCGTCATCACCGTTGACACAGCCCACCTGAGGAACAGACAGAATTAAATTTTATATTAATGGTATTATAACGTTTATGACATGCACTAAAACTGCCTACAAGATCATTTTCGGGGACATTAAGACATAAGCTCGTTATTCAAAGCGTAAGTTTTTGGAGAAATAGATCACATTTTTCTTTACGTGAAATTGCAAGATTCATTTGTTTTTGATTGTGATGATTACCACTTCTTCGTGTTGAGCTAGTGGCCAACTCTGGTGTCGGAGTTTTGAGGCCATCCGAAGGCCTCCGCCATGGCTTAAGGCGACTATACAGGTCAAACCTCCCTCTCGCTCGCACTATTCAACATTTTTGAAGATATAAAATCATTGAATGTAATTATGCAAAATCGGAAACCTTCACGAAATAACAATACAAACTGGTTCAGCAATAATATCATTTTGATACTATCACGTTTTCTTACCAAAAAACTTGCACCAATGTGATCAATTTTGGTGCAAATAGTTTGCTATTTTGCATAACTACATTTTGCATAATTCAGTGATTTTATATCTTCAAAAATGTTGAATAGTGCGAGCGAGAGGGATGTTTGACATGTATAGTCGCCTTAACGACTAAAAAAGCCGGGACCAAAATCTTAACGTGCCTTCCGAAGCATGAAAGCTCTCAGATCTAAATTCCACTACCACCAATCTAAGTGACCTGGCGGAGTTTACCAATAATATATAGTTTTATCAATCATTTTGTAGTATGTGTGCCATGATCATAATTCTTAGATTTTTTCCCCGTACGTATTCTGTTCAGCTCAAACACCGTCCTAGCTATGATAGCCGCTAGAGTGAATTGCCTTTACACAAGGCGTTGCTGCGAGCGAAATCTGCCCAACAATCATCTTAACCCCTTACTTATAAACTCTACTGCTTTTAACCATTGCTCATAGTTAGTCCCGTGACTGTTTGACATTATCCAAAGGTAAGAGATGGAAATAGTTTAAGCATTTATCTTTAGACAGCATTTTATTTTATAAGGCCATTGCTTGTGATTTTTCCCACTGTGAGTCATTGGCTTAACGAAATTTTATTTATTTATTTATTTAACATCCATTATCTAAAGCGAAATATTTGACATGCCCGAAGATTAGGAAAGAAAATGTTATGTTATGTACATTCCGTGAGACAATCACTGCGAAACAAAATTTGAGCAGTTGGAAATAGCATAGAGTTGGCAGCCTGCCAGACTTTATAATCTTTAAGAGATTTAAAACTTGATCAATCAGGATTTTTAAATAGTAAACTAAAACAGGTCAAAATTATGTTTGCATTTGATATACAAAGATAATTTGATTATGTAACTTTTGCTATTTTGACTGATTCTTCTATTTTATAACTCGAAAAACTGTCTGGTATTCGAAGATTTTAAAATCTATTGAGATCCGCATAGTCATATTCATTGTTTCGGAGAAATAGCGTGTTATAAATAACATATAGTGTGTTATACACCCAGGGTTAATTTTACGTTTGTTTGACGTATAGGGATTCCAACCTCCATCTTTGGAACCGAAGTCGACCTCACCAGCCTGTGGTGCATCTTGCTAACTAATAAACGGAGTTCGGGCGGCGCCGGCTGAATGTGGCAGGGCAGAGCCTAACATCTGACCGCCGACGGGCAGCAGTGTCGATGTCGATGCGAAAAGCTGTGCCCTGCGATCGCGCAGTGTGGGAATTATGGGCATATCCCCCTCCTTATAAGGGTTTTGACGTGTAGAGGCCAGAAGTTTTAGTTGTAAAGCCAAGTGTAATGTAACTTTTACTTTCGTTGTAATTTATTTGCTCACTATTACTGGAAGGCCATTGTCTCAAGTGAGAGTCTCACGAGTTTATGCACTTTCAACCATTATCTAATAATTAGGTATGTTGATAATAAATGTGAGACGTGTTTTAGGGCAAGCTTTTACGCAGGAAGCTGGGAGTTTACTACAATTCACCGAAGTACGAAAGTTCGTGTTTCGTTCGTGCGATTGATCGTATTTCATACAGTCAATTCTAATATTGCGGTCTTATGTTTTGTGAAATAGAGTAGGATGCACAATTTTCGGACTGTTACATTACAAACTTCGTGCCGAATTTTTTTACCAATCGCAAGAAACGAAACACGTAATTTCGTACTTCGGTGAATTGTAGTAGATTCCCTGGTGCGTGGGACGGGCGCCACGCAAATAATATTCGATTAAAAATTTACAGTTTTGCTTCTGCTTTGCGATCGCCGTTTTATTATAGCCGTAACTTGACATGTTAGTTTATTACTTATACCAATTCGGTGGTTACTTGGCGGTTTAAAAACTCTGGAGACTGGACTGATGGAAAAATCTATTCGTATGCGGTGTTTCGTGTAGCAAGATTATTTTTTCTGGTCCAGGCACCGATTATCTGCTTTCAGTGTCAACGTAAATACTCTAAAATCTAACAACGGATGCGTTTTGCTTGTTATTCTGGCTTTCACAAGCCACAACAAACATTGTTACCGGTATTGTTTATAAACATAGACATCAAACCTACGTCACATTAGACAAGGCGGAAGGAATAATTTAAACATTTGGTATCTACTAATGGTTCAATAAAAATTGGAACGATATACGAACTAGAAAATATCCTCATAACATACGCGAATTATAACAGTATAAAATAATAAAATAGGTGAAAATAAATTAGTTACAACGGTTTTATTGAAAAGAAAGATAATAATGAATGTACTAAAAGAAACAAAAAAAATGGTAGGTCATAGCGTGGTCATAGGTACCAGTCATCAGACCACTCTCCTCATCAATATAATATTGATCAGACTCAAAAATAAAATCGTGTAGGTAAAATTTCAACTAAATTTGACCCAAAAAACAAACAAGGCAAGTTAAACAAAACCGTATAAACATACATCGAAAGAATCATTGCGTAAGGAAATCGCGGAAGAGGTCACGCGGGCATGTTTATTTAAGTAATTATAATGATCGTAAAGAAATCAAGACACAACGCTGACAACCAAATTGGATTGAGTTTCCATGCCATACCTATTATTCCGAATGATGTTAAGATTTGACCAAACAATTGATTAAAATGAAATCGGTTTGGGTACCTATTAACAATGTAGTAGCTATGACATGCAGTTCGACAGTTAAGTAACAGCGGTGAGATAGCAAATTAGTTAAACGAGTTGCGGTTTACTAATAATAGGAAATAAAGTAGAAATATGAAAGCGGTTGCAGCATCGTCTACCAACAATGATAAATTATGCATACAATATTACCCAAGAAATAAGATCAAGAGAGTTTTCACAATAATTTTACGGAGGACGTGCCGCGACGAATCGCGATGATCCATATTGATCGTGCATGTTATTTGATGCGACGAGCTTTTTGTCATCACACGGCGATCTCGCTTCTTGCTATGTATTAGAGTTATTATGCCTGTTAGACTGAAGAAAGTGAGGCTGCGTGAGAAATCTACGTAAGTAACAATGACCCTCCCATACAATATAAGAGATGAAATCATGTGTACATTCTAAAACAAAACGTAGATTGAAAATAAGCGTAATGGTCCTAGACGACATCCATATCTCTCTTTAATAAAGATGCAATTAGCATAAGTTTCATTTTTTTACAAAGTAATGGCTTAATTTATAACATCTATTAAAGATATTTTAAGACCGATAGCGATAGGAAAGATGCAGAAGAAATGTTATTAACAAATACATAAAAATATATGTATATGCTAATAACATTGTTTTCGTCTCCATTTTCGCATAATGCCGAGATGCGGTTATGCAATAGTAATTTGTCAGCCTTTTACTAAATAGTTACACAACACATAATTTGGCGTAGTAATACTAGAAAACAAAGATTGAGTGAAATGCCTACGCGCGAGTAGGCGTGAAAATTTAAATTCTGTTTGTCACGACGACGTCTACGCGGAACCGTTTGCGGTTTGGAGGAAATATTTTGTACAAACTAAGTTAATAAAAACGATAGAGTACTAGTGCATAAAAACGCCTAATGATGAGGAAATGAACGGTAACCAACCGACGACAGGTAAACAAAACATAATTTATATTTTGTTGACACAACTCATGTCGGCTTTGGTCAACGAACGATTAATCGCCAATTATGCCTGGTTAACACGTTAACTGCGGGCCTTGGACATGACTTGACGCACCAGAATAGAATACCCTATCATTATTATGATCAAAGATTTTAATTAGATAATAATGAGCTTTTTAGCCAAGCATATATGCAGTTTGCGTAGAGCATTTCTATTAGTGGAATTTTCTAAGAAACCAAGAAAACTAATGGCATGCACAACACAGCCACGAGTGAAACTGATTTATTTTCTCTTGTCTATTTTATAACGATGTACACAAGAGAAATGCTCCAATTGCCGACATTAGCATTATTGTTACACGATAGGTGTAATCTTATAGTGATTTATTATCATTATGTGCCTATCGATAACTTCAAAGATGCGACCCACTTTAGCTTGGAAATACAATGCTTCAGACAAATTACAGAATAATTAAAATCCCGAATGATGGTTGCCTATTACATATTCAAATTTATGGCCAAGAGCTAGGGATATGGAAGAGGGGCGATCCTTAGAGGCTTTTACTGCCAAAGGCGGTTCATACTTTTAATAAAATGGGCGATCCTTAGAGGCTTTTACTGCTAAAGGCGGTTCATACTTGTAATAAAATGGGCGATCCTTAGAGGCTTTTACTGCTAAAGGCGGTTCTTACTTGTAATAAAATGGGCGATCCTTAGAGGCTTTTACTGCCAAAGGCGGTTCATACTTGTAATAAAATTGGACGTTTTGTGTGGAAATAAGGAGCATTATTTTTATTTATTTTAGTATTACATAGTGGACCGATTCGACCAGATGGACAGAAGATATTGTTAAAATTAAGGGATGTCGGTGGATGCTAAGGGTTCTAAGGTTAAAATTATTTTTGGGAAGGTCAAAGTTCAGAACCTTCAGGGGCTGTTCAAAATATGATGATTAGTAGAAATAGGTAAGGTAATATTTTAATTTAGGTAGGTTCTTCTTTCTTCGTATGAACTAGTGGTCAATTTTGGTGTCAGATTTTTTAGGCCACGCGAAGGCTTCCTGGCTTGAACGACTGAAAAAGTCTATCTTAAAGTGTTTTCGCAAGCACGGCAGAGCTCTTTTTTTTATTTAATATGGGCCAGCTCTTGACCTCGAGGCTTGCATGGGCAAGGATGAGGTCGACGATGGGGGGGCTTTCCCAGAAGATGCCTATTAACTCTGTTTTTGAAGTCATAAGACAATGGAAAAACAGACGCTGGCAGCTGATTCCATATTTTAGCAGTGCGCATTATAAATGATGTTTAGAAGCGCTTAGTCCAAATCTAAATGCCACTAAACGGTCACCTATTCAAGCCACGAGCGCTTAGCAGGTAGGTATAGTATCTATTTAAACTTCCAAACAATGCATTGGATCCAAAAGCTATGGATTTTTATTGATACATAAACGATGGTAATTCGCGCATGAATGCGGCACGGATGGCATACCGCAGGGGAGGCGACGCGTGCGCACATTCCGTTTCACATTACGCTGCATCTTCCATCTTGGAAATCGTAATCGAGTTTGAATATTCCAGATGCAATTTTATTGGTATTGTAATGCGAAGATAATTATCGTAATTTCGAGACAAAATTAAATAATGTAACCCGACTTTCACGGATACGGGTTTAACTTGTTATAGATAATCAGATTAATGAGGTACCTAAACATATATAAGCAATTATGTTTTAAATAGCGTTTTTCTAATTATAAATTAGATTAAATATTAAGATATTTTACTTCGTTAGTCAGCTAACTCTATAATTTATCTGCATTTATTTGTCCTATATATTTATTATGAAATATTTATATATTATAAATTATTACTGTCTAACGTGAGATAATAGTTCAAAGAGTTTCTAACGCTATAATAACCGTCACAATACCAGTGATATTCAGTTTGTTTCTTTTCTCGAGTAATCCATTGTCATTATTCGCACTATCTATCAAAGCAATTCCACATTAAACGATTTTATTATTCAACAGTTATGGTGCACGACCTTTCGAAACTTTCACATCTCAGAATGCATTAAAATTATCGGGAAAATTACATATTTGCAAATTCAAAATATGCAATCGAAGTAAAACACGACGATTGTGTCGGCCCCATGTTTTGCTGTTACTCAGACGCAAATACTCGCCGCGTAGCAACGTGTGCCGCGAATCACTTTCACGTCGAACGAGAAAAATAAAAAAACACGCGGGAACCTTACATGGGAAATCAAAATTTAAAACAAATCGAGAGTTTCTACCGAAAACATGATGTGATAATTTTAGACGAATTGATTATTTATAACAAAAAGACATCACAATAACTAGGAAACAGTTTTCCTGCGAGCCTTTAGATCTCTTCCCTACTTTTTCTCCCTTATTTCTAACCTATTTGTTTATCTAATTTTTCTAAACATCTTTTTGCGAGTGCGCGTTTCGCTTTGTGAAGTGCCAGTGTATCAGGTTAGGCGTTTTAACTAGCAAAAATTGATTCTGTATAATATGGGTATTACTTGGAAATCCACCATGGTATTATTGAGCACGCTGGCTGCTTTGGTGATAATCGTGCATTCTGCAGAGGAGGAATACGAGAATCAGTACAGGAGAGGACTGAGACCAAGAGCTTTGGATACTGGGACCCGACGATATGAACAGGTAAACGTTTTTTAAGTTTCGTAAGGTCCGCCTGAGACGCAGAAGGTTGCGGGTTCGATTCCCGCCGCGGGACAAATGTTTGCATGTTCGCAGATATTTGTCTCGGGTCCGGGTGTTTTCTATGTATGATATGTATGTATTTACAAAAAATGTATATATGTAATATATCAATCATGTGGTTCCCATAATGCAAGCTCTGCTTAGTTTGGGGCTACATGATGCTGTGTGATAGTGTCCAGCATTATTTATTTATTATTTATAAACATATTTAAAAAAAAAAAATTTGGTTACTTATGAATAAAAAGGCTTTGCCTTCCTCAATTCTATGTATGATACGTATGTATTTACAAAAAAAATATGTATGTGTAGTATATCAATCATGTGGTTCCCATAATACAAGCTCTGCTTAGTTTGGGGCTACATGATGCTGTGTGACTACGTCTCGCATTATTATTTATTTATTATATTATATTATAGGGGAAGCTCATTAAAAGTAGACTAGGACTCTTAAAGGTAGACTAGGCTATAAAACAAATAGGTTATAAAACAAATCTCAATTCGTCTATTTACAAACTATTCAAAAATATAGAACTAGGTAATTATTTTATCTAAATCATATAAAACCATCGGCATCTTAACACCCAAACAGCCCCATTACTATTATCAAGCGGAAACTGTTTGGTTTTCTTTCGCAGTCTTTTTGCGGTTTATTTCATAACAATGGAAGTTTTCCTTTCAAATACGACTTTTATTTTTCACATTGTTTCGTGTAAACCATAGGCTAATTTATACAGTTTGCTGTACTCTGTACTCAGATAAAACCAGCAGCAGTTTATGTAATTGTAAAAGAAAAGAAGGGTTTAGAATTAGAATTGATAGAGTTCAGACTGTGAGCCTATGTATTGAAAAATAATCTATAGAAATTATAGCTCCAGGTGTATTTTCTAAACCAGAGCCAGCATTACGCCCTTTTCTAAATGCATTTGACTACACAGAAATAACAAAGACAAGGAAAACGTTTTTTGATAGAACATATAAATAGTTAGTAAATATGAAGGCTGACTTGTGAGAAGAGCTTTTTGGTTTCCTTATAAGCACAAGCTTATATTAAATATATTTAGTACAAAAAGTAATCACGTAAATAACATAATGAGGTTTTTTATACAAAAATACAATATAGCATTCTTCATATTTCGCACTATTCGATCAGTCAATCAGATCCAACCCTAATTCACCAGCCCAATGCGGATTAGTTTTCACATCACCCACTTACTAATATCAAACACAGTTAAATATATAATCGGTTAGAAAGATGGCACAGGAACTTGACATTACATCAATTCTCGTCTAGAAACTAGTCTAGAAATCAGGGGTGGTGCTGGTAAGTGGAGCGCTTAAACTGCAGGTTGCAGTTTCGTTGCGCGATTTAATTATACGATATATGGTATGAATTGGTTTTTATAGCTACTAGAATATATTTCCATGGTTTTGCTGTGAGTATTTATCGAATAAAAGTAGTTAATAGTAACGCGTTTAACCGATATTTAGGCACGTTAAGTTATCAGCATAGCCTTTTCAAACGTTCCAAACGTTTTTGAGCCGTATCAGTCAGTGACGATTGAGTTCATTATTGTGTCAGGGTGTGTCGTATTGTGATTTGTGACGCGTCATCGCGATCCTGGCCTAGCTTATTTCAGGATCTCCATGAGAAGCTTTCTCTCTCCATAAGATCCTAGTATTTCGTTGGGATGGAAATCGAAATACTAATTCCATTCGGAAACTTGCCGGACGTCTATCAATTCAGGCCTAAAACACCAACACTGTAGTGATCGATAAATATCATAAACTAACGTTACCTATTTTTTCAATGTCAATCTAAATTGTTCAACATACAAACATTTTAAAAGTTTTCTCTCTCCAAAATACTCGTGCTCTATTGAAATTAAATTAATTTTAAATAAATATATAAAATAGCAAACTGACCGACTAGTTATTATATTAACGCGCTACCCAAAACGCTGGAACTAGAGAATAGAGACTTGAAATTTTGCACATACATTATATTTAGTAGGCTTTCTGTCGGACTTTACCTCTTTAGGGGCGGAAATTCTTAAAAATACTTCCGGAAGGATAAAAAAAAGGGGATGAAAGTTCGTGTGAAAGTCCGGCAGTTTCGAAGTTATGATCTTCAAATTTGTATTTAGGCTGACGATCGAAAATAAAGTTGAGGATGAAGTTGTGTATGAAAGTAGAAAGAAATACTCTTCGAGGACGAAGTCGCGGGTATAAGCTAGTTCTTTATATGAAAAGGCCATTAATATCGCACAATATATGCTACACAGCTCATAATAACGACATTCATTACCATAAGTCTTGGCAGATCAAGTTCGAAAAACCGGTATGCCCGCTTTCAACTTTTCCCACCATCTCTACGTTATGCCATCTGTCCCGTAACCGCTTTCTTCGGTGTTATATTGATGAGATAACGAAATTAAAGGTTTGTTTGTTCACCATGACGGAATAATTGATTTAATTATATGGTTTACTTATTTTGCATAGTAGAAAATGGCTTTGGACATGAAACATTTGTTTTTTATTTACTAACTCGTTTTCACGGATAAATTGTTGGGTTGTCAATTTATTAAATTTCAGATCATGCTATTAATCCATAACACTTCAATTTTTGTAATCACTTTTCTTGTTAAACATCAAAACTAGTCGCGATTCACAACATTATGTATATGTACCTAAGTTCAAAAACGAAGAAGTTTAATTACCATTATTTTTTATCTAGAGAAGGTCAGGTAACCGAGAAATATATACGTTTTCACTGCTACAAAACACTTTCTACAGAAACGGAATTCATGGAATTTAAAAAACAAACACCTTTGAATCTTAAATCCTAAACGATAGGATCACAAACCGATTGAACACATTACAACACAAAGACACGCAATGAAAACTACTCATCGATTCCCTCATACGCGCAATCGCGGTAATTACCGTGTCATTTATACGTTTTTACCAAATTTTTGTTGCATTGTTGGGCTTTTCACACGGGACTAACAGTGATTTTTTTATAACAAATTAGCAAACAATAATCAGCGTATACAGAGCATGGAGCGTCGTCTAAAATTTACGTAACACGTAGTTCTCTTTACGAATGATGAACAAGAAAAATGTGTTGATAAACTGAGAGAATAATAGCGTCACGCTCGCTTGCTAGACAGCCAACTATGTAATTATTTCACAGTTACTCTCATAATCTCTAAATTCTTTAAAAGCACCTACTTTACAAGTAGGTGTCATATAATTAGTTTGATTATGTAGACAGGTTACGGGACTGTAGCATTGGAATGATGTGCTTACTGCTTAGCTAATATAATATTAAGTTAAAATTATAAATTATAATTTAAATATGAAGAAAATTATTCGATGTT
This sequence comes from Horisme vitalbata, assembly GCA_951804965.1. Taxonomy (NCBI): domain Eukaryota; kingdom Metazoa; phylum Arthropoda; class Insecta; order Lepidoptera; family Geometridae; genus Horisme; species Horisme vitalbata. The sequence continues at coordinate 8,532,963 of OX638102.1, forward strand.
AATTTCAGAATCTTAAAATCAATTGCTGCGTGTGTGTATCGCAAAAGCTCGAAAACGGCGTGATCAATTTGAATATAATAATTATTTGTTTTGTTCGCAATGATTCTGGGGTTGTTTACAAATAATAATAGTTTAAAAAAACTAAAAAAACACGCTTGCACGCATGCGTAGTTCGCGCACTAGCTCTGTCTCTCTTACTCGCATGCAAAGGATGCGGAAAGAAATTAATTAATCCTGGCGAATCTAATTAGGATAATCGGATATTTTTATCGGATTATTGCATTGTCATCGACCTTTGACAGGTGTGCAAAGTTTGAATCAAATCTGATCGTTCAAAGTAGGGCAAAATCGAGCTCAAAGGAGTCGGTTACATACATACATACATACAGGTGAAACTAATAAAAGCGTGTTAAAAAGAAATATATGAAAAATACGGGGCACGTATTTTTTTTAAAGGGATTTTTGTATGAACTAGTAGTAGAATTTAGAAAGGACGTCAGTCGGGTCGGTATTAAAATCCTAACATTAAGATACCTTAATATTCATAGGACTAAATATACTAAACATTAATAAGGTATTGTTCTGATCGACACAGTAACAAACACTTTTCAATATTTTCAGCCATGGAGGACACTAGATGTCGAACCAATAATGCAGCAATCAACCTCAAGGACAGAATTAGAAGATATATCGTCTGAGGAACCACCTAGGCGCAGACGAAATAGGCGCAAACGAAAACGTCGGCCTGAACCAACCTCAGCAGAAGAAGTTAGCTCAAACGAAAGATTCACACGCACAGAAGATCGTATTAGACCACAATTTGACGACTTCAGCAACGAGCGCCATACATCTGAAATGCCAAAAAGGAGAAGGAAAAAGATTGAGCGGAGGCTCAAATGGACCGATTCTCTGGAAGAGGACAGACCTATACGAAGACGAAGGCAAAGAATAAAGCCACCCACAATAGAAAGTTGGCCGCAACAAAGCGAATTTAGCAAGTACCGGCCTAATAAAACTCCGCGGAATATCGACGAAGAACTGACTACTGATCAAATCATGTCAATGAATGAAGACGAACATGGCGACAATTTTGGCAGTAATAAGCATTTACCTCAAAAACCGTCGACTGATATTTCACAATCTAGGGAACAGGTTTTTGAAATAGACGAAAAACTGCAAAATAATCAAGATAGAGACAATAGAGAAGGCAATATACATACTCCTGAAAACTATAATAAACCCATATCAGATTTTTCATTAGAGGATGTAGAGTCGATAGAAGAGCTCAAAACTGAACAAGAAAAACAAGTTATACAGGAAAAGATAAAAGACAAATTGCCTGGATACTTTAGAGAAATTGATAAAACGCAGGTAAGAATAGCAATTTTTAAATAAGTACACCAGTTTTTTCTCAAACACTGTAGATTGGTAGATTAGGTACCAACCTAACTTAGCAATCTACAAAGTGTAACAGGATGATGTTTAATATATTTTTTGTAGGAGAAATATTTGAAGCTAAGGAAGATTGACTGTCGTAAGATTTTAACTCTTAAAAATGACATTGATTTGGGCACAGATAAATACGTGTTCTGTGAAAATATACAAGTCAGTGGAAAGAGTATTTTTAAATGAAAAGAAAATGTTGAAATGGTACAATTCTTTGTATTTAAAATGACTAACAAATAATTGTATGTTTGACATGATGTTAATGTGATTAATGCATTTAATACATTCAAAAGACTTATCAAGGTAGTGTAGCCTGTATTGTCATTAAATTTAATATAATGTTACAATGTTTTAGATTGTATTGTTTATTCCAACTAACTTTGTATTGATGAACAAATCCTATAGGCATTAATAATACATAATAAATCATATTCTTGGTATTTAGTTACTCAGCTCTAATCAAGGTCATATTATCATTATTTATCATTACTTTATTAATTCCTTATTTTATTTTTGGTTTCAGGTAAGTGGTCCAATTGACCCACTTACACTTAAAGATATCCTAAAGAAGTCAAATGGCACAAGTTTGAGTGAAATATTGCAACAGCACAATCTATCACTCACTGATCTACTCCACGGGAAAGAATTAGCTTTATCAATACTGAATTCGGATAATATTTCAAAAACTAAAGAATCGTTAACGTCTATTACATACGAAGATAGCTTGGCACATAATCCAATCCAAGTAAATTCCGAAGAAAAGGAATCGAGCGAAGAGAAACTATTTGTAAATTCAGAGACAAAATATGTTACAGAACCCATAACAGAAATCCCTACAACTACTGTAGTAACGCAGTACAACGAAGATATAACTACCACAGATGGTGCAGAAACAACAACAACTGAAAAACCTAAAGAAGAAGATTCAACCAAACGTACAACTCGTCGGTTCCCTACTGGTATTCGGAGAAAACAACGAATAAGACCTGTGATCAATAACAATTACAAGAGTCAGATAAATAGAGATATGTTAGCGCTTACAGCAAGAAAATACTTCTATAATAATGCTCGGAGGAGGAATACAACTAAGTCCCAGGAATGGAAGGATGTTATTCCTTTGATGAAGAACGTAACTGAAATTATACATGAAAAACCTAAAGTGGAGACAACTACGTTAAGTGTGGAAATCACTACACTCTATGAAGGAAACAACGAAACAACTATTTTCTCGCATGATAATATTCTCAATGACACAATTCATGAAATATCCAATAAAGAATCTCCTCAGAATGAAACACAGGTAGTTCAAGAAGATCTTAATAAACCTCTACCACAATCTATACAAGAGACAAACCAACTAAAATCTATACCATCACTACCACAAACTGTGAATACGTCAGGATTGCGGCGACAAGCTTTTAATAATATTCTCAAAAAGAAGCGAAGAAAACATAAATATTCAACAGCTGAACCTCTACCACAAGATGATTTCATGAAGAATCTTTTTGGCATGCCAAATTTAGTATCATCATCAGAATTTATTGCTAGAACCCAAGGCCCAAAGACAAGTTTAGACGATGTTACCATATTAGAGGATTTCATCACTACTGAGATGCCAAGTAACTTTGAAAATGAACCTAGTCACTTAGACAAAAAAACCGATATTTTTGAGGATAGGCCCAGCAAAGCTGAACATAGGGCTAGAAAAAACAGATACTCAACAAGGTCACCAACAACTTACATTTACAGACAGACGTTCAGTCCAAGCTCCACAGAAGAGTCTGCTAAAGTCGAAATAGAGGAGATTTTGAACGACTCAGGGGGTAAGCATGAATAGATTTATATGTACATACATACCTAAACCGAATGGTTGTCATAATAATGCAACACATTTCTCTTTATTTCAGCAAACGCAAGGCTTTCTAAAATACTGAAAGACAGAAACATGACGCTAAGTGAATTGGTAGAGCACAGAGAGCGTGGATCAAGTCACGTTCATTTGGCAGACATATTCCATAATGCATCCAAGGAGCCAAATCCACCAGAACCATTTTTATCAAAATCAGCAATTGAGCCGATCTCCAAAGAAACATATCCATTGAGAGCTCTCTTAGATGCTCACGACACTACAACGAGAGCTACGACAATAGAACCAGTACAAGACGATTATATCCATATACCGATAAAAATGGACTTTGGTAATAACGTCAACGAGAACGCAGAAAACATGGGAATCATGTCACTTTTTCATAATATTACTAAACCTGACTCCAAAGCTGATGCAAGTACGCTGATGAAAGATTCACAAGGCACACCATACAGTACGTCTGTTGTGGTCGTCAATACAACATATGATCACAATGCAGCTGAAACTGTAAGAGAAAGTAGAGTTATGCATTCGATTAATGAGAATCCAGATGATATAGTTGGATGGAATGAAATCTTTTCGTTGATGAGAAGAAGCTACGAAAATAAAACGAAGGAACTAACAGGCACGTACTTGGATGGTAAGAATGTAGAATTTGTTTAACTTTTCATATGTTATTTGTCTCAAAGCAAACGTTTTTAACAAAGTAAAAACGTTTGCATTGAGACATTTTTTTGGCTATTTAAATATGACACGTATAAAATACATACAAGTTTTTTTTATTTTGTACCTCGTACGACCTAAGAACAAAAAGAACATAAAGATGATGTTTTGTCGATTACAGGATTAATACCCGCAGAATCTATACAGAAACCGTCCTTGGAAGAGGATTTGGATGGTGATGGCTTGATTGTACTAGAAGATCTGCAGCGGCTGAACGATTTAAGTAGCAAAATTGCATCGGATGAAAATATAGATGGAAGCACAAACGAAAAAACTGAAGCTCCAACGAATTCGCCGGGTAACCATGATAAAACTTATCAATCAATCAATGCCAAATCGGTGACATTGGCTACTGCTAGTATTTTCGGGTTAGCAATGGTGTTGTTCTTACTGTCGTATATCGGTTATAGGTGGAGACAGCAAAGATCTCAAGTCAATAAGAACGATTTTCCAGATGAGTGTATTCCCACCCCTGTGTTTGAGAATAGGAAAGGTCATAAGAACAATAGCAGTACTCGAAGTATAAGCCCTATGCTGTCTTCAAATATTTATACTCTCAGCACTTTAGATTCTCAAAACGGTAAAGAATCTCCTGATTACATGTGGGATTCTCTAAGAAAACCATTCCAATAGTATCTTCATTTGTTTTGGTTTTCTTTACTAATTGAATAGAAAACTTCCCATAGCTCGCTGATTTACCATTAAAACCAATGGATTAATCTGTTTTATAAATGTTGATGCATGCCATTAAGATATAATGATAATGTTAACAGAAGATTTTTGTGCTCAAGTTTTTACAGGGAACTAGGTGGTTGGGTCCAAAATCTTTTTGGTAATATGCAATTAGGTTTGAATGTCTTGGTTTCTTTAGTATTAAATCTAATTATGTGAATCAGTTTAATTGATCTAAATTATTTTACATAGTATAATTTTGTAGGTACTTATTAGTATGTACATGATTAATTAAGCAATTACTTTAGGTAGTTTACTAGTGACCTGATATAGAATTTGCAAGAAATATAATAGTTTAGTTAAGCAGTAACAAAAAATCTGCATTTGTAACATTATATTTTGTATGTTTACTTGTATCAGTAGCTCCAGTATTATGAGGCGAGTGCAATCTTTATAACTTATAGCCTTTTAAGGATAATAAACTTTTTATTATTATGTTTATTTAATTAACCTTCGCATAGAATTAGTATTCTGTCAGATAACTTGTACACCAGCATAATATCAAGCATCTTTTAGCCATGCGCTAAAAACGAAAAAAAAGGTATTATTTGCGGGTTCAGTTTTCCTATAGCTTTTTACCAGAAAAGAAAATAATGATATTAAGCTTGATATTGTAAAAACAGCCGACAGCTTACAAACCCAGCGCTTGTTTACTTCGGCGTTCTTAGTACGTAGTTATATTATATCGTAGTTGAGCAACCCTCCGGACTACTTTGATGGATTACCATTAATTAGCATTTAGATCAGCGGGGTGATCGGCTAACTCTGTTGCAAACAAAAATAATTGACGCCGATCCTGTTTTAAGAAACTGTGACTTTCATTGAATTTCGACGGATGAAATGTCAAAGCTTGTAAAATCAGGATCGGTGTCAATCATTTCTGTTTGCAACTGAGTTAGCCGATTACCCAGCTGAGCGCTGCCATGCTACGGAAGGCATGTTAAGGTGACGATACAAGTCAAACCTCCCTCTCGCTCGCACTATTCAACATTTTTGAAAATATAAAATCACAGAATATAGTTATACAAAATAGCAAACCTTCACGGCCTTGAAAATAACAATACAAAGGTTCAGCAAAAATATCATTTCGATTCTATCACGTTTTCCTACCAAAAAATTTGCACCAAAATTTATCACATTGGTACAAGTTTTTTGGTAAGAAAACGTGATAGAATCAAAATGATATTATTGCTGAACCTTTGTATTGTTATTTTCTAGGCCGAGAAGGTTTGCTATTTTGCATAATAGATTTTATATCATCAAAAATGTTGAATAGTGCGAGCGAGAGGGAGGTTTGACATGTATAGTCGCCCTAAGATGTTTATTCCGGCTAGATACTCATGGTTCCGGCTGTCAGAGGGCCGTCGGGCAGCCTAAAAAGTCCGTCAAACAGAGTTGGCCATTAGCTAATATTATGGAGAGCGGTTTTATTATGATTGGAGGTTACTTATATCTCAAACACAATCCAGACAGGCAAGAAAAATAAGGAGCAAGGTGACAGAAAAAAAGTTAATACCAAATCATCATCTAAAAAACAATATATAGGTAGTCAATCAAGTCGTTCCCATATTACAAGCTCTGTTTATTTTGGGGCTAGATGATCCATAATTAATATCTTTGCGGGATATTAGGCCTCTCGAAGTTTGTGCCCTCCACCACGACCTTGTGCTAGTCCCATCCACGAACGCCCGGCCCCTTACTGTCGCCGATTCATTTCGCTACTAGTTTTCCGATCTAATAAACAAGTTCGCCCCGAACTGAGATCTCATGCACGATTCTACAATCTGTAAGTATTGCATTAACGTCCAGAGGTTTTACGTAGGTAAGGTAAAAAAATATTATACAAGGTGCCCTTTTAAGAAGGTCATAATCACAAGTAGTGGTCTATCTTATAAGAAGTTAAGAGTAGCTAGATCTTGTGCTAGCCGCATCCACGAACGCCCGGCGACGCGTACTATGCCGTCGACTCATCTCGCTACTGGTATGGTAATAAAGTAGCTAATTAAAAGTCATTTCGTCCCTGTTATCTCCGTCTATAAGAAAGGAAGTCATTGAGTGACCGAGATGTAAAATACGCAAGAAAAACATAAAAAAGAACACGGCATGATCATTACGCTTCACCAAATTTAAATAAAAATAAGCATTTTTATAATACGTTCGAATTTATCGAACTAAAACAAATTCTGTCTTTAGTTAGACCAAAAATTGTATAATAAATTATTGTTATAGTATCCATACCTAGCCTGTCCTACTGCAGGGTAAAGGCCTCCCTTCCTTCTTTCCATATACCTATTTATATAATCATACCTACTTTGAAATAAAAGAGTTTATGAAGAGATTTGGATAATAAATCTATCGAGTAATGTTTAACAATCGTATTTATGTTTCCAATTTGAGTCTATTAGATACTGAATTTTTCTTACCCATTAATAAATAATACTTTTTGACCATCAATAGTAAAAGTAAAAAATCTATAAAATTAATTCATCCTCTTAATACCATAATATCCAATGAATTGAGTACCTGTAGTTGTTGAATGTGAAAATATCTTGAAGGTCCTTCAAGACAGGTAGATCTAGAGTGTTTATTTTGTTGCAGAAATAGGCATATTGTCTGGCAATGCTTCTGTATAGCTTGAGTGATGACTCGAACACTGGTGAAGGCTGAAATGTAAAAGAAAGATAGACTGCCATACAGATTCATGTATGATCCTCCTTAATATTATCACAGTCATCTGTGATAGAAAGGTGAAAGTAGTAAAAATATAAAAAACAATTGTTCCTGGTTCATGCACTTCTTCCTTCTTCATAGTGTTTGTAATGGCCAACTTTAGTGGTGGAATTTTTGACCACCCGAAGGCCAAAAATACAGAATGGATTGAGCTGAAATTTTTCAAATATATGAGGTTCTAAACCAAGATGGTGCCTAAATAAAAAGTATTAGGTGTTCGGTATTTAGGCACCACGCAAGCGATCCGCGGGCCCGAGCTATAAGAATATAGTAGGCTAAGTCATAAATAGTTGTTTATGATTTCTCTACTGTAGAAATGAAATAGTTTTTCACCAATAATGAATTAAAATCTGCCATGGCATTCAAATGTTTTATTCATTTTAATTATTCCTTAGATAGCCAAGCTCAAATCAAAATGTAGAAAATCTGGATAGACCCAATATGCAGAGTTATTACAGTTTTGTGCTCACCCTCAGTTCAGCCAATTCTTCAGAAGAGAAATACAAAACGGTTGAGTATTTTTCAGGCAGGATATCAATGTACGGTTTCCAAAAAGATTCTGACAAACAATAATACATAAGTTATCAGAATAATTTCATTTTTAGAATTTTAGTAAAAAACCATTATAATTGTGCGCAAGGAAAATCAGGGTTTCCAACCAAAGTTTCTCAGCTTGCCAAAATCAAAATAAATATACCAAAACTGTTAACAACAAACTGTTTATTTAAAAAAACCGACTTCAAAGAAATTGATTCTTAGGGGTGGTATTTTTATTTTAAAAAATGGGACCAAACAGGAAGAATGTTCGATAGAGATTAAATAATGATGGAATTTCAATATGAGGTAACAAACATAACTCCTCTTTTTGAAGTGTGTTTAAAATTGCAAGTTTTTTTAAGGGTTGGGATCTCTTCTTTCATGTTTTAACAATTTGTATTAGAAGAGACCTCACTTTTCTGTGGTTCATTTTAACAGACTTGTAATGAAATAATAGCTCGGAATTCATCATAGCACAGTGAAATCATCAACCATTAAGTAAGCAGTTAATAAGTTTGGCCTAGTTAAACTGCATTATTAATGTAATTTTTTGTACAATTTCTTTGATGGAGTATTTATAAGCCAGTATGCTTCTTCTAGGAGTAAGCTTCTTGTAGCTAGGAGAAACAAGAAACCTCTTCACTCTTCAGCAAAAATGCCATGGCCATAATTCCCACACTAGGTTGGGGATGACAGATCCCCACGCCACAGACTACTGCCAGTCGGGAGTTGGGAGTCAGGGAATTCAGCTGTGCTAGTGTTCGGCTGTGATGTTGTTATTTCACTATCAGTCGGCTACATTGTTAGTTAGCCGGGTGCACCATGTGCCGGTGAGTTTGGCTTGGGTTCCAAAGATGTAGTTGGAATCATCATCATAACATAGTAGGTACTTATAATCCACGAGAAATCAGAATCGGATGTAAAACCTTGTCAATTTACTTTGACAAGGACAAGATGGAGCCATACAGTAAATCTAAATAGGATTTTAAATTAATTTGACAAGTTTCCATCCCATTCTGATCATGTGCAGAAATAGATTAGTTAAAATTAAGAGCAAAAGAAAGTATGTTTACCTGGATTATTTTTTTCTAGTAACAAAAACAGTGCTAAAGTAATGTTTGGCATGTTTTGCAACAATGGATCTATAGCTATAAATTCAGATAGCGCCGATTCCTTTGCATCTTTCTCTGTCATCATGACTTTGGAAGGAATTGTGAGGATTAAGGAACCTTCGGAAAAGTCTTTGGTTGCTTTCAGGCCAAGCTCGTAGCCTTCAAATTCTGATATTGCAACACCTGAAAATTAATATAAGATTTTAATTATAACTAGAGGTTGATAAAATTGGCATTAACTACTATTAAAGAGGCATGTTAATTTTTTTTCCTACTTTCCGGTTGCTAAGCAATGTCAAATACTTTGGTCTAAAAAATTCTACAACAGAGTAAGCTTTTAATTTCAACTTCATATCTCTTTGTTCCTGAGAAGAGCCTTGAGTCTTGACAGACAAATCAAAAGACAACGAAGTAATCATAAAAGGTTATATTTTTAAAAAAATTGTTACAGGTCAGTAGATGCTTATTAACTCTCTTTTTGAGCCGATAGGGTCACAAGTCAATGGAAAAACAGACTCTGACAGCTAATTCCATATTTTAGCAATGCGCATCATAAAAGATTTCTCAGTTTCAGTTATGGAACCCTAAAAAAGTTGAAGATATCATCATCATCAGGCCAGGTAAAGTATCTTGATAAAACTCACTGGTGAATAAATTTAACACAGTACAGGATTATTTACTACAATTTTAACTAGTAAACTTATTGATAAAGTGTACCTTCATATTGAACTCCATTTTCATCCAACCACTTCAAATACTTGTCGATGCCAGATTTTCGGTGTTTGAGGAAGTTTTTCTGCTGAGCTTCAATGTTAGATATTTCTTTTAATATTGCTTGAATTTCTAAATGGTGCTCCCAACTTTTTGAGGCGTTGGTCGAGGCTTGGAACACACTCGTTAACCGCAACACTTTATCAACAAGAATAGCGAGTTCTTTTCGTTTATGCTGGACAAACCTGTTGTTCTCTTTCCCAGTGTTTTTCTTGGGTGTTTGTTTTGATTGGTTTTTGCGACCCATTTTGAACTTCAGTTAGGTAAAATTATGAGAAAGTTAACTAACGTTAAGCCAAGGTAATTCAATCTTTAGAGCGTGGGAAAGTTATAAATAGTACGACAAGCAAACTAAAATTTTGCGAAATGTTTATTTCGTTTCGAAACTTTTTGATCTCGTTCATTCACATCACAGATTACTCTTTGATTTGAGTCATTCGTTCATTCAATTGATTTATGGATTATATTATGACATTGAAGATAAAATTATTATGAAAGTGACACTGACAGTACTTTTTATAACGAAACAAAATGCGTGGCCTTCGCACGCTCGGCTAGAGCTATGCTTTATCCAGTCCTAACCACCGTTGAGGATAAAAGATGGAGTTTACAAGACGTGCGTACGTTCGTACTTAACATATGCAGCACTACTGGCGTGGTACGTGATGTGCTCCAAAACAAACAAATACCGCATACAGGCTCAACATAATATAGCCCTAGGCATATGCACTGGTGCGGGGCAATATGTGAGTAGAGTCGAAGTGTAGCAACACTTCAACTCTACTTCTTCTACTACTACTACGTTGATTGATCAATTAGGGAAGAATGGTACAAGGACGATTGCCATATAAAAAAATACAAAGTAGAAATTTAAACAAGTGTATATACTTTTTAAATCACTTCTTACTTCTTGCCCTAAAGAATTTTGAAAATCGGTTCACAATTATTGACGAAGATAATTATGGGTGATCATAAGGCGAAAATTATGTAATATGGGACCACCTGTGAAGTATACTCTTTTAAACAAAAAAATAATTTTGAAAATAGGTTTATACAATCGAATGAGATATCGGGGAACATAGTTACATAAAAGTCGAAAAAAAAAGGTTTCGACGAATTGAGAACCTCCTCATGTTGAAGTCGGTTAAAAATAGACACCGTAGACGTAACGCGAGGGGTTGCAGCAGGATTTTTGAAATTATCTTACCTTTGCCATAGGGAAAATGCAATAATGCATAGGATTTACATAGATTCTTGATTGGTATCTAAGTAAGTAGGTAAGCAACAACATGAGTAGTATAGAGTACCTATTAGCTACCTGGCTACTGGCTTACCCACATAAAACTGCAACTCAGGTTGCAGCGTTTATCTCTGTCTGGCATTGACAGTGGTGCAGAGAGCACTTGGCAATCGCGCTCACAATTCTCAGAAAAGTTATTTGAAATCGTCCCACTTTTCGTGCTAAGAAAGAATTACCTTTTGATTGCATTCTTAATATCGCATAGCATACTAGCTATCTTAGTTTGCATACCTACCTAACCTATATAACTCGTACCTATATTATACCTATATACACACACACATCAGCCCATATCAGTCCACGGCTGGACAAAGGTCTTCCATAATAATCGGAGGCCAGAGAATGTAGCTGTGCCAGTGTTAGGCTGCGTTATGCCGCAATCAGCCGGCCGTCAGAGCCCCGTTTGTTAGTTAGCAGGGTGCACCACGTGCAGGTGAGGTTGGCTTGGGTTCTGAAGATGGAGGTTGGAACCCCTTACACCCCATTACATACCTACATCATACCTAAGTAGGTAGATAGATATGTATCCTACGAAGTAAATAATCATGTGGATGCACTTCGTTTTTATGAAAAGCCAATCCTATTATCGGAGTGATTTGGGGCTGGTTTGAAGCCTTGAAAGCCTAGGTATAATAGGTACTACAAGAGGCAAATCATAATGTGTCATTCGAGACACGACACGAAAGACGTGTCGTGTCGACCACGCGCGCGGTCAGTCGGTCGTCGTCGTCGTGGTTGGAAATGGTTCTGCGTGAATCATACCATACTGCGATTTTAGATTCAATAATGACCGTCAATAAAATAAATATAAGCAACATCTCACATATGTAGGTACAACTAATCCCAAACTCTGCAGAGCCCGTACCAGAAACTGATAAACATACAATAGATCCTCATAAAACACCCAAACACAGAACGAACATCCAGGTTCACCTCACAAATTTTTGTCATGAGCGGGAGTGGAATCCGCGAGAAGCAGCTGAGAAGGCAGAACTCCTACCAACTAAGCTATGGGGCCAGTCAAAGAAAATGAAAACAGCACGACTGACTTTGTATTTTCTATAACATAAAACGAATCACGAATGAATGACGTACTTACTTACTTACTAATTCCATTTTACCCGCACGGAACACAAGTGCAAACGTTCAGTCAGTGGTTTTGGCGTGAAACCGGAATAAAATATACTTACAACTTCACATCCAAACTTTAGGTAGGTACCTCTCAGCTTTTGCCTGCTGCTTAGGTATTTTGAATTCCATCTAAAAGTGGTTTTTCTATCCCTCGGAAATAAAAGGTAGGACTTTTTTAAGCTGATAAGAGTGAATGGTTAAAGAAAAAATGTTGTGCCGATCCTACCTTGAGTAGGATAAGGGTAGGCAAATAATGATGGGAACAAATACTTTTTTCTGAATGGATAAAAGGTATCTTCCTTATGTCCTTCCTATGTATCGGCACAGAATAAAGAGAATATCGGTAGGCGTAACAAATAAAAAACCACTTTCACATTTATTTTATAAGTTACGAAGAGTAGTTAAACAGAAATTGTGTATAGAGTTGAGCCTACATTTTTCGTTTTCATGTTTTTATAGGTATTGACTCATTACTTAATAAAGTTCAAGTATATCCAAACACATCACTGTCAAACGTACGAGAAGTTTTTTATAGAGCTACCTAGGTACTACGTAAAGTCTATTATAGGATATGAGCTCACCAACCGTGGAATACATTATCTACGCGTGAACTTTATGTAAAGCTCGACTTGGCCCGTTAAGCGCTCTACGGAATTTAATTTATGTATTCTTATCCTGTTTTCAATTAAGCTTAATGTGCCTTGCCTTTACGTCCCTTTATTAACTTATCCAGTTAATGTAGTTTGCCAAGAACCTTTCAAGAACTGATATTGATTTGTAAATGTCGCAAGGCTTACGCAGCTTTGATTAGTATTCAATGTAATAAGAACAAATTGATTATAGACCTTACCTGTAAAGTTAAAGTGCGCTTTTATTACAAAACAGTCAGTCCACTGCTGGACATATACCTCCCCTTATAAGGGGGATATGGCTTTAATCTACACGCTGGGCATGCGGGTTGGGGATCGCAGGGCACAGCTTTTTCGCATCGCCAACGCTACTGCCCGTCTGGGGATGTAGCTGTGCCTTTGTTAGGCTGCGCTATGCCGCAATCAGCCAGCCGCCCGCGCCGGAGCCCAGTTTGTTAATTAGCAAGGTGTACCACGGGTAGGTGTGGGTCATTGTGGCTGAACACAGTGGTCTCGGCAGAAAAACAGCGTCTACGGCTATCGCAGTGGCCATAATGCTGAGTCGGGGCCAATTTTCTGCTGTAGCATACAATACCTATGTATAAAAAGTGTTTTTTTTTCGAAATAGTAAATTTGTAGTTTTAGATGTATTTGTGTGCTATTTTGTAGTAAATAAAGTGATGTCTATGTCTATTTGTGGTTGGCTTGAGTTCCGAAGGTGGCGGTTGGAACGCCTTACTGTACCCATACACCCCATTTAATCCTGTTCCAACCCCTGTTACAACGGGCCTTACATCCCATTTAATACACAAGTACCATAATATTGTGAATGTGTATTAGTGGAGCTGGGCAGGTCATATTGCTAGGCTTATAGAAGTCGATGGCGAAGACTAGTCCTTGGGTGGAGACCGTTGACGAACAGAAAACATACTTATGAAATCTACCAAAACGATGGTTGGACGACCGGATTCGTAAGCTGAATGGCAAAGGCGATTGACCGTCGTGCATGGAATGAAATGGGAAGTTGGATGTCCATTTTTGAACGTAGGCCACATTCAAAAATGGACATCCAACGGCCAGGGATGATGATTATGATAAAAAAAATGAAAATGGTTTATTTCAGATTCATGAACAAAAATAACTAACTGTGTCCTTGTGGCTGTAGGAATAAAGTAGGACTTTCTGGTGGACTTCACACTAGGCTAGCCTGTAGTAAAGCTATTTAAAATAATACATGCTGGACAAGCGGACGGTATCACACTGTATCTTGTAGCCCCAAACAAAGCAGAGTTAGTATTATGGAAACACATACTAACATTTTTTTTGTAAATTCATAATATACATAGAAAACACCCAGACCCAAGACTAACATTTGTCTCGTGGCGGGAATCGAACCCTCAACCTTCGGCGTCTCAGGCGGAGCTTCACCCACTGCACCACAGAGTTCGATAAATAATGCCGTAGATATTCCCTTAAATTGAGGAAGGCTGTGGCTACGGCGTAGAGCGGTTACAATAACATGACGTCATACGAACGTTTTAGAAAAATGCAGTTATTTTACCTAATTATTCTAGAAGTAGAATTTAAAAGTATGTACTAATGTGTCCAGTTCGTTAAAGTCAAGGTCCGTTGTCGTGTCTGACCGTTGAGACAGAGGTGTGGCTCTCAGCTAACCGATTACCAATGATTAATAAAATATTGAAAGTAGTATCATGTTGAATGTTTATGGGCTGTATGAATGCTGATTGAAGTAAATGTGCTTCGCTCGAACACATAAATAATGCTGGATATTTTTCCCCAACATCATAAGGCCCAAAAAGTAACCCTTATGCATATTACAGCTACTCACATATCTAACAAGGTTTCTCCCGCGGCTTTGCGTGGAACCACAGATAAAAATTAGCCTATGGGCTAATCAAGGTCACAAATTATTTATATTCCAAGTTTCATTCAAATCGGTTCTGCCGTTACGGCACACAAACTTTCGCATTTAGGTCTGATACTAGAGTACAGATACAGATACAAATATTTTTATAACCAGAAAATTAATTATATTACAGAGATGAAATGGTTCACGTTTTTATCAACATTAAATTAAAAAAAAATAATGAATTAGGTGTTTTTAGAAACTGTACTGTTCTAGGTACAATGTATACCTTGGTAGTGAATATCTACAGAAGTCTGGGGAGTCACTGTGTATTATCCAATATTTTAGACCATGGCATCAATTGGGCCAGTGGCACAATTGGTGGTGGTTCAAGTTCCGTCTGGGCCAGAATCTTTGGATAACATTTTCACATTTTTTCAAACACACACAGACTCCGACTTTTTGGAAATTGTGGAGGGTTTATTTTTTTCAAGGTGTGGTTATTGACCACCAGAGCACGTTTCAAAAAATTGTGATCTACAATGCAATGCTTTGGGATAGGTAATGGTTACCACTTAACATCAGGTGGGCCATGTGCTTGTTAAAAAAAAACGTAATAGGTACTTGGTCGAGATAATGTCAGAATAAGTAGGCAATAGGCACGCTAAATCCTGGGAGTGTAGGCATTAATATATATTGTTACTATGAGTGTAGGGGTGTACGGGGTTACAACCCCCATCTTTGGAACCCAAGCCAACCCCACCTGCCCGTGGTGCACCCTGCTAAACAACGAACGGGGCTCTAGCGGCCGGCTGATTGCGGCATAGCACAGCCTACGTCGGCACAGCTAAATCCCCTGGCCACCGACGGGCAGCAGCGTCGGTGGTGCGAGAAACTGTGTCCTGCGATCCCCAACCCGCATGCCCAGCGTGGGGATTATGGGCATATCCCCCTTTATTAGGGGAGGCCTATGTCCAGCAGTGGACTGATATACGCTGGTGTGGAGTGTAGGTAACAGGTAGGTAAGTTGTAAAGGATCACCGTTATGAAGAAGAGTTAGGTAAGTCTGGATTCACGCAAACCTGAATGAACCCTGCATTACAAGATCAATGCACTGTTGTTTATCATTGCGTAATTGCATGAGTGTAATTCCACTTTCGATGTCATCCTCATTCGGTAAGTTGTGATGTCAGCAGTGACGTTACCCGATTGTGTGTGACGACTCCGACTGCGGTTTCTATTAGAGATGGCTATTTGAAACATCGATATCGATGAAAACATTCTGCGCCATCTTTAAAATATTTTCTTATGACGGCCTCTGTAGCGCAGTGGGGGAAGGTCCGCCTGAGATGCAAAATGTTGGCATGTTCTGCAGATATTTGTCTCGGGTCTGGTCTATGTATGATGTGTATGTATTTACAAAAAAATCTTTATTAATGTAGTATATCAATCAAGTGGTTCCCATAATACAGGCTCTGTTTAGTTTTGGGCTACATGATGTTGTTTGATTATGTGCAGCATTATTTATTTATCTAACTGATATATTAATACCAAAACACATCTTCTTTTGGTTAGGTTGTAAGAGCTATCTTATTAAATTGATCATTTTTTACAATTTCGTGACAACGTTAGAATAGGTAGAACTATTGGTTATCTGCAAAGTTTTTTTTTTAAATTAACCTATACTGTCCCACTGCTGGGCAAAGGTCCCCCCCATCTCCTTCCAAGACTTATGATCGCTTGCTGCCTCCCACCATGCAAAGTTATTTTTTTTCAATGTTTTAACGCTTTGAGCGCAGAATAACACAGCCAATAAGACAATAAAACATGTCCACCAGCACCGGCATGGATGGCGCGGGCGCGGGGCGTGGAGCGTCATGTTCGAGGCCAGCAGTCAACGTGTTAAGTAGGTAGTAGATTCCTAGATCTTTCCCATCTAGATAGGTACTCGTCATTTCTGCTACCTTAACTGGGACACATGTCACCAGAAATCTTGTTATGAAAGAGTTAATACTCTATCAGGTCAATAACATTTACCATTTATTTATTTTAGGCAGTAAGGGCGTTACATTGGGGGGTTATATTGCTAGCATTATAGTCTGACAAAGATTACAATTATGTACCTACAGGCAGACACACTTATGAGATCAATACTAGGGCTGATCTCTATGTAAAACTAGATAATTAACATAAAGGTACCTACCCAACAAATGGTATCATTATGATACTTCCTACTATTATTATACATAGTAGAATTCTTTGTGGGGGGCTCGTCCGGGGAAGTACTGCTACCATGCCTATTTCTACCGTGAAGCAGCTGTGCTGTGTTTCGGTTTGAAGGGTGTGGGTGCCGGTGAAATTACAGGCTTATCATCTTCATGCATCAAGTTGATGGACGCAGGGCGTTGCATCGTAGAGCACGTTTCAAAAAACGTGATTTATGTTGCAATGCTTTGTGATAGAACAGATTGAGCTGAAATTTTACACGTTACCTACTTAACTTTAAACCTAGAATAAGATATAAGTACCTACATAATGCTACTTTTTGACTGAGTAGGTAACATGCAAGCAAAGAGGGCGGAATTGGCACATTGAAAAAAATAAATACATGTTTTAGTAAGGTTATTAAAATATGCTTACCTTTACCTATAGGTACTGTGCTTATAATTACTTAACTTGGCCATCTAGGTAGAAGTTTTTGCCGGAAATATCCCATCAAAATAGAGTAGGTCAACCCAACACGTCTGTCCCCCAGTGATTAGGTAAAACAATATTTGTTCTCTAATGCATGAGTAATCAAATCATCTAATATTGCTTGTAATCTAGTCTCATCTTCTCAACGATCGCAAGGTTTTATGTTTCAGGTGAGACAATTTACTAAACGTTATCTTCATCTAAATTCTCATACAAGGTTGAATTGTTGCCAGTTTTATGGGCAAATCGTCTACGTCTACATCGTAAAAGTCAATTAAGTGCAATGAACATGAAATAGGTACCTAGGTATGTGCTCAGGTCGACAATATAAGCTGGGCGGTAATGGTTTTCATTAACATTTAATTAAAATGTCCTTCATCATTATCATAATTTCAGTCATTTTCAATCCACTGCTGGGAATAGGCCTCCCTTTGATTATACCGCTCGTCTTGAACCTTCGCTAGCCAGGCACCTGGTTCAAACTAGTGCAGGGAAATGTCCTTACTGCATCCTACATCCTGAATTTTCTTTTTACCTTTAAATAACCTTGTATATAAACAAAGAAATTTTCTCTACTCCGTTGTTCCTTTGTGTAACTGTGACTCAAAATCAACGCTTATTAAACATCGATGAAAATACGATGATTTTAGTACCTTACTAATTAAATATCGATAAAAGTCCGTCACTATCGAGTAGCGAATCATCGATTCATTTTCTAACGATTACATCATAGTATTGAGTCATGGTTACGACCTGAGATCTTAGTCCTTCCGTGGGAGGGTATCCTTTTAGTCACAAATTGGACCTAGTACGTTCTATGATCAGTCACCACTGACCGCAATATCGTATGTATGCAATCAAATGTTATAGAGTTAGATGCCTTTGAAGAAAACGTTTCTCATCGAATAACAAGTACGACACGCACGGCACGAAACCCTAGCGCTGACCGTAATAGCGCAGAAGTCAAAATTAAGGTATCCTAAGGGAGCTAGACGCGAAAGAGAGCGAGAGACACAGGCGCAGAAGTTTCTTTCACCACTAGACTCGTGCCGCTAGCTATATTTGCCACCAGCAATAACCAGCTTTCGTTTTAAAGGGGTAAAACGGAAAATAAGAACCTACTTACAGCATGCTTAGAGACAGCATGCTTAAATTAAACGCTGTCTGGGTTTTTCTGCTAAGGAAAACCAATCTAACTGGGTTTTGTTGCGTTCCTGGGGTCAAAATCCACAAACTTAAATAGCTGTTTGTGTAGGAAGTTATGTATCTTATATACGCTGACAAGAGAACAATTGAAGTACTTTTTGTATAGTTTTCTACGCAGTAGCGATGTCCTCGAGCATTTTGTAATTCTTCTTCAGGATGTTTAAACGATGATAAATTAAAAACAGTTTTGTTTATATGGAAACCCTTACGAAAACTGTTTTTTCTCCAAAAGCCAAATGTTTTTCACCACAAAAAGATACAACAATACGATATCTATATCACGAGCGTAGAGAGAAATGCAAAAAGTTTAACCTTAGTTTTAAAAAAAAGTACACCAAGAAGGTTCTGAGTCCGAGTTTTGATCAAATAGGAAAGTATACTACCTACCTACCTAAAAAATATGTAGGTAGGTAGGTTGATCAAATAGGTAGGTATCTATACCTACCTAAAAAATCGGTAGGTAGGTTGATCAAATAGGTAGGTATCTATACCTACCTATTTGATCAAAACTCAGACTCAGAACCTCCTTGGTGTACTTTTTTTAAAAACTAATATCAAACTTTTTTTGTTGCATTTCTCTCTACGCTCGAGATTCAATTTTAGAATCCTTCGCTTGCTCGGTCAAAATTGAGCACGCTGTTGAAAAGCAACTTTGTACTCTTGTAACAACTAACTACACTACTATAACAAACTATACAGGGTTACTTGTAAGTAGACCCGATCCTTTCAGGACGTGATAGCAGGGTTCAGTAGAAACCAATTTGACTCTGAGGTACCCTGGTCTAAAGTTAAGCCCCTTCGAGATATTTGAATTTTTAATATTTTTAGTGAAAGTGTCACCTTGAAGTCGAAGATTTATGATATTTTTTAAAAAACGTCTTTTTTTGTAGGTTTTTCGGTGTTTTTTTGTAAAAAATAACTCACTAAATAAGAATAACCTTTGAAAGTCTAAGAAATATGGTAAACGCTAGAGCGGTAGGCCCTTTAAATCTGAATTTAATGTAAAAATTTGGCAAAGTATTTTTTTAATCGACGTTTTCTCAAAAACATGTACCTACATTATTTTGTGCAGATTATTTAAAAAACATCTACATGTTTTTAGCTATCCAAAAAGGTGCAATAGTTGGGGCACCAGTGTACGATCTTTTTAAAAATTCGATAACAAAGGACTCAGGTAGTCAAATCCCAAGTAACGCTATTTCAAGGTTAAGCTTGCCTTCCTAGTACAAGGGCGGGTTTTGTGATTGAAAGCACTGTGATTGGTTCTCCTTAACAATGTTATGCTGTTACTGTTAGTGATCCTCTCGCTCCGCATGTTATGTTAGTGTGCTTTCGTCATTCGTACGCGGTACATACTCTCTCTCAGAAATTAAGTTGGCTTTGGATATCGGACTCTTTGACACGGCTGTGAATCTTGGACTTTGATTTTCTCTTGTGATTTGGATTGTGCTCTTCATAATGGCAATGTATTCTAATGAAGAATATGCTGATATTGTCATGTGCTACGGATTTTGCCAGGGTGTGTGTACTGCAGCCCAAGCTGAATACGCGTCGCGGTACCCGGGGCGTCGGTTACCGGATTTAAGCGTGTTTGATACAACTTATCGCCGCTTGAGAGAAACGGGCACTGTCTGTAGACGCACGTCAGACCTGGGTAGACCCCGAGTCTACAACGTGGACGACGAAGATGAAGATGAAATAAGACGACATTTCATAGAAGACCCTACCACGTCAACAAATGTTGTTGCAAATCGTCTAGGCATATCGCAGTGGAAAGTGTGGTTCACAATGCACACTGCAGGGCAATACCCATATCACTACACTCCAGTACAAGCAGTAGAAGAAGGAGACCCTTTAAGAAGATTGGATTTTTGCCGATTCATGTTGAACGCCGACTCCGAAGACTCGCGATTCCTGAAAATGATTTTGTGGACCGATGAATCGAAGTTTGACAAGGATGGCATAACAAATTATCACAACGCTCACTTCTGGGCACAGAAGCAAGATGGTAATCCAAAAAAGAAAAGGGTCAAAGGCTCGCAACGCAGATTCAACCTAAACGTGTGGATGGGCATCATCGACAATTATCTGATAGGACCGTATTTCTTGCCTGAACACTTGAATGGCGAATTTTATGAAGATTTCCTGAGAAATGAATTGCCACTTCTTCTCGACGACTTGCCGCTTGCCCTAAGAAGAGACATGAGGTACCAACACGACGGTTGCCCTGCACACTACCGCAGAAGTGTACGCGACTGGCTCGACGAAAATTACCCAAACAAATGGATTGGGAGAGGCGGTCCCATACCATGGCCCGCACGAAGCCCGGATTTGACTCCGATGGATTTTTATGTTTGGGGTCACATGGAAACCATCGTGTACCAAGACGGCCACCCTGTATCTACTGTGGAAATTCTCCGACAAAGAATTATTGATGCGGCGAACGTGATAAGGGGTCAGTTGACGAGCAAAGTCGTGAAAACCGGTTTACGCAACAGAATGCGGGCCTGTGTTAGGAACAGAGGTGGCCACGTAGAGCATGAGTTAAAAAATTAAAGATTACATGATTTGAACCTAATATGTGTATTTTTTACTCTGTCCTCAAAATATTGTAACTTTGAATTTTACTACCTGAGTCCTTTGTTATCGATTTTTTAAAAAGATCGTACACTGGTGCCCCAACTATTGCACCTTTTTGGATAGCTAAAAACATGTAGATGTTTTTTAAATAATCTGAATAATCAAAATAATGTAGGTACATGTTTTTGAGAAAACGTCGATTAAAAAAATACTTTGCCAAATTTTTACATTAAATTCAGATTTAAAGGGCCTACCGCTCTAGCGTTTACCATATTTCTTAGACTTTCAAAGGTTATTCTTATTTAGTGAGTTATTTTTTACAAAAAAACACCGAAAAACCTACAAAAAAAGACGTTTTTTAAAAAATATCATAAATCTTCGACTTCAAGGTGACACTTTCACTAAAAATATTAAAAATTCAAATATCTCGAAGGGGCTTAACTTTAGACCAGGGTACCTCAGAGTCAAATTGGTTTCTACTGAACCCTGCTATCACGTCCTGAAAGGATCGGGTCTACTTACAAGTAACCCTGTATATACTATACTATAACAAATAACTGTTTTGTTTTACACCTATTTTATAATGTAGGGTTTTACTCAGTGACCAATGGCCTATATCAAGTAGGTTCCTGACGTTTATGATGATAAATATTGTGATGCATCGTTCGAGTTACGTTGCAAATACGTCGCCTCCACAAATCATGAGGATAATGTATCATCCTCAAGCCAGTGGGAGTAGAGCAATCGAAGGTTTGTTGGAATTGCTGCTCTACTACTATTCCCAGTCTTGTCTTGATTTACGATTGATATGGGCACAAATCAGGTTTGAACTTTTCTTACCTACATACTTTGTATTAAACTCTTGAACAGCGCAGTAAGCTTCATAAGTATGACCCAAAAATATAATAACCGGCCAAGTGCGAGTCGCACTCGCGCAACTAGGGTTCCGTACCATTATGTATACATGTATCGAAGCCCCTTTAATTTATTTTATTTTAATTTAATTATTTATTTTTGAAGTGAATATACAACTTAATATTCTGTGAATATTTCAAGCGTAAGATAATAATAGGTAGACCTATTGCCGTCATTAATATTGAGCAAAAGACGTAAAAAAATATGTTTATTTTATGGGAGCCCCCATTTGCTTAAGTCTATTTTTAGTATTTATTGTTAAAGTAGCAACAGAAATAAATCATCTGTGAAAATTCGACTGTTCAACCCTTCAACCAAGGAACCTCCTCGGCGCCAGGGCTATAAGACTATGACCCAAAAAATAGCAACCAAACTTACCTATTATTTATTGGAGCAATTCTCTTGTGCATTTTGTAAAACTACTTAAATTACATTTTACTCTGTTAAATACACAATAGCAATCCCTGTTAACACGTTGAGCGCCAGCCTCTGACATGATGCTAAGCGCCATGCCCGGAGCTGGTCTTGTTCGCCTCCTGCAAAGTTGTGTTGTCAGCATTCAAAGCGTTATACATTAGTTATGTACCATTCACCCTCACCACACTAGCATTATTTTTTCAAAAAAGACCATATTTATGTATCTAGTTACGTTAAATAATAAGTTCTCAGAATCGTCACCAAAAATATTATGTACTAAGTAATTAAGTATAATAAATGTAGGTGGTTACACAAGGCCCTATTGTCGTAATCTACGTGAAGCTAATGTGTCGTCTTTTTGCAATAAAAGTCAAGGTTTAAAATCCTATGTGTAAGGCAAATCGGTTATTGAAAGTAAAAGCTTAGCTTCGTAGAGCACACCTGCATATGTAGGTTGATTGATATACATGTATCTACTTATCAAGTAGCTAGTTAGGTACGTAGAATCAAATGATATTTTTAAATTAGTTATTTTTGAAGATTTACTCAATAAAAATCTTACTGTCGGTCACGGTGAAAAATTTCCCGCTTCCCAAAATGTAGTTAAGTAAATAGATTAACCAATTTCTCGTTTCTATTTATAACACATATTTTTACAGCTAAGATGTAGCTACAATTCGTAGATAATAAGTATACCTGTATGGTACCTATCTGCTTACCTCCGACGTCACCCTAGTAAGCCTTCTAAACTTCAAGATAAAAACTCGTTAGAATTTATTTAAGTAGGTAACACCACATAATGTTGCAACTCAACCTTAAAATCTCTGCTTACAACCAATAAAACAGTAATTTGTTCAAGATTATCAAAACATCCAACAAGCAGCTAGAGTTATCATGTTCACATTAATCAAAGCGCAAAATACCTTGAATATAAGATAACCTTTACCGAAAAGGCTCAATAACTTTGACATTTTTTTTTAAATTTTGTTGATAGGAGAAATGGTAGAAACCATCATCGTGAAACACTGTTACTATTCACCACCAATGAAGTGCCTTTTCCGTGCCAGGAAAAGGCACTTCATTGGTTCAGGGTTTAATTCAGTTCATGGGTTCAATTCAGGTGCCAACCTTTTCTCATCGTACCATTTTTTTAAGTCACTACAGATGGAACTAACAGCACCTCACTAGTTCACGGTGGTATCACCATTACACTTTATTTAACAAAGTATTGCGTCGTAGTTCACGCTTGTTTGAAACGTGATCTACAATGCAACGCCCTGCGTCCATCAACTTGAAGCGTACCGTAATTTTTACCGGTGAAAATGACAATTATAAGGGTGTGGTCCCTTCAAACCGAAACACAGAAATAGGCATGGTGATAGTACTTCCGCGGATGAGCCCTACACAGAACTTTACTAACTTCTAAAACCATCCTAAGGATATCAGTTTTGTAGTTTTAGTTATATTATAGAAGTAAAGTAGTAAGTAGGCTGGCTTACTCTTCTACAATTCACATTAAAACATGATCAATTTAGCGAGGTGCGTACCGATTAGATGGTAAAAAAAACTAAAAGAATTCATTTTGGCCTAGGGATGGCTTTAGGAGTGTGGGACGTCCGGCTTCAAGATGGGCAGACGACATAGGCAAAGTCACGGGCCGTACGGTGAGTTCGATTAGTGCAGGATTTTTTTTTGGGACTTGAAGATGGAACAAGCACCTGGCCCACCTGATGCTAAGTGGTAACCATTACCTATCACAAAGCATTGCATCGTAGATCACGTTTTTTGGAACATGCTCTACGATGCAACGCCCTACGTCCATCAATTTGAGGCATGAAGATGATAAGCCTCTTGTGCCTGTAATTTCACCGACAACCATACCCTTCATAAAAAAAGGTCCTTTACTTATAAATTAGAAGTATTTTTTATTTCTGTCGATTCAAAGTTCGTACTGACTAAATAAATTTTGAGTTCGAGTTCGAGTTTGAGTTTATTATGTAAAGCGCG
The DNA here is from genome assembly GCA_951804965.1 of Horisme vitalbata. NCBI lineage: Eukaryota > Metazoa > Arthropoda > Insecta > Lepidoptera > Geometridae > Horisme > Horisme vitalbata. Next base: position 8,557,627 of record OX638102.1, read on the forward strand.
CGCTACCCTATCAAATTTGCGATGCCTGGAAAGGGTAAATAAGTCCTGTATCTCTAATAACTAGTCCTAAGACTTACCTAAATTTACATACACTTATTTATGCAGATAAATATCTTGTATCTTGTGTGACCTACCTACCTACCTGAGTAAGCTACTCAGGTGTAAATTAAATGTGAATCAACACATTATTATTTTTCTATAGTTATGTAGGTAATTAATCGATGAATGATAATTTAGTTATTCATAGACATGTTGGTCGTAAATTTTATTACTTACACCTTATAAGTACTTAACTACATCATCATTATTCTATTGCCCTTGTCCCACGCTAGGTGGTGGTGGTGGTGGTGGTGACACAACATAGGTATTTACTACTTCCACTCACCCCTATCAGCCTTCGACTCCTTTCATATTCATATTACAACACCAGCCATTTCGTTCCACTACTGGACATATGCCTAGGTATATATAAGAAGGGATGCAAGATATGGACTGAAGAAATTATTATTTGAAAGGGCTTATTATTCTAGCCGTGGCTATTTAAATGATAAAAAAATTGACTTGAAATATTGAATTGTAATTCGTATTTTAAAGTTCTTTTGACATCTCTAGTACCTACAGAAATAATTAAATTAAAAATGTTATACTTATGTACATAATGTTAAAATGTATACATATAAATATTGCATGCGTACTTCGCTGAATATGGCTGCACTAACCTGTATCACATAAATAGAATTGATACTAACCCATATTACGCAATAAACCACTTTGACTTTGACTTTGACTTCGAGATGCTTATTATCCCCCCACGCAGGGCATGCGGGTTGGGGATTGAAAGACACAGCTTCTCGCACCACCGACTACACTGAGCTGACTCGCTACTGAGATTGGAACCCCTTCCATCTCGTTTACTACCTTTTACTAGCAACTTCGCTTTCCCGAATACTTGTGCTTTCGTGTAAAATGTTTTCCGAACATGCCTATTTTACCTATGTACGGATAAACTCGTACCTATACTTATACCAAACTACCAGTGGAAGTCCCTGATAAGTCAAGTAGAGTACGCGTTATGAAAAAGAACCCTGGAAGAAGTGGAGGGCGTGTGTTTGGGCACGGGTAAATACCGATAAATCGCCTATTGCGTAGCTTCCCCTTAGCGTTCTTTTTACGTGACGCGACCTATAGCTGTTGTGAAACATCAAAACTATTTCGTATAGAAAATACTTCGAACCCACGACCTACAGCGCATAAAGTTTAACCAACTTACCCACTCCCACTTCTCGAATAGGGTAGGTACTTATTGTTTAATAATAAATGCGGAGTCTCAAAAAATTATTAAATCATTTATTAATTTTACAGTCCTCGATCATTCTTCAAAGATGGCGTCTCATTTATAACATCAAACCCCAAATCTTAATGTCCCCAAATTATCAATACAGCGACCACGTGTTGTTCTTTCAGTCGAGGTGACCAGTCGGGCGGATAGTGTAGGATATTCAGGATTATTAATTAAGGCACTGGCAACACAGGTAATACCATGGAATAAATAAGTATTATTATATTATTATTACTTATTTATTCCATGGTAATACTTACAGGTTTATGTTTGTTGCAAATCAACCAGAGCTTCTAGGAATAAGACTTTTCTAGGTCTAGGTAATAATAATTTAAAGTATAATAATTAATAATATTTAACACTTATGATAACGAATAACCAATCATCCTGTAAGTATAATGATAATACGAATAAAGTATTTTATAACTAGTTTACAAATAAATAAAGTGGATTAAGAATAAAAATACTACTACCTACGTACTAAGTTCTCTTCAAACTGAAACTTTCAAACTGTCCTGAAAAATTTACCGTCAATTTTAGCTTAAAGATTTGAGTATATTTTATTTTATTATTTTGTTATTACATTTTACTGTTAGATATACTTAGGTAAGCAAAATCAATTGCAAGTTTTTATTGAGCTTGAAAATGATAGTTATAAAGAAGTCATCACTCAACTTTTTAATTACTTAGGTAGGTATTGATAGGTTGGGTAGGTACCTATAATGATATCACTATATTCTCAATCTTTAATAACGATTTAGCAAAAAACAAATTCAAGTCATATTACGTAAGCTTTATTGGTCATCAGAGATTATAAGTCTATAACTAAGTAGGTACTTATGTCATAATCATGTTTGACTGTAGATTTTTTTTCAAGGTAATTTGAGATTTATTACTTTAATTTGATTATGAGCCTATTTCACCATCTTCAAGTAATGTCAAAGTAACTTATTTGCTGGCTAAAGTGACAAATCTCTGAGCTAATTTGTAATTTTTACCGGCAAATACTTTAACATTACTTAAGTAAGGATAGAGGCCCTTAGAGTTCTGTATTCATTTCTTCACACCCACAGAATACGTAACAGTACTGGAATAGGCAGAATAAATACAAAAATACAAATACAAATGTTTTAATTCAATAACCAAATGCACATAAAAACAGTGGTCGTGATCTCCTTTTAAGTAAATATTTACTTGTATTAGAAGATATCACTCTTCCAAAAAAGCCGAATATGTTTGTTTGGTCTACAGAAAAATATTATTGTTACCTAAATTTAACATAAACCCTTATGTATTAGGTTACTCTATACCTGAACCAGTAGCATATTATTTGTTATTGATGAAATATTCTATTAAATAAAATAGATATCGCATTTTAGTGAAAACGAAAATGAAATAATTCTACTGAAAATGTCCTCATTATTTATAACTCGATGCGACACTACTTTCAGACAAAGATTCCCGGCATCCGATTATTAACGATAGACGGTAAACACCCTCTCGAGATTTACAACTTAGAACAAAGGACATCATTCATCAGCTACTGCAGTGACATGTGAACTGTGGAAGACTTTTCTCGACTATTTTTCTCTACGGAAAGAAGTCTACTTTTCTGGTTTTTAGCCGACTTTATTTACTTTAATTAGGAATACATATTAGGTAAGTATAAGTAGGAAGTTTTCTAACTTTTAAAGCTTCACTATATACAAAATACGCCTATTCGTTTGATTTATTGTGTAAAAATCAATACATCGTCGTTCCTCGCAAAATCTCGAAAATGGCTACGACCGATTTGAATAGTTTTTATTTTGATTTTTTTGCTGTAAATCAAGAGTGGTTTGAGAGAAAAGAAAACTAGGAAAAACCTAAAAGAACAGCCTAAAAACATTTGGTCATTTCGTATAATTTGGACAGGACAACGTCTGTCTGTAAATTAATAAATATCTTCAACTCAGTATTAAGTTCGTTTTACTTCGCGGTATAATTTATTTCATCACTATAACCATCGCCTTTTTTTTTTATTCATGTATGAAAAATGTTGTATTGGGTTCAAGGCTCAACGGTTCCCATAATGTAGCTAAACCTCTTTTTGTTGTTATTTTACGCCACAGTCTACTTTAAAATCCAAATCTTCAATGTATGAAGCATAAATTCATACATTGAAGATTTGGATTTTAAAGTAGACTGTGAAAAAAACAAACTCGTTGGTTTAAAGATGCTTTGTCTTACTTAGAATTGCCATCGAATGATTTTGCAAGATTTAATTCAAGATATTAATTCACCATGATCAAAATGATTTTGAGATACTTCCTTTTCGAGTTAGCAGAGTGATGTTTTTAATCTCAACTTTATCAGTAAGAAGGTACCTAGATAGGTATATCAGATAATGCCTGACAACGCGTTTTTATATTTGTGGTAACAAATAGCGACATTTCTAGACTAGAGTAATGATAATTATGAAATCATTAGGTTAGGTTAGTTCTGAATAGTACTAACCAACAACGTCCATGTTTATATCTTAAAAATTTATGAACTTTCTCATCCCCTATATCATCCAATATAGTACACAAACATGCACACACACGTAAAATTCAAAATATTTACAGTGAATAGGTACCTACTAAGTTTATATAATACACCTATACAGATTACTTATTTTTTGTTTGTTTATATAATTGATTTCTTTTTTCACCTTGTCTATGATAAATAACCTTATTACTTGTTACCACTAATATATAATAATACGGAAGGAACTGACTCCTGACATACAGGTTACCCTAGTTTAGGAGGAGTCAGGGCTTCATTATGTTATGTTAAACTGGTTTACTCAATAAAGACTTATATTATATTATATTATAGTGATGATTTTTTAAAACCCCTTTCTAATGCCCTATATAGGTAGTCCTTTGCATAATTTCATGTTTCCACCTAGACTTACTAGTTTAGTTATTAGCTGTTAGATCCGATTATCTACTTAGCTTCTATCATTTTCTCAGGGTTTTAAAGTCACAAGCGAAGTTCTCACGTTTATACTTCATTATTTTCTTTATTGTGCCATTTTTTTTCATTAGGTAAAATTTTATTTAAAAGCCGAATTATTCAGTACACACCGACAGAATATCTTCAACTTGGATTGGAACTCTCTACCGGCCCCTATTAATTATTATTTAATTATTTATTGCACTTTACTAAAAATAAATGTACAAATGGTGGACTAGAAAACATTTTCAGCCAGTCAACCATGACAGGTAAAAAGTTGTGGTTGGAGTACATAAACATACATATCAAAATGAACAATAAAAGAAAAATATATATTACCTAATAGAAAAAAAAAGACATTTTTATATAAACATAATATCCAAAAATATTTAATAATTGTATAAATATAATATAATATGTGTATGTGTATATATATAATACTACAACGACTAAATTTAGCAATAATGAAACTTACAATAAATAAATAAATAAAACAAAAACAAGCAAGGAACAAAGCTAATCATTGAGTTTGAAATAAAAATCATGCACAAGGCGTTTAAACGGCAGTTCAGAGGATACTTTTTTGAAAGATGGAGAGCATTCCAGATACCCACTGCCCCTATCATTCTTCAGAACTATAATCTTCTTTAAGTCTGGAGTGAATAATTGTCTTCTGAACCTCTTTGCCCCATCTGAGGCTACAACGTTATCTACTAAACATCAGGTGAGTTCTTGGCCAAGCGAAAGTCCATCCATCCAATGTAAAAAAAAAATACCAAAGTATTTTTTTACGGTTTTTAACAGTAGTAATATTTTGTTCAACGAGTTATTTTAAAAATATGAATACCTACCTAATGTTTAAGATAGCAGACACGGAAGCGTATCTACACTATTCTAATGTCAGTCACTGATGCGGTAGATTTATCTTAGGCACATGTTGTTCCTTTGTCCCGTCAATATGTCAACGAGGGGCCATACTATTAGGTAGTGTTAATGTCCCCCATTCATTTTCTATATATTTATGAAAGCAAGGAAGAAACTTTTAAAACCTTTTGTGGTCTAGATAGAATCTATTTCAAAGACAGAAGTAGATTACCGAAACTTGTAATAAAAATCAAGACTCTACATTGCTAGCCTCAAGAGTCATGACATGAGAAAAATAACTAAAATAGGTTTATTCTAAGCAAAATATAATTTTTTAATAAATTTTTTTTTTCAGTAGTTTAGTTTCTTAAATGACAGTTGCAGAATGCAGTTTAAAAAATCATAATTATGTTTACTTTTGTTGCTGACTCTACCTGTGTTTTTTACTTAACCATCTAACTAAGTGTACATCAACGCGTGATAATATGTTAACTTACGAATTCAAACTCACCCCTTGGGGTGCACTAAAAAAAGAATGACATTCCTGAAATTCTCTGAAGTGGTGTAGCGGGGAAAAACATACATGGATCAAGTCACGGGGCGTCCACTAGTGAATAAAACTAAAAAACAACCTATCCAAGATTACTAAACACACTTACCGTCCAAAGTTAAGCACAGGATTAAACTCTAAACATTATCTTGATACCGTTCTTGATATTTCCGACGCACGGTTCGTTTCGGACAAAATATTTGCTTGCCAAAGTAGCGAAGCTGATAAGTACCTAATAAATTAAAAATTTGGAAAATATGGTAAAAACTGAAATTAAAGGGCTTTATTCGATGGGATATTTGTATGAACTCTAGAATTTAGACAGGACAACGTGGGTCGGGTCAACTAGTTTGTCTCTCTATCTGAATTTTAGAATTGGACTCACGATATGTAATCTTTGTCTTTCTGCAGTTGCTTACAAGTAGCGACGTCAAAGAACTATGACTAAAGCAAAGAAGAAATCTTAAAATTCATTCATGCTCTGAACATCAACTCATACGGCTGATCTCTACTTTCTTATGTCAAATATCATCAGCTAGAAAGGGAGGCATCTCTCAAATGTGTTCAAAAAGAAAATCGTACCAGGGCGCTCGAATAAAATGCTATGCAGTTTCATAGAAATGCTTTGGTACGTAATAATCGTAAACGTCGCAGTAATTGCAATGAGATAAAACCCTGCATCCCTTTCTAGCAAATGATATATGGACATAAGAAAGTAGAGATCAGCCGTATGAGTTGACATTCAGAGCATAGTGAATTTTAAGACTTTCTCTAGTTCTCTTCTATATCCGTGAGCGATGTAGAGCCCTTTTCACGAAAGAAGTTCCGCAGACGCGGCGCCACTGTCGTGTGAAAATAAAAATATATTGGAAATAAAATCAAAAGAAAAGCAAAATCCACACGTCTCCCACTAAAATATGATGCGAATAACCCATTCTGTCTAGAATTTCTTGATAAATGTTCGGTGTTTTTACGTAAAGCAGAGATTCAGCTTAAGATCCGCTATTGGCCACGGGACTTCGTGAAAAGGAATCTGGTGCGATGAATGAGATTATAGTAGGATTGGTCAAATCGTTGCTTAGCCTAATATACCTCACAGGGACAAAAATCCGTTGTTAGTAGGAACTGTACGTAACTCAGCTTAGACTTATTCTGTGCTTAAACTTTAATCCTTTATCATCAAAATTGTGAGGCGCACACACACTTCTCAACCGAACACAATAAAATCTATTAGCTGACCATTACATAAGCCGTTTTTTGTTACCATTGCTATTTGAAAACCAGTTCTAATCGTTTGAATTAAAGTCTAGTTATAAAACGAAATAGCCTCAGATCGTGACCCCTGATTTCAAATACAGGCAAAGATTACATCTGTGTGAGTTGTTAACTAAAACTTGATTCGAGCTGAAACTTTATATTGGCTTTATTCATAAACAGGTGTATTTTATTACGATTAGCTTACGGTTTTGTCAATAAATTAAACATAAATGGGAGAATTTTCTACAAGGTGTGTCCATTGAAGAGTGAGTGTAGAGCAATTCGAGGGGCCCCCGTTTCGTCTCAATTTGTCCTGCAACTTTTGTACTAGGTCTGTCGGAGGTTAAGTAGCTATCAATATGAGTTACCTAAATTACTAAACAAGTTTTTCATGTCTCAAAATCTGACAAAAACAGAAATGTTTTTAAAACTCTACCGCAATCTCTTTGACGTAAATGCGCTATCGATCGATGCTTTCGATATAGACGTGCATTGCAGCGAGTTTTCTTCTGGGTTAGTGGTTTCAGTTCAGTTATTATCGCCCACTTTTTACTATTAAAGTAATTTATAAAACCTTTAATCAAAGGATATAATAATATCCATCTGTTAAGATTTGATATCAGTAAAGTTTTATCGAAAACTTTCAGTTAATCGCAAATTGAAACGCCTTGTGGAAGCCAATCTATCAATGGAGTCTCAACCGATCACAAGCCAGTATGACGTGATGAAGCTCAAATGTGATTGGTAGAAAATGACGTGATATCTATTTCCGTCCAGAGCTGAATGCGCGCGCCTGTGCCGGGTGCGCATGTGTGCGAGCGATACGTGTTGTATCGATGTGAGCGTGTGTTGTTGAGCCGCGATCTCTGTTTACAGCGCGGCGATGTGGCCGGCGAGCGCACGCATTCGAGACTCTATCGCGCGAAATTGAGTTTTCCGGCGGCTTCCGAGGTGCATTATCGTCTATGGTGTTTTCATAGCTGTTTATCGGTGCTAATACGTGTCGGTCGTAACGAAAACACTGATCGACCGTAGCGACAGTCGGTTCGGAGCGTGCTTTCGGTGCGGCTCATAAAAATTTTAGTTGTTTTCGGCGGATGCGATGAATAAATTTTGCAAATCGAGTCTGTGTGTTGAAAATGTTCGTGAGAGCAATGTTTTGATCTACCGGCGTTTAGTGGATGTGCCGGGTGTGGATGCGATTCCTGTCTTCGGCCTTGTTTGTGTGGAATTGAGGCTGTGCAAATTGTTGGCGTCGCCGGCCCTCGATCGGCTGAGTTGGAAGGATTCGGGCTCGCTGGTCGCCGACGGGCGCGCCGCGATCCGCACGTGCTGAGGTAAAACTCGTTCCCGTGACCTTGGCATCCTTGCTTTTCTTATCTCCTGGTACTTCGCACCTCGCTAACAACTTGGCCAATTTGTTTCAGTAATTACTTAAGTAGATATATGTATAAATGTATTTTTTCATTTCTCAGTTGAGAACCTATCTAATATTCCACATTATCACAGTTATCGCCATACTGGTCAAGAATTTTACACATAAAACTATGCTAATTCGCTTTGCTTTGAAATTCTTAGAATGTATTGCAATTGGGTAAGTACCTACCTACTAAGTATCTACCTACAGTAACTAGGCAGTAAGTTCACATGAAAAATAAAGATAGGCCTGTTACTTATGTATTACACCCACCTAGCATGCATACCTATGTCTAAGTAGCTTAATTTCTAAACATACCTATAATACCTATTTGGTACTTAACTATGTACCTAAGTACCTAGGTCGGTACTAAAACTACAGTTTTCTAATACTATATAAACCTAGTACCTACCTCTACAGTTTCAATATTGCTTTGCATGAAAATCAGCTTCACTTTAATAATATAACCTGATCATCTTGTACCTACCTCTTAATAGGATGTACTTTTATATAATTTCGTATTTTTCGAGTCAGATGCATTTTATTTTTCGTCTAAGTCCCTAGGTAGACCTATTTAACCTAATCTATCTAAGTAGGTAAGTACTGCTTATGTCAGTTGATCAGATCACTTTACTTGGTACTTAGATTAATTCTTCCTAAACGCCCCAATTTTCTTCTCAATTGAATGCAAGACTCGAAGACGATGGTAGATATAGGTACCTAACCTATCTATACTAAGTTTTAAGTCAATAATAATCTATAAATATACTAGAGTATAAGCTTTATTATAACTTATGTAAGCTCTAAATAACGACCTAAAACTAACCTTACATCTAACGTTAAACTTAAAGTTGAAGATGGACTTGCATCAAATACAATATAAAAGGGGTGTAGTTTCTTATTTTTTTATACTTGTACTGCAAGTAGAACCTAAAATAAGCGATAAGAATCACCATAACAAAAATATCGGTGCGATAACTCGCATATCTTATTAACATTAAATGAATGAAGATGAAAATTTAAAAATTAAATAGTTAGCCTAGATAAACAAAAGAAAAATCTGTAGTTGGTTGCTTTGAATATAATTAATACAGAATGTTAATTTCCACCACCGACTAAAACGAATATTTATTTTAGACTGAATAATAACGTGGACCTATATATTTCACTTAGGTATAGCCGTCAGAATTAATAAATAGAAAGAATACGAGAATAAACAATTTATTCAAATTGCTATTTACCTAACGTATGTACCTTAGGTAATTAATTCTACGAATTAAATTTAATTGAATAAGTACAAAACTATAAAAGGTTCTACCTTCCTTCTACTGATATAAAAACGAAAACTTTAAACTCTAAAAAATTATTTGTACATGTACATTTTTCTTAACTGGCCACATAAAATCTTTTTGAAAGAAAACTAATAAAACAACTAGCGCCAACAACGGATTCATTATTTATTGTTCAACTTGAGACGTATGACAAAGACGCTAGCCAAAAAACTACTTAGTCAGAGAATACACACAAAACTGACTTCGTGTAGTATCACCGTATGTGAATTCAATAAAACAATTACATGATAAATGAACATGTGCAAGTTATTACAAAACTGTCCGATCATGAATGAGCTCTCGCCCACGTTCCACAGAATAACAACAAGTTCCATACAGCAATGTTTTTTATAGCTCGGACGAAAATTAATCGTTTTACCAATACAGCTTTGTTCCTATGGAGGTCAGAATAATACAGCTGGGATATTTTCTGGGACACCGAAAGTTACATTGTGTTATGAAACTTTACGAAAGAAAGTATTGAAGATGAATTCCATTCGAATACGGATGATAAGTACAATGTAACTTCTCTTTGCTAAGACCTAGTGGAATGTACTACGCGTTCCACACAATGAACAAAAATACTCCTTGACGCTATATAAATCATCTAGAATAAATGCAGTGGCCTGAATCCTTGGATTTTATATAGGTTGCCTATATTTACCGCAAAAGTGTTCAAACTAACTTAATCAAATCACATAGATTGATAAAGCAAGGTAGAGTCACCAAAGATGGAAGGGACACACCCGCATATAAATTCAATTGAACCGTTTCAATAAGTAGACACTTCTAGCTACGGATTTGAATTGCTGGTGCCCTAATAGATTTGATATCAACCACTTGAAAGATATCAAATTTCCGATTAGATCGACTGGAAATTAATCAAATATAACACCAAACAATTGAGTGTATTTACTATTTAGCGAAGCAATATTTTAGAGATGTAGTAAACATTTGAAAATGGGGTCCGAAAATAAACTGTTACCTAAACACCAAGATGCGGTTTCAGAACAATTTACCCAATAGTAAACTATCTGCTAAATAAGAACTGCAAAATCTGCCGCTAACTTGTTTTAAGTATTCAAATAAGTGGCTCCTTGAACAACACAGTTGTCGCTAAGACTGCACACATCCGTGATAAGAACAGTCAAGCACTCGCACATGAATCAACTCGGCCTCCACACAGCTGAATGGATGTTAATTAGTACGTTTGTTTTAACACTTAAACACACACATTCATGTTGGCAAGTGTGTGCTACGAACCTTCACATTTACACTGTTGCTGATCGAAAACCTCATAAACAAACAGGACAAATTGGACAATCAAAAATCAAAGTACCATTCCTGCCCACACTTTGCACTTGTAGGCAAACAACTACATCAAACAACATATTCCAGAAAACTTATAATAAATAGACTATACATATTACGTTGTAGGTGCTAGTTTACAATCGTATAACTACGATTTAGTAAATAAGGTAAGTAGGTAAGTAACACCTAACGCTGAGAACAATAATGTTGGAGCTTTTGTTATTTTTTACTGAAGCCGCACTTAATCACTTCCTACAGACTTCTCAAAAGGGCGGAAGGCTTGCGTTTACAGAAATAATAAATCAACACATTTTGTATTTCAATAGTTTTAGTGAGTACCTTCTTTTGATGCCCTTGACAAAAGGTCGGTTCGATGTCTTAGTTTAAAAGGAACTTTATGTTACGACACGGTATATAACGTTTACAAACCGTCTGTTTGTTTTTATAATGTGTATTCGGTAATTTTCGAGTGCTTGTCGATCATTTCAAGTGGGCAAGGAAGGACGATCTACTCCTACGCACGATTGAATATTGGTACACAATAAGGCAATGTTTTAAAAGACTGGCTATAAATAATCCAAGTTAATATTATTATCGCTTTAACATTATATTTTATACTTATCGTAGTGTTGACTTTTCTGTCTGTTTTTAATATAACGCATTTTTTACCAGTCGTAAGAGACCTCATAACAATGAATAAAGTATAGACTATGCTTTGTGATAAGTAATGGTTACCACTTAACATCAGGTAGAACCTGTGCTTGTTCCATCTTCAAGTACAAGGTACTAAGAAAAACCTATAAAAAAGAAACAATATTTTTTTTATCCTTCCTTTTAAGTCTTTGGGACGTAGCTAAGCATACCACTGTATGATTTCAGTCATTCCTAGACTGCCGCGGGTTTATTTCCACAACTTTAATGGCTTTATGTACCTATCTCGGAATAAAAATGTTATCTATGTATAGGAAAGAAATCAAATAGACAATTTGAGCTGTTTCAATGAAATCGAATGATTTTTTAGATGCGGATAAGACCAATCTCAGTAAATTGGTATTATGAAACATGAGAATAGCTACCAAGGCCTCGGCTACTTATATACATACATACTACCGACAGTAAAAGAACTCGTAGATAACGACGAGATGGAAACAATAACTAACTACATAAATAAGTTATTTTTTAGCATATCTGGAATGATTCGTTTAATAAAAACTATTTAATTTGGAACAACAGGTAGGTGTACCTTCAATAAGGTTTAGTGTATGCCATGTCATGAGTCATTTATTGTTGGTAGTGTCAGTCTTGTTAATCGGTTATTTATTTTAATAATAAGCCGCTATTTAAATTCAATGGCCATAGGCATAAATTAAAGTTTTCCATATTTTGTTGCCGAAGACCCTTATTGTGTAGGATTAACAAAAGAATTCGATCTTGCATAATGTCGGCTGGATTCTGGTAATAATGTTAAATTTATTTTGCTATTGTTCGTGTTGTTCTAGTAGTTTTCAGATATTTATTGTTTCCAGTTTTCTTAAGAAGTTACACAAACAATAGTTCATGAATGAATGCTGCTTTTAGCTGCAAAATTGGTAACCACACTGGATGTTGCTTAGCTTATAATTTGACTCGCATAAAGCCCAAGCGGCCGGAATAAACCACTGAACTAATTGCTCACGCAACTCTGGGGGTAAACATACTAATAGAGAATAAAGATAGTTTGATTCTAATTCCAAGCAGAGAAACGAGAGCCACCCCCATGAGCACACGGACGCACGGATAAGATTGTTAGCTCAAAGTCAATATTTACAGCTCACAAAACGGGCCAGGCGGAGACTGTCGGGGCGGCCATTTGCAAGTGCAAATTTCCGAGATAAAAATAATCTTAGGGCTTAATTGAGATTACGTCTTATGGTACCAAGCGGACCAATGAAATTTTCTGCGCAAAAGTATCGAAGCTACAACCCAATTGTAGTCTTGGTAACAATTCTAAACTGTGAAAAAACTAATACAAACAAATCACGTCGATCTTTTTCGTTGCAACAGAGTTGGCTCCAATTTTTCACCCATTTACCATTATTTACGTTCAAATCTCGTAATAGCGTTTAGACGTTTTCCCAGAGAATCACGCGGATTTCCTCGCTAAAGATTGACGAACGAAAAATAAACAGAGTTACACTCAACTACCTACCGCAGTAAACTCACGCAATACCCACTTTTTATTTACTCTTTATTTAACGTTCTGTAATTGTATGTTTAGAGTTGCTTTGTAAACTCTTGCGCATTTCTGTGACATTAAAGATGCTAACCAGAAATTTATTATAATATTGCAGAATCTTGCACCTTTTAAAAATGCGTCTGGCTAATAGCAATTCATCATATCCAGCAGACTTGTTTACGTTTCTGAAAGTTATGCAAGCTACTATTAAAAAACTAACCTTTCATAAACTAGTAAAAGGTAGTATAGGCTAGTATATTAATGTTGCATTTACGCTACTAGTTCTACGTAAGGCTTCAATAATATGCTCCAGATTGTAAGACAAAAACCAATTGTTAGAAAAAATCTATTTGCCCGAGTAATCAGGTCACAGGTCGCGTCGAGAATGCGAACTCCTTATTGACACGTCTGCTCTGCGATCCATTAGCATTAGCCTTGCGTGCTATTCAGGCATCAGCAAATAGAAAATCTTATGGATTCTGTCTGCTGCTAAGAGCAATGCTCAATATGGAATTCTAGAAGTCTAAATTATAATCTAACCCGAATGTCTTTAGCACGCAGTTTCTAGGTAAATGTCTACTCCGACACTCAAAAGCAAGGCTAGGCCACAAAATAAATAGCTATTGGCGGTTATAACTTACAACCTAGAACATTGTTTTGTCTATAAAACCTTGAATTTCATGCAGTTTTAATTTAAAGTGCTTCCTAAAATTTCAGTTGACCCCGCTAGTCAATTTGGCTCTCGCTAAAACCAAACGGTTTCATCGACTTTCAAGGTTGGGAACTTGTGAATTAGTGCACACTGGAGTTGCAAATTATAACAGACGCCTATAGCAAGTCATGCCTTGATAACAATAATTCTTGATAAAAACAGATTCTGTTCGCCATAAATAGTGTAATTATCGCGCGGCGAACATCAAAGCGCGGCGCTGAGAGTAATTATGCCAACGACATGTCCAAGAAACTCTTAGAGAAGGCCTTTACCTACTGTATATCTGGCCTTATATGTAAATTTATATTTAGCACCTTGAATTTTGCAAACAGCGCCTATTTTACATGATTCTGCATGTATGAGTAAGTACTTATTATATAACATCTTTATTTTGGTAGAGTCGTTGGTATGAATGTAAAAGTGATTGCTCCTTTCATTGGCTTAGTCAGTTCCTATAAACAAACAATATAAGCTAATAATTACAGCCAAAGTGCCTACTATCTTCCTAAGAAATAAATTGCTCGCTTTTTTACGTAATAAAAGTTACCTGCTAATTCCATCGAACAAAACATTGAGACCAGGAAGGACCAGCTATATTTTAAGTGAATCGTTTCCTCTGATTTTCGACTTGTTCTTATCATATTTGTGCTAAATCAGAGTTTGCACTATTCAGAAGACAATACTTTTATTTGTAGGAAAGTTTCCACTTAAATTGGCTTGGCATTAAGTTCTAAATGGATGTTCATTAAAAGACTTTTAAAATATTTGTGGCTAGCTTTTGCGCACGTAGGCTTTTTTACATTTAAATTAAGTGCTACAAGTACAACTATAAATATAAATAGTAATGTTTTTTTGTCAACAATATTACGAATTTAATATTGAAAATCAAGAATTAAAGTAATATTTCACCCTTGAAACTAAGGTAAATTCACTAATTCATATTGAAGTTAATTTTATCTTACCGTTATATCTGTGAAGGCACTGACGGCGTTTCGACTCCTTATCGTTATGAGCGTCGCGTTCTTAAGGAGTCGAAACGCCGTCGATGCCTTCACCAATGTAAAGGTAACAGAAAATTAACTTTTTCAGTATTAATAAGTGAATTCACCTTAGTTTCATGGGTAAAATATTAACACTATCAGTAGTAACTACCTAATCTAAATAATATTAGAAAAATATTTGTTAGTAAACTCTTGCGCAATCTTAATTATTATATTTTTTATTCATCAAGAGCTTGGTAATCAGGTCCTTTTTATAAATAGGCTGAGGGAAGCATGTTTGTTAATCCAATCTTTATGCTGACTCTCTCCACTAATTCTTGCAACTGTCTTATAGGTAGAGTAGTAGATACCTACGTTGGTTCCAATTCAAAGACTTCTTTTGAAAAAGCCGCTTGATAATGCAATCATAACAAAGCTGCTGACCGAGGGGTCGCGGTATCTTTGATCAATAACTATTTGTCTACAATGCACCGATAGTAACAAGGGCTTGGCTGTCAAAAATATACTGTACACTGTTATCTAAGTACACTGTTGCACAGTAAATCACATTCTTCTCCTAACCTATCATTTATTTTAAATATTCGTAAAAGTTCGTTTCGGATTTTGAGCCGCTCATAACTCGAAAGTCAAAAGCAGTTGTGCAAAGCTCAGTCAGACTATGACCTCTGGATTATGTACATAACCATACCCAGTAGGTACGATCCGAAGCAAATCTATTAACCTTTATAAATCCTCATCAAATAATCTGAGGTCAAAACCAATAAACATTTTATTACTGGATATCAAAAAGAAGCTTTTAAATTAAAGGAAATATTTTAAAATGCGTGATTGTCCTCCACCACCTCACACAGGTGTGGCCAATAACCGCCTGCCTCTTCCTAAAACCACCTGTCATCTGCCTAATAACTTTGACATGCGTATAATTTCTTGACTGATTTTTACGAAGGCTATAAACAGCACGCTCTAGGAGCTTTTGAAAGTTAATCGCCTAGGTCTTGATAAGCGAAGGTTATGCGTGGGTTTAGTCTTTTATATGAGAAGATCTCATAATTCATAACGTACGTAAAGCTGATAAACCAACCATTTGTATTATAATAGGGCTTACTTTCCATAGGAATTTGTCATTTTGAACATATAACAAAGATTCTACCCACGCGTTACGCAATTTAAAATGTATGGGTACCATTTGAATTTTAAACGCATCAATTAATTATGTTTATTTAGGTTTGTCAAATTAATGATGCTATTGATGTAAAACAACGCAAACATCAGACTATACCTGTACTTTACCCATATCAATATTGACTGAAACATCGAGTTTTTTAATTGTTGGTCCTTTTTGCTTATAAAAACATGTTAAATAGGGTCATGTCATGCAACAACAACATGAAGTTCGCAGTAGGTAGTAGATATGGCTAGCTTATGCAAGATAATATTTTCGGTTATGAATAAGACCTAGGGCATAAAGCGCTCGTGGCGTAGCTTAATTTGATGTTCGGTTAAGGCGTGGCGTAGCTTACTTTGGTGTTCGGTTAAGGCGACTATACATGTCAAACCTCCCTCTCGCTCGCACTATTCAACATTTTTGAAGATATAAAATCACTGAATGTAGTTATACAAAATAGCAAACCTTAAAGGCCTAGAAAATAACAATACAAAGGTTCAGCAATAATATAATTTTGATTCTATCACGTTTTCTTACCAAAAAACTTGTAGGTACCAATGTGATCAATTTTGGTGCAAATTTTTTGGTAGGAAAACGTGTTGTGTCAACATGATATTCTTGCTGAACCTTTGTATTGTTATTTTCTAGGCCGTGAAGGTTTGCTATTTTGCATAACAACATTCAGTGATTTTATATCATGAAAAATGTTGAATAGTGCGAGCGAGAGGGAGGTTTGACATGTATCGTCACCTTAAGCACTACTTGGATCAGTGACCGTTTAGTAGCATGCACTAATTTAGCGCTTCTGAGCACTTTTCTTTGGAAGGTACGTTAAGATGTTGGTACCGGTTCATTCATTTATTATTATTGATTGATTTTGATTTTGGTTATATTTTTAAAGTAGATAGGTACCTACCTTTATTACCAAGCTAATCAATAACGGACTGCTCTTGCCTAAATTCCGTGTTTCGCCTTTGCTAATGCATTATTAAGTCCAAAATAATAACCATAATAATAGGATTGATACCCAAAATTATTCCGGTCAACCTGAATACCATGATTATGTTAAACCCAAAATCTTTGCTATTGATTTTACATATGAAGGCGACTGCGAGTCGTCTTGATGTGATTTATTATTATGATAATTCGGTTAATTTATATGAAAATAGCATTTTTATTAGATTTTATTGATTGAAGATCATCACTTGATCTGATCATGTCCGGATTTATAATGAAATGACGGAATCTAATAAATTATTAGTATGCATTAGCCAGGTTGCATATTGTATCATATTTTATTTCTGCTTAGTTAAATTACGCAGTTAATATTTGGGTTGAAAGAATGGTAAGTCCAAATGTGTCTCGATTCGATGTGAATATTTACACTGAATAGTAATTTTTGCGTTGTTTCTTTGATTTAAAAAGCGTGGTTATGACACAAATTATCTAGTTTTTTTTAAGATAGGTTATGTAATTTAAATGCAAACGCTATTTTTAATGTCATTGAATACAAATTTAAAAATAAATTTGAATACATTACAATTGAATAAAATAGGTGTACACTGTATCCAGGAAGCTACATATACCACAAGAATGGGCAGCCGAATTCACTGCTGTTGGTAAGCTGTCCACATCAATACCACAAAAGCGCCAGCCAAGAATAGCGACAAATTTTAATAGGCTGAAGAAGTTCAACCACAATTATTTTACTTTCATTGAATTTGATAACAATATATTAATTTTTGCGGTAGAAACGAGGTCAATTCTATAATTTCGTGTTTAGTTATGACTGGCGGGCCTAATTCATTAACATTATCTGCCTCCAGAGGGCGCGTCGGTAACTAAGCACACAAAGGCACGCCACTCGTTATTACTTTCTATTAATTTTCATTGGTGATAGATTGTTTGTGTTTCGTGGAAATTCTCTAACAATTGGCTTTAATTAGACCGAGTTAGGTTTTATGTTTGTTCTAACTAACACACCTGGGGCTTTCCCGAGGGCCCGATACTGTAACTTTAATTCCCGCGTATCTACTAAATAAGTCAGTAGGTAAGTAAGTATATTACTCGTACTGTCGATAGACGACTATCGACAGCAGCAACGATCATCACTCATCGTATTCAGCCACAACATAACAACTGTGACTGAGAGTCATTCACAGTCGTTGTGTTGCATGTAGCCAACACGACCCTCCTTTTGTTGATGTCGTGTATATAGTTGGTCACAGTCGTTGCGTTGCACGTAGCCAAGACGACCCTCCTTTTGTTGATGTCGTTTAAACAGTCGGTCACAGTCGTTGTGTTGCATGTAGCCCACACGACCCTCCTTTTGTTGATGTCGTTTATATAGTTGGTCACAGTCGTTGCGTTGCACGTAGCCAAGACGACCCTCCTTTTGTTGATGTCGTTTAAACAGTCGGTCACAGTCGTTGTGTTGCATGTAGCCCACACGACCCTCCTTTTGTTGATGTCGTTTAAACAGTCGGTCACAGTCATTGTGTTGCATGTAGCCAAGATGACCCTCCTTTTGTTGATGTCGTTTAAACAGTCGGTCACAGTCGGATGTTGCTTTTTTCCCACGTTACAGTTTTTATTCCATTATTTTGAAAAATATTGAATAAGATTGTCAAGACAACATCATGTAGTTTGAATAATTTTAGCTTCTTTTGATGTTCTTGCTGTATTTTAAAATAATCATAATGTTCTATATATGACTGTTAGGTTAGCATAAAGACAGTCACAATGTGTTAAAGAATTTGAAACAGCATTATATAAATTAAGTATTCAAATGAAATTGTCGGTAAAACATTGCAATGTCATAACAAGTCTTAATTTTCTTTGTAGCTCGATGTTTTTTTGAATATTACGAGCAGATATTTTTGTAAAGGACTGCCCTGCTATGTGGCGTGGCCATAAACATTGGCGCGCGACTATTGACAGAGATATAATCGGAATGCTTTAATATGAAATCAGTTTAAATGAAGATGGATTGAGAGATAAATTTCGATGGAAACCGTAGTGTTCTCTAGGAACAATTAGTCCAAGCAATGTCGGTAAATGTAATACGTAATTTCTCTATAAGACTATAGGAATGATTAGTCAAAGCAATGTCGGTAAATCTAATACGTAATTTCCCTATAAGACTATAGGAACGATTAGTCAAAGCAATGTCGGTAAAACTAATACGTAATTTCCCTATAAAATATCATGGCTTACAAAGGCAAATGTTACATAGGTAAGCCTGAGGTCTTAACTTAATCAAACTTGAACCTTAACTGAATTTTATTGTTTATTGTTTGTTTATTGACTTAACGTATTGCGCCAATTACTCTAATTATTAAAAAAAAATTTTTGAAATAGAAGAACTTAGTAGAGCTTTCAATAAAATTTTCTAAATAAATTTTACAAAAGGATATGTTGTGTAGCGATACAATTGCCCCTGATTTTGACAATGTCGTCTGCCCATCTTGCAGTCCGACCCCATACTCCTAAAGCCATCCCTAGGCCACCAGTCTGTAACTGTCCCACTCCACCTGTCATCACCTCGCCTCGCAAGCACCTTACAAGCCCAGCTCAATTTGAGTTCCATAAAGCGGTTACGGTTAGACTAGCACAAGATCGTGGTGGATGGCAGAAGTTGAGGTAGGCCTATGCTCAGCAGTGGGTGTAATCAGGCTGTGGATGATGACAAAATTGCCTAATGGAAAACTGCTGTTGAATGAATGAAATGATGTGACGTGCCGGAAAGCTCTTGTTTATACTAAAATAACAAAGTCAGACCTTGGGCTAATTGGGTTTAATGTTCCACCATCGTAGGTATAAAAATTGGTCACTATTTTCGTAATACCTAAATGCTGTGAAAACTGTAGTATTTCAATGTAATTTACACTTGCTGTGTTATTGTAACAGGCAACAATGACAATCAGTCACATTTCTATTTTAATGCAACAGCTAAAATATTTAACATTTATTATTTTTTGACGTGATACCTTATGCATGAAATAATACCCTAATACATTATTATTCCAAATAAATAAAATAGTCTTCGTAAACCTTTGCCTGGAAATCGAATGGTTGACTGATTAGACTTTTTGTATTCTTCACCTGTCTCTTCTTCGTCCTAAGATAATAAGTTGGCGTAGTGCCATCCATACCATCATTTCTCATGTCAAGCAAAATCAAAACAGCCAATGTCTTGTTAGTAGGTAATCACAGTTGTTTTTCTTTCATTAAAAAAACATTGTTTGTAAACATTTATCTTTACAAGTTGCTGTATTTTGATTCGATTTTTTAATAGGCTTGCAACGAACAAAAACATAGCATTATTCAGAACATCTTCTTGTCAGACTAACTAGTGTGCGGTGACCCCAGCACTATCAGCATCACACTGACTTCTCTTAAGTAGGTTATGTAGATGGCAGCTGGTTAAAATAAAGTAATCTCGTTTGGTTATTAACGAGTCGATAATCATAAACGTTAGGTGGTCCATTTCTGGCAGAGTTCCAATCACCAAAGGTGTGAACGAAGGAACCTCACTGTCAGACGTCGCGTCGTTCCAGACAGAGAATTTAATCATTTTGTAATTTCTCTTCACGGTGATAAATGGGCCATGTCTAATAGAAATGACCGTTTGACAAGAATTGTAACTAGCCGATTTTTGCGACTTTGATAACTAGCCCTGACGAAATACTCTATGATGCTGCAACTTGATGTAAGTATTTATACAACGGACAATAATGCAAGAATAGAAAACGATGTGTCATTTTGGCAGCCAAGGAAAGTCGTTTCATTTTATGGACGCTGAAAGGACAACAGTGCTATAAAACTATTGACGTGTAATAAATTTTAATTCGGTCCTCGGTATAGAATCTAAATTAAGTGAAGCATCAGACGAATCGAAAGTGCTAGGAACAATAGCTTAATAAACATAACTAGAGCCGCAAAATACAACTATGTCCCCGTAGCTATACGTAAATCTAAAAGAATTTGGGGCAAATAATATTGAAACACATTTCAGCATAGCAAATTGTGGAGGTTTAATAGCCGCTATAATAATAAATCTATAGGTAGGTTACATAATGTAGATAAACGTAAACGTTGAACAAGACAAATGATGGATGCTTCCGATGTCCTGCTTATGGATGGGCACCCTGCCAATAATAGGGAAGTAGAGACGTTTGTGAACTTTTCGGGGTTGCTCGTTACTGTATCACATATTAAAATACCTTTATAAATAAGTCACAACTTCACAAGGCACCGACAACACAATTTTAATATAGAATGGATTATGATTTTAACGTGGTGAAATGAACTGTTTTTTATAAACATAGTTAACACGGGCGTTCTGCCAAATGTGAAAACTACAAATACATTGTAAAATATCGGCCATAACATTGACGTTTTTATTTCATTATTGTAACCTAGTAATTTTTATTCTTTCATCAATGAATTAATCACTTCTTTTGGGACTTTACTAAAGCGTAAAACCCTAGTAGGTCGATTTAAATAATGCTGGACGTTATCACACAGCATCATGTAGCCCCAAACTAAGCAGAGTTTACTGGGTACCACATGATTTATATACTACATAATATATATATAAATTTTGTAAATTTATATGACGACCTCTTGACGACCTCTGTGGCGCAGTGGGCGAAGGTCCGCCTGTGACGCAGAAGGTGCGGGTTCGATTCCCGCTGCGGGACAAATGTTTGCATGTTCTACAGATATTTATCTCGGGTCTGGGTGTTTTCTATGTATGATATGTATGTATTTACAAAAAAAAAAAATGTATCTATGTAGTATATCAATCATGTGGTTCCCATAATACAAGCGCTCTGCTTAGTTTGGGGCTACATGATGCTGTGTGATAACGTCCAGGATTATTTATTTATTTATTATTTTATATATATATTATACATAGAAAACACCCAGACCCGAGACAAATATCTGCAGAACATGCAAATATTTGTCCCGTAGTCGAACCCGCAACCTTCTGCGTCTCAGGTGGGCATTCGCCAACTGCGCCACAGAGGTTGTCAAGGTCGGATTTAGCTTTAGATTTTTATTTGTTCAGCAACATATTCATTAAAATTTGTCCTAATTCTTTATCAGAATTCACATGTGATAAATGTTCAAAGTTCGGATTTTCAAAGACAGTTTTTAAAATCTTCAAAAAAATTGTTGCTTGTCTCTGCACTGTTTGTGCTTTGTGGTTCAAAAGATCATCGGGCTTTGCGTGTGAACATTAAAATGCTACTCAAACATTTGAGACGCCACATGCTTTGTGGTTCAAAAGATCATCGGGCTTTGCGTCTGAACATTAAAACGCTACTCAAACATTTGAGACGCCACAAATTTTCAGAATCTGTACTGAATCACCAATTAAAAGTTGCCACTAAAGCTTACTTGAATGGCGTTTCAGTATTGCGGCGAGTGTGATACAATGAAAGTGCATTGCGTAACTTTTCAGGGGGTAGGTTATTAATGTGGGCCCTAGAGAATCACTTAGAACTAAGTTTAAAGAAATAAATGTTTTGACAGTGCCGTGCCAATATACATATACGAAAACTTAATGTATGTCCGAAAACATGTTAATTTATTCAAAAACAAATAGCGACAATCATAATGTTAACACTAGAAATAAAGATAAACTTGCTATTCCTACTGCTCCATAAAGTTTGTCAATCATTTAAAGGGTATAACATACGTTTTTTTAACAAAATCCCAAATAACGTGATTAATTTATCTTTAAATAAATTTAAAAATGTTGTTAAACGTAACCTCCTGTAATAAAGCTCCAACAGAAACTGTCTCCAACTCCCTCAAAACCAATGTAATAGTTATGAAAAAATATAGTAAAACCGATATTTAAAAATATTAGCCTAGCAGAGTTTCTTGCCAATTCTACTCTGTTTGGTCGAGTTACGAATTGGTGTAAAAGTAAAAAAAAATACGATTCAAAGTGTACTGTAATGTGCGTGCTGAATAAAGATATTTCACTTTCAGGGGTAAGGGGGTAGGTTATTATATTTTAAATGTTTACCCACACTTCAGGGAAAATCTAAGATTTTTTATATATCCCAAAAATTTCGAGAGACGGAGAGGTGTCAATGTACTAAACTATATTGTAAACTATATTGAGCAGGCTTGGAAGCTGAAACGTTTCCCCTGTAGGTGAAGCAAACGGCGCTTAGTCGTGACTGCCCGAAAATTTCGACAAGGCGAGGAGTTGACTCGGTAGCGCAGTTGGTTAGCGCGTCCCGGTATTGATGGGAAGGTCGCGGGTTCAAATCCCGCGTGAGTCGAAATATTTGGGATATATAACAAAATCTTATTTTTCAACAAAACTAAAACAAGAAACAAGAATCTTTTCATACTACATACTTACCTATCTAGTAGTTCCCTACTAAATTCAGCGAAATGATAAATAATAAACATCGATCTCAAAGGGTAAGACTGTCGATCATCGGGTCATCACGTTACGTTGACAAATTGTGCTATCACATCAATAATGTGAGTACTCGCGTATGTGCTGACAACCCAATCTTGCAGCTGTATTTACGTTTCTTCGAACTAAGGTATCTAGCTCTGATACAGGTTCACAAGTACCTTTCTAATCTACCAATCTTTTCACATGATTCGTACAATCAGTTGTTTTAGCTAGTATATAATTTTGTAATAAGCCATGTTAATAATAATAAGCCATACTGGTAAATATATTAATACCTACTTAAAACGCTCAAAAAGGTAGTCAACGGCAAAATAAAAAAAAAAGGTTTTTTGAATTAATCGTTTTTGAATTAAATTCACGGATATTTGAATTATTCACGGTCACAATGCCATTTTAGTTAAATAGAATGTCCTTGTACTAATACTATAAAACAAATCACGATGACCTGTCCTTTGCATTATGTCATCAATTTCTCATTAACAACCAGGGGACATGATTCATCTCTATTATTTTCAGGGTCATTTATCCTGTAACATTGACCATGAAACAGTCTTCTGTTTTCCTTTAGTTTATATTTGATGAATGCATTTTTATAATATGCTAGGGTTGCATGATCAGTGTCAGCGGGGTAATCGGCTAACTCACTTCACTTCACTTCTTTATTAAATGGCTTCTGGGATAGTTATCCACAATTTCGCCAGTATCAAGTATAATAATTGTTCATAATAATATGAGGCAACGTAGTACGGTTTATAAGTCCAGTCGTCCAGTCTTCGGTCAGGTCCTGTTTTCTGATAAAGCCATGGCGACTATAACAAAAAAACGATCGGCGTACAATTTTACAATTTTCTTTATCGTAGAATTCCCGTTCAATCTTCTTTTATTCCATTTCACTAATACTTGTGTCTTATAACTAACATTTATTGGTTATAACACCATGAATATTAAACGACATACATTATAAAAACACTAGAAAATAAAATTAAATAAAATTGACAACCGTCGTTCAAGATGAAAAAAATGGTGTCCATCGGCTAACTCTGTTGCAAACAGAAATGATTGACACCGATCCTTCACTTCACTTCTTTATTAATTGGCTTCTGGGATAATTACCACCATTTCGCCAGTATCAAGTATAATGTTCTTAATAATATGAGGCAACGTAGTACGGTTTATAAGACCAGTCGTCCAGTCTTCACTCAGGTCATGTTTTCTGCTATAGCCATGGCGAATATATCAAAAACGATCGGCGCACAATTTTCTTTTTAACAGTTTTAACAAACTGTGACAGTTTGTCAATTGACGTTCATTGAAATTCGACAGATGAAATGTCAAAGTTTGTAAAACAGGATCGGTGTCAATCATTTCTGTTAGCCGCAGAGTAAGCCGATCACCTCGCTGGTCGAAATTAGATGATTGCATAGGTACCTAGACTCTACACCAATTCATTGTTTATTCAATGGCTTCAGGGATAATTTTACCACTATCAAGTAGGTACTATGATATGTATGATATTGTTCATATTATTATGAGGCAACGTTGACGGTATAAGTAGATATAATTCAAGCCGTCCAGGACAACCTTTCAGTCAGGACCTTGTCTGCTATAGCAATGGCTACAAAAAAAAATAAAAAAAACCCCCAACGCAAAAAAGCGAACATGTAAAAAGTAAAAAATAATAAGTACCTATCGTTGAGCTATCAAATTCGATTGAGTAATAAATATATTATATTTCAATTGTAGAAATTGATGGATGGGCATGGTAAGGTTATGGAAGTGGGAAATGGCGCTATAATGTCGCGTCGGGGTACAACGTCGGGGGAAAAAATGGTCTCCCTGTTTTCTTTCAGTTTAGATTTGATCACAGATTTATAAGTTTAGTACTAAAGTAGATTTGATAAATGCATTTTTATAACATGCTTGGGACACATGGGATGCATAACCAATGTCAGATTCATAACATTGCATTGTATCAATTGCATAGACAATATTGATGAATAGAACCGAGCGAGTTTACTTAAACCTAAGGTGTTTCTAAACTCCTTTAAAACCAAGGAAAAAAACTGTTTTATTCATATTGAAAGTTGCTTTCACCAATCTTTACAGATTTTGAATAGTGGGTTACGATTATGACTAAGGAGTTTCTAAACTCCTTCACTTCACTTCACTTCTTGGTTTATGGCTTTTGTGTCATTATGTCACAATTCTGCCAGTGTCTGTATCATGCTAGTGTCATAAACCTTTACGGAGACCGTTAAACTAATAATATGGTCGGTGTTTTATTGGGAGAATCGACCAAAACATAGAACCAAATTGATTATTCTAAAAAAAAAACAAAGGACAACACAATAACACAACACAACATTTTTATGAAATATACATTACATGTTAGTAGGAAAACACATATGATAAAGATATAAAGCATAAGAATATTTACAATTTAATGTTATTAGAATGTACAAATTTACAAAGTATATAGTTAATAGGAGAGGAAAAGGTAAGAGATAATAGGCATTTAAGAGAGGTAGGACGAGGGATATCAGGAGGAAGAACATCATACAGAGAGAAACGAAGTTTTGGGCAGTTAAAAAATATGTGATCCACGTTACCTTCGTCCAGACCGCATTCACACAAAGCATGGTCCCTGATCCTAAGTTTAGCCAAAAAGACTGGGGTGCAAGAGTGCCCTAAACGAAGTCGGCAAATTGTCGATGTAGTAACCTTATCAGCTTTTCGGAATTTGAAAAACCAGGGGGAACGGGGGATTTCTGGTTGAATATCAGCATAAAATTTGCCTTTAATTAGCTTGGAAGCGTTCCAGCATTCCGTCCAGGATTCTGCTAGTTGGATTTTAGGAAGAAGAGAAAGGTCATGTGCATATGATTGGTAGTGTTCAAGAGATCCTATTTGAATAGCGGCTTTAGCACATGAATCTGCTGACTCATTGCCAGGGATCCCTGAATGTCCTGGAATCCACGCAAGAAAGACGTTTAAACCGAGTTGATGACATTCAAATAGGGACTGTTTAATTTGGAGTATGGATGGAAAACGAGAAACAGATTTGAAAGGGTTAGATTTAATTGATTGGAGGCAGCTCTTTGAGTCAGAGAAGATGATGGAGTTATTAAGCTTATGGGATTTTATGAAAAGGATAGCCTCTAAGAGAGCTAGGGCTTCTCCAGTAAAAACTGAAGAGGAAGAGGGGCATTTAAAACTTAAGCAAATTTTAGTGAAGGGTATCCAAACTGCAACACCAACTTCACTTTCAGTTGTTAGCTTGGATGCATCAGTGAATATTAAATGCCATCCATTAAATTTTTGATTAATTTTTTCGTTAAAGATAGCTGGTGCATTAGGAGATTCCTTGTCTATGCCAAAGTGTAAAAGTATATTGGGCTGGAAAATTAGAGCGTCATATGGAATCAGGTAGAGGGGGTTCGTAGGAAACTGAATTACGGGATTAGGAAGTTGTAAGTATTTCTGGAAGCTAATAAGAAGGCATGGGATTTTATTGAAATATCGAAAGAGATCGCGAAGATGGTTTAATTTTGGAAGAAGGGGGTGATTAGAGTTTTGAATTAATTTGAAAAAGAATCTATCGGAGAGAAACTGTCTGCGTAAATTTAAAGGTGGATCGCCGCATTCGACCTGCATGGCGTTAATAGGGGAAGACTTCATGGCACCAAGAATGATGCGCAGACATTTTGAATGGATTTTGTCTAGTTTGACTAAAGCAGATTTATTACTGAGATTTAATAAGAAAGATCCATAATCAAAATGACTTCTGATTATGGCATTATACAAAAGTTTCTGTGAGTATGGGTGGGAGCCCCACCATACACCTGAGAGCGAGCGGAGAATGTTAATGTTTTTCTCACACTTCTGGACCGTAGATGTAAAGTGAGGAATACCAGTCATTTTGGAGTCTAAAATGATTCCCAGAAATTTGACATTGTTTGATAGAGGGATAATATCCTGGTCGATGGATATTTTGACAGGAGGAATGAACCTTTTTTTGGTGAATATGACCACAGAGCTTTTGGAAGCAGAGAGAGATAAGCCGTGATTGTGAA
This sequence comes from Horisme vitalbata, assembly GCA_951804965.1. Classification (NCBI taxonomy): domain Eukaryota; kingdom Metazoa; phylum Arthropoda; class Insecta; order Lepidoptera; family Geometridae; genus Horisme; species Horisme vitalbata. Next base: position 8,585,294 of record OX638102.1, read on the forward strand.
GCCAGTCTCCTAGATATGATATTGCAGCATTCAGTCTATTGCTTGCATCCTCCAATGATTTAACAGACACATAGAGAGCGAGATCGTCAGCATACTGTAAGACATCGCAAAAAGAGTCGACAGACTGTTCGAGGTCATAGGTGTAGAGGCTGTACAGTAGTGGGCTCAAGACTGATCCTTGTGGCAAACCTCTCCAGACTGTCCTAGGGGGCAGTAGGCCTTGATGAGACTTAATAACGACAGATCTTTCCATTAGCATATTGCAAACAAAACGAACTAACTTCTCAGGAATTCTCAGCTGAATGAGTTTCCTCCTGAGAACCGGGAGCAGAACGTTATCATACGCCGATGCAATGTCAAGAAAGACTCCGACAAGATATTTTTTTTCTTTAAATGCAATGAAAATATCCGTCGTTAAAAGACTAAGGCTATCCATAGTACTCATACCCTTTCTAAATCCAAATTGAGATTTAGCAAGAGTAGATCTATTCTCAACCAACCACTCAAGACGATGTTTAATCATGTGCTCCATGATTTTAGCCATAACAGATGACAATGCTATAGGTCTTCGACTATTTGGATCCGAAGGGTCTTTACCAGGTTTTAGGACTGGGATAATAATTTGGGTTTTCCACTGGTCAGGGACTACACCATTATTGAAAAAAGAGTTTACAAGGGAAAGGTAGATTTGTTTTGTTTTATCGGAGGAATTAGTAAGAAATGAATAAGGAATGCCGTCTATACCGGGAGATGAGTCAGTCAGTCCGTTTAGTGCAAGGGTCAGTTCTTCATAGGAAAAAGGAGCATCAAAGCAGTTCTGAGAAGGGATAGGAGAAGAAAAAGTAGGAATAGATGACAGAGATGGAGCTGATGGGGGAGCAAGTTTATCTGAAAAGGCCTCTAGCCAAGATGAATAATCATTAGCTGTAATATTGTCAATGTTATAAGATCCTTTAAATCGCCTGATCTGTTTCCAGACAAGGGATGAGGGAGTCCTAGGTGATAAGTTCTCACAGAAATTAACCCATGCAAGTTTTTTCTTTTTAGATACCAACTTTTTGAATTTCGCTGCAGACTTTTGGTATGCTATATAGTTTTGAAGTGTCATAGCTGAGTAATATAATATTTCAGCTTTCTTCCGTTCTGCAACAGCTATGGTACATTCATGGTCCCACCACGGAGTAGATACTTTAAAATCTTTCGTGGGCTTTTTAGTAGGGAAGTGTAGATCAGCGCTAGAAATAATAGAATCTATAAATGTGTTATAAGACGGAAGTGGATGGTTAACAGAGATAGAAATGGAATCAAGCTTTAAGTCAAGTGAGGATGAGTAAGCTGACCAATCAGCATTAGAAAGTCTATATTTTAGGGAGGGGGATGGATTACGAAAAGGAGAAGCACTATTTTGAAGATTGAGATAGGAAGAAAGTATAATAGGGAAGTGATCACTTCCATAAGTTAGAGGAAGAATCTTCCAAGAAACGAGAGGAAACAGAGAAGGAGAGCATAACGAGAGATCTACAGCACTTTTCAGATTTTGGGTGGGGAGGACTCTACGAGTAGGGGAGCCATCATTGAGAAGACAAAGATTTGTCTCATCAAAAATGTCTAGGAGTGAAAGGCCAAATAAGTCTGAGTAGCTATGACCCCACACAGTGTTGTGGCCATTAAAGTCACCCATAAGGATCATAGGAGAAGGGATAGATGATAGAAGGAAGAGGACATCAGGGAGGAGTGAAGAGTTAGGATGAGGAATATAAACAGATATGAAGGAAATATTCATGGATCTGATACCAACAGCGTTGATACCAGGAGGAAGGGAGGGAAGAGGGATTTGGGAAAAGGAAAGGGAGCGCCTTATCAATAAGGCACTACCTGCATGCCCGTCAGCCCTGTCGTCCCGAAGGCAGGAGAAACCCGAAATCCGAAAACGGGTTCCAGGCCTCAACCATGTCTCCGAGACGGCAATGACTGACGGGCGGAATTTATTTATTAAGTGGACCAGCTCATACTTTTTTGCTCGTATGCTCTGGCAGTTCCACTGCAGTATGACCACTGGGTCCATTGTGAGCGGAGAGGGAAACTAATTGCGTAAGTTTGGAGGCAACGTTGGACGGTAGGGGATGGGGATTCATTAAAATAATGTTTATAATTAGGGTTATTAGAGTTTCTAACATGTTTTCATTTTGGTGAGATGATTGGAGAGGATGGCTATTGCCAAGAGCACAACCGTTAGGAAGAGAAGAGGAAGGATTAGCAACAATCTCTCTGTGGGCAGCCTTGTCATAAGACTTACCCAGTGGAACTTTTGGTCGAGGAGAGGCAAACACGGATTTTACATAGGAACGGCTAGACTGGGAAGTTGACCCTGATGGTGGAGAATGTTTTTGAAAGGATTGAGATAGGATGGGTTGGGAAAACATCTCTTGAGCAACTTCAGAGTATGAACGGGAGACCTGGGGGAATTGGGTGCAAGCTTCTTCGTATGATATGCTATTTTGAGCCATAACAGCTTTAATTGACCTCTGCCTTTCCTGCTCCGGGCAGCATTTGCTGGTAGCAAAATGACGTCCAGAACAAAATAAGCAGGATGCTTCGTTTTCAGGCACCTCACAATTATCTCCAGAGTGTTCCCGAGAGCAACGGAAGCACCTAGGTTTAGACCTGCATTGAAATTTGGTATGGCCATATCTGCAGCATGTGAAACATTGAATGGTTGGGTAAGTGTATAGTTCTACAGGCAGGGATGTATAATACAGGGACACTTTGGGGGGGAGAATTTGGCCTTGGAAAGTGACTACAACAGACTGAGTAGGTACCCATGTAACCTTGCCATCATCGATGGTCTTTCTGTTAAGACGTCTAGCTTTAATGATGATACCGCAATTATCAGGGAGAATGGCTTCTTTGGCGAATTCATCCATGGAGAGGTCAGTAGGAACTTGGCGGACCAGTCCCATTCTGGTAACATTATATGTGGGGATGGTTGCCACATACTTACACATTGACAAGATTGGAGAAATGACAAACTTGTTTGCGTCATTAGCTGATTTAAATTCCACTGAGATTTTGTTGCGGCCGACTCGTTTAACGCCATCAGCACATATATTTTCAAATTTGTGTGTTGCAAGAAATTGGCCAAACTTGATGGGTTTAATAGTGGTACCAGCAGAAGGTTCCGGTTCCGAACGGGAAACGTGGATAACATAAGGACCGCTGTCTGAAGTAGAGTACGTCTGAATAGCACCAACGACAATAGATGGATGGGTATATACAGTTTGGATTGATGCCGCGGCTAACTCAGGAGACGAAATTACTTTCTTGGCTGAGGAGGCATGATCGTCCGACTCTAGTCGGCGTTTCGATCCAGCTGAGGGAGTAGTTTTAATTATTGAGCACTCACCTGGAGAGTCATTAGGATCAGGGGGGTCCGGAGGGGCCGGTGGAACCGGCGGATCACAATCCATGTTTGAGGTTAAAAGCTAACCTCAAACACCGGCACCGGTAGGAAATGGGTGGAAACTAATTAATTAACGGTATTATTAGCTTACCAACACCACAAACGTTAACAGTAAGCTTAGAAATATCAAGATGGAGTTTTAATTAAGAAAAAAGGCTAATTATGTATTGGAAAAAGCAAAAAATTTCTCCGGTCGGATTATTCGCTATCACTTCCAAACGCAGAAATCTTCTAAACTCCTTTCTTAAAACCAAAGGAAAAACTGTTTTATTCATATTGAAAGATGTCAACCTTTAGAGATAGTCAATAGTGAGTGAGAATTGACGTTCATTGAAATTCGACAGATGAAATGTCAAAGTTTGTAAAAACAGGATCGGTGTCAATCATTTCTGTTAGCCGCAGAGTAAGCCGATCACCTCGCTGGTCTAAATTAGATGATTGCATAGGTACCTAGACTCTACACCAATTCATTGTTTATTCAATGGCTTCAGGGATAATTTTACCACTATCAAGTAGGTACTATGATATGTATGATATTGTTCATATTATTATGAGGCAACGTTAACGGTATAAGTAGATATAATTCAAGCCGTCCAGGACGACCTTTCAGTCAGGACCTCGTCTGCTATAGCAATGGCTACAAAAAAAAAAATTAAAAAAACCCCCAACGCAAAAAAGCGAACATGTAAAAAGTAAAAAAAAATAATAAGTACCTATCGTTGAGCTATCAAATTCGATTGAGTAATAAATATATTATATTTTAATTGTAGAAATTGATGGATGGCATGGTAAGGTTATGGAAGTGGGAAATGGCGCTATAATGTCGCGTCGGGGTACAACGTCGGGGGAAAAAATGGTCTCCCTGTTTTCTTTCAGTTTAGATTTGATCACAGATTTATAAGTTTAGTACTAAAGTAGATTTAATAAATGCATTTTTATAACATGCTTGGGACACTTGGGATGCATAACCAATGTCAGATTCATAACATTGCATTGTATCAATTGCATAGACAATATTGATGAATGGAACCGAGCGAGTTTACTTAAACCTAAGGTGTTTCTAAACTCTTTTAAAACCAAGGAAAAAAACTGTTTTATTCATATTGAAAGTTACTTTCACCAATCTTTACAGATTGTGAATAGTGGGTTACGATAATGACTAAGGAGTTTCTAAACTCCTTTCTTAAAACCAAAGGAAAAACTGTTTTATTCATATTGAAAGATGTCAACCTTTAGAGATAGTCAATAGTGAGTTACGATTATGAATAAGTTACCGTTTATAAGAAACTTTGGATTCCCAAGCCTAACCTAGATGCTACTTACTAGTAATTTCTTCAGCATTTATTTCAACCAATAGCTACTCAAGTCCAAAGAATCAAGAACGTTGTTTAGAAACATCTGAAAAATATTCATAGCACGTGTTTGTTTTCATTTGTTCTATTATCTATTGAAACCCTTTGTTCGTCTATGATTTGCCTCATTGTCATTGGAAAACATTCCTCTTGTTTCGTTTGACGCTTGTTCTAAGAAGTACATTTTTGTTTTGGCATGCGTTTATGAAGCCCTTTACATTGCATTCCTGATAAGGTGATGCAGATGATTCGTGATTCTATCATGATACTTATCATTGGATTCATAAGTTCGTGGTAATCAGAGTTTTGTATTGAATCGGCGGAGCAGGTTAGCCTGGTGCGGGCGAAGAGGTTTCCGTTTATGTTTTAGGTTTACCTACGTTATAGTTTGGCTGTAATCACTATGATTTAAAATAACTTATTGTAGGTTCCTAGTACCTACCTACCAACAATATTCCAAGTAGGTACATAACCTTCCTACCTAGATGTCAAATCGTTTAAAACCATTCGTAGAGCATACAATTTATTTATTCTAAATGTTGTTTTTTAATTTTAATTAGGTAGGTACCTACAAACATTTTCCTTCACAATAAACTTACCTAACCATAAAATAAAATGAATTTGTAGTAATTGAAGCGGAATTGTTTTAAATACTCTTACTAAAATAAAATTAAAATAACAATGTTAATACCTACTAGTTCAAATGGCTAAAGTAGGTTACCAATTCAGTGGTGTTTCCTTATGATAGTGACTCAAGCTTATCCAAAACAATGAGAATACAAGACTTCCCTAGTTCCTTACGCTGTCCCATTTTCGATTGCGAAAAAAATATCATTAGCATTCTCATCAAGCACGCGAAATGCAACTGCCTTTTGGATTCCGCCAATCGCGTCAGATCGCGAACTCGAGACCCCGCCTACACTGCACTGACCACACTTACGTTGGTAATCTGCCATAGACAACGACAACCAGTCTATAAAGTTTCGAGGTAAAGACACAGAGAAAATAATAGTTGATATTGGAACTTATTGCGCAATGATGAATTGAATTAAACCTAAATTGTTACTGATGAAAAATTAAATTTAAAAAAATGTGGAAAAGCTGAACAGGAACGTTACAACAAATAACTTGATAGAAGCGGATTTGATTTTCACACATGCTTGCGATTTCCCAATAAACTTTTAGACATCTGTTTAACAATAAAATTATGACAAAATTACTACTGCGCCACTATAATTTGAGGTTCTTAAGTAGGGAACTTGCGAGTAGGCGGTTTCGATATTAGAAATACAAAAATGACCTTTTACATATGTAAGTATTTTTAATAAGCCACATATTTTGTAACACTGTAGATAATCATTTTTTATTTGCCTATCTTAGTAATTAATAAAAGTCAGTATTTAGTGTTTTTAATTAAAAAATATATATTTGAAAGATATTCTCACGCGTCGAGATCGCCATTAATCAATACCATGCAAGGTTACAGTCACCTTGATTGTTTATATGAATCGTGTTGAGATGAAATGAATCGTAAATTCATAACTAATAGTTAGGAGTTTCGAGATTATAAAATATAGTTTCCTTGTGTGACTGCGATTTTTTTTTATTTACCTAATGATTGGTATAAATTTCCCTTTTTTTTACGGTACCTGTAGATGGAACAAGCACATGACCCACCTGATGTTAAGTGGTAACCATTACCTATCACAAAGCATTGCATCATAAATCAAGTTTTTTGGAACGTGCTCTATGATGCACCGCCATGCGTCCATCAACTTGAGGCATGAATATGATAAGCTTTTTGTGCCTATAATTCATGTCCTTCTTTTGATTTTGCCATTTCTTTGGATAGTCCTGCACTAGTCTGAACCAGATGCTGCCCACGGTCTTTCTAATAGGTATCGTCGACTCATCTGGCTGGTGGACGTTCCCTTTCTTTTGTCAAAAGAAGGCTTAGTAGTGGATCTAAAATGGTTGAAAATGATGATGATATATTTACCGAGTAAATAAAATAAATTTGGGTAATTTTAACTGACAACCGCTGGGGAAAACGAATTCTTGAGTATGGCAAACGTATTGTAGGACGTCCTCCGGTCAGGTGGAGTGACAATTTGAGAGATGCGTGTGCGTTACTCCAGCGGCATGTTGACTCGGATCGGGATGAAACTTTCAGAAAAATTAGAGCACTATGTCCTGTAAATGTGCCCCAAATATTAAATTTGTGCCTATTAAGGTTCCAGAGTTATTCGAGAAAATAAGATGCCGCCGTAGTAACGCCTGAAAACGTTACTGCAGCGGCATGGTTTTTACCCATTAGCCTTAGCCAAATTTAAAGTAGCTTAAAAGATAGCTTATATTTGTGCATGTCACTGGCCAAACAGCGGCATTTGTGCGACCTGTGGTTTATGAGTTATTGCAGATGCCGCTGGAGTAACGTTTTGCAGATTTCCGGATCTTCGAAACGGCTGAACGCACAAATATGATTTTTTGTGACCGAATGTGTTGTAATTTGTGCCTATTTGTGCGCTAGTTGCTTTTCCGAAAAAATGCACGACGTATGAATTAGACGAGTTTTTGTGAAAATCGAAAATTGCCTCTAGCTCTTGAACTACTTGTGGAAAACACTTTATGATTGCTTTGGCTAATGCCTATAAGGAATATACATCTTCTGACAACCATCTTGAAACCCTACATCTAATTTTCGACGAAATAAATCAATTTTACAACTGAAAATGGTTTACTAATTTCTAACCTCAATTAAGGGAGTTTTAACAAGTTATCGACTTTCATGATTTGCCAATAATTAGAGCGCATATCCAAATAGAAGCACGCTGAATTTCAGCTTTCTAGACCTTCAAATTAATGATTTACAACTGAAAATAACAAAACGAGGTCTCTTAGACTGTTATCCGACCAAATACGAAAGGTCATAAAAAAGCGGCCGTTCAGTACTTCGAGACTACATTTTTAAATAGGCAGCTTTGTCATGTTTAACGTTAGGTACACTTACGTAGACAAGTTTTAGTGTGGGATAAAGGCACCTGTAATATTGATGCTGGACAGCATTTATTTCAACCAATAACATGTTACATGTACGTACTAATAGCCCTACGCCCGTACAACAACAATTAGTTAGGGTTTTTTCAAGTACCTAGGTACACTAGGTTTTTTACTACTAAAAAGGTACTTTCGTTTAAATAATACTGTATAGTTTTGTCGTCGATTTTGACTACTTCACTCTCGTCTCATCGGACGAGTATTAGATTCGATTGTTTGATCAGACAATATGAAAGAGAGCTGATGTCTAACATGGGAAAACTGAACCGATTCAGTGCGGAAGGCGCCGCAGCGGTTTCATAAAAATACTTTTATTCAGGCGTATGGCAAATCCTAAAATGTGATAGGGGAGAGGTTTGAAACCTCTTTTAAAACACGAAACCAGTTACAAGTTTCATTTATTTATTGTCCTCCCTCGTTCTTGCCTGTGCCTATCACGCATTCTTAATACGGTCTGCATTAACATGAACTCGTCAATCGATTACGTAATAGTTGTGCCTGTGTGGTTAGTTCAATTTTGAGATTATTTAAAGGGGTAGTGTACCAGGTAAATAAACATATCTATTTCAGAATAATCAACAGCTTTTTTCTTCTAAGGTAGGTACAGCAACTGAACTTAAATTCAAGATAATTATTTCATAATAATTATCTTGAATTTAAGTTCTAAGCTATTAATAATTTATAAAATCAGTCTCAGTAGAGCATAGGTTGACAACCTGTTAATTGTCTATTCATTTTAATAAGTAAAGGCTTAAGGTTTATACAATAGAATAGGTACCTACTCAAACTGTTGAACCAATTTTAATGAAAACTAAAACTATATAATTCAATTTTGTGTAACAATAATTAATAATATTCAATTTTGTGTAACAATAATAATTATTAAATTTTAATAATTTAAGTATAGTATATGGTAAATTGGTATAATTTAGGGTTAGAAAAGAATGAATTAAAAGAAATTGTAAGTATCTAGTTCAGAATCATGACATTGTAGGTAGACTATCCAATGAAGAAGATAACAAGGTTAAAATATTACACTTTTACGTACGCAGAATCAAAGTCTAGACCGTTCACATTATTCTAGTTTTTATTTCGCATCGATCGGTCCAATATTACCGAAGTTATAAGCATGGGAAGTTTACGTGGGTTTTTTAAATCTCGCTAGTGATCGCGAGTAGCGCGTGACGTCATCGCTCGGCGGCGACGGGCGTCCGTAGTACATTTCGCTGCTAAGTTGTTTGCTCTCGTGCGCTCTGGTTATTTTTATTAATTTAAAAGAATGCTGATTGAGTGAGTGTATCGTGTAAATTATTGTTTTAGAACTAAAATGGAAGAAGGATTTAAAAAAGGCCAATCTATAACAACCTTCCCATAGTTCACGATATGATGGTGGCAGAATATTTTATAAAAATAAAGAAATCATTAACCTTGGAATGGTTCAATAAACTGCGAGTCGAGTACCCTACATACCTACTAATATATAAATGCATCGGGGAGCCCCCCTTAATTCATTTTAATTTAATTTAATTATTTATTTTTGAAGTAAATTTATAAACAAAATATTCTGTGCATATTTCAAGCGTCTACCTGTTGCTGTTATTAAAATCGAGCAAAAAAACGGCAAAAAAGTGGCAACAGAAATACATCATCGGTGAACATTTCAACTGTCTAACTATCACGGTTCATGAGATACATCTTGGTGACAGATAGACGGACAGACAGACATACAGACGGACAGCGAAGTCTTAGTAATAGGGTTTCCGTTTTTACCCTTTGGGTATGGAACCCTAAAAAGCATATTACTAGCAAAAACCAAGTACCTACCTAGTCTACCTACTAGGTACTTAGTTAGTATTTCACATGGCAAGGTTAAGTACCTACTACTTAGTATTTCACATGGTATTTGAACAATTGACATAGAAATGATCCTCACAACAATATATATGCTCTTGTTTTTGGCCCTAATGGATGTGCTCTTCTCATAGCATTTGTCCATTTTTTCTGATTTTCGCATCCTTAGGAACGTAAAAAAACAACTTTTCGGGTGTTTTTGTGGCCCCATTTTTACACTGAGACACAATACAACATTTATTTTATGAACTCATGTAGTTTTTATTGTTTCTTATTTAAAATAAACAAAGTAGTTCCGCGCGCGACGGGCACATTGGGGTAAATGCTTCCAATCCCCGAGTCACTCGCGTGGAGGCAGGATCCGTGACGTCATCAACGATATCGCGCTCGGTCCGCGGCTTGGACCGAAAATGTTAATTTTGTACTTTGATATCTTGGTCAGTTTTAGAGATAAAAAAATAATAAAAACACAGTTGTTCTCGTAATTTTTTGTAGATTTTTTTGGCATATATAACAAAAAATGGTTTTCTTCTTCATTGAGAGAGTACTGCTTCCTGTAAAAATAATAATTAGGTATAGTCCATGGTATATTGCTATAATGAAAGGTAAGAAATTAATGAATTAAAAATAAATTATAAGTAGGTACCTACCTAGTGCAGGATCATGACATTTTAGGTAACGATCCAATTGAAACCAGGACTGCTTTCTGTAACAATAATAATTAGATATAGTTTATGGTTTCGTATAATAAATACCACATTAAAATGGTCTAGCTTTGTTATGGAAGATTATTTTTGATTTAGTATGTTAACTGATAACCATGATTTTTTTTAAATTGTCCATTTTGGGTACTAATAACGAAAACAATACCCATGCAGGAAATTCGGAAAAAAATGTCCGCCATCTACACCCTCGATTTACACATAAGGCTTTTAGCTGCTCCCACATAAGGTCCAACCCTGTTGCTTGTAGATCCTAGGGCCTAGTACGAGTTGCACAATTCGAAAACTTTTATAGTATACTATGTCGAGCTTAATTTTGCAGAACCTTTTTTCGTTCATTACCTCACCTTTTTGAGTGATCATTATTTTCAGCTTCTACTTAAAACCAGTTGCGTAATTTCTAAAAAACGTAATTTAAAATTGAGCTCGCTAAAGTATGCTATAAAAGTTCGAATTGTGCAACTCGTACTAGGCCCTCTGATCGAGTGATTACCTTTATTTTAAAAGTGAGCAAATTATAGCACTTTGAGGAGCTATATCTCATAAGGCCATCGAATTAAAGGGGTAATTGAAATCAAAGAAAATAATTATTAGCACCCAAAACGAATATCGCCAAAAATTCTCAAACAGTTCAGTAGTTTTGGCGTGAAGAAGTAACAAACATCCCTCTAACCTGGGTAGGTAGGTACATTAAAAGTGTCTATTACGTACCTACATACATAAGTATTATATTTATTTTATTAAAATCATTTGTGACCATCGAGCTAGAATCTTTGTAACCTGATATGGATGTAATTGTCTGAATGAATTAACGTATTTTTAATTTAATAAGTAGGTATCTATGTGTAGGTATTTAGATTCTGAAAGTCAGGAAGTAGGTGATCATAGAGAAAAGTTGTTCCTGATGATAAGATGAGAACAATGAGATACAGGATTTATCCTAGTTCAGGCACAGTTTAAAATATTTACCTACCGATCTTAGATCTTAGCTTTAAGAAATTAAATAAAGATTTTATCCAAATAAATTACTTACCTTATTTTTCTAAGATGGTAAGTACTCACATAAATGATGATATGATAAATGATGGTATGTGTCGCGGACGTGTCTTGGTTGTGGCCCATAATTTGGCAAAGAAAGACACATGCACCCATACACAATAGTACAAAAAATAAGTAGAATCAAAACTATAAAGTGGTCCATATCCTTCGTCAATAACTAAATCAATCACCAAACAAACACGACAATTAACAAAACAACATGGACGTCCATTCCGTCTTAATGTATTATCTTTTTGACCAGTCGGCGCGGCTGGACGAAAGTAAACATATATTAATAATAATACTGTGTGCTCATGCGCACGCAGCCACTCAAACATTACGGTCATATGAATAAGGTTCAGACTGCTTTGTTTTGACTGTCATATTCGATAGTTCAGGTAGGCCAGGCACGCGCGTCGTCGGCCATCTCTTTCGCACTAACAGGGGACTTACCCAACCAACTGATTCCAACGCTTGTGAGGGAGCAAATTAAACATAACCAAATATTGTACAGCTCAATAATCCATGTACGGTGGGCCGAGAAAGTGGTTTACCACCCTACGGTTGAAGTTCATATACACGTCATAAAACAACAAGGCTCATTTTCCCTTGCAATTATTTTGACATTTATTAATGCTCTCTTTATCATTTATTGTAATGCCTTGTGTCCATATTTTAAATTGTCGCTTCTGATAGCTAACCCACGTATTTGTCTAAAAATTATGTTTAGGGTGAGTTTCCACCAGAGATGTGCTATGCAGCTATACTGCAAGAATGTAAAAGCTAAGCTACTAAACTTTGTGACCGTTTCCACTGATGCTAAGCTATGTAGCGGTGCGAGTAAGATGTGCTATGAAGATGCGCCGCCGCAAAGTAGCTGCGCGAAGATGCGCAGCTCGAGCTATGCGATGTATCGATAGTAGGGAAGGTGGTGAGGTGAGGGCGCAGGCATCCATAGCATGCATCCATAGCACGCATCCATAACACACATCCATAGCACGCATCCTTCCATTTAAAAAAACATATCTTAGTTGAATCCGTTTTCACCATTGCTAAGCTATGTGCACCAATGAATATGATTGGTGGATATCAAATGCATCCATAGCAACATAGCATAGCACATCTCTGGGGAAAAAGCAGCCTTATCCGGTGAAAGGCGAATTTTGAGCCAAATTTTCTTGTCTTACATTTATATTTATCAGTTTAGCTTAAATCTACAGGTTAGATTGAAATAATCCTAATTTTACTTGCAAATAGTGAATGCACAAAATAAAAGAAATAAATCGGCAAGCGCAGCGAGCCGTGAATTTAGGTGAATTTTGGTGCACATTAGATACAAGACAAAGGAAACAGAGGCAATTTTTTTGTAACACCTAGGTAACTAAAACAAAAACTTGAAAAATGAAAAACATATTTTTTATTAATCTAATTAGCTGTTGTGGTCTAATTCGTCATTGTTGCAAACTTTTTAGAGTGGGTTAGGGTAGTTTCGACCTTCACATCCTTATTGGTTAATATTTTAGTGCCTAGTACCATTAAGAAATATAAGCGTGCAATAAATGAAAACGACGAGTGGAGCGAGCTCTAAGTAATCCACACGAAAGACTTCGGTGAAATCCTTCTTCTTTTTTTATCTATCTTGATACAGCTCTTGTTGAATCTCAATTATAGTAGTTTGTTTATTGATAAAGGTAAAACGAAACGATCTTACCTATGTTACTCCCTCAGTCACAGTGCAATCTTCATATTTTTGCGCTAATTTAATTATGTCACCATAACACTTGTTAGCTCTACTCAGTTCTTATGTTTAGTGATAGAACTTGACAGTCACTGGTTTAGCACACACGGTTGAGTTTAAAGATATTTACGACGTGTATTGCCTCTTATCGAAGGATCAAATAGATATACGGTATCTGGTTGAACAATACAACTAGATAGTGAAATGGGTTCAGTAATGCAATAACTTGTTAATTATCGAAACTATTAATGAGTGAACGGAACTCTACACTTGATGATAATGATAGCAAGAACGCGCGCCCTAAGTGGCTGAATGCATCCCTGGTGGCTGATTGATTTACTAATAGTTTGAATAAAATGAAATGATGTAATAAATTAAACTAGTTCGCAAGCACTGCGCCTTTCTACTGAACTGACCCAGGAAGATGCACGGTTGCTTATACCGTATCTACATAAACTTTATTTTGACTATGTAATTTATGAAGTTGACACTGCATTAATGCAAATTTGAAAGGAGCATTTTTATTTATCACTTAAAATATTTCCGCTGACAATTGCAATCACGAATAATAAAATAAATTAATTGACCACTAAGGCAATACTTAAATATAAAGATACCATTCGTTTTACCTTTTACCATTCATTACCAAAAGCTAGAAATATTACAAAACTTATATCCGTGTTCAGGTACAAAAAACAGACTAAAATAATTTAAAAAAACTTTAAGAAACGTTAAAAAAAAAAACATTTTCACATACCTTTTTTATTTATAGAAAAAAAACCTTTTGATTTTTTCATAATTTAATTATTGAATGTATTAGACATGCCTATGATTGTTATATTAAATGTGTATCTAAATCGAAATCTAGTCATATTTTGTATTGGTTATACCTACATGGGTTTAAAGGCTGTGGTTTTATTGGTTGTGTATCAACCGGATGCGTTCGGTTCAAGCGAACTCGACTCGGCTCGGCTACACTCGGCTATCCTTGGAACACAATACACACAATAGTAGGGTACGATAACGCTAATATTTTTCAACTTTATGTTTATAACTTAATGAAAAATTTGTATTATATAACAAGTAAATGTGGCTTATTTTGGGAACTGAAAAGAAAAATACCGTGGAGCTGCTTTATGATATTATATATATTAGGATATTATATTTGATGGTAAAAGGTACCTACTAAGGTATACTGTAGGTACGTAGGTATGCTATTTATGTACTTACATACTTAGATACGGCTATGCCTTATGCTCCTGTGTACATATAGCATATATACTCCTTTCAGAAGAAAAGTACGTTTGACGTACCTATCTTCTTTCCAGCTTAAATCTCCGAAGGCTTATAAGGTAGGTACCAAACTGAGTAAATAGGTTCCTACGATATAGTACTAACTAGACTTCTTTAGAGGGAGCAGATACGTTTCTCGTAAGAATGTAGCTACGTAAGTATGAGCGTAGGTACAACATCATAATCATCAGTCATCAATGGACTTTGATAATATTAAAGCATGCATAATAAATTTAATTAATTTATATTCAATAAAACAGGAACAAAAAACTTCAATTACCTATGTATCGCTTGCACCGCTGTCGAATCACTTCATGGTTAGGCTCAACGCCCACGACCGATTTTTCCACCGATTTTTTGTAGGACAGTTAGGGAGGGGAACCACATGCCAACCTCGTGCAGAGTGAATACCAACGAGGTTGGATCGACGAATGAAGTAACGCCATAAGAGCTAAAATGTTTGGAATTGGATTGTACGTAATTATATAAGTATTTTATGTTCTATTACTTTTTTTGTAAAGTTTATAGTTTAGGAGTTAGGACACTTTCAAATATAAATGAAAATATATTTTTCTGGATTCAGAAAATCTGGTATTAAGGGCTTAAATGGTTGTAATTGGATTCTACGTATTAATATAAGTATTTTATGTTCTATCACTTTTTTTCATAAAGTTCATAGTTTAGGAGTTAGGGCACTTTGAAATATGTATGAAAATTTTGTTTTCTGGATTCAGAAAGGCCTTAAGAGCAAAAATGCCGGAGGCGCTGCAGTAGCGGGGCAGCTCCAACACCGCTCTGAACGCGTTATTAAACTGGACGCGGAGGGAGCCATACGCCACTTGAGTGTACTTAGCCCACAGGCTGCATGTGTATATTTGCAAGTGCCCTAACTTTAAAATACTTATATAATTACGTACAATCAAATTACAACCATTTTTGCTCTTTAGGCCTTTCTGAATACTGAAAAATAAATTTCATACATATTTGCAAGTGCCCTAACTCCTAAACTATGAACTTGACGAACGAAAGTAATAGAACATAAAATACTTATATCAATACGTAGAATCCAATTCCAACCATTTTTGCTCTTTAGGCCTTTCTGAATCCAGAAAACGAAATTTTCATACATATTTGCAAGTGCAACTTAACTCCTAAACTATGAACTTTACGAAAAAAAGTATTAGGACATAAAATACTTATATCAATATGTAGAATCCAATTCCAACCGTTTAAGTTCTTAATAGCAAATTTTCTGAATCCAGAATAATATATTTTCATTTATATTTGAAAGTGTCCTAACTCCTAAGCTATGAACTTTACGAAAAAAAGTAATAGAACATAAAATACTTATATAATTACGTACAATCCAATTCCAAACATTTTAGCTCTTATGGCGTTACTTCATTCGTCGATCCAACCTCGTTGGTATACACTCTGTGCATGAGGTTCCCCTCCCTAACTGTCCTACAAAAAATCGGTCGTGGGAAAGATATTATGATACATTGTCAACAAACATTCGTTCATTTCGTTGACGACAGGCCACACATAGACATAGGTATATAATATGCTGACGACGATAGAATGACTTTGGATAGATGCCCTCAGATCTTGCTTCACACTCACGTAATCGATTGACGAGTTCATGTTAATGCAGACCGTATTAAAATGCGTGATAGGCACAGGCAAGAATGAGGGAGGACAATAAATAAATGAAACTTGTAACTGGTTTCGTGTTTTAAAAGAGGTTTCAAACCTCTCCCCTATCAAATTTTAGGATTTGCCATACGCCTGAATAAAAAGATTTTTATGAAACCGCTGCGGCGCCTTCCGCACTGAATCGGTTCAGTTTTCCCATGTTAGACATCAGCTCTCTTTCATATTGTCTGATCAAACAATCGAATCTAATACTCGTCCGATGAGACGAGAGTGAAGTAGTCAAAATCGATGACAAAACTATACAGTATTAATTAAACGAAAGTACCTACCTTTTTAGTAGTAAAAAAACCTAGTGTACCTAGGTACTTGAAAAAACCCTAACTAATTGTTGTTGTACGGGCGTAGGGCTATTAGTACGTACATGTAACATGTTATTGGTTGAAATAAATGCTGTCCAGCATCAATATTACAGGTGCCTTTATCCCACACTAAAACTTGTCTACGTAAGTGTACCTAACGTTAAACATGACAAAGCTGCCTATTTAAAAATGTAGTCTCGAAGTACTGAACGGCCGCTTTTTTATGACCTTTCGTATTTGGTCGGATAACAGTCTAAGAGACCTCGTTTTGTTATTTTCAGTTGTAAATCATTAATTTGAAGGTCTAGAAAGCTGAAATTCAGCGTGCTTCTATTTGGATATGCGCTCTAATTATTGGCAAATCATGAAAGTCGATAACTTGTTAAAACTCCCTTAATTGAGGTTAGAAATTAGTAAACCATTTTCAGTTGTAAAATTGATTTATTTCGTCGAAAATTAGATGTAGGGTTTCAAGATGGTTGTCAGAAGATGTATATTCCTTATAGGCATTAGCCAAAGCAATCATAAAGTGTTTTCCACAAGTAGTTCAAGAGCTAGAGGCAATTTTCGATTTTCACAAAAACTCGTCTAATTCATACGTCGTGCATTTTTTCGGAAAAGCAACTAGCGCACAAATAGGCACAAATTACAACACATTCGGTCACAAAAAATCATATTTGTGCGTTCAGCCGTTTCGAAGATCCGGAAATCTGCAAAACGTTACTCCAGCGGCATCTGCAATAACTCATAAACCACAGGTCGCACAAATGCCGCTGTTTGGCCAGTGACATGCACAAATATAAGCTATCTTTTAAGCTACTTTAAATTTGGCTAAGGCTAATGGGTAAAAACCATGCCGCTGCAGTAACGTTTTCAGGCGTTACTACAGCGGCATCTTATTTTCTCGAATAACTCTGGAACCTTAATAGGCACAAATTTAATATTTGGGGCACATTTACAGGACATAGTGCTCTAATTTTTCTGAAAGTTTCATCCCGATCCGAGTCAACATGCCGCTGGAGTAACGCACACGAGAGATGCTGCTGGTAGAAGCTGGATGCGTCGAACTCAGGACAGGGCGCAATGGCGCATATTACGGAAGGCCTATGTCTAGCTGTGGACTGCTATTAGCTGATGATGATGAAGATTAACTAAAATGTAAATTGCAAATGTTTGGATTTTGAATATGCATTTGAATACGTGCATAATATACCTAATTTGCAGTAGTACTAAGCTGCCATTGATAACTGCTCGAGTTAGCAATTTCAATTTTAATTAAAGTCAGTAGCATCATGGATTTGATTGACATCAACTGCGCGAGAGCAGTCGACAGCTCGAGCAGTCAGTGAATGCCTGGTAACTGTTTGACCGCACGATGAAATGCCAACCGCCCGAAGCAGTTGCAACTGCTCGAGCGGTTCGTGTATGTACTACGTACGTAGAAGTCTGAAGTTCACTATTCAGTCGCAGCTTGAAGAAGTCGATACTGGCTGCTTCAAGCTGCCCGCGTATAGCCGGGCTTAGTAGAGTTCTTGTAGTAATTCTTTTTCTTTCTTCACGTAGTGTGAAGAGCTCGTCCGTGTGCGCAGAGCTTTGCATCATAGAATCGTAGGGATAACTACGCTCTTAACATGCCTGACCTGCGGTGTAATATTTTATTATAGGTTATGGTTACCACTTAAATTAAGGAAGTTGCTTGTTCCATCTTTAGTAGTGTATAAAATTGTATAAAAACCTATGTTTAATTTTTAATTAAAGAAACAGGAAAAATCATAGGAATTCCCAATTTATACAGTAATCCTAATGTACAAAAACATTTATCGGTACCTAAATAATAATACGAAAAATAATACCAACAGTATGTGCATTATGAATAAAATAAATAAGTAGGTATGAATGGTAGGAATTCTAAGTAATATTTAATAGGTAGGTACCTACTCTTTTCTTTACCATTACCTAACTTTTTGCCACCAGAGCTAGCCTCTTATGAAGAAAATTTACCCCTTTCATATGATATGCCACTCGACCTATTGGCACCAGTTTGAAATTTTGACGTTTCTTTTGGGGATGAAAATGATTTTTTTTTACTGGAAATCTTATTCAGTCATTGTATTTTAAATCTACACCAAATTTCAAGTCGGTAACTTATGTAGTTCCTGAAATAACCAGCTGTGACAGACGGACGGACGGACGGACGGACAAAGCCTCACCTTAAGGGTTCGTTAAAAAAAGGAACGGTTACTTTAACTTATTTATTTGTTTTAGTTTAAACTAGGATTCATAGTTTTACAATGTTAAATTATAGGCTTGTTAAACATAATTTGTACATAAACCAATTTGAATCCACATTTTGTAAACAGCTCGTAATATGCGTTAGTTTAGAGAAAATCTTTCAGAAATAGCCTCTATTACCTAATTACTATGGACTTTAGACACCCGTAGGTACCCATTCAAGCTATAAGGTTGTTTGTAAGTATTTGTACGTAGATTTTTTAACAGATTTTCAAGTAAGCTGTTTGTAAACTCTTGAGTTTTGATTCAAACTTAACTATTCGCGAATAAGGCCTTAAGACATTGGTCACAAACACTTAACATTTTCCTTACTAGTAAGGCTCCCCGCAGACGACCGACTTTTCGTACGATAGAAAATCAGACCGCTGCATAGTATTTCTGATCGACTTTTTGTACTTTTTGAACGTACTGCGTTGCAGTATGGCAGTCAGTACGTTCCATTTTCCTCCTACAAAAAGTCAGCCAGCGATTGTCGGTCGTGTGCGGGGAGCCTAAGTAAAAGTTTTCACACAGCGCAGTGAAATGTACCAGATGATCCAACTAAGTAGATGGTTGCTTTATGCCACGTAACATAACGGGTTGAAAAAGTTTAATGTTGTTGATTATCAAATTTAAGAGTTTAGCAGCAGTTCTTAATGCTATTCTCTCGTTTTGCTCTTTCACTTTCGTAGGTATGGCGGCGTCTCTTTTATCTCACTCTTATAGCTCTTGGTCTTCTTACTCTTTCTCGCTTTCCTTCTACGTTTCCTGCTATGATGTTTCTGACGAAGCTGCGTATAAGTCTTATACAAAGCGTTCGACCTTCTCTTTTATCTGGTTCATTCATGTAGCGTCTTTTTTTCTTGATTTACTTCTAAGTTCTTTCTAATGAAGTTGTCATGGTATAAGTTTAATCATGAATGAACCATTTTTTGCATCATGAACGACGGTTGTATCATTTTTGTTCTATTTCTAGTGTTTTTCTGATAAATATTGTTTAAATTTTTGGCAATTTAATCAATCTACGTTAGTAATATGACACGAGTGTAGTCAAATGAAATAAAAGTGAATTTGGACTGAAATTCTCTGTTGAAGAAAATTGTTCGCCGATCGTCTTTTGTTATAGTCGTCATGGTAAAATACCAGGACCTGCCTGACTGAAGACTGGACGTCTGGACTTGTATAACGTAGTACGATGCCTAATAATTATTATGATATTATGATGAGTACTGGTGAAATTGTGGAAAACTATCCCAGAAGCCATTAAATAGTGAAGTGAATATAATATATAACAAGTCTAATCATATGACGACCTCTGTAGTGCAGTGGGTGAAAGTCCGCCTGGGACATAAAGGTTGCGGGTTCGATTCCCGCCGCGGGACAGATGTTTTCATGTTCTGCAGACATTTGTCATCGGGTCTGGGTGTTTTCTATGTATGATATGTATGTATTTACAAAAAAAAAAAAGACGTGTGGCACTCGGGGACTGCCGCGGTAAAGCTATTGCATAGCATTTTGTATCAACTTATGCAATTATAGTGTATTATGATACCACTATCATTTTTTGAGTCACACGTAGGGACACTACATTTAGTAGCACCCATTTTATACGATTTCACTTATAATTGAAACACATAAACATCTAAAAGCAATAAAAATTCCAAAGAAAAGATTGTGATGACAGAAATTTCAAAACAAATCTGAAATTAGATTCAGGTGAAAAACGTCAGACGTCAGTTCGTGTCAGAGGCCAATCATGGATGTGTAGCTATCTTTACTGTGTTGAACACTAGCGCTGCGACGTTATAACCAAGAACTAATAGAATACAAAAGTTTGAATATGAACTCTATTTCCAAGCACCAGATTATAAAATTAAGTAAAAGTGGGGAGCGTGAGGTTTTTTTTGGTTACGGAATTTCTGGATTCGGTCCCCGCGCTCAAGGCCCTCGATAGAAGCTATGCAATAGCTTAAAAGTATATATGTAGTATATCAAAGATTTGGTTCTCATAACACAAGCTCTGCTTAGTTTGTGGCTACATGATGCTGTGTGATAGTCCAGCATTATTTATTTATTTTTATTTTGCTAACTAAAATTTGTATTAATTTCAACTGAAGCAAGTTTTTAGATCTCCAGTAAAAGGAAATAACTCGCAATCACATAACATCGATTAACGTTCATGTAACGAGCCGTCACGCGTCAGTGACCCAGATGCGGTGCGTAGCTCGTAGCGCTACGTGTAGGCGGCGCGTAGCTAATGGATTTCCATCACACTAAGCAAATATTCTGAATTTCTGATGTGGATTATAAAATTTCTATCGTTGTTGTAAAAATCGCACGATAAGATAAGACGCACTTAGTTCTTCTTTTGTACTTTATTTGCATTGACGACATCTGTAGCGCAGCACGACCCGCCTGAGACGCATAAGGTTGCGGGTTCGATTCCCGCCGCAAAATAAATGTTTGTATGTTCTGCAAATGTTTTTCTCGGTTCTGAGTGTGTTCTATGTCCAAATATGTATGTATTTACAAATAAATTTGGTATGTAAGTAGTGTATTAGTCATGTGGTTCCCGTAGGTACAACCTCTGCTTAGTTCGGGATACATGATGTTGTGTTTTATTATGGCAAATTGTTTATTTGAAATGTTAATCCACACTGTTTAATTTTGCAATAGAAATAAAGAATCGTGTTTTGAATTTTGTTTTAGGGTGCATAATCTAACCCCCCCATGGAAAATCACACAGTTTTACTTTATACTGATACTTAATCAAAACAAATTAAAAGTACGTTCAGAGAGAGTTCTCTCAAAGATTTCTCTCAAAATCAAAACCAAACTACGTTTATTCAAGCAGATACTTTGAAACGTCAATTTTTCAAAAAAAAAATTACATCAATTCGTAACGCGACCAAAAAGAGAAGGAGAAAGAGGCAAGAAACTCTGTTTGGCTTATATTTTTTTAAAGTTTTGTTTTTTACTTAACTTTATTCTTAACTATTACATGTTTTTGTTTTACAGGGAGTTGCAGAAAGTTTCATCCCAAGCTTTTTTGTCATCTAAATAATCAGATTTTCATTAACTAGTAGGTAATTACAAAGCGAAATAAAAAAAATATATCTTTTCTCTCCAACTTCCAACTCCATTAGCTCAATTAGACAAACAAACAAAACGCGTAAAAAGTGTATTTTCTTACACGAGACCTTACTCTATATCGGAAATGTTTGACATTGAGGTTTCGGAAAAATCAATATCCGTGAAAATATTTGTAAATCAACTACGTAGAACATAAATAATTTTAGTTACCATATGAATGAAAGTCAAAGTCAAAATACATTTATTCGGTAAGCACTTTAACATTTTGACTTTATACCAAAAATGATTTTCTTTCATTTTAGCCGATAAGATAATTAGCAAAAAACTTATCATTTTATTTATAAAAGAGCAATGTTTTTCTTTACTTCTGATAATATTGCCTACTAGCTATAAGAATATAATTCAACTAATTATAGCTATAAAACAAAACGATAAAACTCGGTAGGCACCTAATGATTGCCCAGCCTGACCCCAAACTTAGATTAAGAAGTAGGTAAGGCCTTACTAAAAACATTACCATGAACTCAACACAGTAACCAAGAAGTATAATTTATCTGTGTCCAAAGAGTCATAATGTTTGTGATATATTGCTCTACACAATGTTGCTCGTTATAGGTATGCAATATTCAAGGAATAGCTGGCTCATAATCATCATATTTTATTACAATATGTACTCACTGAATGTTACACTAAACTACTCTAGGTCAAAATGAAATTAGTTTAAAGACCGATTGAATTATATTAGATGGTGATATTTTCATACTGTCACTTGTATAGAAATTAAATACTTATTCACTGCATCTTCATATTATATACTAGCTTCTCACAAACTATTTATTTTCCAAGTTTCATCCCTAAACAAATTTTCTTAGATCATAATTATAGGAATACTCTCGACCATGACACCTTAAAAGGTGTCTTGATCGTAGCTCTAATTTTAATTTAGTTTTTTTTGTTTTTAAACAATTAATATTAGAGCTACGATGCACATATATACAGATTCAAACGTTTTACCTACTCATACAAGTAGTACCCCTCTTTTTGCCTCGAGGGTTATACACGGAAAATAACAACCACCACACCACCCTAGCCTTAATCAGTCCTCACCTAGACCTTCTTTAATAAAGGAGGATTTGCCCATAATCCTCATGCTGGACATGCGAGTTGGGGATCGCAGGGCACAGCTTCTCGTACTGCCGTAGCTAATAAACAACAATCATCAACAGCCTGTATCAGTCCACTGCTGGACATAGGCAACATGCTGGACATAATAATGAAAGTACAATGGTCTTATAGCTTATTGCAAAAAATAAAATGTATGTCCAGGTCAGGGACATTCCCTGTTTGTGAGGTTTCTTACCTTACTATGCTTGCGCATGGGCAACCCTCCTAGGTTGGGGGTATTTAAGCAGGTGCATAATATCACTGCCCACTTCTGCCCAGTGCATCCACTGGTTGAAATAAATACTTTAGCTGTCCGAGACCAAATCTGAAGGAGAAATTCTATATTAGCTAATGTGTTAATCAAAGTTTTAAAATATTTTTCAATTATATCAGTGTTTATCAGTACCTACAAGGCTCTGCCTAGTTTGGGATCAGTTGACCGTGTGTGAGATATCCCATATATTTTTTTTAAATTTATTTTCCAAGTTTCATCAATATCCGTTCAGCCGTTACCTACGAAGTTTAGTGGGAACAATCATACTCACACACATCACTTATAAAGTGTGATTTGATATACCTTTTGCCCACGGCTGAGCTGGCGTAGAACCCGAATAAAAAGTAGCCTATATAATGTCTACCACAAAGTGTAGACTAATTAAATTGTAATTAATATGGTAGGTAGTTTTGGCGTGAAGGTGAACAAAACAAACATTAATATTCACAACACTTTCGCTATAATATTAGCAGGATTTGGTATATATGTATTGCAATTTATATAGTGTCCGCTAGTGCCTTCTCATGATTTACGTGTAATCTATCAATCACACAGCTTATTACTTTATGGTATCTAATTACCATTTGATTGAATGTAAGATTATGCATTGAACAATAGTAAAGGATTTTCACAATTTATGTTGTCTAGATTTAATATTCACTAAGTCATGGTCAAATGCCTTACCTTAGGTAGGTATAGTTAGTATCTACTTAGGCTTACCTACTATATGTCTATCATCATCATCATTATCATGAGCCTATAGCAGCTGCTGGACATAGGCGTCCCCTAATGAGCGCCATTGCCTATTTCTATATATCAGTATTATCTGTGTGGAAATAGGCAGTTTTAAATACAAGTAGTTTTTGTGAGGCAATCGTCTGGAGAAGTAGTAACACCATGCCTATTTCTTACCGTGAAGCAGCATTATTTCGTCTTGAAGGGGGTGCCGGTGAAATTACAGTCACAAGATCCTTATGACCTTCATGCTTTTAATTGATCGACGTAGGGCAATGCATCGTAGGGTTCCCAACATGCATGATCGATACGATGCTTTGTGATAAATGACTTATCATGAGGTGGCCCAAGTGCTTGTTCCATCTTCAGGTAGGTTCACCTATCTTTAATTAATATAAAACCAATTTGTAGAATTTTGTAACAATTATTTTTATTCTTATTATTCTCTTCAGAAGGTATTTTTTCGTAACTAGAACAGAAACTGGTTTATTAATATATGTGGTGACTTAGATTTAACCGCAAATGATCTTGAAGTAATTTTAATAGCATCATTTAAATATTTAGGCAGAATAAAATAAGTTCAACAACCTCAATAATACCTACAACTAAACTAGAGCAAGGATATTAGACTTCTTTTTTATAAGGAAAACAAATGCCCATGTTAAGTTCAAGGCAACAAGCTTTCTTAGGAAAAAAAAACAAGTCTTTGAACGTAGCTCCTCCTTAATAAAATGCCCATTTTAGATAGTAGTCGACTTTGTTGTTCAATTTCTAAACTTAACTAAATTTGACAGCTTTAAAGTTATAGCTATCCTTATCATTTACACCTATGAGAAAGGGATAGTATCACTTTTAGGAATGTCAAATTAAGTTTAGTTTAGGAAAATACACAACAGAATCGACACCATTATGTATTACTATGCTACGCCAAAATCACGCTTCGGCGTAGCAATGGGGATAATTGAACAAAAAACACGATATTATGTGGTGTGTTTCCCCATTAGTGTGGAGAACTCAATGGTGATACTAAGAATGATCCATGCATCCGGAATCCACGTAGAATAAAACTTAGTTATCAGTTTCAGCAAAAAAAATGTTACTTTGAATTTACCTAAGTACAATTGCTTTTTCGGTTGAGTTAAAATTATCTGTTAAGATTGAAGTTGGTAATCTATCTTATAGCCTTTTTGAATTAAATTGAGTTTATTTAAATCAATACACGAAACATAATAATAAGCTTATAATTAAACATAGAATAAGTTCTTAGACTAAAGTATTCCAAATAATACATAACATTGGTAACCAAACTAAGATTCTCTGGTTTACTAATGCCCTCTGCCGAGGTTATTTGATCATACATTTAATTTTGTTAATAAATCACAACTACAACTACTAGGTACAACAAGCCTATTTCGTCCCACTGCTGGGCAAAGGCCTCCCCCAAACTCTTCCACGCGTCCCTGTCTTTGGCGGTCTCCCACCATTCCTTTTCTAATGCATCAAAATCATCCCGCCAACGTTTTCTCGGCCAGCCCTGATGTCGCAGTCCACAGTTTCCATTTTGTAGTAATGATTGCCTACCTCTCTCAAAGCATACGGCTAACGTGTCCCGCCAAATCCCATTTGAGATATAAAAAAAAACATAAATAATAAATAAAATTTACCCTTTCAATAACTTTATTGTTGGTACATAATGTAGCTTAGAAGCTCAAGCTATTAAGTTTCAAGTTTTATGATACCCTACATGTATTATGTATCGTATTAAAAGTGCATAAACAATAAGTATAGTAGGTAGCTAGTCATTGTATCAGATGGAATGATGAAGTCACATATTACGTTTTGCTATTTATTTATTATGTCCATGTTTTACAGCGCAACTTCTAAATAATAGCTAAGTAATGAGTAATGACAAACTACTTGTCTAGCTGGTTATGTATAGGTATACTTATCTAATTGCATCGTAGGTTGTCGTAAACTAGAGTTTTATTACATACTTAACTCAATTTAGTTTAACTAGGTATAATCACATCACACTAATATTATAAATGCTAGAGTTTGTATGAGTGTGTGAATATATTTGTGGTCGCTTCACTCAGAAACGGCTGAATGGATTTGGCTGAAACTTGAAATATACATAGTTTATGACCTGGATCAACACATAGACTACTTTTTATCCGGGTACTACGCGAGCTAAGCTGCGGGTAGAAGCTAGTATTTAAATAGAACTCATTAAAAAGTACAAGGGATAGAAATACCAAAGTGGCGCCCTAACGTGGTGCTTACACCTTAGCTAAGGGTTTTTGCAGAAAAATTAAAGATTAGTTCGATATATTGTTAGTAAAACCGAACCGTACATTAGTACAGTTAACGTACAGTTAAATAAGGAAATACAGTAAATCGTCATTAAAAAAAATTACAACTAAGTCAATATGATATAAGAAAAGGGCAAGTTAAGGTCAAAAGTATATAACTTAGTTTCAGACTATGCTCTAAAAAACTTAACTGCAAGAAACAAGCACATTGTAAACAAAACGATCAATAAATAAACATAAGCATAGATGTTAAAGCTCGTAGACACGTAAAATCGCCATCACGTAACAGATACTTAGGTAGAAGATTTCAGGGTCGTCTAAAGCTATAAGGTTTAGCTATTACGCTATAGACTGTATTAGTAAAGAGCAAATAAATTGATATGAATAAAAAGTACCTAGAATATTTATTTATTACTTATCGTGGATAAATAGTAGATTGCGTATAAATAGAAGATAAAAACCAAGCCGCCTGCTAAGCGTATTTAGTGATTATGGTAAAAGGGAGGTCTTATTTCCTTAAGTTAGATAATTATTTTGAAAAGAGATAAGTATTAAAGATGTCTGTTTTAGATGGGGTGTAAGGGGTTCCAATCAAAATTTTCAGCAAGCTAACCTCGCCGACACGTGGAACACCTTTATAACAAACGGGGCTCTGGTGGCCGCCTGATTGTGACTTAAACGGGAACATTGACGGGTTGGTGGGAGGTGCGAGAAGCTGTATAACGCGATTGATTAAAAGAACCTATTAATCTATAATGTATAATGGTTATAGATACCATACACGACCTTCACGGTATGGTCGTGATCATAAAAGCCTTAATCAGAGGCTTGCTGTGTCTTCACAAAGCAAGGTCATACGTTGATGTGAACTGTTTGTCTTTTCATTAGTTTTACCATAAACATGTACTATAATTAGAGGCAATAGTAATTACTATTGCCTCTAATTATAGTACATTTACCAATAATAATAGTGACCAATTGGTCAGTAGGAAAAGATTGCGTGATGGCCGAATTGAATTTGAATTTTGTAAAAAAAACCTATCTAGAGTTTTGTCAATTTATTAGAAACATCTGGCCAATAATGCCAAAACCCAAAGACCCAAGGGTCTTTACCGCAAATCTAAAACGCTTTCATTTGTTCAAGCTAAAAAAAAAATAAGCTAGCTTTGTGAAGATATAGGGTAAAAATTCGTTTTGAATCAATAAATTTCTAAATTATGAGCGAATAGAAATTAAAAACATTCATTAAAATTTTCATTTGTTCACAAAGGTTTTTATAATAAAATTTATTGTTTCCGATTTTGAGTAGATTTTTAATCGATATAGATATGCAAACCTGACTCTGTGGGATGCTCACAATCATAAACTAATCAATCCTTTCCTTATTTAATGATCATTTATTAAAAATGGAAAGATCCCATTATAATGTTATGAATTGAAAAATTCTATAAAAGATCTCCGATAACTAAAATTGCTTTTGCCCGCGGTTTCATCGGTGAAAAGTTATTTGTAAATATTTTTTTCTATCCTTCGGGAACTGTACTTTTTTGAATGATAGGTCCCTGCGTCCTTTTCTATAGGTACCCAACGTGTAAGTAAAATTTCATGATGAGTTAAGTAGTTTATTTATTTAATAGTAACGCCAACAGCTTAAATATCAATACATTATAGGGTTACACTGACAAAGTTTTCATTCTGATATAGAAACCAATTACAGGCGGACACAGCATTAATAATAACTAAGTAGTAGGTACTTATGGTAACAAAAAGATCAATAGTTGGTGGATAAGGCGTTAAAGCGCAACAAACAAACAAACAAACTTGCGCATTTATTACATTAATAACAATTATACTAGTACCTAAATATGGTTGGTATTTTTATCTAAGAAGTATTCTACTTAGGCACGTTCTAGTGTGGGCTGCCTAGATTAGGACGACATAGTCAAGATATAGGTCATCGTTTTAGTATTTCTACGTGAATACTTATCATACGAGTGGTAGTGTCTTGTAATGTCACGTCTTGGAGTTCATTTACCTATCTATCTACGCCTTTTGTGTTGGAAACGAACACCTTAAAACTTTGATTTGAACAAAGAAATACTACCTATAAAAGTCTATGAGAACCGGTTCAATAAATGAGTCATGCTATTAAATGATGGATCAAGTTTTTTTGACATTAATTCCCAAACAGAGCTCAAGGATTCATAAACATTAACAATAAATGAGTTTTAATCTAATGCATTTAAAAGTAAAAAATTCTAGGAGATTAAGTAAGTACCTACTTACTCGAGGGGGCAAAGGCCCAGCAGTGGGACAATGCGGGCTAATCACAATAACACAACAACGTACTAACTTAATATCTAAGAAGTTAGGTATCGTTTGTAACCTAAAATGGATAGCTACTTATGAGTAGGTCAATCTAAATTTTAACAGATAAGATAGAACCACAACCACTAGCCTATGTCCACTGCAGGAAATAGACCTGTCCTAAGAAGATCCCTTAAAGAGCACAGCTTCTCGCACTGTCGACGCTGCTGCCCTTCGGTGGTCAGCGAATTTAGCTATTGTGCTTTGCCGCACTTCGCCGGCCGCCATAGCCCCGTTTGTTAGTTAGCAAGGTGCATCACGTGTCGGTGGCGTTGGCTTGATTTCCATAGATGGAGGTTGGGGAACCCCTTAAACCCCACTTTTTTTCAAAATAATTAGGTAAGTATGAACCAAAGAGTTTGGAGTTTTTCGTTTTGGTACTAACTTTATGGTATGAACAGTAAAGGTATTTAGGTTAAGCACCAAGCACCTACCTAGTTATAGGTACTCACCTATATAAATTATGAGGCGAGCTCTGTACTCCTTAGCCATGAGATGCGACATTGGTGACCCAAGATTGGAGTCACGTGGGCAGTCCGTAATGCTTATCATAATAATCCTCATTAATCTCAATCCAATGTAGGCTTATTGTATAAAACGGTTCAATATCTCGATAACGATGGTGAAACTAGGCGCCCGGCACAAAACAAACATAGCTAGTTAAATAATCCATAAATCAAACGCTTAGAGCAATATTTACTCTAGAAGCGTCCAAAAATATCGAGCGAGAAAATATATTTTTTTTAATTTTCTTAATCTTGTTAGTTGGTTTTATGAGTTTCTTTATTTTGCATACAAATATGAATGGATTCTACATTCATAAAATAATAATTTTAGGTCGAATTATCTTAGGAGTTAGGATAAAGTTTTGTACTTTTTAACCAATTTCAAAAAGGAGGAGGTTCTCAATTCGTCGGAACCTTTTTTTTTCGACTTTTTTATGTATGTTCACCGATAACTCCGTCAATGGTGGACGGATTTTCAAAATTATTTTTTTGTATATAAAAGAGTATACTTCACAGGTGGTCCCATATAGATTTTATTCCTGAGGGATAGGTACTTTTCCCGGAAAACTCAAAAAAACCTTATCCTCACTTGTAATTTTTGCCCTATGATCACCAATATCTCCGTCAATTGTGAACCGATTTTCAAAATTCATTAGGGCAAGAAGTAAGAAGTGATTTATTTGAAGTCGGGTTTTTTAAAGTCCTACTTGTTACAGACTCAAAAAAAGGAGGTTATCAATTTGATAGGTTGGTCTATTTGTGCGCGTATGTAATATTACTTAACATTTTATAGGTTAAGCATGTATGTATGTATGTATGTTTGTCCAAGTGACCACTTTTAAAATTTAAAAAAATATTTGTCCGTTCGTTGCTTCCATGCCTTGCTTATCTATTGGCTAGGTATCAGCATAGGTACCATTATTTTATCTATGTGTTAAATTAACAGGAACATGCTATGAGATAAAAACGAAACTGTTTAGGTAGGTAGGTAAAATAAATGCAAATACCGTGAAAGGTTGCTGGTAGAAGCTGAATGCGTCGAGCAGACAAGGCAATGGCGCTCATTATCTGGCGTCTATATGTGAAAACATGTCAATGGTGATTAGTTGTTTACATCTGATGTTTATTAAGACTAAGAATACTGTTTGTTTTCCGAAGAAAATAAAATAAATAAAATTAGGGGAGGCCTATGTCCTGCAGTGGACTGCTGATGATGAAAATAAAAAGATTCAGTAAGTAGGTTAGACAAACCTAAAAACAAATCTTATAAGAACCAAGTTTTATGCTTGGTACTGTTATTTCACCTAAAGTTATGAAGGTATCATCTGACCATTTCAAGTCGTATAATCTTACATTGTTTACGAAACGTCCTCAAAACGTCCTATACACGTTTTTTTGCAATAAAGCCTCGTAAAGTAGGCTAAGTAACGACTCCTGCGCAGGCTCACGTCCTACTCAAGCCTTACAAGAGTGTCCCGTTAGGACATTGTGTTTATCCAAGTTCAGGTGCTTCAAAAGAGACAATAAATGTTTTAACTGTAAAGTTTTACAAGGTGAAAAATGCTGCAAAGAATTAGGACCATTTTGAGATATAAATGAAACTATGTATGTACCTACTTATGTCAAATCATGTAATCTTGATGTCGGCACAGAAACGGGCCGTACTCTTACCTACTGGAAAAAAAAGAACAACACCACAAGCCTAATCAGTCCACTGCTGGACATAAGCCTCCTATATAATAAGAGGCAGCCTGGGGAATTTCATCATCATCATCATCAGCCTATAGCAGTCCACTGCTGGACATAGGTCTCCCCTAAGGAGCTCTATTGCGCCCTGTCCTATAAATGCGTCGAGCTCTGGACAGGGCACAATGGCGCTCATTAGGGGAAGCCTATGTCCAGCAGTGGACTGCTAAAGGCCATTGATGATGAAATAAATAAGTTTATACAATTTCTGATGACGATTCCATATGAATTAACGACCTCGGTGGTAGTATGAAAAGACAACTGACGCGATGCGCGTTCGTTTTCCATTGCAGGACAAATATTTTGATAAAACCAGAAAGCGAAAAATATCTGACCGACTTTATTCAGTCATGCATTTATATTGTTACTTCACCAACATCATCCGCAACCTGACTTCACCCACAGCTACAGGTATATGCCTGTCTTTGTGTGCGCCAATCTCCACGGTACAAACTTCGTCTCATCCAGTTTCGGCCCACAATGGATGCAATCGTCCACCCATCTTGCTGCTGGATGATCGATGTTTCTGTAGGATCTTGGACACCATTCAGTTATCGCTCCACCTTATGGTTGTTTACCTCTTTATAAATAAATAAAGCCATTTAGTGGGTCAGGCTATCGCAGACTGCGACGAGACGTAAGATTAAAGGAAGGTCTATGCCCAGCAGTGGATGAAATCAGGCTGCGGATGACGATGGTGAATAAATAAATATAGCCTACGGGACATCTCACTCACGCTCAACAGAACCCAAGCCAGGCAGAGCCTTTACTATGAGTAACAGAGACAGTAGGTATATCTACATAGATACTCGTTATTATCATCATAAATTCCACTATGACGACCTCCGTGGCGAAGATCCGCCTGAGATGTAGAAGGTTGAGGGTTCGACTTCTTAAAAAAAACTTTTCAATCGTTTGTATAAATTTGTTTCAGCTCTGGGTGATTTCTATGTATAGGTAGTTAAGTATTTATAAAAAGTCATGTGGTTCCAATATTACAAGCTTTGCTTAGATTGGGACTTCATGATCATGTGTGATAGCGAACAGAAAAAAAAATCTTTCGACTATTTATGTAACTTCAGAGGTTATGTACCTATATGTAATAGCAACGTTTTACGACGAAACTCATTTAAAATAGATTAGTTGCACCGTAACGACCTTCCGCGTGATGATGATTAACTTAGTTGTGTATGAAGACTACAATAAACGGCACAATAGCAACCCACTTGCCTACAGATACAGTCAACAACAGAATTCAGACAGTTTACCTTTTAATCATAACTACCTACTATAGTAGTTGAATACTACGCATGCGACGCAGAGTCTACTCTGCGTATTTAGGTATTTTCTATTTAATATCTAGGTATTTTCTCGTATATAGAGCGAGGAAACAATACTAGCACGTTGACTGCGGACCACGATCAAGACGCTCTGCGCTAGGCTCGAGGAGGGTGAACTCCAACAGGAGCGACGGCGCGCCATTGTGCTTTCAGCATTAAAAGCGTATTAAGTGTACTATTAAGGCGACTATACAGGTCAAACCTCCCTCTCGCTCGCACTATTCAACATTTTTGAAGATATAAAATCACTGAATGTAGTTATGCAAAATAGCAAACCTTTACGGCCTAGAAAATAACAAAACAAAGGTTCAACAATAATATCATTATGATTCTATCACGCCAAGAAACTTGCAAAAATGTGATCAATTTTGGTGCAAATTGTCTGGTAGGAAACGTGTGCGCTTTCGTATAAGGCTATTTGAGTACTTAGGCACAAAAAAAATGTTTTTCCCAAACCACGGACACTACTTATATCATCTACTATAGACCTACCGCATCGAGGAGCTTTTCTTTTGTAGTTAGGAGGTTTGCGAATAATGTTTCATAGAAAAACGTATGGAAAGCTTTTTTTTTAGTTTTCGCGAAATCCTAAGATGTGATTTGGTAAGTCACTTTGGGAAAAGTGTTCCTGTTGGGAAATAGAGTCCATTGAGACCAACTTGTTTTTTTCTTTGACAATTGCCATTTTCTCGGCTGACTGTAATTTTTTTCAAAAGATCGAAAATGCAATTGTATTTTCTTCAAAATAAAACTCTAGTTTTCTGAGGACAAAACCTTCTAACTACACTAGAAAAGGTAACACTCTCAAAGAGGTAAAATTTGTACCAACCTATATTCTTTCATGAGACTCAATAATTTCTTCGATCGACTGTATGGGCTAGTTTTTCGCATTTTAATTAACTAAGCTTTGTGTCCATGCATCGTTTTATAGGTTTCCCGTCGTAAAATGTTCGAGGTCTCACAACAAAGTGCAATGGTGATCAATACAATAAGTTGTTGCAGTTTTTCCGCGAATGAAACGTGACTTACAAGTAGGGGACTGCATTTTTCATTACAAATAGAACAATATATTTTTTATTAGTCTATTTTCTAACGTTTAAATTTACATAATTTAATAGACTGGAAACGTCTGGGAGCAGCATTTGCGTAGTAGTGGAACAAATGGTTTGGACAAAAAAGCTACAACCTCGTTAGTCTGAGGCTACAACAAAAGCTGTGAATTATCCGTTATAAGAACTTTAAGTAAGTACACAACAACACCAGCCTTTATCAGTCTTCTGCTGGATCTCCCCTATGAATTAGGGGTGTGTGTCCAATTCGTCATACTTTGGGCATGAGGGTTGGTTATCGTAGGACAGGACACAACTTCTCGAAACTGCTGCCTGCCGCCAGAGCCCCGTTTGTTAGTTACCAAGGTGTTCCACGGGCTACCGGCCCGCTACCGGTTACCTAGCTTGGATTCTGAAGATGGACGTTGACCTCTTACATTCTTACCTAACATGTAGGTACGCATTATCCGTTGACAGGCATTGTAACTTACGCATTGCTGGCAATAATTTTAATAGTTTTTCTGACTCTTTTAATAAATTTCTTCGAATATTTCATTTTACGGTACCTATGGAAAATTTTCTTTCTCTGCTACTTTGTTGCCAAAAATAATTAATATTTCCTTTACTAAGTACCAAAAGTCTCAATCGAAGATAAGACCCTCATCATAACACAACAAATACGACTTTCTTAAAGGTCATGTGGGCGACAAATTCATTAAGTTAGCAATGCAAATTCTCCTACAGTTTGGCGGTCCCAAAATCGAACACAATACAGGGCCAAACCAAACAAACTAGTCTATAATCTGCGGTAAACCTTCCTTTGTTCCTTTACACACATACAAATAACCTATAGAGTTACATAATATAGATATGGTATACAAATACATAGCTATAAGTATTAGTACACAATGTGGCGCCGGTGTTATGGCATAGATGAACTCTATGGTGCTAGAGAGGACAACAGTTTATTTCAGCCATTGAAAAAGTGTATCAGACCTTCAGAAAAACCATTAAATCAATTATTTTTTACTAAACATCACCTAAATAAGAAGTTTAGTTACGATCAAAATTATTTTTCCTATTTTTTGATCCGATACGTAAACAGCCGGCTGGTAAGGTAGTTTTCCATTTCCAGAGGTTTTATCGATGATAGATTTAGGTGCGATATTGATAAGTGAAATAAAAAATATATAGGTTGACCATGATGCTTTTGTAGGTAGTATGTTGAAATTGAAACTGTTGCATTTTAACCAAATAAAAACAATTTTTTGATAATGTTCGCTTAAGTTCCTCTTCAGCATGCATCTATCTCCTTGCCAAATTGTATTTAAAAATGTGTACGTACGTACACTTTAGGCGTCAAAAAAGTAAGATACATACCTAAAGATACGCATTTTTTATATTACCAAGTATGGATTACAAGAGAACTAAGTGAACTTTTATAAAAGCTTGTAACCTATTGAAATAGTTGATAAAAACAATGAAATATTTTATGTACTTACTTGCCTGATAAGCTGCAGCGAACCATTATTCCTTCGGGTATTTAAAATTATTGATTTACAATCGCATTAAGTACTCAAGTAAGTAGGTGGGTACCTACCAACTACCTACATTAGTAACTTACCCCCTTACATATGAACGCTACACAAAGTTAACCAATGCTCAAGGTTAGCCATGTCACTGACTGTTTGTCATCATTGTCCACCGGTAAGAGATAGCAATAGACTAAGCATCGTTTATCTTTGGAAAGATGTTCATAATTACTTATGAACATCTTTCTTATGAACATCTTTCAAAAGATAAACGATGCTTTAGGGCCTTACGGCCCTTATTTATTAAATATACCTGCGAGTATTATTCAAGGTGCCATCTCTGTTGTGTTGCAAAAATAATAACTGACTGAATTTTATTATTATTGCCATTTTCAAATAATGATTTACTGCAGGTACTTTAACAGATAAAATGACATCTGATTTTATTACATAGTTAGTACTTTTGTCGTAAACATATCAGTTGTTATTAGTTAAGTAGACACGGTTTTACATAATGCTGATGAATCAACTTTACAAGACAACATAAATACTTATCAACGGCACAAAATAGATAGGTACCTCCTACGAATCAAATGTGTAATTTTAGACCATGCGTAGGAGTTCTCAAACGTATCGAAGTAGCCCTGAAAATTGGGAGCCCAAATTGTTGACCTCTAGCTTGACTCACCGAAGCAGTGTGCGTGAAGTATAAAAATACACGAACAGTCTGCAAGTTTACTCTTTGGCATAGGTTTTGTATGTGTGCGTGCATTCGGACGGAACACACCCACCAGCCGCGCCGAAATTACGGCCGATAGTTTTTGTCCGCTGCTGAGTGTCAAGGACGCACGCTTTGATGTTGTTGCCACGCTACAACAGAACGTGCTTTCTTGGGCTTCATTTTGTAAAAAGAATACGAGAGGTTGAGATCATCATCCGAGCGACCATCTTACGACTGGTCTGTGACCTTTCTAGAAGGAATTTTCAAAGCCTAACAGTTTTAATCTCAAATATTTAATTAATACGTTGTTAGAGAAACTAAGAGATAAATACTTCCTAATACCGATAAACTAATAACGAATTTAATTGGCATTGACCTTAATCGGAGAGCAATCATAAAAATCGAGCCAAATTATATAATCGGTGGTTAATAAAAATCCTTAGAGAGAATGAAGATCGTTTATAGTTCCGAATATACTGTGACGAATCTGAAAACGATTGGTCCGAATTGATCACTTTCGCAAATTAAGTTGATCGTTATGCCCGGCTTTGGTAGGTTATTTAGCTGGTATATAATATAGCAAATATTTCCGATTTTCATCCCATCCGTGCAGAGATTCCACGTAATCCATCATCTTCCACGTAACTATCTACATCAAAGCCTTCGAGTAAACATTTAGCAAAAATACAAAATCAAGCATCGAAGATAGATAGATACCTAACCTAGTTGTTTTAGTATTCATTTTTATATTTCTGATTCGTTAAGTAGTAGTATATAATATCTCGATGGTTGGTAAGTACAAAATGCAAGCTGAAAACATTTCATTAGTGACTAGTAGAAATAATATTTCCATTGAATTAACAATAGCGTGTCAAGCTCTCAGTGGGTTAGGTATCGTGGCAAGCTAGACAGCTTTATTGATAGCCAAACTGCTGTCTATCGTGGCATATTGAATTAATCGTGGCTGTTTGTGGGACAGTATAGCGCACCTTTTGTTTCCATTAGCCATTACTAAAATACTGCTTCGTGACGAAAGTTAGATGAAGAGATTTGTCTTTTCAAATTTCATTGTCATGACACAGGCTAAAAGCAGCAGCAATGAGAATAACAATTTCGTTTTAAATATAATCTTGTCATTAACCCATAGTCGATTTTCAGCTGAAGGAAGACCATTACGTGCTCAATTTTGATAAAAGTGCTTAATTCAAAAGCTAAATCAAAATTTGTGCGTAAGAAGCGTCTTCATATTATGTTGTAGGTATAATTTATTGAGTTAGTATATATCTTCACAAAACTTTAGATAAAAAAAAGGAAGACACCGCTCAAACTCAAAATACTAAAATAAATTGAGGGTTAAGAATCCTACGGAGCTATACTGAACTCTGTTCTGAAATTCTAACCCACGCTTTTTGTTATCCCAGGTTCGGATTAAAATCTAAGTTCAAAATGTGTTGTTTCCGTTCCACAACCAAATGGTTGTTGTATTGTTTCGTTAATGTTAATGCCAGGCATGGTCAGTAAAAAATTACGTCCTCTACATGTGAATAACAATGAGTCTAAACATGCACAGAGATTTATATTATTATCCATTGTGTGGGTATAAAACATTTTGTTGTTTGCCTGTCATAATTGATTATAGGTAAGACCAATGATTTGATTTATAGTTATTTTAATAATCTTGGTAAAAAACTATAATTTCAACATTGTCTCTCCGAGTGAGTTGGGGAGCGTCACTTCTGGAGCATTACTCTAACAACCAACTGAATTTGATAACCTAAAAACTCATTGCATCTGAAAACTAATACAATACAGCTTCATTAAAGATTTACTCATAAAAATGCAATTAAGTCGACTCTATCCATACCATACTACGCAGCGGGTGCGGCCCAAACTAGGTCACCCATTTCTCGCCACCATAAAGACAAAAGGACTTAACAGACACGGTTTTACTCACGTTTTACTGCACTTTTATGTCCTTTTAAAGCGAAACAGCCTGACCCCTTTGGATACTCATAGCGAAGTGCGCAGTATTTCCACAAAGTGGGAAGAAAGTGGGACAAAATGCCAATAAAACTTTCAAGGAAGCTATTGCTGACTAGTCTGATGGGGTTCCAATTGCGTAGTCTCTTTCCAAAATAAATCATCATCATAAACATGTACGTACTTATACCTAATGAACGAATTGGCCTGAAACTACCCCTAGTTGCACAATACGAAAATCTTTATAGGTTTCGTTTCCGAGTTAATTTGAAAGTTAAGTTTTTCCGCAATTATTTAACTGTTTCGACCTGCAAGAATATTACTTTACCCATAACGTTTGATCAGCTTATATTTGAACCCAATTCAGTAATCAATACGAATAATATTATAAAAGGGAAAAAATTGTATTTTTGTGTGTGTATGTTTGTA
Organism: Horisme vitalbata; assembly: GCA_951804965.1. Lineage (NCBI taxonomy): Eukaryota > Metazoa > Arthropoda > Insecta > Lepidoptera > Geometridae > Horisme > Horisme vitalbata. The sequence continues at coordinate 8,623,339 of OX638102.1, forward strand.
ATGAATAAACTCAAAACCGACTGTGCCGATTTCAAAAATTCTTTCACCATTAAAAAGCTACATTCACCCTGAGTAACATAGGCTAAAGAAAAGATTAGGGATCCTTACTAAAATTTAAGTAATGTAACTCAAGGTGTAAAAAAGTGCCCTACCCCGTGCGAAGCCGGGACGGGCCGCTAGTTTCATTATAAATAACAAACATTAAAATTGAGCTCGAAAACGAAAACTATTGATCGGTTTCGTATTGTAGGGTACGGAACATGCTCCCTTTAATAATCCGAACATTTTAAAAAATAATCTTCTGGGACATCTTTAATCCATAACAAACAATGTTTGAAACTGAGTTTCCGTCGTTGATATTTAACTTTCTAGCAAAAGTTTTAACATGACAAACAAACCAAACACAATAAGTATCAAATTACACTAGAAATCAAGGAGAAAGACCGTTGCAAAGTGTTGTAGGTATTTCAAGAACTAATCAAAACCCACGCGACACCAGCGGATACATTAGTGTTATTTCTTCCCCCCTTTTGGGGCACGGACGTCCTACCCAATGTGATTTGCATATCGATATAAGGCAGTTACTGGCGCCCACGCAGTGTCAGCCCAGTTTATTCACTCGTGTCAATATACCTATACCTTCAGATTCTGTGAGCGTCTTTATATGCAAGTGTTAGAGACTTTTCGCTACAGTACCTACTATCTCACTGAACCAAACCAAGAGTAGCCAACACCTGGTCTACTCTTAGTTGCCACATGCAAAAATGTCTTACCGTACAAAGTAAAACTTTCTAGGTTAACGCTTACAGTTTCGCACGAGAACACATAAGTGTGATCAGTGTGTAGGTAGTCTCCTATACCTTTATGTTTAAAGGGAAGACATTATTTAATTATATTTTAAAATAGGAATATATTTTTAATTTGAAATTGCACTGTCTTGTTTACTCACCAACAAACAACCGAATACCAAATGATAAAGTATTCGCTTTTGACATTGCGTAAAACATTCTACCCAGGTGTTCAGTATTTTTTGCATCATTTCAATAAACGTTGGATATAGTATAGTATAGTATAGTTGCCTAGAGTGTGTTATTTGTGGACATTTGTATTTGAGGTGCTTTGAGAAGATAAATAGTCTACCGACTTATTTGACTTTAAACATTAGGTGTAGGTGCTTACTACAAGCTACTGCCAAAATAAATTTTTTTTCGATCGTAAGAGTAAGATTTTTCAAGACCTACTTATGTAGCTACCTAAGTACCGTGGAAACTGTCCGTTTGAACCAAAAGTCTCACTTACTGTCACCTTAGGTATAGAGTTAAAAGCGATCCGGTATAATGTAGGTTTTTATTAAAACCTCCAATGTTGTTGTGCGTAGGTTTTTACATTATTTACCAATTTCAATACAATAAGCATTGAATGCGGTTTAGTTCCTATGTTGCTGGAATGTTATTTTCCTAGAGCACTTTGACCTTGGGAATGCCTCGCCATATCAGGCTCCATATTTCTGGCTCTATAGTGTATTTTCCTCACTGTCCGCGAGCAGAATGTTCAAACCTCCGAAGTAGGTTAGTTCGACTCGGTGCTTTATTGTGTTTACGTGCGACAGATATGAGATACACAGATAGGTACACGCCAGGTCAAGGCGCGCAACAGCTTTCGAGTCTTGCTATCTATATATGGTACCAGCGGATTTAGCTCCTGTTTGAATGGTTGTCGTGTTCTGATTATGCTAGGCCCCCTAATTTCCACATAATGTTGTCTCGAGATACATCGATATCGTGTCGCTCAGTAATTGCTTAATCCATGCATGTCCTCGGCGTGTCTGCTAATCCCGCGACGCCGCGCCTCGGTGGCTGTCGCCGAACAATGGAGGCGACACGGTACACGGAAGAGCGTTAAAATGCGTCGTAAAAAGCGCGTAGTTTAAATTTTATGACACGCGTTCAATTGGGGCTTGTAAAAAAGCGTTTTATTGGAGAAGCATCCTGGCTCCGAGGTCGCAACGAGAACGTTCGGATAGCTCTAATTAAAAACCAGCCGCATGCACTCTTGCGAAAGCGGGGTCCGCCGAATTGGCCAATTGCGAAATCGAGCGTCCGCGCCCTTCGGATGCTTACCAGATTTTGGGACAATCGTGTACAGAGTTATCTTTGGATTTCTGTAGAATTGTTCGCATAGAAGCCAAGATTATAATTTATTTTAATGAGTTCTGTTAACCAATTAATTTAACTAGACATTTTATCTAAGTAGCTACTTCCATTCGAATAATATTTAGGCTATTGCACAGTCATTGATAGCACAACTAACAACACACTCTCTTCTTTTCAGGTGTGAAACATTGTGAAAGGACGCTACCCGTGAAGACTTCTAGTGAAGACATTAAGTGCCATTCGTAACCAGTTTACCACAAGCAGTGATATTTAGTCGTAACTAGTGATAGTGTAACCGTGATCTTAGTTTAAGGTGCTATAGTTTTTTATTGACCCGTTACCAAAAAGAAGCGAAACTGGCTCCTTACAAGGATATAATGAATTCATCGAGCATGAGCTCTACCGTGCCGACTATAAAGTGTGAGGATACGTCTCCATCGCCCGCGGCGGCTGTGGGGACGGATGGCGAAGGAGGGACCTACAACCTGAGTGTTAACGTGAACCTCAGCTCAGCGATGATCAACCTTCTGGCCGCGGAGAACGCGGGCACAACGACTCTGAGGACGCCAGAGATCGTCAATGATGTTATCACCATGACGAATCCCCTGGACCAACTGGACCAGTACAATTACGACAAGCCATCAAGTTTCAAGGTAAAGTATCTACAGCACATTTTTCATACAAAATAAGTGGGTATTGATAACCGATGAATGACATAATCAATGGGGTCAACAAGTAAAAAGATAAGATAGACACTATTCGGTCGAGTAACAATTTGTGTGTGATCTATTTCCGAGCCATTAAAGTTGGCTTGGATAGGCTAAGTAATAAGAAATCGATCAGGATGCTAGCAAGTAATCAGGCTACAGACAAAGTCTAAAAATAGCACAGCAATAGTTTGCAATGCCAATTATTGCCGGCGATGTTTGCAGTTCTCATTGCTATTCGCTTTCACAGCAGTGCACGTATCCTTAGAGTAGTTGGGTCACATCGATGCACGCCGGCTAGCATGTAAAATAAGTGTTACACTGTCTTGAACGTCTGCCAAGTGCTGGCCACGTAATATCACGTGACCCATCCTGTATAAACATTGGATAACAGTTGCCAGCTTGCATGAGGTCATGCACCTTATGCAGACTCCATATTTACAACGAGAAGCAGACTTGATGGCGCCACATAATATCCAGTTACCTATGTTTATCGCAGTTAGATACAATCCTATCTGTATAGATTATTACGATTAATTTGTAGAGTAAATTATATTATTATAGTATCTCTACCTAGACACCTAAATCATCTCTCAATCGTAATGTGAATGAGTTTTATCACACCGGAATATGAATGAAGGGGAATTCAGAGCGTGACACTGACAAAACAATGCTTAATTATCTGATATGAAATGTTAATTTGCCGGCATAATTAAATTGGGTGCATGTTATGCACGTATTGTGTCAGATGCACTTTTCGATAAGGTACTTAGTGAATATCACGGATAAAACTTGGTTTCTCGGGGTATCTCTAAGTTTTAATACCTAGTATAAGATAAATCAATAAAAGCTTTTTAACCTTTGTAAGTATTGCTGAAAACGACCAACGATGGGATAAGAAAATGGAAACATCTACCAAATTTCAAGTACGTACCTACCGAGTTGAACATGATTCCTAAAATATTCTCTAGACCAGAACGAAGCCATGGCATACAAGTCTTGGGAAGACCACAATTTTCACATGACCCATATATTAAAGGCAGCCAGGTGGAAAAAGAACCATTAGTCGCGGTGTCCGGTTCTAACCATTTCCGTCTCGTTTCAGCCCGGAAGCGGAAATGACTCCAACTCCTCGATTTCCAACGGCTCGTCGGCTACGTCGCCAGCCTCTAGCAATCCGCCCAGCATACAGAAGGTAACATAAACATAAGAATTATATATATACCCAATTTATAAACCCATCTCGTATGTTCGTATGGTGCGAAAATCATATTTGTCCGGTTAAAATAATTGTTTATTGGTAGACTCACCTCTGGTAATTTCTATGAATATAATTTTTGGTTCTTGGATAACTTAGTTTGATTCATTGATTAGAATGATGAATTTACTTTCAAAGCTTTACTGAGGCACCAACTTAACTCAGAGAACAAAATTTATGGCATCTATAGCAAATTCTATTAGTTACTTAAGGTGCTTTTATTTAAATAATAGGGATTTATTGAATACCACAAATTGGTAGGTTTCTATACACACCTACCTATTAGATTATTTTGGTTTGACGCGGTTAGAATAAAAACAAGTAGTAGAATAAAAACAAGTACCTAGTAGGTAAACGAAGATGCACAGTAAATTTCCTTTGACCTCGTATTCAAATCATCATTATTACCTATTGAATAAAACCACCACTTTTTGTCTAGGCCCTATTATGTTGGCACAGATGTAAATGTAAACTCTGTGCTAGACAATGGACGGACGTATAAAATAGTGAGAAAAACAAACTTCATTGATATCAATTCTATTATCAATGATGGTTAATTTTTTGCGAAGCGACTGCAATACATGCAGTATTCGTACATCAGACTTCAATACGACCTTGATACCATCACATCAAGGTGAAGTGACCGTGAATCACTGCAAGGTATAAAAAATTAACGCACGACTAAGAAAATATAGTTATCGTAAACATCCGTATCAGCATCAGCCCACACGATCATTAGGCAGATTCAATGAAATCAATGCATTGCAATGAATGGAGGATTGTGAATGAAGATTGAACATTCCCGATAAATTGAATGGGAACAAGTGTTATTGCCCACAAATTGTTTGATGTGATATAACCTAACGACATTTTAACCAATCAAAATTTTTCTGCGAACTTTTTTACAAATCTTTTCATTATTTTAGATAGGTTCTTCACCATAACCACAGCCTTAAGTACTTATATAGGTTTTTTAAGCTTTCTTTAAGCTTTTAAAAAGCCAATATCCTTCAATGGCGGAAATTATAAAACGATTAGCGATAATAGTGGTTAAGTTATTATAGAAGATTACAGAACATAGACTTTAGTAGAAAAACATAAAACATACGATCGTAAAGTCAAAAAACAAAACTAATTGGAAAACCAGCACGATGTGATTTATTCAAATAGAAATTCCTACAGCGGTTGGAGATAATATGCCGACGGATAAAATAAATTAGTTTAACACTTCCTCTAATCTAAAAATTATTTTCAGACGTGTTCGGAATTGATCAAGGCTGGCCTGAAACTATCTATCGAGTCGAAACGGAAGATGTCTGGCAGTGACACCGATATAGGGGTGAAGCGAATGAAGAGGGAAGACAGTGATGACGACTATGACAGCAGCCATACAAATAATACAAAGTCAGATGGGGTAAGAAACTATTCTCGTATATCTTTAGGATCTTACAACAAAGACGTTTTGAGAAACGAAACCATGTGTGTCAATTTGCAATGCATTTTTTAGATATTATGCTTTTGGCTAGAAATACTTTGGTTTTTGGCATTAGACAGATTACGTTTATCCTTTATCATGTTTGAGCAGATTGTCGTCACATCGGTTTAACATTTTTTATGGCAATACTAAAATATAGGATTATCCAATTGAAATAAACCATAGGTGGTAAAGATCAAGGTAGATAGATGGACAGATAATAGATCTAGGTAGAAAATGTACTAACATTGAATACAGAAGCATATATAAAGTACATGACAAAACAGATCAGCATGATAATGTAGAGTCATAAATGGACTATTTGTCTCTGAAAGTAAAATAGGTATACCTAACCGGTGTTTATTTAATGTTTCGACGAACTGTCGCTTCTGATTCACAGTCTCAACATGTCTAACACAATGCTTAATTTCGCTTCAAAACCTTTTCTTAGAACCACAAGATGATAAGCAGATAGGTTTATTTATGTAAAGGGTGATCTGTGATTGAGAGCCTGCTTCTTTTTCCTGTTAGGTTTGCTCTTGGCACACTAATTTGTGACCGCAACATTCTAACTAAATTGATATATGGTAATTCTAGCCTGAGAATAGTCACGTCTTCTCATAATAGATTTGCAATGTAGTTATTAAGCACACATGTTATTTTAAATAAATTACACATTGTTTTCTATCATAAGTTCTGTAGTTTGAACACGTGTTTATCATTTTTATAGTTATTAACATGTGCATTGCATCTTATCTCAATGTTGAATGAAAAAATGATTAGGAAGATAATACAATTCTGAGTAAAGTTCCTCACAAATCATATAATAAATAAATTGAATAGCATGTACGACGCATTAGTATAAAGATCATGGAAACCTGTCATTACATTCCGTCCTACATGCCACCCAACAAGTGTTCAAGGAATAATATAAAGATAGGCACGGAAGATTGCGAATCGTATCTAAACTAGCTTTTATAGAGGCGGTTGTGTGCATTATAATTTGAACGGTTTCATTGATGATTTTATGAGCTTACGAAGAAGGCATTGCAAATGCGTCGTCGTGACTTCACTTCCTGAATTCAAAAGGCGACGCTATAGCAATGAGAAATGATTGAGTAGATCTATGATCGAGGTTATATGCTAAGTTTAATACTTCTAAGGTAATGGGCAATGCAACAATATAAACATGAAAACAATGTTTTGTTTGGGACCTTCAACAAAAATCGCCTAAATACATTACTTATGAATTAATTTTGTTTTGTATAAGGGACTTTTATTTTAATGAATGAATGTTATACCGAATAAGTTCAGGAAGCACAAATTAAATTAAAACACGTGAACTAGAAAATTTATCACTAAAAACGTGTTTCCTACATTGAAGGAAGGAAAATTCACAAATACTATCTACTAAACAAACAATTCATTAGTATAATAATTATGCTTACATATACACGTTACAGGCAACAAAGTGATTAATATAATTTAAGCATTGCTTAAAACTAAGATTTTTGCGATTGTGCTTTCCGTTTAATATGTAACAATATTTGAATTATCGTATACACCTTAAATGGTAATCACGATTACAATAGGAAATATCTAACTACTTCACGGCACATGGGGTAAAGTTGTTACCACATGAACCTGATGATAAATTAACTGTGGTTTTAATTCTTCAGCTGACACCAGAAGATGAAGAACGCAGGCGGAGAAGAAGAGAGAGGAACAAAATAGCAGCCACGAAATGCAGGCTGAAGAAACGGGAAAGGACGGTGAACTTGGTCACAGAAAGCGAGGTTCTGGAGAACCAGAACATTGACTTGAAGGCACAACTCAAGGTAGACATTATATACCAAATATTTTAAAATAATCATGTTTTACTGTTGAAAGCATGTCTGTTTACTGCCAGTCTGAAGTTACACAAAGGCCTAGGAGGTCATCTCAAAACAAAATGTTTGACCATCACAATTCGGGTAAACACACATCAAACAAGACAAGACAACGTCAGTTTCTTTAGACTTTCTCAAACATTTTACCCAACGATTTTTATTTTTATTATCAGCTTTGACGAGGCATGTGATGATAACAATTGAAGTGGACTAACCACTCATTAGTCTTAATTATAGTGTCGACAAGAACGATAAGACTCGGACTTGACAATATTTTTAGTAAGCCAAAATGGGCGCACTTAACAATATCACACACTGAACGTTATGTTAACAGTTTTTTTGTTTTCAGGACCTTGAAGTACAGAAGCGGCAATTGATCGACATGCTATCAGTACACTCGGCTTCATGCGTCAAGAATAACTCAAACAACAGAGGTTCTCCAACAACCTCGTACAACATGATTCGATCGTTCGAATCTCCAACAGCATTCCCTAACACCTACGAAGCTCACTCACCTTACATTCGGCCAGAGTCTGCGAATATACTAGCTTCGAGCTATACGTGTGTCACCCCTCTGAATGGAGAATCTTCCATGGACACAATTTCATCATTCGATGCGGTCTACGTCGCGCCTCAACTCATAGAGAACGATTATAACAGACCCGACAGTGTACTCAGTCTTCCCGTCACTTCCGAAGGAAACTACGTCTCGACTGACGGATATCTTCCAAAATCCACGAATCTTCTCGTCCCAATCGACGCAGACCAAGAATATTATGACCCCGAAGTGAACTATAACATGGTTACAAACCAGCAGTGTCATAACTACCAAGGGACGATCCCGGACGGGCAATCGAAACATAACAATGGAATCAACGACGGATGCCTTGTTTAGAGTTACAACACTTTTTTGTCGGGTCCAAAATTTATTTTCGACATTGTATACGTCTTTTAGCAATTAGAATTTGATAAATTCGAAATAGTATCACCGTTATTAATAGAAGATATTTGTTACATAAAAGGTTCATAATAAAATTATAATCTAAGGAACTACTTCTTCTCTGATGCAGGAAAAAAACTTAAAAATGGGCATACAAACATTATATTTTTGTACCAAAATTAAAACTGTATAATAAGGTTACAGAACTCATAATAAAATTTAATAATAGGGATAGGGCGTGGCAGAAATCGACCAAGGGCGGGGAATTTATTTCGAAACGAAAACGTATGTCTACTGTGTAGAACAACAACGTAAGTTACTCGTAGTATGGTGTCTGTTAAACATTATGTATAGAAAAAGTTTTTGTGAAAATCAAAGTATATGTTCGAAAAATGTTATATTAATTTTGAAATGTTAAACAGAAATAAAATAGCGTTGGTACTTTTTTCATGTGTTGTGAGATAATATATTTGAGTCACCATATTATTTTGTCTAGCTAGAGTAACATCCAGAACTGTGTAACAGTTTTATAGGTAGGTATTTCACATTATTTTATTTTTATTAGTAGTCTATCTAACAATTACTACATTTGTTTTAATTTTAAGTTCTTTGATTTTGCTTTGATCTGTCAAAATATTTAATTTAAGACTTGAGATCTGATTATTTTGTCCCGTACAACATTTAATATTTCTTCAAATTAATAATTTTTTAACCACTAGTCTAGTATGTTAGTCTTAGATTTACCACAACCCAAATATTGCATCACATAATAAATATCTTCCAGTACAATTAATAATCAAACTAATACCTCCTGTTATATTCCAAAATCATATTTTATTGCAGAAATATATTCACAGATTATATAGAGTTATATTCCACAAATATATTATGGTGTTATTTAAGAATTAAGGTAGATTTTAAGATGCTTAAACTCAGATTAAGTCGTGATATAAAAATTAGCACGTATATATCAAGATGCGCTATGTAGATTCATAACTTTTGATTTCGTATATTTATTCGAATTAAGTGAGTCCAGAGTTTATAATTAAAATAATTTTTAATGTTTTATTTTTGTAATAATTACTTCAAATGATTATTGTTACCGTTTTACATATACATTACGCAGATTGCAGCTTAAAATAGCGATTCAAGTGCCTTTGTATTAAGCATAACTTGTCCTGTTAATATTTTTATAATGGTGGGTAATACATAAGGAAAATGTTATGCAACTTTACTGCAACGATGGTCAACTGGCCGAAATTGTAATTATTATAATAAATCAGAATTTCGATCACGAAACGAAAAAGTATTCGAAAAAAATTTGCCAATGACAAAAATAACGTTTTTTCACGGGCCAAAATTTTTCATGACACGTTTAAATATTCGTGGTCGCACTTCTGAAATTCTCTCTTTAGAGTTTAGTACATAACCAAGAAAGCATAATATTTAGTTGTGTAATAACTGGAGTTGTACTGTTACATAGCACAAAAAAATATGCTTTGTCATTCGAGCATTCAGTTCTGCGATATCTTGTATTGGTAATCTTGGCTAAATTGAAATGGTGCCTGTTGGGAAGCCAATAATGATCTATATACGTAATGTTTTATTGTATGAAAACATTTGAGTATTCATAGTTTATTTTGTAACTTTTCTCGCTATGTGAAGTGAGAGGGCGCCACTTCGAATTGTATTTTTAGCCTTTTTAGTATTATTATGATTACCACTGCGATTAGTCAGACCAGATTAAAAGATTGTGCCTTCTGCGTACCAGTGATCCTAGTCTTTGACAGACTCTTGCGAGTCCAGTCAGTCGCGTGAGCATTTATTTTTATATTGTTGGTAATATTGTGATAGAGATGTTATTTATTACAGAGCACATTGACGTAAATTGTTATGTCTTTATGACAAGGACGAGTCTCCATTTTAGTTCGTAGATCGACTTGAGAGAATACAGTGAACTTCGAATTTCGTATGATTTCAATGTATATTGTAACAATAACAATGTAGTTGGCTTTTTGAGTCAGGAAAACCATATGTGTCAACACATGCATACATTATATATTATCTTTGAATGTGGAAGGTCAACAAAAAAAACAATTAAAAAAATACAACAGTTTTCTGACGTTTCGAAGTTCATTGAATTTAACTCAAAATCGCTTTGTGGTGTGAATGTACCGTCTTAGTAATCTTGTGTTAAGATTAACTTTAGAAGGTATAGCTTTGTTATTTCAGTTTGTAGGTTGTCGCCGCTACATATTGATCAAGTAACAGATAGTTGACCACACATTATTTGGAAAAGTGAGCATTATGTATGGATTTGACTATCTGTGTATTAAAATGATCGTCATTGCTAGATATTGTTCAAGTAATTGAAGTAATTGCAGATAGTTGACCACACATTATTTGGGAAAGTGAGCATAAAGTATGAATTTGACTATCTGTGTATTAAAATTATCGTCATTGCTAGATATTGTTCAAGTAATTGAAGCAATTGCAGATAGTTGACCACACATTATTTGGGAAAGTGAACATAAAGTATGAATTTGACTATTGTGTATTAAAATTATCGTCATTGCTAGATATTGTTCAAGTAATTGAAGCAATTGCAGATAGTTGACCACACATTATTTGATAAAGTGGGCATAATGGATTTCAATGCTTGACTATCTGTGTATTAAAATGATCGTCACCGCTAATCATTGATCAAGTAATAACAGATAGTTGATCACACATTATTTGGGAAAGTGGGCAAAATGTATGAAATTAAATGCTTGACTATCTGTGTATTAAATTGATCGACTTGTTGTGAATTCTGTACTTTAAAAGTTTAAACTCCAATTCCCGTAGCCGGGGAGGCGATAGTACATTATTGTCGCATACAATTTAGTTGTAACACCTAGTATTAAATTTTGTTTAACAATCGTTGTTGATAAAATAAGGTTTAACTTTGTAACTTATATTTCATATAGATTTACCGCGAAAATATAACTGTTATCTTTTAATCATAAGTATTTGCTACAATAGATATTATTCTTATTCATATTATGCTGTTAACGAAGATATTATCAAGTATATTTTTCAATATTTGTCATTGCCTTAATTTTATATAAATTCCGTTATATAATGTTCAGGTCACAAAGTGATATATTTTTGTTGTATTCTACATTATTCTCGTAATATTGTAAATCAAATTTTTAAAGAGCAGTAATTACGAATTAAGTTTTAAGTGTTGTAAACATCACTTGTACCTGCTTAAATATAAATATTTTGAAAATCAAAGCAAAATTAATGCGCTTATATATCGAAGAATAAATCATTATATTGCATATTGAATGTTTGATTTTAAACCCCAAACACCTACTTATAAAGGAGAATGCCGTCTGATGTATGGCGCTCGGTACCAAGACTAAAGTGAGTGCGTCAAAAAATATCCAATAAGTTTTTAGTCGATTCTACTGTCAAAATAATCAAAATATTGCCATAGTAACACTTTACATCAATGTTGATTGCCATAGCAACGTATATATCATTGGTTGTTGTAGTCTAACGGCTTGCAACGGAAACCAAATCAACAAAATATTTTTTTACTTGATTAATCCCGTCGGTGTGTAAAACTAAAGAAAATGTTAATGTCATTTATAAAATATAAAAAAAATATGGGATACGTTCGGTTTAGACGCAATTGGTACGGGTTCTCGGCATTCTCCTTTAAATCAATTTATCCTGCAGTGTACGTTTCTAGGATGTAGGTTCTTTTAATGCGTGCAGTGTACGCAAGATAACGTATTGTATACGATTAACAACAAATATTTTAGCCAAGGACAGTGTTATTTATAATTGACGTTTTCTCATTGGCCAAAATTTTACGTCTACGATACGAATACTTTCGCTAAGCTTCTTGATCGTACCTCGGATCAAATTCATAAGTAACATGTACTAGGATAGAATAGGTAATGTCATTAGGTGAGAACTCTTATCGCTAAACATGTTTTTATAAATTGGGTATAATGGGATCCACATACCATTATTGGTAAAGATTCCTAAAAAAATTTAAAAAAAATAATAATCGCTTAACATGACCTTGGAATTGTAAATTGAGAAAATAACTGCCATGGTGGCCTAGTGGGATGTACCCCGACTTAAGATCTGGAGGTCGTGGGTTCGAATCCCAGCCATGCACCAATGGAATTTCGTTTCGTAAAATTTATGTGCGCATTACCACGAGCTCGAAACGGCGAAAGAAAAAAATCGTGAGGAAACCGGAATGCTCTCGAACCAAAAAGTACGAAAGGTTTGTGCTAGGTTAAGTGTTCCAATAAAAAAGCGGCGATGGGCTTGCAACCTGTCACGTGGAATGCTAGCTGCTTGCAAAAAATGGGCATGTATCGAAATAAATGTTTGGACTTGACTCTGACTACACCCTTTAGGGTAACCTCAATAGATTTGCGTAATGAGCAATATCTGAAGATATCAATAATGGGGAAAAGTCATGAACATGTATAAAAAAAACTGCAGAATAAGGGCAAGGCCTTTTTATTAATTAGCTTGAGGTCATGATGAGTTACAATTATAGTAGAAACAGACCAATAATTTGACAAAATCGCTACATTTTTGAACACATAATAGGAAGTAAATATACCTAATGACTTGCAGGCCTCTGCCGATTGTACCTTCGATGGGTGGTTTGTTCCATTTACCTAGAATATAAAATTGGATTAGTTAGAAGATCTTCACAAAATGGGACATAATATTATCTAAATATTGAAGTGCAATACCCCTCCAGGCGAATTCTTCCTAAAAGGCGAATAATTTATGTAAATTTTTGCGATAATAATGCAATCTGGTGCAATCAGGCTGCTGGTAAAAATTGCATCGAGCTGAGGAGCGGACGCAATAGCTTTTATTAGAGAAGGATCAGCCTATGCTGATGATGATGATGATGATACGTACCTACTAACGTATCAATCTTAGTATTGAACAAAAAATAGTGTTTACATAGTGTACTGTGAGTGCATATGTATAAACATCAGCGATTGAGCAAGATCTCATATACGCAATACAAAGTTTTTATTCAGTAATAAATATTGATATAAATTTATCGATCGAACTCACTCGCATACTGATTGATGTAGTATTAATATTGCAAAATTTTACATAATAACCACACCCGACGTGACGTTGAAAGTTCAGACCATGGCTGATGATAGCTAACAAAATAGCGGAACACATTCACAGACAGTTATGAATTGCAAATCCTTGGGAATAAATATAATTAGCTACAGTGAACAATGCAAGTAAAGCGTTTAAGTGTTTTGCAAAAAGCAACAACTACTAGTTATACAAAATTGCACATGTCGCATAATGTGGATGCATAAAATGTATGATTTGTGTATATTATGGTAGAGATAATCTGTGCTATGCATGGTGAGTCTCTCTCTTATTATTGATGTACCCTGTAAAGCGAGTGGATTTGAAAAGGGTCTCGAAGGAAACCATACAAAACAGAAGAGGAAAAATGATTGGACACCTTATACATGACAGCTTCATTAGAAACATCATCGAAGGAAAGGTAGAAGGAACGCGCGAAGACCAAGAATAAGCTACATGAGCTAGATAGAAGGTCGCCGTCATGTCGTGTATGGAAGTAAAAGAGACAGAGTAAAAGAGTGTATGGAAGTATATAGATTTTGGAGGTAGTAGAGGTCTTTGTGGAGGGCTCGTCCGGGGAAGTACTGCCACCATGCCTATTTCTGCTTTGAAGCAGCTGAGCTGTGTTTCGGTTTCAAGGGTGTGGGTGCCGGTGAAATTACTCGCACAAGAGGCTTATCATCTTCATGCCTCAAGTTGATGGACGTAGGGCGTTGCATCATAGAGCACGTGCCGGAAAAATTTGATCTACGATGCAATGCTTTGTGATAGGTAATGGTTACCACTTAACATCAGGTGGGCCGGGCCATGTGCTTGTTCCATCTTCAAATAGTATAAAAAAAAGATAGGGAAAGAGCTAAATGGAGAGGATTGCATCACTACACTGACAAGAGTATAAACGCTGTTGGGCACATCAATAATATTGATGGCGCCCAACACATTACAGGGTGGGGTTCGAGGAAACTATAAGTTTATTTTGAAGGAAAAAATAATGGCATTTTTGGATTTTAGAAAAAAGTTACAGTCAGCCCAGAAAACGACATATGTCAAAAATTGAGACCAACTTGTACTCTATCGACTCTATTTGCCAACCGGAACACTTTTCCCATTCCCATCGTAACTTTTAACTACAAAAGAAAAGGTAGCGGCCCTCAATGTGGTAAAATTTTGCCCCACCCTGTGTATATCCAAAAAATATAAAAATGTTTCAATTACTAGGTGTGTGTGTGTTAGTGGCCTTTGTCATTGAAATGCAAGTATTCTAAATGAGAGATGAGTGCGGTGTTAGTAGTGAAACTGAATAACATAAAGTTACATACAAAATGGTAAAATGCGTACTTTTTGAAGCCGTTAGATAGCTCGCATCTCCTGTACTCATCACTTCAAACACTGGAGACAAAAGAAAATAAACACTTCAATAAGTAAATTGAAGGTGTACTATAATCCTAATACTAACTACTATTATAAATGGGAAAGTGATTATACTCGTCTTAATTTTTAACTGATCATCATGAAATTTCGTATACACGTTGTCCGGGGTCCAGAAAAGGACATAGGGTACCTTTCACTTATAAAAGTTCCCGAGGGACAGAAAAATAGCTTTAACGCGAGGGACGCTGCCGGCGAAAGTTATGAGAAGTAATCATATATTCTACACATAAATGGCCTTACTTATGAACATCTTTCAAAAGATAAACGATGCTTAGGCTATTGCCATTTCTTACCTTTGGATAATGACAAACAGTAACAGGGCTAACTTTGAGCATTGGTTAACTGTGAGTAGCGTTCATAAGTAAGGGGGTATATGTGTGAAGCATTTGTTCAATATTGGAGCCTGTAATTTGAAAATGGCGTCCACAGTAAGTAAATTAAAGTGAAAAACAATGGCTTGAGAAAAGAGCTATTTAGTTAAACACTAGGGCAATTATATTAAATTTTTATCTTTAATTCATAACTATAAAATGCGTAAACATCCAGTTAAAATCACAGTTTGTAACAACAGAGTGTTTTAAAGAAGTACAATGTTTTGACCAGAGCCATTATTTTAAAAGGCGTGAGTTTTTAGACACAAAGTTTATAGCAATAATAAATATTCTTAAAAATGTACCATTTAGAGCGTTTTGACCAGTCCTTCGGCGTCCAATGCAAGCACTTAGGATCGATCCGTAAAGTCCTCCTCTCCATACTTTTCTCGTGTTGCTGTTTTAGTTCCTGCGGTTATAGAGCGCAAATTAATTCATGGAAAATATATAGGATTTTGAACCTAATAATCATAGTAATAAACATCACCTGATTTACGGAAATGATGTACTGCCCTTTGTAGTAGTTTATTAGGTTTAGATTCTGGAGTGTGCTTATGACGTCCTCCTTCTTTATGCTGGTGAGTTCGCAAATTTCGCTGTAGAGAAGAGAAAAATTTAATACGGGGTTAAACACTTAAAGGGTGTAAGGGGTTCCAACTTCCACCTTCGGAACCCAAGCCAACCTCACCTGCACGGGGTGCACCCTGCTGAATAACAAACGGGGTTCTGTTGGCCGGCTAATTGGCCGGTATAGCACATAAGCACAGCCTAACACCGGCTTAGCTAAATTCCCTGACCCCTGAAGCGGTGCCCTGCGATTCCTAACCAGCATGCTCAGCGTGGGGATTATGCGCATATCCCCCTTCTTTTAGAGGAGGGTTTTGTCCAGCAGTGGACTAATTAGGCTGTTATTATACCATGCACGCGAGGCGCGGCGGGAGCTTGTGGAATATATTATTGTAAAATTATGTCATGGTAAGAGCCTTCTCACATGGGCGATTTGCACGCGCGAGTCGATCACGCGATTGACAAGCTTACGTTGTGTGATAGTGTTGTGTTTTTTGTATGATGTGAAATAAAGTTATATCTAATGTGAAGTGCGTGCATATATCACGTGACATTCAGCAAGCCTGATTGGATACGCATGTCAATCGCGCGAGCAAATCGCCCATCTGGGTAGGCTATTAGATAAATACACCACAATGATGCTAAACTTGGAGTATGTGGATGAGGCAGCTTACTTGATGGTGATGATGGGTTTCTCATTATCCCCGACGGGTTTGGCGTGCATCAGTATGTCCAGTATAGTCTGAGCCCAGTAACTTCTATAAGAGAGCAGACCGAGATCGGACAAAGGCTTTTCAGGGGATCCAGTCTTGCCTTCGAACTTTGATAGCTCGTAACCTTAAAAAAAATAGTTTTAATTTGAAAAAAACAGATGCGTTTTCATCAGTCTATAGCAGTTCACAGCTGGATATAGGTCTCCCCTAATGAGCACTATTTGAACGTTTGGGTCATAATTTATTTAAGAGCTCTAGTCGGCCCAACTGATGCAGCTCCATCTGCCTCATTCAAAAACAGCTTCCTTTACTTCCCTATACGACA
This sequence comes from Horisme vitalbata, assembly GCA_951804965.1. Classification (NCBI taxonomy): domain Eukaryota; kingdom Metazoa; phylum Arthropoda; class Insecta; order Lepidoptera; family Geometridae; genus Horisme; species Horisme vitalbata. The sequence goes on from OX638102.1 coordinate 8,640,315, forward strand.
TGACAGCTACCTTCTCTTTAATGTTGCTCATATAATTATATTTGGTCTTCAACTACCTCACTTTCCTTCTACTTTTCCCTCTATGATATTGGGTAAAAAGCAGTCATAGTATAAGGTATCCAATATTTTTTTCCTCTTTTGTGTTCTATATTTTTTTAACAAAATTCTCTCTTCGGAGACTCCACTCAAAACTTCTTTATTAGTAACTTTTTCTGTCCTGCTTATTAATTCCATTCATTTCAAAAACGCTAGGGTATCGCACATAAAATTTTAGAGATTTTTTTATGGTCATAATCATTTTAATGGGACTACATTCCTACACTTTTAAATTAAAGTACAATAATATAACATGGAAATACTTTTTATTGAAATGATTTCGGTTGTACGCCAAAATAACCGTACATCTTCATACAACAATTTTGACGAAAATCTGCATTTTACATTTTTGACGAAAAATACTCACTGAATTCTATAAGGAGTTTGCCATAACCTTTCCGCTGGTATGGAGGTAACGTCAATATACATGCTACGTTGTAGTCTTCTGTACTTTCCTTCTCCTTCGAGAAATATCCCACTATGTGGAACCCTGAAAGAATAACAAAATTATAAGTTAGTCATATGATCAGCTGGATACGTCAAGCCGAGGATTGCATAATGGCGCTCAATAGGGGAGATTTATATTAAGCAGTGGACTGCTATAAGCTGATGACAATAATGATGATAATAACAAATATAACTTCGCATTATTATAATAATCCTGCAAAAAATATGTGGAATAAACTACCTGTAACAGAGATAAGTGAGTTGGCGACAAAAATTGACTTGATAAACATTTAAGGCGACTATACATGTCAACCCCGCACTATTCGACATTTTTGAAGATATAGAATCACTAAATGTAGTTATGCAAAATAGCAAACCTTCACGGCCTAGAAAATAACAAAACAAAGGTTCAGCAATAATATCATTTTGATTCTATCACGTTTTCTTACAAAAAAACTTGTACCAGTGTGATCAATTTTGGTGCAAATTTTTTGGTAGGAAAACGTGTTGGGTTCAACATGATTTCTTGCTGAACCTTTGTAGTTATTTTCTAGGCCGTGAAGGTTTGCTATTTGGCATAACTACATTCAGTGATTTTATATCTTCAAAAATGTTGAATAGTGCGAGCGAGAGGGAGGTTTGACATGTATCGTCGCCTTAAAAAACAGAATTTATTCACAAATAACAGAGTTACAAAACAACCGAATTGAAAACTTCCACCTTTTTTGAAGTCTGTTAAAAATAAGTTATTTAACTTTTGACGATATCAAGACTTGTAACATTGTGTAAATTGTACGTCTACGATACGATTAGTTTTTCATGACTAGTGAAAAAGATTTCTTATCGTAGACGATACGATACGAAAATTTTTTCGCTAGCCATCACACATCTTTTTTGACAAACTTTTATGAATATTACCAGAATATTCACACTTACCCCTAGAATCAAATTCTGTCATAACATAAAATAAAAATGGATCTGTATCGTAGTACAATGTCTTATGGTCCAGAAACAGCTTCGCGAGCAGGCAAAGGTTCTGCGCGTAGCATTTGTTCTTGCGCCCGTCGATTTCAAAGAACGATATGCTACCTTTGCGGTAGATTTCGTTGCCTGGCGGATGTTTTAGCTTGCATTTTATCTGAAAAAGTAGAAAAATGTTGATGTCAGCTAATAAACAATATAAAAATAAATAATGCTGGACACTCACACAACATCATGTAGTCCCAAACTACACAGTTATTAAGGGAATATACTAATGAAATATTTTTTTTTTGTAAATACATAGGTACATATTGTACACAGAAAACATCCAGACCCGAAAAAAATAATTGCAGTACATACAAACATTTGTCTTGCGGCGGAAATCGAACCCGCAACTTTCTGCGTCTCAAGCGGGTCTTCGGCCACTGCGCCACAGAGCCTAATTTTGCGCTGTTCGGTAAATTTAGTCTCGGGCTAGGTGGAGTGACGATTTGCGAAAGGCTGTTGGTAGAATCTGGATGCGACGAGCTGAGGACAGCGCGCAATGGCGCTCATTAGGGGGACCTAGGTATGTCTAACAGTGGACTGCTATAGGCTAATGCTGATGATGAATCTCATGCACATAAATATTAAAAATTCTAAAACTCAAGAGACTTTTGAGATCAAGAAAGTTCATTTTGTTTTTTTTTCTACTAGCTTTTTTTGGCCAGCTCTTGACCTGATGCTTACTCGGGCTAGGATAAGATCGACGATGGGGCGAGCTTATATTATACATTTTTTATATTACAGTTTAGGTTTAAGTTTGACCGCCATCTCACCTGAATTATTCCGCAAATCCCCACCAAGCCGCCCCACTGGTGGGGATTATTGGTTTTTTTTCAATAATCCCCACCAGCTACGCCGTAGTCAGCTACGACGTAGTGGTGGGGATTTCCGGATAAAAAATCCAATAATCCCCACCAAGTCAAATGGCAAATTTTTATCACTCTTATTCCTTTACTTCGTGGTATTATGTTGTTCTCTGTAGTGCATCATATTATAATAACATAGGTTATTTAAGTAGGAAGAGTTATTTCCTTATGTTTATAGCAACATTGGATGTTAGAAAAAAATCAAAGAAAAAATAATTGTTATGGTCTTTAATTTGAAGCCCGGGTGCAATAAAACCATTCATCTGTTGCCGCGCAACTAGAACCAAAACGATTGCAACGTTATTATTGAAATTAATCTTTAGTTTTAGTCAATTATTGTAAATTAGGTTAATTATTGTATTTTATTAGAACTATTTAAGACAAAATAAAAATTATGTGTGATACTAAAAACGTGATTATAAATGTTTGTTAGTAGAAATAAGTACTTTGTTGATTTTTACAATGTTTATATTGTTAATTTAGTTTAAATATAATTAGTAATACATAACTGATTATAATTTAACTAATTAAAGAATTATAATTTTATAAATAATTTAGTTATATTAAAGACCATACAATTATTTTTTCTTTTATTTTTTTCTAACATCCAATGTTGCTATAAACATAAGGAAATAACTCTTCCTACTTAAATTACCTATGTTATTATAATATGATATCTCTGTAGTGCAGAGAACAACATAATACCACGAAGTAAAAGAATAAATAAATAAATAAATAAATAATGCGGGACGTAATCACACAGCATCACGTAGCCCAAAACTAAGCAAAGCTTGTATTATGGGAACCACATGATTGATATAATACACATATAATTTTTTTTTGTAAATACATACTTATCATACATAGAATAAGAGTGATTAAAATTTGCCATTTGACTTGGTGGGGATTAGATTTTTTCCGGAAAACCCCACCACTACGTCGTAGCTGACTACGGCGTAGCTGGTGGGGATTATTGGAAAAAAATCCAATAATCCCCACCAGTGGGGCGGCTTGGTGGGGATTTCCGGAATAATTCTCTCACCTGTCGGTAAGTGATGATGCGGTCGAAGATGTAGCACGCTTGCCTAGAATGTAGCTATTTACTCTTCGCTTGAAGACCCCTAAGTCGTAGTGATCAGGAAACACTGACACCGGAAGAGCATTCCATTCCTTAGCTGTTCTAAGGATGAAAGTTGCAGCGAAACGCTTCGTGCGGGCAGGAGGAATGTCTACCGTGTATGGGTGACGAAATACCGTGCGTCAGGTCGTACGATAATGAAATGGTGATGGGGGAATTAAATTGTGTAATTCTTGCGCACACTCTCCGAAATGTATCCTATAGAACACTGAGGCGAGCGATTTTTCGACGGTGTTCTAAACTATGGAGTTCGGCGGTTACCAGTGAGTTATCGCCGATGAGTTTTATGGCGCGTCGTTCAATCGAATCCAAGGCTTCCAGCTGGTACTTAGCCGAGCCATCCCACAAGTGACAGCAGTACTCCATACACGATCGGACTTGCGCTTGGTACAACGTGAGCAGCTGTCCTGGTGTGAAGTACCGCCTCACCTTACTAAGAACGCCCAGTTACATGGCCGCAGTTTTGACCTTGGATTCAATGAACGAGCCGAAGTTGAGGTTTGAGCCTGAGTTTTACTAGCATTGAATCGGACTAGATTGGCCTCTCCCCATTCTCCTACAGCCACAAGAGCCCGACTCATGCGGTCCACCATATCTCTACGTTGAGAACTGATCTCCTCTCTACTTGCGCGTGCACTAGACATGTACCTACCTTTCTTTCCCCGAAGATGCCAATTAACTTTCTGTTTGAGCCGTTAGGGTCGTAAGTCAATGAAAAAACAGACGCTGGCAGCTGATTCCATATTTTAAAAGTGCGCATTATAAATAATGCATTGGAAGCGGTTAGTTCTGTTAAATGGAATATCAACATGATGCGGATGATACTTAGCAGTGCGTCTGAAGTTTCTATGAAATAAAAGTGAAGACGGAATGGGGTCATGTAGCTCTTGCGCACACTCTCCGAAATACAATCTGTAAAAGACCGACAAACACGCAACCTCGCGATGGTGGGTCAACCTCTCGACCATCCCAAAGGTTGCAGCAATATTCCATACAGGATCAGACTTGAGCTTTATACAGGGACAAAAGCTATCCAGGTGTGAAGTATCGCTTCACCTTATTTGAAATGACCAGTTTCTTGGCCGCAGTCTGAGCTTTAGATCCAATCGTGGTGCCAAAGTCAAATTTTTATTATAAATACTGCAAAATAACTGTAAATACTTACCACATGCCTTTCTAAGCACTTTTTACTCTTTCTGTATTTCAGACAGAATTCACAAATGTAAATGCAGGGTAGGTTCACCATTTCCTGAAACAATAAAAATAATTTTAGATTTTTATGAACCAACGATTAGGACTTTTAAAAATAAATAAACCGACTTCAAATAAATCACTTCTTACTTCTCTAAAGAATTTTGAAAATCGGTTCAAGATTGACGGAGATATTGGTGATCATAAGGCGAAAATTACAAGTGGGGCTGAGGTTTTTTGAGTTTTCCGGGAAAAGTACCAATCCCTCAGGAATAAAATTTACATGGGACCACATGTATACTCTTTCAAACAAAAAATAATTTTGAAAATCGGTCCAAAATTGACGGAGTTATCGCTGAACATACATAAAAAAAGTCGAAAAAAAGTTTCCGAAGAATAGAGAACCTCCTCCTTTTTGAAGTTGGTTAAAAACTCATATGATTGTAATATACGAATTGTAAAATTCCTGAAAAAACAACTAATTTTAAACGAAGCCGAGACCGTATCCGATTTCGACCTAGCTCGATCATCTCTATGTTCTTCATCCGTGTGACCAAATCATTGTGCCTATGTGCGACCATACTTGAAAGTTGAAATATACTAAGCAAACTACTTTTTTATTAAATGAAATGTATGCTCTATTTACCTGCGGATAAGGTTTAAAGCAAAGTACCAAGGCCGTATCCGATTCCAAGCTCTATCATCTCTATGTTCTTCATCCGTGTGACCAAGTCATCGTGCCTATGTGCAACCATACTTGAAATATACTAAGCATACTATGTTTTAATTAAATGAAATGTATTCTCTATTGTCCTACGAATAAGGTGCAAAGTACCAAAACCGTATCCGATTCCGACCTAGCTCTATCATCTCTATGTTCTTCATCTGTGTGACCAAGTCATCGTGCCTATGTGCAACCATACTTGAAATATACCAAGCAAACTATTTGTTAATTAAATGAAATGTATGCTCTATTTACCTGCGGATAAGGTGCAAAGTACCAAGGCCGTATCCGATTCCGACCTAGCTCTATCATCTCTATGTTCTTCATCCGTGTGACCAAGTCATCGTGGCCATGTGCGACCATACTTCCAGAAGTGCGCGGTCGAGCCGCAGTGGGCGTGGCCGCGCCACTAGGTAATGTGTCATCTGCAGGGTCTATTGTAGATATGTCTGGCTGTCAATAACGATGTCAAAAGTTGTTTTAATACATGTGGGTTGGTAAATGAATAAATAATTTATACAAAAACTTGTACGGACTATTGATTCATTATAAAAATGTGTTAATCATAGAGTGTAAGGGTTTTTTATGGTACTTGAAGATGGAACTGGCACATTGCCCACCTAATGTTGTGATAAACATTACTTTTATGACGCATGTTCGGAACGTGTCATACCATCAACTTGAGGCATGAAGGTTTAAGCGCTATCCACACATTTCCGGGTCAGGGCTATCCGTGTTCCGACAATGTTCTCGACAGGGATGTACCATCCGTCACCCGTGTTCACACATATCAGGGAAATCGGTATGAGTGTAATCTGTTTCATTAGCTGATACGCACATAACATCTGTTTCTTTAGCTGATACGCACACAACGCGATGTCCTTATTTAACACAGAAGAATTGGCAATGATTGCAATAGCGCTAGATGAAGAAGAAGCTGATAACGATAGATAAAAATCGGACAGCACTGTCAGGGCGTCCGTGCGTCTGAGCGTGCTCCGGGACATTGACGATCCGGATGCGCCTGACACGGAGCTGTGTGAACAAATTCATATAAGTTGTACGTAACCGATTTTTTCCCCGTCCCTGACGGAACACGGCACGGCCGGGTACCCGGAAATGTGTGGATAGCGCCTTAAGCCTTATGTGCCTGTAATTTGGTTCCAACCGCCATCTGCGTAACTCAATCCAACCACCTGCATGTTGTGTAACCTGCTAACGGGGCTCTGGCGGCCGGCTGATTGCGGTATAGCGCAACCTAACACCATCATCAACATCAGCCTATATAGCAGTCCACAACTGGACATGGGCCTCGAATAACGAACGCCATTGCACCCTGTCCTGGGGCTGCAGTCTCGACATAGTTAGCGATCGCTATCTACCGAAATTCGGTAGCAGATCGGAAACAGACTTTCATACAAAAATAAATACTACTATAATTTAGTGTTGCAAGAACATAAACTTATATAACTCCTTACAAACTAAAACCAATCATCTTTGTTATGCGTTAATTTGTATACATCATTGCAAAAAAAAGTCAACATACCTAGTTTATTAATATTTTTTTAATAGTAGACACGAAAGATATTTTTTTTATCCATTTAAGTATGTATGTGGATTGATAATCGTCGATTAATTGAATTATGTATTTTTCAAATTTCTTTTAATGTGTAACGGCTTACTATACTATACTATTTTATCTATTTCGGGTCCTATTTTACCCCATTCAAGTGCATTTATTTCTATCTAGGTAATTTTAAGATAATTTAACTAATTACACTTTTATTTTACATAAAATATTGCCTACTTTATAACTTGGGTGAAATAAATACCTATTTATCTTATCTTATGTAGAAACATTGAATAAAATTATTTAATAACTCGTCTTTACAGGTATATATTTTTCCCCAATTTTCGGGAAGATGTTTTTTGTGGGCTTACTTACTTACTACCTACTTAGCGATATATCGGCAGTTAACGAAAAAGTCGAGACTGCTGCCCCCCCTGAGCTCTAACCTAACCACAGCTATGTTTCAGACCGTGCCGACTGGAATTACCTCGCTTTCGAATGAGTTGGCTTTCCTCTTCCTATTCATTTTCTTCTGCAGGGCAGCGGCTAGAACTGCCCCGCCGTTGACGAGGGACGTGGGCTCGTTGGCAAGCGTCGGACTCGCTGGCCGAGAGATCAACTGACGAGGCTCGTTTGCCATGGCTTGTACTATACCAAAAACACTCGGTATTATAAAATAGAATCACATTCGAGTGTGAACTAGCACTCACAAAAGAAAAATGGTATTTCAGCAGTGAGCTCTTATACCGTTTAGATGGTTTGATTTTTGTTGATCGATTCATCATCATCATCAGCCTAGAGCAGTTTGCTGTTGGACATAGTGCTCACCTAATGAGCGTCATTGCGCCCTGCCCTGCGCTCGACGCACCCAGCTTCTACCAGCATCCTTTCACAGATCGGCACTCCACCTGACCGGAGGGCATCCCACACTACGTTTGCCGCCAGGCTGGGGTGATTGATTATTATGATGGCATCAGATATTACCAAGGCAACACCCATTACTTGCAGTAATTACACACATTTTCTAAGCAATTATTTTTATCTCTTCTCCTCATCAGTTCACCAGTAGAACGCCGCTTATGCAGAAAAAGTTGATCTCGGTTGAGAACTGATAAGAAGAGAACGCTATATGAACAAAATAATTATTATAAGCTTCTTTTTATAAATAAAGTGTTAACCCCCACGCTTTCCTTTTCTCACTTTCCCTTAAGCGTGGGGGTCTAAGATTTTATAATATCCAAAGAATTGAATAGTTAGCAAAGCGATACCTCTTTTCAATGTAAGCTAATTAGTTATTGAGCAGAACCGGCAGCTGCAACGTTTGCCCTGTAGATCGAGTCAACGGCGCTTAGTCATGAGGCATGGGAGTAGCGTGGGACAGTCGAGGGGTTCAAAACCCCCCTCCTGAGTAGATTGTTTTGGGGATTTAGAAAAAAGCTTTTAATAACCTTGCTCAAACATTTGAATCAATTCATTTCATCAAATGATGGATAATGTAACCAAACATACCAACGGATTAAGAATTCCCAAATTAGCAACCCCCCTTTCATAGACATGCTTAAACCTAATCGCAAGCAGTGACTTTGGCAAAACTATACACAGCCAATGTTATCAACCAAAATCACTGGTGTGGTAGGTACTTTTTTAGACATACATTTTTGAAAATAATGTGTTTATTCCACTGCACGTTATTCTGGATTTCTCAGCTATATTTACATTGGTATTATTGAAAGCGCTGGGTTTTAATGCTGTGTACAGTGTCGTCAAAAAGGTAATACAACAACATAAATAAGCGACAAACACAAAAAACAAAATAAAAACAGTAACATACCGATAGAATTTCTATGAGCAGCACCATTATATGGGGTGCTTACTAAGTGGATCTTTTCAGACCTATGTTGGGGTGCCGAGTTCACGTTAGGAGTTCTACTATTTGTACTAGACTTCTGACTTTCATTGCAGACCGTTTCATCTGCAGACAAAATTTGTGTGTTTAAGCCAATTGATTAATGATATTTTTCGTTTTGTTGGTAAACTGAGAATTTATTAAACTGAGGAAATAAAATGTGTTTATAGAGTTAAAGTTCGAAATGGGATTTGGAAGTGGGTATTACGTTAGGTGTGAGCAAATATTATCGGAAAGAAAGTGCATACAAGAATAAGAATAAGAAAATTCAGTTTTTCTCAGTTTACCAAGACTGTGTAATGTGCCAGCCAAGAGTCAAAAGACTAGTAGATTGCTGTAAAATAAAATATCCACTTTAAATAGTAGATAAATAGTAGGTCCACAAAGTACTAGCGAACTGCAAAAACTATTGTGATTGAAATTGTCAGAAAATAGCAACTTTCATCTACAACCCTATCAAGGATAAATCGAGAAATCACTCAACCAAGAATACATCTTTGCAAAAAAGTCTGGTACTCGGATGGAAATTTCATGGCTTTGCAAGCTGAGCTTAGTAAAGATACGTGAAAAACTTCAATTTGAAACCAGAATAGTCTTCTTATATTATTTGAATAAGATTAGCTAGAAAATATAAACACCGATACATACTAATAAAACTAGGCATCATTCCACCTCCTGATCCGATGTGGGTCTTCTTCGGAGTAGTGGTACCTCCAGTAGCGGTACCGTCCCGTCTTGGGAACTGAACCTTCCTTGTATCCAGCCATGACTCACCAACCCACTCGTCCAGGCGCTTGTTGACTGGAAACAAAGGTTTTACAATGATATCATCACCAAGTAAAAGTCACCTACTCGTAGTATACGATTCAATGTAAGGCGCTGCGCTGATGAAGTTTCGAGTTTCGGCAGTTGGCTTATAAGAAAAAAACTATACAAGCAACTTTTTAGGTAAAGGTAACTTTTTTTAAACAGGAAAATTAATCTTAAACACTCATTGTCGATTAAATTAGTGTTTAAGATTAATTTTCCTGTTAGTTTAAAAAAGTTGCCTAAAATTAACCAAAAGTTGAGGTAACCTTTAAACTATCAGCAAAAGTGAATTAACTGTAGCAGTTTATGTTTAGATATCCATAAGAGACTAGATTTTGCCCTCGGTTTTATCTACAAGTGCACAATTCGATCTGTTGATTCTTCACTGTTAGAATCTCTAGATGGGACCGGAGGCTGATAATGATAGTTTTGTTTAAGGTTTTGTTTGAAAAGCTTAATTAAGGCAACCGCGACGGTAAGAGCGACGAAACAGAGAGAAGGAAATAACATTTCACTTTGGAAAAAACTGTACATATGTCATTGATCAATCTATGTTTTTTTCAAAAAAGAAGTACAGTAAAAAAAAATGCGCGCAGCTGTTTTCGTCTGAAAAATTGTAGTAATTTCTAAGCGACGTTGAATTTTGGCATGTTTCTTTCACCTAAATTACGGCAAAGATGTGTGAGCCTATATGGAGCCGACAGTCGACTCAGAGTAATTAATCTTTCACCTCTTAATTAATTTGATACTAACAGAAATAAGTAAAAAAACATTTAAAACAGTATTAAGAAATGCAAGCTAATTCCTAGGTGTTTATAAAACGTGTTTATAACCCCGTTTATAAACGTGTTTACGCCTATGCATTCACACGCATTAAAACTGGCGAGTAACATGGATTAAAACTGGCGAGTAACATTCATTAGAGCCAAAACAGTAGCCGTGACGTGTGTACATAGGTGTTTTTAATAGTCAACAAACATTTATAATTTTTATTTTTTTTATTAACTACCCGTGCGAAGCCGGGGCGGACCGCTATGCCTTTTAAAGCTCTTTTATATTTACATAGCACCTCAGAATGTTCTGGTTTCAGGTATACCTCAGTACCATTCAATATTGCTTCTAATGCAGCTGCCTCCTCGTTACCTAATACACCCACCCACATGTGAAGGAATCCATTGGATTATCAGAGAACTTCCCCCAGCCACCAATACTTGGACAGTTCTAAGTATTTGTGATAGGTAACATCAGCCATTTTAGTGTCTATTGTATGCTGTTTATATGTCTACTATATTATAGAGAAGACAACATATTTTTCCTGATTGTGGGTTTCCCTACATCCTAAACATAATTTAGATATGTTTTAAACATTCAAAATCCAAACCTAATTTTAAAAGTTTTGTCTATTCTTTCATCGACAAATTTTGCTATGTTCTAAGAGGGTTCATGTTGAAACTTTATTATACACAGAATCAGCAAACAAAATATACGCATAAACAATTTGAAAACCAGTGTCTATGGTTATTGTGCAGAATTAATTTAACCATTTTATATTGTGTACAAAGGTTGAAAGAATGTACCTATGGATACTTTCAGGCTCAAATAGCAATAGTAGTTGATAAGAGGCATAAGTAAGCTAATCATCTTTTTCCAAGACCTGAATCTTCAGAATTTGTATACTGTAAAGCTATACAACTGTTTAGGCCTGTACTGTATGTGTGTGACTAACAAATTCTAAATTGAAGCCTTGGACTTGATTGAACAAAGAGCCTTTAAACTCATCGGTGAGCAGTACCTTCCGAAGACTAAGATCCAAAGTGTTGAACACTGCCGTCACAGCCTACAAATCATACAGTCATCAACGAAGGTGTCTGGACAGGCAATTGTGCAGGGTGACAGGGGCAAGACGCGGGAGGACCGGTCCCGTTGCATACATTCAAAATGACAGAACTTTCAAGGATAGCACGGCCCGTTTTTTTTTCTTTTTGGCGCCACACTGTTTGTTCATTTTCCATTTTATGTTTTTCTTCTTCTTGGTATCGCACGGGTTTGCCATTTCATGTATTTTCAAATTATTATTATTTTTTGAACACAAATTAAGGAAATGTATGTATTTACAAAGATCAGGAGGGTTAGTCAAGGATAAAAAAAGAAATTATTATATTTGCTAGGCACAGTTGTCATCGCATGAAAATATTTACCGAAAAAAAAATACTGCAGCAGGCATTACTGTGATACTACGATTATATTGTGATACTACAAGTACTTAATAAAGTGAATAATCATAATAGATTGTATTAAAAATGGTGCATACGACGTGTGCTGTGAGTAATTGTAAAACATCAACTCGCACAAACAAATATTTTTTGCTTGTGACAGCCCTTGCTTTCCTTCACAGTTGCATCACTTGTCGACATTTACCGCAAGATCAAAGGCGTCGGACTACTGTATGATCTATATACTGTGCTGCCGTAATGTTGCATGCCTAACAATCTTCTATAGGTTACACCTCGATAAATGCTCTCAGGATCTACATGAACTGATCCCACCATCTCCATTCCACTTCAGGACTAGCAGACGCACGGCTCAGTACCATCCTTTCTTGGTAGATATATCACCTATTCGCACTATGCGGTTATTTTCTACTTTAATTTTGCGAACTGCTAAGAACTTACGAATGGTGTTCATTAAATTACATGTATTTAAACATTAAAAATGCTTTGTAACCACATTTACTAGAAAATATAATAAAATAACGTACAATTACTCACTTTCCGGTAGCATCCTATGTCGCACTGCAAATTGCGAAAGACCTAGGCATCTTCTTTGATGACAAATTGACATTCCGGGATCACTACGATTTCATAACTAATAAAAGTTTTCGCCTTCTTGGTTTTATAACCCGAATAACAAAGGGATTCAAAAACCCTAACAGCGTTCTGTTTCTATAACAAAGTCTTGTAAGACCAATTCTGGAATATGGGAGCACAATTTGGTCTCCGTACTATCATGTTCACGAAGATAGGATAGAAAGCACGCAAAAAAAATGTCTTAAGATACTGTCGTTCCGGCATAAGCTGGTCGCTCTCTTGGCAACTACAGTGACAGACTAAAATATTTCAAAATTGATAAATTATCCACTCGTAGAAATCGTATTGACCTTGTAAACCTTCACAAAATCCTTCATTCTGCCTTTGATTGCCCTGACCTTCTATCATCCATAAGCATCAATACCTATTACAGGTCTCGTAACCCTTCAACGTTTTCACTCCAGGCGTATAAGAACAACATGTCATATTACAATCCAATTCCTAGAATGTGTCGTCTTTATAATGAGCTGGTTTCCATCGATAAAACCATTGATATTTTTGATTATTATAATCTTTAGATTTAAAAAGGATGTTTCAACCAAACTGAGCAGTTAGGTAATATTACTACTTACATTTCAACTATTAAATAAAATCTGTATTCCTCTTAGGGAAAACATTTGTAGCTTGCAACATTACTCATGCTATGTTTACATTTAAAGAGTTTCAACCTAGAACCAAACCATTTATCTTGATAATGTTTATGTTAGTTGGTTGTAATCTGCTTTGTAAACTAAATAAATAAAATAAAATAAAAAACTGGAACTCTCTACTGGCCTCAGTCGTTCCTCATAACTATAATCCAGGAATCGGGGTCTGAAGTGAATAGTTTTTTTCAGGACCTTCGTACTTCATCTTATACTACAACGTTACCTTACATCAGGTAAGTTCCTGGTCAAACGAAGGCGCATCCAATGTAAAAAAAAAAAAATTTGGGCCAAATGGATGAAAGTATACTTACAATCAACGTAATGCACGTAGTAACCCCGCTGCCCTCGGACCTCTTTGATGCTTATGATTTCAGCCAGGGGCCAGTCATCGCCTCCTTGCATTCGAACTGGTAAACGACATCCTTCAACAAGAGAGGCCTAAAACAAAGTTGCACGAATCAAGATTTTTTTTAGAACTGTCACACTATTTTAGAGGCATACGATAAATTATCTACCGCTGAATCGCAAAATGTTGTGAGTTCGTCGTCATTTTCAATCATTTTACGCTAAAAATAATTAATTTTATCACAAACACAATACAAAACAATGTTGGATTTATCAACTTTTTGACAGACCATCATCCATGATGTGACAGATGACAGACAAGTTACAAGACAAGTCTACAGAATAAAAATAAAATTACTGATGTAATGACTGAATGACTGAGCCCTGTATCTATGCCTGTGAGCCTTGAGTGAGCGAAGTGAAATGAATGGATAATTTGGTTTGGTGTCGTGATAAAAATTAATCAACTTTTTATTTAGGTCAATACTATAACAGGCCTGGTTTTTATAACAACTGCCTTTGAAAAGGGTCCGTGATGGGTCTGAAATTCAAAATGGTTATGAGCCACGGCACTTTGTCGATCATGAGCGAGTTCATACTCCGACTCGCATTTGGCCGATTTTCGGGTGGCTGTGCTGACCTTCTTTGAGAGCTGGATCCGCGCCTGAAAAGAGTCGATCTCGACTCGAATTTTGTAATAGAAAAAAATAATTTAAAAAAGTAAGAAAACGGATATGAAAGTGTCCGCGAGAATTGCATTGCCTAGGGGCCCTGATGGGGTTAATCCGGCTTAGAGGATCTCAAACTATTAAGAGTGGTCTATTATGGTGTTATTGGAAAGGCCCTAGTATGCCCTTTCTTTTGGGGACCTCTGTGGCGCAGTGGGCGAAGGTCCGCCTGTGACGCAGAAGGTTGCGGGTTCGATTCCTGCTGCGGGACAAATGTTTGCATGTTCTGCAGATATTTGTCTCGGGTCTGGGTGTTTTCTATGTATGATATGTATGTATTTACAAAAAAAATATATCTATGTTGTTTAACAATCATGTGGTTCCCATAATACAAGCTCTGCTTAGTTTGGGGCTACATGATGCTGTGTGATAACGTCCAGGATTATTTATTTATTTTATTTATTTCTATAACTTCTTCTATATTAACATCATACGTTAACTATTAGTCTATTATGAACATCATTCGAGGCACAATACATAATTTCGGTAAAAAATTGTCGTTCCGCGCAAATTTTGAAGATTGTCACCTTTGCTATTCATTATAGGTCACCTATACGAAGCGAAGCCAATCGTATCTACCTACAATGAAGAGCTAGACTGACTGCCTGACTGCCTAGACAGAGTGTCTGTTTGAGGATGACTATTTAAAGAAAAAAGATTTGCGCGGATGTTTTTAACTTTTTACCTTTCATCGAGGAATCTTCTACCTACCTACCTAGTACCTAACTTCTTACCTTCCTATTCCTACGTTTATTTATTTGTTTCTAGTACCTACCTACCTATACTACGTCATTTTAGTTACCTACCACGCTCGTGAAATAACGCGCCACGAGTGGATTCTAATTGGCGCAGTCTGTTCGGCCGCGTTCAGCTGTGACTTCTCATTGTGCCAGTTTGCTTCCGAAGCACTTAGCCCGGTGAGACGAATACACCCACGAGTATTTTGTTTACAATCCCTTGCTGCAGGTGTAGGTAGGGACCTACTTATTTTTTAATTTGCAGACTAGTGGGAAGCTTGGGCCACTTCTGCCACCTAGGTACTGTACCTGCATTCTGTAGAATTATATATCATAATTTATAGAAGAAGAAATGGGTACTTGTTTACTTTTTGTCAGTAATCTATGTAAATAAAGTCCTCTTCATTGTTTTCAATGACTCTCTTACTAAGTAGTTTTGGCTCGAGTGTGGGCAACATAATAATGTGTATTTTTTTTTTTTTTTTTTTTTTTATTTATTTATTAGAAAAACCAACAGCGATACAGTTTAAGTTAGATATTAAGAGTATGAACCTTAGTTAAATTAAGGCCAATAATAGGTTTTTACATTTGTACAAACAGTTATGCTCGTTGGGAACATTATAATGGTTTAATGAATTTGAGTCTATAAACTAGGTAGCTACTTACTACTTCAAAGTTAATTATTATTATTGCTAATGAATTACTTGTATACGCAAAAAAAAGGTATCTATTAGTTAACATTCTTACGACAAATATATCTCACTGTAGCTTAATTAAGTATAAGTGTTTGTCGAGTTATGTCACACTTATTGATAATAGGTACACTTTCAATGCATATCCATCTATATACATGTACACTTAATATTCATACAGTATATTAATATGATATAGATACATAAGTAGGAATATATAAAATAAATATAATATACATATTACATATCACAGAAATTTATGTATTCGTATTAGAAAAGTAATATACCAGTAAATATGCGTAGGAGTTAAATAGGGGGCTTGTATAAGATATGTGTATAATTGTGTTTACATAGACCAATCTATAGTATATTTATCGCAAAAACAACAGAAAACGCAAAAGGCACTTTGTATGCCTACTAATCAAGTATAGTGAATGACACACCTTCTTAAATAGGTAGGTATGACATTCACTACACCTATTTGTTATGGTAAATTAGAGTTGCATCAAGTACCGTTCATGCATGCTTTTATAATCCTACCTTTAAAGGTAGGTTTAGAACAATCAAATAAATCAATATCATGGAATTTTTTATTATAGGTAGTTTACAATACGAACGAAAACAGAATTCTGTAAGTAGTTTGTACGGCATAATGGTACGTGAAATAATTTAGTATGTCTTGTTCTGTAAGACGAAGCCAAAAGTCCTATTTGACCAATAATTGCTGGGGAGTCGATTTGAGAATGTATGATACCATATAGGAACATCATGTCCATCATCATCCGTCGATCGCTGAGAGTCATTAGATTATGAAAGCGGCAACTATCTTCGTAATTATTAAAGTATTTCCTAGTCTTATAATTTAAGAACCTAATAAACTTTTCTTGTACATGTTCAATTCGTTGAGTATATGTTATGTAGTGTGGGTACCATATACAACTAGCGTACTCAAGATTACTACGGACAAATGAATTATAGATACACTTGATACAATCTGCGTTTTTGAAAGTTTGACATGTGCGTTTAACAAAGCCTAGAAGTTTGTATGCTTTATCAGTGATAATATCTACATGTTCGGACATAGCAAGTTTAGTATCAAAGTATATCCCCAAGTCTCGAACGAAGTTGACCCTTGCAATTGGGGTATTCTGAATGCAATATGAGAAGTTAATAGAATGTTTTTTCCTAGAGAAAGTAATAACTTGACATTTATCAACATTTACCCTGATTCTGTTTCTTTTATAGAAGTCAGATAGATTGTTAAGATCCGCTTGTAAATTATTGCAATCATCCAATTTGCTTATATCAATAAAAATTTTAGTGTCGTCCGCATACATAAGGTACTGGGAATTGCTGAAACATGTGTAGATATCGTAAAGGTATATATTATAGAAGAGAGGCCCCAGGTGGGAGCCTTGTGGTACTCCAGATGATATACTTACAAATTCTGATCGATACCCCCCGACCACGACAGACTGAGAACGCTTATTCAGGTATGATTTAACCCATCTTAATAAATCGCCGTGAATGCCAAGATGCTCCAGTTTTTTGGCTAGGATGAAGTGATCCACACGGTCAAAAGCCTTTTCGAAGTCCGTGTAGATCACATCAACTTGTTTATGTTTAGACATAGAGTTATGTATGAAGTTAGTAAATATAGAGAGATTTGTAACAGTGGAACGTCCCTTGAGAAAACCGTGCTGTTCTGGAGGAATTGCGTTATAAATGATCTGAATAATGTTTCTGTAAACAAGTTTCTCAAAAACCTTTCCAAAAACATTAAGAATAGAAATCGGTCGATAATGTTCGACTTTTAACTTTGAGCCTTTCTTGTGTATGGGCACAATATAAGCCTCTTTCCATCTCTGTGGGAAGATTCCTTCCTTAAGGGATCGGTTATAGAGGATACATAGAGGTACCGCTAAAGCAGTCGCAGCTTTAATAACAAAGAGTGACGGTATACTATCACTGCCCGCACCCTTATTTTTATCCAATGATTTCAGCGTCCTAAGCACGTCTTCATATGAGAAAGATAGATTATTGGTGTGATCTGTGGAACCAAATGCAGGGGGAGGTAGGTTTAAATCAGGATATGAAGTCTTAGGTTGTATGAAGACGCTCAGAAAGAAATCATTGAAGGCTGTGCAAATGTCTTCACCCGAAGAAAAATGTTGCCCACGGAATGTTACACATTGAGGATAGTTAGACTTCATACCCCGCTTGGATTTAACAAACGACCAAAAGAGTTTTGGATTTTTCTTTAAATCAGCTGCAAGGCCATTAGTAAACTTCTCATAACACAGTATAGCCATAACAGTGTAGCCAGGCCTTTGGTTTTAAATACCCTAATAAAAGAATTACAATAGAGTTGACATATGCATTATGCGCCCACCGATGATATTACCGACATAACATTAACTTAAGTAGGTACCTACATGTACGTTCTTAAAATGAGTGTAACAAAAAAAATGCATTTGGCTCATAAGTTTTTATTGAACAAATCGTTTGCCGCACGTCCATTATGGTGGTAGATAAGTACAATACTGATCAACTGAAGTCAATATTCCACAGGCAAATCATGTTCCAAAAGAACTTCAATGCATTTATCGATTCTGTTCAATCCAGTCAACGAAGTAGGTGACCCTGGCGAAGCCTTCGGGGAATCCAGAATCGCAACCAAGCCAGGATCCGAAGGAGACGACACCGATCTGTTGGCAGATATGTTTTGATTAGAAAATAATGCTAAAACTACATTTTGTAGGTATTGAATTCATTCGATGGATGACCTTTATCATCAGAGCCTGATCATCATCATTATAGCGTATCAGTTCACTGCTGGACGTAAGAGGTATGAGCGTCATTGCTCCTTTTATATTTGTATTAACCCCTTCGTAATCCATTTAAAATGTAAAAACATTATAATAGGTACGTACCTATGGAATTAAATTATATTTTAAGGTTAGGAAACTGCTTCGGCAATATCATAGGCTCTCAGTTTAGGGCGGCGTAGAAACTACGCCGTAAAATACAAGACTACGCCACGGCTACACCGTAAGCTGTGCTGTAAGTACGTAAGCAGTAAGAAAGTTTTCCATTATTCCCTTCATGCTGTAAATTTTTACTTATTCTAATTCTAATTTGAAGTCGGGGAAAAAGTTCTGCACTGACATGACGTCCCGTATTGGGGTGTATTGTGTATTGCCCCGCTGCTAAACCGACCCTAGCCACTCGCCAAAGACTCTGGGTTGGTGGCAACATTGTTCTAGGAATTCCTGATACTGATGTCAATTCAATTCTGTTGTGCATTTTCTTACTAAACTTAATTTGACATTCCTAAAAGAACTACTATCCCTTTCTTTTAGGTGTAAATGACAAGAATAGCTATAACTATAAAGCTGCCAAATTTAGTTTAGTTTAGAAATGCGAACAACAGAATCGTTACTACTGCCTGCGTTCGTGAGCCTTGATCAAGCAGTTTTTGTAACCAGTATAATGTTCTGGCTTCGTTTGTGGCAGTGTAATGTAAGAGGACATGCTCCACTGTTTTTGCAGCTTGATAGCAGTCGAGACAGGTGCCTTTGTCCGTAGCTCCCGACTTTAATTTTTGCCATAGTAAAAACAAGAGATGTCTTACTAAAATAAACACAATTACACAAAACAAGCTAATTTTATAAGTAGGTACTTCTCTAATGCAGGTGACATTTTACCTAAGCCCATAGTGGATTATTTGCTGTAAATTAAATTATTACTTACCAGAATAGGCTGGCCATTTCTGATGAGAGCAAAGGGACCGCCTGAGTCACCGCCACATGTAGCCCTACCGCGAGCTCTGGCACAAAGGTTGGAAGAATAGAGACCGAAGGGATAATATAAGAAACACACGGCGTTGCTTATTACGTCAAGTTCAACGTAGCTGAGGAACTGGGTAGGCGTGATTGTGCCATCTGTAAGAAGAAAAGAAAAGTAGGTTAGGTATTAAAATATGATTAATTAAGGTTTTTTAACTAATGATAATTGATTTCTATCCTTAAACATAATTAACTAGGTAGGTATTTCGAAAGTAAAATGAGATATGATGCTGATTGGTACATAATATACAATGTGTCTGGTTAACGGTGTCCGAGACTTTGGAGAGGTGAAACACGGTAAATTTTATCGACAAATCACCATCCCTATTTTTTCCCTCGCTTTCCATGATAAAATGGCAGCCATTTTGTTTTACTTTAACGTGCTTGTACTGATCAAGCCATAGCTGCCATGCAGAGGTCCTAAGAAGACCAAAGAGGACTCATTTGATAACTAATAAAATAATGTAAGTAGACAAAAAAATCAATGATAAAAAATTGTAAAATTGTTACAATTTTTTAATTTTATAAAAGCGTTAAAATTAATTTCTAAACCAAAAAAAGGCTTGTTTCCCCTTTTTTTTATTATTGACCATTTTTTCATAAAATTGAAACTACATGTTTCATAATAGCTATATTAGCGAAACATCATCCATTTGATTCACACGAGAATTCTCAGGCTCCTTTTTATGTGAGTACCTACCACTCGAACGGAGCCGCGGGCGCTAGGTAGTCCAGCTTACAGTTTCTTACCAGCGTCTGTGAGGCCAAAGCCGGAAGCAACAGCAGTTTCTCCAGTGAACAACTCTTGAGTGTTGGAAGGTAGGGCGATGGGGCGGACGCCACCTGAAAAATTAACATAAACTTAGGAACCTGGATACCGGTTAATAGGTACGTACCTAAAAATTGCATTTTAACATTAACATTAATTTTAACATTTTTGGGTGTTTACACCCACCACAAATCACATCAGACTTTATTAGTCCACTGCTGGACATAGGTCTGCCTTAAAAAAGGGGGATAGGTAACCCACATATTCTCGTACTACTCGTTGCTACCGGCCGCGTCAGGAAATTTAGCTATGCCGATGTTAGGCTGCACAATGCACCTTTCAGCTGGCCGCAAGAATCCCGTTTGTTATACAGCAGGGTGCTACACAGACAGGTGAGATTGGCTTGAGTCCCGAAGGTGGAAGTTGGAACCCCAGGAGGACTCGTTTACTTTGTCTTGTCAAGAACTCTGGGTTACGTCGTTTTATTACAGAGTTACCATGTCTACCTTCCGAGTCCATGATCAGACCAGTTCCATCTCATAATTTACGTTAATATACATATAAAATTTCAGCTCAATCGGAAACCGAGAAGTGGGTCATATAAAAACTTGCTGACAGATACAGACAGACATGCAGATAGTTAATAAAATAAATAAACGAAAGAAAGTAAAGCCTTTAAAAAATAAAATATACCTGGCAAAGCAATGTTAGGTAACTTGATGAGGGCAACATCGTTGCGTAGCTCATTATAATTGAACTCTGGGTGCACAATAACATTGCTGGACGCGATTCTGATGCCGCCGTAGAACAGAGTGATGGAGCCGAGAACGACAGTGAACTGCCATGCCTGGTTCACACCATCAGTCCAGCAGTGAGCAGCAGTGATCACCATGTTATCAAAGATAAGGCTTCCACTACACACGCTTTCATTTTGCAGGTAATTGGCGATGAGTCCAGCCTGGATGAAGAAACAAACTTTTTAAATATTTGCTGAAAAACAGCTCTGAACGTTCATCGTTCAACACATGCTAAACCAACTTCATTTTCAGCATCATATTTAATTAAATAAGTCCAACTTTTATACTTCTGATTTTTGTTCGTAGCAACATATTTTGAAAGAAACATTCAATTGATTAATTATTTTGTATGCACCTATCCACATCGAAATAAATGTTTTCTATTCTATTCTATAATTAAGGCTGATAACAAAACAAAACAAACACCATTATAAAATTTATCTCGTGACGGATTCCTACTATTTTACTGCAAAATTGACGATACCTTCTAGATAGATGAATAGATTGCAGGAAGTTATCTTTACACGTGACAGACTGCAAACCTATCGCTGCTATTATTGAAACTTCGATCAACTTGATCGAAGTATTAAAACAATAACCTACCAATGCCTTTGGAAAGTTTTAGGGCTTAACGGATTTCTTACGACATTTTCCTTTTTTTCTACGGCGGGTAGTTGCACAAGTAACATTCTAAATAAAACCTCTCTAAATTATAATTTAAAATTAAATAGTTGTAATCTACTTGTGCAATATATTTATGGTTAATTAAAAAGCCAATTTCTTCATACTTGCTTGAAAGTGTTTTCCTTTATTTCTAAGCTCAATTAGTGGTGAAAATCAATGAACATGTCTCAGCCTGGTTTGGAGGTTATTACAAATTCCATGGAGCAATTGAAGACTTTGTTTGGACAAGAGATGGACAGGTTGCAGCAAAGAATAGACAATCCATCTTCTCCGCGCCCTGCTGCTACCACCGACAGCCTGAACTCGGACCTCAACTCTTTCAGAAGTTTTGTTATGGGAGCGCTTCAGTTACTCCAGGATCAACTATATGTTGTCAGCTGTGATATTGACAACATTGAAATGCGTAGTCGTCGCAAAATCCTGCTACTTCATGGGGTTCCAGAAGAAGCCAAGGAGGAGACTGCTGATGTCATTGCGAAGATAGTCATCCAGAATTTGAAAATACAAGACTTCAACAAAGGTGCAATAAGTCGGTGTCATCGCATGGGTCGTATGATTGCAGGTGATAGGCCAAGACCTATACTTTTCAAGCTCACAGATATTACACAGCGCACTAAAATCTGGCAGGCTAAATCCAGTCTCAAGAACACAGGCATCACTATGTCAGAGTTTTTAACTAAAACGAGACACGACACTTTTATGACTGCCCGAAAACTTTTTGGTTTATCTAAGAGCTGGACACAAGACGGCTCTGTGATTGTCATCGGTGGTGACGGAGCGCGCTATCGCGTCAACTGCATGAGGGATCTCGAGAAGGTCCCAAAACTAGCTCAGCAGGGTGTCTCTGCATCGCCAACGCCGGCAGTAGCAGGAGCAACAACGAAAAAACCCGTTACTCGAGCTGTTAGCTCAAAGGTTAAGCGGGTGCCTGCCAGCAAGAAGTGAATCTCCAATGGTTTTCATTCTAGGCATCAGTATGCATTTCGTTTTCAATGGTAATGGTTTCTTTTTTGTCCTTTAACAATCTTTTAAATCCCATGCAGTCTGGCTTTCGCAAAGGCCATAGTACTACAACTGCCCTTGTCAAGATCTCAGATGACATTCGTATGGGAATGGATAATGGGCAGGTCACTGTCCTAACTCCCTCGACTTTAGTAACGCAAGGCTACGGAATTTCCTTCCTACTGCTACCAAAATCACACTTGCACAATCTCTTTTACTTTCCGTGCTGGATTACGCTGATGCTTGTTATTTGGACCTCACTGAGGAGCAACTTAATAGGCTTGAGCGTCTTCAAAATGTCTGTATCAGATTTATCTTTGGCCTTCAAAAATATGACCACGTTACTCCCTTTCGTGCCAAACTAAAATGGCTTCCTATTCGCCAGCGCCGGAATTTGCACATTCTATCCCTTCTTTACTCAATTCTTTTCAATCCCTTTTTTCCTTCCTATCTTAAAGATAGATTTGAGTATCTCTGCTCCTCTCACAACTTTTCACTTAGGTCATCAGATAACCTCTTAGAATACGACCCATGCGATGACACCGACTTATTGCACCTTTGTTGAAGTCTTGTATTTTCAAATTCTGGATGACTATCTTCGCAATGACATCAGCAGTCTCCTCCTTGGCTTCTTCTGGAACCCCATGAAGTAGCAGGATTTTGCGACGACTACGCATTTCAATGTTGTCAATATCACAGCTGACAACATATAGTTGATCCTGGAGTAACTGAAGCGCTCCCATAACAAAACTTCTGAAAGAGTTGAGGTCCGAGTTCAGGCTGTCGGTGGTAGCAGCAGGGCGCGGAGAAGATGGATTGTCTATTCTTTGCTGCAACCTGTCCATCTCTTGTCCAAACAAAGTCTTCAATTGCTCCATGGAATTTGTAATAACCTCCAAACCAGGCTGAGACATGTTCATTGATTTTCACCACTAATTGAGCTTAGAAATAAAGGAAAACACTTTCAAGCAGGTATGAAGAAATTGGCTTTTTAATTAACCATAAATATATTGCACAAGTAGATTACAACTATTTAATTTTAAATTATAATTTAGAGAGGTTTTATTTAGAATGTTACTTGTGCAACTACCCGCCGTAGAAAAAAAGGAAAATGTCGTAAGAAATCCGTTAAGCCCTAAAACTTTCCAAAGGCATTGGTAGGTTATTGTTTTAATACTTCGATCAAGTTGATCGAAGTTTCAATAATAGCAGCGATAGGTTTGCAGTCTGTCACGTGTAAAGATAACTTCCTGCAATCTATTCATCTATCTAGAAGGTATCGTCAATTTTGCAGTAAAATAGTAGGAATCCGTCACGAGATAAATTTTATAATGGTGTTTGTTTTGTTTTGTTATCAGCCTTAATTATAGAATAGAATAGAAAACATTTATTTCGATGTGGATAGGTGCATACAAAATAATTAATCAATTGAATGTTTCTTTCAAAATATGTTGCTACGAACAAAAATCAGAAGTATAAAAGTTGGACTTATTTAATTAAATATGATGCTGAAAATGAAGTTGGTTTAGCATGTGTTGAACGATGAACGTTCAGAGCTGTTTTTCAGCAAATATTTAAAAAGTTTGTTTCTTCATCCAGGCTGGACTCATCGCCAATTACCTGCAAAATGAAAGCGTGTGTAGTGGAAGCCTTATCTTTGATAACATGGTGATCACTGCTGCTCACTGCTGGACTGATGGTGTGAACCAGGCATGGCAGTTCACTGTCGTTCTCGGCTCCATCACTCTGTTCTACGGCGGCATCAGAATCGCGTCCAGCAATGTTATTGTGCACCCAGAGTTCAATTATAATGAGCTACGCAACGATGTTGCCCTCATCAAGTTACCTAACATTGCTTTGCCAGGTATATTTTATTTTTTAAAGGCTTTACTTTCTTTCGTTTATTTATTTTATTAACTATCTGCATGTCTGTCTGTATCTGTCAGCAAGTTTTTATATGACCCACTTCTCGGTTTCCGATTGAGCTGAAATTTTATATGTATATTAACGTAAATTATGAGATGGAACTGGTCTGATCATGGACTCGGAAGGTAGACATGGTAACTCTGTAATAAAACGACGTAACCCAGAGTTCTTGACAAGACAAAGTAAACGAGTCCTCCTGGGGTTCCAACTTCCACCTTCGGGACTCAAGCCAATCTCACCTGTCTGTGTAGCACCCTGCTGTATAACAAACGGGATTCTTGCGGCCAGCTGAAAGGTGCATTGTGCAGCCTAACATCGGCATAGCTAAATTTCCTGACGCGGCCGGTAGCAACGGGTAGTACGAGAATATGTGGGTTACCTATCCCCCTTTTTTAAGGCAGACCTATGTCCAGCAGTGGACTAATAAAGTCTGATGTGATTTGTGGTGGGTGTAAACACCCAAAAATGTTAAAATTAATGTTAATGTTAAAATGCAATTTTTAGGTACGTACCTATTAACCGGTATCCAGGTTCCTAAGTTTATGTTAATTTTTCAGGTGGCGTCCGCCCCATCGCCCTACCTTCCAACACTCAAGAGTTGTTCACTGGAGAAACTGCTGTTGCTTCCGGCTTTGGCCTCACAGACGCTGGTAAGAAACTGTAAGCTGGACTACCTAGCGCCCGCGGCTCCGTTCGAGTGGTAGGTACTCACATAAAAAGGAGCCTGAGAATTCTCGTGTGAATCAAATGGATGATGTTTCGCTAATATAGCTATTATGAAACATGTAGTTTCAATTTTATGAAAAAATGGTCAATAATAAAAAAAAGGGGAAACAAGCCTTTTTTTGGTTTAGAAATTAATTTTAACGCTTTTATAAAATTAAAAAATTGTAACAATTTTACAATTTTTTATCATTGATTTTTTTGTCTACTTACATTATTTTATTAGTTATCAAATGAGTCCTCTTTGGTCTTCTTAGGACCTCTGCATGGCAGCTATGGCTTGATCAGTACAAGCACGTTAAAGTAAAACAAAATGGCATTTTATCATGGAAAGCGAGGGAAAAAATAGGGATGGTGATTTGTCGATAAAATTTACCGTGTTTCACCTCTCTAAAGTCTCGGACACCGTTAACCAGACACATTGTATATTATGTACCAATCAGCATCATATCTCATTTTACTTTCGAAATACCTACCTAGTTAATTATGTTTAAGGATAGAAATCAATTATCATTAGTTAAAAAACCTTAATTAATCATATTTTAATACCTAACCTACTTTTCTTTTCTTCTTACAGATGGCACAATCACGCCTACCCAGTTCCTCAGCTACGTTGAACTTGACGTAATAAGCAACGCCGTGTGTTTCTTATATTATCCCTTCGGTCTCTATTCTTCCAACCTTTGTGCCAGAGCTCGCGGTAGGGCTACATGTGGCGGTGACTCAGGCGGTCCCTTTGCTCTCATCAGAAATGGCCAGCCTATTCTGGTAAGTAATAATTTAATTTACAGCAAATAATCCACTATGGGCTTAGGTAAAATGTCACCTGCATTAGAGAAGTACCTACTTATAAAATTAGCTTGTTTTGTGTAATTGTGTGTATTTTAGTAAGACATCTCTTGTTTTTAACATGTTAAAAATTAAAGTCAGGAGCTACGGACAGTGGCACCTATCTCGGCTGCTATCAAGCTGAAGAAACACTGGAGAATGTCCTATGACACTACACTGCCACAAACGAAGCCAGAACAAAATACGGGTTACAAAAACGGCCAGGTCACGAACGCAGGCAGTATCAGGAATTCTAGAGCAATGTTGCCACCAACCCAGAGTCTTTTTTCGTTATTTTAAGGAGGTGGGCTGGCTGGGGTCGGTTTAGCAGGGGGGTAATACACAATACACCCCAATGCGGGACGTCATGTCAGTGCAGAACTTTTACCCCGACTTCAAATTAGAATTAGAATTTGTAAAAATTAACAGCATGAATTTTTGAAATTATTCCCTAATAATGGAAAACTTTCTTACTACTTACCTACTTACAGCACAGCTTACGGTGTAGCCGTGGCGTAGTCTTGTATTCTACGGCGTAGTCTCTACGCCGCGCCAAACTGAGAGCCTATGATATTGCCGAAGCAGTTTCCTAACCTTAAAATATTATTTAACTAGCTGACCCGCTCGCAACTTCGTTTGCGTTTATACTCTTTTTTACGTATGTCCTTTCATGTGAAAACCCAATCCCGGTAATTTGACACGAAACCCTAAATATGAATGGAATAAAAAGTACCTACATATTACTACATTACCTACCCCGTAATGTAGTAATATGTAGGTACTTGTTCCCGTTCCCGCTCTCACTCCTTTTTTCGTTCCTGTTTCCGTTGGCAACCCGTCGCCAAGTTATAGGTATGATGAATTTTTATATGCCTAACTTTTGATTATGATTGGTTATCCATGAAAACTTTCATCACATAAATCACCCTCTTTAAGTTTCATTTTCGCTACAAAAAGCAGCAAGATCTGGAGAACCTTCGGGGCTTTAGGTGTTTATTTATTTTCGTTATAGTCTCTGTGAAAAATCTCAAGTAATTATGTAAAAAAAACTCGCTATCCCCGTGGTATTCAAATATCCAATACTTGAATGAAATCGAAATTTCGAATTCCAATCCGATTTAAATAATATTTTTTATTTGGCATTCCAATTTTAAAAAGTATCGCATCGCACCAAGCTTTTAAGGCTCCCCCACACAGGTGTGTTATTATCGGCGATAATATTGCATGCGTTATTGTGATAATGCGTTCCAATTCCTTGCACATAATTGTGTTATCGCAGCAGTATGTAACTTTTTAGCCGTCAATACATAATGTACTAAAATTCTACAGATCTCACACTACGCGAAACTATCAAAGTCATTAAAAATGTAATTTAGAAATAAAGCACACGATAAAATTTTACTATAATGTACTGACGAAAAAGTGAACGGAGCGCAGAGTGGCTTTGCGCGTAAAGGCCCTTCTACTGCCTACAGTTTTTGTCCGTCAGCCTCCTAAGATGGCTCAAGTTGTAGCTTAATTCAAACTCGACAAATCATTTTTTCAGTTTCTTGAATAGCAAGCTCAAAAAAAGTAATTGGGAAATTCTCGATCCAGAAAATTGTTGAATTTTGACAAATTTGGGAAAATCTCAAAAAGTTACGATCCGATTTTGGAAATTCAAATTGCACTTTGAAGCCCTTTGGTAGACGCAAATACTGAGATAATTATGACACATCACTTTATTCACCTACACATCTTTTTTAATGCATGTGAAGAATTTACTTTCAATGTATGGAGTTTCAAAAATGTGACGAATTCACTTTGTGGCAAATGTACAACAACCCCTCTCATATCTGTGAAACTACAGGCAAATGTCAGAATTCCATGAATCGGGGCACTATACTCGATCAGAAAATCTTAAACATTTTCATTAATTATGCACTCGATATTGCGATATATTCTGTTATATTGTCTGATATTATCGCCGATAATAACTTACCTAGGCCCACGCA
The DNA here is from genome assembly GCA_951804965.1 of Horisme vitalbata. Lineage (NCBI taxonomy): Eukaryota > Metazoa > Arthropoda > Insecta > Lepidoptera > Geometridae > Horisme > Horisme vitalbata. The sequence goes on from OX638102.1 coordinate 8,668,676, forward strand.
CCTGTGTGTAGGACAACGTTTTTTGAATAATTTTGTAATGAGTTTTCAAACACGACAGTGTCAAAATAAAATGGCATAACATGTGTTACTAAGGAGTATTTATATCAACTTCGATGCAAATCACCCCTAAAATAACTTTCTACCCCTTTTTAACTCCGTTAGGTGTTAAATTTCAATAATATACGAAACACGTCTTTCATCAATTTTGTTAAAGAATGTTTATGCAAAATTTGAAATAGATTGGACCAAGGAATCACGTTGGTCTATACAAACTTTGCCCACGTTTTTCACCCCTTTAGGGGTAGAATCTCGGGAAATCCTTTCTTATCGGATGCCTACGTCATACAAAAAACACGCCCTCCAAGTTTTAGGTCTCTACGATCAGTGGTTTAGGCTGTGCGTTGATCCGTCAGTCATCCGTCAGGACAAAGGATTTTATATGTATAGATTACCCTCCATTAAGGTATTTTTTCAAAAACCTGGTATGCGGTCTTTTATTATTTAATATTCAAAGTGTTCTGACGAAGTTTCAAGTAAATCACACCACGCGTTAAGATCGAACTTTACCACCCCATTGCAACCCCCTCGAGGCCTATTTCAAATTTTCAATGACACCAATCTTCATTGATTGTATGGAATAATACATGTCCCAGGTTTCAAGTTTCTAAGTTCAAGGAATACGATTTTTCATACAAACATTTTTACCCCTTTTCACCCTTGCCCGTCGGCGGCCAGGGGATTTAGCTGTGCCGATGTAGGCTGTGCTATGCCGCAATCAGCCGGCCGCCAGAGCCCCGTTCGTTGTTTAGCAGGGTGTACCACGTGCAGGTGAGGTTGGCTTGGGTTCCGAAGATAGGGGGGTAGGAACCCCGTACACCCCAGCAGTGAACTGATACGCTATAATGATGATGATCAGGCTCTGATGATAAATAATATACGGTTTAAAGGTCATCCATCGAATGAATTCAATACCTACAAAATGTAGTTTTAGCATTATTTTCTAATCAAAACATATCTGCCAACAGATCGGTGTCGTCTCCTTCGGATCCTGGCTTGGTTGCGATTCTGGATTCCCCGAAGGCTTCGCCAGGGTCACCTACTTCGTTGACTGGATTGAACAGAATCGATAAATGCATTGAAGTTCTTTTGGAACATGATTTGCCTGTGGAATATTGACTTCAGTTGATCAGTATTGTACTTATCTACCACCATAATGGACGTGCGGCAAACGATTTGTTCAATAAAAACTTATGAGCCAAATGCATTTTTTTTGTTACACTCATTTTAAGAACGTACATGTAGGTACCTACTTACGTTAATGTTATGTCGGTAATATCATCGGTGGGCGCATAATGCATATGTCAACTCTATTGTAATTCTTTTATTCTAAAGGAACTTTGGAGAATAAACAATATAAAGTTTTATTTGCGTGAATAATATCTAAAAAAGTCTATAACAATCAGTTATGCTTTCATATTACATGTTGCTCTTTCACTCTCGCTCGATTGCTACTTGATATATTTGAAAAACAGTAAAAATTATACCTTTATGTAAATTACCTGGTAAGGGAACTGACCAATCTCTGCTACGTTACCACCAACTACTCTAGTAGACGGATCCCTAGCTGCTTTTAATTCTGCTTCGTAGATTTCTTCTGCCAATGGAATAGCTACATTTTGGATGTAGCCGTAAGCTGAATGCTGCACTGGTGCAATTGTGTTTGCATTGGCCACAGCAACAAGAGCAAGAGCCACAAGGACCTTCATCGTGGTCATGTTTCACAGCACATTGCTCTGAATACCTACAAGTGTCATATTTATATACCGTTCAGATTTTAGTAGGCTCTAGCTGCGCCCCGCGACTTCACCCGCGTGTAAATTTAGGTCTCAATTTAATTAGAACAATATGGATATCGAAGATTGTAAATAATACGATTTTTGTCATTTCAAAGTGTACCTTATGTGCTTTTTGTATGAACGTATTTTGATTTTTACCCGACTGAAGTCCTCTTCGGTCGGGTTATTCGATGCTTTGATATGTTTCACATTCACTGCAATATCTCAACACCATGGGTGATATTTTACTGCCTTTATCTTTAAATCAAATTGGATGTTGTCAAGAATTTTGATAATTCATTTGGACGATGTCTAAAGTGATTATATAAATCCAGTCAAGTAATCAGACTCGCAATAAATATTGCATGTCATTTAATAAGGCAGAATACATTGTTTCCATATTATAATAAATAACAACCTCCTACATGTATTTCATGCAATAAATAAACTTTGACTTTGACTTCGCATACGAAGCATTTTGTACTATAAAACGCTTTGTATTTTAATTTTCTTTAAAACTCAAAACAGTTATCATAGGACGTTGATGAGTGGCATGGTGGATGTACTTGCGTCTCAAGGCATAGCCACTTTGGGTCAACATACAAAACATATTAATTTGTTCAAAAAAATGAGCGACAATCATAATATTAACACTAGAAATAAAAATAAACTAGTTGTTCCTGCTGTAAGGCTCTAGGTTTGTCAATAATTTAAAGGGCAAAGTGTACGTTTCTTTAAGAAAATCCAAAAAGACGTGAATAATTTATCTGTAAATAAATTCAAAAATGTTATTAAACGTAATCTCTGTGATAAAGCTTATTATAAAATTTCTGATTACTTAGATGACAAAAAAGCTTGAGATGAAACTGTCTCCAACTCCCTCAAAACCAATGTAATAGTTAAGAAAAAACATTGTAAAACTGACATTTAAAAAAATATAAGCCTAGCAGAGTTTCTTGCCAATTCTTCTTTGTTTGGTCAAGTTACGAATTGGGATAAATAAAAAAAAAATGACGATTCAAAGTGTACTGGGAGACCGAGGGCAGTTGAAACAATTTTGACATTTTGCCTCGTTTAACAAATTCTATCAACATTAACCGTATTAATTTAGTGGCAATCGATACTTTATTTCAAATACTTTCAAATGATTTGCAGAAAAAAAGTGTAAATGTGAACTATGTGGCAAAAACTTAATTTGAATGTAATAAGAAATTTTGTTTCAACTCCCCTCATACTGAGGTAAGTTGAAACAGGGGCCGAGGTGAGTTGAAACATTTTATATTTGAGTAAAATTAAGTAAGAATATCGTATTAATAAAGGTAATTATTAAAAATAAGTTGACCACGTAATTTTTTATTACACTTAACTGAGCAAGTCTTCCATTTTTTGGGGTTTATGCACCAAGATAGTGAGCCAATCTTAATAGCTATGTACTTATATTAAAAATTATTTAACAAAAGAGTAAACTTCTTACTAAATTATTTATAGGAACTTGTAACAAAAATAATTAACTGCATAATATTCGGTCCTAATCAACAAATCTAGCATTAAACAACAGTTGAGAAACAAAAATCACATTCTTAGAAAACTAAATATAAAAAACTTTCAGTCGTTTTATATTCATTAACATCAGTATCATTTTGCTTATTTCAAAGACTAGGTTGATGACAATAGCCTCACAGAGTTAAAGTTATTGAAAACAGAATTAAAAATATTATTCGGATAAGTAATTATGGCACACATAAGAAAGTTCGCCAGCAGTGCAAGCTTCATGAGCTTAACTTTTACATTCAAGACATTGAACCCATTTTTCTTTGGCTTTGGTATTTGAATAGGCTTCCAAACAACAAATACAATAGCAATTTTCTTTTTCATCTTCACTGCTTTTGTTGTTTCGTAGCAATCTTGATCTTTTTCATCTTAGCTTCTGGCTTGTTCCTTTTGTCTAACTTAGGTCTTTTACGTGTTTTATTTTGTTCAAAAACAGGTTTTTTGCTTTTTTTCTTAGCCATCCTAGCTGCTTCGATTGCTGCTTACTCATTCTTTACAGGATTGTCAATTAAGACAGCGGACTTTACCTTTCGTCGATTTCTTTCATACCTTGGAGGACCCTTTGGTAATCGTCTTATGCGTTCAGGAGAGAAAATATTTGCTGGGGTTGTGACTGAAGTATCATGTGATGTAGATGCTACAGATAATGTAGTAGATATTCTTTTATAATCAGTAGGCATCCTGAAACAAAATACGCAAAAAACATAAAGCTCACTGAGAAGTCAACCATACAAAACAAAAACGAGGACAGTTGAAACAGTCTGTTTCAAATCCCCTCAGCTGCAAAAATCCTCCCAATTTTTATAATTTTATAAACCAAGTAGAAAACACTTTGAAATAAGCTGTACCAATGCTGTCATTTGAATGATTAATTGATAAGCTTTCAAAATGTATATAACCTGAATCAAAATCCAAACGTGTTACCATGATATTGAAGTCATAAAAAAACGTTAAAAACTTACTTTTCATTAATTTTGCGATGTGCTTGCCAGAACTATGCAACTGCGCGCCAATGGTCACAGACGCCAACTGTGGCGCGGTCGGGTGGCAGGACGCGGATTATTTGTGACGTTACCAGCTCGCTAACGGTTCTAAGTTCCGCGAAATCACTGCTGTTTGAACTCACCTCTGTTTCAAAACCCCTCGGTCTCCCCTAATGTGCGTACTGAATAGAGAAATTTTCACTTTCACTTTCACTTTCACATAAACAGTACACATGCAAGAGTTATGTTACGTAGGGACGTTTTGTAAAACGTCCCTATAGACGACGTTTCTGGATTTATTTTCGGGAGCTAAACATATAAATTTTGTGTCTCACACAATCACTGGACATCATCATTATTCACAATCGTGAACATGCGACATACAGTTGCCCGTGAGATGTCAGATGCAAGCCTGTCACTTTCATTGTTTGATCTTGTGATTTGTTTATGGTTATTGTAAACGTCGTCTTTAAGGTGTACTGCACCAAATCGTCACCTTTTATGCTTTTTATTTTACTTGGTATAATGGGGATACGGGGTACAATTACTGTTCCTCTGGCAGCTCCAGTGAGTATTGTAGACCGTATTATGTCTCCTCAAGGTACATTACAGTCTTGGAGCATAAGGTCTAATTTTTTCTTTAATTCGAGCATGTTTGATTGCACCCTCCTGGTATTTGAGCTTACAAACATAAATACAAACAAACGTACAATTTTACCTCTTAATAATAAGTATAAATAGATTATGTACTGACATATAATTATATTATGTTAATTCATATCTTAAAAAAACGAGTAATTAGCTAATCTTGTTTCAAAAATATAAGGTATTCATTTAATACTAAGATTATTCACGACCATACCCTCACGATTAACGATAAGATTGATAAAGGTTGGCCCTGTGTTTACTCTTACATGTGGGTCAAGTATTTTCAAAAACCCTAGATTACCTAAACCATAAATAATTTCACTTGGTTTTACCACGTTTTACTAAACAAATCATTACCAGCTGATAATTAAAATACACTCAAAACACATTCGCCTTTCTTTCTTACTTCGTAATACGTCAGATAGTCCTGCAAATAGCATACCTATCCATTGAATAAATTCAAAAAATGTATGAAATGTATGGAATGTGCACGTACGTCACACGTAACATTCAGAAAGCCTAATTGGACACGCGACAATCGCGCGACTCAACTCGCGCGGAAATCCCCCATCTGAGGGCTTACCACGAGTTTTGATAGTTTTCGAAAACTTTATAAGTTTCGGTATCTTACCCAGTGTTGCTGTTTTAGCATTTTTAATGCTAAATTTAGCATATTTTCGGGTCTGTTAGCTTGAAAAATTCGCATTTAGCATATTTTTATGATAAACATTTTTTTGTACGTTACCTAAAAATTCAAAATTCCTAAGGAATTCAAAAGAAAAATATAGATTTTAGCATTTTATTTAGCATTTTTAAAAGTTATTTAGCATGTTTTGCAACATGTTTTAGCATTTTCCCAAATAAAAAACGGCAACACTGATCTTTTCATACATTTTCGTAGTTCATGCACGTTTCCCTAGAGGCGCTGTACGAAAATGTATGGAAAGATACCAATACCTAAAAAGTTTTCGAAAACTATCAAAACCCGTGGTAAGCCCTCTGGAGAGGCACTATATTACAACGTGGGAAAGCAGCAGATATTCAAGTAATATTTGTACTACAAAAGCGAGCCATCCGTGCTATTTACAAAATGAAGCCACGGGACTCCTTGAGGGAACGCTTTAAAGAAATTAATATTATGACAGTAATATCACAATATATATATGAAAATTTATTGTATACTAATAAAAATATGGCCAGTCTAAAGAAAAAAAGTGATGTGCAAAGTTTCAACACTAGAAACAGAAATAAACTGTGCATCTCTAAGTTTCGGTAACAGAAAGTTAATGGTTCCTTTATGGGAAATTCTGTACGCTTTTATAATAAACTCCCAGAAAATGCAACTAAATTATCGATTAAAAGATTCAAAACCTACATTAAAACTAATTTAATTAAGAAAGCATATTATTCTTTAGGGGACTATATTAATGATAGAACCGCGTGGCCTGATGTCCCTCTGCCCCACGACAGCTGAATGGTCTACCTATGTGCTATCTTAATATAACAAGTAGATTTAAGGATTTATGTAGATTTATCAAAAACCTGTTTAGACGATTCAAAATGATCCTAGTGTTCTAACTGAATAAATGCCTTTTGACTTTGACTTTGACCCCTGTGGCGCAGTGGGCGAGGGTCCGCCTGGGACGCAGAAGGTTGCGGGTACGATTCCCGCCGCGGGTCAAATGTTTATGTTTGCATGTTCTGCAGATATTTGTCTCGGGTCTCGGTGTTTTCTATGTAAGATATGTGTGTATTTAAAAAAAATGTATATATTATGTAATATATCAATCATATTGTTCCCATAACACAAGCTCTGCTTAGTTTGGGGCTACATGATGCTGTGTGATAGTAAAGCATTATTTTTTATTTATTTATTTATTTAAACTAGAACCTATAGCTACACCTACTTACCTATATTACATCTATGGTTACCATCTACTGGTTCACAACGAGATAAAGTACGAGTAAGGAAATATATTTTTAAGTATATATGTAACTTACTCATTACTTACCTACCTACCTGCATTAACATACATAGTAGTGCATTCGTACATACTTTACCTGTAAACTCTTAGAATAGATAAAGATAAAAGATAAAAAATACATTTATTCACAGCAAAAACACAATCTACAAAATAAGAACTAAACCGCCAGTAAATTGGGATAGGTGATTATTATGCTAGGATACAAACAGTAATAACAGTCAAGTCTTTTAAACAAATAAGTAGTGAATTCTGAGTAGCTATAACTTAAGTTATAAGTTATAAGAGAATGTCTGGTACAAAAAAATGCATTTGTCTAGGTAGGTTTTTATTGAATAAATCGTTTGCCGCACATCCATTTTATGGAGGTAGGTAAGTACAACACTGATCAACTGAATTAAATATTCCATTGGCAAATAACTTCAATGCATTTATAGATTCTGATTGATCCAGTCAACGAAGTAGCTGACCCTGGCGAAGCCTTCGGGTAATCCAGAATTGCAACCAAGCCAGGATCCGAAAGAGACGATACCAATCTGTTGATTTAAAAGTTTTGGTCGATTAATAAAAAAACTACTTTAAATAAATTTATCCTTAGGGATGGACCAAACGGAAAGTATGCTATTCTATACGAAAAAATAATTCTAAGATTTGTTCAGATTCCAAAAATATCGACTCGGTTCAAATACTAGAACCCACCTGGGTCTGGTATTCATTGGTTCAGATTTTGTTCAGTTCAGTCGAAATTTTTTTATCTATAAAAATCTTAGGTTGTCCATGAAGTGTGGGCTTACACTAAAAAAAAATAAAAAAATGATCGAAAAAATCATTACCAAAAAGTTTTTTTTTTGTTTATGCGGTACGTACTCGAAAGTCTAACTTCTTTCCTACCTTTCCTGCTAGTGGCCAACTCTGGTGTCAGAGTTTTTAGGCCGCCTGAAAGCTTCTCACATGCCTTGTCTAACACAAAAATAAGTCAATTTTTAAGTCCTTCCATAATGCAGGTACCTTTTTACCTGAGGTCATACTGAATTCTCTCCTAAATACTAAATTAACACTTACTAGAGTAGGCTGACCATTCCTTATGACAGCAAAGGGACCGCCAGAGTCACCGCCACAGGTAGCCCTACCGCGAGCTCTAGCACAAAGGGTGGAAGAATATACATTGGAGGGGTAGTACAAGAAGCAGATGGTGTTGCTAATCACGTCGAGTTCAACGTAGCTGAGGAACTGGAAGGGCGTTATTGTGCTATCTGTAGAGAGAAAAGAAAAGTAATTAAATATGGTCAAGGCTATGATTAGGTACCTACTAGCGGATACCCAGCGTGTGATACTGTGTAAAAAAAATCATTTGATTTATTTGTTGGGAAAAATTAAAAATCAACTTCATGAATGGATCGAATGTGACTAATTCATTGTTTTAGTAGTCTAAAACCATCTTCACATTATTTCCTTTCTAATGAATTCATTGGGTGGTGGACGCTAGTCAAGTGTAGAGTTTCTTACCAACGTCAGTGAGGCCGAAGCCAGAAGCTACAGCAGATTCACCGGTGAACAATTCTTGAGTATTGGAAGGCAGGGCGATGGGACGTACCCCAGCTATAAAATAAACGTAGTTTATAACCTGAATCAATAAAAACGGATAATGCATAACCATCACATTTTTAACTTTACCGACATTTTTGGGTATTTGGTCCCTCCACACACCATTTCAGCCTATAATAGTCCACTGCTGGCTATAGCCTTAATTCCCACGCAGTCGGCATTCAGTCATGGATCGATTCTCGCTCTTTCCAACTCAATCATGAGATCAGGTCCATCTCATAATTTAGGTGCGCAAAGGCATACAAAATTAGCTTAATCGTAAGCCAGGAAGTAGATCAAATTTAACTTTCAAGATTTGTTTACAGACATACAGAAATCGGGACAGGTGAAACTAAATAAAAGCTTATAAGTACCTGACAAAGCAACGCGAGGTATCTTAATAAGGGCAACATCGTTTCGAAGGTCATTATAATTGAACTCTGGGTGCACAATAACATTGCTGGACGCGATTCTGATGCCGCCGTAGAACAGAGTGATGGAGCCGAGAACGACAGTAAACTGCCATGCTTGGTTGTTCACACCATCAGTTCAGCATTGAGCAGCGGTGATCACCATGTTATCAAAGATAAGGCTTCCACTACACACTCTTTCATTTTCCAGGTAGCTTGCGATGATTCCGGCCTGGATGAAACAACGAGCTATTTTATCAAGGATGGTAACAAAACAAAACAAACAGCATGATGACTTTTACCCTTTTACAAAAGAAATACCTGGTAGGGAAATTGTGTAAGATCTGCCGGAGCTCCACCTATGATTCGGTTTTGAGCGGCTTCCTCAGCAGCGCGGATCTTCTCTGCCAACGGCTGACCATACTTGGCCATGTAGTTGTAGGCGGTAATGTTGCCATGCTGGAAATACCTACCCTGAACTACAGCCGCCAAGGCGAAAATGGCCAGTACTAGCTTCATAACTTATAAAAAACGTAATTGTATTTCCTACTAATAGCTAATATATAGGTTCATCAGGTCCTGATAACAAACATATTGAAAGATAAGGTAAAAATAATCAAAAAATAATTATTTACGTTATCTTGTCTCAAAATTGACTCATCAATGCGATTGCTTAATTCCTATACTTGAACCGAATTAATATTAGATTCATTACTTCGTTTATGTCCGTCTGTGTAAAATACAGGAGGATTATATAGGTAAGGTTGCTACTTAAAATCAACTGTGATGTAAAATGGCTATTGAAAAACCATTAGGTAAATTAATCCTGGGTAGAGTCAGTACTCTTACAAGATTTATTTATTATTGTTGGGCACCCTAGTATTCTTTCTAAGTATCACAGTTGACTGATGTTTTAACTATGCTATCTTTTTCCTTTTCGGTAGTCTTTGAACTAAGGAGCTTATCTTTTTGTTTTTCCAAATATATTTTCCTATAGATAGATAGGAATCGAGTCTTTATCTTTTCAAAGTCGCGGGCCGTACGTGGGTTATACTAGCACAGGATCGTGGTGGATGGCACAAGTTGAGGGAGGCCTATACCCAGCAGTGGGTGAAATCGGGCTGTGGATGACGATGATGATAGATAGATAGATATAACATTTGAAGGGCAAAGGGCAAGACCATGCAATCACCTTTTAATATATTTTGATTTTTGATCTGACAATGCCATTGAATAGTTCAAATGTGGTAGAACGAAACCCAAAAACACAATTTGCAGCCAGAAACAAGTTTGTCGTAATTGCCTGAAAAAGTTTTCGATTCTTTCATATATGCAATAGTGTCGAGTTCTCAAATAATTATTTATTAAGGTTTGCCAACAGTATAAAACAAAAATTCAAATAAAGGGTCTTAAGCTACATGTACCACCTTCTACTGCAGGCAAACACCACATGCAAAGAAATGAATTAAAGGAATAGCTGGTTATGAGTGTAGGTAGCAAGAGGGTTTTATCTATCCTACTTACCTTTAAAGAACATTATATTTTGTCAACAGAACTCACAAATCATGATAAATATCCCATTCATCTTCATCATCATCAGCCTATAGCAGTCCACTGCTGGACATAGGCCTCCCCTAATGAGCGCCATTGCGCCCTGTCCTGAGCTCGACGCATCCAGCTTCTACCAGCAGCCTTTCGCAGATCGTCACCCCACCTGGCCGGAGGGCGTTCTACACTACGTTTGCCGAGCCGCGCTCTCCACTCAAGAACTCGTTTACCCAACGGTTATCGGTTCTTCGGCAGATACGGCCAGCCCACTGCCACTTCAGCTTGCTAATTCTCTGAGCTATGTTGACAACTTTAGTTTTATGTCGGATAAACTCATTGCGGATTTTATCCTTCAGAGAAACCCCGAGCATAGCTCGTTCCATAGCTCGCTGAGCGACTTTAAACTGGTGGACTAGCCGTACTGTGAGAGTCCACGTTTCGGCTCCGTATGTCATGAGGGGTAGGACGCACTGAATGAAAACTTTCGTTTTCAAACATTGCGGTATGGGTGACGAGAAAACTCGATATAGTTTTCCAAATGCTGCCCAACCCAGCTGAATCCTCCTCTTGGCCTCCTTCTCGCAGTTGTTTCTACCCAACTGCTATATCTGCCCGAGGTATGTATACTCCGAAACAACTTCAAGAATGTGTCCATTAACGACGACACGACTCGGATCACTTCGGTCATTGATCATAACTTTGGTCTTGTCCAAATTCATGCCGAAACCTATCTTTCGCGAGGCTGATGCTAGGCCGTCCAGCATCTGTTGCAGCTCCTCCAGCGACTCCGCCATTAAGACTATGTCATCAGCGAATCGCAAGTGTGAAATGTGCTCGCCGTTTATGTTTATGCCCATACCTTTTCAGTAAAAATGATGCGGAATGTCTAAGACAAGACATTGTTTTTGTGTTACGTCATGCAAAGCCACCTGTACCGAACATTAATGATGAGGAGCTGATCGCCTTAAAAGAATTGCGCGCTGACAATGACCTGATTACTCTTAAAGCTGACAAAGGAAACGCCACGGTAATTATGGACGTCACAGAATACGATGACAAAATCCAAAACTTGCTCAGTGACACAAGAAGGTTAATCATGACCTTACTGCTCGAACACATCGTAGTACCCAAAAGTTAATAAAAGAGTGCCAACTTGCTCTAGGTGAGGAGATAACTAAATTTCTTCAACGGCCACGAAATATCCATCTACCCAAACTGGTTTGCCCAAAGAACACAAGCAGAATGCCCCGTTACGACCTATTGGAGTTAAATTGACTCACCAACATATTGAGTTGGCGAAGCAAGTAGCAGGAGTGTTGCAACGGACAGTGGGACATACATCATCCTACGTGAAGGACTCACGGCATTTCATACACACAAAGAGACAAAGGTGGAGCAGAGCGAGGTGATGGTTAGTTTTGACGTAGAATCCCTCTTCACTAAATTACCAGTAGCCGACTGTATGAAAGTGATAGAGATGAAGATACAGATTAAAGGTATTCCTGCAGAGCTAAGCTCTTATGTCATATTCTCTCTTCAATTTTTTTCTTGTATAGGGGTCAATATTACCTCCAAATAGATGTTGTCGCTATGGTAAGTCCAGTAGCTCCCGTGGTAGCTAACATTTGGATGGAACATTTTGAGAACCCTGTCTAGCCCTGTCTAGCCCTGTCGTCTGCCCCCTCGCCGGTTAAGTTGTGGAGGAGATATGTTAGATAAATAGATAACATAAATAAGATAAATTTATTCACAAAAACTGTTACAAGCTTATGACTAACAATTCGTAAAAAAATATCACTGTCTAGTTTAACAAATTAACATATCAATATAAATGTAGGTACTTCCATATTAAACTAGACTAACACATTCATAAGCCGTTTGTACAGTCAAGTGACTACCCTCCGTGCTAGTTCGCACTGTATGACGGCAGGGCGTCTCCTCTTCCACACATAGGCGATAACTACCAGGCTATCATAATAACACTTTGGATGTGTGTGCGTGTTTATAGTTAACTGTCTCGTAGTGATGTGCAAGCTATTGGGAGTATGCAAAGAGAATGGCGGAATTAGTTATTGTTATCGACATTAGATGATGTTATTTGTTGTTTAGAGGGTGATATTTAATAAAATAGGGCCTAAGTTATAAGTACATAGGTATATTTTATGTATAAAGTAGGTGCCTAAATAGGTTAAGCATACCAACGACAATAGTTTAATCATTGTTCGTATACTTTACCAATAAAATAATAATATAAATAAGGAGAAAGAAATAAAATAAAACAAAATAAACTAGCAGTTTTGATGTTTTATGTATTTTAGAAGGAAACAGGCCGGAAATAGAACGACTGTTGAGACACTTAAATGAGGCACTTACCAAGATCAGGTTCACGTATGAAATGGAAAGTGATCGTCAATTGGGTTTTTTAGACATCATGGTGCAAGTTAAAGAAGATGGTGGTTTAGGTCATTCGGTTTATCGAAAACCAACACACACCTAACCTAACCAACACCGTCACCTAAACTCGGCTGTAATATCGCTTACCAATCGTGCCTATGACCTGTGTGACGAACAGCACATAAAGATTGAACTGGTATATGTCCATGATGTTCTAAAGAAGAATGTATACAGATTGGGTTCGCTACCACATCGACTTAAGCCGAAATCCCGCAAATGTATGACGGAACGAAAACCACCATTTCTACTCTACATCAAAGGAGTGAGGGATAAAATTGCAAAAGTCCTGCATAAATTTTCCGTAAAAACTATTTTCACTCCGATCAAGAAGATTACACACTACATGTGCTCACCTAAGGATAATATACCACTTGAAAAACCGGGAGTGTATAAGATTAATTGCAGTTGTGGGAGTTCTTACAACGGTCAAACGAAGCGTACGATAGCCTGTCGAGTAAAAGAACATATCAGGACGGTCAAAAACCTTGATGTTCAGAAGTCTGCCATAGCTGAACATCTGCTGGAATCAGGTTCAAATCACTGGGACGAACTACACCATCCGCAGGTAATCTCAACAGAACGCCACTATATACCAAGACTGGTTCAAGAGGCAATTGAGATTACCAAACACAGGAATTTCAATCGAGAAGATGGTTTTCAATTGTCTGGAGTCTGGAATCCTGTTGTTAGAACGTGTAGGAACCGAAAAAGTGATGTTGCAGAAGTGTGTCCTGACACAATAAGTGTTGTGTGTCGTGATCGAGTTAGAAGTGACATTGAAACCAGTGGTAGAGGTGTCATTCGTAATAAAAGACTAAGAAAGAGGGTAGTGATTCGTCTGCCAGTTACTACCCGAGTGGGTAACTGGCAGACTTCTGTCTGTTCCTCCCGTGATCATGGCGCATGCAACTGCGTCGAAATATCGGGAAACAACAGAACTCACAAAACATGGTGAATACCTCGTTGATATTCATAATTACATTATATCGTTGATTTTTTTGATATTTTTAACTATCCTACCTACTTACATAGAACATCCTATCGTAGATAGGGTAGACTATTTTAGTTTAATGGAGAAAGGAATCGGCTAATGTTTTAAACCACAAGTAAGTAAATATACAAACAGCCCCGGAACATGACTAGGATACTCGCCCCGCCTGCCCCAAAGGTACTTGCAGATTTCCAAAAATCTTGACAATAATAAAAAGTATCTACTTACTTAGTAATCCTATTAAAGAAGCTACTGCCTCGCTCAATAAACTAATATAGCAGGTAACTTAAACAACTGTAAGTTTATTTGTAAGATGAATCAATTTCTTATCTAACAACGTTTGTATATTTTAATTCCGAATATTATTGGATACGTAAGTAGGTATTTCATAACTCCCACTTCACTCCGACTTCCTATCCCACAACCTCTCCCATTCACACTAACGGTCCCACAAACCCTTCCTCCTTAACGTCACCCTAAAAACGGCTGAACCAAACGTGATCAATTGAGCAGATTTTTTTGTGGTTTCACTTATAACCACTATGATGATGAAGAAATAAAAAGTTTTATTCTATTTTTAAATTATATATTTTAAACTCTCCAACTTAAAGAAACTGCTTGAAGAAGCTGATGAAGGAAGTGACACGGGCGTAGGCGGCTGGCATACCGGCTTCACATCCCAAAGCCGAGCCGAAAGAGGTTATACCAACCTGAAAATAAAAACATTCTAAAATAAAGACGGCCTCTGTGGCGCAGTGGGCAAAGGTCCGCCTGAGACGCAGAAGGTTGCGGGTTCGATTCCCGCCACGGGACCAATGTTTGCATGTTCTGCAGATAATTGTCTCGTTAGTGACATTAAAAAATAGTAGACAAATGTTTGCATTTGTTGCAGATAATTGTTTTCTATGTATGTTAAGTATATTTTTACAAAAAAAACAAAACTGTAGGTATATGTCATATGGTTCCCTTATACAATCTCTGCTTAGTTTGGGGCTACATGATGTGTGATAGATAACGTCCAGCATTATTTTTTATTTATTTATCTTTCGTCAAAATACTAACGTTTGGTCAACTAACGTTGTGCACTTTTCAGTTCAGTTCAGTTTGCATTTTTCACTGTCTGCATAGAACAGAATCAGTGAACATAAAATCAGATTTTAACACTTAACAGTAATCTAAGTATATTATAAGTACCTACAATTACAAGTTTTCCACTGAAAAGGGCATATTACGTAGGATATTAAGAACATTTATAAAATCACTTCGTTCTCTAAACTAAGTTATAACTCAAATACACCCTCTGTCACTAGTTAAATTAAAAATTAAAAAAAAACCCCGACTCAAAAATCGAACATTTAAAAACTCAAAAATAAAACCTATCGTTGAGCCATCAAAGTCGATTGAATTAAACCCCGTAGCAAACGTCGGGGTACAGCTACGTTCTACTATTCAAGCCCTTTCATCTGATACCTATTTGTTGATGAATTGTGAAAAAAGTAAGTAATTTCCATTTTGTGGTGGCGGCCATCTTGGAATTGAAATTTGTTATAGTGTATAGGGTGTAGGGGAGCGGGGGGCTAGTTGTAACAGGTGTAAGTAGTAACAGCTTAATCACTCAGCCGGTTTCAAATATTTTGTTTTTAATTTACACTTAATTTGCTCCTTAAAACGGGGCCTATTATGTAAGCACAGCTTGGGAGGAGCTCGCAGGGAGGCGTGGAAGCTCTCAGTGAGTGGTTGTGAGCAGGCGCACTCTTTTACCAGGTAACTTAATAAAATGAAGTTCGTAAAGTTTGATTCTAAGTGACTGCAATGTATTTTTGAAATTAATTTCTATTAATATGAGATATCATATGTAACTACTTTCATTTAACAATAACGTAAACATTTTTTTCAATCAATAAAAAGGTTAAAATTTTTGGCTAGTTTTAACGAAATTTCGGGGCAAATTGTAACATGTTATAACTTGCCCCTTCATACTTCTTTCATGCATCAGTCGACCTTTTCACCATAAAAATCAGACCACTGCGTAAAGCTTCACTTATGAAAGAATATAACAGATGTGGAAGCCAGTGAAAATCCAATATATAGACTGATATGTCACAAAAATAAGCCTTACAAAAAGAATTCGAAGAGAAATAAAAAAAATAGAAGATAAATACAAAACAAAGGAAAAGGTAAGGAAAAGAGAAAAAAAAAGGTAAAAGGAAAAACTCCCGAAAAAGTAAAAATTGTAACAACTAGCCCCCCGTTCCCCTACGGGGTTCCAACCTCAATCTTCGGAACCCACATCCCCCTCGTCTGCACGTGGTGCACCCTGCTAAACAACGAACGGGGCTGATTGCGGCATAGCGCAGCCTAACACCGGCACAGATAAATTCCCTGACTGCCAACGGGCAGCAGCGTCGGTGGTGCGAGAAGCTGTGCCCTGCGATCCCCAAACCGCACGCCCAGCGCGGGGAGGGGCATATCCCCCTTTATTATGGGAGGCCTATAACCAGCAGTAGACTGATATAGGCTGGTGTGCGGTGGTGTGGTGGTGGTGGTATAGTATTCTACTAGCCAAGCCAATTTTCACCCATATTTAGGGAGTTGTGTAAAAATATGTAATCCGCTATTTTATGACGGTGGCGATCTTGGACCGATTTTCATCCAACATAGTACACACTCCTGAAGCTCCCGACTAATTCACCTTTCAAACAAAAAAAAAACAAATCAAAATCAGTTTATCCGTTCGAGAGCTACGAAGCGACCACAGATATCGGAAGACAACTAGATAAAGTCTTAAAATTCAATACGGCTGATATCTACTTTCTTATGTCCAATATCATCAGTTAGAAAGGGATGCATACATATATCAATGCGACTTCAAAAAGTTAATCGTACCAGGGCGCTCGAACAAATTTCTATGCATGTTCATACAAATGCCCTGGTACGAAATCGTACGAAGTCGCAGAAATCGCATTGAGATAAAGTATGCATCTCTTTATAGCTAACATATACCACAAAGCATTGCATCGTAGGTCACTCATGTTTGGGACGTGCCCTACAATGCATTGCCCTGCGTCCATCAACTTGAGGCATGAAGGTGATCAGCCTGTAATTTCACCGGCAACCATACCACACTCTTCACACCTAAACACAGCTTCACTTCACTTCTTTATTAAATGGCTTCTGGGATAGTTATCCACAATTTCGCCAGTATCAAGTATAATAATTGTTCATAATAATATGAGGCAACGTAGTACGGTTTATAAGTCCAGTCGTCCAGTCTTCGGTTAGGTCCTGTTTTCTGCTATAGCCATGGCGACTATAACAAAAAACGATCGGCGCACAATTTTCTTCATCAGAGAATTCTCGTTCAACCTTTTTTTGTTCCATTTCACTAATACTTGTGTCTTTTATCTAACATTTATCGGTTATAATACCATGAATATTAAACGACATATATTAGAAAAACACTAGAAAATAAAATTTTATAAAATTGACAACCGTCGTTCAAAATTAAAAAAATGGTGTCCCCTAAACACAGCAATGCTGCTTCATGGCAGAAATATGCATGATGGTAATACGTAAGTAAGTAGTAAGTTGAGTGCTGAAACACCACTTTGCTAGGCGTACTCCTCGTTGTATGTACCTCGTCCTCGTGCGTACTACACGTTGAGTGCGGGCCTCGGACAAGATGCTCTGCGCCGAGGACCGAAGTCCACAGTCAATATGTGTGGAGCTGACTTTCTCACGTTACTTCCCTTTATGGTTTTGAGCACGTGGTAATGCGCATATAAATTTTTCAAAACGAAAAATCTACTGGCCGAGATTTAATCCCACGCCCTCTGGATAGGAAATTGGGCAGGTTGTAAGTATGTACCCACTAAACCACCGCACCCAGATTAAATAAGGAGATAAGAAGTGTGTTTATTCGGAGACATTTTCGTTCAGCTTCCAAAACCCCTAATCCGAAAGGTTCGGAGAGAATCTAGAAGCAAAGCCTGTTAAACTCTAAATTGCAGAAAGTTAACTTACCAAGAT
Organism: Horisme vitalbata; assembly: GCA_951804965.1. Taxonomy (NCBI): domain Eukaryota; kingdom Metazoa; phylum Arthropoda; class Insecta; order Lepidoptera; family Geometridae; genus Horisme; species Horisme vitalbata. Next base: position 8,686,691 of record OX638102.1, read on the forward strand.
TTGCCTGTTGTCCTTCCTAATTACCAGTGGGCCGCCGGAGTCACCTCTGCATGTGCTTTTGCCATCAGCGCCGCTTGTACAAATGTTTGTGCTTTGTAGGTTTAAAGGGTACGACATACAGCATTCGTTATTATGTTCAGATCAACGAAGCTGAGGGCTTGTACATTTCCGACTGCACCAGCTGAGGGCAGAAAATACTTTGGTTACTGCTTGTAATTTAAATTAAAATATCGGGAATTTGAATTAATTTAAAATCTAGTCTTCGTAAAGATGGTAATGACAGTGTTTTCGGCCAAACGAAAAATTAGTAAATATACGTAACTATTATTAAAGGAAAAAATTATGATTGCTCCTTGAGAAAAATTATGCTCTGAGCTTTATCATAGGTACTGCAACACACACACACATACTCTGCGATAGAACACCAACTCACAATGTTTTGTTGTTTTGTTTATCCTATTCCATTTTTAATATTTCCTTCTAGTTAGGTAATAATGTCTTCATAATGTTGGTAGATATATATTGTCAAATTACTTGTTTTATTATCTTAAAAATTATACTGTATATGTGTGTGATTGTAGTTCCAAATAAACATTATATCTACCTATGTATTTATCTACTTAGATTGTATCAAATAACTTGAAGTCACTATTACCGTAACCAGATGCTACTGCCGTTTCTCCAGCATAGTTGTCGTTGAGTTCAGCTCCAGATGGCAGAGAAATAGGCGAGATCGTATCTGTAATAGATAAAATAAGTTGGGTAAAATAGTAGTACTGAATATTAACAATAATAATAATAGGTATATGGGTTTCATAAAAAAACCTTAAGGCGGGTACAGACTTACGAAATGTAACATTCAATGTAACACGCAATGAAATAATTTGCCAGCCACATTATCGCAATTAAATTTACATCTCTCATGTTCGGTTAGTAGGTTCCTATTACCTCCAAATGGGTCTTGTAGGTGACTAATTAGCGCTCTAGGGTAATATTGTAGCTAGAAAAGCCCTAGGGCGGTAAGTAATTAAAAAAAAACACTTTTTTCTCTCAAAAAGTTCGCATACATCTAACCATCATACTGGCAATAGATATCATGCATTCAGCCCAATAACCAAAGAGGTCGCTTTGCTATTCAGCCTTGTCTTCGTGTGAGTATAATTAATAGTCATCAATTTTAAATATCGAACGGCGAAGCTCAATTTCGTTCTTGAAAAAAAAAAATGTTTTATTCTTGTAATGCCGGTTTTTATCTACTTACCTCACAATCGAGATGTAAAGCAAAATAGTTAGCTCGGGTGTAAGCACCAATTGCACCCTCGAACTATAGGCGATTAACATCTCGGGCTGCAATTGATGCCTTACAGCCCTTGGCTACTAATCTACTATTATCATGCAATGTACAGAATTCCCATAGTGTGGACGCCTTGCGCGCTCGAACCGTGCAATTGAGAGCATTTCAAGTCTTGCGCGCCGCAATCTAAGTCAATCATAATGCTCCTTTCAAGTTACATTGTATGTTACGTTACAGCTGCCGTCTTGACAGAAAAATATGGATTAAGCCATACATTTCACCCCTGGGACAATGGGACTCACCAGATGGGTGACAGAATACGGATAAATAATAGCTGGGGACCCCACCAAGTCAAACGGGCAAAGCCGCAGCATTATTGTTATCATCATCATCAGTCATCATAGCAACCACTGTCGGACTTATCCGACATCTCCAATGAGCGCCACTGCGCTCTATCGTCAGCTCAACGCATCCATTTATCTGATATTATTATAGCGTATTTTAATTATTTATTAAATTCATAATTTTTATGCATTTATATTTTATGCCTCTTCTGTCATGTTAACATATTTCTATCTGTAAATATTTTAAATACATTATTATTCGGTGAAGGTGTGTGATACATTTTATTACGTCAATTCTGTGAACCATACTAACCTCGAAAACAAGGGAGAGGCCTTAATTTTACAGTGGTAAGTATTAAGTGAGTAATAATAGTTATTAGTCTATATGACTATAAACCTAGACTGTAGAGGCCGAAGACCGTTGCGCTGGTCGGATCAGATCCGCACCACACTCGAGTCTAAGTTTCACGAAGCCATTCATACAGCCCATAACAGATCGAGGTGGCGCAGTATAATAAAAGCAAAAGTAATTCATGGAGGGGGTCACGGCCCTTAGCACTGAGGAGACCGACTTAGGAGAAGGATAGACTATAAAATAATTATTTAAGCTTGATAAAAATGATCTTACAAGAGAAGGAGACAGGGTGCAGCAGTTGGATCGCCAAGGGCTTAATCAACAGCAAATACTACTATTAGATCCACATCCACATCCATCCACATCAGCCTATATCAGTCCACTGCTGGACATAGGCCTCCCCTAATAAAGGGGGATATACTCATAATCCCCACGCTGGGCATGCGGGTTGGGGATCGCAGGGCACAGCTTCTCGCACCACCGACGCTGCTGCCCGTCGGTGGCCAGGGGATTTAGATGTGCCGATATAGGCCTTGCAATGCCGCAATCAGCCGGCCGCCAGAGCCCCGTTCGTTGTTTAGCAGGGTGCACTACGTGCAGGTGAGGTTAGCTTGGGTTCCGAAGATGGGTGTTGGAACCCCTTACACCCCTATAATAGAAGTATCAAATGATCACTTGTAATGATGTAATATACATTAAATCCCATAGACAAAAGCTGCGTTTAGTATTATCCAATTTTTAATTTTTTTCAACACGACTTTCTTTTTTACTTAAATAGATTTATTTTATAATTCTGGACACTATTACACAACATCATGTAACACCAAACTAAGCTGAGCTTGTGTTATGTATGAGCTTATGAGAACCACATGACCGATATTTATTAAATCTACATCTACACTAATATTATAAAGAGGAAGCATTTAATTGTTTGTTTGTTTGTTTGCATTGAATAGGCTCCGAAACTACCGGATCGATTAAAAAAAATCTTTCACCGTTGGGTAGCTACACTATCCCCGGGCGTTATAGGCTATATTATATTTCCAAAAAATTAGGGTTCCTTACTAAAATTTCAATAATGTAACCCGAGGTGTAAAAAAATGACTTAAAAAAATCCTTACATCGCGTGCGCTGCGATAACTAATGATGATAGAACAAAATAATGTACTACGACTATTTAGAACACACCATAATCTAAAAAAAGTGTCGCGACAGCATATGTCTAGCTATTATAGTTATATCACAATAAGTGTTAATTTATTTTAAAAATTTAATTGAACTGCCGGTACTGGAAAAGGCTTTTTATTTGTCACTCGGTATTAATCCTTATCCCAATAAATTACTTTATATTCAAGACTTTGTCAATAACTATATAAACTTTTAAACCATTCAATTCGGAAATTCCAATCAAAAGATATCACGAGTTTCAAAATGTAAGTATTTGAAAAAAGTTGCGTGGTCATGTCACCGCTTACCCCGCTCGACTAGCTAGGCAGCAAAGCGATGAAATAAACGTTACGGGGGTACGGAACATTGATATATTATATTGTTAGTATCGTAACTAGATGCGTAGTATCGGCCAAAATGCGTGTAGGCTCAGGCCTTGGCCATGGCCAAGATCCTCTCCTTACTTCATACAGTGGCCATCTTGACATCGACCGAGTGACACTTCCGCGAAATAGGCAAATAATGTGAAAAAATGAAAAAGTGCATTTCTTGAACTCAATTGCGTAAAGAATCACGCGGAATTACTTTTTTCATGAATATCTATACATTTTTTGCTAAAATTGCAGCAAATATTAAAGAAAATTTAGTTAAATAGTTCATGCCATGTAATGTTGCCAGCAAAAACATGTGTAGTTTTCCCGATTATTGTGGGAGATTTTGATAACGGATAAAATATTTGTTAGCTCTTAATTTCTTAAAATAATTCACAATTCATATAGTAGCAAACCACCTTGTTAACGTGTATATTTATATTATGGAACGCAATAAATGATTGAATATTGAGTATTGAGTATTGAGCATATTTAAGATCATTTCAAATAGATCACTCACTTCTATTGATAAATGCCATCATCCATGAAATTAAATTATTAACTCAAAGAAATAAAAGGAAGAACAGAAGACATTTGACGTTACATGCGATGGTTGAGTGATATTACGATCACTATTATATGTTGGCACAAAATAAAACACTTATTTTATTTCTACAGACAAAGTTTACTATTTCGATCTACTAATATGATTAGTGATAATATCACAAAGTTATGACGAACAGTTATTTTCTTAAACAATTCACTTTTTTACTAAATATGGTGGTAATAAATGATGACTGGAGAACAATTTGGACTCTATGAAAACGTAAAGCAGGCTAAAAGAAAAAACTAGACAGGTACTGTTTTAGTGACTGACAGTCACATGTAAGTTTTACTTCAGGGAAAATCTATAATCCTATCCTTCTTCCTACTAATATTATAGATGTGATGAAGATGGGATTAGAACCCGTGGCCTTCCCATAAATACTGGGAAACTATCAACTGCGCTACGTTGTACGTTGTTGTTATTGGTAAGGGGTTTATTATGTTACTTATTTCTAATAATCAATGATTTAAAAAATCTCATTCATTTTTGGGAAAAAGTCTAGATCAGGCAACATCGAGCTTTTTATTTCAAGCATTGTAGCTATCTCTATAAAATCAACTGCCATTCTCGAAGCAAACCAGTTTAAAAAATATATATTTAAATGTTTCCTTCAAAATGACAATTAGTTTCAAAGCTACGTCTTCGCCATCAATAAGTGGTTTAGTAGATTGTTTTACAAGGGACTAAACCATCCCATTATATACGAGGTTGTTATACTCCCGAGCTTAGCGAGGGAGGATGACAAGACCGAGTTATAATGGGTGGTTTTGGCCCGAGTAAAACACTCTACTTTTCACTTCGATTGCGAGAAAATAAAACAATTCCAAATTAGTCAATTTTCAGAAATTTTATTAAAAATTAAATGTGCAGTTAGAGCAATTTTGAATGTTTAGTGATATGTTTTTCCCGGGCAATTTTATTTCGGTTCTCTGTGATTGGGATGTGATAATATTTTGAGTTGATTGTTGTGGAGTAAAAGTTGGAGAGACTCGAATCATGCTTGAGTTTCCTGCATTATTAAGATCTGAGTGCGGCTTCAGCTGAGTTGACATATTCATCCAATCCCGCGATGTAGATGCTTGGGGTTCTGTAATGTTTGGTAGAATATTGATTCCTTCCATAATCCGCTGCGTGACGTGATACTTGTTTTGTATAGAGTCCTCTATATAACCTTCAGCCACTTGATCGGACCTCCATCCACCGTGGCGTTTTAATGTCGTTATATTCGCACCAGAGTCCGCCAACAGAGTCGCGGATGTTCTGCGGAAACAATGGCCCGTGTAGAGTTCCGGATTTGGTAAATTTAGATAAGTGGCAATATCTTTAGGCATGTTACCAAATTTATTTTTGCCTATGACTTGCCTTGTGCATTTACCATTTTGATAATTTAGAAAAAATCTTCTTGTTGAAACATTAGTGGGACGTAACTCCTGATAGGCTTTAACTATATTAAGGTATTCTCCACTGATGACAAATTTACGCTCTTTGTTTGTTTTCGTGTTCGGCAGACTCACAGCTTGTAGGTTTGTATCCGTTTCTACGTCTTCTAGCGTTATATTGGCAAGCTCTATTCCTCTGCATGCACCGCTGATTCCATAAATTAAAGCAACCTGTTGAACAAAAAAATAAGTGTGTTAATAATCGTAATAACTTAGGTACATAATTTAGGTATGTAGGTAGGTATCTATTTATTTAGTTTGAGTAGAGTACATAAGTAGGTTACCTTTGTTGCCAAGTATTGTTTATTTGGAGCGTTATTTAAAAATGTTTCGATTTCTTGTGTCGTCAAGACTTTAGATTTTTTTGCCTTGTATCCAGTGGACAATTTCTTCAGTAAAGCCGTTAAATTTACATATTTTTTAATATCGACGTCGTGTCTCGTTTTTAAGGTCATTCTTAACATTGAATATGTGCTCCAAAGAGTCGACGATTTGAATTTTTTCGATAATTCATCAAAATAAGTGAGAAAAACCCCTTCTGTAAAAGAATCCACACGTTTCTCATCTCTCCATTTCATAAAATTTTCGTAACTCTTTAAATATATTTCACGTGATTTTGTCGGCAACAGATTCATAATTATTTCTTTGCCCTTTTCTTCCATTTGCATATTAGCATCTTCACTATCACTTGATGACATTTTTCACGTTCACAACTTGAAAGTTAAAGTCAGGAAGTTAAACGTAAAAGTTTGTGATTTGGAATGAAGAAAATTCTAGAGATTTAGCGCCAATACCATCTTTTTTTTTAAATCTCTATACCTTCAATAACCCTCAACGAAACAGTTCGCATTCTACCGTGAAGGGAAGAATCAACCTTCATAAAACATCACCAAGACGGTTCTATTTTCAAAAAAAAAGATTGACGGAGCACCAAGAAGTCGAGTTTTTATATAAGAGAACGAATGCTTTGTACGGGCTGATGATTTTAGACAAAAATTAAAAAGAAAAAATACTTTTTAGCCCTAGGTATTAAACTCGAGTTTTAGGCCCGCTAAGCTACACTATTATGATACACTTTTTGAGCAAGAGAAGTGAAAACTATATTTTGACACTTGTTAAGGAGATTTGCATCTCTTGTTATATAACTCAATGGTACGGAAGGGATATCAATACTTATTATCAAGAAATAAAGGGTGTATGTGTGTGTGTAAAAAGTTATATTTTTGATTTTTTTATTAACTACCCGTGCGAAGCCGGGGCGGACCGCTAGTTACCTATATAATTTTTCCTATTACACGTATAATACACCCGGACGCAAGACAAATATGTACAGATATGGCAAACATTTGTCCCGCCGTGGGAATCGAACCCGCAACCTCCTGTGTCTCAGGCAGACCTTTGGCCACAGCGCCACAGAGGGGTCGTCAATACTATTATACCTTAAAAACTAATCGTTCGCCTACCTTTCATAACATAACAGTTTACAATGCTTCATATATTTGTTGAAGATGAGGTAAATCCAACGTGTAAGCACATATCGAGGAATGCTGCGATCTCCCATTTGTAGTGCTTTTCCTTTTCATTCCCAAAATCCATCGCTATCCCATCTTGTTTCTCCTTTTTATTTGCGTGTTCAATGGACGACGTTCATCCTCCCCTCCTGGGCCTCACGCTCCCTTCTTCTTCTTTTTCCATGGCGTTTCTAAGGATCGTCACCCGACTTCCCATCTGACAGTTCATCTAGGATGTGTCAAGCATTTCAACGACCACAGCACTACAAAATGGCATTTCACTCAAGGTCATACCAGATATGACCACACACTCCTCGACATATTCATATGGCGGACCTCCTTACCATACTTTCAAAACTCTTTGTTAGGACGTGATAGGTTGTACAGTTGGATAATTTTTGGATTTCACTTATGTCACTTTTGGTTCTGATTGATGATTGATTTTGATTTTGTTAATAGAGAAATTAAACGCTGCTGCCAGATTCTGTTATCTACATTACTTTTACGTGGGAAATTTATGTTTTTCTTATAATGTAGGTACTAGAACAACAACCTCAGCCTTTAACAGTCTACTGCATCAACACTAACAACAACACCAGTCTATATTAGTCCACTGCTGGACATATGCCTCCCCTAATAAGTAGGGGGATATGCCCATAATCCCCACGCTGAGCATGCGGGTTGGGGATCGCAGCGCACAACTTCTCGCACCACCGACGCTGCTACCCGTCGGCAGCCAGGGTATTTAGCTATGCCGGTGTTAGGCTGCGCTATGCCGCAATCAGCCGGCCGCCAGAGCCCAGTTTGTTATCTAACAGATTGCACCACGGGCATTATAGATTGGGTTCCGAAGATGAAAGTTGGAATCCCTTATCAAAAAAACGTGGCTTTGGCGGCCGGCTGATTTTGGCGTAGTGCAGGGCGTAGTGGCGTAGACAGGCACGGGGGTCTCATTGTTTTGGTTCCTATTTGCGTTGGTGAAGGTCCCAATAATATTTTTCTCATATAACTTCCATGTACAGACAGCTATCGGTTACATTTTTATTATAAGTTTAATTAAAAACAGTTTGAGTTTTCTATTCTATTCAATTTTGTATTTTTAACTTTCCATCTTATAGAAACTGGTTGAGGAAGCTGATGAAGGAAGAAACACGGACGAAGGCGGCTGGCATACCGACTTCACATCCCAAACCCGAGCCGAAAGAGGTTATACCAACCTGAAAATAAAAAATATTCAAAAATAAAGTAGAGGTCTTTATAGTCTAAATAGAAACGTTGCCAACCAACGCTTTGCACTTTTCAGTTCAGAGTGCCTAGTGCGAGTTTGTTTACCAGATAGAGCGCGTTTGCGTTTACGCAAAGAAGATCGGTCAGTTTCATACAACCTGTGACCTGAGCCATAGCAATATGAGCCATTTTGCCATATGAGCCATTTAGCCATATGAGCCATTTTTGACCATAAAATGTCGCGTCTAGAAATAACCTATATCTTAATTGATAGTTCTTATTGCAGGATATCATGTGCAATTCAAAGTATTTTTTTATTAAAGCCGGACAATTTTGCGGGGATTTATTTTATACTTTAAGGTTAGGATACGTTATGATAGGACGTACTGCGATCAATATTTTATTAAAAATTTACTAAGTATTCCGGCTTTAATAGATAAAGTTATAATTTCAATAATCCATTTTAAAGAATAATTTTACTCAATAAGCATCGATTCCATAAAGGAGCTGTGAAAAAAAGAAGAAACTTCCAGATTCCAGAGCGTTAGCGAGGGAATCAAAAGAGCACGAGGCGAGGTGAAAAATCTTTGCACTCGTGTGCACCACGTAACTTTTCATCCTACCTCAGCGAGAAAATGACTAAATGTAAAAAAAAATACAAACATACAGGTTCGGAGTTTTTAACAAATAAAAAAATGTTGTATGATAAATTCGGCACCATGGAGGTAGAAGTTTAAGACGTTTTAATTCACAAACTTTGAGCACACGATGTGCTAAATTCAATTTTTTTTATACTCTAACGGATCTTCTTCTTCCTCTTCGTATGAGCTAGTGACCAACTCTGGTGTCGGAGTTTTTAGGCCGCCCGAAGGCCTCCGACATGGCTTAACGACTGAAAAAACGGGACAAACATCTTAACGTGCCTTCCAAAGCACGGAAGCGCTCAAATTTAAATGTCACTAAACGGTCACCCATCCTAGTAGTGATCGGGCGTAGTGTTGCTTAACCAAGGTGATCTGTTAAGAACACCGAAGCAAACCACGCCACGAGCGCTCTAGCGGATAAAAACGGCTTTTGCACTCAGATAGCGATGAGCAAAAATACTCTTTCCGAAATGGGGGGATGAAAATAAATAAAATAAGGTTGTAATATGAAAAAAAAAGACTTGTGGCACTCGGGGACTGCCGCGGTAAAGCTATTGCATAGCATTTTGTATCAACTTATGCAATTATAATTATTTATTTATTTTATTTATGCAGTATTTCTTTTTCTTTGATATTAATTCAAGTTACACTTTTTGAGCGTGGTGACCGATAAGAAAACATTTTTTTTTCTTTTATTAATTAAAAATACGTCTAGTTGCACGCACACAAACACCGTGTCGAAGACTGCCGAAAAGAAACGACGTTAGACAATGCACAACCTTCAAGCCACACCTCCGTGCCCGTCGGAGTGGGGGCGTGAGGTTTTTTTTCGTTACGGAATTTCTGGATTCGGTCCCCGCGCTCAAGGCCCTCGATAGAAGCTATGCAATAGCTTAAAAACTGGAAGACAATATAGTAAACTTACCAAGATTGGCTTGTTGTTACTTGTAACTACCAGGGGGCCACCGGAGTCACCTCTGCAGGTGCTCTTGCCACCGAGTCCACTGGTGCATATGTTCGTGCTGTGTAGGTTAATAGGGAACGAGAGACGACATACAGCATTCGAGATGATGTTCAGCTCAACGAAGCTAAGGCCTTGATTATTTGCGATTGCACCATCTGGGAGGCGGAAAATACTTGGGTTAGTGCTTAATTAATATTCAATAATAACATCCCAAATGGACTTATGACAGTTGCATGTAACTTAATCATTCTTAAGTACCTTCATATGAATGTTTAATGCCCGAAAAGAATTAATAGAAAGTTCGAATCCCAAATGTTTTAAATTTTATTATTCAGCAAATACATTACGTACTTACCTACTTATCAGAAGTATAAGAACTTATTATGCCAGAGACGCTATTAACCCGATATTCAATAAGATTTATCCTTCAGTCAACAGTACTTTTTGACCGAAAGTAACTCTACAGTAAAATTACCAGACAGAACCTTCTACCCATCGAGATAAATCAATTCTTTTAGCTAATCGAAATTTATAAGTTAGTTGAGGTTTAAACAGCATGAGGTGTTTATGTGTATGCGTTTCAAGATTGTCATTGACAGCAGCAGCAATCGCCATCGATTGGCCAAAAATAAAACAATTACTGTAGATAACATAGAAAATTGAGCATAAAATATGTCTTAACATTTCTAGAAATGATTTTATGGTAAATTAACCTTAATAAAAAATTCACGGATTGATTTGTTGATATGGGATAAAAAAAACCGGTAGGTCCCATTTGTTCTATAGAACATGACGTCATCGAATAGAATAAGATATTTTTTTATTATTTTGTTCTATGGAACATGTAATACTTTTATTTCTCAAATTGTTCTATGGGACAAGGTACATAAAACCTCTAGGTTATCTTTAAAACATAAAGCCTGAAATATTAATTGCTCTTGTGTTATTTTTCTTCGACGCAATCAGCACAGTTCACATAAATCTCCGGTGATGTTCCTTCAGGCACACTTCAGGTTCATATTATTGGTGAGGGTTGTCGTTTAAATTTTTTTGTGAACTGGTGATAGGCACAAAAATTATCGTGAGACTGAGAATCCTCTATATAATCTGGAGAGTCCTCCTGTTGCTTCTTACGAATATGCATTTTTCGATTTTTAAGATTCTTTTGTAGGATTATTTGACCCAGGCAGATGTTTGATCAATGATAAGACGGTATTATTGTCATTATCAGTGTCATTTAGCTTCTCATGGAAGATTTGGGGAAAATGTGATTCCCATTTTGTTCTGTGGCATGAAACTCTGGCGTAAAGCTAGTATGTAGTTCTATGGAAAAAAATAGGGAAGAAAATGTATCATTTAGTTCGATGACGTCATGTTCCATAGAACAAATGGGACCTACCCAAAAAAACATCAATCATGTTGTTTGAAAGAAAAATTAAATTAAAATATAGATTATTATCCTCTGCGGCGCAGTGGGCGAAGGCCCGCCTGAGATGTAGAAGGTTGCGGGTTCGATTCCCTACGATTCTGCTACAGAGGGCGGAACCAACCGCACTGCGTACCTTGCCCGGATGCTGCCTCTGTTTTTGACGCTTGAACCAGCTGTTACCGTCACTGCACAACGGCTATCGGATCAGGTACGAGCCATCCAACGATTGAAATTGTTGGATGATTCGGTACTTGACCGGCTTCGCGCTGAAAGTGATCAAGTAGCTGACCACTCGCAGCGGGTCCTGGCTGCCGCTCTGCTGGTTACGACAACTCCGTTACCGGTAACGACGCAGCCGGACGCCGCTGCTGACGACGTCGACTACGAGATCACCAGCGTGACAAACCAGGCAAATGAGCAATTGAGGAGGACTTTGGAGGATGCGATTTTATCGTACCGGTCCGCACCTCTCGATGAAAGACCGCGTTTGCCTCGCTTGCCCACTCACAGACGAAACTTAGCTGTAATGGAGGCCTTGAATCCTTTGTTGGTCCCTTATCTAGAGACGAGCGAAAGACTAGCTGATACCCATTCGATCCTTTACTGCGGAGCCGTGGCGGCGTGTCGTGTTGCTCGTGTCAAGTTCCCAAACTCCACGCGAGCACCACGACCTGTCGATAAAATTCCAGCTTGGCAAGTACGGATCGAACGGCGGATCGGTAAATTCAGGACCCTCATTGCAAAGCTAAGTTGCTTCAGAGAGGGCAATACCCGCCCTCGAGTGATGCGTTTTGTGACACAGGCCTTCGCTGGGACTGATACTCGGCCCCAAGATTATATGGCATGTATCACAGAACGCATTGACTTTCTGAAGCAGAAAATCTCTGCTTGGGCGAGCCGCATTCGTAGGTATCGAGAACCTGTGGACCGATATTGGCAGAATCGAAACTTCCAAAGTGACCAGAGGAAGGTGTACCGAAACTGGGAGAAACCTGACAAATGTGTGATGGACGGGCGTGTACCGGATGCTGATACCAAGAATAATTTCTGGCGCAGCATCTGGTCTATGCCCATCCAGCACACGGAGGGAGATTGGATGGATGTGGTGAGTAGAGAGTGTGAACCAATCGAAACCATGGGGGCTGTTGAGATTACCCCCATATATGTCAGATTTGCAATCCGTTCGGCCCATAACTGGAAAAGTCCTGGACCGGACGGGTTGCATAACTTCTGGCTGAAGTGGTTTCGATGTTCACACTCTGTACTCGCCACACAATTTCAAGAAGCCCTCGAGCTTGGGTCTCTGCCAAGTTTCATGACGACTGGAGTCACCTTCCCGCTCCACAAATCTGGTAGTACCGCGGAAGCAAAGAACTACAGACCCATCACGTGCCTACCTACCATCTACAAGCTCCTTACGTCCATTCTGACCGTAAAAATTAATGCGCACATAGTTGCAAATAATATTTTGGCTCCTGCTCAGAATGGATGTAGGGTTGAGTCCCGTGGTACTAAGGAGCTTCTCCTCATTGACATGACCATTAGCCAGCAGATCAGGCGCAGCAAGGGGAACCTCTACGCTGCATGGATAGACTACAAGAAGGCCTATGATTCGGTGCCTCATACATGGCTGGAGAGGATCTTAGAGTTGTATAAAATTGATGCAACTTTGAGATCCTTCTTAGGTACATGCATGAGACAGTGGATCACAGTTCTTCGTCATCCAGGTAGCGGACGGGATCCCTCTGCTCCGCAAGATCTGATTCGCATAGAGCGGGGTATATTCCAGGGCGACAGTCTGAGTCCCCTATGGTTCTGCCTGGCACTGAATCCTCTTAGTACTCTGCTAAAGGATTCTAGGAGGGCTAGGCTATCGACTTCAGAGAGAGTGTGGTATCGTTTCTCACCTGTTGTACATGGATGACCTCAAACTTTTCGCGCCGAGAAAACCAGAGCTGCTGACTCTGTTGAATATCACACAGATATTCAGCAGTGCCATCAGCATGGAGTTCGGTGTCGAGAAGTGTGCGGTCATGCAAGTACAGCGGGGGAAAGTTGTAAATACTACAAACTTGCAGCTTTCCGATACGATATCCCTCAGATCTCTTTCCGATATCGAAACCTACAAATATCTCGGTATGTCAGAAGCGTTAGGTATAGTAGACAGAGACATAAAACAGTCAGTGAAGGAGCGATTCTTTTGCCGCCTGACTAAAGTACTCAATAGTCTTTTGTCGGGTGGTAACAAGGTTCGGGCCTTCAACGGCTGGGTTATGCCTCTGCTGATCTTGACCTTTGGCATATTGAGATGGACTCAAACTGAACTTGACGCCCTTGACTGTAAGGTTCGTCAACTTCTTACGACACACAGAATGCGACATCCACGCTCGTCGGTAATGAGGATGTACATCCCGCGGAAATGTGGAGGTCGGGGCTTTTTAAATGCCAAGACCCTCCATAACCGCGAGGTGTGCAGCCTCAGAGAATACTTCCTCCATGCCGACAGTGAGATGCATCGTGATGTTGTAGCAGTTGATAAGAACTTTACCCCGCTCTCACTGACTAAGGAGAACTGGCACAAACCTATGGTGCTGAGTGCCCTTGACCGCAAGATCGTATGGGAGAGTAAGGAGCTGCACGGACGGTTCTACAAAGCCCTTACAGGGCCTGATGTAGACCTACTCGCATCCGTGAACTGGCTACGTTTCGGTGACCTCTTTGGGGAAACCGAAGGTTTCGTCTGTGCGATTATGGATGAGGTAATAAAGACGAACAACTACCGAAGGTATATCATGAAGGATGGAACCGTTGACATTTGCAGAGGTTGTCATCGTCCCGGTGAATCCCTCAGACATATACTTTCGGGTTGCTCGCACCTCGTTAACACTGAATACTTGCACAGACACAATCAAGTAGCCAAGATCATCCATCAGCAGCTTGCTCTCCAATACGACCTTGTCGGCCCAGAGGTTCCGTACTATAAGTACGCACCGGTGCCAGTTCTCGAAAATGGTCGTGCTACGCTCTACTGGGACCGCTCTATCATCACGGACAGGACTATTCTAGCGAATAAACCTGATATCGTCCTGGTAGACCGGTCGGAACGCCGGGCGATACTTGTTGACATCACCATCCCACATGACGCTAATCTCGTGAAGGCCGAGAAGGACAAGCTTAGCAAGTACCTTGACTTGGCACACGAGATTACCGCTATGTGGGATGTCGACTCAACAATTATCGTTCCGATAGTCGTTTCAGTGAACGGTCTGATAGCGAAGAGCCTTGACCAATACCTTAAGAGGCTCTCGCTAGGCAGCTGGATCAAGGGTCAGATACAGAAAGAGGCTCTCCTGGACACGGCACGCATTGTGCGGAGGTTCCTCTCTCTGCAGCCCTAGCCACCGACCGTTTGAGCCCTGCCCCGCGGTCGGTGGTCCACCATTTTGGATATATTTTTTACTATAATGTTTTTTTATATTATTTTTGTACATAGTAGATTAATAATTATGTTTTAAATTTTATAGTAAAAAATGTATTTTTTATGAGTTTTAAAATGAATAAAGTGTCATAATAATAATAATAATTACTATTAGTTGTAAGGCCGAAACCAGATGCCACTGCCCTCTCTCCAACAAAGTTTTCGTTGAGGTCAGCTCCAGATGGTAGAGAAATAGGTGCGATTACATCTGAAACAGATAATAATATATTTGATAGTATTAGTCAATAAACAATAAAAATTGTAGGTATTACCTAACGCTCAAAGGGAGTTATAGGTTCCAACACTCTTTGGAACCCAAGTCAACCTAACCAAGAAACGGAGTTCTGGCGGCCGGCTGATTGCGGCATAGTTAGATTTTACAGTAGGTACTCCTAGCAGTTGTCATTGCACGCCATTATAGGTCATCCAAAGGCATTTAGAGAATTATCTTAGTCTATGAAATTTTTAAGGTATCCTCAATAGATTTTCGTAATGAGCAATATCTGAAGACATCCATAATGGGGAAAAAAGTTGTTAAGGTGTTTGTATATTTTTGTTTTTTTTTCTATGAAATTTGTTGTAGCAGTGGTCCTAGCAGAAAAATATGGATTGACATATGTATTTTTCCCGTGGGATAATGAGACCACCAGAATCACCAGATGAGTATCAAAATTAATCTGTTTACATAACACCACTACTTGCAATCACCCGCTCGCTAGACATTTATACACGGTAAACGGAAAAGCGGTGGCCAGTTCTTACGATTAAAAGATGTTCAGAAGAGGCATCTGAAAAGATGTAATTGAACCATCCCGTTGGGAGACTCTTGCTAAGAATCGTCTGGGATGGAGACGTTGTGTGTAGAAGAAGGTATATGCGTTTGAAGATGACAGTAGGCGAGAACTTGTCATAAAACGAGACCAACTCAAAAGTGAACCGCCTTCAAACATTATATTTTAACGTGTGCTGTTTGCACATTCTGTTATGAACATTCTAAGCCAACATAGGATATATCAGTCACTTAAGGGCAAAGCATCCAAACACTTAGGAAAAAACGTAAAAACCAGTCACCGAAGCCGAAAACGGCTAGGTTGATTATATGCTGATTATAGCAATACCTCTAAAACACGGGAGAGCCCTTCTTTTTGAAGTGGATTTATAATTATAGACTACCTCTATAATACAGGCTTAATAAAAAGATCTTACCGGATGAAGTGACGGGGCTCGGCAAACGGATCACACCAATATCGTTGCGGATTAAAATAGGATTCCACTGTTGATGCGTGATGACATTAGAGGTTTGGATCCTTGTGCCGCCGGTGAACAAAGTCACGGATCCAAGCACCACCTCCACTGAGCTGCCTTGGTTTCTTCCATCGTACCAACAGTGAGCTGCTGTGGCGATGACTGTGCCCGAGAGTAGAGAACCACCGCAAACTCCTCTTCCAGTAATGCCTACAAAACTTGTGATGGAACCAACCTAAAAAGTAGAATCATTTAGGTAAATGCTCGCTTGCTGCAAAGTTTTACTTGATATATTTGTAAAATATTGTAAATTAAGGCGTATTCAAATGTTGTGTAAATTACCTGGTAAGGGAACTGACCAATCTCTGCCAAGTTACCACCAACGATTCTAGTAGAAGGATCCCTAGCTGCTTTTAATTCTGCTTCGTAGATTTCTTCTGCCAATGGAATCGCTACATTTTGGATGTAGCCGTAAGCTGAATGCTGCACCGGTGCAATTGTGTTTGCATTGGCCACAGCAACAAGAGCAAGAACCACAAGGACCTTCATCGTTGTCATGTTTCACAGCACAATGATCTGAATACCTACAAGTACCATATTTATATAACGTTCAAATTTTATTAGGTATTACTGATATAAGTATCATAAATTACGTTATTACAAATTAGTAATTAGCTAATCTTGTTTTATAAAAGATTATTAATTTATATAGTCAGCAACAAAAGCAGATTGCGACTTAAGATTTTGTAAACTGCTACAATTCTGTAACTTAGTAGTAGTCTTTCTTGTAGTCTTACATAAATGATCATGCCCAATTTGAAGATTTTCCGTGAATTTTTGTCATTTGGTTTAAGCCTTAATTTAAGAGTAATTTAAAATTACATCGATTCTAAAACACAACTTTTGTCGCTAACCGTACAGTCCGTACTAAGATTATCCACGACCATGCCCTCACGTATATTGATAAGATTGCTAAAAGTTGGCTCTGTCTGTAGGTACTTATTACATAGTCAAAGATTTTCAATAACCCAGGAATGACAAACCATCAATTTAACTTGGTTTATAGCATCAATATATACTGTTACTGTCTGTTATTGTCCTTTATCTTGATGGTTTAGAGTTTTGAGAAACAAATCTAGGAATTCAAATACGCACAAGTCAAATTCACTCTTCTTCCTTTATTTTTAATAACGTCAGGTGATAATCTTGTAATTATCTTATCGATTGAATAAATTCGTAAAAAAAATTACATTAAGCATTCTATTTTCAAATTATGTATATGACTAAAAATCTAGCCCAGGCCAAGGAAATCAATAACACTTTTGGAACAAAACTTATAATGGCGTCAATTGCAATTATTTTGCACATATGTGTTTTTGGATAAACTTCAGGAACGAAGTGACACGGGAATATCCATTGGGTAAGCTTTTATCACATCCACGTGGTGACCCAAATGATGCTATACCAATCTGAAAAAAAAAAACATATTTTCTACATAATAAGTAACCCAAAATATTCGGCCCTATCTATATGAAAATTAAAAGTAACATACAGTGATTCAGTATGTATTGTTCTACTCAAAAGCTTATAAGACCACGTGCTATTCAGTCTGTCTTACTAAGACTGTCTTACTGACTAATTAGTCTAGCCTAAGATCGACTTAGTGGCTTACTCTTATACTACGCTCTTTAAGACAGACAGAATACCGCGTGATCTAATGTCTTTATTCTTTTATGTTCATAAAAAAAATTGGTTACTATTGATAAATAAATAGTAGAAAGACTATGAAAGATAAAAATGGATGTTTTTACCAAAATAGATTTTCCTTTCTTCTTTAGAGCAAGAGGACCACCCGAGTCACCGCTGCAGATTGCCACATGCCCGGATGAACTATTACCGCTAGTGCAAATATTACTTGAGGTGATGATCCCAGGGTAAGTAACAGAGCATTCTTCGTTAGAGATCACAGTTAGGGCTACCTTGCTCAAAACTTGGTCACTCTGGACTGGGATTACTGCAAAAAAAAATTAAAACCGACTTAATAATTAATATAAAATATTACACTGTACTAAATAAAGAGAAATAAACGATAATAT
The DNA here is from genome assembly GCA_951804965.1 of Horisme vitalbata. Classification (NCBI taxonomy): domain Eukaryota; kingdom Metazoa; phylum Arthropoda; class Insecta; order Lepidoptera; family Geometridae; genus Horisme; species Horisme vitalbata. The sequence continues at coordinate 8,704,862 of OX638102.1, forward strand.
AATAATAATAATATAATCATTTATTCCATCAACTTACTGTGGATATATACCTTACAAAGCTAGAAACAGTAATGCAGTAACATTGCAGTTAGTCACTGTAATAGAACCTACTATGTGTGAGATTGATGCCTACGATAGATTTGTGAAAAATCTGTGTTACAGGTCACCAGGTTCTCATTCAGCGGTAATAATGCAGTAAATACGTTACGATAGATAGTCTAGTGCAGATAATATTCAGATAAAGTAAAAACAAAAGGAATAACTTTGAAAATAATTAAAACTATATATATAGGGTTAAACTCGCCATTGTACAGACAGCGTCAGAGTCTGGTAACCCCCCTAGTTAACGTTAGTAGGTTCAAACCGTCGCTGTGTCGGTCGTGGATCTCGAACTTTTTGCACAAATGTGTGTTTTATAAACCTTCTCCTCCTTGCTTAGGGATATTTAATTTCGTCCATATATCAATATGAGACGATGGAGTGGCGGTTATAACACTCGACATTAATCTATACGTTATAAGAGTACTGGGTTCAAATCCCTCAATGCCTTAATGTATTTTGTTTTTTTTATTTTCGTTACTAACACAATGGACTACGTTTTAAGTGTAGTAGGTAAGTTACCTAGTTATTTAAATTCAGGTAAAATAATAAAACAATTTTCAAAAGTTATAACAAATTTATTAAAACACCATTTAACATAACGCAATATAGATAGTTATTACTTATTTTTTAGAATTTTCAATAATGTTTTAAATGATAGAATAATACTTAATTTACCCATATAAGATTAACGAGTGAACAGACATGTTAACATTGGAACAGGTTATACTTGCCGTATAAAATCCAATAAACAATTTAGATCACTCGCAAATACTTACTCTGGTATTTTATCTATTATTGAAAACATTATATATCGTAATATTTATTAATACCGAATGGGATGGATGTCTTTCACTAAAAATAATTTGTCAAAGCCTTCTTTTCATTTGGGTAACCAAAGTCCGCCCAAAACCACTGCGACGCATCAGTTCTTAGGACCTCCTGTTGCAGGTGGACAACACTTCACTCGTGTCCCAATTAGGACAAATTGACCCCACATATGCTCACACATTCTCCACATATTTAAATCTGGACTTTTAGATGACCAATGCTGTGGTGATTATGCCCGTCTGCGAAGCGAGCCAATTGGTCAGAATTCGCGAACGATGGACCACGCAGTTATCATGAACTAAATACACTGTTCCTTCTGGACGCTTATCCACTGCTTGCATTGTTCAAAGCATTATTTCTTGCACAACTGGCCAATTATGCGTCCACTCACTTCAACAATTTCTCCTAGTCCCATTGATGACATCCATCACCAATTACCTGAAAATAAAAACACAATATCATAAACGTATGACTGTGTATATATAATATAAAAGGGAATAGGTTTACAAAGCACATTGTTTATGATAATCCTACTTATAATTGTCATACCACTTACCTAATGTTATTCTGCCATTTCCTCTTACATTTGATGGGTTGTAGCGTTCCGAAATGTTATTTTGCAAAACGCACTCTTTAGCTCAGTTTTTCGGTGTGATAAGTATGCACAATTATTTTTCATAAACAAAATCAATAACACACACCCAAGACGAAACAAGTAACCTTTTGTTCTGAACTATCATTTAATACACAACTACCCTCAATAGTCCAGTGCTGCACAGAATAATTTTAAGTATTTGCGCACTACCCTGATAAACAAATGAAAAAATTACTAGCTGACGCATCCATTCATACCTAGACAAAATAATAAACGTATAATGTAACTTAAAATTTCGTCGTGATTGCCAATCGCTACGATAGCTCAGTTGGTTAGAGCGTCTCATTCATAAACTGGTGTGAATAAATTGCTGGTTCGATCCCCCAGCCAAGTATAAATATTTTTGTATAAGATTTTGGCCATTTGAATATGGTAAGCCTCCACGGCAGCAGTTTAAATTTATACTTGAAAGGGGTATACCAGATCGTGACGCTGTGTGTACATAGCATTTAAGTAAATTTATTCCTGTATTATGTTTTCGTGTACAATAAAAAATTAAAGAACTATATAGATAAGTAAAAAGCAATAACAATTCGTTTCTAAACATGCTACTTATTTATTAAAATAGCGTAATACTATTATATGGATTAAGTATGTAGATAGCACCATAATGTCACCAAGTCAGTATTTGACTTGACTTGGTGACAATAGAGTTCACCTCAGGAGTAGGTATAGGCTTACGTATAAATAATAAAAATACATAAGTCTACAATTGGCGGACAAATCGTATACAATACATAAAAAAGTACATACAGTCGAACATAAAACCACCTTTTTATGAAGTCGGTAAAAAAATACATGGGAAGTCTGTGCAAATTTTATTTCTTATGGTTCTTTTACATCATCATCGTCAGCGAATACCTTGTAGTCCATTGCTGGACATAGGCCTCCCTTACTGAGCGCTTTTGCGCCCTGTCCTCAGCTTTAAGTATCCAGCTTCTACCAGCAACCTTTCGATTTGTAAGTTTCTTGATACCAGTGTGTTGATTGAGAAAAATAATGAGGCAGCTTTACCAGTCCTTAACATAGTCAACTCACCAACGAAACATTCATATAAATACCCTCGAGAGCAATGAATCCGGGTCACTCAAAGAATCCAAAAAATCTCGGAAAGTAAGAATGCTAGGTTAATGCAATAAATTTTATTTAATAGACAATTTAATACTCCTTAAATGAAAGTTAAAAAAATATGAGTCACCATACATTTTATTTACACAAAATTACATAAAGAAAAAAAACTGCTGATCTCTCCTTAAAACAAAAATAGGAAACATGAAATTTTTGAACTTTATGACGATTTTCTTGAATTTCAATACTTCGTATTACCTCCTCGTGCTTCCATTACTGCGTTTACGCGGTTTGGCATGCTGTACACCAAGTTCCTTATACGATTTTGGGGAATATTCTCCCATTCCTCTGTGAGAGCAATTTTGAGCTCAGGAAGCGTGATTGGGGGAGGGTTTCGTTGTTTTACGCATCTCCCTAGCTCGTCCCAAGCATGCTCGATCGGGTTGATATCCGGGCTGCGCGCTGGCCACTCCATACAAGTAATGTTCATCTCTTGAAGGTAGTCATTCACAATCCTACCTGTATGAGGTCGGGCATTGTCATGCATAAATATAGCATCCTCACCCAAATTGACCATAAATGGACCAACGTGTTCGTTGAGGATTTCTTCCACATATCTTACGCTAGTTAAAGAGCCGTTTTCTATGATCACCAGCTCTGTGCGACTTTCAGAGGAAATTCCGGCCCACACAAGTACAGACCCACCACCGTAGGCTACTTTTTCTTCGATGCATGCTTGCTTGAATCTTTCCCCTGGTCTTCTATACACTCTGTGTCTTCCATCGTGCTTGTAGAGCATAAATTTTGATTCGTCGGAGAACATAACTTTCGACCAATCTTCAATACTCCAATTTACGTGGTTCTGGGCATATCTTAGTCTTGAAATTCGATGGCCACGCTCCAGTTTAGGGCCGTTTGCAGGTCTAAGGGGTTTTAAGTTAGATTCAGCAAGCCGACGTCTGTCCTGTCCATGCACTTGGGTTACTTCCTCCGAGGCGTCGAAACTGATTTGTGAGTTCAGTTCCTGTGAGAAAGCGATTTCGAAGCATGGTGTTCACCAAGTATCGGTCTTCTCGTGCTGTGGTACACCTAGTTCTGCCCGTTCCTGGTCTGCGTAGGTTAGAACCAGTTTCTTCGTAACGTCGGAGAACTCTTTGTACTGTTGACAGCGACACACCGACAGTCCTGGCTGTATCGCGCTGACTCCGGCCGGTTTCCACCAATGTAAGTATTCTGGTGCATTCTTCAAGTGTAAGCGACATGATTTCAGCTTGAATAATGAATATTGAGCACTATCAACCTGGTTTATGTACCAACATAAATGACAGATTACAAACAAAAGCAAAAACAAATCCTGTAATTTCGTAGTTCCATCTTCGACAGTGTTCCCTTTTCAAATTTGTTTTTTTTATGATATAACTTTACAATAACTAAGAAGTTTTAATACTTTCATTTAAGGAGTATTAAATTGTCTATTAAATACAATTTATTGCATTAACCTAGCATTCTTACTTTCCGAGATTTTTTGGATTCTTTGAGTGACCCGGATTCATTGCTCTCGAGTGTATAACAAGACCGTATACTTACGTTCACCAGTTCTTCCAAAACCAGAAGCTAAGACTGATGCTCCCACAAAATTTTTGAATACATCGCATTTAGATGGCAGAGCAATCGGGGCGATGGTTTCTATAATTATAAGATTTTGATGGCTAAAATAATTTCCTAAATAAGCTTTTGCCGACGGCTCCGCTCGCGTGGTACCGGGATGAAAAGTAGCAATAATTAACATAGGCTACTTTTATTATATATATATATATTATTAATACACAATATTTAGCATTTATATCATTATTGTGATTATTTTTTCATCATCGTTATGAACTTGCAGTCGGTTTTTTTTTTTTGTTAGAAATCTTACAGATAGTTATAAAAACTGTAAGTGATTAGACACTACAGAACGCCAATAAAAAGAAAGAAAGTAAAAATAAAACATATTCACGCAATACTTTGCGTAAAATGATAGTGACTATTAAGTTTAATAAAAAAAAACGAATTCAGGAAGAAAGTTATAAACTTGTAGCGCACTTATTCAATAAGGCACATGACTTTAGCAGCACATTTAAAGTATTTGCATTTTCAATTCTAACAATTTCAATATTGGTAGAAAAGGAAGCATCATCTATCGATGTAGAGCCCTAATTTATTATGTTCTTGTCATTGAGAGCTAGTTACAGTAGGCCTGTTTACAAAGCTGTTTGTTTTATGATGCTTGAAGATGGAACTCGCACATGGTCCACCTGATGTTAACTGGTAACCATTACTTACAACAAAGTATTTCTTCATAGGCTACCCATGTTTGAAACGTGCCCTACAATGCAAAGCCCTGCTTCCATCGACTAAAGGCATGAAGATGTTAAGCCTCATATGCGTGTGATTTCACTGGCATCCACATCCTATAAATCGAACACAATAATGCTTTTTCACGGTATAAATAGGCTATTCTCCAGATGAGCCCTTCATATAGAACTCTTCTTATGAAATTGCATCTTCTTGAATTCTAATTACATTGAAACTCAAGTTTCTATATAATTTTTTCAGTTTTCAATACAATTCACAACTCGAATACAACTCAGGAATAGATTGGCCTCTGATCATTGTTGTTAAATACGGGCCTTAGAACCGTTCAATCCATCTCAGATTCTGTTGACCTTTAAATAACTGTCATCACTCATCACATCTATATCACACTTCACAGTATCACACTTCACACTAATATTATAAATGCGAAAGTTTGTGAGTATAATAAATAATAAAATAAACAGGTTAACATCATCCATGTTAACCTGAGGTTTGAAAAACATATCACGACTTCAATAAGCAAATGTTTTTATTAACTCAAAACTTTATACAATATTAGACAATATTTAAATGAAGAATTACGAATACAACTTATCGAATCTTTAGTTCTCTCTAATTTAAACTATTTAGATACAGTCATTGGCCCTAGGTTACTTGCTCGCACACAACGCGTTATACAAAGAGTACAAAATGCATGCGCTCGATTTTGTTTTAAAATACAATTACCACCTAGAAGCCATGTAACGCCATTCTTAAATCAACACTCAATTGTAAGAATGAATGCCCGGCAAAAATGACATCTAGCTTGCTTACTTTTTGGTGTACTTAAATATAATTCGCCCAAATATTTGCGTGAGAGATTGACGTTGATCTAAAACACTAAAACTTTACGTAAGTGCTCGAAACAGCTTTCCACACAACAACTCGCTCTGCTTCTTTTAGAGGCAGATTCCGGTACGCTGCATCCAAGTGCTGGAATAACATCCCACCACCGATTCGTGATCTAAATAATATACAGGGGTGTAGACACAAATTAAAAATATTCCTTACCAGCCATCAGGAAGCTACTGGACTTCTAAAAAATGAAGTATCGATTTTATAGGTAAAATTAACTTACGCTAAAACGCTGCTTGGTTTATCAGAACCGGTTGTCCTACTTAATTTTATTTGGATTGAGTATTTGAGGACTCAGTTTCTTCCTACCTAACTAGGTACCTTTTATTTTATTTTTTTATACCAAATTATCTATTATATTATCTATTACACAGGTATGTGACAGGCAGGCATCCGTGATTTCTTTTCACTTTTGGTTCCAACGGAAGATCAGCGTTGTGTTGACATGACGCAACAAATGCTGAGTTGGAACGCCTTTTTGTGATAACGACATTTGTGGCGTACTATGCCTAGGTCCGAGAGACACACTTTTTATGTTTATTTATTGTTAAGGGTATTTTAGTGTGAGTGTGTTTTTCTTTCTTTATATAAGTTCCCTTGACAATGTTGTTGTCACAAATAAATGCTTTTTCTTTCTTTCTTTCTTTTTGTTACTCTTTCACGCGTAAACTACTGAACGGATTTGAATGAAACTTGGAATATACATAGTTTATGACCTGGATTAACACATAGACTACTTTTTTATCCGGGTACCACGCGAGCGAAGCCGCGGGCGGAAGCTAGTAGTTTTTAAAGTCACAGAATAAATTTGTAAATGCCTTGTGTCAGTCATCAATCATGCTTATTTACACCTACTGTACCACTTATAATCATTAAGCTTATTTTGAGTGACGAGAAGTTTGCTAAAGATAAAGTTATAGTTAATTTTTCTTTGTTCGCTAATTTTGTAAAATTACATATTTATACAATAATATACTCACTAGAGAAATTAACAGGGTTCGGTAAATAAACCATAGCCACATCATTTGCTGCCTTTGCTGGATCCCAGTCTGGGTGTGTGTAGACCTCAGAAGTGTTAATCCTTGTACCTCCAGAGAATATCTCTGCTGACCCAAGTACTACTGTCATGGATGTGCCGCGGTGAAGTCCGTCCAACCAGCAGTGTGCCGCTGTGACAACTCTGTCTTTGCTGATGAGAGAACCACCGCAAATCGTGATCCCAGTTAGGTTCAATAGTGATATTATTAGTCCTGCCTAGAAAATGTACGACCTATGCTCAAATACTTGATATAGATGTTCCGTCACTGTTACAAACACGGTCTCACTACACATGGAAAAAAAAACATAATCCGTGTGCGTGATCATCATCATTATCATCATTTCCCTGCCCTTATCCCACTTTAGGTGGGTTCGTCACAACATGTTTTATTTCTTCATCAAATCCTATCAGCTCGCTCGCGTATTAATTACCCAGATAAAAAATTGCCTATTTTATATCTGACCTGGAAAAACTATTTTTTGTGCGAAAAATCAGCTCAGTCTATTCAAGTAAGTAGTTTTGGCGTAGCAAGACATTATGCATATTTTTCACTAGGTTTTTTTTATCAAACTTGATTCAGTCAGTAATATAAAATGATTTTAATGTTTGAAACATGCAATTTCAGTTAATATTGCAAAGGTTTCTCTGTTCACTTTACAACACATAAGCGGTCTAGCTTTGATCATACCCCTCATATTATCATACTAGCTGACCCGCTCGCAACTTCGTTTGCGTTTATACTCTTTTTTTACGTATGTCTTTTCATGTGAAATGTTTCCCAAGTCCGGTAATTTGACACGAAACCCTAAATATGAATGGAATAAAAAGTACCCACATATTACTACATTACCTACCCCGTAATGTAGTAATATGTAGGTACCTTTTCCCGTTCCCGCTCTCACTCCTGGTTCCGTTCCTGTTTCCGTTGGCAACCCGTCGCCAAGTTAACAGCCGGTATAGGTATGATGAAATTGTATATGCCTAACTCTTGATTATGATTATGGTTACCCATGCAAACTTTCATCACATAAATCACCCTCTTTAAGTTTCATTTTCGCTATAAAAAGCAGCAAGTCCTTCTCCAAGGTCCCACCCATGGTTCAGCGCTTTAGGCGTTTCTTTATTTTCGTTAGTCTCTATGAAAAATCTCAAGTCTTTATGTAAAAAAAAACTTTCTATCCCAGTGGTATTCAAATATCCAAGAACAAATGAATGAAATTGAATTTTCGAATTCTAATCCGATTTAAATATTATTTTTTATTTGGCATTCCAATTTTAAAGAGTATCGCATTGCACCAAGCTTTTAAGGCTCCCCCACACAGGTGTGTTATCATCGGCGATAATATCGCATGCGTTATTGCGATAATGCGTCCCAATTCCTTGCACATAATTGCGTAATCGCAGCAGTATGTAACTTTTTAGCCGTCCTAATACATAATATACTAAAATTCTACAGATCTCACACTACGCGCAACTATCAAAGGCATTGAAAATGTAATTTAGAAATAAAGCACACAATAAAATTTTACTATAATGTACTGACGAAAAAGTGAACGGAGCGCAAAGTGGCTTTGCGCGTAAAGGCCCTTCTACTGCCTACAGTTTTTGTCCGTCTGTCTCCGAAGATGGCTCAAGCTGTAGCTTAATTCAATCTCGAGATATCATTTTTTTACGTTTCTTGAATAGCAAGCTCAAAAAGTAATTGGGAAATCTCGATCCAGCGAAAATGGTTGAATTTTGACAAATTTTGCAAAATCTTAAAAAGTTACCACCCGATTTTGGAAATTCAAATTGCACTTTGAAGCTCTCTGGCAGACGCAAATATTGACATAATTATGACCGATCACTTTATTCACCTACACATCTTTTTTTAATGCACGTGACGAATTTACTTTCAATGTATGGAGTTTCAAAAATGTGACGAATTCACTTTAAGGCAAATGTACAACAACCTCTCTCATATCTGCGAAACTACAGGCAAATATCAAAATTTCATGATTTGGGGCACTATACTCGATCAGAAAAACTTAAACATTTTCAATATTTGCACATAGGATATTACGATATATTCTGTTATATTGTCTGATATTATCGCCGATAATAAGCCTTTATGTGAGAACAACGTTTTTTGAATAAATTTGGAATGAGTTTTTAAACACGACAGTGTCAAAATAAAATGGCATAACATGTGTCACTAAGGAGTATTGATATCAACTTCGATGCAAATCACCCCTAATATAACTTTCTACCCCATTTTAACCCCGTTAGGCGATAAATTTCAATAATATACGATACACGTCTTTCAACAATTTTGTTAAAGAATATTTATGCAAAATTTGAAGTAGATTGGACCAAGGAATCACGTTGTTCCATACAAACTTTGCCCATGTTTTTCACCCCTTTAGGGGTAGAATCTCGAAAAATCCTTTCTTATCGGATGCCTACGTCATACAAAGAACACGCCCTCCAAGTTTCAGGTCTCTATGATCAGCGGTTTAGGCTGTGCGTTGATCCGTCAGTCATTCAGGACAAAGGATTTTATAAGTATAGAAAACGCTCCATTAAAGTATTTTTCAAAAACTTGGTATGCGGTCTTTTACTATTTAATATTCAAAGTGTTCTGACGAAGTTTCAAGAAAATCAGGCCACGCGTTAAGATTTTCCCATACAAACTTTACCACCCCATTGCAACCCCCTTGAGGACTATTTCAAATTTTCAATGACACCAATCTTCATTGATTGTAAGGAATAATATATGTCCCAGGTTTCAAGTTTCTAAGTTCAAGGAATAAGATTTTTCATAAAAACATTTTTACCCCTTTTACTTTTTACCCAAAATCGTTTCTTAGTGAGCGCCTACACCCTACAAAGAATACTTGTGCCAAATTTCAGATCTGTAGACCCTGTAGTTTCTGAGATTTTGTGATGAGTTTGTCAGTGAGTGAGTGAGGATACTTCTCTTTTATATATATAGAGATACTCATTTATCTTACCTGATACTTGAAGTGGACTATATCAGCTACTTTACCTCCTACAATTCTTGGCATCAAATACTTCATTTCTTCTTCCATAAATACTTCCTCTGCTCGAGGTATGCCGATATTTTCTATGTATCCATAAGCATTATGCCCTGGAACTTGGCTGATTTTACTGGCATTTTTCGCGCGTATAAAGTTAAAAAGAACAAAAACAACAAGTGTGAAAAGTGGAACAGACTTCATTACTGAGTATATGAAAATGTCTTGGTTATCAAAATTTTGTACCTTTATACTTTTTCAAAATACCTTTTCAGTTTCATGTAAATTAATACTAAAATAACTGATTAAAAACGGGTTATCTAACAATCGTGGTGTTTAAGTAAACGATGAAATTAATTGTAACTGCTGCAGGTTCAAAGAATGTGACAGTTATATCTTTATCATGTTGAACGCAACGCGTTTTTCTACAAAAAAATTGCACTAAAATTTATCACATTGCGCATTGGTACAAGTTTATTGGTAAGAAAACGTGATAGAATCAAAATTATATTATTGCTGAACCTTTGAATTGTTATTTTCTAGGCCGTGAAGTTTTGCTATTTTGCCTAACTACATTCTGTGAAAATCACTCATATCTTAAAAAATGTTGAATAGTGCGAGCAAGAGGGAGGTTTCACATATATCGTCACCTTAATCCTCTTCAATATCCTTTTTGATTGCTTTTTCCATTTCGATATCTTTTTTGAATGTTTTTTCAACTTCGATACCTACCCTCTTTGAGACAGGACAACGTCTGTCGGGTCAGCTAGTAAAATATAAACTTTTCAGTCAGAATTTGCAACAAAAACAAGAAACACCAGTATATGTAAACAGTTTATGATTTTTTACATCTTTAATTGAATTCATTTACATGTGCTGGTTGAAGAAATCCATGAAGGAAGTTACACGGGCAAAGGCAGCGGGTAGGTTAGCTTCGCAGCCAAAAACGGAACCGAAGGATGTAATACCAATCTGTAAAAACGGAATTGTTATTATTATCGATTTTTGGAATTTAGGTCCTACAGTTAACAAAAAAAAGTAAATTGTATGAAATTTTTGTCTATTTTTTTAGCATCTTATCATCGTCATCAATAATCTAAAGAAATCTCCTGTCACCATCGAGATATTTATACTTTTGAGTGAAAAACGAGGAGAAAAAGTTTCTGCACTCTGCACACGCTGTCAATTGCGGGGGCTTTGAACACTTTTCAAGCAACTTAAGGTCTAAATTAGTGCAAATTTGGCTTTTTTATATTTATGTCAAATACGCTTGGACGATTTTTGACAGTATTCACTTGATCACTCTATATATTCTGGCTATTTTTTTGTATGAATTATATAATAAATCATTTAACCATCGTTCGTATTTCAAACAGAACGAAATTTATTATTTTGTCGTTACTGTATGGTATGATATATTTAAAATCTTAGATTTTTAGATTCCAAGTCTAAATATGTAACTATATTGTTTATGTATAACATTTAGATTTAATCTAAATACTTTTATTATTTAGTCTTCGAAGATCTCGATTTTAAATCATCAGTGCGATCAATAACATCATTTCTGAAGAGGTAGGTACGAAGTGCGCCGGGTCAGCTAGTATGAAATAATATCTAGGTTCCTAAGCACCTAAGGTAAGCATTGTATGAAAAGTACCTACATTATCAGCTTTGCGAATTGGACTTGTAACCTGTCTTTTGACTACTTATTCCGACTAACTTTTGAGCATGTACCGAACGTTTTTGGACTATAACTACTCGTACACAAGTTTGCGAACAGAACAATATTAAAAAAATATCATCATCATATATCAGTCCATTGCTGGAAAGATACCTCCCTTGATGAGCGCCCTGTCCTCAGCTCAAAGCATCCAACTTCTACTACTGGTAGCCTTTCGCAGATCGTCACTCCACCTGGCCAGAGGGCGTCCTACGTTTAGTGAGCCACGCTTTCAAAATTATAGAGGAAATCATAAAGTGTAATGTTTCTTACCAAGATAGGCTTTCCGTTCCTGGAAACAGTAAGCGGGCCACCAGAGTCACCACCACACGTTCCAACGCCACCAATACCGCTGGTGCAAATGTTGGAGTTCTGAATGATGAGAGGGAAACTGAACGAGCAAATGCTGTTGGTGATCACGTTTAGTCTCACGTGGCTCAGAACTTGGTTGGTGGAAATACCGGCAGCTGAAAAAAAGATTATAGTATTTAAAATTGTATCTAGCTATATGGCAAATTCTACTTACCTGGACATTGCAAGGGATGAGTGATGTTTTCATTCACGGATCCCCATTATGTCGACGACGACCTCTGTGGCAAAGAAGGCCCGCTTGACACAGAAGTTTGCAAATTCGATTCCCGCCGCGAGACAAATGTTTATTTCATTTACAAATATTTGTCTCAGGCCTAGGTGTTTTCTATGTATATTGTATTGTATGTATCAGTAATGAAGGTCCCATAATTTTGGGGCAAGATGACGTGGTAATGTCTGCAATAATATTATTATATTATGTGTTTATTATGTACTCAATGGACAAGTAATGGAGATCCGTGAATAAATACTCAATGGATCCCATTAATGTAGATAAGTGATGATACGGCCTGAAAAATAAAATGCCATAACCGATTTTCCAAATATACCATTTTCCTGAGATAAAATTCACAGCTTTCTTGGCTGACTCCTGTCAGTCAATATTGGCAGAAGGTGAGAAGATAAATCGATAAGGAAAATCACTTCTCAGTAAAAAGCGGTACGAGATAAAACATTGGTATAGCAGGGAATCAAAACAAAGTGCCACATGGATGAAAGTGGTTCTCTTTAGTTATTATACTAATATGGATTTACTCATTTTCATTGAAAAACGGGAACTTTTAATTTTAACATCTTTTAATTTACAACTCATTTTAACAAAATTCCTGATCCACTCAATCAGTTGTTGGTGATTATATTTTTTTAATTTGTTACCCAAATATCTCTACTCTACTGAATTGGAGTTATTTTGAAAATATCCAGTGTTTTTATTTTGTCGAGCCATTATTGTCACATTATGTTTTTGGAAAACAAATTCCCTCTTAAATATATAATGAATTATCCATAAATATACCTGTTTTAAATTTTAAACTACATGCACCATATATTTATATTTATTTATTTATTTTACTTTAACTAAAACGGTTATACAACCAATTATATTAATGAAAGAAAAATTATATCTAAAACTTATTTACATTTTTAATGAAGTTAGGTAGGCACTAAACAAACGGTAATTTAAAAATATTATTAATAAGTAGGTCAAAGAATAAAAAAAAAAGCCAGAATCTCAAGCATTCCATCAAAACCACCGTCTGTACCATGTTAAAATCAAATATACACTGTGAAACTACAGGCACAAGAGGCTTATTATCTTCATGCCTCAAGATGGACGTTCGTAGAGCACGATCCAAAAAAAAACGTGATCTACGATGTCATGTTTTGTGATAGGTAATGGTTACCACTTAACATCAGATGGACCATGTGCTTGTTCCAATCAAGTACCATAAAAAAATTGTAAAACCAGAGTCTTCATCAGGGTCAGGAAAGCTCTCCCTGCGGCTCGTCTAGCACTAAAGAGACGCAACGCCGTAGGTGCTTTCTCTGTTATAAAAGTACGTGAAAATTCCCGTTTTCCAATATGAGAAAGTGGTTCTAGTACAATAATATAAATAATTGATTTACCATCAGAGGTCTTTCCGAAGCCTGAGGCGATGGCAGAGTCACCAACGTAATCTTCAAAGAGTTGTGATCCAGTGGGTAGAGGAATAGGTCCGATGGTGTCTGAAAGTGAATTGTTATGTATATTTTTGGTAAAAAAAACAATTAAAAATAAACTAAATACTCCGTTACCTACTTCCAACCCAACTTGACCTGAAGATTTTTACCTTCATCAATTCACATCAACTGCTTAGCTAAATAGTATTTTATTGATAATTTTGGCTTTGAAATTAGATAGATATTTTATTTATTAGGTAAATTTTTAACAAAACTCTGGTCAGTAATGTCCTAAAAACCTATGTAAGGTTTGCCTAGACACTAGGTTCTCGATAAAAACAAATAAAATTACCTACAGAATGAGAAAAACAACCAGGCCGGGAAGGGAACATAATACAAAGTAAAAGTAACATTGGCACGTGAAAAGCGACTTGGTCTATTATATAATAATATATTTTATAAATTTTGTTGAATAGTATATTTTAATAGGTATAATTTAGTTGTTTTTTAATATGTTGTATATCTAGTATAGGTAGGTAATTAGTTTTTGTATTATAAGCACCACTGCTCAATTATTTTAATTATATTCATTCCACTCTTGGTTGTCTGGAAGAAATCGCTTTAAGCGATAAGACCACCCATTGTACCTACATTACTATTTCATTTCTCTGTTTTTGTAAATTTTTGGTATTTATTGGTGTTGTGTGCAAAAAGGAGTTCATCTACCTATATATCTATCTTGACCTGTCCGTGGTGCACCCTGCTATATAACGCAGCGTCGATTGTGTGAGATGCGTACTCTGCGATACCCAACCCGCTTGCCCAGCGTGGGGATTATGAGCATATCACCCTTCGTATAGGGGAGGTCAATGTCCAGCAGTGAACTGAATAGGCTGGTGATGATGATGATAAAATTATAATTATGATAACGTAATCTGCATACAAATACCTGATATTTGACTAACGAATTGTGATATTATGAAATGTATGTAAATATTGACTTGAACTTACCTATTCAAATTTTATTTTCAATGACTATTATTTGACTATAAGTATGACATCCTCTTGTCTCCTATTTATTATTATTGTACCCAATTGGGTCTATAAGGATCTTAAAAGCTGTAAACACATGATCTTTACATTATGGAACGCAATAAATGATTGAGTATTGAGTATCTATTAAAAACCTATTACAGCCTTCATAAAGACTTACTTGGTCTACCAGAGTTGGTCATTAGCTCATACGAAGAAGAAGAAGAAGACTTACTTGAGAAATGAACAATGTGTGGCAGGTAGATGACTGCAACATCATTACGCGCCAGAGAAGGATTCCAGTTAGGGTGCATAACAACGACGCTGCTATCCAACCTGGTACCGCCAGAGAAGAGGGTTACAGTTCCAAGGACGGTAGTGATCCTCCAAGCCTGGGTCTGTCCGTCGAACCAGCAGTGAGCTGCTGTGATGACTTTCTCAGCACTGACCAGGGAACCACCGCAGACAGCGGTCCCGTCAGAACCGACAAGGCTTATAAGGAGACCAGCCTGCAACATAATTTTAACTTAGGTACAAAAATTGAATTTCATTAATTTGAACGAAATTTTTCAATCAGTGCGTCCTACCCGTCATGACATACATAGCCGAAACGTGGACACTCACAGTACGGCTAGTCTACCAGTTTAAAGTCGCTTAGCGAGCTATGGAACGAGCTATGCTGGGAGTTTCACTGAAGGATAGAATCCGTAATAGTATATCCGACATAGAACTAAAGTTGTCGACATAGCTCAGAGAATTAGCAAGCTGAAGTGGCAGTGGGCTGGCCATATCTGCCGAAGAACCGATAACCGTTGGGGTAAACGAGTTTTTGAGTGGAGGCCGCTGCTCGGCAAACGTAGTGTAGGACTCCCTCCGGCCAGGTGGAGTGACGATCAGCGAAAGGCTAGAAGCTGGATGCGTCGAGCTCAGGACAGGGCGCAATGGCGCTCATTAGGGGAGGCCTATGTCCAGCAGTGGACTACTATATGCTGATGATGATGATGATGATGAGGATGACATGACTCCCCAGGGCTCGAAAACATCAAAAGCTATCTTTTTAGGACCACTTTCAAGCAAATTAGCTAGTTAGCTTGAAAATGCCTAATTTGGTTGTCTATAGTCATCATCATCATCATCGGCCTATGCGTCTATTGCAGACGATATAAGCAGTGTCCGTGGTTTCAGCGAAAAATTTTTTTTATGGCTATATAGCCCTATACGAGTGCACAGGACGGGCGCATTTAATGCAGGTATATGCTGCAACGGACGGCGGGGGGTTCGTGACTCTGGCATGCCGTCTCGTTCTTTTGTGCGCTAACGAGGTAAACCAGGTCTGGTCGTGATGTTTTTGACCGTCGCGCAAGCATTTTTTCGTTTAGTTTATGTGGTCTATGTTAAATGAGGACATGTCACGCTTTGCGCAGTCCTTATAACGGAGTAAACGTCTTCCCACAGCTCTCTTGGCATCCAAAATTTCACCAAGCAGAACTCGTCTTGGCAGGCGAGATTCGTCCATTCTATGTACGTGTCCTAGCCATCGCAAGCGTCTCTCTTTGAGCACACAGGTAAAACTGGGCAGATGGGCGATCTCAAGAACTCTTTCGTTCGTCATTTTGTCCTCCCAGCGTTAAGCCGACGTTCCTGTTTAGCATATGATGTCCATGTCTCGGTCCCATACAAGAGTATGCTAAGAACGCAAGCCTGGTAAACAAGGACCTTGGTCTTTACGGTGAGGTGTTTGTTATCCCATACCCTTGTACGAAGTCTTCCGAACATGGACGAGGCTTTGCCTATGCGAAGATCTATTTCTACGTATAGAGACAGGTTGTTCGCCACTGTTGAGCCCAGGTAACAGAAACTGTCAACAACCTCCAGGGTAGTGGCGTCCAGTGTAATTAAAGGTTTTTCTAGACTGCCCTGAGCCAAGACATCAGTCTTTTTAACATTTATAATAATAGAATATAATAGAAAATAGATCACAAGCCTTTGAAAAGTTGATAATCATATTTTGAAGCTCGTAGTGTGTGGGAGCAACAAAAGCTGTATCATCAGCAAACAGAATTGTGTCAACAAGAACATTATAGCGAGAACGTGGTGTTACTCTTAGGTGGGTGAAGTTGAAAAGCCTACCGTCTTTTCTTATATGGGGATTAATTCCGCTTTGGTACCCATTAAAAGCTGTTTTAAGAAGCAAAGAAAAGAATATGCCAAAAAGTGTTGGGGCTAGGACACAGCCTTGGCGGACACCTCTGCGTACTGGAAAAGACTCCGATGCACGCCTGTCCTTAAAAAACCTTACCAGGCTCAAAAGATGGACAGCCTATTGAAGTGAATGCTTTGTCGAATGCTACGAAAGCAATAAAGACCCCGATGTACAAATCATATCCACAGTCGAACGACCTAATAGTATGAAATAAAGTATCTGCTATATTCAGAGGTAATCGTTGGTTAGTGCCTTTTCGAGATGTAGTTGTAGGTTTTGGGTAGGAAATAAACCTTGAAAATAATGTACCTAAGTAAATAAAAAAAAAATTGAGCTTACTTGGTTTTTAATGATAGACAAGAGAAGACATTACTAAAAATCTGAATATTAACCCCAACCCGCATGCCACGCGTGGAGATTACCTATAATCTTATCCCTTCTTATATTGGAGGCTTGTGTCCAGCAGAGACCTGGGTGCCGTGAGAGTTTTTTTACCAGCTTGATCACGTTTACGTTTACGCAAATTTATATGGAATCGAGGTAGTGGCATCTAATGAGAAACAGGTGGTACTGACTCCATTCCACACTTTGCGTAAACGCAAACGCTGGTAAAAAAACTCGCACTAGGCACCCTGCATAGTCTGGTGATGGTTTTGAACTCAAATTTTAACATGTGATGAATTGTCTATTTTTCGCATACAAAATTTTTGCTTTTTTAAACCCTTGTTTATCCCACTGCTGGACAAAGATTCAGCTTAGTAATTTAGAAATGCTATTTCAGAATTTATATTGTCACGAATAAGCTAGTATCTCGATTTTTTTTTGTTACAAAATGGTATCCAGTAGAAGAGGAGTGAATATGGGAAAATGTTATAAAAGTTACAGTAGGTAACGTTGTGGATGAAAAAAGCCCAAAATTCGAAGTTTGGGAAGAACTTGAGGGAGGCCTATGCTAAAAAGCAAAACAATCTGCAAATTGATGTCTAATTTTAAGTATCATGAAACTTTTATAATGATAATAAAGGCGGATCCATCACAACAAAGCAAAATAATAATACCTGGTATACATATTGCCCAACACCAGCAGGGACGCCACCAACGATCCTGGATGCCGCGTTCCTTTCCTCAGCCTGACGGATCCTTTCCGCTTCTGGGACACCGATGTTTTTCAGGTAGCCATAAGCAGTAGTATCTTGGATTACTGACTTCCCTTCAGTGCAAGCGATGCTTGACAACGCGAAAAGAGCTACTACAAGAAAGGTCCTCATTTTGATGGCTTCAGACTGAGTGAGGTAATCATGGTTTTCCTTCGCATTTATAGACTAGAAGACTG
Organism: Horisme vitalbata; assembly: GCA_951804965.1. NCBI lineage: Eukaryota > Metazoa > Arthropoda > Insecta > Lepidoptera > Geometridae > Horisme > Horisme vitalbata. The sequence goes on from OX638102.1 coordinate 8,723,139, forward strand.
ATAAATGATAAACTATGACGTGAAGGTTGATAAAGATAATTAGGATTAGGACGTAGTAGGATTTCTGATGGAATCATGATTGGAGTATCTTTTATATATGTCTTATAGTTTTGGTTGTTTCAATAAGAATCTTGTTAGTAATATATCACAGTAGAAATAAGAGCAGGTCTACTTCTGTGACTCGGCAGAGTCACACGACTGAATCGCGCTTTGTGACAGTAAAAATACCACAACATGACAGTCGCTCTTCAGAGAAGCGCGACGTTGCTAGACAACTATGACACGCGATTGTAAAGGGATTAAGCAGAGCTGCAACTGCTGTAATATGTAGGCATCTGCTGTTGTAGCGCTGCTGCCGCACGACTGAATAGCCTACTGTAAAAACGCTCTAAGAAGTGGCATGGCCAAAAAGTGAACTAAACATCCTGCATTTTTTTTAAAATGACGTAAACCTACTAAAATTAATAATTAATATCAACGGGATGATCACGGAAGGAACTCATGGCGCATGCAACTGCGTCGAAATCTCGGGAAACAACAAAATTCACAAATCATCGTAAATATCCCGTTGATATTCATAATTATGTTCACAACCATGATAGTTTCAAAAGTTATATCTACTAAAATTAGTAAATGAAACACTCAAAACATTTTATTCTGAAAAAATGTTTAAGGTTTTCAAATAACTGTTTCAGCCATAGTTATACCTGCCTCCACAGTTTTAGCCAATAGTTATACCTACCTCCTTTTGCTTCGTTCACGTGGTACATAACCGTAAAGTATTACCCTTACGTTTTAAGAAAACCAGACCAACCATCCCTCAGGAATAGAACCTTTTTACTGGAAAGGTACCATAATTATTTTTTGTCCAACGTTATGATCGGTTGAGGCGCGAGAGCGTAACAAACAAACAAACTTCCATGCGCATTTTTAGTACTAGTTAGAATTTATCAATAAAAAATGGATTTTACCTTATGTTTAATCATTAGGTATTTACTTAATACCATAAAAATATAAACTATCATATAAATCTCAAAATATGGTTTCGGTGGAGCTGATTATTATAAGACGAATTATGATAATAATTTATCAAAGTGTGCTTACCTGCTTACGATAGCATCTAGATAAAATAATAATTGATGAATCAACGTAAATGAGGTCTGATAATACAAGGTTGAAAATCAAGCTACTTATATGAGTCCAAGTCCATGAAACTGACTATACCTACTACCTACACTACAGTTCAGTTTTATAGGACTATTATTTCCTCATCAGTATAAAAGGATTATATGTATGCAGCAGTTGATATTTATTGTTTTCAGCAAATTGTTTGCTCAAAAATGTAAATTTCAGGGTGTCAAAAAGACTTGTTTACACAAAACAACAACCATTTGCAATCAACCTCGATAAACAATTTAAGGATTAGCACATTTATAAATTGATTATTTTAACTGATAACTATACGTAATTACTTAGGTACTTGATAATTGAATTGAAAATGTTAAAATATTTTTCATGTTTTTTCTAGGAATTTCATTGTTTTAAACATCATCTGTGATAGTGATGTCTAGTCTTGCGTTTCAAATTCAAACTGAGTTTTCAATTTAAAAACAGGACCTGACTGAAGACTGGACGACTGGACTTATGAACCGTACTACGTTGCCTCATATTATTATGAACGTTATACTTGATACTGGCGAAATTGTGGAAACCATCCCGGAAGCCAATTAATAAAGAAGTGAATAGTTTCTATGTATTTCTATGAAACACTTTGCAGACACGTCACTTGTTAAGTATTTCAAAGAAATACATAGAAACCAGCAAAAGCAACCAGTAGGTAGTGATGCGGTGACATACCTGCTCCTGCTGTCTGCAGTCAGCTACTGAAGGTATTATTAGAGGTACCTAATTGAAACCAATGTATTTGTTTATCTAAATAATTTTAAAATGCAGGACGTTATCACACAGCATCATGTAGCCCCAAACTAAGCAGTGCTTGTAAATATTATGGGAAGCACATTATATACAATTTTTTTTGTAAATATATACATGTCATACAATAAAACACCCAGACCCAGAACAAATATCTGCAGAACAAGCAAACATTTGTCCCGCAGCGCGTATCGAACCTGCTATTTACCCGTATTTATATTTAATATGTACCTATTCTATGTATTTACAAATATATATAAGTATATATACACAAGCTCTGCTTACGTTAGGCTTATGTGAGGTGTGAAAATGTCTGGCATTTTATTGAAGAGTATACATACCTTAAAAGCTTCTCCAGATAGGTGCGTTATTATCGGTTGACAACACCGGATGCGTTATTGCGATAATACGTCCAAATGCACACAACTACGTTTATATCGTGCGATAATTATATTTTTTATTCTTGTTTTTGCCAGGTTTTTATTTATCACGTCATTGCTATAATGCGGGATCGCATCTGTCATGTGTCTTAAGAACACATATTGGAATATCGCAGCTAACGGAGGAACGCAGGTATCCAACTGATATTACGTCTTTATTATAAAATAGTGATTAAATAGTGTACTAAATACAGAAATCACAATAACGCATCAGGTAATATGGACGGACATTAACGCGCCTATGTGGGAGAGCCTTTAATCACGTTTTATTTTAATTATAACTAGCAAACGGTAAAGCTTAAACAGTTACGTAACCGACACAAGAATTACTGTTGAAAATTATTATAAAAGGTAGGTACAATACAGTAGCTTTAAGGTTCAAATTATACTATTAGCCGCGTCCTTCAGCCACCTCGGCACAGAGCGTCATATCCGAGGCCCGCAGTCAACATGTAGTACCTACGCTCGAGGACGAGATTCTCACAACAAGGAGTAGGTACGCTCAGCTGCTAGAGCAAAATTGTGTTCAGCACTCAAAGTACTATAGGTTCGTTCTATTTCATATAGAACAAGATATAAAGAGATGAAATTAATTTTAGTTGGATAAAGCCTTGTTATCTTTAGATAGTTTTAACTAGTTTTAGCGATAAAGAGATTCTAGCACAATGTTTTAGTAAGCAGTAGTTGAGTTCTTTGTGAAGGGCTCACCCGGCGAAGTACTATCATCATGCCTATTCTGCCTTGAAGCAGCATCGCTGTGTTTGGGTGTGAAGGGCGTGGTTGCTGGTGAAATTACAGGCTCATCATCTTCATGTCTCAAGTTGAAGGGCTATGCATCGTGGAGCACGTTTCAAATATGCATGAACAACAAAGCAATACTTTGATAAAGTTATTAGTTATTTACCACTTAACATAAACAACGTCTGCCGTCTTTTCAGTGGCAAAAGGTATAATTTAGTTAGAACTTAGTTCCGTCTTAGTTGCACTAAGTTTGCATTTAGGTACATAGTTTGCATATTATTTAATCATCATCGTCAGCCTACAGACTACCGCTGGACACAGGCGCACCATAGTGAGCGCCATTGCACCATGCCGCCATTGCATTGCATCAACCCTCATTTTAAAATAAATACACAGTAGAATCGACTAAAAACTTCATTTCATCAAGTTTGTTTTCAGAACACATACTCTGCGAGAGCATATGATTTTACGTACTTGATAAAACTTCCATGTATTATGTAAGCTTATTCTGTAAATTGCTATTTAATTATACATCAATACAATATTTTACGATTAAAAATCACGGCATCAACTGTTTGCTAACCGTTGATGCAAAACCAGCATAGTTTGGAAGAGCATCCGTGGCCCATAGAGAAAATAATACTCCATTCGTGGCCTTACCGTGACTGTGTGTAAACAAAAAAATATATTGACTATAAAAAAATATAAAAGATAAAAAGATAAAAAGATGAAAGATAAAAGATATTTATTTGCTTAAAAACACGTGTAAAATAGGATGAAGTGTACAAAAGTTAAGATATGACACAACATGCTTGACCTGTAGCGGTATTGCAAAAATATAGGAAACATAATTATCTTGTATTGACATAAATCAAGCGATCAATATATATATTCTTTCTCGTCACCGTGTTAACTGAATATAATTTAAAGTAGAAGTCAAAATACCCTATTCGAGTCGTTGTGTAATTTTTCTCCTTTTCTAATAAATATAGTATCTTACGGTGAAGGTACATTAGAAGAATGATTTATGTCAATAAAAGGTAATTAAGTTTCCTATATTTTTTATAGTTCATTATATTTTTTGGTTGACTTTGCTTTAGGTCACCGGTGTTTGATGTTCTCTATGATTCGGACTCTCAAATCGTAGCCCCTCATATGATTTCATACATTGTCCCATAGTATGATATCAGCTGGGTACAAAACGTGGTCGAGGGCTCGGTTCCTGCTGTAATGCGCTTCTACAAACAATTTTCGGCTTCGCACAGGGGACTGTCACTCAAGCGCTCGCGCGGAACAACCCAATGATATTTGCTAGCCATTTAGTAAAGACCCCTACCACAATTACCTTTTTGCTTCTCCAGTCGCTGTTAACAAAATTGTGTGGAGCACAAGAAGGATCTGTTTACGCTGGCACGTCTGTTAAGTCTGAAGTCAGTCTTTAGTTATACTGACATTGTATTCAGATTCAATTCGCATACCGCTTCAGTTCAGCCATCTTCCTTTTTTTATATCTTTAAAATATGAAATGTATTATACATATATAAACCTAAGTTTCAAAATAAGGGGGTTGACAGTATCCTTTTAGAACAAAACGACTTGCGTTAACTTGCTATTCACCTGTGTTCTGTAACGCTGTGTACGCTGCGACAGTAAAACGATTTAATAAACCTGTTTTTTTATCAATTACTTTTTAATTTCTCTGTTTTTGTAAATTTTTGGTTTTAAATTAGTGTTGTGTGCAATAAAGAGTTCATCTATCTATCTAACTATCTAACAACATCCCCAGAAAACAAGGGATAAGGATATTTTATTTTTTCGGCCATTGAGTGAAACGTTAGTGAAACAGATGTATATAGAAAAAAATAATTTGTATCAAGTTAATTGACTCAGGCCAGACTTAGCGGAAATCAAGATAATGATAAATGATAAAGCGTCATCATCATCAGCCTATAGCAGTCCACTGCTGGACATAGGCCTCACCTAATGAGCGCCATTGCGCTCTGTCCTGAGCTCGACGCATCCAGTTTCTACCAGCAGCCTTTCGCAGATCGTCACCCCACCTGGCCGGAGGGCGTCCTACACTAAGTTTGCCGAGCCACGGTCTCCACTCAAGAACTCGTTTACCCCAAATGATAAATGATATTTATTGTCTGTGGAACTAGGTCTAATTACATTGATCTTATAGTTATTTGTGCATCTCTAGTCCAACCTACCGGGCTTACAAACAAAATGGTAAAAAAAACAATCAGAAATTATCTAAACACAATAACACATAATTTGATAGAGGTAATGAAGATATTCAACTAACGTGCTGAAAAGCATTATAGAACTTTGTAATTAATATTTTGACTTGTTTTTTAATTTGCGTCTATATCATTTATCTGCGAAACAACCGTTGAGAGCATTGAATAACGCTAGGAAGTCTTAGAAAACGGCACCAGAGCTTCCGAAAGCCGTGTGTCAAATAGAGATTCGATTAGTCTATGCGCACTCGAAACGGAGTGAGTAGTGGCGGGCTCAAACATTAATCGAATTTCGGTCTTCGCTAGGCGGACGATCAAGTATGCGTTAGTTCACATTACCAGACCTCTCGAGTCTCACTCGATACTCGTTGGATTGCCTGTTATACGATATGGTCTAGAGATGTCTGCTTCAAGTGATTGCAGTGAGTCAGGGGGCCGTAACTGAGAATCAGTGCAATGCGAATCAACGGATCGAGACATTCAATTCATTTACAATGCATCGTGGTTGGCTCGGATTGGAATGTTGTTGCAAACGTTAGAAGCATCCAGCATCTTACTAACTAATGACAATAGAATTTGTAGCTCTGAAATAGATCGTCATATATTAATTCCTGTTATCTTCTTTTGAGGCCTATTTTGTCCTGTAAAGAGACATTGTGGGAATAAACAAAACTAAAAAAAACTGAAAATGTTTATACAGTTGCAGTTTATTTTTAGCCACGGTGATTAACGTATGCTAATTAAATAGGCTCATCGTTTACATTAAACAGTGTGGAATTCTAACCTATGTGTTTATGAAAAAAAAATCCAAGGTATGGAATATTTTTTTTACCACACTGCCTGAAACATTTCACTTATTACATGAGTAGGCAAATAACTGCTGATGGTGAAATATTAAAAAGACCAATTCAGTAGACAGATGAAAAATCCTGAAAAGACACGCTAAACAAAAGAGCTGATGAGAATTTGGACGGGTTTAATTTATTTTTTTGGGCCATCGGGCGAAAAATTCATAGCTGTCGTTAAAAAGATGTGAAAAGAGGCGAAAATGTTCTCCAAGAGCGTTTTTTAGTTAGAGAAAAATGAAGTAAAATTGTCTGGGAGGCCATCACATTACTTTGTACGAAAATGGTTTGGTAAAGGAGAAAAGAATATAGGTGCCTTTTCTACATCGTGTTGGAAAATGTGATTTTCTTTACACGAACTGCATTACTTGCAAAATTTTAAGTGATCAAAAATAAACAAAGCAATTTATTTAGAATACCTTAATCATAAACTACATAAAAGTAGGAACTCTAGCCCTATAAACTGTAGACAACATATAGGTAAATTACTCATAGAATAAAATATAAAAAGAAAAAGAAGTACGCCTTGCTTGTAGAAGCTGGAAGCGTCGAGCTGAGAACAGGGTGCCATTACGCCCAGGGTGCCTAGTGCGAGTTTTTTTACCAGCTCGATCGCGTTTGCGTTTACGCAAATTTGTATGGAAAGGAGTCAGTACCACGCGTCTCTCTCTAGATGGCACTACCTCAATTCCATATAAATTTGCGTAAACGTAAACGCGATCGAGCTGGTAAAAAACTCCGCACTAGGCACCCTGGGCGTAATGGCGCTCATTGGGTGAGGAATATGTATTGATTCCAGGCTGATGATGGTGATGATGAAATAATCCTGTATTTTGGATTCAATAGAGTCATAAAAACAGTGGTCTAACTTATGCCAAGCCACATGTAGACAAACATTTAAAATACCCATGTCAACAAATATAACGTTTATTTTCTGGAGGGGCTTCGTGAGAGCGAAGATTTTGCATTAATGTGCACTTACCACCACTTTGGAGGAATTTTAAAACCTATTAATGTGTTGAAGGGATGTCCATTAGGGGGTTAAAACATTTCACCTCGTTTCTTGGTAATAGCCACATTAGAGATAATTAGATGCGGGTATGTGGATCCGGTATACCTAAGTCGAAGAACATTTTGGTTAAAATGAAGGTTTTATGGACTAAAGAATGGAATTGCAACTGAATTACTTTCTTACAGAATATCTTAGAGATTATTCAGTTAAGTACTAGCTTTCAGTACCTGCTCAGTCACATAACGTACAACATTTTAATAGTAATAATTCTGGACCTTACCACATAGCATCATAATATGATACCAAACTAAGCAGAACTTGTATTTTGGGAATCACATGACTGAAAGTATATTTAATACTTGTACCAGACTAGAGGCATAAATTTGCAGAACCCAAACATTTGTCTCACGGCGGGAATCGACCTGCACCCTTCCGCGTCTCAGGTAGACCTTTGCCTTCTTTGTCGCAGAGGTTATCAAATGCAATGATAAGATAGACGGTTGTCAGTATAGTCTAACACTAGAAATAAAGATATACTTGCTGTTCCTACTGTAAGGCTCCATAAAGTTAGTCAATCATTTACAGGGTATAACATACGTTTTTTTAACAAAATCCCAAATGACGTGATTAATTTATCTGTAAATATATTCAAAAATGTTGTTAAACATAACCTCTGTAATAAAGCTTATTATAACATTTCTGATTATGTAGATGACAAAAAGCTTGGGATGAAAATGTCTCCAAATCCCTCAAAACCAATGTAATAGTTAAGAAAAATAATTATTAAAGGCTAGCAAAGTTTCTTGCCAATTCTTCTCTGTTTGATCGCCGCGTCACGAATTGGTGTAAATTAAAAAAAATACGATTCAAAGTGTACTGTAATGTTCGTACTGGACAAAGAAATTTTCACTTTCAATTTCACTTTCACTTCTTATTCAATATTTTCTGGTATAGTTTTCCACAGATTCATCAGTAGGTACTTAACAAGTATAATATTGTTCATAATAATATGAGGCAACGTAGTACGGTTTATAAGTCCAGTGATCCAGTTTTCAGTCAGGTGCTTGTGCCATCGATAGGTATTTAAAATGAAGTCCAGTTCAGCCATAGTAATGGCGGCTATAACTCCAGTAAGAAAATTTCAGTCTAAATTCACGTTCATTCCTATATTATATAAGTGAAACTTATGGATGTAACTTTTATAACCGCTAAAATTAGTCTGACAGAAATCGACATACAAGTTAACTACATTTGAGATGAAACTTAAACACAATCAGTAATCAAAAATGAGCGCTAAAGCACGATGCGCGTGCTATTGTTGTCGTCGGAAAGATTACAGCGCGTCGTAAGCCCGGCTTAACTGCAGTTTAAACATAACTAGTCGATCGATCGGGTGATTGACAGTGAGGGGAATATAAACTGTTGAACAGTTTTGGATTGTTGTAATGGCAATAATAATAAGTGAATGTTTGTGTATGTATAGTTGTTCCCACTCAACTCAGCAAAGAATAAAAGGAGAATGCCGAGAACCCGTACCAATTGAGTCAAAACCGAACGTATCCCATAAAATTTATTATATTTTATAAATGACATTAACATTTTCTTTAGTTTTACACACCAACGGGATTAATAATCAAGTAAAAAAATATTTTTCACTTCTCTTGCTCAAAAAGTGTATCATAATAGTGTAGCTTAGCGGGCCTAAAACTCGAGTTTAATACCTCGGGCTAAAAAGTATTTTTTCTTTTAAATTTTTGTCTAAAATCATCAGCCCGTACAAAGCATTCATTCTCGTACATAAAAACTCGACTTCTTGGTGTTCCGTCAATCTTTTTTTTTAAATAGAACCGTCTTGGTGATGTTTTATGAAGGTTGATTAATTTTTAATCAAATTTCTGAAAATTGTCTAATTTTGAATTGTTTTATTTTCTCGCAATCGAAGTGAAAAGTAGAGTGTTTTACTCGGGCCAAAACCACCCATTATAACTCGGTCTTGTCATCCTCCCTCGCTACGCTCGGGAGTATAACAACCTCGTATATAATGGGATGGTTTAGTCTCTTGTAAAACAATCTACTATTGTTGATTTGGTTTCCGCGCACGCCGCTATTAGACTGCAACAACCAATGATATATACGTTACTATGGCAACAAACATTGATGTAAAGTGTTACTATGGCAATAATCCTCATTTTTAATTATTTTGACAGTAGAATCGACTAAAAACTTTTTGGAGATTTTTTTGACGCACTCAATTTAGTCTTGGTACCGAGTGCCATACATCAGCCGGCATTCTCCTTTGGATGAAACATGGTATATGCGTGTATTACTCAACTTCCCCCGTTTTGAACGTGGGCTGAGCGGCGTTTGCATACGAGTGCGGCATTGCAAGCGCCACCAGTTTCGCCTTGGCTTTCGGTGGTGATGGACGTTTCTTAGCGCTAGTGACTGTTAAATAGAATAAGCTATGTAATTTGTACCTATTGTTAGAAGTAAATAATTTTGATGTCTACAGTTGATTTTTTTAAGACCCTCTGATCTTCGTTTGTAAGACATGGTTAGACCTATACCTATATGGACCTAGAATAGCATATACTTAGACTAGGTACTTTTTATCTGGTTATGTGTGTTATTGTATGTTTGTTCCCACTCAACTCCGCAAAAGCTGAACAGATTTGGTTGAAACTTGGAATAAACGGAAGGCTGGTCACAGATCCCTTTTCCTTCTACCTGGCCTTGGACCATAAGCCTCTCCATCGAGCCTTCTCTTCGGGTGATTTGTCCTAAAAACTTCAGGACTTTTTACGTTTATGTTGTGGTACCACTATTTTACTAATTATTTTCAAAAAAATTGTGAATACTGTTCGAAGGTTGGAGTACCTACGTAGAATTTGAATGCTTTCTTAATTTTTTTTACGTAACTGAAGATGGAACAAGCACATGGTCCACCTGATGTTAAGTGGTAACCATTACCTATAACAAAGCATTGCATCATAGATCACGTTTTTTGGAACGTGCTATACGATGCAGTGCTCTGCGTCCATCAACTTGAGGCATTAAGATGATAAGCCTCTTGTTCCTGTAATTTCACCGGCACCCACACCCTTCAAACCGAAACACAGAGCACAGATGCTTCACGGCAGAAATAGGCATGGTGGCAGTACTTCCCCGGACGAGCCCTCCTTAGAGAATTCTACTACTACTAAAATAAAAATAAAAAAATGAAATGTAGCTATTTATATATTTTTTAAATAGGCATTTAGAGCCTTCCGAGAAGGGCGCTTTACTAAAAATCGCTAAATCTTGCCTCGCGTAAGGCCATGACTGGCCGACTGGACCACCGAGCTAACAACCTTCCCAGATGGGCGATTTAGGCGCGTGTTATTTCTCGCGACCTTTCTTTTCATGTATGTATCGTAAATAAATATTTTTCTATTTCTATTTCTATTTCTACGTGGAATGTGACCTGCGTGCATAAATTAGCAAGCCTGATTGGATACGCATGACAATTACGTGACAATCTAGGAAGGCTGTTAGCTCGGTGGTCCATTCGGCCAGTCATGACCTTACGCGAGGCAAGATTTTAAACAAAGAAAAGATAAATAGTAACAAACAAACGATTTTGCCATGATAGAAATTAATGAAAGATATTTTTTAATCTTTCTAAATTATTTTGACAAAGTTTGCTAACGCGGCGTCCTACGTTGGCGATTTCAAGCGAACGCGATTGCGAAGCGATCCAACACGGTGCGACGCGGCGGCTCTGATCGTGTTCGCGCCGCGTCGCATCGAACCTTGCGTGCGTTTGGTCACGTAAGACACTTCAATAGCTATCAACTGTTTGTTGTTTCCGCGTCAAACCACTCCGCTTCGCGCTCGCGTCCAGATCGCTCACGTAGGACGCCGCGTAAGCAAATCAATGAAATTAACCCTGATGTGCCATAGTAGAGGCCTATTATTGTTTGTTCGATGATGTAGTTAATGTATTTAGGGATGCCCAACTCGTTGTCAGAATCACGGATCACTTGTTTGGAGATTTGTGTCAGCATTAGCAATTGTGACAGGGGATAGGAAGATAAACATAATCCCTCTTACTTATAAACGCTACTTAAATTTAACCATTGCTAAAAGTTAGCCCTGTCACTGTTTGTCATTATCCAACGGTAAGAGACGCCAATAGTTTAACCATCATTTATTTTTTGACAGACTTTTATACATAAGGCCATTAGTCGATATAATATGTTGTTTGATAAATTAAATAATAGTTAAAATTGTAATAGTACCTATTTAGTACGTATATATTTATGGTTCCGCGTAAGATGTCACTGAGACGGTGTAGGGTTCCATTCTCGCTGCGAGACAAGGTTTGTAAATTTTGCAAATATATGTCTCGGGTCAGGGTGCTTTCTATGTATTACATGTAAGTATGTATTATCTAAAAATATATAAGTATATGTTGTATGTATCAGTCATGTTATTCCAATAATAATACAGCCTTTTCAGTTTTGGGCAATTTATGACGTCGATGTACAAAAATATTCGCAAAAAAACTAGTAGCTACTTGGTAGGTATGTGTAGGAAACGTCGAGGCATGAAAATCCAGGCATTTCAACGCTATCCGCAATAAACTTCACAACCAGCATACAATAATAAAATGCGACAAAAGCGTAGATTGATAAATAGAATATAATTAAACACGAAGTGTTCGGTACGTGACAGCGGCGGGACATTAATGCCACGGACTAAATAACGTTAGAGCACCCTTGTTACTGCAATTACGCTCGGCGGGCCGGGCAAAATGGCCGGCCGGTTAAAATGTCGGCCCGTTTTAAAGTTTTCATCCGGATTTAGCGGCTGCGACAGAGTTTAAAGCATCAATCAAGCCGGACGCCCTCTGACACTCCGGCCCGATGATTTTCGAATCTGCCTGTTTATTTTTTTATTGTCGGCGCGCTGCACTAATGGGCTTGCAATGGTATTGCTGATTCGAAGTGTTTTTGATCGTTTTAAATATTTTAGTTTCGTTGATTGTGCATATTATCATTTGGCCTTTATAAAATAACTTTAAAAAAATTAACCGATTAAAAAAACACGTATTTTGCTCTAAAAAGCCAAAAATAAACTTAATTAGATACTTCAAAGAAGAAAATAGGTACCTAGTCATCTGTTTCATGACGGTGCAGTACCAACGTAGGGAGAGGCCGCCCGCCTCCTCCACGCTCACGCATTCACGCACGCGTTGGGTGATGTGATGTGGCGGGAGCGGAAACATGTACCCTATCACCTATCTAAATGGCTTATCGCCGACTTTAAATAGATAAGTAGGTACCTATTTTCTTCTATGAATTAAATATCTAATTTTATTTTTCGCTTTTTAGAGCAACAAAAAGTGTTTTTTTAAGAAGTTTTTTAAAAGTTATTTTATATTTTAATTTTTAGTGTAATAGATAATACTGTTGTGTTCTTAAGTATACTAGAATCATGGAATCATGGGCAGACCAACTAAACGTGCTGCCCGCATGGGGGACGACTCACGAAGAAAATTACAAGGGAGGATGAAGTTTTTAAGTTTTGCGGGAAAAGTACCCATCTCTCGGGAATCAAATTAATATGAAACCACCTGTAAAGAGTATACTTCTAAAAAGACTACTACTAAAAAAGAATTTTGAAAATCGGTCCTCGATTGACTGAGATATCGGAGAATATACATAAAAAAGTCAAAATAAAAAGATTCCGATGAATTGAGAACCTCCTCCTTTTTGAAGTCGGTAAAAAAAGAAACGTATTGGCCTGTCAACTGTTTATGGCTGTCAACCAAGACGGCCAGTTTTATGTTCCCACCTACTCTACTATTCTAGAATCATTATTATCATAAAATAAAGGCATAGATCGTCCATTCTTATTCAAAGGTTATCAGGAAGAAAATGCTACATAGCAATAATTTCACATGTGTATCTATTTTATCTTGTGCAATCAATAATTTTATCTTTCTTTCTATTTATAATGATGAAACTTTGTAAAAAAAGATGTGCTATATTTGTCTTTACTTCACGCCTCAACTACCAACTGATTGACCTGAAGATTTGCACATATTTTTAACCGACTTCAAAAAGGAGGAGTTTCTCATTTCGTCGAAACGTTTTTTTTCGACTTTTTTTATGTATGTTCACCGATATCTCCTTCAATTGTGATATTCAAAATTCCATTTATTCTTGAGGGATTGGTACTTTTTCCGGAAAAATCAAAAAACCTCATCCTCATTTGTAATTTTCCTACCCTATGATCATATACCCTCTGGAACTACGTTATGTGACTTCTACTATCCAGGAATAACAAATAGGCCTCGGTTTATCCAGGGACCATGAAAGCGAAGCCGCAGCCAAAAGCTAGGCTTTCATATGTAGAGAAAAAATAACAGTTTTTATAGAGCCACTTCGTTTTAAATCTCAACTCAATGAATTGTTTTTAATAAATCGATGTTTTAATAGGCCTTTGTCTATTAAAATAACGATTAATTGATTCGTGTCATAATAAAGAGCGATCCTGCACGATTTATTGTTATGCTGTATTTTGACTTTCATCCTCGAAATTTATTTATTTTGCAGAAGCATGCCATATTTCATTGTCATTATCCGCAATGACACAGCTAATTTCAACATCAGCTGGCTAATTCTTGAGGCGTTGTCCTAATTGGCCACAAACGATGAACACGATGCGTTCTAGTCGTGCGATGACTTTAAAGTAACAGATTTCTTCAGAGTGTCCTAATTAGAGCTCGCAAGCCGTAGCACGAGCACAGGCAAAATTTTCATCGCACGACAAAAACGCATCGTGTCATTGTACGATCATTGCCAACTAGGCTGCCGTTTCCTTCAATAGATATAATAGTACCTACCTGTGTAACTAAAGACAAGATTCCGATTCTTTGACTGCAGGCATACACTTTTCAGCAGTGCAGGCGATAACGAGGATAGTTTACAAATTACATCATTCTACATCAAATATTTTTGGTAAATTATAAATTTTATCCAAAGTAGGTACAAAGTTTACAGTTTTAACGTGAAAATTATGATCCAATACAGTAGTTCTGTGACTTAATTCTTATCAACATAAACCGATCTCCATAACATTATTATGATCATTGATGTATAGAACCTTTATAGGTCCTGTATGGCCCTTTATAGGTACGTATGTATGTAAACTTCAAGATTAAAGATTGAAGATGTTTATTTGCATAACTAAATGAATGCTACACATTATTATGTATAAAAGACTAATTTGCTTTTTTCAACCATCACTTCTTTTATTTTCTTCAAATAAGTAGGTAGGCACTGCTACTTTATATTTATTGGAACCTATACCGACTATCTATTATTTGGTTAATTTGGAGTCAACCCAGCTGTTCTGTTTGAGCTAATGCTGAAGAGATGTCGCTCTATATCAGTATAATACTTTGAAATTGGCAGTGGATAAATGAGTCAATCAATTGGTACTTACGTAATTTCAACTTACATTAACTGATTTTGCACGTACGTATACGTTACCTGATTATATTAGCATCGTCGATTGTTTTTGTATGATATCATGTCTTTATAAGTAGTTGGTATTTTACAACGGCTAAAGTAATGAAATAATTAATACACTTCCATTAACGGCTTCGCTAGCGTTATACTGGGATTAATAGAGGCTATGTGGTTTTTCAGGTCACAATATAATACAAGATTCATCCGAATCTGTTCAGCTGTTAAGGAGTTAAGTGGGAACAAACACACACATACACACACACACAAACTTTCGTATTTATAATATGTGTGTACTTACTTCTTTCTTCTCTCTTCTTTAAATCTTAATGCCGATTTTTCAAATCACAACACACACCACACCCAGCGTCCTGTTGGACGTAGCAGTGGGACACTGAAGACTGATAATAATAATGGGGATTTGCCCAAAATCATCACGCTGGGAAAGCGGGCTACGGATCGCAGCAAAAAGAACCTCGCACCGCCTGATGCCCGTTGACGTTCAGGCAATAGGCTAGATGCCTGAAAAATTCTAATAAGTCCGTCATTTACATTATCAAAAAATATTGGACACGTATTTTTTCTTTGTCAATTAAACTAAAAATTACAAAGATATAGTGCGTTTGAAGTTCCGCGTGACGTAACGGGTAAGTACACTTTTTACATACAAGTGACGTCACGAGCCCCCACTCCCGAACTTTGATGCTCTATAACTTTGTCGATTTCCATTGATTTAATAAATAAAAAAATACGTGTGCAATATTTTTTGATAATCTAATTGATGGACTAATGGGAATTATTATTTTTCTACCCAGGCATCATCCCTATTTAACTGTGCCGATGTTACACTGTGCAGTGCTGCAACAATCAGCCAGCAGCTAGAAACCCGTTTTTTCAGCGCGGGCAGGTGATGTTGGCTTGAATTCCGAAGAAAGAGGTTGGAACCACTTACACACAAACATTTTAAACGTCTGTTATTCTACAGAGAAACTGTAGATTAGTAAAGTAAAAAGGGCGCGTGATTTCATACATTTTTCAACACTAGATGTAGACTATTAACAGAGTTAAAAGCTCTTCAGTTTTGCTTTAATGCTCCAACCTGACCCTCAGGGACAAGTGTGTTTAAAACTACCCTAATTACCAAAAGTTAAAGTTAAGAAGTTGAACTACGGTCCGCAAACTAGTGCAATATTCTGGCCACCACTTTTCTGCGGTGACCGTCCATCCAAGTCAAGCAAAATGTTTACGGTAACCTAGTTTTGAGGAGTAACTACTTAATTCAGTTTCTGTGAGGAAGTTAAAGTAAAGACCACTCTACTGATGGCAGTAAGCGGTTATGGAGTGGAGACCACAGTTCGCATCGAAGTAGCCTGCCTGTAGAATCTTGAAGGACGTACGTTGAAAACCTCAAGATTGTTGAGAAATAAGTATAATAGATATGTAAGGTAAGTATATTTAATTCATTATACTTTGGTATTCAAGTATCTACGATATAACATAGATAAATTCTTTGTTTCATGGTTATCAACAAGAAGGACTTTTAAAAAAAAACCGATTTTTATTATTTTCATTTTCAAAAGTAAAAAAAAAGGCTCCGACGAATTGAGAACCTCCTCCTTTTTGAAGTCTGTTAAAAACAGTATGTATATATTTCTACCGTGAAGCAGCATTGCTGTATTTCAATTTGAAGATTATGGGATCCGTAAAATTACAGGCACATGAAGCTTATCACCTAGGTACCTCATGCCTCAAGTTACACGCAGGTCTTTGCATCGAAGGGCACGAGCTCCAAATATGCGTGACATACGATGCAATACCTTGTTAAAGGAAATGATTACCACTTATTATCTGGTAGTTCATGTGCTTGTTCCATGTTCAAGTAGGTGCATTACAAAAAAACCGGTCGACTTATCAAAAAACTAAATTAAAATAATAATTTTGAATATATTTGATATTTCTATTTTTACTTATTCCAGAATAGATCGACAAATTCATATATCTCCATGTAAGTTGTATTTTTGCATTCTTAGTTAAGCATGATGTTTACTAGTATTGATAGTTGCTTCTAATAAAGAACAATGGCGAACAATGATAATATCCACAAACTCTACCCACCTTTTCCCAAGAGTAAGCCAAGTCTAACCACCGGCTTAACTCCGCTAATGGGTCGGCTCGAACTATTATAGACTAGCCATAAGAGCATTATTCCCTCAGGACTCTTCATCTGTCGAATAACCCGGGATTAGGTAGTACTTTCTTCTATTAGGTATTCTTTTCTTAGCTTACTTTTTTCTTAACAAAAGTTGTCTAGTACTATATTGAATACAATAATAGATAGATAGATAGATAGATAACACTTTATTTATCACCGCAATCATACAAGTAAAAGTAACTTAATCTAAGCATTATGAACTAGAAGGTAAAACAATTGGCGGCTTTATCGCTTACAGCGATCTCTTCCAGGCAACCTTATTACGGATAGGAAGAGCAAAGCTTTAGAAGATGGCGGTGCACTAATACGAGATTATGCATATTACAATTAAATACAATGCTAAGAAGGAACTTAGTAACTATACACAAAATTAGAATAAAAAATAATATAAATTATATCCCTAATACATACAATAATAAAAATAATATTTACATAGTTTATAAAAGAAAAAGAGAGTAACTATAAGAAAGTGATACATAGTGTTGGTAAACTTTCAATTTAAAAGTGTGATGCGATGTTGCTTTACTGATATTGAGTGGCAAAGCATTCCACAACCTAACAGCTTGGGCTGTAAACGAGCTACAATAAAAATATGTTTTTTGCAGAGCAGTTTTCAGTAAGAGGTTATCTGAAGACCTAAGAGAAAAGTTGATGTTGTTGAAATGATTGTAGTTAACTAAAATTAAATAAATGTAAAATGAGTTTGTATTTTTGTAGATTTAACTACTCAACCAATCTGAATATTCGCATTTACGTTGTCAGTGGACTTTGTACAATTTAACTACTTAGCTGTAAAGTACCGAAAAGTGCTTTTTCTAATTCAACTCATGCTGCTTCTTTTCAGGGATTGAATCAGGAAAACCCTGGTTTAGTGCATTTTTTCAAATTATGCATGAATTTCTAGAAGACTTGCCTACGGTTAAGAGCACTCCCACACTAGGCTCCTCTTAAGCGTCAAGTCATTGGCGGCATCCGAGCAGCGTCGTCTCTGCGACGCTTTCTGGATGCTGGCAGTATAGGGGAGCGCTTACGACGAGGTAACAAGACTGCATGAATGACTGATGAATCGCAAAAACGACGAAGAAATTGCTACGACACGCGTTGTGCGCCGTTGTCGTACATTTTGGAACGAAGTTCCTTATTTTAGCCATGCGTCGTCGGAGCGTAGTGTTGTGGCCTCGTAACTGTGCATTGATTGGCAGTCAGTCAGTTAGTCAGTAAGATTTCATTGAAGTTTGATATAATTATGCATAAGCGTAGTATTAAAGGTCACCTATTCCTACAGTCAGCCTCAATAGATAATGACAAACATATAATTTATTTTCAGCTTGGATTCAATCGTTTGCTCTTGTCAATAATACGCATCACCCAACCCCACACCCAGCCACTGTTGGACATAGGCATCTCCAAAGAAAGGAAATTATTCCCGCACCCTGTGAAATAAATGTATTCTTTAACTTAGAATCTAAAAGGCTTTAGATAATAGGCTTTGCAGTTAATTTAGGATTTGTTAGGTAAACAGTGTTTAATACATATATATACCGACATCACTAATCAAAATACAACTGTTAAAGATAAGAGCCCCCGAAGTTCTCAAACTCCAACCCTTGAACCGAACCCTTCGCTAATCCTGGCCGCTAGAGACACCACATGCGTACTTGGGGCGCTAATAAATGATGATAAATAGTTTTGTCAGGTATTTGAGGTGAAGGATTGATCTTGGGAACATAATTGAAGTAAATGAGCGGAAATTTTCTGATCTTAGGGAGTCTAAGCAAAGATTATGTAAAGATTCGTTTACGAACCTTCATTATTAGTTACTAAACTTTACAAACATTAAAAAGCACATTAAAGTGCTATAACACTAGTTCAGGCACTAAACAAATATCTCTGCAGATCATAAATATTTGTCCTAAGGCGGGAATTGAACCTGCGTCCTTTTGCGTCTAAGCCTGATGTACGCAATGTGACAAAACTCTTTAATTATTTGAAAATTTACCTGTAGGCCGATCACGAATATTCAACTTGACGCTTGAAGCGAAATTTTAGTCAATGACAAAGAGGTTATTTTGCGTCTGTGCTTTCTAATTGGCCAACACTTTACATTAAGATACTTTTTGGCTAGTCTTTGTGATATATTCCCTGATTATAAGAATAAGTAATAACAGGTGGAGTGACGATCTGCAAAAGTATGCTGGTAGAAGCTGGATGCGTCGGTATGGTACAAGCCGAGAACAGAGCACAACAGCACTCATTAGCGGAGGCCTATATCCAGCAGTTGACTTCTATAAGCAGATGATGATCAGAAACATTATATATATATTTTTTTTAGGGCCAGCCCCGTGGCTTGCATGGGGCAAGTTTTCCCAGAAAATGCCTATTAACTCTCTTCTTGAAGCCGTTAGGAAAGATGCAATGGAAAAACAGACGCTGGCAGCTGATTCCCTATTTCAGCAGTGCGCATTATACTCGCAAATTATGTTTGCAAATGGACATGATAGGGATTGTAATTAGTAGTGAAATATAAAACTGCTAATAAATATAGCTAAACCACATCTATAATAAAACGATAAAACTTTTGTATTTTACAGTAACTAATAAATCCGGGACAGCTGCTGCATAAAATAATCATAAATTCTCCAAACTGTTTTTGCTTCACCCATAAGCATTTTACAACCTGAAGTTTCCATAAAAACCAAAGTGCCCCAAACATAAGTTACAGATCCTTAAAGGAAATGCATCAGCAAAAATTCCTTGCAATAAATCGTTGAGGGAGAGCTATAAAATCGATACACGTATTCACAAGCTATTCTGAAAGTTTGGGTACGTTTCGCTTTTCGCTCGAGTGAGTGTACCCGAAACACCACTTAGTTTGGTATAATTTTCAATGAGTAATGACTGCAGGAGGCGCAAGGAGCCGACCTAGGTCAACGCATTACTGACCGGAGAGCCGCTTCCGTTTTAACAATAATGGTATGGAGGCTACCACGCGATGTCCAAAATTACATGTTCTTTCACATGCCATATTTTTGTTGTATTTTATAATTTTTACACAATATGGTTTTTCCCCTATCAGTAGAGGTCAGTCGGTGTGCTAGTATACCTTCCTTATTTTACAAACATAGATAAATTTATGATAAGATTTGAGTGGGGAAAGTGATGCAGTTGTTTGTGTAAGTGTTTCTAACTCCTGGTATATGTTATCTGAAGTGGTTATATCAGTTGATATCAGATACACCGCCTGTACCATTAATATTGGTATTTTATAAGCATCTCTTCATGGAACATAATACATATGATGTGCACAATACAATGATAATGTTTATACCATATAACTCCATTGCAGGCAACAACCAGATTAACACCAGCCTAATCTAACATAATCATTAATATCAATTAAAATCAGTCCATTGCTGGACATAACCCGTCCATAAAAATAAAAGGGAGATCGAAAAGCATAGCTGCTTGCACCACCGACACTGCTGCCAGTTTCAGACTGCGCTATACCGCAATCAGCCGAACATTGTCCTCTATCATAAGGGTGATTATGGAAAACTATACCAAATATTTTTTAAGGTTTTCTCGATAATCATTACCTACACGGGCAAGCGAATTGGTGATCGCCAAACGTATCTAGTAGATATTAAAACCTTTTTTTTATGGTTGCTCCATAGATTTTTATTCCTCTCCCTGCTCCGTCACATCCTGAAGGGCGTGCGGAGATCGGTCACGCTTATCTCTCTCTGTAAACATCGCGTCAGATGACAAGATGAGATGAGGTCTGAGGGCTAGGGGACGGTACCGGACATTGCATGCGTTGATTGAAATGGAAATTATCTATTTGTTTGTTGAGTCATGTTTTGGTTACTTGTAGGTATCTACCGAGCGTCGATGAACTGGACTGACTATAGCGAACCCAGTTTCAAATTGACATTAAATGATATCTTACAAAATCAATTTGAAATAAGACAAAGTGGCATGTATTGACTCTACATTGTGGCGAATGTATGGTAAACTTTTTTTGAACTCTGGCCAGATTCAGTGACGATTTGCGAAAGGCTGCTGGTAGAACCTGGATGCGTCGAGCCGAGGACAGGGCGCAATGGCACTCATTAGGGGAGGCCTATGTCCAGCAGTGGACTGCTATAGTCTGATGATGATGATGATGAAACTTAAGGTAGTATTCCTGTTGGGAAATAGAGTCCTTTGATACCAACTTCTTTTTGAATAATGCCATTTTCTAGGCGTTGGTACTGATTTTTTTCAAATTTAATAAAATTTGTTGGTTTATTAAACAAAATAAGCTTATAGTTTCCTAAGTAATAAATAAAAGGGAGCTGGTCTCAATGAGGTGAAATTTTGCCCCGTAGAGTAGGTAATTATTGCAAATATATAGTGTTTTGGCCGTAGACAAAGTGACACTATTGTTGATATAAGATAATTGATCACGACCTTAGTTATTTACCCGACTATGCCAAAGCAAAAAGGGAAGGGCTATGTTTTATCTAGTCTTTGCATATATGTTTATATCTTAGGTTATTAAAATCGTTATGATAAAGATGAACCAAGTACGAGTAGGTTAATATGAATCGAAATAATGAAATTACACAACCTTCAACATTCAAACGAAAATACAATGTTCTTGGTAGCATCAACATTTCATTGTGAAAGCTTGAAATGGTTAAAACTAATTAAAAAACGCGCTCTCAGTAATGGAAACCTTTAAGAACAAAGTTAAAAGTCTTTGACTGCAGGTGTACAGAGCAAAAGGAAGTTAATGTAGAGAGCTGTAAAAATCTGGCTCATGTTGTGTACCGGCAAGTCTATTCCACTAATCTCTTCTGTTTTAGGTGGATGGTCCCTGCCATAAGAAGTTGGCGATATACAATTTTAGATTACAGATACAACATTCTTTGGCAGTCCACTGCTGGACATAATCCTTCCCCAATGAGCGCCATTGCACCCTGTCCTCAGCCCAACGCATTCCAGTTTCTGCCAGCAGCATTTTGGAGATCTTCACTCCACCCGGCTGGAATGCGCTCTACACTATGTTTGCCAAGCCGTGGTCTCCACTTAAGAACTCGTTTGATCGATTCGTCGGCAGATTTAACAATTGACCTGCCCACAGCCATTTCAGTTTGCTAACTTTCTGAGCTATGTCGACATCTTTAGTTGTTGTTGTATCTAAGGATCATCACACACACGGGCAACTGATCCCAAACTAGGCAGAGCCTTTACTATCGTACCATAGACTGATAAACTTAACAACAATAAAATATAAAGTGTAGTTAGTAAAGCGGAGGGCATTGGTACGCCATAAAACAGGCAATCCAAGTTGGGTACAATGGTATTCTTGGAATATTATAGTCTTAGGACTTATACTAAATATGATTGTAACGTTCTCATGTAGCGTTTGTTGTTACCTACCCCAGCATATTCAGTCCACTGCTGGACATAGTCCTCCTCTATAAGAAGGGGATACCCATAATCCCCACGCTGGGCAAGTGGGTTGGGGATCGCAGATACAGGTTCTCGCACCGCCGACGCTGCTGCCAGTAGTAGCCAGGGGACTAAGCTGTGCCGATTTAGGCTGCGCTATGCCGTAATCGGCCGGGTGCCTCGTTCGTTATTTAGCACGGTGCACCACGTGCAGGTGAGGTTGGAACCCGTACACCCCAAACCAATTCAATTAAAATATAGTAAGTTGTAATTAGATAGTTCTAGTGCCTTGTACCATGTCCTGGCGTAATGCACAACACATAGCACTCGCAGTGCGATTGTTCTTTTCTGAGAATTAGCAAGCATTGCGAAATGCTTTTGAATACCGCACTCTGGCCATCGCCAGATTACTTATGGAAGCTTTTAGTCCG
This sequence comes from Horisme vitalbata, assembly GCA_951804965.1. Classification (NCBI taxonomy): domain Eukaryota; kingdom Metazoa; phylum Arthropoda; class Insecta; order Lepidoptera; family Geometridae; genus Horisme; species Horisme vitalbata. Next base: position 8,745,951 of record OX638102.1, read on the forward strand.
CCATCATTCTTGTTAATTGATATTATTGTAGCAGAAATGGTAAGATCTTACTATACTGACAAGTAGGGACCTCTCTATCGCTTCATTACTGAATAAGGACATGGCATGTCAGTAAGGTGATCACGAATATTTTAACCTGACCTACGAGAACGTAAAAAATTAGTATTTTTCAATTGTTGCGCAATTAGTATTTTTCATGTGAAATAAGTAATTTTAATATGAATTTTTTGATTTGCATTTTTTTATTGCGTTGAAATACTACCCGATTTTAATTAACATTTCAGTTTGGTCACTGAAATGTTAATTAAAATCGGGTAGTATTTCAACGCAATAAAAAAATGCAAATCAAAAAATTCATATTAAAATTACTAATTTCACATGAAAAATACTAATTGCGCAACCAACCCCTAATAACCTACTGTCAGTATCTTTGTTGGATTTGCTGCTAGAAGGATTTCCGGGCGGTTATAAAAAGTCCTAATAACCTACCGTGTACACTCTAGTTCATTTGCTGTGTACTCAGTATTAATTTGCTGTGCAGAACCAACGATACACTTTTATCTCGCATGTATTCGTGATCGAGCCTACTCTTTAAAAAAAAACTTTTATACAAGATGTCCAAAAAATTTACAAGTCCAGCTTAAAATTTTAAAAATTCTCGTTCTTCGACAGCAGGATCCATCCGAATACCTACTGGTTTACCTTGATTTATCTCTGTCTGTTTGCCAAGCGTAGTGATTTTTTTAACTTATTTTTTTATCTTAACTATTCAGATTTAGTTTTACGTGTTTAGGCTACTCTCGTACTACTAATACTCTCGTCACCATCTCCTTTTGTAGCGGGCAGACAGACCACGCTGACTGTATCACTTCCAGTATCTTGTGCCGTCTTGGGTAGCATTTAGACACGATTATAACATTTTTTTTATAATTATTTGTATTGTGTAGAAACGCGAATAATGTTAGTAAATAAAGACATTGGTCACAACCACAGTCACGACCATGCGGTACATTCATAGATGTGGCACATCAGACGCACGCCTGCGGTGGCTAGAGACAGGTCGCTGCGGTTGCTGAGCGATGCGGCCTGCGTTCCCCGACGCTTGAATCAATGCCATTACACCAGCCCACAGTATTTCTCCACATTGGATTGTTGGGTTTGCCTTTGTTACTTACTAACAAAGAAACTGGACATCAATTAGGAAGGTTTTTGAAAAGAGCGAAAGTAGGATTTTTGTTACTGAATCATGATATAATTTTTGAGATGAGTTGAATTACCTAAGGTTTATTATGTAAGGGGATCTGTATTTTAAAAGAAAAAATAGAACCCTTATAGGATCACTTCATTGTCTATTTGTCTATGTATCTGTCTATCAAGACCTTTTATGAGGAATGCATGAAGCTATAAATTAATATCAACCACTCATGTCCCTTAGAGCTGTGAAAAATGAAACTACTAAGTCAAAGCTAAAAAAAAAAGGTACGGCCGTTTATGACACATATTTTGACATTGCAAGGGATTCAAAACCAAATAAACACTATGATATTTTAAATGCGTGTGTGTGATTATGTTTTTGGTAGCTTCACTCCGTAACGGCTGAACGGATTTGGATGAAACTTGAAATATACATAGTTTAATACCTGGATTGACACATAAGCTACTTTTTGAAGCTGCGGGCGAAAGCCAACAACGAAAGGGGCTCTGGCGGCCGGCTGATTGCGGCATAGCACAGCCTACATCGGCACAGCTAAATCACCTACCATCGACGGGCAGCAGCGTCAGTGGGGCGAGAAGCTGTGCCCTGCGATCCCCAACCCGCATGCCAGCGTGGGGATTATGGCCATATCCCCCTTTATTAGGGGAGGCCTATGTCCAGCAGTGGACTGATATAGGCTGGTGTGGTGTGGTGTGGTGGGCAAAAACTTGTGCATATATACTACCCATACTACGTCCCCTTGTCAAAGAGTCATGACATTTCGCGATTGCAATAGTTTATATTAGCGTGCGTAAAACCAACTCGCAATTAGTCGTTTTTTTTGTCTCAGGTCGTTTATGTTAGAAACAAAGTATGGTAGATTTGGTAGGTACCTACAGTGTAGATGCTTAACCAAAATATCCCAATTAGTTCCTATCAATGGGAATCAAATCCATTTGTATAAATAGAAAAGTTATACGACTATTACTAGACGCTTTTGATGTACACATAAAAATGCACAACAGCACGAATTTTCATTACTGTGAAATATCTGAAACATCAAAACGAATGATGTTAAACTTCAATGATCAATGGTTATATTTCCAATTGAATTAAAAGAGCTTTTGTAAACATAATCACTAAACCTACTACGATTGAAATAGTTCTCTCAAATACTAATTTATGACAAACTCTCATCTCGCAGTTCACCACCGTGAACTCCCATAGATATTTCACCGAAACCGTTCCACTAGGGGTTGTCTCTGCCCCTCGACTTCATTTGATGGATGTAGCAGAACAAATTACTTGTCTTGCTTCTGCTTTTTGATTGAATGCAAGAAAGGGTTGCCAAAATTAGGTGCAACTTTGCTATTTTTTGGCGTAAAAATCTCTTGGCGAAATTGAATTTACCGAGAATTCATCTATCTTTTCATGGATCATAGAAACATGTTACTTCTATTTATAAAATACATTTCTATACTTATTACAGAACGAAATACTGTGTACCTTCTTTCGCAGAAGGAAGAGACGCAGAAGGTTGCGGGTTCGATTCCCGCCGCAGGATAAATATTTGCATGTTCTGCAGATATTTGTCTCGGGTTTGGGTGTTTTTTTATGTATGATAAGTATGTATTTACAAAAAACAGCTTGATATATGTAGTATATCAATCATGTGGTTCCCATAATACAAGCTCTACTTAGTTTGGGGCTACATGATGCTGTGTGATAGCGTTCAGCATTATTAATAACCACTAACTCAAATTAATAATTGTGATAAGGTATGAAAAAAACTCATTTACATAAAGAAAATTTAAAAAATGAGAATTTACTAAAACTCTCAATATTTTTCTGTTAAAATGTATTAAGTATAAACGAAAAAGTCACCTACAAAGATATCTAACGGCTGCTGGTAGAAGCTGGATGCATCGAGCGGGTGCAATGGCATTAGGCGTATAAGGAAAGGCCTATGTTCAGGTTTGGGCTACTATAAAACTAAAGACTGACGATGATGATGTTTATAATGAATTCTGTTAGGTACGTAAAGGTAAGATGGTGGCTCTCCTAAATAGCGGAATTATGTCAGACACGTCGACCATAAGCTAACCACACTAATGTTCCACGCATGGCACATTGGCTTCAATTGGACTGTGACAGCATTAGGACATGAATTTATTATACATGATTAGATTGTCAGCGTAACTTACAATCGTAACGTATATTGCTGAAGTTTTTCAACCATTAAACTAATAGACCAAATGTATGTTTTCAATGTATAAAATTATGTAATATGTATGTGTTATTTTCTCGATTAACCTGAGTTCATAGTTTTTTCTGCCGTGTACCTAACACGTACCACCACGCCTATTTCTGCCGTGAAGCACTTACCACCTAGACCTACCACCATGCCTATTTCTTGTGAAGCAGCATTGCTGTATTTCGGTTTGAAGAATGTGAGGTGCTGGTGAAATTACAGGTACCACCTACATGAGGCTTGGCTTATGACCTTCATGCCTCAAGTTGACGCAGGGCTTTGCATCTGAACATGTATTACTTTGTTCTAGGTAATGGCTAAATATCAGGTGGGCTATGATTGTTCCATTTTCAAGTATAATCAAGGTATATTTAAAAAAAAACTGATTAGAAACTAATCTGGCACCAGATTCCATAAAAACGATTTAAAAAAATATAATTTTGCAAATGAACATTAATTTCAGCCTTTTCCAGCCAATTTATTTTATAACACCTTCAAATCTGAGAAAACCGATTCCCCCCAGTCTCGCTCGTTGGGCACCTTCGCACTAAATCTGGTCCAACAGTCATATAAACAAAATTTTACACCCCAACCCCGAGCTGAT